>CM060906.1:197278056-198648056 GCA_030737815.1 Allium fistulosum | reverse complement strand
ATTACTTTGATTCTCACAGGCAGCCGATCAAGATTCTGATTTACTTGTCTTAAAATCCCTATCAGCAGCTTATCATTTAGCAGTGTTCTTATGCATCTGATTTAGCTATATAAAAAATAGTATCTGTTTTTACTACATAAACAACAATCGTATTCTGATCTACACTCCCTGTTGTTGTGCCTATAAATTGACTAGGCTCTGCTCATAGATCTACTCGTCTTATCACCGTATTAGAATAGAATACCTATTTTCACATCACTAATGATGATACGAATTATTTTTATAATCATACCGATCTCCATGTTATTTATTTCCGGATGTAAGATTATCAATTGACGTTATGGTGACATAATAGAATTTTGACTCTTAAGACAATCAACTCTTAAGACAATCACGGGATATCTTTTGATTGCCTTGAATGAAGTTACCTTGCATTTGGATTTCCAGAATGCAAGTAAACAATGATATGGTCAAAATTTATAGATGTATCATTAACTTACTCGATACAGATGATTGTTATCATAGAGCCATAGACACAACCCATATCAAAATTCTAACTAGCCATTTAAAATTTTCATGCTTTTGGGGTACTTCAGTAATTACTTGGATAACTGCTACTCATAACTATATTTTTTGGCTACCAATAATAATATTGTTATATTTAATTCAGAACACGGGTAAGCTTTGCATAGGTTGTAAATCACTTGAAGGGTGTATGAAGCTATAGCTATAAATCAAGAGATTTCCATGTGGCATCTCGTGCATGCTCAAAACATCTTATTAAATCACATTTATGATAAAGCATCATCAACCTAAGAATGTTTGCCATTATCATGTATTGGATTATATTCATAGCATACTAGTGTAGACATGCATGATATGCACGCACATATGCACATGATGTAAATAAAATATGAAAAATTGAAATGGTATTTAGGTGATTTTGACATCTATTTAGATGAAAAACACCAAGCTAGTTATGAAATGTTAAAATTACTTTATATGAGATATAGGTATCCCATACACAACTGTATTTTCTCCAGTTAAATTGGTTCTCATTGAATGTCAAATTAAAAACAACTAACATTGTAGCCAGATCATAATTATTACCTGACCAGTAAGGCCCCCAAACACCTGGAATGAATAATTTTTCTTGTGACACAGCCATATGACAAGTTGATGTTCCACACACTAACACCATTCTATGAGATATTGCATCTTCACCAACTGTAGAAAAGTACACATCATTCATAAATAAATAAACTGGCATTTTGCATTTAAATATTAATTGTTGAGATCAAGTAAAATTATAAATGCCTGCTTATAAATTACCTTGTGCTTCTGCTTCAGGCGTGCTTTCCATGACACCAACACCGCCAGCATGGCCATCTATTAGAGATGTTCCGACTGGCGTTCCAACTAACAACCCTAACTCCTAAAAAGTAAATTAAAAAAAAGTAAATTTCAAAAGATCTAGAAATAACCTGATCAAAATATATTCGATTTCTAGAACATCTATAATGTCCAATACATAACATTATAAATAACAGCTTAGTATTACTGAGAAGTGAGAATCACTTCATAAATTAGCTTGAATATGATATCATCAAAACTAATTTCTTGCCTTTGCAGCAGAAGGTGTCAGACCTGAGCCCAATGGATGACCAGGGAAAGCAACACTACGTCCTGTTCAAAGAAGAAACTATCGGTTACATGATTTTATTTTATCAGTGCACTGTGCACAAGTTATGAACAGGAAAGAAATTTTGATGTAAGAAATAAGAACCACGCACATCGCTCACTTGGTGGTAATATATTTTAGCAGAATAATCAGTAATGGCCACAAATACATAACAGGCAGATTAAAACTGGATTCTTGTCTTCTGTCATCTTTCAGTTTCTTTTACATTGTTTAGTCATAAGGAGATAAATGTTGGCTTCCAACTTTATAAAAGTTTTATGGGATAAATTATAACCTACTTTGAGTTTAAAAGTCTTTTTTTTTAATCTTTTTTGGTTATTGGTTGATCAAATGGCTTAATCAATTTTTTTGTAATATCTAGAGGCTTAGCTAAGTAAATTTTTTGGCTTAGCTAAGGAATTTTTTTGACATGATAATATATAAAATTAGACTATTGATGTATGGGGAAGGATCTGCATACTCCAAACTTTGAATTTCCTCTAAAATCGCCCCCCCCCCCCCCTCCCCCTCAAATTCTTGTATCAGATATTTCAGAAGTGTCCAATATTTTGTAGATATATTATATTCGATATCATCTTCACATGCCTTGGTCTGATGTCGAAACTTCTAACTCATTCAAAGTCGTAAATCAATGTGAGCCACTGAAAATATTTATTTTAACCGTCAACTTAAAATGTAGTTTCAACGTCGAAATGATTCAAATTATTGTGAAAATGATTTCGATAGCAAGTAGACCGTATCGACATATTTTGTTCCATTTCAACATTTCCGTCGAAAAAAAGGAAGAATTTGAAGTGATAAGAGCAACTCCAACAGATTTAAAATTCTCGAATCCGCACCCAGAAAGCAGTCCAACAGAGCACGAGAATCCCCGATGGTGCAAAAAGGTGGGGCTTTGGGTCAGGGATACGTGATTGGGTGAGGCGCATGTTCAACAGGCGCCTGGAGGCGCCTCATTTTCAGGCGCCTGTTCAACAGGCGCCTGGCATCCACACGCCTGTGGCATCCAGGCGCCTGTTTAACACGGGCGCCTGTTGAACAGGCGCCTGGCTTCATTTCCGTTGCGGAAATGAGGCCTCCAACATTTCGGAGTGCGGAAAATCCAATTCCCGCACTCCGAACTGTTGGAGATGCTCTAATAAGAGAGGATCGCAATGAGTTCCATCAAAGTTTCTCCTCCACCAACTCCCCTGACCAGCAGAAACATTCCTTCCATTTGTCTGTCAAGATTCTGCTTCCTAACCTTCCTGTTCAACAATGGCAAATCAAGGCCTGATTGCACCGACTTCTTATTTAGCCTCTCCCTCCTTTGTTCCTGTTATCGTCAGCGAGTCTTCACCTACCTTCACCCTCTCCTCGGAGGTTCAACTTCATGTGTCTGATTTTCCTAACCATGAAGCTTTTCCCTTTGCTACATCCTCCCATGCTGCTACTTCATCTCGTGCTTTCACTCCTACTTCACCCATTGCTACATCCCTCAGCTAACACATCCCCACTTGCTCAACCCTTGTCACCAACCCAGTCATCGGCCACCATATCACGTTATCCAAAACTTTCACCTCCCATTGCAAAATCTCCCTATGCTTCTTCAGGTTCATCTTTGGGGCATTCATCGCCACGTCAACACACTTTGCCTCCTCATTTGGCAAACCATGACAGCAAAAGCAAGGTTAATCAAGTTAACAAAACATTAGCAAAGCCTAAGAAAAAGAAACCAGTAGTCAACATGTATACCACTCGTAGCGTTTCTTCCAAACAAAAGCGCATTTCCCATCCTTCTAGGAAGTCAAATGACTATATATATTGGAATAACATATTTGGAGATGGTGCTTGGTACGTTGGAGGAGAAGATGAATTAAGTTATGAAGAGCATGATAAAGCTATAGAAAGAAGTGCCTAGATAAATTTTACTCTTCCGATTAAGAAATGGACTGCTTGCTTAATCAAGATGCAATCGTATGTATCCATTTAAAATGAAAGTTATAGTGATGCCGGATGCTATTTGTAATGCCCAAGTGGGGGATTTCCACTCCTACCAATAAAATATGATTAATCTTTTTTCTTAAATGTGGATCTATAAAGAAAGTTGAACCCCCGCCAATAATTGAAATTAGAAACAAATTATAGCTAATAATCGCATTTGTGACTGGATAAGGATGAAAAAAAGGAGAATAAATTTTTAGGTTTTTACCACCATAATTATTGGCCTTTGCATTTTTATTTGACAAGTAGCTTTAATCTTGTGAGTTGTCATTGACTGACATAAAAAAGAATATCATTGTTATTCGTTAACAAAATTCTATGGGATGGTTAGCACACAAGTTTTGACCTTGTGTGTTTGTGCTGATGATTATAGTTCATATGCAAGCAGATCACTTATTTTGGCGTCTAGGGATTTTGGCGTCTTGGGGGATCGAACACAGTAACCTCTAGAACCACAATCGAGAGATCTTATCACTTTAGCTAGTGGTCCTTGACCATGATGTTTTGAGTTTGACGCAAAGGATCCTATATTCATTAATAAAAGGATTGCTGGTGATTCTAAAGTAACAATATATGTTAATATTTTCAACTTTTCTCCTTGAAGAGCGTGGAAGAACTGAAAAAATGTTTTGAGCTACTTTCAACCCAAAAACACAACTCTAAAGAACGTCGTATGTTCCCATACCAATTTTAGAACAACTCTCGTTCTATTTTAGCATGACTAACAAAATAAATAAACTACAGCAGCATGAATAGAGATGTCAGCATACCAATTTTAGCATGATTCCCATCCACTAGATCTCCTAAGCCAATTTCTTCCCAAAAATCATCATCCCATCCACAGGCTTGCATACTTCGTGAATCTTCACCAGCTTGTTTAAGGTGTGCATGCCCAAGGTACGTCCATTTGCAAACAGTGGTACACAAGCTTCGAGTATCATCTCCTGTTGCCCTATGTAATTCTTTAAACTGTCAGTTTTTTTAGTTCTTTTCCATCATTTGACTAACCATATTGTAAATCTTTCGAAAGTGTTAGTTGCAGTAGACCCGCCAATGATTTTATTTATTAACACTTACATCCCATTAAGCAACACAATAGAAGTGCAGCATTTACCACATAATCAAGTTTTTATTGACCCAAACAAAATACATCATACATCATTTAGCCATTAATTGCAATAAACAATTTGCCTACTAATCACTAATGTTTTCAGAATTCAGTAATAAAAATGCAACATATAAGCAGCAATTAATGACATGTGATGCAACCTGTATGTCAACCAATCGCTTAAATCCATCCATCCAAATGCCAAGGACCAAGATTCCTGCAAGTTCTCTTTTAGCCATAGGAGCTGCAGTAAAAATGAAAGATAGGATCGTAAAGAGGATTAATGGAACGGGATTCAATAGTATGCGCTCCACACATGTAAGAAGAAATAAGTAAATAGTGCATGTGTTTCATACATGCAAGATAAAATGATCAATACAAATGGTAAACGCTAAATAAGTAAATAGTGCATGTGTTTCATATGTGCAAGATAAAATGATCAATACAAATGGTAAACGCTGCACACATAAAAGGCAAAACAATAGTATAAGTGACATGCGCTCCATGTGTGAAAGACATAATAACTAGCACAAACAGCACACATTTCGCGCGTGCAAGACAAAAGTTACAGTTTGAAATTTAAAAGCCTATGTCAAACACTGACATCATAATATCAGTTCAATATATGTACATGTAAAGAAGTTTAATATAAGCATCGCATTGTAGTTCAACACGTTTAATATTTGTTGTAGCAAATGTTTTCTCTAGTTCTTTTTCAATTTTGACACCAACATAAATAGCAAAAATATAATATATGACGGATTTGGAAACATTTTTAAAGAATATTTTGACGTAACTCATAGTGCTAAACATGACAATGCTTTCGATTAAGTTGTCAAACTTTAGCACATGCGATGTGTGTGTAATCTTTGAACAAAATAAATAGTCAACTGAAATAATCAAAGTTTTGCATGTAGTATTTGTTATCTTTAATTGGATAGAAAATTTAAACAATGTATAGTTAGAAATGATTTCAAAATGTCGAGTTCAAATCCATAAAATGTAGTGGTGGTTATTAGTCATTCACACTTCACTATAATAACATTAAATCCATAAATAAACTTACATTCTAAAAAAACTTGAAAACTCTAAGAATTTGAGATCGTGGAGAAGGAAGAACGAAACAAGCTGAAGTTGGTTTATTAAGGTTATTTTGTTGAGAATAATCCAATTACCTACGAATTAATTTTTTAACGTATCGCTTATTTCGAAGCATCGATATTTTCTAAAGAGAACGTCTTTTAGGGCATAAGGCTCTTCCGCAATAAAAAATTTAGGGACATTTTGTCAACCACCCAAAAAAATTCAAAATCCACTTTCGCCCCTTCTCAAAAAACAGTTTCACGAAATACCCCAGTCAACTTTTGCATCGAAAATATTATGTTTAATCTGCATATATATGCAACTAGAACTGCATATATTTATAGCCTGAACTGCATATATTTACAGTTAGAACTGCAAATTTTCATTTTACAAAAATGTGCATCTATAACTGCATATATATAGTTCTAGTTGCATATATTTGCAGTTTAAACCGCATATTTTTGCTAGAAATGTTTCGTGAAACCGGATGGAGGTTTTTCAAGAATTAAGTTTGAAAATAAGGGACGGAGGCTAATTTCCACAAAATTTTATCTTCTCCAGCAAAGTCAACATAGTTTTTTCGCTTAATTTCCACGTATATTGCTAGAGGCTTAAGTCCCTTTTTTCCTTCTAAACACTACACAAGCATTTTGTGCTTAAACAATGCCGACGCGTCGCCAAGTTCACTTTTTACAACATAAAATATATTTAGTGCATGTTTTTCAACATTTACTAATTACATCTGCTTTAATTATAAGATAATTTCCATTAAGAATATTGATATCAAAATATCAAGATTCACCAAAACGAGTTAATAATGATGAAAATCAAGGGAGGTTCTTGACAAGAATAAAAATATTTCTATTTATGAACCTTCGAGGTATATTCTTTGATTAAGAGTAAATGAAATTGTGGAAGAAACACACTTTTTATTCCAAGTTAACAGAATTCGAATAACCTTTAACAGTTCAATGAAACGCTAATAGCAAAACTAGATACTTTCCATAGTGAGCTAATTAGTGATAAAGAATCATTATTAAAAAAATAAAAAATAAAAAACCTTCAATGATAACTGAGAGGCTCTTCAAAGTTCACTCCCCATTATGAACTTTTACTTATAAAATAATACCGAGGGTATTATACTAGTGTGAATATCTAAAATTATATAACGTAATTATTTCCGAAATTATTTTAAAGGTTAAAAAGGTCATTCTTAATCCAACAAAAAAGTAAAGATTTGTATTTTTGTCCAAAACACCAAAATCAAAAAGAAAAAAATTGAAAAATATTGACCTTGATAGAAAAGTCATTTTATTTAAAGCATTGTTCTAATAACCAAAACAATAGTCCGAAATCGATGATTTTTGGCTACTTGATTAGGCATTTCCATCTCTCAAACTAAACTTTTCTTTTTCTTTTTTTTTCTTTTTTGTATCTATATAAAATTTTCTTGTCGTTTCTTCTTTTTGATTCCATAAATTAAATAATCTTGAAACGATAGTCTCATTCCCTTTCGTCAAGTGGGTAAGGTAGGCGAATGTTTTCTTTGTACGGATCCATGTTCCACAAGTTATTTTCAAGCAGTCCGCACTCATCAAGATTTGTAGCTTAACTTAGAGCCAATTAATATACTGGCTCGTCTTCTATCCCCTAGCCACTTACTTAGAAGTACACTTTTGCTACATGCAATTCTGTAATGAAAATTATATATTAAAAAAACCAATAACAGCCTGGTGCATGGAATACAACTAATTTTATTGGTTCTTTATGTGTATTTGCCATCAAGAATTTGAATTTAGAAGAAAATATAAACTAATATAACCTGACATTTTAGTTAAACAAAATAGTTAATTTAGCTTAACCATTGTTTAGGCATCATTTTATTAGAAATCTTCGTTCACCAAATAATTTCCACAAGATAATTTAAGCTCTACGTTTCTTTAGATAAATTTATCAAATCAAAACAGAGCATCTCTTCTTTGACTTCCATTATTTTATCTGTTGTTGATTAGAACACAAAGAGCTTAAATAAATGTTGACCGAAAACAGGGAATTCGTCAAAGAGAGCTAATTAAGATGATGATCAAGCGAAGTAGTTAACAAGAATAAAATAGCTTTTTGGTTATTGAATTTTAAAGGTACAAATCCCACCCTCTTTTGGTTAAGAGCGGATAAAATGATGAAAGTTGAGAAAAAAATGTATTATTTATATTTCTATTTAATAAAGGTTGAATAACATATAAATATTCAGAGAAATGGTGATCGCAAAACTGGAAACTTGACAATGCGAGCTTATTACTATGAAGATTGAGGGATAAAGAGCTTAGGTTATTGAATCTTTATGGTACGCCCCTCACCACACATCTCTTTATTAGCTATACTTGTTCACGATATATTTTCTTAAAGTAATTTAAGCGCACTTAACATTTCTGCTCAACTAAATTAAAGTATAAATAGTGTAATTCTTCTTAACTTTTATCATTCCATCCGCTCTTAATTGAAACACAAAGGTTTGAACAAATGTTGGTTGAGAAAACAAGGAATTTGCCAAACCGAGTTAATTATGATGATAATCAAGGAAAACTGGAATGATAATCCATAATACCTCATGTAAGCATCGCATAGTCAAAAAATTTAATTGTGTCTCGTATGGTTCGCTTCCAACGGCCCTCCATATATGAACGACGATTATCTCGGCAGGGGCATGTCGAAATGCATTTTACAATGGGTAAATAACGTATAGATTGTCATAAAACAGCAGCATGTTGTCATGTTAGTTTGTCAATTTCGGCGGTCTTTGTCGTAATTACTTATTTCACCTGTTGTTGAAATTAATAAGTGGCAATTTCGGTACACTAAAATATGACAAGGTATGCCTCGTAACATCTACATTTGTTGGAGTCCCCGTAAAAAAATCTCCCTTTAACAAAAGTTGGAATCCCTTTAATGGCCTTTGCATATATATTCAATCGTTGTTTAGATAAATTTGTAAATTGAAATACGAATATTGCATTTTTTCCTCAACTATCATCACACTATCTAAACCATGATTCGAAATTCGATCTTCTTGAATTACTGTGATTTCATCCTGATTCGAGCGGAACAAAATTCAAATGAAATTCCAGTTCCAATACCAACGATAAAAAAAGAAAATAAAACTCTTGTTTTTTATCGAAGAAAAATCAATACAAACATTAATAACTTTGAATCTTGTTCAATAATGGAATATTTTATCATGCAGATATAAAAATCTGGTGCAAAATTAAATATTTTTCAATTAAATCAACTTAATTTCAACTTTATTCAAAAATGCATGCTCAAATAGTTGAATCCACATTGCAATGTCTACAAAAGAAGAGAGATTCGCAGAAAAAATAGCAGGAAGAAAACAAAAAAGCATACCTCAAACAATATTATTGTCAGAACTAACACTCAATTCATTGTTAAAAAATATACATCAAGAAACCATACCTTAAATTTTATTAAAAAATACTTTAAATTATGTTCAAAAAAACATAAACTTAAAACAAACGCACTCAGTTTATTATCTAATCATTTCATTCACGCTTTTTGTTTCTAACATTTCATAATATATCATATTCAGAAAAAAAGTATTGAAAAACACAAATTCAAAGCTGAAATTAGTATGAAATTTCAAAAACTTTCGAAACAAAACAGAAAATTGAAAAGGTTCAAATATCCAAAACGGCACTAGAAAGCGAAAATTTAAACCTTAATCTGAACCTTTATCACTGCTTGCTCTTAACCAGAGCAAAAAATAAATTAAAATGAACAAGAAAAGGATGTACAAAAATATTACCAGTATAATTACAAGGCAGGATGAGGGATTAGATAGAATGGCGATAAATCACTAGACTGAGTAGCAAAGAACAAGGATTAAAGTATCCATGTCAACCATATATTATCCAAATAAAAGTAAGACCTGGTGCTGCAATTGAGCTAAAAATTATGTAAAGCGACAATGAAGTAAAATTGTAAAACATTAACATACCTTAGGAGCTTGCATTTCAGGGGATAGTGATCCACCACAGTATTGAAGCACAGGTGAATTGCTGGCATTAATCCTTTCAGCCTGATCTACAGCTCTATGGTCCATCCATACAACAACATTTCTCCTTGCATCGCCGGTCAATGAAACCGAAACGGGAGAACCATCTGAATCGACAGCAACTGGACTCAAAGCGGAAGCATGAAAACTTGTAAATATTAATCTCTAGGTACGTTATTTACATTGGAAGATGTTAAACGTGTGATGCTTACATACCAAGTGAGCAAGTTGCTGTAAATCCAACTCCCACAACTTCCTCTGCCGTAACATTTGCTAAAGAGCATGCTGATCTCACTGCTGCACAAATTGCATGCCAGATATCTGTTGACGATTGCTAATTAGAGAAGGAAAAGGGAAAACAAATTAATATACCAACCACATTTTTATTCAATTTTAAAACATATTCCAAAACTCTCAAATAGTTTTTAACTGGTACCTCAGTGCATTCCCCGTCTTTCCAAATTTGTATAGGACTATTGGCAGATCCTAACAATTTACCTTGAGCATCAAAGAGACCTGCAAAACATACAATTTTAAGCTCGCTAATATACAATGAGACGAAAAGCGTACAAAATCAGTAATGCCATAACTGTCATCATAATTTTCTTCTTCTTCCTTTGCCTTTTTCACAAATGACTGGGCTCAACCACATGAATTCTGCTTTTTGTTCAGTTTCTATCTTGAGTCATATCTTTAGCAAACTTTGGCCTTTTTAAGATCATTTTAAATTTTTACTGCATTTTTTTTATCTTCTTCTATGTAAATACTGTCTCCTCTTCTTTTCTCATAGGTGTACCATTGTATCTTCTTTAAATGTGTTTATACCATCTATTACATTTTCTAATTTTTTCGTTTATATATGTCACTTTTAGTTTCTCTCCCACTATCTCATTCGAAACTCTATCCTTTCTAGTAATTTCGATCATCTCTTTAACTTTATCATTTCTACTACATTTATCTTTTTTCTTTTTATAAAAGCAAACATTAATATAGTTGGCATAATCATTGTTCAATAAAAATTTCTTTTGGTTGTCAATTATTTTTTCGCATAAAAAGATACTAACCTGTCCTTTTTAGTTGTCATACATCACCCTCAATTCTTTAAAAAAAAAAACCTTTCCATTTAGTTTCTTATAAACAAACCATGTCAATTTTTCATTGTACTAAAATATCACCTGAATCATAACACTTAGTTGTCGATGTTCTTATATTCCATGTGGCTACTAAATTTTTTAGTGTTTATTATTACTATCGCTATTAGTATGCAATTAATTGTTTTGTTGCTGAGAATCAATAAGGATTAGATGTGATTTTACAATTGTCAGCCAATCTAACACTAACCAACCCTTTTTTTGCATCCGACTTTGGGCTTCGGTATTATAAAATATATTTCATGCGTTTGGAACTCTAATATGTTACTTTTGTATAGAATAATAACAATGCTAAATAGTTTATAAATATTTTTAAAATAGTTAAAGTATAATGCATAAAAAATGAGAACGAGAGAACTCCTTTTTGGTTAATTTCCACTTCAAGTTGTTAAAAATCCTCTAAATTGTCTCAAAGTTGCCAAGTTCACGGCCAAACAAAATAACTCTAATCTATTATCTTAATTTTCCCTAATTGTCATACATTTTTTCAAATTTATTTCATAATTATTTATATGATGCAACTAGTCAGAAAGGATGTTCCATTTTGATAATATCTTGATTTTGTAAATTCAGATTTAGAGATACCTCGCCGGTAAAACTAAAACAATAAAACTTGTAGGTTTATCTCCTAGAAAGAGAAGTAATCAAATCATAAACAAAAGGAAAGTTTCAAATTCGCAATTGAGAAATTTTTAACTAATTTTTTTCAAAATAACAATTATACGAATGCAAAAGGAAACTTTAAAAGAAGATAAAATTTTGATTGGTTAATGATAATTAGAGGAATTAATAACTAAAGAAAGAGAACCGATAAATTTCAAATTTGTATTAAAAAGAGAGCATTCGCCTTTTCAAAATCTAATTTTAAGGATATAAAAATATGAGATAAAAAAAAATTTAAATGTATAGTAGTAATACGATGAAAGGAAAATTAGGTCTTGATTGGTTTGCAGATTTCAGTTTTGAGTTTTCACAATAATCGAAATGCATTGGATTTTCAAAAAATTTAAAATGGTTTTAGCATATAAAGTTGAAACAATTTCTTATAATTTTCTGCCTTTTGGTAAATATCAAAAACACATCAAACTATTTTCTTTCTTCATCTTTCACCCTTCATTGAAAGGATTAGGATTTTTCCTCCTCCATCTCTTTTTCCATGTCTTTTGAAATATATATTGAAAATGCAAAACAAAAAACTCAAAATTCAAACCAAACGGGGCATTTATTTCTTTTAAACCAACAAAATAATGCTACTTTAATTTCATTTAAACCCACAAAATAATGCTCTACTATGATTCCTTTGATCGGCCAATAATTTCAGTATATTCAATTCCCATGAGTTCAAGAATTCAAATGTATAAACATTCTGCTAATTTTAATGAATTTGAGCATAGAAATAAAGAAAAGGGATTAACGTGGATTTTAAATAAAAAAATTAAAAGACAAAGAGATGAATAAAATTTGAAAATACACAAGCAAAAAATGAAATGGGAAATCGAGACCATCGGTCTATCTGGAATTAAGCTTTCACTAAATGCAAAATTATCTTTTCTGATGCAAATTTAGAAACTATCAATTCACTTTCCTTAGTTGCTAATTCCTTCAATTATCATTAAGTGATCTGATCCTTGTCATCTCTATTTATGTTTCATTTTATATCACATTCTTGTTTATGTTTCGAAGAAAAAAACAATTGTTTAAATATTTGAATAGCATTTTTGGAAAAAATTTCTATTTGCAATTTGTTTCCTTCTCTTTCTATGAGATAAATTTACATTTTTAATTCTTCGTTTAATTGCTTATTTTGCGAGGAATTTTTGAATTAGAGATTGCAAAACAAAAACACTGTTCAAAATCAAACATCCTTCTAATCGGTTCTGTCACAAAAATAAATTTTGGAAGGGTATATAGCAACCACGAGAATCAAGGATAGTATGTTTGGATTATTTTGGTTTGGTTGCGAGTTTGAGAAAATTTTGACAAAAATTGGAGATTTTAGCAACTTGAAACCGAATTCTTGAAATGCGAGTTTGGATCTTTTTTTAGCACCTTAAGCATATTCTCCTCTCACATTACAGGTATTTTTTATTTTTTATGTTTATTTTTTTACATTCTTTGGTGTTTGTATAAATATTTAAACAGTAGTATTTCTAGCCATTTTATTGCATGTATGTAGCTTCTCTTCTTATGTCTTACAATATTTGAACATAAAGCCACAATATGGGAAATTAACAGACCTTGTCATCGAATTTTCCAATGGGTCATACTTGAATATTATATACCACACACTAGGTAACAATGACCAAATGTTCAAAATAATTTCAGGTTCCTTTTACATCTACCATTATCACTATTGCTATTACTATTCAGGTTCCTTTTTACATCTATCAATAAGATTGCATGTGAATTTCACCATCATCATCATCATCATTATTTATGAGAAAAAAGCAAAAGGGATGCAAAAACTTAGGGCCGGACAAAAGGAATATGTACAAGGAGTAGCTCACCTAGTTTGGCAGACTCCTATTGAATCTCATAAGCATTGTAATGTGATTGCACAGATATAGCATAATACTTCTATGCTCTTCTTCACTTAAAAATTGAAATTGTGTATGGTACAAGGTGGCCACATAAAAGATGATGTCTACAGTATAAGCATATGGCTGAATAAATACCACACATAAGCTACACTCTAAAACACAAAATCTGGTATGATATACGAGGGAGTGCAATTATATGTCTTTACTCATCAGCCATACCTACTTATATTTACCCTGTTCCATATTCATTTGATCCTTGATTACTAGTATCTAAACTATAAATGAAGATTCATCTTCATTAGTTGATATGGCTATGCACCATTGTGCAAATTAAATATCTTCTTCGCTACGATTCTCATAACATACCAGCCCATCAAAATTTATATCCATGTTAGTACATTATTAAAAATTTGTGACAATCCTTGTATTTTTACTCTTCATATTGATGGAGAAAGTATTAGATCAATAAGGATCGATACTACATACAATCTGTGCTAGCTAAACTAATAATACGTGTTCAAAGTGGCTTAGTTGTCACAGATCTACATTATGGTTGTGACGATAGCTTACCTAAAATCTTTTAATAGATTTGTAACGACCCGTAAATTTCAGTGGTTTTATTTATTTAATTAACTGAAATTTTAAACAATAAAATTTTGAAATTTAAATTTGATATTTGGAATGAATCTAGTTAAACATAGCAACTGGTAAATTTTCATCGGATAATTTGAAAGTTTAATTTTCCAGTGTAATTTTATTTCAATTTAATCAGTTAAAAATTGATGATAATAAAATGTTTTCCAAACCGGAATATTTTTATACAATAAATTTGTAAATTATCTTCTGAATGAGACGTCATATTTCGTTTCGTCGAATTTGGACTTCTATTGCTCCGTTCATCTTATTTCTGGCATATTAGCAGCATTTCGGTACCGATACCGACTTTTGATCGGAAGATCCTATCACTGATATCTGTATGCCGTTTTGATCGTCTCGTCGTGCTAATCTCTACGGTATATTCAATTGTCAATTTCGGAATCCGGTGTGCGGAGCAATCTGCGAAACGTCTAGCGTATCAGTTCTGCAATTTGACCATTTAGCTTCCCATGCCCTTTCGTTTCTGAATCCATTCAACTTGTTAACGGTTGGAAATTTAACAGTCATCTGCCTTTAATACTTCCTGAATTAACGTGCCTAACTTTTGTTTTTCCAACCTGTTCCAACTTTTATTGTTTCCAGATTTGTCACTTCGGTACGTTTTATTTTTCTCGGCTTCTTTCCCTTCTGTCCATCCTTTATAATTTTATAACCTTCTCTGGTATCCACTTTCTTCCTCTTGAAAGAAAAACTCCACCTCCTTATTTTCTTTCTCTGTTCCTTCTAGCTGACACCACATCCACCACAAACAAACCCAACCGCCATCTAGCAGCCCGAGCGCCCGCGCCGACCTCACCCTGATTGTTCTGGCCATCTACAAGCTGCAGAGGCCATCTGACCACCTTCCTTCCACCGTGGTCGCAACCTCCATGGCCCGCCCCTACCCTGATCCACGTCCTACTGACATCTCCGCCTCGGCCACGCACTCCTCCACCCGACCATGTTGGTATCACCCTCGAACCACTATCTGACCTTCCATCAGTTTTCACCGCCCCTTTATACTAGGTAGTATATATGGGTTATTATATATTGATTTTTGAATTTTAGGAAATATAGTTTATATTTATATGCGTTGTGTTAGATTTCTGAAATTTCACAGTAAAGTGTATATATATAAAGGTGTTTAAAAGTGAAATAAAATCGTCAGTTTATATTTTTGAGTATATATATTCTATGTTATATATAATATAAGTATATGTTTCATATATGCTTAAGTTATATTGTATGAGTGAGGGGATTCTTCCACATATATATTGTATATACGAGTATTATCTGTTTCTGTTATATATAGGTCTGATATTATATGTTAAAGTATATATATATATATATATTAGTTAAATAATATGTAGCTGTTCATAACATTCCTGAGCTGTTTGTATAAACATTTTATTTTATTTTATTGGTTTGTATATATATTTATAGTTTTACTGATTAAATGAAAAAAGGATATTGGATTGGATGTTAAAAGTACATATATATGATATAGTATGTAGTTTATCTTCTCTCTACTTTTATAATATAGCAACTTTAGGGTGTTATTTGATGTTTTCATGTATCTGAAAATTTTATAAAATTTGTGAGTATTGTTTGTTATGAAATATACATTTGGCCTACAAATATGTATATACTAATACATCTTGATTTTTAAGTATACGTGTTTAAGCAAATAATGCGTTTGGTAATGTAATATATGTAATTATCATAAGCTGCTATTTTTGGGTTCTTAGTTTAATATATTCTTATTTACTGTTATATATATATATATATGGGATTTTAAAGTTTGGGACGGTTGTTTCTATTTATATATATAAATAAGGATTGGGTATGTGATATGTTTAAAAGTATTTACTTAAAATTTTATTGGATTTTGTAATAGCTTTAATATATGTATTTTAATTTGAATATTGGAAATTTTATAAATTAAAATAATATACATTCGTTTCAGTTATCAAGCTGATTCTGATTAGTTCTCGTCAATTCCCATTTATCAGCTTTGCTCGTCGAACTCGTATCAATTTAGCTTTGCTTTGGAATTCGTGCTTGGATTCGTAACTCATCTCATTCTCGTTCATCTTTTTTAGCCTCGAAAGGTGAGCGATCACTCACGATTAACGTTCTTATATTTATTAAATTTGATTTCAATTGAAGCGACAATTGAAATATGTTGCTGTTAGTTATTTACATTTATATATATGCATCTGTTCACCTGTGACATCTGACACCATTGTCTGTTATTTACATTGATGATATATGCCTGTTACTGATTGTTACATTGTTATCATTACTGTTATCACTTTGCAAGTTCCATTTTAGTATAGAATTTGCTATGCGTTGAAATGATACATACCCGAACGATCTATAGAATAAGGGAAAATCGTTATGGGTCGAAATGATAAACCCAAGCGATTTTCATTGAATTGAATTTGGAATTGCGGGTTGAAATGATATATACCCGTATATATTTAAATTGCGGATTGAAATAATAAATATCTGTATCACTTGACCATAGGATAGAAAATTATATACAGACACCATTGGTCTATATATAAATATTTTGGAAATGATTTCTATGGTTTTGAAAAGAAATATATGGTTTTAATAAATATTGATTTTTAAAGATTTGTCAAAGTTGATTTAATAAAGTTGATATATAATATGTTTAAGTATTTATTTAATATATATATATATTTTTAAATATAGAGTTTATAATGATTCAGGTTGGTAAGATAAATTTGAAATTGATTTGAAATTATATTTATTTAAGAACTTTACTTAAATAAGTTTGATTTGAAATTATTAAATTTTAAATTTTAAAGATATGTTTTATAACTTGAATTCGATTAAAAGTGGCTTAAATGAATATTTCAAACTTATATAAATTTAAATGGGATATTTTGTTTATTTAAATTTGTAAATTGAAGTTGTATTTAGATGTTATTGAAATGATTAAGTAAATATTTCAAAACTAAATAATAGTAAAGAGAATTTTATATATATATATGAAATTATCGAATTTAGTTTTGAAATGTTGAATATTTAAAGCTTTGAAATATATTGAAATTGAAATGGCTTATTTTATGGTTCAAATATGTATTTGAAATCGATAATTCGAAATGGTTTGCTGAGAAACTGAATCGAATTGAAATTGATGATTTGAGATTTGATTAAATTTGAATTTTGGAATTCGAGCTGATTTTGAATTGATTTGTGAAATTTGAGGAAGCTATTTTATCATATAAAGTATTTTTAAACTATATCTAAAACTATTTATATTTTACTTTATAAATTATTTTAATATAAACTATTTTAATATAAATCATTTTCAATATAAATTATTTTATTATAAACTATTTTAACTTATAACTATTTTATATAAACTATTTTAAATATACTAATTATTTTAATATAAATTATTTTATTTTATAAACTATTTTATTTTATATACTATTATTAATATCTAAACTGTTTGAAGGGAAGTGTTATGATTTCCAAAGTTATGAATTTCAAAGTATTATGATTTCCAAAGTATTATTATTTCAAATTGTTTTGGTTTCGAAAGTACTATGATTTTGAAAGTGAATATTTTTGAAATGGAAATGATATAGTATTGATATGTTTTTGAAATGGAAATGATATTGTATTGATTAGGTTTTTGAAATGGAAATGATATTTTAGTTTTGAAATATAAACTATTTTTAAATGATCACGGTGTTATAATAACGATTGGTTGTTAAAAAGACTGGGATCGGATATGGGCATACTCTCTGTCGATACCGAAAACCACTTTAACAACTATGTATGCGGTGGAGATTCCAGAATGAAGTATGATGGTGGCGACGATCCTATATGAGGTATATACGTGGACCCGACTCCCGTGAGTTGGCATAAGATGGCTAAAACAGGAGCGATTCCGGGCCAATGAGGTAGCTTCTCTGATCGGACACACTCCATTGTATGTCATTCTATTACTTGTGATTGATTTGGTGCGCACCCTTGATTCGGGAGTGTGGCTCGAGGTGGGCGATTGCTGCGGCTCTGTGTTACCACCAGTCCGGATGCGTAATTGGTATATCTACCCTGGCATTGCCTTGTTGTGCCGTGTTACCTACCCTAGCGTGCTTTACTACGAGTTTGATTTGTGTCGTACCTACGGAATATCCTTTGGTAGCTCCAGTTTACGGGGTATTACGGTACTATATAGACTATTGGCACACCTAAAAATGTGTTAAGGTGGAAAATGTAAAGCCTTAACGCTATTTTTAAATAGTATACTTTACTGTAGATATTATTATAATAGCGTATACTACTACATAGTAGATAGTTTAACGGATCCTTAGAGGATGGTTATCCCAAACATCCTTTGAGTTAGTTGTATTTCAGTTGATATTTCACTTGAGTTAGGTTTATTGATATAAGAATGTTAATCCTGACTCGAGTGTTTTGTATTTTGCTTTACGCTCGGGTCAGACTGAGTGATACAGCATTTGAGACTCACCTTTGGAGTTGGAGCTTCGCTTGGAGATCCAGCTATCGATTATGCTATCAGTTATTCAGTTGATTCCAGTGATGGATTCAGATCTTGTATTTGACTATTGTATTGAGATATCTATGTATTCGATACCTCTGTTATATATATATACAGTAGCTTCATGAACTACTATTCTTTGTTTCCGCTGCATTATTGTTATATTACTCTGTGTCTGTGATTCTGTGATTATTTATTTACTGTATACGCTGAGTTTTGCCAAATTTAAATTAACAATCTGATATTTTAAGCAATTCAAATCCGACATGTATGGATGCGAATGGTTGAAAATTTCAGGCTGTTACAAGATTATTGTCTTCATCGATATTTATATAATGGAAGAATAAAAATGGTTAAATTACTTCCATGTTTTGATTACTATTGATTTGTTTGCATGCTCAAAAACAAAACAAAAAACAAAACAAAAAACAAAAACAAAAAACAAAAGTGGAGAAATAAATAAGTAGCACCGAAGAGTGTAGGCACACACCTGAACATTAAGCCACATGCATGCAAGTTTTAGTTACTAAGAAATGTACTGCACCAAATTCAACATAATATTGTCAAGCAACATGTTTATTCACCAATAACTGTATATAAAAATGTACCACAAGTAAACAATTTACATCCTTAAAGTGGTCCAGTTTGCCGTTAAAGTTAAGTCTAAATATCAATTTTGATCATCTATTTCAAACTACCACCTCTACGAGACTACCATTTTTGGACTTCAGAGACTGTATAGTACTTGGCATGATGTGTAGCTATCAAAAGTTACAGAAATGCTTATTGCCCAGAATGATTCACTCTAACCATTTCATTCACTCTTTGAAGTATAAACTCAAACAACAAGTTGCTCGAAATTGCTTTACTAAAACATCCCCTCAACATAAAACCTCACAAAATAACCAAAGTATTACAACAGAAAATGGGCACTTCACTGTTGATAGACATAGAGATTAAAAAAGAGGATGAAATCATCCGAAGAAAACGTACCAGCTCGTGCGCTGCCCGTGCCGACATCGACGCCGAGGAAGACAGAGCGGGTAGCATTCGAAGAAAAGGAAGTGGACAAGGTGGACTGCATCTCGATGGAGGATCCGACCCGATAATTAAAAGGGGATAAGTGTGGGAGAGAAGTGTGGTATCAGATAAGACGATGAAGATGTCCAACTTCTTAATCCTAACATCTTCTTATCTCTTCCTTGATATCATGATTTAAATCTTAAAGTTTTCAGATAAATTTATTATCAGCATTTTTTTAATCTCGGTCTGGATTGGCAGCCCAAAAAATGGCAATCGATAGGTAAGAATGGGACCCACATGATTGCATTGTTTGACCGAATCATTGTAACTGAACAATTGGCATGTGTTTCAAACGCGTCACCGTCTTTTCTCAACGATAACCATTCCACTTCTTTATAATTCGTTCTTCCTTTCTCCTCATCAAATCACCTCCTTCATCAATCCGAAAATTCAAGCATTTTTTGCCGCTTTTACATCACCTTTTATAGGTAAATTTTTTCAAATTTGCGTTTTACGTACTAAGATCTAGCACTTATATTTTCCACAAATTTTTTTGATTTTTTTTTCATTAAATTCGATCCATGAATCTTTCGGCTCTTTTACCCGTCACATTTTAGACTGAACCGACAACGACAACGGACGTTTACTTTACCTATTTTGCTTCGTCAATATCGGATCTTAAAAAGGTCGGGTTGATTACTGGTACGATGAAATAACGAACGCCTTCAACACACAAATGGACGTCAATTACAACGTCGTTCGGATGAAAAACAAGTTTGACAGTCTCAAGCGTGATTGAATCCTTAGAACCAGCTGATGTAGATTGAATGTGTATTTTGGAATCTGGAGAAGGACACCGTCAGAAGATATGACGAGTGGTAGGACGTTTCTACTAAGAAGTACACGAAATTCAAAGTTTGCTCACCTCCGAAATTCAAGGAATTGAATGTGATGTTTGAAGGCTGCATCGAATTTCCTTCTTGCAAGTTTACAGTTCTGGATCTTAAACCAAATTATACACGATGTAGCTAATAATTAAAAACTGATTTTGTTTATATATCTGATCACGATGTAGTATGTCATGGCTAGATGATTAAAAAGGTAATTTTTTATTGATTGCAATTAGCAAAGGTTGAGTTTTATCTAATTAAAAAGTGTGAATACAAAAGTGTTCCAAATTGGGTATGCTACATATCAAGGTTGTAGTTCTCCACGATGCAAATCCACGAGTGGTGTTCCTTCGTCGATTGGGTGTACGGATTAGTCAGAAACGCGACGAAATTTTGAAAAACGTGGACCGTCCATTTCGATCCAATGGTGAAACGATGACGATTCGACGATCGGTTTTAACACCCCGTAAAAATTAATAAGGATATAATTAATTAAAATAAGACTAAAAATGGAAATTTTATAAACGTCGGAATTTGATCGTGAAAGTTATACCATTGCACTCGTGGCGATTTTCTGATCAACTTTTATATATAAATTTTTTGTAATCGGAGTTCAAACGGAAAAGTTACTAATGTTTGAAGTTTTCGAATTTAAAATAATTCAAACAAATTCAAATTTTGAATTTATATAACGTTAATGTAAAAATTAAATAGGATAATAAATATTTTTAACTTCAAGATATACTTAACGTTTACAATTTTAATACAGGGAATAAATAAATAAATAATGGCAAGCAAATATTCACGATCAAATATAGGGATCGGTCGAGCCCTCTCGTTGAGCGATAGCGGTCGACCGCTTAAGAATGAGCGGTCGACCGATGAGCGTGTGGCTACTAGGGTTAGGTTAGGCACGAAGGGCCCGGATTTTATTATTTTAAATCAACCTAACGGGTTATCTCCCCATTGTACTCGAACTAGCCTAATTTCTTTATTCCGGAGCTTCCTAGTTTCATACTCCACAATGCGTGTGGTCGCACGGAATGCTATTGACTCCATCTCAATATCTCTCAATTGATCAGGCTCCACTATGGTGGTTGTGCTATGAAGGCATTTTTTCAAGTGCGAAACATGAATAATGTCATGGAATCCTACCAACTTATCTGGTAGCTCCACACGATAAGTAAGTCTTACTGTTCTTTTTAAAATTGGGAAAGGCCCAACAAATTTTGGTGCAAACTTTTTCAACTTTCTAAATCTCATGACCTTCTTAAGAGGGGAAACTTTGACAAATACCATGTTCCCTACCTCGAACTCCAATTTCTTTCTTTGCTTGTCCGCATAGGATTTCTGGCGATCTTGTGCGGCCTTCATTCGCTGCCTAATCAATTCTACCTTCTCTGAAGTCTCGTGAATTAAATCTGGTCCGAGTAAAATTTTATCGGTGGTTTCCCACTAATAATTAGGCTGGTTTTCATCTTCTCTTCAGTTTCTCATGTGCTTTCCGCTAGGTATCACTCATTGTACTCGAACTAGCCTAATTTCTTTGTTGCGGAGCTTTCTAGTTCAGTGCTCTACAATGCGTGTGGTGGCATGGAATACTACCGACTCTGTCTCAGTATCTCTTAATTGATCAGGCTCTACTATGTGGTTGTGCTATAAAAGCATTTCTTCAAGTGCGAAATGTGAAAAACATCATGGAATTCTGCAACTTATCCTGTAGTTCCACACGATAAGTAGTCTTCCTATTCTTTCCAAAATTAAGAAAGGCCCAACAAATCTTGGTGCTAACTTTTCTGACTTTTCAAATCTCACAACCTTCTTAAGAGAAGAAACCTTAGCAAACACCATGTCCCCAACCTCGAACTCCAACTCTTTCTTCAATTGTCCGCGTAGGATTTCTGACAATCTTGTGCGACCTTCATTTGTTGACTAATCAATTCTACCTTTTCTGAAGTCTCATGAATTAAATCTGATCCGAGTAAGATTTTGTTGGTGGTTTGCCATCAATAATTGGACGATTTGAATTGCCTTCCATAAAGCGCTTAATTCGACTAAAGGTAAGTGTTGGTCGCAATGCCCTCCAAAGTCCATGATATAAGCTCTCAACAAATCTTCCAAGATCCTATTTACCCTTTTGGTTGGGCATGTCTTGGCACATGTTTTGGGATTATGTTATTTGAAACTTAAAGGAATGTAGTAGACTTGTATTTCTCTTTTTACTGTTGCTGGAGGCAAAAACGTTAGAACTTCCTAATACGAGTTTGGTTCGAAGAGACCCATACATGTAAAAAGTTCGATTGAGGGTTGTGGTTTTGCTCATAAATAGTTCCGCTCTTAACCAAACTGTAACAACTTTTTTTTGAAATATACTAAAATTTGATGTTTTTTTTATTATTTTTACTCTTTAAAATTTATCATATGTGAAATTTATCAAGTCACTTGACAACTAAGAGCGACATGTACAGCTACGGCGTAGTACTTCTAGAACTGATAACAGGAAGAAGATCAATGGATAAACTGAGACCAAAATGACATTTCCAAGCAACTTTGGAAGGTGAGACATGAAGCTTTGTGGAGTTAATGACTCGGAGCTGAAGAAGATGCATGCATAATAGGTAATTTAAAGTTGATTAGGTTAGTTTTATCCTTCTATGATAGATTTTAACCATTAACCTTACGTTACTGCTTTCATCTTTAAGACCGAGTATTAATTATTCATTTTCTTCTAACACTTATTCTTTCATTCCAAATACCCTACACATATATGATGTAAAATGTGGAAACAAATTCAAAATAAAAAGGAACTAAATAGAAGAATAAGCCAATATAACATTTTGATCATGTTCGAGGAAGGTAACTATCCAAAGGAGTAAAGTTTTAAGTGGTTGGTTTCCTTTGTTTGAATTGATTATTATCATGACCCGGTTCCAATTATCCTAATTATTCAAATGTTTGGATTGAACTTTACCTTTTTAGTATATTTAGCGTTCTAATCAATGTTTTAAAACGCAAAAACGTACATGAGGCGTTTCCATGCCGGGGAGGCGACGCGTAAGCCTCAAAACGTTGAGGCGTAAGCCTTTCAGAGGAAAAAAAGTGCAAGTCATATAATGAAAATAGACATAGAATAATGTCAAATGTCAAATAGTACGTTAGAAACATAAATTACTACAAGCAATTCAAACAAAATATAGTTGTCCAAAAACATTCAAAGTGTAGTCTAAGATCCAATGATGTCTTCCTCCTCATCCATAAGCATGTTACCATCCAAGCTATCATTGTCACTAGCATGGAATACCTTTTGCGTATGTAATTCCGAAATAGGATCATGATTGTCGACAACATCATCCTCAATTGATGCAACTCTCACACCCTTCTCTTTTGGATCATTACATATTATTAAGTTTTTAAAAATGATAATGAGTTTGATTTTATATTTAACAAAATTATTTCATATTAATTTTTTGTTATACTTGTATTGCCATCACTATTATAGTGTCTTCTTTTGTATGGAATGGCAGGAGAAGAAATAGTGATAATAAGCTTTCTTAGGGGAGGGGGAGGAGGAGGATCTCTAAGAGGTTAAGTAAAATAGTAGAAGTAGCAAGTTAAAAGCAGCTGTCACCACACCAAAACAGGTGATTCCCAACGAGTATAACTATCGCAAACAGTTTCAGCAACGCTTATTAGTGTTGCTGTAGGGGCGTCGCAATTTATTGCCAACGCTTATAAGCGTTGGCGAGTTTAGTTTCCCAACACTTATAAGCGTTGGAAGGTTGTATTCGCCAACGCTTATAAACGTTGGTGTATATTATTTAGCAACGCTTATAAACGTTGGCAAATTAACCATTCAACATTGTTTAATTTTCTATGATGACGCTTATAAGCGTTGATAAATTTTAATTGCCAACGCTTATGTTAACGCTGAAAATTGAACGCTAACACCCGGTGTGTGTAATAACAATGTGAAAGCACCACCCATTGGTACGGAAACAGAATATAAGCTGAAAATAGTAGAAAATGGTAAAGGAACAACAGATTTATAGTGGTTCGGCCCGTAATTGAGCCTACGTCCACTTTATAGTCTTTTATTGCTAATCAGGTTACAATTTGATACAATGCACTTCGAATACAATTCATTTCGATCACTCAAACACTTCAGATTAGTAACTCAAACTTTGACGATGAGATTTGTCGAATCCATGTCGGATGTGTAGAATCTCGTTCAAAGCTTGTTGTAGTATCTTCGATGTTTGGAGTTCTTCGAGTCTTGGATGAGTTGAGAATTCGGCAGAGTAATGGCGCTTCAGAAAATGATTGGCCAAAAGTCCTTTTGCCGTTGGAGTTAGGGGGTTATTTATAGGAGTGATTCTGGACGGAATTTTTGCCAAGTCTTAGGTCGTGTACGACCTAAGTTAAGTCGTAGGCCACTCGCGACTCAAGAAGTTAGGCTGCTGAAGTTGTACTCGGTCTTATCTGAACAAGAGATAGGTCGTAAGCGACCTAAGGTAGGTCGTGAACGACCTAAAGTAAGTCGTGCCCCCTTTCTTTTCTTTTAGCTCGTTAGGTTGTTAAGTCCTTGAGTCGTTAGCCTCTTAAGTCGTAAGTCGCTGAGACGCTTCAAGAGTTAGGTCGTAGACAACTTTTAGGTCGTTAGCTCGTGAAGTCTTTAGGTCGTGAAGTTTCTTAAGTCGTTAGGTTGCTAACTTCCTTAGGTCACAGAGTCTTTAGGTCGGGAACCCCCTTAGGTCGTTAGGTTGCTAACTTCCTTAGGTCGCAGAGTCTTTAGGTCGGGAACCCCCTTAGGTCGTTAGGTCGCTAACTTCCTTAGGTCGTAGAGTCTTTAGGTCGCAGAGTTTTAGGTCGGCACTAAAATATGAGTTAACATTTGCCCCTCGAAGTGCAGGCCTATGTCAAAGGTCGTGTGCTTCGACTTAACTTTGCTAGGTCGTGAACGACCTAAAACTCATGCTGACTCGTACGCCTACTCGCTTTCCTCTCTCAGCCTCATATAAATTAGTTAGGTCGCTCATTCCTCCCTACCTTACTGCTCCGAACTTCCACTGCCATTGACGAATTTTCAAACTTTCGAAGGCGAACTCAATTCAGTTACTCGTCGATCCATTTCTACCAGCATACTACGTAAGTGGATCCAATCTCTACTCCACCATAATCGTCGTTCGATCGTGAATCCATGTTTTCCGATCCAAGTCCAATTTCACGTGTCATGTTTCATTTTGAATGGTTATTTCGATCGACTTTTAATCGTCGTTTGATACGTTGTGGTAATTCATGAATGCACGGAAATTTTTATAATGGATCGGAGGGGTTTGGAGTCGATTTCTTAGGCGATTTGATGGTATGTGGAGATGAATGAAACTCGCGTAGAGGATGATAGATTTTCTTTGTAATGGCGTTGTCGGGTTATCGGGTTTAGTAAGTGATTGCGTGTGGAGGAAGTCAGCGATCTATCAAATCTGGACGATCTGAAAGTTAGGTCGTGAGAAACCTGACCGATCTAAGGATTCCTGCGACCTAAGTAGTTTCCGACCTATGCTAGGTCGTGAACGACCTAGGACTTTGAGAATCTTGCCTCGCCTTTGAATCTTGCACTGTGCGACCTAAAGATGCCTCGACCTATGATAGGTCGCTGAACGACCTAGGACTTGAATCAACTCTGCACTGCCCTGAACGTTTTAATTTGCAGAGTACGACCTAAAAATGCCTCGACCTATGATAGGTCGCTGAACGACCTAGGACTTGCGAAGTTTGGCCAGAAGTTGACTGAGCTTTGAATTTGAACTGAATTGTACTTCTTTGCAAATTGTTTTGACTTTAATGTTAATAACCTGTTAATCATAACATTTGCAGAAAAACGGGACAAACATACTGCCATCGACTGCCCACATCGAATGACAGATTAGCCGATAAAGAATAATCAACTTTAATGAACCGTGTGAATGAAATGTTGCGAACAAACCAATTCAAGTGAAGTATCAAAGCAAAGCTAAAATAATCAATTAAAGCCAATTTGTTTGCATTAACACTGCACTTGAGTTTTAAATTAACAAGTCCTGAAATTTTGTAATCGACTAATTTGTCAACTGTCAACTAGTTCAATTTCAGTTATGTTTGCTTTCTACTCTTATTAGTTCTGCACAACACTTCACATTTTCTAGGAAACGTGCACCTTCATATTTGAATATCCAGTTGATTGTGTAGAATGATATCTCAACAAGAAGACACAGGGCCAGCTGGAGAAGCTTTTCCGATTGCCAACCCATTGATCGACCCTCCAGAAAGAACTCCGACCACCCTGAGCCACAAAGTTTTCAAACAACTGTGTACCCAGTTTGGTATTGTCGAATTAGATGCTATATTTCCTAGAGCAAACGACACTGCTGACAGGCCACCTCTCGGTTTTGTCGCAGTGAATCGTCAGATGTGCTTAAGTGGAGCTATTCCCCCTTTTAACGAATTTCTCCGAGAACTTTTTCTTCGATTAGCTATCTCGCCTTTCCAGCTACATCCCAACGGTTATGGCGTCTTGATGGGGTTGTGTGTTCTGTTTAGGAGGACGCTCAACCGTCTTCCAAGCTTCGATGAAATTTGCTATTTGTGTACCTTTGCCAAGAATAAAGATCACCCTTCAATCGTGCTTGTGAGGGGCGTCAGAAACCGGAAGTTGATTTTGGATTTACCCGATAGTGCTCACGGGTTCCTAAGTCAATTCTTCTTTGTCTGATGTCCTCCGAGATTCTATTCTGTCTGGAGAGTCGGGAGTAAGATTGCCTTTCTCTATTCATCTCATGAGCTTTTCGAAAATCGAATTATCAAATGCTTATCTTCATTCTTTTCTCTTTTCAGCACTTCCTCCCCCGCTTAGAAATCCCAGCCTCAAGTCAATTTTTGAAACTTTAAATGTTGTGGCTATGGAAGAGAGAAGCGCCAAATTCTTGTTGAAAGATGAACTTTTGCACCAGTTCGAACTTCTACATTCTTCTCGTTCCATCCAGCCTCATGAAGTTCCTGATTCTTCGGCAAAGACGTCAGATGCCCCAGCCCTTGCCGAAGAACTTTCACTAAAAGAACCCACCACTGAGACTTCACTGGTGAAGTGTTCCACTTCTATTAATGTTGCGGGGTCGTCCAGCAAGTTAATACTTTCTCCAGTTATTGAAGAGGAGGAAAATCCTCACATTTCTGGAAAGACGGCTGACGTGGAAGTCGAAAAAGAGAGTTCTGCTGGGCATCACGGCGATGATACTTTTGATAATTTGAGCGATATAATGATAACTTCTCAGGAGCTTTTTAAAGATGATATTTCAAAAGCGATCTCTCCTGTTGTTGAAGCGACTTCTTCTTTGCAACAAATTACAACACCTTCAACACAAGCCATTGCCATTCCTACACCATAGAGTGGTTTGTAGTCTGACGCGCTTGCGCATCACACACGCTTAGGATTTTTTACAATTAAATGCACTTGGCCTCTTTGCTTTGAAGATTTTTAACACTTGCCTTTCTTTTATTTTCAGCTTCTCCAATGGGACGCAGTGGATCGTACTACGACAAATTCCAGCATCATGGAAGCCGCGGAACTTATGATTTTAGGCGTTATCTCCCTGCTCCAAGGGAAACAGACGAAGAAAGAGCTGCCAGAAAAGCTCATGAACGACAAACTTATGAGGAGCAGCAAAGGAGGAGGGAAGAACGTCATGACTCTTCTCAAAGAGATAGCGCTTCCCATAAAAGAAAGTCGTATGATGACAGAGGAAAGAGCAAAATTTTTGAGGATTCCAGTAAACGGACCAGACTTAGTGAAAAGGACGCGTCTGCAATTTCGGAAAAGACTGATGCTCCCATCTCTCCTAATATTTCATCCAGCTCTCCTGCTTTAAAGAAATCTGACAACCAGGCGATCATCAGCAGGTCTCAGTATCAGGTCAAAGATGCCCCTCCTATTCTTCAAAGCCAATTTCCGAATTGGTGCTTAAAGGGGTGCGCTTTGACCTTGACTTGGTTCCGATTGATAAACCGACTATGCTGCGTAACCTTGATGCCGTCAAACTTGATATTGAAAGGATATCTGGATGGCAAAAACTTGTCGACGAGCTGCAAAGAGTCAATCGTGTGAATCTTGAAGCCATGCTGACCATGGAGAACGACAAGACGGAATGGACAAAATTTGCAAGCAGCATGACGCGGAAATGACAAGCATTGTTGATGATAATTCAAGACTTGAGTCTGAAGTTAAGAAACTTAAAGATGAGCTTGCTACTTCTTCCTCCTCCTACACTCAAAAGGAAGAAGTTCTTCAAAAACAAGTTCGCGATGCTCATGCTGCCCAACGGAATGCTGAGGCTCAACTTGAATCTGAAAAGAGGATGACAGAAATTTATCGCACCGACATTGCCCAGCTACGAGAGAAGGCGAGTTCCCAGGACTTGGAAATTACTCGGTTGTGAGCTCAACTGTCTCAAGCTGAAAAAGAGCGCGATGAGGCCATTGCCGGAAAAGAAGCGGCTGAGCAGTCGCATGAGGCGACGAAGACCAAAATTAACTCTACCTTATTTGACTTTTATATACATAGTGTCTTGGGGCACGGGAGTCTCTCGTTTTTGGGGTCGGACTATGAAGTCACCTTGGCCGAAGTATGGGAGGCGATAATCGATATGTTTGGTGGTGCTGGTTATGCCGAAGCAGATCTTGAGGTAACTTACTTAGATGAAAATGCCCGCGTTGCACTTGTTAGGGGAAAGGAGCAACTTGCCCAAGCGCGAGCCGAAGCGGCGGGAGAGAAGCGTTCCGAAAAAGAAGTACTTCCTACTGCCCCTGTCCGTACTTCGGTTTCAGCTGATGTTGATCCTATTGGCTCCAGTTCTCACTCTTCGCCTCCTGCTAAAGTTGACAAAGAAATTGTGACCACTCCCACCGAGGACGAGGCCCTGCAAGATATTGAGGCTGAGAAATTCGAGATTGATCTTGCAAAGCCGACTTCTCCAGGTAACTTTGGCGTCGACCCAGATCCAGTGAATCATTTATTCGATTTGACCGAGCTTGATGAACTTCTTACTTATTACTTAAGCTTTGATGAACCAATATCTTCTCTTTTCCCGGAGAATACTGATTTTAACTTCTTTTCTTCTATAGCGAAAGTACCGAAAGCTGCGCTAACTTCTCCTTCTCCGGCTGCTGTTCCTCCTCCTTCCCAAGCCACTCCTCTTTCTGCTTCTCAACCAGGATCACAAGAAGAGAAAATAGAAGCCCTCAAAGACTTGGACGATCCGGTTGTTTCACAAGAGCAAAAGACTGGGGAACTTGAAGAAGGCGAAAAGACCCCGGAGCAAACTTATGATGATGACACAAAGCTTTCTGAGTTTTTTACTCCGGGCAGCGAGTCTTCTTTGAAAAAGAAGGGGAAACGCACGGTTTCAAAGAAAGGGAAGAAAAGCACTTCTGTCGCTGGAGAAGAAGCGGAAGTTGACCCAGCTGTGCCTCTTTCTCCTTCCTCCCCGACCCGTCCACAGCGGCCTCAGAAACTAATCATTAGGCCGGGTAAAAGCTCCAAAGGTGGGAAGAAGGAGAAATGAGCTTGATTTTATTTTCTCTATTTTGCTTTTTCATGTATTGACCGGAGATTGTGCGAGTACCGGTCCTCGCTTTCTTAAACCTGCACATGTATCAAATTTTATAATATGGAATATAATGATTCTTTGTTTGTACAACTTTCTTGTATATATTTGTGAATGCATTTATTCCATGTGTCTGCACAAGTTTCTTTGTATGATATTGCAGTGAGCTCGTGGTATGATGTTTGAGTGCTATTTAACATAGCTATGTGCCCCCATACCATGGCTCATCGCAATATTCCGAAAAGACTCATACTCTTATTTTAGAGGATAATATTTCCGTTTTCGAGGAAATATTATCCTGCTTTCAATAGAGTATGCCTTGTATCGGAGAAGTTTTCTCTTCTCTTCTTTTAGAACACTTCAACTTTCGAGGGTGATCACTTTTATTTGTTGAAAAGTGTATTCTCCTGTGCAGTGAAGCGAGCTTATGAAAAATGCTTTGTCATTTCAACTCTGGTGAAGTGGGTCTCCGATTTTTACACTTCAACTTAGGTGAAATATGCCTTCAAAGAGGTCTTTTTGGCATTTCTGAGACATAGCATTGTGGAATCTGTGGAGTAGCATGGACTCCGAAGATTAGCATTTTGGAATCTGTGGAGTATCATGGACTCCGAAGATTAGTATTTTGGAATCTGTGGAGTAGCATGGACTTTGAAGATTAGCATTTTGGAATCTGTGGAGTAGCATGGACTCCGAAGATTAGCATTTTGGAATCTGTGGAGTAGCATGGACTCCGAATATTAGTATTTTGGAATCTGTGGAGTAGCATGGACTTCGAAGATTAGCATTTTGGAATCTGTGGAGTAGCATGGACTCCGAAGATTAGCATTTTGGAATATGTGGAGTAGCATGGACTCCGAAGATTAGCATTTTGGAATCTGTGGAGTAGCATGGACTCTGGAGATTAGCATTGTGCCTCCGGAGAGGTTTTGTGCTTCCGGAGAAGTCTTGTGCTTCCGGAGAAGTCTTTATTTGATTGCCTGGAAGTTACTTTCTCACAGTTAAATGGATCCATGGGGCGGATGTAAGTTACTTAATTGGACGTTCGTTTGCACAAACGGTCGCAACTAGTTACCAAAGATCCTGCGCCTTCTGGTTCCACCAACCTCTTTGTTGAGAAGAGAACTTCCATTTTTTGGCATGCCTGGAAGAGGGCTTGTGCCTTCGTAGAGGTCTTTATGTTTGAACTCCAAAGAGTAGCAATTGTTGCTTGTGTTCTTTCACCATCTGTTCTTTAGCGATTCCTTGTCATCACTTCAAGTACATGCCCCATTCTTTTGCAAATTGCTTGCTTTCTGCCGAAGAAATGTACTTTGTTGTTGAGTGATTTATGGGAATCGCCGAATCTTGTGATGTGTCAAATAAGTAAGCTTTTGCTTTGATGACCTGCAATATTAAATCGACATTTTAGCAATGTGTTTAAGATATTTGCATATCGAAATGAAACAGGCATTATATAGCATTAGAACACAAGATTTAATATTCTTTATTATTAATCCATCCTGATTTCTCAGTGGTTTTCAACACAAGAGTTATACATCTGACATCATTTTTACAAATTTAAGCAATGCTGTTAAGTAAAAATTGGATGCAGGCGATTGTTGTTTCTGAATCTCCGGATTGAACTTCCATTTCCACTGGATTCGTAGTTTTTGATTCATATGCCAAAGATATTGGAAGATGCCCCAGCTGCAGTTTTGTGGGTAGTTAATAGTCGTCCCAACTTCTGGCTGCTGCATGGGGACCTCTTGTGACAATGTTAATGACAAGCTTTTCGGAATCTTGCACTGCAGCGTTGTTGCCAGAGCAAGATTGATGAGTAGGATATTCTTGCCCCTGAGTGGATGAGGTTGGGTCTGCTCTGCTTTTCTTCACATATTGTTGCAGTTTACCCTGTTCCAGCAACTCTTCAATCACATTCTTCAACTGGCGACATTGGTCGGTGTCATGGCCAGGTTGATTGTGGAATCGGCAGAATTTCCCATTACGTACTGCACCTCTCCCCATCTCAGGTGGTTTAGGATACTTGATAACATCTTTTGTCGCGAAGAAGATATTTTTCGGTGTATCGGTTAGAGGGGTAAAATCTAAAAGATTAAGGCGGCGAGGTTTCTTCTCATTCTCCTGCTTCTTTCCTCCATTACTTTCCCTTTTCTGGTTTCCGGATTCTCTTTTGTTAGAAGTAACACCGTTATTCTTGACTTCGGCAACAACCACTTTTGCCGGCGTGGAGAGGTTTTCCAAACGCATAAATTCGTCGGCCTTTTTATAGAATTTCTCGAGTGAGTTTGGCTCCTTCATTTTTAACCATCTTCCGAATTCACTTGATTTGTTGATGGCCCACATCAGGTAAGTCAGGATCATACGGGGTTCTGCATTATCCACTTCGGCTAGGGCTTTATTGAAATGGTTCAAGAAAGATCTGATAGATTCTCCGGGCCCTTGTTCAAGGTTAGACAGTGACATTATATCCTTAGCTTTTGAAGCATACAACCTGAACTGATCCTTGAACTTTCGAGTTAAATCAGAGAATTGATCTACGGACCGAATTGGTTGCTTTGTAAACCAAAGCAGAGCCACTCCTTCCAAGTATACTGGAAAGTATCGGCATTTAATCTCATCTGATGCCCTCGCGCCGGTCATGTGCCAATCGTACTTGTATAGGAAATGATTAGGGTCACTTGTCCCTTTATAAGCCGGAATAGTATGAGGTACAAATTTTCTTGGAAACTCTACTTTCAGGATCCTTTCAGTAAACGGAGTTCTGCTTGGCGCAAATCCCCAATCACTCTCATTTTCTTCCCTCTGCATGCTCTCTTTCATGATTTGGCGAATCATCCCTGATAGGTACTCCTCTTTGTTCAGAGGCATCGCCGGGTAGAAGTCAGCTCTCTTTTTTCGGAGTTTTGCCTGGACAAATGCTCGCGAAAAGTTGGCTGCAGCCTTGGACCTTCAGCTTGGAAAGGTGGCATTTCGGCGGTGCCAGCTGCTCTTTGAGGAATATCTTTCTCCTGGGAATTACGAGCATCTTCAGTGAAGACTGTTTCATTGTTTTCTGGCTGTTGATTTGCCCCAAGTAGAGCGCTTAATCTGTCCATCATTAAAGCATTTTGAGCTTCAATTTGCTGATATAACCCCGACACTGCGTCGTCTAATTCAGCCCTTGTGACTCCGACGATAGGAGTCGCTTGATTTGCTGTTGGGGAAGCGGAGGTTCCCTCATGAGCATTTCCGGATCTTGTAGATCTACCCTTTCTTCCAGGAGCCATGATTTCAGATAAACTTCTGGTCTTTAGAGAGATTCTTTCAACAAACTCTTGCGGAGCAATGGTGAGAATATTCCTGAGTTGGGTTCTCAGTTAAAGCACCAAAATGTTAACGCTGAAAATTGAACGCTAACACCCGGTGTGTGTAATAACAATGTGAAAGCACCACCCATTGGTACGGGAACAGAATATAAGCTGAAAATAGCAGAAAACGGTAAAGGAACAACAGATTTATAGTGGTTCGGTCCGTAATTGAGCCTACGTCCACTTTATAGTCTTTTATTGCTAATCAGGTTACAATTTGATACAATGCACTTCGAATACAATTCATTTCGATCACTCAAACACTTCAGATTAGTAACTCAAACTTTGACGATGAGATTTGTCGAATCCATGTCGGATGTATAGAATCTCGTTCAAAGCTTGTTGTAGTATCTTCGATGTTTGGAGTTCTTCGAGTCTTGGATGAGCTGAGAATTCGGCAGAGTAATGGCGCTTCAGAAAATGATTGGCCAAAAGTCCTTTTGCCGTTGGAGTTAGGGGGGTATTTATAGGAGTGATTCTGGACGGAATTTTTGCCAAGTCTTAGGTCGTGTACGACCTAAGTTAAGTCGTAGGCCACTCGCGACTCAAGAAGTTAGGCTGCTGAAGTTGTACTCGGTCTTATCTGAACAAGAGATAGGTCGTAAGCGACCTAAGATAGGTCGTGAACGACCTAAAGTAAGCCGTGTCCCCTTTCTTTGCTTTTAGCTCGTTAGGTTGTTAAGTCCTTGAGTCGTTAGCCTCTTAAGTCGTAAGTCGCTGAGCCGCTTCAGGAGTTACGTCATAGACAACTTTTAGGTCGTTAGCTCATGAAGTCTTTAGGTCGTGAAGTTTCTTAAGTCGTTAGGTTGCTAACTTCCTTAGGTCGCAGAGTCTTTAGGTCGGGAACCCCCTTAGGTCGTTAGGTTGCTAACTTCCTTAGGTCGCAGAGTCTTTAGGTCGGGAACCCCCTTAGGTCGTTAGGTCGCTAACTTCCTTAGGTCACAGAGTTTTAGGTCGGCACTAAAATATGAGTTAACATTTGCCCCTCGAAGTGCAGGCCTATGTCATAGGTCGTGTGCTTCGACTTAACTTTGCTAGGTCGTGAACGACCTAAAACTCGTGCTGACTCGTACACCTACTCGCCTTCCTCTCTCAGCCTCATATAAATTAGTTAGGTCGCTCATTCCTCCCTACCTTACTGCTCTGAACTTCCACTGCCATTGACGAATTTTCAAACTTTCGAAGGCGAACTCAATTCAGTTACTCGTCGATCCATTTCTACCAGCATACTACGTAAGTGGATCCAATCTCTACTCCACCATAATCGCCGTTCGATCGTGAATCCATGTTTTCCGATCCAAGTCCAATTTCACATGTCATGTTTCATTTTGAATGGTTATATCGATCGACTTTTAATCGTCGTTTGATACGTTGTGGTAATTCATGAATGCACGGAAATTTTTATAATGGATCGGAGGGGTTTGGAGTCGATTTCTTAGGCGATTTGATGGTATGTGGAGATGAATGAAACTCGCGTAGAGGATGATAGATTTTCTTTGTAATGGCGTTGTCGGGTTATCGGGTTTAGTAAGTGATTGCATGGGGAGGAAGTCAGCGATCTATCAAATCTGGACGATCTGAAAGTTAGGTCGTGAGAAACCTGACCGATCTAAGGATACCTGCGACCTAAGTAGTTTTCGACCTATGCTAGGTCGTGAACGACCTGGGACTTTGAGAATCTTGCCTCGCCTTTGAATCTTTCACTGTGCGACCTAAAGATGCCTCGACCTATGATAGGTAACTGGGCTTAAACTGATAAAAATTAAATTAAATTAAATTGAACATTAAATTAAGTTGATAATTAATAATGTAACTGGGCTCAAACTGCGCCCCGGCTCAGTTTCGAAACTGCGCCCGGGCTCAGTTCGAATTTGGAAATATATGAATACGCAATAAATTATCTGCCCCGGCTATATTATTGTTTCCTTTGACTGGAACTAATTGAGAGTGATGTATAACAAACAAAAAAATCAAAGAAAATGCGAGTAAAATGAATGCAGGAAGCCAGCAACAATTCCCAGAATAAGTCAGAAAAAGCATTTAAACCTAACAAAAGCGAGATAGCCATGAGTACGGTCAAATACAGCATGCAGGCAATAGCAACTTTATCTATTCAAATAACACGCAGTTGATAGACAGTTTTTTACCCATTTTGTACCTTATAGACTGCTAACCATCTCATCATGCCCATTAACAAATAACAAGTGTTATAAAAGAGGGACAGCATTAAAATAGTGACCATAAAATATTGCACAAACTTAAAGGCATCTCCATATACATAGGCCAATTTCTAAGTTTTTGACTATAAAGATTACACCAGCACATGCATCTCATAATGCAAAAACATAAGAATACATGTAGTAGACATACATATATAAGCTATCAAGAGAAGGGTAAAAAAAGCATGTATCACCCTGATTTATTTCTTTAGCGCTGTCTCCTAACTTTTGGTAGAGGTGTGTATATACATAAACAAAAGTAAACAATATATGTTGTTGGTTTACACACCACATCAATGTTGAAAAGTATGAATGATTTTGTGCTCCAGCCTCCAGTTCAGCTTCAGTTCCGAGGATAGTAATTGGTAGAGGGAGGAAACTGAAGGTGATGAGTAGTAATAGGAGCTACAGCCGTAGAAGTGTTGGTGGTGGTGGTGGTGGAGAATCCTGATGATGCTGCAGAAGAGAAAAGCGTTGGTCCCATGCTCGACCCGGGCATTTGCCACGTCCAATTTGGAGCAACATAAATATATTAAAGTATTAAGGATTCACATAAATATCTGACTCATTAAAGTTTTCTGTTTATCGGTTCAAATAAAATTTTATTTTAATACTTTTAATAGTTCTAACCATTTAAAACCTTTTCCAGACCATACGAAGCTATTGCACAACAGAAGATTACATAAGTCCTTTTCCTAGTAACCAACTATTAACGATAAAAGGTGAACGCTAACACCCGGTGTGTGTAATAGAATCGTGAAAGCACCACCCGTGTGACGGGAATAGAATTTAAGCAGTAAAAGACAGCAATTTATAGTGGTTCGGCTTGAGATTAAGCCTACGTCCACTTTGAATCTCTTTATTACTGAATTCGGTTACAAATCAATACAAATCTCTTATCACAACAGTACAACTTGATCAAAAGAAACAATCTTGACTACTAGCTCAATCTTCGTCGATGAAATTCGATGAATCCATGTTGGATGTAGGGAATTATCTCTTGAAGATTGTTGTAGCGTCTTGAATGTTTGAGGATCTTTGATTGCTGGATGAATGGAGACTTCGACAGAGTAACGACGCTTGAAGAAATGATTTGGCAAAAGTCCTCTTCATGTTGGAAGTGGTGGGGTATTTATAGGAGCTGATTTGGACTCTAGAAATTTCCCTAAGTCCTAAGTCATCGCCGACTTAGTATAAGTCGCGGCCGACTTATGATAGGTCGCAGCCGGCTCATCAACACTTCCATAGTAGTTCGCCTCCTTTTTTGGTTTTATGCTCAAGTCCTAAGTCGTCGAAGACTTAAGGTAAGTCGGTGACGAGGTAAAGATGTAAGGTGTTCTGAGATTTCATACGACTCAGTATAAGTCGTAGGTCGGCGACGACTTAAGAGATAGGTCGTAGGTCTTTAAGTCGAAGACTTTCTTAGATCGGAGCAGAGTTGACTCGCAATCTTAAGTCGGCAATTTTTAACTCGGAAGCCCTTGCTAACTCGCAGTTTGTTAAATCGGTTGGCTTCCTTAAGTCGGTAGGCTCCTAGGTCGGCACACATCTTAAGTCGGCAGCTCTTCTCAGTAGTTAGATCGGCAACTGTTGGGTCAGAGCTTTCTTAGGTCGTGGCTTGTTAAGCCGGAGACCTTTTTAACTCGGAGCCTTACTTAAGTCGGAGCGTATCTTAGCTCGAAGTCTTTCTTAGGTCGGAGCAAGCTTCTAAGTCGGCATATGTTTAGATCGGAGGCTATTATAGCTCGTATACTGTTAGGTCAGACCGTTCCTTAAGTCATCTTCTGTTAAGTCGCGAATCAGAGGATTAACATTTGCCCCTCGAAGTGTGTGCCTAGGTCATAGGTCTATACTTCGATTTTCTTAACCTGCTCTTTGATTAGGTCGGAAGCGAGTTAACAGAGGTCTTAGGTCGGCAGCGTGCAAGTCGCCTCACCTTCCTGCGAATAAATAGTTGAGTCATCCTTCCTCTTCCTCACTCATTCTTCTTCTCGATTCAGCCATTGACGCAATTTAGAGCCCTCAGAGATAAATTCCATCCATCTAATCGTCGATCAACCTCCTATTATACATCGTAAGTTAATCTGATCCGAGTTTACCCATGCCCACTGTCGAATCGATGACTCCCCAGTTTTCGACTTCCATTTGTTTGTCGCGGTTCATTATGAATACCCCTTCGACTGTTCCGCCATTGCTATCGATCACATTGCAGTTGTGATAGGGAAACAATACGTCAGATTCACAACAAACCCGAGGCGATTCGAATTGGTTTTTTTTTTGGGCGATCCAATGGTGTGATGGAATTAGGATCGTCATTGATTGTGAGGTTATTGGGCTATCGAATTAAAAGTTATGGAAGAAAGTGGGTTGATGTACTGACTCGGTCACGACTTAGTGATTTCACTGATTTAAGTCGGAACCGACTTAGCAATTTCACGTTTCCTAGGTTTTGAGTCGCTTCCGAGTTAGGACTTGGAGGATTTCTTGTTGCTTCGAACTAGTTTTGCTTCTTAATCCGGCCAAGACTCGGGAACTACTAGCTTTGACCCATAGGGAATTTCTCTTAAGTCGTCACCGAGTTAGCACTTAGGTTTTCGGCGACTAAGCAGATGACTTTTGAACTTTTGCCTGGACCTTGAACTGTTGAACTTTGAACTGTGTTGCATGTATTTCTTTTTACAGATTGCTTCAATTTGCAAGTTAACAATCCTGTTTAACACAACATTCACAGAGTACTGGGACGAATATACTGTCACTGACTGCCCACATCGAATGACAGATTAGTTGGTAAAGAGAAAGTTAAATTGAATGAATATGAATGAGATGCTGTACAATAACCAATTCAAGTGAAGTATTAAAACAAAATCATAATAGTCAAATGAAACTAATTTGTTAACACTGCACTTGAACATTGACAAGTTCTGAAATTCTGTAATCGATTGATTGTCAACTAATTTAATTCTAGTTATGCTTGTCTTTTATTCTCATTAGTTTTGCACAACACTTCACACTTTTTAGGAAACGTGCACCTTCACATTTGAACACTCAGCTGATTGTGTAGAATGTCTTCTCCACAAGAAGGAACAGAGCAAGTTGAAGATGCATTTCCAGTTGCTGTCCCGCTAAATGATCCTCCAGAAAGGACTCCTACCACCCTGAGCCATAAAGCCTTTCGTCAATTATGCATCCAGTTTGGCATTGCCGAAGCTGACGCTTTGCTTCCTGAAATAAATGATACTGCTGATAGGCCGCCTCATGGCTTTGTCGCAGTTAACCGCCAAATGCTCTCGAGCGGAGCTATTCCCCCATTCAATGACTGCCTTCGAGAACTTCTTCTCCGACTAACTATCTCCCCTTTTCAATTACACCCCAATGGCTACGCCATCCTGCTGGGACTATGCGTGCTTTTTAGAAGAACTCTGGACCGCTTTCCTAGTTTTGGAGAAATTCGCTATCTGTGTACTTTTGCCAAAAATAAAGATCACCCCTCTATCATAGTCGTGAGGAGTGCTAGAAATCGCAAGTTGATCACCGGTCTCCCTGAAAGTGTTCATAGTTTCCTGAGCCCGTTTTTCTATGTTCGCTGTCCCCCGGGGTTTTATGCTATTTGGAGAGTAGGAAGTAAGATCACTTGCCTCTGTTTCTTATGTTCTTTCAAACTTACTGAAGTCCGAGTTATCAAGTGCTAACTTTGCCTTTTTTCCTTTTCAGCACTTCCTCTTCCCTCTAAAGATCCTGGTCACAAAGTGATTTTTGAAAGGCTTATGGCGGTGCCGATAGAGGAGAGGAGTATCCAGTTTTTATTAAATGATGAGCTTTTGCACCAATTTGGGCTTTTACATCCTTCCAGATCGACTCGAATTCATGAAATTTCTAGTTCTGATGCGGAAACGTTAGTTGCTTCGGGTTCTCAAGCAGAGGCCTCGAATGCCCCAACTTCTGTAGATGAAATCGCATCAAAAGTACCCGTTGTAGAAGCTGCTTTGGTAAAATGTTCCGCATCCATCGATGTTGTAGGGTCAGTCAGCAAGTCGACGCTTGCCCCAATTATTGAGGAGGAAGAGAATCCTCGAGTTTCTGAGAAATCCATTGATATGGAAGTTGAAAAGGAGAAGTCTGCTGAGCTCCAGGGTGATGACACTTTTGATGGCTTGAGCGATATCATGATAACTTCTCAAGAGCTTTTCAGGGATAATAATCCAAAAGTGACTTCTCCCGTTGTTGAAGCGACTTCCACCCTAAAACAAACCCTGACGCCTACTACGCCAGTCGTCTCTGCTTCCACACTAAAGCGTGGTCTGTAGTTTGACGCATGTAGCTTGCACGCCGCACACACTTAGGATTTTTTAGCACTTATAAGCATTTATCCTCTTTTTCTGGAAATCTCTAAACTTTACTTCTTTTCCATTTCTCAGATTCTCCGATGGGACGTACCAGCTCATACTACGACAACTTTCGGCGCTACGGAGGGCGTGATTCTTACGATTATGGACGTTATCTTCCCTCCCGCAAAGAATCTGACGAAGAGCGTGCAGCTAGAAAAGCTCAAGAAAGGCGTGCTTACGAAGAGCAGCAAAGAAGGAGAGACGATGACTCTCATAAAAGAAAATATCATGATGACAAAGGGAAGAAGCATGCTACCGATGACCCAAGTAAACGGGTTAAACTTGATGAGAAGAACGCGTCTGAAATTTCTGAAAAGGCTGACGCTCCTATTCCTTCTGATACTCCGGCCGGCTCTCCTCCTCTAAAGAAGTCTGATATTCAAACAATCATTAACAGGCCACAATATCAAGTTAAAGACGGCCCTCCAACGCTCCAGAGCCGATTTCCAAATTGGTGCCTAAAAGGAGTGCGCTTTGACTTGGATTTGATTCCAATTGATAAGCAAGACATGCTTAAAAGTCTTGACGCGGTCAGACTTAATATCGAGAGGATGTCGCAATGGCAGAAACTTGTCGACGAACTCCAAAGGGTTAACCACATAAATCTTGAGGCGATGATGACCATGGAGAATGATAAATCAGAATGGGACAAATGGTGCAAGCAACACGATGCGGAAATGACAAGCATTGCAGATGACAACGCAAAGCTTGCATCTGAAGTCAAACGACTAAAGGAAGATCTGGCCTCATCTTCTGCATCGCACACTCAAAAGGAAGAAGTCTTTCAGAAGCAAGTGCGGGATGCACATGCTGCACAAAGAGATGTCGAAATGAAGCTTGCAGCTGACCAGCATATTACTGAGAAATATCGCACAGAAAATACTGAGCTGCGGGGAACAATTGTGTCCCAAAATGCAGAGATTGAGATGCTGAAAGCTAAGCTTCTTAAAGTTGAGAAGGAGCGTGATGACGCGGTCGCTGGACAAGTTGCGGCCGAAGAGTCTCACGACGCCACTAAAGCTAGCATCGATTCTACTCTATTTGACTTCTATATGCACAGCGTTTTGGGCCGTGGCAGCCTTTCCTTCTTGGGTCCCAAATATGAGATTACACTTGCTGAAGTTTGGGAGACTATACTTGACACATTTGCCAGTTATGCGGAAGCAGACCTTGTAGCGCTTTATCTAGACGATGAAGCACGTGATGCGCTTATTAGAGGCAAAGAGCAACTTGCCGAAGCTAGAGCCGGGACAGCGGTAGAAGAATATCCAGAAAAGACAACATCACTACCTGCCCCTGTCCATACTTCAACTTTGACTGATGTTGATATCATCGGTTCTAGCTCTCAATCTCCACTTGCTGCAAAAGATGCTGAAGCTAAACTCGATACTTCCGAGACTCCTCTTTCCCAAATTGAAGAGAAGAGCCAGGAAGAAACTGAGGCTGATAAATATGAAATTGAACTTGCGAAGCCAACTCCTCCAGGTAACTTTGGCGAAGTTCCGGGTCTAATGAACCAGTTATTTGATTTAACCGAGTTTGATGACCTTCTTACTTGTTACTTGAACTTTGGTGAACCGATACCTTTTCTATTTTCGGAAGATGTTGATTTTAACTTCTTTTCTTCTACAGCGGAGGCACCAAACACTGCACAAGTTTCCACTCCTTCAGTTGCCGTCCCTTCATCTTTACAGGTTACTCCTCCTTCTGCTTCCCAGCCGGGATCACAGGCAGAGAAAATCGAAGCCCTTCAAGGCCTGGATGACCCGGCAGCTTCGCAGGAACAGAAGGCGGAGGACCTTGAAGACGTCGAGAAGACCCCGAAGCAGTCCCTTGATGATGACACGAAGCTTTCAACACTGCTTGCTACTCCGGGGAGCGAATCTTCTTCAAAGAGGAAGGGGAAGCGTGGCATAAGGAAGAAGAAGAGAAGTGCTTCAACTGGGGAGGAAGCAGAAGTTGATCCAGCCGCGCCTCTTTCTCCTTCTGCCCCGACCCGTCCACAACGGCTCCAAAAACTAATCATTAGGCCGGGGAAAGGATCCAAAGGTGGCGAGAAGAAGGGATAACAAGCTAGATTTTTTACTCCTTACTTTTGCTTTTTGCATGTATCGACCGGGGATTGTGCAGGTACTGGTCCCTGCTTTTGCTTTTTGAGATATCTGCACATGTAAAGAATTTTCATAGTACTAAATAAAACAATTATTTTACTTGTACAAACGCTTGTGTATGTGAGAATGATCTGTCTTTTATTTTTAGTGTAGAACAAACGATTCTTCTTGCTTGTGCAAACTTTTTGTCTGCGTTTGAAAATGCATTTATTCCACATCATTTATTTTTCATGATATTGTGATGAACTCGCGGTATGTTGCTTGTATATTACTTTGTTCATGTAACTGAATCGTATAGTATTGCCCCCATACCGCAAGTGCATTGCAATATTCTTAGCTTTTTTTTTCTAAGACGGATATTCTTATTCTAGAGAATAACTATTCCACTTTTAAGGGAAGAATCATTCTGCTTTTAGTAAAGTATATCCCGTCTTTCGAGAAGTTTTTACTTTTTCTTTCCTTCTGAAGAACACTTCAACTTTTAGGGATGATCACTCTTATTTGTTAAAAGCGAATTTTCCTACGCAGTGAAATGAGCTTCCGAAGAAGGTTTTGATTTTGTGCCCCAGCAAGGGGCTTATTTTTGGTACTTCAAGCAAGGTGAAGTGCGCCTCTGAAGAGGTTTTTTGAAGAGAAGCGATTTTGGTCTCCGAGGAGAAGCAATTTTGGTATTTCAACTCTGGTGAAGTGGGTCTCCGAAGAGAAGCATTTTTGGTATTTCAACTCTGGTGAAGTGGGTCTCCGAAGAGAAGCATTTTGCACTTCTACCCTGGTGAAATGTGCCTCCGAAGAGGGCTTTTTATTTTATGCTTCAAGCATGGTGAAGCGTGCCTCCGAAGATGGCCTGTGCCTCCGAAGAGGGCTTGTGCCTCCGAAAAGGGCTTTTGATTTTGTGCTTCAAGCATGGTGAAGCGTGCCTCCGAAGATGGCTTGTGCCTCCGAAGAGGGCTTGTGCCTCCGAAAAGGGCTTTTGCCTCCGAAAAGGGCTTTTGAGTGCCTGGAAGTTGCTTTCTCATGGTCGGATGGGTCCGCGGGGCAGGCGTAAGTTGCTTGATTGGATGTTTGTTTGTACAAACGACCGCAATCAATTAACAAGGTGCCCCTTCGGTGGTCCCACCGATCTTTTTGATTGAGGAAAACACTCCCATTTATTGGCGTGCCTCGTTAGAGGGCTTTGGTTGGTTGGTGTGCCAGGTAGGTTGCGTCTTAGGGGCGAGTGGATCCACGGGACGGACGTAAGCTATCTGATCGGATGCATCACGACCAGTTAGCGAGGGTCCTGTTCCTTCCGCTTGGGAAGGTGTCCCTTTAGTGGATCTTCCGGCCTTCCTGTTGAGATGCATACCTCCCTTTGTCTGCCTCTTTGTTTGCTTGGCAACTTTCTCTCATCATCTGCCCATTAGCGATCTCTTATTATCGTTCCCAAGCACATCTTCTTCTTTTCCTCTTACAAGTAAATTGCTTCATCCGAAGGAGTGGATTTCACTGTTGAATGACTTCACGAGACAAACGCAAGTTATCTAGTTGGATGTCTATTCATAACGACAATCTCAACTAGTGAACAAAGGTTTGTCACAGTGGAGTCGCCAACTTTTTATGTGAAGTTTTCCTTGCTTGGGATTTGAGTTTGGAAAAAAAATTTTGTTGCTTGGTTTTCGTGTAATAGCTGATTTATAGAGGCCGCTTAGCTTTGCGACGAGCAAGCATTGTTTTGATGTCCTGCAATTTTGAATCGACATTTTAGCAATACATTTTAAAGTATTTACATATCGAAATAAAACAGGCATTATGAAATAGTAAAGAACACAAGATTTATAGTGGTTCGGCCAAGAATCGGGCCTACATCCACTTTATAGCTTTCATTCATTCACACTGATTTACAATATTTTACAATACAACTGATACATTCATCATTATTTTACAATTTTGAACCAAGCTTTTTCTTTCAAGTAAAATAAGGACGTAAGTGGTTGCTGTTCCAGGCTCTTGGAATTGGATCTCCTTCAACAGTTATGAGTTTGAAAGTGCCATCAAGAAGTTTAGTGCCTATGACATATGGTCCTTCCCAGTTTGGCCCAAACACACCAGTTGCTATCATGATCCTTTTCAAAACCAAGTCTCCGATCTCAAAGCTGCGTTGGCGAACCTTGGAGTTGAAATGCCTGGCAATTCTCTATTGATGAGCTGAAACTCTGAGCCTAGCTTCTTCTCTTTTCTCATCAAGAAAATCAAGTGCTTCAAGTTGTAGTTTCTCATTTTCAGCTTCGTTGAAATAAACTCTTCTATGTGAAGGAACTTCTACTTCCACTGGAATCATTGCCTCTGATCCGTATGCCAGTGAAAATGGAGTGTGCCCAGTCGCAGTTTTGTGAGTAGTTCTGTACGCCCATAGTGCCAATGGAAGTTTATCAACCCAACCACCTTTTGCTTTTTCGAGCTGCTTTTTGATAGTTGACTTGATGATCTTATTAACTGCTTCCACTTGCCCATTTGCTTGCGGATGAGCCACTGCTGAGAAGCTTTTTCGAATTCTGAACCGTTTGCAGAAATCCTGGAATTCTTCACTTTCAAACTGAGTACCGTTGTCTGTGATTATCTTCTGTGGCACACCATATCTGCAAATGATATTTTTCATCACAAAATTTATCATCTTTTTAGAAGTGATGGTGGCCAAAGTTTCAGCTTCAGCCCATTTGGTGAAATAATCAACGGCAACAATAGCATATTTAATCCCTGATTTGGCGATCGGTAATGGTCCAATTAGGTCTATTCCCCGAATGGCGAATGGCCATGGGCTGACCATCTGTGTGAGTTCGGTGGAAGGCGCTCTTGGGATTTTTGCAAATCTTTGGCATTTGTCGCACTTCCTGGAATAAGCTGCAACATCCCGATTAATATCCGGCCAGAAATACCCATATCGGAGAACTTTCTTGGCTAAAGTTTGACCAGCTGAATGATCTCCACACTCTCCTCCGTGTACCTCGGCTAGAATTGTCTTGGCTTCTTCCTTAGTTACACATCGGAGCAGAGGCATTGAAAATCCTCGTCTGTATAATCGGCCATCTTGAAGTATATATCTCGACGCTTTTCTCAATAATTTTCGACGTTCCTTAGAACTTTCTGGCAGGGAACCATTGAGTAAGTATTCTTTGATTGGAGTCATCCATGATTCATGCTCTTGAGACGTAGTCATAATCCAATCAACATCCATTTCATCAATGCTTGGAGCTGACAGAACTTCTACAGGAACTAATCCCAGTAATTGAGCTTCTCCGGAACTTGAGTACTTTGCTAAAGAATCTGCCTTCATATTTTCCTCTCGGGGTATGTGGCTTATTGAGTAGTGATCTAAATCATTGAGGAGTTCGGAAGTTTTTGTCAAATATGCAGGCAAATTTCCTCCTTTGGCTTGAAATTCTTTCTTCACCTGGCAAACAATAAGCTGAGAATCGCTGAAAATCTGTATCACCTTGATGTTTAGTTCCTTGGCGATTTTTAAACCGGCAATAAGGGCTTCATATTCTGCTTCATTGTTTGTCGAAGGGAATTCTAGTCTCAATGCATAACATAATGATCGTCCTTCGGGAGTTTCAAGCACAACTCCTGCCCCAGAACAATAATCATTTCTTAAGCCATCAACATACAACTTCCATTGTACCGGAATGCAGTCAGTTGTTTCTTCCTTGATGTCACCTTTGTCAGTGGACTCTGCAATGAAATCTGCTAAAGCTTGTCCGTTAATTGCTCTTCGGGGATGGTAAGTGATGTCATATTGGCTGAGTTCTATGTTCCACTTTAAGAGACGACCCGAAGTTTCAGGACGATACAGGACTTGCTTTAGAGGTTGATCAGTCAGGACCTTGATAGGATGAGATTGAAAATAGGGCCTCAACTTCCTGGAAGCGATTATCAAACAATAAGCAAGCTTTTCTATCTTTGAATAATTCATCTCTGCCCCAGTGAACCGTTTGCTGATGTAGTAGACTGGACGTTGTATTTTCATATCTTCTCGTACAAGTGCTGCACTTAGAGCATGGGATGAAATTGCTAAATAGATGAAGAGGTCTTCGCCATCACTAGGCTTGGAAAGGACCGGAGGAGTTCTCATATGATGAATCAGTTGATCAAAAGCATTCTGACATTCGGGAGTCCATTCAAAATTTTTCTTTCCTTTCTTTAAAGCATCAAAGAAGGGAATGCATTTGTCTGTGGCCTTGGAGATGAAGCGACTAAGAGCGGCAACTTTTCCATTGAGACTTTGCAGTTCTCTCTTTGTTCTAGGGGCTTTAACTTCTCTCAGAGCTGTGATTTGAGCAGGATTGGCCTCAATACCCCTAGCGCTTACGATGTAACCCAGGAATTTCCCAGACTCTACCCCGAATGAACATTTCAATGGGTTGAGCTTCATTCCATACTTTCGAAGAATTGTAAACATCTCCTCCAAGTGTCCCATGTGATCTACAGCTTTCTTTGATTTTACCAACATATCGTCGACATAAACTTCCATGATTTTACCAATCTGAGGCTTGAACATTGCATTGACGAGTCTTTGGTAAGTTGCCCCAGCATTTTTCAATCCGAAAGGCATAACTTTGTAGCAGTAGAGACCCACATCTGTGATAAAGCTTGTGTCTTCCTGATCTGGTTCATTCATCATAATCTGATTGTATCCGGAGTAGGCATCCATAAAAGACAACAACTCATGTCCAGCCGTCCCATCTACCAGTTGATCGATTCTAGGCAACGGGAAGCAGTCTTTGGGGCAGGCTCTGTTTAGATCTGAGAAATCAATGCATACTCTCCACTTTCCATTTGCCTTCTTAACCCGTACTGGATTTGAAACCCAATTTGGATAAGTGGATTCTTTGATGAAATTATTCTCCATGAGACGATCTACTTCTTCCTTTAAAGCTGCTGACCTTTCTGGGCCTTGAGTTCTTCGTTTCTGTTTTACTGGTGTGAATTTCGGATCAACATTCAGAGTGTGAACAGCAATTGTTGGAGAGATTCCACACATATCAGCATGACACCAAGCGAACACGTCCAGATTTGCTTTTAGAAATGATATCAGTGTGTTTTGAACTGCTGTACTTAGTTGCGAACCCACATTAAGTACTTTGTTTGGGTCTTTGGAGTCGACAGGTATTGGTATCGTAACTTCCACGGGCATCACCCTATTATCCTCTGCACTGGATTTTCTGGGGTCCATTTCTTGTCTTGCGCCACTATGCTCACCAGTGCAGGGACCACCCTGTATTTGCTACAAGGTTGGGTTTTTGATGCGGAGGGGAGCTGCCGCATCCTTACCCATTTCTCTCTTTCTGGCTTCTCCAAGCTCTATAAGATAACATTCGCGTCCAGCATTTTGATCTCCCTTGATGACACCAACACCATTTTCTGTAGGAAACTTCATAGTTAGGCACCATGGGGCCAAAATGGCCTTGAATGCAGCTAGAGTGGGCCTGCCTAGGAAAGCATTGTAGGCAGAAAATCCATTGACAATTACAAAGGTTTGCTTGCGAACTACTCTTTTCTGCCCTTCTCCAAGTTCCACGAACAACTCGACAGTTCCGATTGGTTGCTGTGGTTCCCCAGTGAAACCAACAATCTTTTGCGACGAAGCTTGAACGTCAGTCATTGGGATTTTCATCTGGTCAAATGTTTTCTTGAAGAGTATATTGCAGGAAGCACCGCAATCAATGAGCACTCGTCTTACTATTGCCGGTCCAATTCCTGCAGAGATAACCAAGGGATCTATGGTAGGAGCTTCAATACCAATAGAATCCCTAGCTTTGAACATAATATCATCGTCTGAAATCTTTTGCTGTTTCAGGGGTGCAGCATTTTCTACAGCAAAAACATCTTCCTCTGCTGGGATGTATTTTAAAGCATGAGCATATCGTTCCATTTCACCCCAGCTTCTGCCCGCTGGGTGTGGGCCCCCCGTAATCACATTGATAACAGGCCTCTCAGATTCTTGTGCCGCAGTGCCTTTACCTGAACCTGATGGCTGAGTAGGGAGTTGCTGCCCCTGAGTTGACGAAGATGGGTCAATTCTGTTCTTCTTGACATACTGTTGCAGCTTGTTTTCCCTCAACAATTCTTCAATTAAGCTCTTTAAGTGACGACAGTCATTGGTATCATGACCTGGTTGGTTGTGAAAACGGTAGAACTTTCCATTCCTCATAGCGCCCTTTCCCGGTTTTATCTCAGCCGGTTTGGGATAATCCACAGCATCTTTGGTGGCGAAGAAGATATTTTCCAGAGTGTCGGTCAATGGAGTGAAATCTGAGGGTTTGAAGAAGCGAGGTTTCTTTGTATCCTTTTGTTTCTTCCCCTCGTGATTTTCCCTTTTCTGACCTCCGGAATCTTTCTTTTCCGAAGCGGCAGTATTATTGTCCACCTTTGCTGCCACCACCTTCATCGATGCTGGAAGATTTTCCAAGCGTATGAATTCATCAGCTTTCTTGTAGAATTTCTCGAGAGAATTTGGCTCTTTCATCTTCAGCCATTTTCCAAATTCACTTGATTTGTCGATAGCACGCATCAAATAGGTTAAGATCATCCGTGGCTCTGCGTTATCAACTTCTGCCAGAGCTATATTGAAACGGTTCAGGAATGATTTAATAGGTTCTCCCGGATTCTGTTCAAGACTGGATAATGACATTATGTCCTTTGCCTTTGAAGCGTATAGCCTGAATTGCTCTTTGAACTTTCGGGTCAGATCGGAAAACTGATCAACTGATCGGACAGGAAGCTTGGTAAACCAGAGGAGTGCCACTCCTTCCAAATATACTGGGAAATACCGGCACTTATTTCATCAGTTGCTCTTGCACCGGTCATGTGCCAGTCGTATTTATACAAGAACTGATTTGGATCACTTGTTCCCCGATAAGCAGGAATGGTGGGGGGAACAAACTTTCTAGGAAATTCAGCCTTTAGAATCTTCTCGGTAAACAGAGTTCTACTTGGTGCGAATCCCCATTCGCTCTCATCTTCATCCCTCTGCATGCTCTCCTTCATTATTTGCTTGATCATGCCAGAAAGATATTCCTCGTTGTTCAAAGATTTGGCGGAATATACCTCAGCCATTTTCTCAGAAGTCTGTCCGGGCAGATGTTCGCGGAAAATCAGCGATGGCTAGATCCTTCAGCTTGGAGGGGTGCCCCTTCAGCAGCACTTGATCCTCCTTGAGGAATATTTTTTCCTTCGGAGTTGCGAAGAGCATCAGCGATGTTTTCTTCATTACCCACTGGTCTTTGATTTGCGCCGAGCAGAGCGTTCAGTTTTTCCATCATCAGATTATTTTGAGTTTCAATCTGTTGGTATAGTCCAGATACAGCAGCGTCTAGCTCCTCTCGCGTCACCCCGACGCTTGGAGCCGCATGACTCGGTGAAATAGAAGTGGCGGTATTATCTTGAACATTTTCAGATCTGACAGCCTTTCGTTTCCTTCCAGGAGCCATTATGTCTGATAGATTTCTGGTTTTGTAGGAAACTTTTTCAGCAAACTTGTGTGAAGCAATGGTGAATGGTAGCCTGAGTTGGGTTCTCAGTGAAAGCACCAAAATGTTAACGATAAAAGGTGAACGCTAACACTCGGTGTGTGTAATAGAATCGTGAAAGCACCACCCGTGTGACGGGAATAGAATTTAAGCAGTAAAAGACAGCAATTTATAGTGGTTCGGCTTGAGATTAAGCCTACGTCCACTTTGAATCTCTTTATTACTGAATTCGGTTACAAATCAATACAAATCTCTTATCACAACAGTACAACTTGATCAAAAGAAACAATCTTGACTACTAGCTCAATCTTCGTCGATGAAATTCGATGAATCCATGTTGGATGTAGGGAATTATCTCTTGAAGATTGTTGTAGCGTCTTGAATGTTTGAGGATCTTTGATTGCTGGATGAATGGAGACTTCGACAGAGTAACGACGCTTGAAGAAATGATTTGGCAAAAGTCCTCTTCATGTTGGAAGTGGTGGGGTATTTATAGGAGCTGATTTGGACTCTGGAAATTTCCCTAAGTCCTAAGTCATCGCCGACTTAGTATAAGTCGCGGCCGACTTATGATAGGTCGCAGCCGGCTCATCAACACTTCCATAGTAGTTCGCCTCCTTTTTTGGTTTTATGCTCAAGTCCTAAGTCGTCGAAGACTTAAGGTAAGTCGGTGACGAGGTAAAGATGTAAGGTGTTCTGAGATTTCATACGACTCAGTATAAGTCGTAGGTCGGCGACGACTTAAGAGATAGGTCGTAGGTCTTTAAGTCGAAGACTTTCTTAGATCGGAGCAGAGTTGACTCGCAATCTTAAGTCGGCAATTTTTAACTCGGAAGCCCTTGCTAACTCGCAGTTTGTTAAATCGGTTGGCTTCCTTAAGTCGGTAGGCTCCTAGGTCGGCACACATCTTAAGTCGGCAGCTCTTCTCAGTAGTTAGATCGGCAACTGTTGGGTCAGAGCTTTCTTAGGTCGTGGCTTGTTAAGCCGGAGACCTTTTTAACTCGGAGCCTTACTTAAGTCGGAGCGTATCTTAGCTCGAAGTCTTTCTTAGGTCGGAGCAAGCTTCTAAGTCGGCATATGTTTAGATCGGAGGCTATTATAGCTCGTATACTGTTAGGTCAGACCGTTCCTTAAGTCATCTTCTGTTAAGTCGCGAATCAGAGGATTAACACCAACAATGTGCTCATGCACTGAATTCATTTCAACTGGTATGAATCAAATTTATTACAGACCATACAGTCTCTTCTTACTCAAACTAAATTAATCAATTCATTATGCTATGCTTTCAGCTTATAGACGGAATTAATATAAATAATGTAATTGAACCACTGTGCTCTACGTCATGGCATAAAAGCAAGATTCATGCAATATGGACTCATGGAAACATTTAAAATCTAAATTCAATGTGTGAAATAAAGAAGGCCCTTTGTCAAGGTAACTATCAACATTTGAAAACTTTGAACTTTGAATTTCAAAATTAAGAAGAAAGCTAAGGTTTAGGAAAATGAAGTTTTCCTCAAATTATAAAAAAAAACATGGACAATGGAAAATAAAAATGTAGGTGATCCGTACTACTGTAGATTGATAAATAAATGTAAAGCAAGTGAATCATAACAATATACACGTAATAGTCACAGTACACAGCTTTGAAGAATCATCAAACAATATTGATTAATGAAGAATCAACAAATAGCCAAAGGAAACAGCAATAATTGTTTTAACTATGGTTTGATTAATAATGATTATTAGTGTAACTTCAATCGGACGTTGTTAAATATCAACAATAAATGAAACAGCAATTGGTTTTACTTATGATCTGATTATTAAAGGAATTGAATACAATTGATATAGCGAAACGAATAGAGAAAACAACAATGAAAACCACAACAAAACAACAATGAAACAATTTGGTACTTAAGAACGGCAAAAGGAAGTAAAAGAGTATCTACAGTGAAATGAAACAGCAAAGAAAAATCAATGAAACAGCTAAGCGAATAAGGAGAACAACAATTAAAACCAACAGAGTACCTGAAACGGGAGCAAGGAAAACAACAATCGAATAGAGAGAACATCAACAACGTACCTGAAACGCAGCAGATCAAAAGCTTTAGATCTTCATGTCTATTGAAATCAATAGAAAGAAAAGGCTTAATGGGATTTGCCTTTAGGGATTCACACTTATCGTAAGCGGAAGTGGACACGATAAAGAAGACGGAAAAGGGAAACAAACAGGCAAACATCTTGCATATAATGGGAAATAGAGGGGCGGTTATCGATTTGTAGGACCATCCATCTTCGCTGATGCCATTAACAGGGATTCACCTGAAGTAGAAAAAATGCCTGAAGTCCAAATCAAATCGCCTGAAGTCGTGGTCGAAATCAAATCGCCTGAAGTCAAGGCCAATTCGCTTGAAGTCGAGGCCGATTCGCCTGAAGGAGAGGCCGATTCAATTGAAGGAGAGAGGCCGAAATCGAATTGGCTGAAGGACAAAGTTTCTTTTTTCTGCGGCAGCTGAATGAATAACGTTGAGAAGTTGGGGATTAGGGCTACGGAAGACAATGGATGCTCATTTACATTTTTAGCCCAATAACATTCAAGCTAATTTCAATTTAACCAGGTTTTCCAACGCAAATATGTGTTAGCAATAAAAAAATTATAAATGTGTATTTTCGGTCACACATTTCTTGCTTAGCAACGCTTATTGTTGTGATTAATCTACAACGCAAATAAGTGTTGGCAATTGAAAAAAATAAGTGTCGCGAAATGGCTGTTATGGTGTAGTGTGTGATGTAAAAAGTTTTGCCAGAAAACCGTACGCACCAAAACGTTTTTTCATGTTTTTTGCACCTCAAAGGGTTGAGACTTACGTTTTTATGGGAAAACGCATCAATGGATGCGCCTCGATGCTTTTTTGCGGATGCCTCGCCTTGAGGCGTGCCTCACTCGCGTTTTTTAAAACACTATTTGTAATTTATATCGTTTATACAAATGTCTGAACTATTTTTTATAATCATTACGTTGGAGATATAATTTGGCTATCAAGGCAATTATAAGTTTGTGGTCAGTTTTAGCAAACATGAATAATCTGAAGTCTTAGGCTACTAGGGTGCATATTGACTCAAAAAATGCAATTATGTTTGATAATTGTCCATATTGATGAAACTTTATACTAATGTTGGTATTTTAGTCTATAGAAATACAAAAATGATTTAACTTCTTACATAGTGATTGTGTTATAATTAGCATTTGATGTGTAAAATAATTACTAAAAGTTTTATAAACAATTTAGCTATCTTTTTAGTAATAGTTGTAATACCTTTGGTGTCACACTTTTTTGGTGTAGACGTGAACTTCCCAAAATGCCCTTTAAACTTCAATTCAGCATATAATAGATTTGTTTCCTTTACCCAGTTAATACGAATTAATCTTTCCCTCTACCCAGTAAATAATACCTTTCGTGTCATACTTTTTTGGTGTATATGTGAACTTCTAAAAATGCCCTTTAAACTTTAATTCAACATCTAAAAAATTTGTATCCTTTACCTAGTCAATATAAATTTGTAACACCCCGCATTTTTAGATAATTAATTAACCAAAATAATTATAAACAGTGAAAATGAGTGTTTTTGGAATTGTCAGAATATGGCCTCGAAACTTATACCATTGTGTTCGCAGCGATTTTCTAATTAATTTACATATATAATATGTCTCAAACGGACTTCGTATGAAAAAGATATCGACGTTCGAAGTTCCGTATCGAAAAATAAATGTGCGTGAATATATTTGTTTATAAATATATATGCATATAAATTCCAGAAATAACGCGCGTTTGAATTTCAAAATAGAGGCACGTCATAAAGGAAATTAATTCACATCAGCAATTTGAGGTAATTAATTAACATTAGCAGGCAATGTTAATCAAATCAGCAATTAAAGGAAATTAATTTACATCAATTAGCAATGTTTGAATTTCAAAATAAACATGTGTTATAAAGGAAATTAAATTTGCAATTAATGGAAATTAATTAGAATGAATAGGCAACGGTTGAAAGTTAACATTTAATAATTTATAACATTTAAAAATAGAGGAAATAAATTAATACGTAAAAAAAAGGCTAGACACGTCAAAACTGACGTGTTTTTCTTGTTTTTAATGGCTAGATTTCAATCGGTTTAAACGAATGGACGACATTGCTTTGACTCTCTATAAATAAACGTGTAAGGCTAGCCTTCAAACCCATATTTTTCTAAATGGGCGCGGACGCCCTGTCACTTTTCTTTCTCCTCTAATTCTTCAGAAATCAAATATATTAGATTTAGGTTTTTTGATGTGCAATTTGGAGGTAGAAACTGTAGATCTAGAGAAGAGATGTCCAAATTAAGCCGTCCGTATAAGGTGAGTTTTCAGATCTGGTTTTCTAGTTTATCTGTTTATTTTTCTTCAATTTGATCAAGATTTATAAATCCATACAAATTCTGGTTTGTGGATCCAAATAGGGTTGCAAAGGGAGATGCTACGGATAATAGAATTGGACTAAAAATCAGATCTGGAATTTGGAGTGTTTTAATATGAGTGAATTTGAAGATTTTAAAAGTACTGAGAAAACTTTTGTTTATTATTTACCAACTAGAAAGATATATATAGAATTACAAAAAACAGACCACGTAGAAAATGAGATCCTAATCTCTTGAGGTTCCTAAAGAGTAGGACAACTACTGACTAGAACAACTAGCCGTTATTTGCAATAACAAGAAACTGCAATCAATAAAGTACTAACTCAAACATCCCCCCTTAAACTGATTGTCCTTAAGACATCAGTTTAAGATAAAAACATAAGAAACAACTTAGTTTTTTTTTCACCAGAAGGGCCCATAACCCTGAATTTAAATTATATATCTTTTATGTTTATGATATATAATATCGTTAGATTCCCGTTAAATATTTAATTCAGTATTTGGACTAATTTTAGTAATTGGTTCTACTAGCTAGATTTGTTAAAACTGTAAATTTTGTAAGAAAAGTGTACTTGTATTTAAATGTTATTTATATGGAAAAAAAAGAAAAGAAACCCAATTAAATATAAGTAATATTAGGCTTAAAAGTTATAGAGAAAGGCATAAACCTAAAAGTGAGAAATTTACAATAAATTATGTTAAAACGGGAGAAATGAATTAAAAGGAGAAAATCTAATAACTTGATTTCGAAGTTAGTGATAAATTAGTTAGTTGGTTTAGAAAAGAGAATACATTTCCATAATTTAATATTGTAAGAATAATGATAACGTAATTGCAAGAATAAAAGCAAGAAAAAATGGAATTAGTGCAAAATAGAGACATTACTGTATTTTGCATTACCCAATAATTAAAGAAACAATAAAAGAAATATCTTGCAGTTACGAGTTATTGTTTATAGCATTATTTTGTATTAAAATATGAAAATGGATTTTTAGCACAGTTTTTGTAACCAACCAAATAGAATAGAACTACTTCCTAGAATAAAAGAGAATAACATGAAGCATTAAAGAAATTAAAGAAGAGGAAATAATCAGGTTAAATATTTGATAAGACTAGAAATAATAAACAGAAAATGTGACTAGTCTGCATTTACTGCGCATATAGTAGAATAAAAAGTAAAGCAATTATTATGATAAGTAATTGTGATAGTTGGACGCAGTCCCAAGCTAAGACTGTCATATAATATAAGAGAACTAAAGAAAATTTAGTATCATAAAAAAGTAGACAGACTAGAATATAAAAGGGACACTTGCAATTACATTTATAACATGTAGGTTATACAAGAAAGAAAAGAATATAAACGTGACAATTGCAAGTATAATTGTAACACGTAGGTTATAATTAAAAAGAAAGAAATAGAAGAGGCTTATTTTATCAAACTTAGATCTTGGATTAAGTTAATAAGCAAAAATAATAGTAGTGGCCCATACCGGCAGCATCCCCTTTCAGGTCAAGGAGTGATGGTCTCACACGCGGGTGGGATTAAGCATGCTGATTAGGGTAAATAAGTAGCCAATAGAATAAGAAAAGTAAACTAAATGCATAATAAAAGATTAGACGCAGGGTCTAATAAAATGGTAAGGTGCGTTTGGAGTAGCCCAAAGAGAATTTGGATAAAGAGCCTAACAAAGTAGTTCATCGTAGATTTTTAGTACAGAAACAACACATCCAACTTAGTTATTTTGAGCTAGAAGGAAGTACGAGACTTCAACGGGACGTGAGGATACTCTAGGGTGGCCCGACCTAACGAAGCTGCACCTCGAGAGGCAGGTCTGTAGGTGTTCCATCAAGAGAGTATGTCTTTGCTGCTTTTGCATTGCAGGCCTAACGAAGCGAACCTTTGTAGGTAGTCAAAAGGTTGATGATGGAATAGGATATTCGTATGACACCGTACTCTAGTTTGCGACTAGGTTATAGTGGGCAGGACCCATAAGGATAGTCGCATGCGGATACTAGCCATCATCAATCAGAGCGAGTTCGGGAAAGACTAGAGTTAAGCCAACATGCCAATGATTCTTTCTCTATCAAGACATTGGATGAGGGGCAGAGCCAATTGGATGTTTAGATTGTTTGCAGTATGGCACAACCACTTAGCTCTTGAATGGTCTTTCGATTAGTTGACGGGGGCTGCGTGGGGCCATAGCCACGATGAGAAAAGAGACAGACCAAGTAGAATATCTGTATGATAGGCCTAACGAAGCGGACCTTTACAGATATAGAAAATCCCCGACTGAGTTTCGTACAAGGTAGACCTTGTTTGCAGAGCTCAGGGAGTAGACAGAACGATTACATATGGTCCTTAATGTACGCACTGGGTGGTACATTATGGATGACCGAGCACTAGTATAAGCTATTGTGGATACAGTTTCACGTTTTCATAGTAGGCGATGGAACATTAGTATTGTAGCCCTCACGAAGCTGTCCTTTATAGATGTAGTTATAGTACGCTCTAGTAGCGAGACGATGGAGTCCTTTTCAAGGAGGATACGGATGGTATTATAGGTAGTACCTAGGATCGATGCGGTCTTTGGGCATATAGCTACATATATATTGGTTATTAGGTCTTAATTTACTAGGGAGTAGATAGGTACGATTCACGCACAGAAGCGAAAGTATTATAAACCCAATAAACCTAATATAACAGAAAATGGAAATAGAATGGTATGTCTAGAATTATGCTTAGAAGTGTATAATTTGTCCATTCACCAGAACTTTAGTTCTGACTCCCTCCTTATATCATCCCATAGGTTAGATAGATGGCAGAGATTTTCCAGCTTTTAAACACTTGTTTAGAAAGTGTTATTACCTTGGTGAGTATTTACTTACTATTATATTTTAGTCAGTTCTACTGTGAGATATTTATTTAAGCTCTGATATATTTACCTTTGCCTATTTGCAGGATACCAGATACCCAACTCGAGCTTTAGTGGGCTTGGATTTTTGCATTTTTGCGAAAAATCCAGACCCACTGGAATTCGGGTTGTTACATTTGGTATCAGAGCTTGGTTAGTAGGTCCTAAGTAAATTAGGAAATATGTGTGAACATATTTGTATTTTTGAATAAAATATAAATATATTACGTACTAAATTCCAAATAGTCCCCAATTATAGATTTTAACATATGGAAAGTTTGTAGAAGCATTGTGCATAGTTTGCTAGTTGGGTTTGGGATGACCCAAGCATGTTGAGCTCTATGTTATTGCTGATTTATTGTGTATAATAAGCTATGTTTTGAAAGAAGATTGGTATCCATATGTTATAGGAAGTGGGAAAGTTTCCTAGGGATAGTAGGGAGAGTATTTTTATTTTGGAAGGAATAAGAGATTTTAGTAAGGAAATGAGATTTCCAAGGTTTAGGAAGGGTATTCCTAGGGTAGTAAGAAGAAAATCTACTTTATGTCTAGCCCAATAAAATGAAACTTTTGGAATTGAAAAGTTGAAAAATATAGTTGTTAATATGTTTGAGGAAGTAAATATTGGGTTTTGAAAAAAAAAGTGGTATGAAATTTAAATTGGTTTTTATATGATGTAAATTTTGTTAAAAGTGAAATTATTTTTGAAGAATTATAGAGCATGTATAGCTCACTAGTTTCATCGTAGGTAAACGATGATTTTAAATATAAAAACATAGAGTGTTTTAAGTATCGAAAACGTAGATTACAACATTTATTGTTGTAATAGATGTTTTCATGAAAAATAAAGGAAGCATAGACTATGACACTATTGTTATAGTAGGTGACTCCCAAAGGAAATGTTTTTACATAGAATATGGGATTTATTAATATTTATTTTAATTGAATCCATATACTAGTATTTTTATGTTGTAGTAACGGTGTTTTACACAACATCTGTTTTGACCCAAATAAAAATGTGTTTTGAAGATAATTTCTAAGTATAGAAATAAAGTAGTTTGTAAGTACAATTATTATTTAAATAAGTATATGGAAATGTTTTCTAGTTATGAAAATATTTAAAAAGTTTTGAAAATGTGTTCTTCTGGAAAAAAGAAAGATGTAAGTTAAATATTATGAAATTAATAAATTTCGTAGGAAATGTCTATCGTAAGTGAATATAAATTAAACATACTTTAATCTATTGGAATGAAATAAATAAATATATAATTTTCTATGAAACAAAATCACAAGTAAAGATGTTTTGTGCAAGTTATAAGGAATACGTGAAAGAGATGTACAAGATATGGAAAGCACCATATTTTCTATAGCCTATTTCGATAAATTATAAAATAAGTTCCTTGTAATTTCACATAAACATGAAATCCTCTTTTAAAGGATTCATAGAAGTTTTTAGCGTTAATGGTTTCTCATAAGAGAAAGTAGTTCCAATTCATTAAGATATAAAACCATTAGGTGTAATAAAAAGTGTAATAATTAGTGACAGTGTTAGTTAGGAGGGATATTATAGAGAGCCTTAGTAGGAAAGCTAAGCAATGGAAATTTCATATTATTTCATTGATTATGCGCACTGGTTGCTTGCCTTTGTAGAAATTCCCAATTTGTAGTAAGTTGGAAACTCCTCCATGGTTAGGTAATTAAAAGAGTAGGAAAGTTAAGGGATTTTTGATAAAATAATTGTTCTTATCTACTCCAGTTTTTGTAAATTTGAAAATCTATGAAAAGAAGATGTTTTGAAAACATGTGAGGACATTTTTGGAAGTCAAGAAAAAAAATGTTTTAAGGCTAAGCAAGGCATGTTTTAAAGAAAAGTAGTTTGCTAAAAAAGTAAATAAGTTTTTAGAAGAGAAAAACTTAGTGTATAGTTAAATTTAAAAATCCTAATTTTTTTTATTGAAAGCTATAAAGGTCTTTAAAAGGAAAAGAAAATTAAGTTTTGAACTTAGAATTTGTAAGTTTTCTCCTCTTGGTTTGGGGAATAATTTAAATTCAAAGAGCTGTAAAGATGCAAGTCTAGAAAGATAAAATGTTAAGTAACCAAGTACCTTTGAATTTAATAGATACTTCAAAGTAACACTTTTAAAGGCAAGAATTTTTGGATTTGATGTTCCAAAAATTTAGAAGCTTTAATTTTTTCCAATGACTAAAAATAGACATTTTTTTAATAATGGCTTCCAGATCTAGATCTGGAGATTAGGGTTTCTCCCTTTTCTCCTTTTTTCTTTCGATTTTCCTAGTATTCTTGCTTCTCTCTGTTTTTTTCTTTTTCCTGTCTTCACTTCTATCTCCTCAAACCTGGACGTCATATCATGGGATCTTTGCGGGATGATGAAGGCTGGGAGGAGGTGAGAAGGAAAAGGGGCAAGGCTCCAGCGTCTTTGGGACCTGAACAAAGGCTCAACCTAGGAGGGCAAAGACCGAGCAGATCTGGGATTATTCCAGATCGGAACACGGGGAGGAAGGTGCAGGCGGACCACGCTGGGCGGACATCAACAAAATTTTCGAAAACAACAAAGCAGAAAGTATTGCTGCCAAGAAGCAACCCGAAAATCAAATTCACTGTCTCAGAGAATGCTAAAAAAAATTCATATAGTGAGGCAGTGAAAGCAGGAGCGGTAGGAGATTTAGGAAATCTAGATCTTGAGTTTATTGAGCCTAAAGTAGCGGATGGTAAAAGGATTGGTACCCTTTCCTCTGAAGCTATCAAAGAAGCGGAGGGAGGCTGGGATTTATGTATATTGTTGTATGTTGTTGGGTATAAACCTTGGCTGAGAACTTTCGAGGGATATGCCAACAGGGTTTGGGCTACAAAAAAGACGTTTTCAGTTCATTCAAGGAATAATGGATTCTTTGTAGTGAGATTTGGCTCTAAGGAGGATTGCAACAAGATTTTGAAATCAGGTCCTTGGTTCATGGACCGGAACTTGATCATCATGAAGCGATTGTCCCCAAACATGAGAACAGATAGAGATCTACTTACATCCTTGCCTATGTGGGTCAGACTTCCTGGTTTTAGTTTTAAATTATGGGGCAATAAGGCAATTAGCGCACTAACAAGTACCATTGGAGTCCCCATAAAGATGGATGAGGCCACGAAAAATAAATCTAGATTAGCTTACGCCAGAGTTTTGGTCGAGGTTAATGCTACTTATGGTATGCCCAACATCATTGAAGGCATGGATGACAATGGGAGGATTTTCACTCAGGAAGTGGAATATGAGAACCCCCATCCCATATGTGGCAAGTGTGTGTTTCGGACACGTAACTGATGAATGCCCAATGACCAAGTCTTGGGTTCCTAAACTGTCCCAATCTGCTAACTCTGATAAGGTAAGCCCCGTGGATCCAAGTCTGGTTGGTCGTGCGGAAGCTGTAAGGGAGGAAGGCGGAATTGAGATTTCTAATGATCTCGAAAAGCAGTTGAATGATGGCTGTCCCACTGCTTCTCTTAATTCTGAATTACTTCATGATGGTCATCTGTCTAATGGAGAAAGCATGAATTTTGTGGCGGAGGTCTCATGTGGTGATGGTTTAACCGAAATCTTACAGTCAGAAGTGCATAAAGAAAATCAAAACTTAATTGTTGACTGCCCACCTATTGATGGGTCTCGGGATAGGCACCAGATAGCTTCTAATGGGATGGAGACAGAAATTAGGGGAAAGTCCATTTTAGTACAAAAGAAAACGTAAGTTTTTCCCTCGGATATGAATTTAGAAAGAGCTGCATCCTCAGAAGAGCGCGGTGAGGGGGCAATCTCAGAAGCACCAGAGCCAGAACCTGTTACTCTTACCGAAGTAGGAGTCAGTGAAGATTGCTACACTGTTCCTCTGGCCAGGTCGGAAGTTCCTCTTGATCAAGGAACCTGTGAGCCATTCATTCCTGTGTCTCCAGCTACCCAGGGAGCCAGAGATCCGAGTACATCACCTCCGAAGTCACCTCCGACCCACATAACTATTCTCAAACGCCCTTCGTCATCATCGGATTCTCCTTCTGTTCCAAAATCTTTATTTTCTAACGATATATTTATTGATGATTGTATAATTAATAATGTTAATTTTAGGAGAGGCACTGAATCTTGTATTGACTTACAGGTGCAAGGTAATCTGGATCAGGATACAGGAATGACAGAAGGGGTAGAGGAACAGAATACTTATGATAATGCAGACCCAATTCAGGAGGTATCTGTGGAGCAACCTTTTCCTAAGCCTCAAGGTATAGAGTTTGAGAACATTCAAAAGGATAAGCTTGTTCGTAAGAATCCCAAGTGGGTTCAGATGCTAGGTATTCCTACGGAAGACAAAGGGGAGTCCTCCGGTAGTAGGTTGTTGAGGACCCGCAATAACAAGGTTACATAATGTCAATAGCTTGTTGGAATGTTAGAGGGTTTCATAACCCCAACAGAATGGGAGAAGTGAGAAAACTCATTGATAAGTATAAAATAAGCTATTTCGGTGTTTTGGAAAATAAGCTGTTGTTGTCGGATATTCTGAAGTTGGAAAAAGCGCTGGATGACAGATGGAAAATAATAAGTAACGTCTCTTGTTATTTTAAGTGCAGGATTATGGTCCTCATTGACGGAGATTCTTGGGATTTCAACTATATTAGTATGAGTGATCAACACATTACCATTGAATTGATCAATACCTCGAAATTCAAATGTAATCTAACCTTTGTCTACGCTCATAATTTTGTTGCATTAAGGAGTAGATTATGGAAGAATTTACAGGAGGATGCTATCAATATTTACAGACCATGGCTGGTTCTTAGGGACTTTAATTGCATTCGTAGTCCCTCAGAAAGAAAGGGAGGTAACCCAGTGACTTTTGGTAACTTGTTTGAATTAGATGATATGTCTAACTTTACTTGTCTTAATGAGATTAATATTAAAGGTTATGAATTTTCTTGGTGGTCTGGTCCGAGTCGAAACATATTTTCTAAAATTGACAGGGTTTTTGCAAACCTAGATTGGATCAACTTATTCACAGACTTTTCGGCTGAATATTTTCCTCCTTTTGTGAGTGATCATAATGCAGTCCTCGTCTCGCTTTTCACTAAGCCAAGGGACAAGAACAGTCCTTTCAGATATATGAACCATTGGTCTTTATGTGATCAATACTTTCCTCTGATCGAGAAACTCTGGATTTCTAATCATACAAGCAGGCCTTTGTATCAAATCATTAGTATTCTCAAGAGTATCAAGAGAGAGCTTAAGAGTTGGAGTGCTAAATTACGTAATACCAAACAAGAGGTTAATGTTCAGAGAGAGAATTGTTCAAGACTTCAGAAACTTCGGGAAAACACTGATGATCACTATTTAGCTATGGAATTTCAAAATGCCAAGATAAATCTAGATTTAGCTCTCAAGAAAGAATTTCTGGATGCCAAACAAAAGGCTAAATGTGAATGGTTAATGATGGGTGATGAGGCTTCTTCTTTTTTCTATGCTAAAATGTCTAGTAAAAGAAGCAGAAAGCGTTTGACCAACATTGGTGTCGATGGAAAGGTGGTTTCGGAAGATAAGTTTGTTGAATCGGCTATTGATTTCTACAAACGAATCTTTAACCTTCCCTTATGTGATCATTTCCCTGAAGTTATCTGTAAATCGATTATTACTGATTACGGAGCTAATTTTTTGAACGATGGTATATCTTTGGAAGAAATTAAATTTGCTCTGTGGGATATTAAAGATTCTACCTCTCCAGGTCCGGACGGTTTTAACTCGCTATTTTTTAAAACTCATTGGAATCTTTCGAAAGACTTAATTTTCAAAGCTTTGAATGATATTTTTCAAAAGGGTCTTATAATCAATGAGTGGAATCATACGTTTATACACTTGATTCCAAAAAAAGACCATTCCACTTGTATCCTAGATTTTAGACCCATTGCCTGTTGTAATACCTTATATAAGGTTTTCACCAAAATCCTATGTAATAGACTGGGGCCTTTTTTGGATAAGTTGGTGTCCCCGAATCAGACGGCATTTATCAAAGGTAGATCAATAGGGGATGGTATTTTGTTTGCTCATGAAATTATCAGGGGTCTTGGAAGAAAGGATAACAAATATATGTGTATTAAAGTTGATTTAAAGAAAGCATATGATTCTATTAATCGATCTTTTGTCATACATATGTTAATAAGCTTGGGTTTCCCAAACAAATGGGTGAAAATTATTGAAAACATAATTAAGACTCCTGTGTTTTCTATCATTGCAAATGGAGAAGCGCACGGTTATTTCAAGAGTTCTAATGGGCTTAGACAAGGCGACCCGCTTTCCCCTATACTTTTCACCATGGTTATGGAATATTTTACGCTACTGATGGATGAAAAAGTCAGGGTTGGTCTTATTTCCCCAGTTACAGACTTTGATAATAAATTGACTCACCTTATTTACGCTGACGACATTATTGTTTTTACTAAAGCCAATGCTCAAACTGCAATTGCTATTAGTGATGTTTTTAAGACCATGAAGAGGGTTACTGGCTTGGAGTTAAGTTTTGAGAAATCTAACGTTTTCTTTGGGAAAGGGGTGGATTGTTGTACTGATATTAGTACGATCCTCAATATTCAGCAATCGGAGCTCCCAATAAGGTATTTGGGTATTCCTTTGTCTAGTGCTAATCTGAGGGATAAGGATTGTTCTCCTTTAATAGAGAAGATCAAGGTTAGGATTGGTAGATGGGAAACAAAAATGCTGAGCTTAGTTGGGAGACTTGAACTTATTAAATCTACCATTTACCCCATAATACAATTCTGGATGCAATGCTTTTGTCTCCCAGTTTCTACAGTTCAAAAAATTAAACACTTGATTCTAAACTTTCTTTGGAAAAGTCATAGCAGTAAGATTCCTTGGGAGGTTTTGTGTAGGCAAAAAGAAGAAGGAGGAATGGGATTGAGAAATTTAGAAGAGATGAACAGAGCGTTATATATCAAACTGATATGGAAAGTAATCAATTCAGAAGGTATTTTGGCGGATCTCATGCATTGTAAATATATTGGTCTTAAAAGTTTTTGGGAAATTAACCAGCGATCGGACGACTCGGGAGTGTGGAAATTCATTTTGAAGAATAGACATGAAGCTTTGAGTTGCCTTTCCCTTAACATTGCAGATGGTAAAACTACTTCTCTATGGTATGATCCATGGTTAAATGGAAGTACTATTATGGAACGCATTGGTAGAGACACAGCTTTCAGAACTGGTACGGAAAATTTGTCTCTCAGCAAGATTTTAAGAAATGGTGAGTGGAAGTGGGATTCGTATAGTTTTTTATTTCAAATACATGCAGAAATTGAAGGTGTCACGATTCACAAGAATAGGGAGAGGGATTTCTGGTCTTGGAAGTGTTCTAAGGATGGTTTGTATCAGTTTAAAAAAGTTTGGAACTCGGTTTGATCCAGTTTTGATATTAAGTACTGGGCGTCTTTGGTCTGGAACAAAATTCACGTTCCTAAAATGGCGGTATGCCTTTTTAAAGCCATTAATGACTATCTTTTGACAAAAGAAAGATTACTTCAGAAGCAGATAGTTGTGGACCATAACTGCGTCTTTTGTAATAATCACATTGAAAATATAGACCATCTATTTTTTCAATGTAATTTTACAGAAAATGTTTGGCTTTGGAGCTGTAATTTTTTTTCCAAACACCGAAAAGTCTATTCTCTTTCTCTTTGAAAGATGATTTACAGAAAATTGTTTCTATCTCTAGCTCAAAAAGTCTCAATTTAGACTTGTTCCAACTTTCTATTTCCGTTTGTGTTTGGCATATTTTGAAAGAAAGGAACGATAGGATTTTTCAGAATCATTTTACTGAAAGGTCGCAGATTTGTACCATAATTTTCCAAACAATGAATATCAGAATGGCAAAATCAAAACATTTTAAGAACATTACCAGCATGAATGAAGCAATAGCATTGAAATGGGGATATACCTCCCAACGCTGAATTGGGGCATCATCTGCTTCATCATAAGTATTGTTCTTCTGCCATCTTCCTGTTTCTATGTTTCTTGGCTCCAGGTTTCGCGAACCTGTATTACTTACAGTGTTTTCTCACCTCCTCTCTCTTAAATTACATTACAATTTATAATTAACAATAATTATTGAATTAGTTTATAAGGATGCAGATTTGCAGGTTGCTCCGAGTGCTTGTAATCTTGTCCTGGACACAAAAGATTTTTTCAGCTTGAGTTATGAGTTTGAATTAGAAGAACTTTTTCAGAGTTTTTACCTGTCTTGCCAATTCTGGAGGGATCTAACATCCTTGGCTTGTTGTCGTCCTCCGATTCATGAATACATTTACGATATCCCTAGTTTTGCATTCACTACAGATCTGGAAGTAGATTTAAAGGAAATTAATTCACATGAGGATAAAAGAAGTTTCCTTTTTGGTTATTAGAGACTTATCTTGTTAAGTTCTTCTCTGTCTACTTGAGGAAGTGTTGGTTTCTAGATTTGCTTCCATTGTTTTGAAAGCAGCTTAGATCTGGAAGCAGAAGACGAGGTTTCGAGCAACAGTGAAGTGATTTAGGTTGCTCCGAGTTCTCGTATTCATGTCCTGGTCACAAAAGAAGTTTTAGTCTGAAGCTATGAGATTTATTTAGAAGGTTGTGTCAGATCTAATTCCTGCCTCGTCCGTTCTGGATGGATCGAAGATCTCTTGTTAGCTGCCGTCCTTCGAGTTGTTGTTGTTGTTCATCTCCTCGGTTTCAAAGGAAGAAGCTTCGATCTGGTAGTAGTAGAGGATGCTTCGTTTCTTCCTCGCTCGCCGCCAATTTTGTTCTTTTTTTTAATTTTCTTTCGAGAAGAGTAATGAAGTAAATGAAGTAGTAGAAGTGTTGTATTGCCTTTTTTTGCTTTGAGAACAGTCTCGAAGTTACTGGCATTTGATTTTTGATTGGTGGGCTTTGGGCCGATAGTGTTGTATGTTTAGTTCGGGCCTGTCTTGTTTGTTTAGAAGCTGGTTTAGCTTTGCTTTGGTCTTGCATTTTGGCTCTTGTATATATTTTGCTTATAGTTTAATAGAAAAGTTTGAACCCGTATTCAAAAAAAATTTTTGAAATGAAATGATAAATTCCAAACCAAACTTTTAAATATGGAGTAGATATGAATCATTTCCTAAGTGTGATGGGAAAAGTGTAAGGCTATAGCAGTGATTACTTTTAGTAGTAATAATAAAAGTTCCCATAAAGTGTATAGGACACTAGTGAGAACCTAGGAATGTTGCTTCATGTGTGTAGACTATAGAAGAATAGTGAAGTGATATTAGTAAGATAGTAAGACACACATGGTTGGGATAGGTAGACATTAGTTGGAGAAAAATGAAAGGTAAAGGTAAAGAGAAAATTTCCCCAAGCTTAGTTGCCTTTTTAGATAGAGACTGCATAGATTTAAATCCTTATTCGTTGCAGTAAATGAGACTAGGTTATTCCATTTTAAGTATGGAATAGAAGAGATGAATAGATCTTATTCATCGTGAGAAAAATAGCGTAAGTTAGTAACGAGTAACAGGCGATAAGAGGAGCATATGAGTTACTTGGATTCCTAGAGTATGACCTTTCTGTATCAGGGTGGACATAGTCCTAAGCCTCATAGCCCTAGATGATAGCTGTGTTTAGCTGCTATATTTATTTATCTAGTATCGCTTTGTAGTAGGACTTGTTTTCTCTTTTAGTTATGAGATTATACTCCTATGTAAGCATTTAGTTCCTATTGTAGTAAATCAGTGATGATCAGTATGATGCTTTTTCTCTATGTTTTTATGATGTTCACAAGAAGAGAATAAGAACATAGGACATAAGTAATAAAAGAAAAGTAAAAGCCAAAAAGAGTAACTAAAAGGAAAACAATAAATTTAAGAAAGCGACAGAAACGTTAACGGAAAAATTTGAAAAGAAAAATCTTCTTATGTGAACTGTGCTTGGAAAAGCAAATAGAGATATTTATAGAATAACAGCATAAGTTCCAATTACGGAGAAAGAGGTGCGCAAAAGTAAAATGGTAAATAAGAGGCTTTCTGTTTTCTACCTTCTTTCTGACATAAGAAATCGAGTTTGGAAAAAAATTAGATTTTTCTTAAATTCGGATATTAAAAGTTGTGTGGTAGGATTTGGATGTAAAAATTATTGAACACGCCCCTATTAAGTAGGAGTGTGGGAAAAATTAAATGAAAGATGTTTTGAGTTTTCAAAAGATTGCATTCTTATAAAAATTACATGTATATTTAGGATGTGTGCATCATATTTTAAAAAGGAGTTTTTAAAGAAGAAAAGCATTCATATAGGAGGTACTGCTTAGAAATTCATGTACATGCATATATTTTTTATTAAATGACACTTTGCACAAAGACACGGATGGTTGCAAAAATTGGATGTACACAAAATGGATTTGATTGATGTGGAGAATTACATAGTTTTACCCTTATCGAATTTCAGGGACGAAATTTCCTACAGGGTGGGTGAATGTGACACCACGCATTTTTATGTAATTAAATAACCAAAATAATTATAAACGGTGAAAATGAGCGTTTTTTGAATTGTCAGAATATGGCCTCGAAACTTATACCATTGTATTTGTGGTGATTTTCTGATTAATTTACATATATAATATGCCTCGAATGGACTTCGTATGAAAAAGTTATTGACGTTCGAAATTCTGTATCGAAACATAATTATACGTGTAAATGTGCGCAAATATATTTGTTTATAAATATATGCGCGTATAAATTCCAGAAATAACGCACGTTTGAATTTCAAATAGACGCGCATCATAAAGGAAATTAATTGACATCAGCAATTAGAGGTAATTAATTAAAATTAGTAGACAATGTTAATCAGATCAGAAATTAAAGGAAATTAATTTACATTAATTAGCAACGTTTGAATTTCAAAATAAACATGTGTTATAAAGGAAATTAAATTTTCTATTGATGGAAATTAATTAGAATGAATAGGCAACGGTTGAAAATTTAACGTTTAATAATTTATTACGTTTAAAAATATAGGAAATAAATTAATACATATAAAGCAAAAAGGCTAGACACATCAAAACTGACGCGTTTTGCCTGTTTTTTACAGCCAGATTTTAGTTGCTTTAAACGAACGGACGATGTTGCTTTGGCTCTCTATAAATAAATGTGCAGGGCTAGCCTTCAACCCCATATTTTTCTGAGTGGGCGCGAAAGCCCTGTCACTTTTCTTTCTCCTCCAATTCTTTAGAGATCAAATATATTAGATTTAGGTTTTCTGATTTGCAATTTGGAGGTAGAATCTGTAGATCTAGAGAAGAGATGTCCAAATTAAGCAGTCCATATGAGGTGAGTTTTCGGATCTAGTTTTCTAGTTTATCTATTTATTTTTCTTCAATTAGATCCAGATTTATAAATCCATACAAATTACAGTTTGTGGATCCAAATAGGGTTGCAAAGGGGGAGGCTATGGATAATAGAACTGGACTAAAAATCAGATCTTGAATTTGGAGTGTTTTCTTTTCAGGTGAGTGGATTTAAATTATATATCTTTTATATTTATGATATATAATATCGTTAGATTCCCGTTAAATAATTAATTCATCATTTGGACTAATTTTAGTAATTGGTTCTACTAGCTAGTTATATTAAAACTGTAAATTTTGTATGAAAAGTTTACTTATATTTAAATGTTATTTATATGGAAAAAAAGAAACCTAATTAAATATAAGTAATATTAGGCTTAAAAGTTGTAGAGAAAGGCATAAGCCTAAAAGTGGGAAATTTTTAGTAAATTATGTTAAAACGAAAGAAATGAATTAAAAAGGGGAAAATCTAATAACTTGATTTGGAAGTTAGTGACAGATTAGTTTGTTGGTTTAGAAAAGGGAATACATTTCCATAGTTTAATATTGTAAGAAAAACGATAAACGTAATTGCAAGAATAAAAGCAAGAAAAAATGGAATTGGTGCAAAATAGAGACATTGCTGTATTTTGCATCACCCAACAATTAAAGAAACAATAAAAGAAATATCTTGCAGTTACGAGTTATTGTTTATAGCATTATGTAGTATTAAAATATGGAAATGGATTTTTAGCACAGTTTTTGTAACCAACCAAATAGAATAGAACTACTTCCTAGAATAAAAGAGAATAACGTGAAGCATTAAAGAAATTAAAGAAATTAAAGAAGAGGAAATAATTAAGTTAATTATTTGACAAGACTAGAAATAATAAACATAAAATATGACTAGATCGGCATTTACTGCGCAGATAGTAGAATAAAAAGTAAAGCGGATATTATGATAAGTAATTTGTGATAGTTAGACGTAGTCCCAAGCTAAGACTGTCATATAATATAAGAGAACTAAAGAAAATTTAGTATAATAATAATATAAGACAGACTAGAATAGAAAAGAGACACTTGCAATTACATTTATAACATGTAGGTTATAAAAGAAAGAAAAGAATATAAAAGTGGCAATTGCAAGTATAATTGTAACACGTAGGTTATAATTAAAAAGAAAGAAATAGAAGAGACTTATTTTATCAAACTTAGATCTTGGATTAAGTTAATAAGCAAAAATAATAGTAGTGGCCCGTACCAGCAACATTCCCTTTCAGGTCAAGGACTGATGGTCTAACACGTGGGTGGGGATGGACGTGCTGATTAGGGTAAATAAGTAGCCAATAGAATAAGAAAAGTAAACTAAACGCATATTAAAAGATTGGACATAGGGTTTAATAAAATGGTAAGGTGCGTTTGGTGTAGCCAACTCTAAATGAGCCAACAGTTATGGCCATCCGAAAAATCGATCCACAGGGTGCAACATCTGCGGTGCAAGGTGCAACATCCGTCCAAAATGCCGAAACACCGCCGTGCGACTTTTGGAAATGGATGCATGGATTTGAAATGGAACAGTACCATGGTGCACCACTCTCCAAGGATGGTAAATCGAAGACTAGCCACGGTGATCCCATTTTAACGTAAAAATTCACGTGACGAAAAAAAGAAGGCTAAAAAACTTCAGAGACCCGATTGAGGTTCGGATAGACTTTTTTGGGTATGAAACTAAACATTGACGGCTTAAAGCTGTAGAACTCACAGAGAACTTCGTTTTGACTGATTATGGCTCTCGTAACTCTAAACGAGCCAACAGTTATGGTCGCCCGAAGAATCGATATCCACAGGGTGCAACATCTGCGGTGCAAGGTGCAACATCCATCCAAAAGGCCAAAACACTGCCGTGCGACTTTTAGAAATGAGTGCATGGATTTGAAATGGAACAATACCACCACTCTCCAGGGATGGTAAATCGAAGACCAGCCACAGTGATCCCGTTTTAACGTAAAAATTCACTTGACGAAAAAAGAAGGCTAAAAAACTTCAGAGCCCCAATTGAGGTTCGGATAGCCTTTTTTGGGTATGAAACTATGCATTGACGGCTTAAAGCTGTCAAAGCCGTAAAACTCACAGAGAGCTTCGTTTTGACTGGTTATGGCTCCCGTAACTCTAAACGAGCCAATAGTTATGGCCGTCCGAAGAATCGATATCCAAAGGGTGCAACATTTGCGGTGCAAGGTGCAACATCCGTCCAAAATGCCGAAACAGCGCCGTGCGACTTTTAGAAATGGGTGCATGGATTTGAAATAGAATAGTACCATGGTGCACCACTCTCTAGGGATGGTAAATCGAAGACTAGCCAGGGTGATCCCGTTTTAACGTAAAAATTCACTTAACGAAAAAAAGAAGGCTAAAAAACTTCAGAGCCCTGATTGAGGTTCGGATAGCCTTTTTTGGGTATGAAACTATCCATTGACGGCTTAAAGCCGTCAAAGCCATAGAACTCATAGAGAGCTTCGTTTTGACTAGTTATGGCTCTCGTAACTCTAAACGATCCAACAGTTATGGCCGTCCGAAGAATCGATATCCACAGGGTGCAACATCTGCGGTGCAAGGTGCAACATCCGTCCAAAATGCCGAAACAACGCCGTGCGACTTTTAGAAATGGGTGCATGGATTTGAAATGGAATAGTACCATGGTGCACCACTCTCCAGGGATGGTAAAGCGAAAACCAGCCACAGTGATCCCGTTTTAACGTAAAAATTCACGTGACGAAAAAAGAAGGCTAAAAAACTATAAAGACCCGATTGAGGTTCGGATAGCCTTTTTTGGGCATGGAACTATCTATTGACTGCTTAAAGCCATCAAAGCCGTAGAACTCACAGAGAGCTTCGTTTTGACTGGTTATGGCTCCCGTAACTCAAAACGAGCCAACAGTTATGGTCGTTCGAAAAATCGATATCCATAGGGTGCAACATCTGCGGTGCAAGGTGCAACATCCGTCCGAAATTTTGAAACAGCGCCGTGCGACTTTTAGAAATTGTGCATGGATTTGAAATAGAATAGTACCATGGTGCACAACTCTCCAGGGATGGTAAATCGAAGACCAGCCACGGTGATCCCGTTTTATCGTAAAAATTCACTTGACGAAAAAAAGAAGGCTAAAAAGCTTCAAAGCCCCGATTGAGGTTCGGATTGCCTATTTTGGGTATGAAACTATACATTGACGGCTTAAAGTGGTCAAAGCCGTAGAACTCACAAAGAGCTTTGTTTTGACTGGTTATGGCTCCCGTAACTCAAAACGAGCCAACAGTTATGGCCGTCCGAAAAATCGATATCCATAGGGTGCAACATCTGCGGTGCAAGCTGCAACATCCGTCCGAAATTCCGAAATAGCACCGTGCGACTTTTAGAAATGGGTGCATGGATTTGAAATGGAACAGTACCATGGTGCACCACCCTCCAGGGATGGTAAATCGAAGACCAGCCACGGTGATCCCGTTTTATCGTAAAAATTCACTTGACGAAAAAAGAAGGCTAAAAAGCTTCAATGCCCCGATTGAGGTTCGGATAGCCTTTTTTTGGGTATGAAACTATACATTGACGGCTTAAAGCCGTCAAAGCTGTAGACCTCACAGAGAGCTTCGTTTTGACTGGTTATATCTCCCGTAAATCTAAACGAGCCAACATTTATGGTCGTTCGAAGAATCGATATCCACAGGGTGCAACATCTGCGGTGCAAGGTGCAACATCCGTCCAAAATGCCGAAATACTGCCGTGCAACTTTTAGAAATAGGTGCATGGATTTGAAATGGAACAGTACCATAGGGCACCACTCTCCAGGGATGGTAAATCGAAGACCAGCCATGGTGATCCCGTTTTAACGTTAAAATTCACTTGACGAAAAAAAGAAGGCTAAAAAGCTTCAAAGCCCCGATTGAGGTTCGGATAGCCTTTTTTGGGTATGAAACTATCCATTGACGGCTTAAAGCCGTAGAACTCACAGAGAGCTTCGTTTTGACTAGTTTTGGCTCCCGTAACTCTAAATGAGCCAACAATTATGGCCATCCAAAGAATCGATATCCACAGGGTGAACATATGCGGTGCAAGGTGCAACATCCATCCAAAATGCCGAAATAGCGCCGTGCGACTTTTAGAAATGGGTGCATGGATTTTAAATGGAATAGTACAATGGTGCACCACTCTCCATGGATCGTAAAGCGAAGACCAGCCACGGTGATCCCGTTTTAACGTAAAAATTCACGTGACGAAAAAAAGAAGTCTAAAAAACTTCAGAGACCCGATTGAGGTTCGGGTAGCCTTTTTTGGGTATGAAACTATACATTGACAGCGTAAAGCCGTCAAAGCGGTAGAACTCACAAAGAGATTCGTTTTGACTGGTTATGGCTCCCGTAACTCTAAACGAGCCAATAGTTATGGCCGTCCGAAGAATCGATATCCATAGGGTGCAACATCTGCGGTGCAAGGTGCAACATCCGTCCAAAATGCCGAAACACTGCTGTGCGACTTTTAGAAATGGGTGCATGGATTTGAAATGGAACAGTACCATGGTGCACCACTCTCCAGGGATGGTAAATCGAAGACCAGCAACGGTGATCCCGTTTTAACGTAAAAATTCACGTGACGAAAAAAAGAAGGCCAAAAAATTCAGAGACCCGATTGAGATTCGAATAGCCTTTTTTGGGTATGAAACTATCCATTGATGGCTTAAAGCCATCAAAGTCGTAGAATTCACGGAGAGCTTCGTTTTGACTGGTTATGGCTCCCGTAACTCTAAACGAGCCAACAGTTATGGCCGTCCGAAGAATCGATATCCACAGAGTGCATCATCTGCAGTGCAAGATGCAACATCCGTCCAAAATGCCGAAACACTGCCGTGCGACATTTAGAAATGGGTGCATGGATTTTAAATGGAACGGTACCATGGTGCACCACTCTCCATGGATGGTAAATCGAAGACCAGCAACGGTGATCTCGTTTTAACGTAAAAATTCACGTGACGAAAAAAAGAAGGCTAAAAAACATAAGAGACCCGATTGAGGTTCGGATAGCCTTTTTTGGGTATGAAACTATCCATTGACGGCTTAAAGCCATCAAAGCTGTAGAACTCACAGAGAGCTTCGTTTTGACTGGTTATGGCTCCCGTAACTCTAAACGAGCCAACAGTTATGGTCGTAAGAAAAATCGATATCCATAGGGTACAACATCTGCGGTGCAAGGTGCAACATCCGTCCAAAATGCCGAAACAGCGCCGCGCGAATTTTAGAAATGGGTGCATGGATTTGAAATGGAACAGTACCATGGTGCACCACTCTCCAGGGATGGTAAAGCGAATACCAGCCACGGTGATCCCGTTTTAATGTAAAAATTCACGTGACGAAAAAAAGAAGGCTAAAAAACTTCTGAGACCCGAATGTGGTTCAGATAGCCTTTTTTGGGTATGACACTATACATTGACGGCTTAAAGCCGTCAAAGCCATAGAACTCTCAAAGAGCTTCGTTTTGACTGGTTATGGCTTCCGTAACTCTAAACGAGCCAACAGTTATGGCCGTCCAAAGAATCGATATCCACAGGGTGCAACATCTGCGGTGCAAGGTGCAACATCCGTCCAAAATGCCGAAACAGTGCCGTGCGACTTTTAGAAATGGGTGCATGGATTTGAAATGGAATAGTACCATAGTGCACCACTCTCCAGGGATGGTAAATCGAAGACCAGCCACGGTGATCCCGTTTAACGTAAAAATTCACGTGATGAAAAAAAGAAGGCTAAAAAACGTCAGAGACCCGATTGAGGTTCGGATAGCCTTTTTTGGGTATGAAATTATCCACTGATGGCTTAAAGCAGTTAAAGCCATAGAACTCACAGAGAGCTTCGTTCTGATGGGTTATGGCTCCCGTAACACTAAACGAGCTAACAGTTATGGCCGTCCGAAGAATCGATATCCACAGGGTGCAACATCTGGAGTGCAAGGTGCAACATCCGACCAAAATGCCGAAACAGCGCCATGCGACGTTTAGAAATGGGTGCATGGATTTGAAATGGAACAGTATCATGGTGCACCACTCTCCAAGGATGGTAAATCGAAGACCAGCCACGGTGATCCCGTTTTAACGTAAAAATTCACGTGACGAAAAAAAGAAGGCTAAAAACTTCAAAGACCCGATTGAGGTTTGGATAGCCTTTTTTGGGTACGAAACTATCAATTGACAGATTAAAGCCGTCAAAGGGGTAGAACTCATAGAGAGCTTCGTTTTGACATGTTATGGCTCCCGTAACTCTAAACGAGCCAACAGTTATGGCCGTCCAAAGAATCGATATCCACAGGGTGCAACATCTGCGGTGCAAGGTGCAACATCCGTCCGAAATGCCGAAACAGCACCGTGCGACTTTTAGAAATGGGTGCAGGGTTTTGAAATGGAACAGTACCATGGTGCACCACTCTCCAGGGATGGTAAATTGAAGACTAGCCACGGTGATCCCGTTTTAACATAAAAATTCACGTGACGAAAAAAAGAAGGCCAAAAAATTCAGAGACCCGATTGAGATTCGGATAGCCTTTTTTGGGTATGAAACTATCCATTGACGGCTTAAAGCCGTCAAAGTCGTAGAACTCACAAAGAGCTTCGTTTTGACTGGTTATGGCTCCCGTAACTCTAAACGAGCCAACAGTTATGGCCGTCCGAAGAATCGATATCCACAGAGTGCATCATCTACGGTGCAAGATGCAACATCCGTCCAAAATGCCGAAACACTGCCGTGCGACATTTAGAAATGGGTGCATGGATTTTAAATGGAACGGTACCATGGTGCACCACTCTCCAAGGATGGTAAATCGAAGACCGGCAACGGTGATCTCGTTTTAACGTAAAAATTCACGTGACAAAAAAAGAAGGCTAAAAAACTTCAAAGACCCGATTGAGGTTCGGATAGCCTTTTTTGGGTATGAAACTATCCATTGACGGCTTAAAGCCGTCAAAGCCGTAGAACTCACAAAGAGCTTTGTTTTGACTGGTTATGGCTCTCGTAACTCTAAACGAGCCAAAAGTTATGGTCGTCCGAAGAATCGATATCCATAAGGTGCAACATCTGCGGTGCAAGGTGCAACATCCGTCCAAAATGCCGAAACAGCACCGTGCGAATTTCAGAAATGGGAGCATGGATTTGAAATGGAACAGTACCATGGTGCACCACTCTCCAGGGATGGTAAAGCGAAGACCAGCCATGGTGATCCCGTTTTAACGTAAAAATTCACGTGACGAAAAAAAGAAGGCTAAAAAACTTCTGAGACCCGAATGAGGTTCAAATAGCCTTTTTTGGGTATGAAACTATACATTGATGGCTTAAAGCCGTCAAAGCCATAGAACTCACAGAGAGCTTCGTTTTGACTGGTCATGGCTTCCGTAACTCTAAACGAGCCAATAGTTATGGCCGTCCGAAGAATCGATATCCACAGGGTGCAACATCTGCGGTGCAAGGTGCAACATCCGTCCAAAATGCCAAAACACCGCCGTGCGACTTTTAGAAATGGGTGCATGGATTTGAAATGGAACAGTATCATGGTGCACCACTCTCCAAGGATGGTAAATCGAAGACCAGTCACGGTGATCCCGTTTTAACGTAAAAATTCACGTGACCAAAAAAGAAGGCTAAAAAACTTCAGAGACTCGATTGAGGTTCGGATAGACTTTTTTGGGTATGAAGCTATCCATTGATGGCTTAAAGATGTCAGAGCCGTAGAACTTACAGAGAACTTCGTTTTGATTGGTTATGGCTACCGTAACTCTAAACGAGCCAACAGTTATGGTTGTCCGAAGAATCGATATCCACAGGGTGCAACATCTGCGGTGCAAGGTGCTACATCCGTCCAAAATGCCGAAACAGCGCCGTGCGAATTTTAGAAATGGGTGCATGGATTTGAAATGGAATAGTACCATGGTGCACCACTCTCGAGGGATGGTAAAGCGAAGACCAGCCACGGTGATCCCGTTTTAACGTAAAAATTCACGTGACGAAAAAAAGAAGGCTAAAAAACTTCAAAGACCCGACTGAGGTTCGGATAGCTTTTTTTGGGTTTGAAACTATCCATTGACGGCTTAAAGCCGTCAAAGCCGTAGAACTCACAGAGTGCTTCGTTTTGACTGGTTATGGCTCTCGTAACCCAAAACGAGCCAACAGTTATGGTCGTTCGAAGAATCGATATCCATAGGGTGCAACATCTGCGGTGCAAGATGCAACATTCGCCGCAATTCCGAAACAGCGCCGTGCGACTTTTAGAAATGGGTGCATGGATTAGAAATGGAACAGTACCATGGTGCACCACTCTCCAGGGATGGTAAATCGAAGACCAGCCACGGTGATCCCGTTTTATCGTAAAAATTCACTTAATGAAAAAAGGAAGCCCAAAAACTTCAGAGCCCCGATTGAGGTTCGAATAGCCTTTTTTGGGTATGAAACTATCCATTGACGGCTTAAAGCCGTCAAAGCCGTAGAACTCACAGAGAGCTTCGTTTTGACTGAAAATGGCTCCCGTAACTCAAAACAAGCCAACAGTTATGGCCATCCGAAGAATCGATATCCACAGGGTGCAACATTTGCGGTGCATGGTGCAACATCCGTCCAAAATGTTGAAACAGCGCCGTACGACTTTTAGAAATGGGTGCATGGATTTGAAATGGAATAGTACCATGGTGCACCACTCTCCAGGGATGGTAAAGCGAAGACCAGCCACGGTGATTCCGTTTTAACGTAAAAATTCACGTGACGAAAAAAAGAAGGCTAAAAAACTTCAGAGGCCCGATTGAGGTTCGGATAGCCTTTTTTGGGTATGAAACTATACACTGGCGGCTTAAAGCCGTCAAAGCGGTAGAACTCACAGAGAGCTTTGTTTTGACTGGTTATGGCTCCCGTAATTCTAAACGAGCCAACAGTTATGGCCGTCCGAAGAATCGATATCCACAGGGTGCAACATCTGCGGTGCAAGGTGCAACATCCGTCCAAAATGCCGAAACACTGCTGTGCGACTTTTAGAAATGGGTGCATTGATTTTAAATGGAACGGTACCATGGTGCACCACTCTCCAGGGATGGTAAATCGAAGACCAGCCACGGTGATACCGTTTTAACGTAAAAATTCACGTGACGAAAAAAAGAAGGCTAAAAAACTTCAAAGACCCGATTGAGGTTCGGATAGCCTTTTTTGGGTATGAAACTATCCATTGATGGCTTAAAGCCGTCAAAGCCGTAGAACTCACAGAAAGCTTCGTTTTGACTGGTTATGTCTCCCGTAACTCTAAACGAGCCAACAGTTATGGCCGTCCAAAGAATCAATATCCACAGGGTGCAACATCTGCGGTGCAAGGTGCAACATCCGTCCAAAATGCCGAAACATCGCCGTGCGAATTTTAGAAATGGATGCATGGATTTTAAATGGAACAGTACCATGGCGCACCACTCTCCAGGGATGGTAAAGCGAAGACCAGCCACGGTGATCCCGTTTTAACGTAAAAATTCACGTGACGAATAAAAGAAGGCTAAAAAACTTCATAGACCCGATTGAGGTTCAGATAGCCTTTTTTGGGTATGAAACTATCCATTGATGGCTTAAAACCTTCAAAGCCGTAGAACTCATAGAGAGCATCGTTTTGACTAATTATGACTCCCGTAACTCAAAACGAGCCAACTGTTATGGCCATCCGAAGAATCGATATCAACAAGGTGCAACATCTGCGGTGCAGGGTACAACATCCATCCAAAATGCCGAAACAGTAACGTGCAAATTTTAGAAATGGGTGCATGGATTTGAAATGGAACAGTACCATGGTGCACCACTCTATAGGGATGGTAAAGCGAAGACCAGCCACGGTGATCCCATTTTAACGTAAAAATTCACGTGACGAAAAAAAGAAGGCTAAAAAACTTCAAAGACCCGAAAGAGATTCGGATAGCCTTTTTTGGGTATGAAACTATACATTGACGGCTTCAAGCCATCAAAGCCTTAGAACTCACAGAGAGCTTCGTTTTGACTGGTTATGGCTCCCGTAACTCAAAATGAGCAACCAGTTATGGTCGTCCGAAGAATTGATATCCAAAGGGTGCAACATTTGCGGTGCAAGGTGCAACATCCGTCCAAAATGTCGAAACAGTGCCGTGCGACTTTTAGAAATGGGTGCATGGATTTGAAATGGAATAGTACCATGGTGCACCACTCGCCAGGGATGGTAAAGCGAATACCAGCCACGGTGATCCCGTTTTAACCTAAAAATTCACGTGACGAAAAAAAGAAGGCTAAAAAACTTCAGAGGCCCGATTGAGGTTCGGATAGCCTTTTTTGGGTCTGAAACTATACATTGACGGCTTAAAGCCATCAAAGCCATAGAACTCACAAAGAGCTTCGTTTTGACTGGTTATGGCTCCCGTAACTCAAAACGAGCAACCAGTTATGGCCGTCCGAAGAATCGATATCCATAGGGTGCAACATTTGTGGTGCAAGGTGCAACATCCGTCCAAAATGTCGAAACAACACCGTGCGACTTTTAGAAACGGGTGCATGGATTTGAAATGGAATAGTACCAGGGTGCATCACTCTCCAGGGATGGTAAATCGAAGACCAGCCATGGTGATCCCGTTTTAACGTAAAAATTCACTTGACGAAAAAAGAAGGCTAAAAAACTTCAGAGCCCCGATTGAGGTTCGGATAGCCTTTATTGGGTATGAAACTATCCATTGACGGCTTAAAGCCGTCAAAGCCGTAGAACTCACAAAGATCTTCATTTTGACTGGTTATGGCTCATGTAACACTAAACGAGCCAACAGTTATGGCCGTCTGAAGAATCGTTATCCACAGGGTGCAACATCTGGGGTGCAAGGTGCAACATCCATCCAAAATGCCAAAACAGCGCCATGCGACTAATAGAAATGGGTGCATGGATTTGAAATGGAACAGTATCATGGTACACCACTCTCCAGGGATGGTAAATCGAAGACCAGCCACGGTGATCCCGTTTTAACGTAAAAATTCACATGACGAAACAAAGAAGGCTAAAAACTTCAAAGGCCCAATTGAGGTTCGGATAGCCTTTTTTGGGTATGAAACTATCAATTGACGGTTTAAAGCCGTCAAATCCATAGAACTCACAGAGAGCTTCGTTTTGACTGGTTATGGCTCCCGTAACTCTAAACGAGCCAACAGTTATGGCCGTCCGAAGAATCGATATCCACAAGGTGCAACATCTGCGGTGCAAGGTGCAACATCCGTCCGAAATGCCGAAACAGCACCGTGCGACTTTTAGAAATGGGTGCAGGGTTTTGAAATGGAACAGTACCATGGTGCACCACTCTCCAGGGATGGTAAATTGAAGACTAGCCACGGTGATCCCGTTTTAACGTAAAAATTCACATGACGAAAAAAAGAAGTCCAAAAAACTTCAGAGACCCGATTGAGATTCGGATAGCCTTTTTTGGGTATGAAACTATCCATTGACGGCTTAAAGCCATCAAAGTCATAGAACTCATAGAGAGCTTCGTTTTGACTGGTTATGGCTCCCGTAACTCTAAACGAGCCAACAGTTATGGCCGTCCGAAGAATTGATATCCACAGAGTGCAACATCTGCGGTGCAAGATGCAACATCCGTCCAAAATGCCGAAACACTGCCGTGCGACTTTTAGAAATGGGTGCATAGATTTTAAATGGAACGGTACCATGGTTCACCACTCTCCAGGGATGGTAAATCGAAGACCAGCAACGGTAATCCCTTTTTAACGTAAAAATTTACGTGACGAAGAAAAGAAGGCTAAAAAACTTCAAATACCCGATTGAGGTTCGGATAGCCTTTTTTGGGTATGGAACTATCCATTGACGGCTTAAAGCCGTCATAGCCGTAGAACTCACAAAGAGCTTCGTTTTGACTGGTTATGGCTCCCGTAAATCTAAACGAGCCAACAGTTATGGTCGTCCGAAGAATCGATATCCATAGGGTGCAAAATCTGCGGTGCAAGGTGCAACATCCGTCCAAAATGACGAAACAGCGCCGTGCGAATTTTAGAAATGGGTGAATGGATTTGAAATGGAACAGTACCATGGTGCACCACTCTCCAGGGATGGTAAAGCGGAGACAAGCCATGGTGATCCCGTTTTAACGTAAAAATTCACGTGACGAAAAAAGGAAGGCTAAAAAACTTCAAAGACCCGATTAAGGTTCGGATAGCCTTTTTTGGGTATGAAACTATCCATTGACGTCTTAAAGCTATCAAAGCCGTAGAACTCACAGAGAGCTTCATTTTGACTGGTTATGTCTCCCGTAACTCTAAACGAGCCAACAGTTATGGTCGTCCGAAGAATCGATATCTATAGGGTGCAACATCCGTCCAAAAAGCCGAAACAGCGCCGTGCGAATTTTAGAAATGAGTGCATGGATTTGAAATGGAACAGTACCATGGTGCACCACTCTCCAGGGATGGTAAAGCGAAGACCAGCCACGGTGATCCCGTTTTAACGTAAAAATTCACGTGACGAAAAAAAGAAGGCTAAAAAACATCTAAGATCCGAATGAGGTTCAGATAGCCTTTTTTGGGTATGAAACTATACATTGACGGCTTAAAGCCGTCAAAGCCATAGAACTCACAGAGAGCTTTGTTTTGAATGTTTATGGCTTCCGTAACTCTAAACGAGCCAACAGTTATGGCCGTCCGAAGAATCGATATCCACATGGTGCAACATCTGCGGTGCAAGGTGCAACATCCGTCCAAAATGCCAAAACACCGCCGTGCGACTTTTAGAAATGGGTGCATGGATTTTAAGTGGAACAGTACCATGGTGCACCACTCTCCAAGGATGGTAAATCGAAGACCAGCCCTGGTGATCCCGTTTTAACGTAAAAATTCACGTGACAAAAAAAGAAGGCTAAAAAACTTCAGAGACCCGATTGAGGTTCGGATAGCCTTTTTTGGGTATGAAACTATCCATTGATGACTTAAAGATGTTGGAGCCGTAGAACTCACAGAGAACTTTGTTTAGATTGGTTATGGCTCCCGTAACTCTAAACGAGCCAACAGTTATGACCGTCCGAAGAATCTATATCCACAGGGTGCAACATCTGCGGTGCAAGGTACATCATCCGTCCAAAATGCCAAACAGCGCCGTGCGAATTTTAGAAATGAGTGCATGTATTTAAAATGGAACAGTACCATGGTGCACCACTCTCCAGGGATGGTAAAGCGAAGACCAGCCACGATGATTCCATTTTAACGTAAAAATTCACGTGACGAAAAAAAGAAGGCTAAAAAACTTCAGAGGCCCGATTGAGGTTCGGATAGCCTTTTTTGGGTATGAAACTATACACTGGCGGCTTAAAGCCGTCAAAGCGGTAGAACTCACAGAGAGCTTTGTTTTGACTGGTTATGGCTCCCGTAATTCTAAACGAGCTAACAATTATGGCCGTCCGAAGAATAGATATCCACAGGGTGCAACATCTGCGGTGCAAGGTGCAACATCCGTCCAAAATGCCGAAACACTACCGTGCGACTTTTAGAAATGGGTGCATGTATTTAAAATGGAATAGTACCATGGTGCACCACTCTCCAGGGATGGTAAATCGAAGACCAGCCACGGTGATCCCGTTTTAACGTAAAAATTAGCGTGACGAAAAAAAGAAGGCAAAAAAACTTCAAAGACCCGATTGAGGTTCAGATAGCCTTTTTTGGGTATGAAACTATCCATTGATGGCTTAAAGCCATCAAAGCCGTAGATCTCACAGAAAACTTCGTTTTGACAGGTTATGGCTCCCGTAACTCAAAACGAACCAACAGTTATGGCCATCCGAAGAATCGATATCCACAGAGTGCAACATCTGCGGTGCAAGGTGCAACATCCGTCCAAAATGCCGAAACATCGCCGTGCGAATTTTAGAAATGGGTGCATGGATTTGAAATGGAACAGTACCATGGTGCACCACTCTCCAGGGATGGTAAAGCGAAGACCAGCCACGGTGATCCCGTTTTAACGTAAAAATTCACGTGACGAAAAAAAGAAGACTAAAAAACTTCAAAGACCCGATTGAGGTTCAGATAGCCTTTTTTGGGTATGAAACTATCCATTGATGGCTTAAAACTGTCAAAGCCGTAGAACTCATAGAGAGCATCGTTTTGACTGCTTATGACTCCCGTAACTCTAAACGAGCCAACTGTTATGGCCGTCCGAAGAATCAATATCCACAAGGTGCAACATCTGCGGTGCAGGGTGCAACATCCGTCCAAAATGCCGAAACATTACCGTGCAAATTTTAGAAATGGGTGCATGGATTTGAAATGGAACAGTAGCATGCTGCACCACTCTCCAGGGATGGTAAAGCGAAGACCAGACACGGTGATCCCGTTTTAACGTAAAAATTCACGTGACGAAAAAAAGAAGGCTAAAAAACTTCAGAGACCCGAAAGAGGTTCGGATAGCCTTTTTTGGGTATGAAACTACCCATTGACGGCTTAAAGCCATCAAAGCCATAGAACTCACAGAGAGCTTCGTTTTGACTGGTTATGGCTCCCGTAACTCTAAACGAGCCAACAGTTATGGCCGTCCGAAGAATCGATATCCATAGGGTGCAACATCTGCGGTGCAAGGTGCAACATCCGTCCAAAATGCCGAAACACTACGGTGTGACTTTTAGAAATGGGTGCATGGATTTGAAATGGAACAGTACCATGGTGCACCACTCTCCAGGGATGGTAAATCGAAGACCAGCCAAGGTTATCCCTTTTTAACGTAAAAATTCACTTGACGAAAAAAAGAAGGCTAAAAAACTTCAGAGCCCCGATTGAGGTTCGGATAGCCTTTTTTGGGTATGAAACTATCCATTGACGGCTTAAAGCCATCAAAGCCTTAGAAATCACAGAGAGCTTCGTTTTGACTGGTTATGGCTCAAGTAACTCAAAACGAGCCAACAGTTATGGCCGTTCGAAGAATCGATATCCATAGGGTGCAACATGTGCGGTGCAAGGTGCAACATCCGTCCGAAATTCCGAAACAGCGTCGTGTGACTTTTAGAAATGGGTGCATGGATTTGAAATGGAATAGTACGATGGTGCACCACTCTCCAGGGATGGTAAAGCGAAGACCAGCCACGGTGATCCCGTTTTAACCTAAAAATTCACGTGACGAAAAAAAGAAGGCTAAAAAACTTCAGAGGCCCGAATGAGGTTCGTATAGCCTTTTTTGGGTATGAAACTATACATTGATGGGTTAAAACCATCAAAGCCGTAGAACTCACAGAGAGCTTTGTTTTTACTGGTTATGGCTCCCGTAACTCTAAACGAGCCAACAGTTATGGCTGTCCAAAGAATCGATATCCACAGAGTGCAACATCTACAGTGCAAGGTGCAACATCCGTCCAAAATGCCGAAACACTTCCGTGTGACTTTTAGAAATGGGTTCATGGATTTGAAATGGAACAGTACCATGGTACACCACTCTCCAGGGATGGTAAATTGAAGACCAGCCATGGTGATCCCGTTTTAACGTAAAAATTCAATTGACGAAAAAAAGAAGGCTAAAAAACTTCAGAGCCCCGATTGAGGTTCGGATAGCCTTTTTTGGGTATGAAACTATCCATTGACAGCTTAAAGCCGGCAAAGGCGTAGAACTCACAGTGAGCTTCGTTTTGACTGGTTATGGCTCCTGTAACTCTAAACGAGCCGACAGTTATGGCCGTCCGACGAATCAATATCCACAGGGTGCAACATCTGCGGTGTAACATCCGTCCGAAATGCCGAAAAAGCACCGTGCGACTTTTAGAAATGGGTGCATGGATTTGAAATGGAACAGTACCATGGTGCACCACTCTCCAGGGATGGTAAATCGAAGACCAGCCACGGTGATACCGTTTAACGTAAAAATTCACGTGACGAAAAAAAGAAGGCTAAAAACTTCAAAGACCCGATTGAGGTTCGGATAGCCTTTTTTGGGTATGAAACTATCAATTGACGGTTTAAAGCCGTCAAAGCCGTAGAACTCACAAAGAGCTTCGTCTTGACTGGTTATGGCTCCCGTAACTCAAAACGAGCCAACAGTTATGGCCGTCCGAAGAATCGAAATCCACATGGTGCAACATCTGCGGTACAAGGTGCAACATCCGTCCGAAATTCCGAAACAGCACCGTGCGACTTTTAGAAACAGGTGTAGGGTTTTGAAATGGAACAGTACCATGGTGCACCACTCTCCAGGGATGGTAAATTGAAGACTAGCCACGGTGATCCCGTTTTAACGTAAGAATTCACGCGACGAAAAAAAGAAGGCCAAAAAACTTCAAAGACCCGATTGAGATTCGGATAGCCTTTTTTGGGTATGAAACTATCCATTGACGGCTTAAAGCCTTCAAAGTCGTAGAACTCACAGAGAGCTTCGTTTTGACTGGTTATGGCTCCCGTAACTCTAAACGAGCCAACAGTTATGGCCGTCCGAAGAATCGATATCCACAGAGTGCAACATCTGCGGTGCAAGATGCAACATCCGTCCAAAATGCCTAAACACTGCCGTGTGACTTTTAGAAATGGGTGCATGGATTTTAAATGGAACGGTACCATGGTGCACCACTCTCCAGGGATGGTAAATCGAAGACTAGCCACGGTGATCACGTTTTAACGTAAAAATTCACGTTACGAAAAAAAGAAGGCTAAAAACTTCAGAGACCCGATTGAGGTTCGGATAGCCTTTTTTGGGTATGAAACTATCCATTGACGGCTTAATGTCGTCAAAGCCATAGAACTCACAGAGAGCTTCATTTTGACTAGTTATGGTTCCCGTAACTCTAAACGAGCCAACAGTTATGGCCGTCCGAAGAATCGATATCCACAGGGTTCAACATCTGCGGTGCAAGGTGCAACATCCATCAAAAATGCCGAAACAGTGCCGTGCGACTTTTAGAAATGGGTGCATGGGTTTGAAATGGAATAGTACCATGGTGCACCACTCTCTAGGGATGGTAAATCGAAGACCAACCACGGTGATCTCGTTTTAACGTAAAAATTCACTTGACGATAAAATGAAGGCTAAAAAACTTCAGAGCCCCGATTGAGGTTCGGATAGCCTTTTTTGGGTATGAAACTATCCATTGACGGCTTAAAGCCATCAAAGCCGTAGAACTCACAAAGAGCTTCGTTTTGACTGGTTATGCCTCCCGTAACTCTAAACGAGCCAACAATTATGGCCGTCCGAAGAATCGATTTCCACAGGGTGCAACATCTGTGGTGCAAGGTGCAACATCCGTCCGAAATGCCGAAACAGCACCGTGCGACTTTTAGAGATGGGTGCATGGATTTGAAATGGAACAGTACCATGGTGCACCACTCTCCAGGGATGGTAAATCGAAGACCAGCCACGGTGATCCCGTTTTAACGTAAAAATTCACGTGACGAAAAAAAGAAGGTTAAAAAACTTCAGAGACCCGATTGAGGTTCGGATAGACTTTTTTGGGTATGAAACTATCCATTGACGGCTTAAAGCCGTCAAAGCCATAGAACTCACAGAGAGCTTCGTTTGGACTGGTTATGGCTCCCGTAATTCTAAACGAGCCAACAGTTATGGTCGTCCGAAGAACCGATATCCACATGGTGCAACATCTGCGGTGCAAGGTGCAACATCCGTCCAAAATGCCGAAACAGTGCCGTGCGACCTTTAGAAATGGGTGTATGGATTTGAAATAGAATAGTACCATGGTGCACCACTCTCCAGGGATGGTGTTATCCCACCTTTTGGCAAGGCCGAGATATCAAGGAACTTGACTAGAAACCAATGACGGTTCATCTTGGAGATCGGTTATACGCAGACTCACTAAGGATATCGACGAATTTTGTCCGAGTTCGGATCAAGCTACAATTAACAAGACACGACGAGCGAACCCATGGAAGTCAGCGTTCCAAATGTCAACTCAATCCGAGTTCATATGCTCAAGTTATGATCGATGCAAGTTGGATGAAAACATCCTCAACTTCGTATCCATCACTAGGCCACAGTTCGAATCGATCGACTTCGCATCCATCGACAATCCGCAGTTCGAATCGATCGAGTTTGTATCCATTGTCATGCCCTACTTCGTATCGATCGACTTCGTGTCCATCAAAAGATAGCGCACTTCGTATCGATCGTCCAATGTCTGCTTCGTATCCATCAAAAGGCATTTGTTCGAATCCATCAGGACGCGCCACTTCGTATCCATCAAAAGGCATTTGTTCGAATCCATCAGTTTACTCTAGTTCATATCCATAAAACATTCACTATTTGTATCCATCCAATTGGAGTGCTTTTATCGATACGAACTAGGCCCCACGATCGATACGAACAAGCCAACGTAATCGATGCGAACAGAGCACACTGCAGATCGATACGAAGAGCGCGCCATTGATCGATTCGAACAAGTCCATCGCTTCGATACGAACACGGCGAAAACTCCGGAATGACTCGATCAACTTGGCAAAAAAATGTGGATCGATACAAAGAACGCGCGCCACGTCAACCTGCTAGCGTGTGCCGCCATCGATTCGAAACGATCGATTCAAACTGAAATGACCTGCCAAAGAACATCATTTCGTATCGATCATAACTCGAGATCCACAAGTCCAAATGCTATGAAATTTTCATAGGAACTTGCGTACATGGTAAAGAATGTTTACACCAAGTTTCGACTCCATTGGACGAAATCTTGATCGATACGAAATTCGTTCGTATCGATCACGGCTCGAGTCGAAACTTCACGGGCTTGGTCACGTGGGCCCACTCACGTGCCAAAAGAAGTCTCTCGAGATCTGAACGAAATATCAGCCTCCTACACCTATAAATAGACCCCCATGGCCTACAGAAAAAGGATCTTTTGACGCTCCAATGCCCAGACTCTGCCAGATTCAATTCCATACCGATTACTGCTGTTGTACTCGAATTTCATAGCTTTAATTCGTTGTAATCCGCTGCAATCAATTGTAATCATCAAAGAAACATCAATAAAGTGATCAATTTCATAGTGGACGTAGGCAATACGCCGAACCACTCTAAATTCTTGTGTTCCTGTGCGTTTTTTATTATTTTCATATTTGTTTTTGGAGGTTTTATTAGATAATCCTCTTTTTCCATTTGATTTCTTCATTTTTATCTCTTCAAAAACTTCCGAAGAGTGTTGTGCCCATTTTTGGTACAAACACTTTGGTGCTTTCACTGAGAAAAAACCCAATTTTTCTCCTGCTCTTTGGATCTCCTACCGATACCGGATTGCAAAAATCCAAGAAGAAGATCCAGATCTCAAACCTTGAAGCCCTTCCATCCTATTCAGATTTGCATCAGATTTAGGAAAGGACTTCGTCAATTCCTCATGGTGAGCACACGAACTGCCTCTACAACTGCTGATCAAGAAGGACGGGACAGACAGAACCCCGTGCAGTTGCCTCCATCCAACCAAGATGTCGCCGGACCTTCAAATCCATCAGGCCCGGTCACCAGACAAGAATTCCAGATTCTGCTTCAAGAGTTGACCCAGAGTCGGCAACGACTTACAGAACAACTGCGCGCCAACACAGAGTTGACTAACTAGCAGAATCGCCAAAGGGGCAGAAGATCCAGAAGAGATCAAGCTTCCTACTCTTCCACCGAGAGTTCAGCCTCATCTGACTATCATCACTGATCCACACGCCCACGGCTGGATGTAAGCTACACCCAGGCCACGAGACACCAACCTGCCTTGAATCTTGGACAACCTAGGACGGGACCATCCACCAGTCATCAGACCGGACCTTCATCCTGAGGGTATGTTTACGTCAAAATGGGATCACCGTGGCTGGTCTTCGATTTACCATCCCTGGAGAGTGGTGCACCATGGTACTGTTCCATTTCAAATCCCTGCACCCATTTCTAAAGGTCGCACGACGTTGTTTCGGCATTTTGGACGGATGTTGCACATTGCACCGCAGATGTTGCACCCTGTGGATATCGATTCTTCGGACGGTCATAACTGTTGGCTCGTTAAGAGTTACGGAAGCCATAACCACAAATGGGCACCATGGTACTGTTCCATTTACCATCCCTGGAGAGTGGTGCACCATGGTACTGTTCCATTTCAAATCTCTGCACCCATTTCTAAAAGTCGCACGGCGCTGTTTCGGCATTTTGGATGGATGTTGTACCTTGCACCGCAGATGTTGCACCTTGTGGATATTGTTTCTTCGGACAGCCATAACTGTTGGCTCATTTAGAATTACGGGAGCCATAACCAGTCAAAACAAAGCTCTCTATGAGTTCTACGGCTTTGACGTCTTTAAGCCATAAATGAATAGTTTCATACCTAAAAAAGGCTATCCGAACCTCAATCGGGTCTTTGAAGTTTTTTAGCCTTCTTTTTTTCGTCAAGTGAATTTTTAAGTTAAAACGGGATCACCGTGGCTGGTCTTCGATTTACCATCCCTGGAGAGTGGTGCACCATGATACTGTTCCATTTCAAATTCCTGCACCCATTTCTGAAAGTCGCACGGCGCAGTTTCGGCATTTTGGATGGATGTTGCACCTTACACCGCATATGTTGCACCTTGTGGATATCGATTCTTTGGACGGTCATAACAGTTGGCTCGTTTAGAGTTACGGGAGACCAAACCAGTCAAAACGAAGCTCTTTATGAGTTCTATGGCTTCGACGGCTTTAAGCCGTCAATGGATAGTTTCATACGCAAAAAGGCTATCCGAACCTCAATCGGGGCTCTAAAGTTTTTTAGCCTTCTTTTTTTCGTCAAGTGAATTTTTACGTTAAAATGGGATCACCGTGGCTGGTCTTCGATTTACCATCCATAGAGAGTGGTGCACCATGGTACTGTTCCATTTCAAATTCCTGCACCCATTTCTAAAAGTCGCATGACGCTGTTTCGGCATTTTGGACGGATGTTGCACCTTGCACCGCAGATGTTGCACCCTGTGGATATCGTTTCTTCGAACAACCATAACTGTTGGCTCGTTTAGAATTACGGGAGCCATAACCAGTCAAAACAAAGCTCTTTGTGAGTTCAACGGCTTTGATGGCATTAAGCGGTCAGTGGATAGTTTCAAACCCAAAAAAGGCTATTTGAACCTCTATCGGGGCTCTGAAGTTTTTTAGCCTTCTTTTTTTCGTCAAGTGAATTTTTACGTTAAATAGGATCACCGTGGATGGTCTTCGATTTACCATCCCTTGAGAGTGGTGCACCATGGTACTGTTCGATTTCAAATCCCTGCACCCATTTCTAAAAGTCGCACGGTGCTGTTTCGGCATTTTAGACGGATGTTGCACCTTGTACCGTAGATGTTGCACCCTGTAGATATCGATTCTTCGCACGGCCATAACTGTTGGCTCGTTTAGAGTTACAGGAGTCACAACTAATCAAAACGAAGCTCTCTGTAAGTTCTACGGCTTTGACGGCTTTAAGCCATCAATGGATAGTTTCATACCCAAAAAAGGCTATCCTAACCTCAATCGGGGCTCTGAAGTTTTTTAGCCTTCTTTTTTTCGTCAAGTGAATATTTACGTTAAAACGGGATCACCGTGGCTGGTCTTCGATTTACCATCCCTAAAGAGTGGTGCACCATGGTACTGTTCCATTTCAAATCCCTGCACCCATTTCTAAAGGTCGCACTGCGCTGTTTCGGCATTTTGGATGGATGTTGCACCTTGCACCGCAGATGTTGCACCCTGTGGATATCGATTCTTCGGACGGTCATAACTGTTGGCTCGTTTAGAGTTACGGGAGGCCGAACCAGTCAAAACGAAACTCTCTGTGGGTTCTACGACTTCGACGGCTTTAAGCCGTCAATGGATAGTTTCATACCCAAAAAAGGCTATCCGAACCTCAATCGGGGCTCTGAAGTTTTTTAGCCTTCTTTTTTTCGTCAAGTGAATTTTTATGTTAAAACGGGATCACCGTGGCTGGTCTTCGATTTACCATCCCTAGAGAGTGGTGCACCATGGTACTATTCCATTACAAATCTCTACATCCATTTCTAAAAGTGCACGGCGCTGTTTCGGCATTTTGGATGGATGTTGCACCTTGCACCGCAGATGTTGCACCCTGTGGATATCGATTCTTCGAACGGCCATAACTGTTGGCTCAATTAGAGTTACGGGAGCCATAACCAATCAAAACAAAGCTCTCTGTGAGTTCTACGGCTTTGACGGCTTTAAGCTGTAAATGAATAGTTTCATACCCAAAAAAGGCTATCCGAACCTCAATCGGGTCTTTGAAGTTTTTTAGCCTTCTTTTTTTCGTCAAGTGAATTTTTACATTAAAACGGGATCACCGTGGCTGGTCTTCGATTTACCATCCCTGGAGAGTGGTGCACCATGGTACTGTTCCATTTCAAATCTCTACACCCATTTCTGAAAGTTGTCCGGCGCAGTTTCGGCATTTTGGACGGATGTTGCACCTTGCACCGCAGATGTTGCACCCTATGGATATCGATTCTTCGGACGGGCATAACAGTTGGCTCGTTTAGAGTTACGGGAGACCTAACCAGTCAAAATGAAGCTCTCTGTGAGTTCTATGGCTTCGACGGCTTTAAGCCGTCAATGGATAGTTTCATACACAAAAAAGGCTATCCGAACCTCAATTGGGGCTCTAAAGTTTTTTAGCCTTCTTTTTTTCGTCAACTGAATTTTTACGTTAAAATGGGATCACCGTGGCTGGTCTTCGATTTACCATCCCTAGAGAGTGGTGCACCATGGTACTGTTCCATTTCAAATCCCTCCACCTATTTCTAAAAGTCGCACGACGCTGTTTCGGCATTTTGGACGGATGTTGCACCTTGCACCGCAGATGTTGCACCCTGTGGATATCGATTCTTCGGACAACCATAACTGTTGGCTCGTTTAGGATTATGGGAGACATAACCAGTCAAAACGAAGCTCTCTATGAGTTCAACGGCTTTGATGGCATTAAGCGGTCAATGGATAGTTACAAACCCAAAAAAGGCTATCCGAACCTCTATCGGGGCTCTGAAGTTTTTTAGCCTTCTTTTTTTCGTCAAGTGAATTTTTACATTTAAACAGGATCACCGGGCTGGTCTTCGATTTACCATCCCTTGAGAGTGGTGCACCATGGTACTGTTCCATTTCAAATCCCTGCACCCATTTCTAAAAGTCGCACGGCGCTGTTTCGGCATTTTGGACGGATGTTGCACCTTGCACCGTAGATGTTGCACCCTGTAGATATCGATTCTTCGCACGGCCATAACTGTTGGCTCGTTTAGAGTTACAGGAGCCATAACTAATCAAAACGAAGCTCTCTGTAAGTTCTACAGCTTTGACGGCTTTAAGCCGTCAATGGATAGTTTCATACCCAAAAAAGGCTATCCGAACCTCAATCGGGGCTTTGAAGTTTTTTAGCCTTCTTTTTTTCATCAAGTGAATTTTTACGTTAAAACGGGATCACCGCGGATGGTCTTCGATTTACCATTCCTGGAGAGTGGTGCACCATGGTACTGTTCCATTTCAAATCCCTGCACCCATTTCTAAAGGTCGCACGGCGCTGTTTCGGCATTTTGGACGGATGTTGCACCGTGCACCGCAGATGTTTCACCCTGTGGATACCGATTCTTCGGACGGTCATAACTGTTGGCTCGTTTAGAGTTACGGGAGCCCTAACCAGTCAAAACAAAGCTCTTTGTGAGTTCTACGACTTCGACGGCTTTAAGCCGCCAATGGATAGTTTCATACCCAAAAAAGGCTATCCGAAACTCAATCGGGGGTATGAAGTTTTTTAGCCTTCTTTTTTTCGTCAAGTGAATTTTTACGTTAAAACGGGATCACCGTGGCTGGCCTTCGATTTACCATCCCTAGAGAGTGGTGCACCATGGTACGATTCCATTTCAAATCTCTTCACCTATTTCTAAAAGTCGCACGACGCTGTTTCGGCATTTTGGAGGGTTGTTGCACCTTGCACCGCAGATGTTGCTCCCTGTGGATATTGATTCTTCGGACGGCTATAACTGTTGGCTCATTTAGAGTTACAGGAGCCATAACAAGTAAAAACGAAGCTCTCTGTGGGTTCAACGGCTTTGACGGCTTTAAGCGGTCAATGGATAGTTTCAAACCCAAAAAAAGCTATCCGAACCTTAATCGTGGCTCTGAAGTTTTTTAGCCATCTTTTTTTCGTCAAGTGAATTTTTACGTTAAAACGGGATCACCGTGGCTGGTCTTTGATTTACCATCCCTGGAGAGTGGTGCACCATGGTACTGTTCCATTTCAAATCCCTGCACCCATTTTTAAAAGTCGTACGGCGCCGTTTCGGGATTTTGGACGGATGTTGCACCTTGCACCGTAGATGTTGCACCCTGTGGTTATCGATTCTTCGCATGGCCATAACTATTGGCTCGTTTAGAGTTACGGGAGCCATAACTAGTCAAAACGAATCTCTCTGTGAGTTCTACGGCTTTGACGGCTTTAAGCCGTTAATGGATAGTTTCATACCCAAAAAAGGCTATCCTAACCTCAATCGGGGCTCTGAAGTTTTTTAGCCTTCTTTTTTTCGTCAAGTGAATTTTTACGTTAAAACGGGATCACCGTGGCTGGTCTTCGATTTACCATCTCTAGAGAGTGGTGCACCATGATACTGTTCCATTTCAAATCCTTGCACCCATTTCTAAAAGTCGCACGGCGCTGTTTCGGCATTTTGGACGGATGTTGCACCTTACACCGTAGATGTTGCACCCTATGGATATCGATTCTTCGGAAGACCATAAATGTGGGCTCGTTTAGGGTTATAGGAGCCATAACCAATCAAAACAAAACTTTCTGTGAGTTCTATGGCTTTGACAGCTTTAAGCCGTCAATGGATAGTTTCATACCCAAAAAAGGTTATCCGAACCTCAATCGGTGCTCTGAAGTTTTTTAGCCTTCTTTTTTTCGTCAAGTGAATTTTTACGTTAAAACGGGATAACCGTAGCTGGTCTTCGGTTTACCATCCCTAGAGAGTGGTGCACCATGTTACTGTTCCATTTCAAATCCCTGCACCCATTTCTAAAAGTCGCACGGCGCTGTTTCGGCATTTTGGACGGATGTTGCACCCTGTGGATATCGTTTCTTCGGACGGCCATTACTGTTGGCTCGTTTAGAGTTACGGGAGCCATAGCCAGTCAAAACGAAACTCTCTGTGAGTTCTATAGCTTTGACGGCTTTAAGCCGTCAAAGAATATTTTCATACCCAAAAAAGGCTATCCAGAACTCAATCGGGTCTGTGAAGTTTTGTAGCCTTCTTTTTTTCGTGAAGTGAATTTTTACGTTAAAACAGGATCACTGTGGCTGGTCTTTGATTTACCATCCCTGGAGAGTGGTGCACCATGGTACTGTTCCATTTCAAATCCTTGCACCCATTTCTAAAAGTCGCATAGCGCTGTTTCGGAATTTTGGACGGATGTTGCACCTTGCACCGTAGATGTTGCACCCTGTGGATATCGATTCTTCGGACGACCATAAATGTTGGCTCGTTTAGAGTTATGGGAGCTATAACCAGGCAAAACGAAGCTTTCTGTGAGTTCTACGGCTTTGACGGCTTTAAGCTGTCAATGGATAGTTTCATACCCAAAAAAGGTTATTCGAACCTCAATCGGGGCTGTGAAGTTTTTTAGCCTTCTTTTTTTCGTCAAGTGAATTTTTACGTTAAAACGGGATCACCGTGGTTGGTCTTTGATTTATCATCCCTGGAGAGTGGTGCACCATGGTACTGTTCCATTTCAAATCCCTGCACCCATTTCTAAAGGTCGCACGGCGCTGTTTCGGCATTTTGAACGGATGTTGCACCTTGCACCGCAGATGTTGCACCCTGTGGATATCGATTCTTCGGACGGTCATAACTGTTGGCTTGTTTAAAGTTACGGGAGCCCTATAAAGTCAAAATGAAGCTCTTTGTGAGTTCTACGACTTCGATGGCTTTAAGCCGTCAATGGATAGTTTCATACCCAAAAAAGGCTATCCGAACCTCAATCGGGTTTTTGAAGTCTTTTATCCTTCCTTTTTTCGTCAAGTGAATTTTTACGTTGAAACGGGATCACCGTGGCTGGTCTTCGATTTACCATCCCTGGAAAGTGGTGCACCATGGTACTGTTCCATTTCAAATCATTGCACCCATTTCTAAAAGTCGCACGGCGCTGTTTCAGCATTTTGGACGGATGTTGCACCTTGCACCGTAGATGTTGCACCCAGTGGATATCGATTCTTCGGACGACCATAAATGTTGGCTCATTCAGAGTTATGGGAGCCATAACCAGTCGAAATGAAGCTTTCCATGAGTTCTATGGCTTTGACAGCTTTAAGCCATCAATGGATAGTTTCATACCCAAAAAAGGTTATCTGTACCTCAATCGGGGCTCTGAAGTTTATTAGCCTGTTTTTTTCGTCAAGTGAATTTTTACGTTAAAACGGGATCACCGTGGCTAGTCTTCGATTTACCATCCCTGGAGAGTGGTGCACAATGGTACTGTTCCATTTCAAATCCGTGCACCCATTTCTAAAAGTCGCACGGTGCTGTTTTGGCATTTTGGACGGATGTTGCACCTTGCATCGCAGTTGTTACACTCTGTGGATATAGTTTCTTCGGACGGCCATAACTGTTGGCTCGTTTAGAGTTATGGGAGCCATAACCAGTCAAAACGAAGCTCTCTGTGAGTTCTATAGCTTTAACGGCTTCAAGCCGTCAAAGAATAGTTTCATACCCAAAAAAGGCTATCCGAACCTCAATCGGGTCTTTGAAGTTTTTTAGCTTTCTTTTTTTCGTCAAGTGAATTTTACGTTAAAACGGGATCACCGTGGCTGGTCTTCGATTTACCATCCCTGGAGAGTGGTGCACCACGGTACTGTTCCATTTCAAATCCTTGCACCCATTTCTAAAAGTCGCACGGCGCTGTTTCGGCATTTTGGACGGATGTTGCACCTTGCACCGCAGATGTTGCACCCTGTGTATATCGATTCTTCGGACGGCCATTAATGTTGGCTCGTTTAGAGTTATGGGAGCCATAACCAGTCAAAACAAAGCTTTCTGTGAGTTCTACGGCTTTGACGGCTTTAAGCCGTCAATGGATAGTTTCATATCCAAAAAGGTTATCCGAACCTCAATCGGGGCTCTGAAGTTTTTTAGCCTTCTTTTTTTCGTCAAGTGAATTTTTACGTTAAAACGGGATCACCGTGGCTGGTCTTCGATTTACCATCCCTGGAGAGTGGTGCACCATGGTACTGTTCCATTTCTAATCCCTACACCCATTTCTAAAAGTCGCACGGCGCTGTTTCGACATTTTGGAGGGATGTTGCACCTTACATCGCAGATGTTGCACCCTGTGGATATCGTTTCTTCGGATGGCCATAACTGTTGTCTCGTTTAGAGTTACGGGAGCCATTACCAGTCAAAACGAAGATCTCTGTTAGTTCTATAGCTTTGACGGCTTTAAGCCATCAATGGATAGTTTCATACCCAAAAAAGGCTATCCGAACCTCAATTGGGTCTTTGAAGTCTTTTTCCTTCCTTTTTCGTCAAGTGAATTTTTACGTTGAAACGGGATCACCGTGGCTGGTCTTCGATTTACCATCCCTGGAAAGTGGTGCACCATGGTACTGTTCCATTTCAAATCATTGCACTCATTTCTAAAAGTCGCACGGCGCTGTTTTGGCATTTTGGACGGATGTTGCACCTTGCACCGCAGATGTTGCACCCTGTGGATATCGATTCTTCGGACGACCATAAATGTTGGCTCGTTCAGAGTTATGGGAGCCATAACCAGTCAAAATGAAGCTTTCTGTGAGTTCTACGGCTTTGACAGCTTTAAGCCGTCAATGGATAGTTTCATACCCAAAAAAGGTTATCCGAACCTCAATCGGGGCTCTGAAGTTTATTAGCCTGTTTTTTTCGTTAAGTGAATTTTTACTTTAAAACGGGATCACCGTGGCTGGTCTTCGATTCACCGTCCCTGGAGAGTGGTGCACAATGGTACTGTTCCATTTCAAATCCTTGCACCCATTTCTAAAAGTCGCACGGTGCTGTTTTGGCATTTTGGACGGATGTTGCACCTTGCATCGCAGATGTTGCACCCTGTGGATATCGTTTCTTCGGACGGCCATAACTGTTGGCTCGTTTTGAGTTACGGGAGCCATAACCAGTCAAAACGAAGCTCTCTGTGAGTTCTATAGCTTTGACGGCTTTAAGCCATAAATGGATAGTTTCATACCCAAAAAAGGCTATCCAAACCTCAATCGGGTCTTTGAAGTTTTTTAGCCTTCTTTTTTTCATCATGTGAATTTTTACGTTAAAACGGGATCACCGTGGCTGGTCTTCGATTTACCATCCCTGGAAAGTGGTGCACCATGGTACTGTTCCATTTCAAATCCCTGCACCCATTTCTAAAAGTCGCACGGCGCTGTTTCGGCATTTTGGACGGAAGTTGCAACTTGCACCGCAGATGTTGCACCCTGTGGATATCGATTCTTCGGACGGCCAGAACTGTTGGCTCGTATAGAGTTACGGGATCCATAACCAGTCAAAATGAAGCTCTTTGTGAGTTCTACGACTTCGATGGCTTTAAGCCGTCAATGGATAGTTTCATACCCAAAAAAGGCTATCCGAACCTCAATCGGGTTTTTGAAGTCTTTTATCCTTCCTTTTTTCGTCAAGTGAATTTTTACGTTGAAACGGGATCACCGTGGCTGGTCTTCGATTTACCATCCCTGGAAAGTGGTGCACCATGGTACTGTTCCATTTCAAATCATTGCACCCATTTCTAAAAGTCGCACGGCGCTGTTTCAGCATTTTGGACGGATGTTGCACCTTGCACCGTAGATGTTGCACCCAGTGGATATCGATTCTTCGGACGACCATAAATGTTGGCTCATTCAGAGTTATGGGAGCCATAACCAGTCGAAATGAAACTTTCCATGAGTTCTATGGCTTTGACAGCTTTAAGCCATCAATGGATAGTTTCATACCCAAAAAAGGTTATCTGTACCTCAATCGGGGCTCTGAAGTTTATTAGCCTGTTTTTTTCGTCAAGTGAATTTTTACGTTAAAACGGGATCACCGTGGCTAGTCTTCGATTTACCATCCCTGGAGAGTGGTGCACAATGGTACTGTTCCATTTCAAATCCCTGCACCCATTTCTAAAAGTCGCACGGTGCTGTTTTGGCATTTTGGACGGATGTTGCACCTTGCATCGCAGTTGTTGCACTCTGTGGATATAGTTTCTTCGGACGGCCATAACTGTTGGCTCGTTTAGAGTTATGGGAGCCATAACCAGTCAAAACGAAGCTCTCTGTGAGTTCTATAGCTTTAACGGCTTCAAGCCGTCAAAGAATAGTTTCATACCCAAAAAAGGCTATCCGAACCTCAATCGGGTCTTTGAAGTTTTTTAGCTTTCTTTTTTTCGTCAAGTGAATTTTACGTTAAAACGGGATCACCGTGGCTGGTCTTCGATTTACCATCCCTGGAGAGTGGTGCACCACGGTACTGTTCCATTTCAAATCCTTGCACCCATTTCTAAAAGTCGCACGGCGCTGTTTCGGCATTTTGGACGGATGTTGCACCTTGCACCGCAGATGTTGCACCCTGTGTATATCGATTCTTCGGACGGCCATTAATGTTGGCTCGTTTAGAGTTATGGGAGCCATAACCAGTCAAAACAAAGCTTTCTGTGAGTTCTACGGCTTTGACGGCTTTAAGCCGTCAATGGATAGTTTCATATCCAAAAAGGTTATCCGAACCTCAATCGGGGCTCTGAAGTTTTTTAGCCTTCTTTTTTTCGTCAAGTGAATTTTTACGTTAAAACGGGATCACCGTGGCTGGTCTTCGATTTACCATCCCTGGAGAGTGGTGCACCATGGTACTGTTCCATTTCTAATCCCTACACCCATTTCTAAAAGTCGCACGGCGCTGTTTCGACATTTTGGAGGGATGTTGCACCTTACATCGCAGATGTTGCACCCTGTGGATATCGTTTCTTCGGATGGCCATAACTGTTGTCTCGTTTAGAGTTACGGGATCCATTACCAGTCAAAACGAAGATCTTTGTTAGTTCTATAGCTTTGACGGCTTTAAGCCATCAATGGATAGTTTCATACCCAAAAAAGGCTATCCGAACCTCAATTGGGTCTTTGAAGTCTTTTTGCCTTCCTTTTTTCGTCAAGTGAATTTTTACGTTGAAACGGGATCACCGTGGCTGGTCTTCGATTTACCATCCCTGGAAAGTGGTGCACCATGGTACTGTTCCATTTCAAATCATTGCACTCATTTCTAAAAGTCGCACGGCGCTGTTTTGGCATTTTGGACGGATGTTGCACCTTGCACCGCAGATGTTGCACCCTGTGGATATCGATTCTTCGGACGACCATAAATGTTGGCTCGTTCAGAGTTATGGAAGCCATAACCAGTCAAAATGAAGCTTTCTGTGAGTTCTACGGCTTTGACAGCTTTAAGCCGTCAATGGATAGTTTCATACCCAAAAAAGGTTATCCGAACCTCAATCGGGGCTCTGAAGTTTATTAGCCTGTTTTTTTCGTTAAGTGAATTTTTACTTTAAAACGGGATCACCGTGGCTGGTCTTCGATTCACCGTCCCTGGAGAGTGGTGCACAATGGTACTGTTCCATTTCAAATCCTTGCACCCATTTCTAAAAGTCGCACGGTGCTGTTTTGGCATTTTGGACGGATGTTGCACCCTGTGGATATCGTTTCTTCGGACGGCCATAACTGTTGGCTCGTTTTGAGTTACGGGAGCCATAACCAGTCAAAACGAAGCTCTCTGTGAGTTCTATAGCTTTGACGGCTTTAAGCCATAAATGGATAGTTTCATACCCAAAAAAGGCTATCCAAACCTCAATCGGGTCTTTGAAGTTTTTTAGCCTTCTTTTTTTCATCATGTGAATTTTTACGTTAAAACGGGATCACCGTGGCTGGTCTTCGATTTACCATCCCTAGAAAGTGGTGCACCATGGTACTGTTCCATTTCAAATCCCTGCACCCATTTCTAAAAGTCGCACGGCGCTGTTTCGGCATTTTGGACGGAAGTTGCAACTTGCACCGCAGATGTTGCACCCTGTGGATATCGATTCTTCGGACGGCCAGAACTGTTGGCTCGTATAGAGTTACGGGATCCATAACCAGTCAAAATGAAGCTCTTTGTGAGTTCTACGACTTCGATGGCTTTAAGCCGTCAATGGATAGTTTCATACCCAAAAAAGGCTATCCGAACCTCAATCGGGTTTTTGAAGTCTTTTATCCTTCCTTTTTTCGTCAAGTGAATTTTTACGTTGAAACGAGATCACCGTGGCTGGTCTTCGATTTACCATCCCTGGAAAGTGGTGCACCATGGTACTGTTCCATTTCAAATCATTGCACCCATTTCTAAAGGTCGCACGGCGCTGTTTCGGCATTTTGAACGGATGTTGCACCTTGCACCGCAGATGTTGCACCCTGTGGATATCGATTCTTCGGACGGTCATAACTGTTGGCTTGTTTAAAGTTACGGGAGCCCTATAAAGTCAAAATGAAGCTCTTTGTGAGTTCTACGACTTCGATGGCTTTAAGCCGTCAATGGATAGTTTCATACCCAAAAAAGGCTATCCGAACCTCAATCGGGTTTTTGAAGTCTTTTATCCTTCCTTTTTTCGTCAAGTGAATTTTTACGTTGAAACGGGATCACCGTGGCTGGTCTTCGATTTACCATCCCTGGAAAGTGGTGCACCATGGTACTGTTCCATTTCAAATCATTGCACCCATTTCTAAAAGTCGCACGGCGCTGTTTCAGCATTTTGGACGGATGTTGCACCTTGCACCGTAGATGTTGCACCCAGTGGATATCGATTCTTCGGACGACCATAAATGTTGGCTCATTCAGAGTTATGGGAGCCATAACCAGTCGAAATGAAGCTTTCCATGAGTTCTATGGCTTTGACAGCTTTAAGCCATCAATGGATAGTTTCATACCCAAAAAAGGTTATCTGTACCTCAATCGGGGCTCTGAAGTTTATTAGCCTGTTTTTTTCGTCAAGTGAATTTTTACGTTAAAACGGGATCACCGTGGCTAGTCTTCGATTTACCATCCCTGGAGAGTGGTGCACAATGGTACTGTTCCATTTCAAATCCCTGCACCCATTTCTAAAAGTCGCACGGTGCTGTTTTGGCATTTTGGACGGATGTTGCACCTTGCATCGCAGTTGTTGCACTCTGTGGATATAGTTTCTTCGGACGGCCATAACTGTTGGCTCGTTTAGAGTTATGGGAGCCATAACCAGTCAAAACGAAGCTCTCTGTGAGTTCTATAGCTTTAACGGCTTCAAGCCGTCAAAGAATAGTTTCATACCCAAAAAAGGCTATCCGAACCTCAATCGGGTCTTTGAAGTTTTTTAGCTTTCTTTTTTTCGTCAAGTGAATTTTACGTTAAAACGGGATCACCGTGGCTGGTCTTCGATTTACCATCCCTGGAGAGTGGTGCACCACGGTACTGTTCCATTTCAAATCCTTGCACCCATTTCTAAAAGTCGCACGGCGCTGTTTCGGCATTTTGGACGGATGTTGCACCTTGCACCGCAGATGTTGCACCCTGTGTATATCGATTCTTCGGACGGCCATTAATGTTGGCTCGTTTAGAGTTATGGGAGCCATAACCAGTCAAAACAAAGCTTTCTGTGAGTTCTACGGCTTTGACGGCTTTAAGCCGTCAATGGATAGTTTCATATCCAAAAAGGTTATCCGAACCTCAATCGGGGCTCTGAAGTTTTTTAGCCTTCTTTTTTTCGTCAAGTGAATTTTTACGTTAAAACGGGATCACCGTTGCTGGTCTTCGATTTACCATCCCTGGAGAGTGGTGCACCATGGTACTGTTCCATTTCTAATCCCTACACCCATTTCTAAAAGTCGCACGGCGCTGTTTCGACATTTTGGAGGGATGTTGCACCTTACATCGCAGATGTTGCACCCTGTGGATATCGTTTCTTCGGATGGCCATAACTGTTGTCTCGTTTAGAGTTACGGGAGCCATTACCAGTCAAAACGAAGATCTCTGTTAGTTCTATAGCTTTGACGGCTTTAAGCCATCAATGGATAGTTTCATACCCAAAAAAGGCTATCCGAACCTCAATTGGGTCTATGAAGTCTTTTTGCCTTCCTTTTTTCGTCAAGTGAATTTTTACGTTGAAACGGGATCACCGTGGCTGGTCTTCGATTTACCATCCCTGGAAAGTGGTGCACCATGGTACTGTTCCATTTCAAATCATTGCACTCATTTCTAAAAGTCGCACGGCGCTGTTTTGGCATTTTGGACGGATGTTGCACCTTGCACCGCAGATGTTGCACCCTGTGGATATCGATTCTTCGGACGACCACAAATGTTGGCTCGTTCAGAGTTATGGGAGCCATAACCAGTCAAAATGAAGCTTTCTGTGAGTTCTACGGCTTTGACAGCTTTAAGCCGTCAATGGATAGTTTCATACCCAAAAAAGGTTATCCGAACCTCAATCGGGGCTCTGAAGTTTATTAGCCTGTTTTTTTCGTTAAGTGAATTTTTACTTTAAAACGGGATCACCGTGGCTGGTCTTCGATTCACCGTCCCTGGAGAGTGGTGCACAATGGTACTGTTCCATTTCAAATCCTTGCACCCATTTCTAAAAGTCGCACGGTGCTGTTTTGGCATTTTGGACGGATGTTGCACCTTGCATCGTAGATGTTGCACCCTGTGGATATCGTTTCTTCGGACGGCCATAACTGTTGGCTCGTTTTGAGTTACGGGAGCCATAACCAGTCAAAACGAAGCTCTCTGTGAGTTCTATAGCTTTGACGGCTTTAAGCCATAAATGGATAGTTTCATACCCAAAAAAGGCTATCCAAACCTCAATCGGGTCTTTGAAGTTTTTTAGCCTTCTTTTTTTCATCATGTGAATTTTTACGTTAAAACGGGATCACCGTGGCTGGTCTTCGATTTACCATCCCTGGAAAGTGGTGCACCATGGTACTGTTCCATTTCAAATCCCTGCACCCATTTCTAAAAGTCGCACGGCGCTGTTTCGGCATTTTGGACGGAAGTTGCAACTTGCACCGCAGATGTTGCACCCTGTGGATATCGATTCTTCGGACGGCCAGAACTGTTGGCTCGTATAGAGTTACGGGATCCATAACCAGTCAAAACGAAGCTCTCTGTGAGTTCTACAGCTTTGACGGCTTTAAGCCGTCAATGGATAGTTTCATATCCAAAAAAGGTTATCCGAACCTCAATCGGGGCTCTGAAGTTTTTTAGCATTCTTTTTTTCGTCAAGTGAATTTTTACGTTAAAACGGGATCACCGTGGCTGGTCTTCGATTTACCATCCCTGGAGAGTGGTGCACCATGGTACTGTTCCATTTCAAATCCCTGCACCCATTTCTAAAAGTCGCACGACGCTGTTTCGACATTTTGGAGGGATGTTGCACCTTGCATCGCAGATGTTGCACCCTGTGGGTATCGTTTCTTCGGACAGCCATAACTGTTGGCTCGTTTAGAGTTACGGGAGCCATAACCAGTCAAAATGAAGCTCTTTGTGAGTCCTATAGCTTTGACGGATTTAAGCCATCAATGGATAGTTTCATACCCAAAAAAGGCTATCCGAACCTCAATCGGGTCTTTGAAGTCTTTTAGCCTTCTTTTTTTCGTCAAGTGAATTTTTACGTTGAAACGGGATCACGGTGGCTGGTGTTCGATTTACCATCCCTGGAAAGTGGTGCACCATGGTACCGTTCCATTTCAAATCCTTGCACCTATTTCTAAAAGTCGCACGGCGCTGTTTCGACATTTTGGACGGATGTTGCACCTTGCACCGCAGATGTTGCACCCTGTGGATATCGATTCTTCAGACGACCATAAATGTTGGCTCGTTCAGAGTTATGGGGGCCATAACCAGTCAAAACAAAGATTTCTGTGAGTTCTACGGCTTTGACAGCTTTAAGCCATCAATGGATAGTTTCATACCCAAAAAAGGTTATCCGAACCTCAATCGGGGCTCTGAAGTTTATTAGCCTTCTTTTTTTCGTCAAGTGAATTTTTACGTTAAAATGGGATCACCGTGGCTGGTCTTCGATTTACCATCCCCGGAAAGCGGTGCACCATGGTACTGTTCCATTTCAAATCCCTGCACCCATTTCTAAAAGTCGCACGGTGCTGTTTTTGCATTTTGGACGGATGTTGCACCTTGCATCGCAGATGTTGCACCCTGTGTATATCGTTTCTTTGGACGGCAATAACTGTTAGCTCGTTTAGAGTCACGGAAGCCATAACCAGTCAAAACGAAGTTCTCTGTGAGTTCTATAGCTTTGACGGCTTTAAGCCGTCAATGGATAGTTTCATACCCAAAAAAGGCTATCCGAACCACAATCGGGTCTTTGAAGTTTTTTAGCCTTCTTTTTTTCAACAAGTGAATTTTTACGTTAAAACGGGATCACCGTGGCTGGTCTTCGATTTACCATCCCTGGAGAGTGGTGCACAATGGTACTGTTCCATTTCAAATCCCTGCACCCATTTCTAAAAGTCGCACGGCGCTGTTTCAGCATTTTGGACGGATGTTGCACCTTGCAGCGCAGATGTTGCACCCTGTGGATATCGATTCTTCGGATGGCCATAACTGTTGGCTCGTTTAGAGTTACGGGATCCATAACCAGTCAAAACGAAGCTCTCTGTGAGTTCTACGGCTGTGACCGCTTTAAGCCGTCAATGGATAGTTTCATACCCAAAAAAGCCTATCCGAACCTCAATTGGGGCTTTGAAGTTTTTTATCCTTCTTTTTTTCGTCAAGTGAATTTTTACGTTAAAACGGGATCACCGTGGTTGGTCTACGATTTACCATCCCTGGAGAGTGGTGCACCATGGTACTGTTCCATTTCAAATCCCTGCACCCATTTCTAAAAGTCGCACGGTGCTGTTTCGGCATTTTGGACGGATGTTGCACCTTACACCGCAGATGTTGCACCCTAGGATATCGATTCTTCGGACGACCATAACTGTTGGCTCGTTTAGAGTTAAGCGAGCCATAACCAGTCAAAACGAAGCTCTCTGTGAGTTCTACGGCTTTGACTGCTTTAAGCCGTAAATGGATAGTTTCATACCCAAAAAAGGCCATCTGAACCTCAATCGGGGCTCCGAAGATTTTTAACCTTCTTTTTTTCGTCAAGTGAATTTTTACGTTAAAACGGGATCACCGTGGCTGGTCTTTGATTTACCATCCCTGGAGAGTGGTGCACCACGGTACTGTTCCATTTCAAATCCCTGCACCCATTTCTAAAAGACGCACGGTGCTGTTTCATCATTTTGGACGAATGTTGCACCTGGCACCGCAGATGTTGCACCCTGTGGATATCGATTCTTTGGACGGCCATAACTGTTGGCTCGTTTAGAGTTACGGGAGCTATAACCAGTCAAAACGAAGCTCTCTATGAGTTCTACAGTTGTGACCACTTTAAGCCGTCAATGGAGAGTTTCATACCTAAAAAAGGCTATCCGAACCTCAATTGGGGCTTTGAAGTTTTTTATCCTTCTTTTCTTTCGTCAAGTGAATTTTTACGTTAAAACGGGATCACCGTGGCTTGCCTTCGATTTACCATCCCTGGAGAGTGGTGCACCATGGTACTGTTCCATTTCAAATCCATGCACCCATTTCAAATAGTCGCACGGTGCTGTTTTTGCATTTTGGACGGATGTAGCACCTTGCACCGCAGATGTTGCACCCTGTGGATATCGATTCTTCAAACGGCCATAACTGTTGGCTCGTTTTGATTTACGGGAGCCATAACCAGTCAAAACGAAGCTCTTTGTGAGTTCTACGGCTTTGACGGCTTTAAGCCATAAATGGATAGTTTCATATCCAAAAAAGGCTATCCGAACCTCAATCGCGTCTATGAAGTTTTTTAGCCTTCTATTTTTCGTCACGTGAATTTTTACGTTAAAACGGGAACACCGTGTCTGGTCTTCGATTTACCATCCCTGGAGAGTGATGCACCATGGTACTATTCCATTTCAAATCCATGCACCCATTTCTAAAAGTCGCACGGCGCTGTTTCGGCATTTTGGACAGATGTTGCACCTTGCACCGCAGATGTTGCACCCTATGGATAGCGATTCTTCGGACGGCCATAACTGTTGGCTCGTTTAGAGTTACAGGAGCCATAACCAGTCAAAACGAAGCTCTCTGTGAGTTCCATGGCTTTGATGGCTTTAAGCCGTCAATGGATAGTTTCATACCCAAAAAGGCTATCCGAACCTCAATCAGAGCTCAGAAGTTTTTTAGCCTTCTTTTTTTTATCAAGTGAATTTTTACGTTAAAACGAGACCACCATGGCTGGTCTTCGATTTACCATCCTTGAAGAGTGGTGCACCATGGTACTATTCCATTTCAAATCCCTGCACTCATTTCTAAAAGTCGCACAGCGCTGTTTCGGCATTTTGGACGGATGTTGCACCTTGCATCGCAAATGTTGCACCCTGTGGATATCGATTCTTTGGACGGTCATAACTGTTGGCTCGTTTTGAGTTACGAAAGCCAAAACTAGTTAAAACGAAGCTCTCTGTGAGTTCTACGGTTGTGACCGCTTTAAGCCATCAATGGATAGTTTCATATTCAAAAAAGGCTATCTAAACCTCAATCGGTGCTCTGAAGTTTTTTAGCCTTCTTTTTTTCGTCAAGTGAATTTTTACGTTATAATGGGATCACCGTGGCTGGTCTTCGATTTACCATCCCTGGAGAGTGGTGCACCATGGTAATGTTCCATTTCAAATCCCTGCACCCATTTCTAAAAGTCGCACGGTGCTATTTCGGCATTTTGGACCGACCGCAGATGTTGCACCCTGTAGATATCGACTCTTCGGACGGTCATAACTGTTGGCTCGTTTAGAGTTACCGGAGCCATAATCAGTCAAAACGAAGCTCTTTTTGATTTCTACGGCTTTGTCGGCTTTAAGCCGTCAATGGATAGTTTCATACCCAAAAAGGCTATCTGAACCTTAATCAGAGCTCTAAAGTTTTTTAGCCTTCTTTTTTTCGTCAAGTGAATTTTTACGTTAAAACGGGATCACCGTGGCTGGTCTTCGATTTACCATCCCTGGAGAGTGGTGCACCATGGTACTGTTCCATTTCAAATCCCTGCACCCATTTCTAAAAGTCGCACGGCGCTGTTCCGGCATTTTGGACGAATGTTGCACCTTGCACCGCAGATGTTGCACCCTGTGGATATCGATTCTTCGGAAGACCATAACTATTGGCTCGTTTAGAGTTACGGGAGCCATAACCAGTCAAAACGAAGCTCTCCGTGAGTTCTACGGCTTTGATGGCTTTTAGTCGTAAATGGATAGTTTCATACCCAAAAATGATATCCGAACCTCAATCGGGTCACTGAAGTTTTTTAGCCTTCTTTTTTTCGTCACGTGAATTTTTACGTTAAAACGGGAACACCGTGGCTGGTCTTCGATTTACCATCCCTGGAGGGTGGTGCACAATGGTACTATTCCACTTCAAATCACTGCACCCATTTCTAAAAGTCTCACGGCGCTGTTTCGGTATTTTGGACGGATGTTGCACCTTGCACCGCATATGTTGCACCTTGTGGATATCGATTCTTCGGACGGCCATATCTATTGGCTCGTTTAGAGTTATAGGAGCCATAACCAGTCAGAACGAAGCTCTTTGTGAGTTATACCGCTTTGACCGCTTTAAGCCATCAATGGATAGTTCCATACCCAAAAAAGGCTATCCGAACCTCAATCGAGGCTCTGAAGATTTTTAGCCTTCTTTTTTTGGTCAAGTGAATTTTTACGTTAAAACGGGATCACCGTGGCTGGTCTTCGATTTACCATCCCTGGAGAGTGGTGCACCATGGTACTGTTCCATTTCAAATCCCTGCACCCATTTCTAAAAGTCGCACGGCGCTGTTTCGTCATTTTGGACGGATGTTGCACCTTGCAACGTAGATGTTGCACCCTGTGAATATCGATTCTTCGGACGACCATAACTGTTGGCTCGTTTAGAGTTTCGGGATCCATAACCAGTCAAAACGAAGCTCTCTGTCAGTTCTATGGCTGTGACCGCTTTAAGCCGTCATTGGATAGTTTCATACCCAAAAAGGCTATCCGAACCTCAATCGGGTCTTTGAAGTTTTTTATCCTTCTTTTTTTCGTCAAGTGAATTTTTACGTTAAAACGGGATCACCGTGGCTGGTCTTTGATTTACCATCCCTGAAGAGTGGTGCACCATGGTACTGTTCCATTTCAAATCCCTGCACTCATTACTAATAGTCGCACGACGCTGTTTAAGCATTTTGGACGGATGTTGCACCTTGCACCGCAGATGTTGCACCCTGTAGATATCGATTCTTCGGACGGCCATAACTGTTGGCTCGTTTTGAGTTACGGGAGCCAAAACTAGTCAAAATGAAGCTCTCTGTGAGTTCTACGGCTATGACCGCTTTAAGCCGTCAATGGATAGTTTCATACCCAAAAAAGGCTATCTGAACCTCAATCCGGGCTCTGAAGTTTTTTAGCCTACTTTTTTTCGTCAAGTGAATTTTTACGTTAAAACGGGATCACCGTGGCTGGTCTTCGATTTACCATCCCTGGAGAGTGGTGCACCATGGTACTGTTCCATTTCAAATCCCTGCACCCATTTCTAAAAGTCGCACGGCGCTGTTTCGTCATTTTGGACGGATGTTGCACCTTGCACCGCAGATGTTGCACCCTGTGGATATCGATTCTTCGGACGGCCATAACTGTTGGCTCGTTTAGAGTTACGGGAGCTATAACCAGTCAAAACGAAGCTCTTTGTGAGTTCTATGGCTATGACCGCTTTAAGCCGTCAATGGATAGTTTCATACCCAAAAAAGGCTATTCGAACCTCAATCGGGGCTCTGTAGTTTTTTATCCTTCTTTTTTTCGTCAAGTGAATTTTTACGTTAAAACGGGATCACCATGGCTGGTCTTCGATTTACCATCCCTGGAGAGTGGTGCACCGTGGTACTATTCCATTTCAAATCCCTACACCTATTTCTAAAAGTCGCACGGTGCTGTTTCTGCATTTTGGACAGATGTTGCACCTTGCACCGCAGATGTTGCACCCTGCACCGCAGATGTTGCACCCTGTGGATATCGATTCTTCGGACGGCCATAACTGTTGGCTAGTTTAGTGTTACGGGAGCCAAAACAAGTCAAAACGAAGCTCTTAGTGAGTTCTACGGCTTTGATGGCCTTAAGCCGTAAATGGATAATTTCATACCCAAAAAAGGCTATCCGAAACTCAATCGGGGCTTTGAAGTTTTTTAGCCTTCTTTTTTTCGTCACGTGAATTTTTACGTTAAAATGGGAACACCGTGGCTGGTCTTCGATTTACCATCCCTGGAGAGTGGTGCACCATGATACTGTTCCATTTCAAATCCATGCACCCATTTCTAAAAGTCGCACGGCGCTGTTTCGGCATTTTGGACGGATGTTGCACCTTGCACTGCAGATGTTGCACCCTGTGGATGTTGATACTTCGGACGGCCATAACTGTTGGCTAGTTTAGAGTTACGGGAGCCATAACCAGTCAAAACGAAGCTCTCTGTGTGTTCCACGGCTTTGATGGCTTTAAGCCGTCAATGGATGGTTTCATATCCAAAAAGGCTATCCGAACCTCATTCAGAGCTTTGAAGTTTTTTAGCCTTCTTATTTTCGTCAAGTGAATTTTTATGTTAAAACGAGACCACCGTGGCTGGTCTTCGATTTACCATCCCTGAAGAGTGGTACACCATGGTACTATTACATTTCAAATCCCTGCACTCATTTCTAAAAGTCGCACGACGCTGTTTCGACATTTTGGACGGATGTTGCACCTTGCACTGCAGATGTTGCACCCTGTGGATATCGATTCTTCGGACGGCCATAACTGTTGGCTCGTTTTGATTTACGGAAGCCAAAACCAGTCAAAACGAAGCTCTCTGTGAGTTCTACGGCTGTGACTGCTTTAAGCCATCAATGGATAGTTTCATACACAAAAAAGGCTATCCGAACCTCAATCGGGGCTCTGAAGTTTTTTAGCCTTCTTTTTTTCGTCAAGTGAATTTTTACGTTAAAACGGGATCACCGTGGCTGGTCTTCGATTTACCATCCTTGGAGAGTGGTGCACCATGGTAATGTTCCATTTCAAATCCCTGCACCGATTTCTAAAAGTCGCACAGTGCTATTTCGGCATTTTGGACGTACCGCAGATGTTGCACCCTGTAGATATCGATTCTTCGGACGGTCATAACTGTTGGCTCGTTTAGAGTTACGGGAGCCATAACCAGTCAAAACGAATCTCTCTGTGATTTCTACGGCTTTGTCGGCTTTAAGCCGTCAATGGATAGTTTCATACCCTAAAAGGCTATCCGAACCTCAATCAGAGCTATGAAGTTTTTTAGCCTTCTTTTTTTCGTCAAGTGAATTTTTACGTTAAAACGGGATCACCGTGGTTGGTCTTCGATTTACCATCCCTGGAGAGTGGTGCACCATGGTACTATTCCATTTCAAATCCCTGGACCCATTTCTAAAAGTCGCACGGCGCTGTTTCGGCATTTTGGACGAATGTTGCACCTTGCACCGCAGATGTTGCACCTTGTGGATATCGATTCTTCGGACGGCCATAACTGTTGGCTCGTTTAGAGTTACGGGAGCCATAACCAGTCAAAACGAAGCTCTCCGTGAGTTCTACGGCTTTGACGGCTTTGCCGTAAATGGATAGTTTCATACCCAAAAAAGGCTATCCTAACCTCAATCGGGTCTCTGAAGTTTTTTAGTCTTCTTTTTTTCATCACGTAAATTTTTACGTTAAAACGGGAACACCGTGACTGGTCTTCGATTTACCATCCCTGGAGAGTGGTGCACAATGGTACTGTTCCATTTCAAATCACTACACCCATTTCTAAAAGTCGCACGATGCTGTTTCGGTATTTTGGACGGATGTTGCACCTTGCACCGCAGATGTTGCACCCTGTGGATATCGATTCTTCGGACAACCATAACTGTTGGCTCGTTTAGAGTTAAGGGAGCCATAACCAGTCAAAACGAAGCTCTCTGTGAGTTCTACGGCTTTGACCGCTTTAAGCCGTCAATGGATAGTTTCATACCCATAAAAGGCTATCCGAACCTCTATCGGGGCTTTGAATATTTTTAGCCTTCTTTTTTTCGTCAAGTGAATTTTTACGTTAAAACGGGATCACAGTGGCTGGTCTTCGATTTACGATCCCTGGAGAGTGGTGCACCATGATACTGTTCCATTTTAAATCCCTACACCCATTTCTAAAAGTCGCACGGCGCTGTTTCGTCATTTTGGACGGATGTTGCACCTTGCACCGCAGATGTTGCACCCTGTGGATATCGATTCTTCGGACGACCAAAACTGTTGGCTCGTTTAGAGTTACGGGATCCATAACCAGTCAAAACGAAGCTCTCTGTGAGTTCTACGGCTGTGACCGCTTTAAGCCTTCAATGGATAGTTTCATACCCAAAAAAGGCTATCCGAACCTCAATCGGGTCTTTGAAGTTTTTTAGCCTTCTTTTTTTTGTCAAGTGAATTTTTACGTTAAAACGGGATCACCGTGGCTGGTCTTTGATTTACCATCCCTGAAGGGTGGTGCACCATGGTACTGTTCCATTTCAAATCCCTGCACTCATTACTAAAAGACGCACGGCGCTGTTTCGGCATTTTGGACGGATGTTGCACCTTGCACCGCGGATGTTGCACCCTGTGGATATCGATTCTTCGGACGACCATTACTGTTGGCTCGTTTTGAGTTATGGGAGCCAAAACTTGTCAAAATGAAGCTCTCTGTGAGTTCTACGGCTGTGACCGCTTTAAGCCGTCAATGGATAGTTTCATACCCAAAAAAGGCTATCCGAACATCAATCGGGGCTCTGAAGTTTTTTAGCCTACTTTTTTTCATCAAGTGAATTTTTACTTTAAAATGGGATCGCCGTGGCTGGTCTTCGATTTACCATCCCTGGTGAGTGGTGCACCATGGTACTGTTCCATTTCATATCCCTGCACCCATTTCTAAAAGTCGCACGGCGCTGTTTCGGCATTTTGGATGGACCGTAGATGATGCACCCTGTAGATATTGATTCTTCGGACAGCCATAACAGTTGGCTCGTTTAGAGTTATGGGAGCCATAACCAGTCAAAACGAAGCTCTCTGAGAGTTCTACGGCTTTGACGGCTTTAAGCCATCAATGGATAGTTTCATACCCAAAAAGGCTATCCGAACCTCAATCAGAGCTCTGAAGTTTTTTAGCCTTCTTTTTTTCGTCAAGTGAATTTTTACGTAAAAACGGGATCACCGTTTCTGGTCGTAGATTTGCCAACCCTGAAGAGAGGTGCACCATGGTACTGTTCCATTTCGAATCCCTGCACCCATTTCTAAAAGTCGAACGGCGCTGTTTCGGCATTTTGGACGGATGTTAGACCCTGTGGATATCGATTCTTCGGACGACCATAACTGTTGGCTCGTTTAGAGTTACGGGAGCCATAACCAGTCAAAACGAAGCTCTCTGTGAGTTCTACGGCTTTGACGGCTTTAATCCGTAAATGGATAGTTTCATACCCAAAAAAGGCTATCCGAACCTCAATCGGGTCTTTGAAGTTTTTTAGCCTTCTTTTTTTGTCAAGTGAATTTTTACGTTAAAACGGGATCACCATGGCTGGTCTTCGATTTACCATCCCTGGAGAGTGGTGCACCATGGTACTATTCCATTTCAAATCCTTGCACCAATTTCTAATAGTCGCATGGCGCTGTTTCGGCATTTTGGACGGATGTTGCACCCTGTGGATATCGATTCTTCGGACGGCCATAACTGTTGGCTCCTTTAGAGTTACGGAAGCCATAACCAGTCAAAACAAAGCTCTCTGTGAGTTCTAAGGCTTTGACCGCCTTAAGCCATCAATGGATATTCTCATACCCAAAAAAGGCAATCCGAACCTCAATCGGGGCTTTGAAGTTTTTTAGCCTTCTTTTTTTCGTCAAGTGAATTTTTACGTTAAACGGGATAACCTTGGCTGGTCTTCGATTTACCATCCCTAGAGAGCGGTGCACCATGGTTCTATTCCATTTCAAATCCATGCACCAATTTCTAAAAGTCGCAAGGCGTTGTTTCGGCATTTTGGACGGATGTTGCACCTTGCACCGCAGATGTTGCACCCTGTGGATATCTATTCTTCGAACGGCCATAACTGTTGGCTCGTTTAGAGTTACGGGAGCCATAACCGGTCAAAACGAAGCTCTCTGTGAGTTCTACGGCTTTGACCGCTTTAAGCCGTCAATGGATAGTTCCATACCCAAAAAAGGCTATCCGAACCTCAATCGGGGCTCTGAAGTTTTTTAGCCTTCTTTTTTTTTGTTAAGTGAATTTTTACGTTAAAACGGGATCATCGTGGCTGATCTTCGATTTACCATCCATGGAGTGTGGTGCACCATGGTACTGTTCCATTTCAAATCCCTGCACTCATTTCTAAAAGTCGCACGGTGCTGTTTCAGCATTTTGGACGGATGTTGCACCTTGCACCGCAGATGTTGCACCCTATGGATATCGATTCTTCGGACGGCCATAACTGTTGGCTCGTTTAGAGTTACGGGAGCCATAACCAGTCAAAACGAAGCTCTCTGTGAGTTCTACGGCTTTGACCGCTTTAAGCCATCAGTGGATAGTTTCATACCCAAAAAAGGCTATCCGAACCTCTATCGGGTCTCGGAAGTTTTTTAGCCTTCTTTTTTTCATCACGTGAATTTTTAGGTTAAAACGGGAACACCGTGGCTGGTCTTCGATTTACCGTCCCTAGAGAGTGGTGCACCATGGTACTATTCCATTTCAAATCCATGCACCCATTTCTAAAAGTCGCACAGCACTGTTTCGGTATTTTGGACGGATGTTGCACCTTGCACCACAGATGTTGCACCCAGTGGATATCGATTCTTCGGATGACCATAACTGTTGGCTCGTTTAGAGTTATGGGAGCCATAACCAGTAAAAATGAGGCTCTTTGTGAGTTCTACGGAATTGACCACTTTAATCCATCAATGGATAGTTTCATACCCAAAAAAGGCTATCTGAACCTCAATCGGGGCTCTGAAGTTTTTTAGCCTTCTTTTTTTCGTAAAGTGAATTTTTACGTTAAAATGGGATCACCGTGGCTGGTCTTCGATTTACCATCCCTGGAGAGTGGTGCACCATGGTACCATTCCATTTCAAATCCATGCACCCATTTCTAAAAATCGTACCGCACTGTTTCGGCATTTTGGACGGATGTTGCACCTTGCACCGCAGATGTTGCACCTTGTGGATATCGATTCTTCGGACGACCATAACTGTTGGATCATTTAGAGTTGCGAGAGCCATAAATAGTCAAAACGAAGCTCTTTGTGTGTTCTACTACTTTGACGGATTTAAGCCGTCAATGGATAGTTTCATACCCAAAAAAGGCTATCCGAACCCCATTTCTAAAAGTCGCATGGCACTGTTTCGGTATTTTGGACGGATGTTGCACCTTGCATCGTGGATGTTGCACCCAGTGGATATCGATTCTTCGGACGGCCATAACTGTTGGCTCGTTTAGAGTTACGGGAGCCATAACCAGTAAAAACAAAGCTCTCCGTGAGTTCTACGGCTTTGACCACTTTAAGCCATAAATAGATAGTTTCATACCCAAAAAAGGCTATCCGAACCTCAATCGGGGCTCTGAAGTTTTTTAGCCGTCTTTTTTTCATCAAGTGAATTTTTACGTTAAAACGGGATCACCGTGGCTGGTCTTCGATTTACCATCCCTGGAGAGTGGTGCACCATGGCACTATTCCATTTCAAATCCCTGCACCCATTTCTAAAAGTCGCAAGGCATTGTTTTGGCATTTTGGACGGATGTTGCACCTTGGACCGCAGATGTTACACCCTGTGGATATCGATTCTTCGGACGACCATAATTGTTGGCTCGTTTAGAGTTACGGGAGCAATAACCAGTCAAAATGAACCTCTTTGTGAGTTCTATGGCTTTAAGCCGTCAATGGATAGTTTCATACCCAAAAAAGGCTATCCGGACCTCAACCGGAGCTCTGAAGTTTTTTAGCCTTCTTTTTTTCGTCAAGTGGATTTTTACGTTAAAACGGGATCACCGTGGCTGGTCTTCGATTGTCCATCCCTTGAGAATGGTGCACCATGGTACTGTTCCATTTCAAATCCCTGCACCCATTTCTAAAAGTCGCACGGTGCTGTTTCGGCATTTTAGACGGATGTTGCACCTTGTACCGTAGATGTTGCACCCTGTAGATATCGATTCTTCGCACGGCCATAACTGTTGGCTCGTTTAGAGTTACAGGAGTCACAACTAATCAAAACGAAGCTCTCTGTAAGTTCTACGGCTTTGACGGCTTTAAGCCATCAATGGATAGTTTCATACCCAAAAAAGGCTATCCTAACCTCAATCGGGGCTCTGAAGTTTTTTAGCCTTCTTTTTTTTCGTCAAGTGAATTTTTACGTTAAAACGGGATCACCGTGGCTGGTCTTCGATTTTCCATCCCTAAAGAGTGGTGCACCATGGTACTGTTCCATTTCAAATCCCTGCACCCATTTCTAAAGGTCGCACGGCGCTGTTTTGGCATTTTGGACGGATGTTGCACCTTGCACCGCAGATGTTGCACCCTGTGGATATCGATTCTTCGGACGGTCATAACTGTTGGCTCGTTTAGAGTTACGGGGGCCCGAACCAGGCAAAATGAAACTCTCTGTGGGTTCTACGACTTCGACGGCTTTAAGCCGTCAATGGATAGTTTCATACCCAAAAAAGGCTATCCGAACCTCAATCGGGGCTCTGAAGTTTTTTAGCCTTATTTTTTTCGTCAAGTGAATTTTTACGTTAAAACGGGATCACCGTGGCTGGTCTTCGATTTACCATCCCTAGAGAGTGGTGGACCATGGTACTATTCCATTACAAATCTCTACATCCATTTCTAAAATTCGCACGGCGCTGTTTCGGCATTTTGGATGGATGTTGCACCTTGCACCGCAGATGTTGCACCCTGTGGATATCGATTCTTCGAACGGCCATAACTGTTGGCTCAATTAGAGTTACGGGAGCCATAACCAGTCAAAACAAAGCTCTCTGTGAGTTCTACGGCTTTGACGGCTTTAAGCCGTAAATGAATAGTTTCATACCCAAAAAAGGCTATCTGAACCTCAATCGGGTCTTTGAAGTTTTTTAGCCTTCTTTTTTTCGTCAAGTGAATTTTTACATTAACACGGGATCACCGTGGCTGGTCTTCGATTTACCATCCCTGGAGAGTGGTGCACCATGGTACTGTTCCATTTCAAATCTCTACACCCATTTCTGAAAGTTGTCCGGCGCAGTTTCGGCATTTTGGACGGATGTTGCACCTTGCACCGCAGATGTTGCACCCTATGGATATCGATTCTTCGGACGATCATAACAGTTGGCTTGTTTAGAATTACGGGAGACCTAACCAGTCAAAACGAAGCTCTCTGTGAGTTCTATGGCTTCGACGGCTTTAAGCCGTCAATGGATAGTTTCATACGCAAAAAAGGCTATCCGAACCTCAATCGGGGCTCTAAAGTTTTTTAGCCTTCTTTTTTTCGTCAACTGAATTTTTACGTTAAAACGGGATCACCGTGGCTGGTCTTCGATTTACCATCCCTAGAGAGTGGTGCACCATGGTACTGTTCCATTTCAAATCCCTCCACCTATTTCTAAAAGTCACACGACGTTGTTTCGGCATTTTGGATGGATGTTGCACCTTGCACCGCAGATGTTGCACCCTATGGATATCGATTCTTCGGACAACCATAACTGTTGGCTCGTTTAGAATTATGGGAGACATAACCAGTCAAAACGAAGCTCTCTATGAGTTCAACGGCTTTGATGGCATTAAGCGGTCAATGGATAGTTACAAACCCAAAAAAGGCTATCCGAACCTCTATTGGGGCTCTGAAGTTTTTTAGCCTTCTTTTTTTCGTCAAGTGAATTTTTACATTTAAACGGGATCACCGGGCTGGTCTTCGATTTACCATCCCTTGAGAGTGGTGCACCATGGTACTGTTCCATTTCAAATCCCTGCACCCATTTCTAAAAGTCGCACGGCGCTGTTTCGGCATTTTGGATGGATGTTGCACCTTGCACCGCAGATGTTGCACCCTATGTATATCGATTTTTCGGATGACCATAACTGTTGTCTCATTTAGAGTTACGGGAGACATAACCAGTCAAAACGAAGCTCTCTGTGAGTTCTACGGCTTTGACGGCTTTAGGCCGTCAATGGATAGTTTCATACCCAAAAAAGGCTATCCGAACCTCAATCGGGGCTCTGAAGTTTTTTAGCCTTCTTTTTTTCGTCAAGTGAATTTTTACGTTAAAACGGGATCACCGCGGCTGGTCTTCGATTTACCATTCCTGGAGAGTGGTGCACCATGGTACTGTTCCATTTCAAATCCCTGCACCCATTTCTAAAGATCGCACGGCGCTGTTTCGGCATTTTGGACGGATGTTGCACCATGCACCGCAGATGTTGCACCCTGTGGATACCGATTCTTCGGACGGTCATAACTGTTGGCTCGTTTAGAGTTATGGGAGCCCTAACCAGTCAAAACAAAGCTCTTTGTGAGTTCTACGACTTCGACGGCTTTAAGCCGCCAATGGATAGTTTCATACCCAAAAAAGGCTATCCGAACCTCAATCGGGGGTATGAAGTTTTTTAGCCTTCTTTTTTTCGTCAAGTGAATTTTTACGTTAAAACGGGATCACCGTGGCTGGCCTTCGATTTACCATCCCTAGAGAGTGGTGCACCATGGTACGATTCCATTTCAAATCTCTGCACCTATTTCTAAAAGTCGCACGGCGCTGTTTCGGCATTTTGGACGGATGTTGCACCTTGCACCGCAGATGTTGCTCCCTGTGGATATTGATTCTTCGGACAGCCATAACTGTTGGCTCATTTAGAGTTACAGGATCCATAACAAGTAAAAATGAAGCTCTCTGTGGGGTCAACGGTTTTGACGGCTTTAAGCGGTCAATGGATAGTTTCAAACCCAAAAAAGGCTATCCGAACCTTAATCGTGGCTCTGAAGTTTTTTAGCCATCTTTTTTTCGTCAAGTGAATTTTTACGTTAAAACGGGATCACCGTGGCTGGTCTTTGATTTACCATCCCTGAGAGGTGGTGCACCATGGTACTGTTCCATTTCAAATCCCTGCACCCATTTCTAAAAGTCGTACGGCGCTGTTTTGGGATTTTGGACGGATGTTGCACCTTGCACCGTAGATGTTGCACCCTGTGGTTATCGATTCTTCGCATGGCCATAACTGTTGGCTCGTTTAGAGTTACGGGAGCCATAACTAGTCAAAACGAATCTCTCTATGAGTTCTACGGCTTTGATGGCTTTAAGCCGTCAATGGATAGTTTCATACCCAAAAAAGGCTATCCTAACCTCAATCGGGGCTCTGAAGTTTTTTAGCCTTCTTTTTTTCGTCAAGTGAATTTTTACGTTAAAACGGGATCACCGTGGCTGGTCTTCGATTTACCATCCCTGGAGAGTGGTGCACCATGGTACTGTTCCATTTCAAATCCTTGCACCCATTTCTAAAAGTCGCACGGTGCTGTTTCGGCATTTTGGACGGATGTTGCACCTTACACCGTAGATGTTGCACCCTGTGGATATCGATTCTTCGGAAGACCATAAATGTGGGCTCCTTTAGAGTTATAGGAGCCATAACCAATCAAAACAAAACTTTCTATGAGTTCTACGGCTTTGACAGCTTTAAGCCGTCAATGGATAGTTTCATACCCAAAAAAGGTTATCCGAACCTCAATCGGGGCTCTGAAGTTTTTTAGCCTTCTTTTTTTCGTCAAGTGAATTTTTACGTTAAAACGGGATAACCGTAGCTGGTCTTCGGTTTACCATCATTAGAGAGTGGTGCACCATGTTACTGTTCCATTTCAAATCCCTGCACCCATTTCTAAAAGTCGTACGGCGATGTTTCGGCATTTTGGACGGATGTTGCACCCTGTGGATATCGTTTCTTCGGACGGCCATTACTGTTGGCTTGTTTAGAGTTATGGGAGCCATAGCCTGTCAAAACGAAACTCTCTGTGAGTTCTATAGCTTTGACGGCTTTAAGCCGTCAAAGAATATTTTCATACCCAAAAAAGGCTATCCGGAACTCAATCGAGTCTGTGAAGTTTTGTAGCCTTCTTTTTTTCGTGAAGTGAATTTTTACGTTAAAACAGGATCACTGTGGCTGGTCTTTGATTTTCCATTCCTGGAGAGTGGTGCACCATGGTACTGTTCCATTTCAAATCCTTGCACCCATTTCTAAAAGTCGCATAGCGCTGTTTCGGAATTTTGGACGGATGTTGCACCTTGCACCGCAGATGTTGCACCCTGTGGATATCGATTCTTCGGACGGCCATAAATGTAGGCTCGTTTAGAGTTATGGGAGCTATAACCAGTCAAAACAAAGCTTTCTGTGAGTTCTACGGCTTTGACGGCTTTAAGCCGTCAATGGATAGTTTCATACCCAAAAAAGGTTATTCGAACCTCAATCGGGGCTGTGAAGTTTTTTAGCCTTCTTTTTTTCGTCAAGTGAATTTTTACGTTAAAACGGGATCACCGTGGTTGGTCTTTGATTTATCATCCCTGGAGAGTGGTGCACCATGGTACTGTTCCATTTCAAATCCCTGCACCCATTTCTAAAGGTCGCACGGCGCTGTTTCGGCATTTTGAACGGATGTTGCACCTTGCACCGCAGATGTTGCACCCTGTGGATATCGATTCTTCGGACGGTCATAACTGTTGGCTTGTTTAAAGTTACGGGAGCCCTATAAAGTAAAAATGAAGCTCTTTGTGAGTTCTACGACTTCGACGGCTTTAAGCCGTCAATGGATAGTTTCATACCCAAAAAAGGCTATCCGAACCTCAATCGGGTTTTTGAAGTCTTTTATCCTTCCTTTTTTCGTCAAGTGAATTTTTACGTTGAAACGGGATCACCGTGGCTGGTCTTCGATTTACTATCCCTGGAAAGTGGTGCACCATGATACTGTTCCATTTCAAATCATTGCACCCATTTCTAAAAGTTGCACGGCGCTGTTTCAGCATTTTGGACGGATGTTGCACCTTGCACCGCAGATGTTGCACCCAGTGGATATCGATTCTTCGGACGACCATAAATGTTGGCTCGTTCAGAGTTATGGGAGCCATAACCAGTCGAAATGAAGCTTTCCATGAGTTCTATGGCTTTGACAGCTTTAAGCCATCAATGGATAGTTTCATACCCAAAAAAGGTTATCCGTACCTCAATCGGGGCTCTGAAGTTTATTAGCCTGTTTTTTTCGTCAAGTGAATTTTTACGTTAAAACGGGATCACCGTGGCTAGTCTTCAATTTACCATCCCTGGAGAGTGGTGCACAATGGTACTGTTCCATTTCAAATCCCTGCACCCATTTCTAAAAGTCGCACGGTGCTGTTTTGGCATTTTGGACGGATGTTGCACCTTGCATCGTAGTTGTTGCACTCTGTAGATATAGTTTCTTCGGACGGCCATAACTGTTGGCTCGTTTAGAGTTACGGGAGCCATAACCAGTCAAAACGAAGCTCTCTGTGAGTTCTATAGCTTTAACGGCTTCAAGCCGTCAAAGAATAGTTTCATACCCAAAAAAGGCTATCCGAACCTCAATCGGGTCTTTGAAGTTTTTTAGCTTTCTTTTTTTCGTCAAGTGAATTTTACGTTAAAACGGGATCACCGTGGCTGGTCTTCGATTTACCATCCCTGGAGAGTAGTGCACCATGGTACTGTTCCATTTAAAATCCATGCACCCATTTCTAAAAGTCGCACGGCGCTGTTTCGGCATTTTGGACGGATGTTGCACCTTGCACCGCAGATGTTGCACCCTGTGGATATCGATTCTTCGGACGGCCATTAATGTTGGCTCGTTTAGAGTTATGGGAGCCATAACCAGTCAAAACAAAGCTTTCTGTGAGTTCTACGGCTTTGATGGCTTTAAGCCGTCAATGGATAGTTTCATATCCAAAAAAGGTTATCCGAACCTCAATCGGGGCTCTGAAGTTTTTTAGCCTTCTTTTTTTCGTCAAGTGAATTTTTACGTTAAAACGGGATCACCGTGGCTGGTCTTCGATTTACCATCCCTGGAGAGTGGTGCACCATGGTACTGTTCCATTTCTAATCCCTACACCCATTTCTAAAAGTCGCACGGCGCTGTTTCGACATTTTGGAGGGATGTTGCACCTTACATCGCAGATGTTGCACCCTGTGGATATCGTTTCTTCGGATGGCCATAACTGTTGTCTCGTATAGAGTTACGGGAGCCATAACCAGTCAAAACGAAGATCTCTGTTAGTCCTATAGCTTTGACGGCTTTAAGCCATCAATGGATAGTTTCATACCCAAAAAAGGCTATCCGAACCTCAATCGGGTCTTTGAAGTCTTTTTGCCTTCCTTTTTTCGTCAAGTGAATTTTTACGTTGAAACGGGATCACCGTGGCTGGTCTTCGATTTACCATCCCTGGAAAGTGGTGCACCATGGTACTGTTCCATTTCAAATTATTGCACTCATTTCTAAAAGGAGCACGGCGTTGTTTCGGCATTTTGGACGGATGTTGCACCTTGCACCGCAGATGTTGCACCCTGTGGATATCGATTCTTCGGACGACCATAAATGTTGGCTCGTTCAAAGTTATGGGAGCCATAACCAGTCAAAATGAAGCTTTCTGTGAGTTCTACGGCTTTGACAGCTTTAAGCCGTCAATGGATAGTTTCATACCCAAAAAAGGTTATCCGAACCTCAATCGAGGCTCTGAAGTTTATTAGCCTGTTTTTTTCGTCAAGTGAATTTTGACTTTAAAACGGGATCACCGTGGCTGGTCTTCGATTTACCATCCCTGAAGAGTGGTGCACAATGGTACTGTTCCATTTCAAATCCTTGCACCCATTTCTAAAAATCGCACGGTGCTATTTTGGTATTTTGGATGGATGTTGCACCTTGCATCGCAGATGTTGCACCCTGTGGATATCGTTTCTTCGGACGGCCATAACTGTTGGCTCGTTTTGAGTTACGGGAGCCATAACCAGTCAAAACTAAGCTCTCCGTGAGTTCTATAGCTTTGACTGCTTTAACACATAAATGGATAGTTTGATACCCAAAAAAGGCTATCCAAACCTCAATCGGGTCTTTGAAGTTTTTTAGCCTTCTTTTTTTCATCAAGTGAATTTTTACGTTAAAACGGGATCACCGTGGCTGGTCTTCGATTTACCATCCCTGGAAAGTGGTGCACCATGGTACTGTTCCATTTCAAATCCCTGCACCCATTTCTAAAAGTCGCACGGCGCTGTTTCGGCATTTTGGACGGAAGTTGCACCTTGCACCGCAGATGTTGCACCCTGTGGATATCGATTCTTCGGACGGCCATAACTGTTGGCTCGTTTAGAGTTACGGGATCCATAACCAGTCAAAAAGAAGCTCTCTGTGAGTTCTACGGCTTTGACGGCTTTAAGCCGTCAATGGATAGTTTCATATCCAAAAAAGGTTATCCGAACCTCAATCGGGGCTCTGAAGTTTTTTAGCCTTCTTTTTTTCGTCAAGTGAATTTTTACGTTAAAACGGGATCACCGTGGCCGGTCTTCGATTTACCATCCCTGGAGAGTGGTGCACCATGGTACTGTTCCATTTCAAATCCCTGCACCCATTTCTAAAAGTCGCACGACGCTGTTTCGACATTTTGGAGGGATGTTGCACCTTGCATCGCAGATGTTGCACCCTGTGGAAATCGTTTCTTCGGACAGCCATAACTGTTGGCTCGTTTAGAGTTACGGGAGCCATAACCAGTGAAAATGAAGCTCTTTGTGAGTTCTGTAGCTTTGACGGCTTTAAGCCATCAATGGATAGTTTCATACCCAAAAAAGGCTATCCGAACCTCAATCGGGTCTTTGAAGTCTTTTAGCCTTATTTTTTTCGTCAAGTGAATTTTTACGTTGAAATGGGATCACGGTGGCTGGTCTTCGATTTACCATCCCTGGAAAGTGGTGCACCATGGTACCGTTCCATTTCAAATCCTTGCACCTATTTCTAAAAGTCGCACGGCGCTGTTTCGACATTTTGGACGGATGTTGCACCTTGCACCGCAGATGTTGCACCCTGTGGATATCGATTCTTCAGACGACCATAAATGTTGGCTCATTCAGAGTTATGGGGGCCATAACCAGTCAAAACGAAGATTTCTGTGAGTTCTACGGCTTTGACAGCTTTAAGCCATCAATGGATAGTTTCATACCCAAAAAAGGTTATCCGAACCTCAATCGGGGCTCTGAAGTTTATTAGCCTTCTTTTTTTCGTCAAGTGAATTTTTACGTTAAAATGGGATCACCGTGGCTGGTTTTCGATTTACCATCCCTGGAGAGCGGTGCACCATGGTACTGTTCCATTTCAAATCCCTGCACCCATTTCTAAAAGTCGCACGGTGCTGTTTTTGCATTTTGGACGGATGTTGCACCTTGCATCGCAGATGTTGCACCCTGTGGATATCGTTTCTTCGGACGGCCATAACTGTTAGCTCGTTTAGAGTTATGGAAGCCATAACCAGTCAAAGCGAAGCTCTCTGTGAGTTCTATATCTTTGACGGCTTTAAGCCGTCAATGGATAGTTTCATACCCAAAAAAGGCTATCCGAACCACAATTGGGTCTTTGAAGTTTTTTAGCCTTCTTTTTTTCAACAAGTGAATTTTTACGTTAAAACGGGATCACCGTGGCTGGTCTTCGATTTACCATCCCTGGAGAGTGGTGCACAATTGTACTGTTCCATTTCAAATCCCTGCACCCATTTCTAAAAGTCGCATGGTGTTGTTTCAGCATTTTGGACGGATGTTGCACCTTGCAGCGCAGATGTTGCACCTTGCAGCGCAGATGTTGCACCCTGTGGATATCGATTCTGCGGATGGCCATAACTGTTGGCTCATTTAGAGTTACGGGATCCATAACCAGTCAAAACGAAGCTCTCTGTGAGTTCTACGGCTGTGACCGCTTTAAGCTGTCAATGGATAGATTCATACCCAAAAAAGCCTATCCGAACCTCAATTGGGGCTTTGAAGTTTTTTATCCTTCTTTTTTTCGTCAAGTGAATTTTTACGTTAAAACGGGATCACCGTGGTTGGTCTTCGATTTACCATCCCTGGAGAGTGGTGCACCATGGTACTGTTCCATTTCAAATCCCTGCACCCATTTCTAAAAGTCGTACGGCGCTGTTTCGGCATTTTGGACGGATGTTGCACCTTACACCGCAGATGTTGCACCCTGGGATATCGATTCTTCGGACGACCATAACTGTTGGCTCGTTTAGAGTTAAGCGAGCCATAACCAGTCAAAACGAAGCTCTCTGTGAGTTCTACGGCTTTGACTGCTTTAAGCCATAAATGGATAGTTTCATACCCAAAAAAGGCCATCTGAACCTCAATCGGGGCTCCGAAGATTTTTAGCCTTCTTTTTTTCATCAAGTGAATTTTTACGTTAAAACGGGATCACCGTGGCTGGTCTTCGATTTACCATTCCTGGAGAGTGGTGCACCATGGTACTGTTCCATTTCAAATCCCTGCACCCATTTCTAAAAGACGCACGGCGCAGTTTCGTCATTTTGGACGAATGTTGCACCTGGCACCGTAGATGTTGCACCCTGTGGATATTGATTCTTTGGACGACCATAACTGTTCGCTCGTTTAGAGTTACGGGAGCTATAACCAGTCAAAACGAAGCTCTCTATGAGTTCTACAGCTGTGACCACTTTAAGCCGTCAATGGATAGTTTCATACCTAAAAAAGGTATCCGAACCTCAATTGGGGCTTTGAAGTTTTTTATCCTTCTTTTCTTTCGTCAAGTGAATTTTTACGTTAAAACGGGATCACCGTGGCTTGCCTTCGATTTACCATCCCTGGAGAGTGGTGCACCATGGTACTGTTCCATTTCAAATCCATGCACCCATTTCAAATAGTCGCACGGCGCTGTTTTTGCATTTTGGACGGATGTAGCACCTTGCACCGCAGATGTTGCACCCTGTGGATATTGATTCTTCAGACGGCCATAACTGTTGGCTCGTTTTGAGTTATAGGAGCCATAACCAGTCAAAACGAAGCTCTTTGTGAGTTCTACGGCTTTGACGGCTTTAAGCCGTAAATGGATAGTTTCGTACCCAAAAAAGGCTATCCGAACCTCAATCGCGTCTATGAAGTTTTTTAGCCTTCTCACGTGAATTTTTACGTTAAAACGGGAACACCGTGGCTGGTCTTCGATTTACCATCCTTGGAGAGTGATGCACCATGGTACTATTCCATTTCAAATCCATGCACCCATTTCTAAAAGTCGCACGGCGCTGTTTCGGCATTTTGGACGGATGTTGCACTTTGCACCGCAGATGTTGCACCCTGTGGATAGCGATTCTTCGGACGGCCATAACTGTTGGCTCGTTCAGAGTTACAGGAGCCATAACCAGTCAAAACAAAGCTCTCTGTGAGTTCCATGGCTTTGATGGCTTTAAGCCGTCAATGGATAGTTTCATACCCAAAAAGGCTATCCGAACCTCAATCAGAGCTCTGAAGTTTTTTAGCCTTCTTTTTTTTGTCAAGTGAATTTTTACGTTAAAACGAGACCACCATGGCTGGTCTTCGATTTACCATCCTTGAAGAGTGGTGCACCATGGTACTGTTCCATTTCAAATCCCTGCACTTATTTCTAAAAGTCGCACAGCGCTGTTTCGGCATTTTGGACGGATGTTGCACCTTGCATCGTAGATGTTGCACCCTGTGGATATCGATTCTTTGGACGGTCATAACTGTTGGCTTGTTTTGAGTTACGAAAGCCAAAACCAGTTAAAATGAAGCTCTCTGTGAGTTCTACGGTTGTGACCGCTTTAAGCCATCAATGGATAGTTTCATACCCAAAAAAGGCTATCTGAACCTCAATCGGGGCTCTGAAGTTTTTTAGCCTTCTTTTTTTCGTCAAGTGAATTTTTACGTTATAACGGGATCACCGTGGCTGGTCTTCGATTTACCATCCCTGGAGAGTGGTGCACCATGGTAATGTTCCATTTCAAATCCCTGCACCCATTTCTAAAAGTCGCACGGCGCTATTTCGGCATTTTGGACTGACCGCAGATGTTGCACCCTGTAGATATCGACTCTTCGGACGGTCATAACTGTTGGCTCGTTTAGAGTTACCGGAGCCATAATCAGTCAAAACGAAGCTCTCTGTGAGTTCTACGGCTTTGTCGGCTTTAAGCCGTCAATGGATAGTTTCATACCCTAAAAGGCTATCTGAACCTTAATCAGAGCTCTAAAGTTTTTTAGCCTTCTTTTTTTCGTCAAGTGAATTTTTACGTTAAAACGGGATCACTGTGGCTGGTCTTCGATTTACCATCCCTGGAGAGTGGTGCACCATGGTACTGTTCCATTTCAAATCCCTGCACCCATTTCTAAAAGTCGCACGGCGCTGTTCCGGCATTTTGGACGAATGTTGCACCTTGCACCGCAGATGTTGCACCCTGTGGATATCGATTCTTCGGAAGACCATAACTATTGGCTCGTTTAGAGTTACGGGAGCCATATCCAGTCAAAACGAAGCTCTCCGTGAGTTCTACGGCTTTGATGGCTTTAAGTCGTAAATGGATAGTTTCATACCCAAAAATGATATCCGAACCTCAATCGGGTCACTGAAGTTTTTTAGCCTTCTTTTTTTCGTCACGTGAATTTTTACGTTAAAACGGGAACACCGTGGCTGGTCTTCGATTTACCATCCTTGGAGAGTGGTGCACAATGGTACTATTCCATTTCAAATCACTGCACCCATTTCTAAAAGTCGCACGACGCTGTTTCGGTATTTTGGACGGATGTTGCACCTTGCACCGCATATGTTGCACCTTGTGGATATCGATTCTTCGGACGGCCATAACTATTCGCTCGTTTAGAGTTATAGGAGCCATAACCAGTCAGAATGAAGCTCTTTGTGAGTTCTACCGCTTTGACCGCTTTAAGCCATCAATGGATAGTTCCATACCCAAAAAAGGCTATCCGAACCTCAATCGAGGCTCTGAAGATTTTTAGCCTTCTTTTTTTCGTCAAGTGAATTTTTACGTTAAAACGGGATCACCGTGGCTGGTCTTCGATTTACCATCCCTGGAGAGTGGTGCACCATGGTACTGTTCCATTTCAAATCCCTGCACCCATTTCTAAAAGTCGCACGGCGCTGTTTCGTCATTTTGGACGGATGTTGCACCTTGCAACGTAGATGTTGCACCCTGTGAATATCGATTCTTCGGACGACCATAACTGTTGGCTCGTTTAGAGTTACGGGATCCATAACCAGTCAAAACGAAGCTCTCTGTGAGTTCTACGACTGTGACCGCTTTAAGCCGTCATTGGATAGTTTCATACCCAAAAAAGGCTATCCGAACCTCAATCGGGTCTTTGAAGTTTTTTATCCTTCTTTTTTTCGTCAAGTGAATTTTTACGTTAAAACGGGATCACCGTGGCTGGTCTTTGATTTACCATCCCTGAAGAGTGGTGCACCATGGTACTGTTCCATTTCAAATCCCTGCCCTCATTACTAAAAGTCGCACGGCGCTGTTTCAGCATTTTGGACGGATGTTGCACCTTGCACCGCAGATGTTGCACCCTTTGGATATCGATTCTTCGGACGGCCATAACTGTTGGCTCGTTTTGAGTTACGGGAGCCAAAACTAGTCAAAATGAAGCTCTTTGTGAGTTCTACGGCTATGACCGCTTTAAGCCGTCAATGGATAGTTTCATACCCAAAAAAGGCTATCCGAACCTCAATCCGGGCTCTGAAGTTTTTTAGCCTACTTTTTTTCGTCAAGTGAATTTTTACGTTAAAACGGGATCACCGTGGCTGGTCTTCGATTTACCATCCCTGGAGAGTGGTGCACCATGGTACTGTTCCATTTCAAATCCCTGCACCCATTTCTAAAAGTCGCACGTCGCTGTTTCGTCATTTTGGACGGATGTTGCACCTTGCACCGCAGATGTTGCACCCTGTGGATATCGATTCTTCGGACGGCCATAACTGTTGGCTCGTTTAGAGTTACGGGAGCTATAACCAGTCAAAACGAAGCTCTCTATGAGTTCTATGGCTGTGACCGCTTTAAGCCGTCAATGGATAGTTTCATACCCAAAAAAGGCTGTCTGAACCTCAATCGGGGCTCTGAAGTTTTTTAGCCTTCTTTTTTTCGTCAAGTGAATTTTTATGTTATAACGGGATCACCGTGGCTGGTCTTCGATTTACCATCCCTGGAGAGTGGTGTACCATGGTAATGTTCCATTTCAAATCCCTGCACCCATTTCTAAAAGTCGCACGGCGCTATTTCGGCATTTTGGACTGACCGCAGATGTTGCACCCTGTAGATATCGACTCTTCGGACGGTCATAACTGTTGGCTCGTTTAGAGTTACCGGAGCCATAATCAGTCAAAACGAAGCTCTCTGTGAGTTCTACGGCTTTGTCGGCTTTAAGCCGTCAATGGGTAGTTTCATACCCTAAAAGGCTATCTGAACCTTAATCAGAGCTCTAAAGTTTTTTAGCCTTCTTTTTTTCGTCAAGTGAATTTTTACGTTAAAACGGGATCACCGTGGCTGGTCTTCGATTTACCATCCCTGGAGAGTGGTGCACCATGGTACTGTTCCATTTCAAATCCCTGCACCCATTTCTAAAAGTCGCACGGCGCTATTCCGGCATTTTGGACGAATGTTGCACCTTGCACCGCAGATGTTGCACCCTGTGGATATCGATTCTTCGGAAGACCATAACTATTGGCTCGTTTAGAGTTACGGGAGCCATATCCAGTCAAAACGAAGCTCTCTGTGAGTTCTACGGCTTTGATGGCTTTAAGTCGTAAATGGATAGTTTCATACCCAAAAATGATATCCGAACCTCAATCGGGTCATTGAAGTTTTTTAGCCTTCTTTTTTTCATCACGTGAATTTTTACGTTAAAACGGGAACACCGTGGCTGGTCTTCGATTTACCATCCTCGGAGAGTGGTGCACAATGGTACTATTCCATTTCAAATCACTGCACCCATTTCTAAAAGTCGCACGGCGCTGTTTCGGTATTTTGGACGGATGTTGCACCTTGCACCGCATATGTTGCACCTTGTGGATATCGATTCTTCGGACGGCCATAACTATTGGCTCGTTTAGAGTTATAGGAGCCATAACCAGTCAGAACGAAGCTCTTTGTGAGTTCTACCGCTTTGACCGCTTTAAGCCATCAATGGATAGTTCCATACCCAAAAAAGGCTATCCGAACCTCAATCGAGGCTCTGAAGATTTTTAGCCTTCTTTTTTTCGTCAAGTGAATTTTTACGTTAAAACGGGATCACCGTGGCTGGTCTTCGATTTACCATCCCTGGAGAGTGGTGCACCATGGTACTGTTCCATTTCAAATCCCTGCACCCATTTCTAAAAGTCGCACGGCGCTGTTTCGTCATTTTGGACGGATGTTGCACCTTGCAACGTAGATGTTGCACCTTGTGGATATCGATTCTTCGGACGACCATAACTGTTGGCTCGTTTAGAGTTACGGGATCCATAACCAGTCAAAACGAAGCTCTCTGTGAGTTCTACGACTGTGACCGCTTTAAGCCGTCATTTGATAGTTTCATACCCAAAAAAGGCTATCCGAACCTCAATCGGGTCTTTGAAGTTTTTTATCCTTCTTTTTTTCGTCAAGTGAATTTTTACGTTAAAACGGGATCACCGTGGCTGGTTTTTGATTTACCATCCCTGAAGAGTGGTGCACCATGGTACTGTTCCATTTCAAATCCCTGCACTCATTACTAAAAGTCGCACGGCGCTGTTTCAGCATTTTGGACGGATGTTGCACCTTGCACCGCAGATGTTGCACCCTTTGGATATCGATTCTTCGGACGGCCATAACTGTTGGCTCGTTTTGAGTTACGGGAGCCAAAACTAGTCAAAATGAAGCTCTTTGTGAGTTCTACGCCTATGACCGCTTTAAGCCGTCAATGGATAGTTTCATACCCAAAAAAGGCTATCCGAACCTCAATCCGGGCTCTGAAGTTTTTTAGCCTACTTTTTTTCGTCAAGTGAATTTTTACGTTAAAACGGGATCACCGTGGCTGGTCTTCGATTTACCATCCCTGGAGAGTGGTGCACCATGGTACTGTTCCATTTCAAATCCCTGCACCCATTTCTAAAAGTCGCACTTCGCTGTTTCGTCATTTTGGACGGATGTTGCACCTTGCACCGCAGATGTTGCACCCTGTGGATATCGATTCTTCGGATGGCCATAACTGTTGGCTCGTTTAGAGTTACGGGAGCTATAACCAGTCAAAACGAAGCTCTCTGTGAGTTCTATGGCTGTGACCGCTTTAAGCCGTCAATGGATAGTTTCATACCCAAAAAAGGCTATCCGAACCTCAATCGGGGCTCTGAAGTTTTTTATCCTTCTTTTTTTCGTCAAGTGAATTTTTACGTTAAAACGGGATCACCGTGGCTGGTCTTCGATTTACCATCCCTGGAGAGTGGTGCACCATGATACTGTTCCATTTCAAATCCCTACACCCATTTCTAAAAGTCGCACGGTGCTGTTTCTGCATTTTGGACAGATGTTGCACCTTGCACCGCAGATGTTGCACCCTGTGGATATCGATTTTTCGGACGGCCATAACTGTTGGCTAGTTTAGAGTTACGGGAGCCATAACGAGTCAAAACGAAGCTCTTAGTGAGTTCTACGGCTTTGACGGCCTTAAGCCGTAAATGGATAATTTCATACCCAAAAAAGGCTATCCGAAACTCAATCGGGGCTTTGAAGTTTTTTAGCCTTCTTTTTTTCGTCACGTGAATATTTACGTTAAAATGGGAACACCGTGGCTGGTCTTCGATTTACCATCCCTGGAGAGTGGTGCACCATGATACTGTTCCATTTCAAATCCATGCACCCATTTCGAAAAGTCGCACGGCGCTGTTTCGGCATTTTGGACGGATGTTGCACCTTGCACTGCAGATGTTGCACCCTGTGGATGTTGATTCTTCGGACGGCCATAACTGTTAGCTAGTTTAGAGTTACGGGAGCCATAACCAGTCAAAACGAAGCTCTCTGTGTGTTCCACGGCTTTGATGGCTTTAAGCCGTCAATGGATGGTTTCATATCCAAAAAGGCTATCCGAACCTCATTCAGAGCTTTGAAGTTTTTTAGCCTTCTTTTTTTCGTCAAGTGAATTTTTATGTTAAAACGAGACCACCGTGGCTGGTCTTCGATTTACCATCCCTAAAGAGTGGTACACCGTGGTACTATTACATTTCAAATCCCTGCACTCATTTCTAAAAGTCGCACGGCGCTGTTTCGGCATTTTGGACGGATGTTGCACCTTGCACTGCAGATGTTGCACCCTGTGGATATCGATTCTTCGGACGGCCATAACTGTTGGCTCGTTTTGATTTACGGAAGCCAAAACCAGTCAAAACGAAGCTCTCTGTGAGTTCTAAGGCTGTGACTGCTTTAAGCCATCAATGGATAGTTTCATACACAAAAAAGGCTGTCCGAACCTCAATCGGGGCTCTGAAGTTTTTTAGCCTTCTTTTTTTCGTCAAGTGAATTTTTACGTTAAAACGGGATCACCGTGGCTGGTCTTCGATTTACCATCCCTGGAGAGTGGTGCACCATGGTAATGTTCCATTTCAAATCCCTGCGCCCATTTCTAAAAGTCGCACGGTGCTATTTCGGCATTTTGGACGTACCGCAGATGTTGCACCCTGTAGACATCGATTCTTCGGACGGTCATAACTGTTGGCTCGTTTAGAGTTACGGGAGCCATAACCTGTCAAAACGAATCTCTCTGTGATTTCTACGGCTTTGTCGGCTTTAAGCCGTCAATGGATAGTTTCATACCCTAAAAGGCTATCCGAACCTCAATCAGAGCTATGAAGTTTTTTAGCCTTCTTTTTTTCGTCAAGTGAATTTTTACGTTAAAACGGGATCACCGTGGTTGGTCTTCGATTTACCATCCCTGGAGAGTGGTGCACCATGGTACTATTCCATTTCAAATCCCTGGACCCATTTCTAAAAGTCGCACGGCGCTGTTTCGGCATTTTGGACGAATGTTGCACCTTGCACCGCAGATGTTGAACCTTGTGGATATCGATTCTTCGGACGGCCATAACTGTTGGCTCGTTTAGAGTTACGGGAGCCATAACCAGTCAAAACGAAGCTCTCCGTGAGTTCTACGGCTTTGACCGCTTTTCCGGAAATGGATAGTTTCATACCCAAAAAAGGCTATCCGAACCTCAATCTGGTCTCTGAAGTTTTTTAGTCTTCTTTTTTTCGTCACGTAAATTTTTACGTTAAAACGGGAACACCGTGACTGGTCTTCGATTTACCTTCCCTGGAGAGTGGTGCACAATGGTACTGTTCCATTTCAAATCACTACACCCATTTCTAAAAGTCGCACGGCGCTGTTTCGGTATTTTGGACGGATGTTGCACCTTGCACCGCAGATGTTGCACCCTGTGGATATCGATTCTTCGGACAACCATAACTGTTGGCTCGTTTAGAGTTAAGGGAGCCATAACCAGTCAAAACGAAGCTCTCTGTGAGTTCTACGGCTTTGACCGCTTTAAGCCGTCAATGGATAGTTTCATACCCAAAAAAGGCTATCCGAACCTCTATTGGGGCTTTGAAGATTTTTAGCCTTCTTTTTTTCGTCAAGTGAATTTTTACGTTAAAACGGGATCACCGTGGCTGGTCTTCGATTTACGATCCCTGGAGAGTGGTGCACCATGATACTGTTCCATTTTAAATCCCTACACCCATTTCTAAAAGTCGCACGGCGCTGTTTCGTCATTTTGGACGGATGTTGCACCTTGCACCGCAGATGTTGCACCCTTTGGATATCGATTCTTCGGACGACCAAAACTGTTGGTTCGTTTAGAGTTACGGGATCCATAACCAGTCAAAACGAAGCTCTCTGTGAGTTCTATGGCTGTGACCGCTTTAAGCCATCAATGGATAGTTTCATACCCAAAAAAGGCTATCCGAACCTCAATCGGGTCTTTGAAGTTTTTTAGCCTACTTTTTTTTGTCAAGTGAATTTTTACGTTAAAACGGGATCACCGTGGCTGGTCTTTGATTTACCATCCCTGAAGGGTGGTGCACCATGGTACTGTTCCATTTCAAATCCCTGCACTCATTACTAAAAGACGCACGGCGCTGTTTCGGCATTTTGGACGGATGTTGCACCTTGCACCGCGGATGTTGCACCCTATGGATATCGATTCTTCGGACGACCATAACTGTTGGCTCGTTTTGAGTTATGGGAGCCAAAACTTGTCAAAATGAAGCTCTCTGTGAGTTCTACGGATGTGACCGCTTTAAGCCGTCAATGGATAGTTTCATACCCAAAAAAGGCTGTCCGAACATCAATCGGGGCTCTGAAGTTTTTTAGCCTACTTTTTTTCATCAAGTGAATTTTTACGTTAAAACGGGATCGCCGTTGCTGGTCTTCGATTTACCATCCCTAGTGAGTGGTGCACCATGGTACTGTTCCATTTCAAATCCCTGCACCCATTTCTAAAAGTCGCACGGCGCTGTTTCGGCATTTTGGATGGACCGTAGATGATGCACCCTGTAGATATTGATTCTTCGGACGGCCATAACAGTTGGCCTGTTTAGAGTTATGGGAGCCATAACCGGTCAAAACGAAACTCTCTTAGAGTTCTACGGCTTTGACGGCTTTAAGCCATCAATGGATAGTTTCATACCCAAAAAGGCTATCCGAACCTCAATCAGAGCTCTGAAGTTTTTTAGCCTTCTTTTTTTCGTCAAGTGAATTTTTACGTAAAAACGGGATCACCGTTTTTGGTCGTAGATTTACCAACCCTGGAGAGAGGTGCACCATGGTACTGTTCCATTTCGAATCCCTGCACCCATTTCTAAAAGTCGCACGGCGATGTTTCGGCATTTTGGACGGATGTTGCACCCTGTGGATATCGATTCTTCGGACGACCATAACTGTTGGCTCGTTTAGAGTTACGGGAGCCATAACCAGTCAAAACGAAGCACTCTGTGAGTTCTACAGCTTTGACGGCTTTAACCCGTAAATGGATAGTTTCATACCCAAAAAAGGCTATCCGAACCTCAATCGGGTCTCTGAAGTTTTTTAGCCTTCTTTTTTTGTCAAGTGAATTTTTACGTTAAAACTGGATCACCATGGCTAGTCTTCGATTTACCATCCCTGGAGAGTGGTGCACCATGGTACTATTCCATTTCAAATCCTTGCACCCATTTCTAATAGTCGCATGGCGCTGTTTCGGCATTTTGGACGGATGTTGCACCTTGCACCGCAGATGTTGCACCCTGTGGATATCGATTCTTCGGACGACCATAACTTTTGGCTCGTTTAGAGTTACGGGAGCCATAACCAGTCAAAACAAAGCTCTTTGTGAGTTCTAAGGCTTTGACCGCTTTAAGCCATCAATGGATATTTTCATACCCAAAAAAGGCTATCCGAACCTCAATCGGGGCTCTGAAGTTTTTTAGCCTTCTTTTTTTCGTCAAGTGAATTTTTACGTTAAAATGGGATCTCCGTGGCTGGTCTTTGATTTACCATCCCTGAAGGGTGGTGTACCATGGTACTGTTCCATTTCAAATCCCTGCACTCAATACTAAAAGTCGCACGGCGCTGTTTTGGCATTTTGGATGGATGTTGCACCTTGCACCGCAGATGTTGCACCCTATGGATATCGATTCTTCGGACGGCCATAACTGTTGGCTCGTTTTGAGTTACGGGAGCCAAAACTAGTCAAAATGAAGCTCTCTGTGAGTTCTACGACTGTGACCGCTTTAAGCCATCAATGGATAGTTTCATACCCAAAAAAGGCTATCGAACCTCAATCGGGGCTCTGAAGTTTTTTAGCCTACTTTTTTTCATCATGTGAATTTTTACATTAAAACGGGATCACCGTGGCTGGTCTTCGATTTACCATCCCTGGAGAGTGGTGCACTATGGTACTGTTCCATTTCAAATCCCTGCACCCATTTCTAAAAGTCGCACGGCGCTGTTTCGGCATTTTAGACGGACCGCAGATGTTGCACCCTGTAGATATCGATTCTTCAAACGGCCATAACTGTTGGCTCGTTTAGAGTTATGGGAGCCATAACCAGTCAAAACGGAGCTCTCTGAGAGTTCTACGGCTTTGACGGCTTTAAGCCATCAATGGATAGTTTCATACCCAAAAAGGCTATCCGAACCTCAATCAGAGCTCTGAAGTTTTTTAGCCTTCTTTTTTTCGTCAAGTGAATTTTTACGTAAAAACGGGATCACCGTTTCTGGTCGTAGATTTACCAACTCTGGAGAGAGGTGCACCATGGTACTGTTCCATTTCGAATCCCTGCACCCATTTCTAAAAGTTGCACGGCGCTGTTTCGGCATTTTGGACGGATGTTGCACCCAGTGGATATCGATTCTTCGGACGACCATAACTGTTGGCTCGTTTAGAGTTACAGGAGCCATAACCAGTCAAAACGAAGCTCTTTGTGATTTCTACGGCTTTGACGGCTTTAATCCGTAAATGGATAGTTTCATACCCAAAAAAGGCTATCCGAACCTCAATCGGGTCTCTGAAGTTTTTTAGCCTTCTTTTTTTGTCAAGTGAATTTTTACGTTAAAACGGGATCACCATGGCTGGTCTTCGATTTACCATCCCTGGAGAGTGGTGCACCATGGTACTATTCCATTTCAAATCCTTGCACCAATTTCTAATAGTCGAATGGCGCTGTTTCGGCATTTTGGACGGATGTTGCACCCTGTGGATATCGACTCTTCGGACGGCCATAACTGTTGGCTCCTTTAGAGTTACGGGAGCCATAACCAGTCAAAACAAAGCTCTCTGTGAGTTCTAAGGCTTTGACCGCCTTAAGCCATCAATGGATATTCTCATACCCAAAAAAGGCTATCCGAACCTCAATCGGGGCTCTGAAGTTTTTTAGCCTTCTTTTTTTCGTCAAGTGAATTTTTACGTTAAATGGGATCACCGTGGCTGGTCTTCGATTTACCATCCCTAGAGAGCGGTGCACCATGGTACTGTTCCATTTCAAATCCATGCACCCATTTATAAAAGTCGCAAGGCGCTGTTTCGGCATTTTGGACGGATGTTGCACCTTGCACCGCAGATGTTGCACCCTGTGGATATCGATTCTTCGGACGGCCATAACTGTTGGCTCGTTTAGAGTTACGGGAGCCATAACCGGTCAAAACGAAGCTCTCTGTGAGTTCTACGGCTTTGACCGCTTTAAGCCGTCAATGGATAGTTTCATACCCAAAAAAGGCTATCCGAACCTCAATCGGGGCTCGGAAGTTTTTTAGCCTTCTTTTTTTTTGTTAAGTGAATTTTTACGTTAAAACGGGATCATCGTGGCTGATCTTCGATTTACCATCCATGGAGTGTGGTGCACCATGGTACTGTTCCATTTCAAATCACTGCACTCATTTCTAAAAGTCGCACGGTGCTGTTTCAGCATTTTGGACGGATGTTGCACCTTGCACCGCAGATGTTGCACCCTGTGGATATCGATTCTTCGGACGGCCATAACTGTTGGCTCGTTTAGAGTTACGGGAGCCATAACCAGTCAAAACGAAGCTCTCTGTGAGTTCTACGGCTTTGACCGCTTTAAGCCATCAGTGGATAGTTTCATACCCAAAAAAGGCTATCCGAACCTCTATCGGGTCTCGGAAGTTTTTTAGCCTTCTTTTTTTCATCACGTGAATTTTTAGGTTAAAACGGGAACACCGTGGCTGGTCTTCGATTTACCGTCCCTAGAGAGTGGTGCACCATGGTACTATTCCATTTCAAATCCATGCACCCATTTCTAAAAGTCGCACAGCACTGTTTCGGTATTTTGGACGGATGTTGCACCTTGCACCACAGATGTTGCACCCAGTGGATATCGATTCTTCGGATGACCATAACTGTTGGCTCGTTTAGAGTTATGGGAGCCATAACCAGTAAACACGAGGCTCTTTGTGAGTTCTACGGATTTGACCACTTTAATCCATCAATGGATAGTTTCATACCCAAAAAAGGCTATCTGAACCTCAATCGGGGCTCTGAAGTTTTTTAGCCTTCTTTTTTTCGTAAAGTGAATTTTTACGTTAAAATGGGATCACCGTGGCTGGTCTTCGATTTACCATCCCTGGAGAGTGGTGCACCATGGTACCATTCCATTTCAAATCCATGCACCCATTTCTAAAAATCGTACCGCACTGTTTCGGCATTTTGGACGGATGTTGCACCTTGCACCGCAGATGTTGCACCTTGTGGATATCGATTCTTCGGACGACCATAACTGTTAGATCATTTAGAGTTGCGGGAGCCATAAATAGTCAAAACGAAGCTCTTTGTGTGTTCTACTACTTTGACGGATTTAAGCCGTCAATGGATAGAATCATACCCAAAAAAGGCTATCCGAACCCCATTTCTAAAAGTCGCACGGCGCTATTTCGCTATTTTGGACGGATGTTGCACCTTGCATCGCGGATGTTGCACCCAGTGGATATCGATTCTTCGGACGACCATAACTGTTGGCTCGTTTAGAGTTACGGGAGCCATAACCAGTAAAAACAAAGCTCTCCGTGAGTTCTACGGCTTTGACCACTTTAAGCCATAAATAGATAGTTTCATACCCAAAAAAAGCTATCCGAACCTCAATCGGGGCTCTGAAGTTTTTTAGCCGTCTTTTTTTCATCAAGTGAATTTTTACGTTAAAACGGGATCACCGTGGCTGGTCTTCGATTTACCATCCCTGGAGAGTGGTGCACCATGGCACTATTCCATTTCAAATCCCTGCACCCATTTCTAAAAGTCGCACGGCGTTGTTTCGGCATTTTGGACGGATGTTGCACCTTGCACCGCAGATGTTACACCCTGTGGATATCGATTCTTCGAACGACCATAATTGTTGGCTCGTTTAGAGTTATGGGAGCCATAACCAGTCAAAATGAACCTCTTTGTGAGTTCTATGGCTTTATCCGTCAATGGATAGTTTCATACCCAAAAAAGGCTATCCGGACCTCAACCGGAGCTCTGAAGTTTTTTAGCCTTCTTTTTTTCGTCAAGTGGATTTTTACGTTAAAACGGGATCACCGTGGCTGGTCTTCGATTTACCATCCCTGGAGAGTGGTGCACCATGGTACTGTTCCATTTCAAATCCCTGCACCCATTTCTAAAAGTCGCACGGCGCTGTTTCGGCATTTTGGACAGATGTTGCACCTTGCACCACAGATGTTGCACCATGTGGATATTGATTCTTTGGACGACCATAACTGTTGTCTCGTTTAGAGTTACGGGAGCCATAACCAGTCAAAACGAAGCTCTCTCTGAGTTCTACGGCTTTGACAGCTTTAAGCCGTCAATGGATAGTTTCATACCCAAAAAAGGCTATCCGAACCTCAATCGGGGCTCTGAAGTTTTTTAGCCTTCTTTTTTTCGTCAAGTGAATTTTTACGTTAAAACGGGATCACCGTGGCTGGTCTTCGATTTACCATCCCTGGAGAGTGGTGCACCACGGTACTGTTCCATTTCAAATGCCTGCACCCACTTCTAAAAGTCGCACGGTGCTGTTTCGGCATTTTGGACGGATGTTGCACCTTGCACCGTAGATGTTGCACCCTGTGGATATCGATTCTTCGGACGGCCATAACTGTTGGCTCGTTTAGAGTTACGGGAGCCATAACTAGTCAAAACGAAGCTCTCTGTGAGTTCTATGGCTTTGACCGCTTTAAGCCGTCAATGGATAGTTTCTTATCCAAAAAATGCTATCCGAACCTCAATCGGTTCTTTGAAGTTTTTTAGCCTTCATTTTTTCGTCACGTGAATTTTTACGTTAAAATTGGAACATCGTGGCTGGTCTTCGATTTACCATCCCTGGAGAGTGGTGCACCATGGTACTGTTCCATTTCAAATCCATGCACCCATTTCTAAAAGTCGCACGGCGCTGTTTCGGCATTTTGGACGGATGTTGCACCTTGCACCGCAGATGTTGCACCCTGTGGATATCGATTCTTCGGACGACCATAACTGTTGGCTCGTTTAGAGTTATAGGAGCCATAACCAGTCAAAACGAAGCTCTCTGTGAGTTCTTTGGTTTTGACGGCTTTGAGCCGTCAATGGATAGTTTCATACCCAAAAAAGGCTATCCGAACCTCAATAGGGGCTTTGAAGTTTTTTAACCGTCTTTTTTTCATCAAGTGAATTTTTACGTTAAAACGGTATCACCGTGGCTGGTCTTCGATTTACCATCCCTGGAGAGTGGTGCACCATGGTACTATTCCATTTCAAATCCTTGCACCAATTTCTAATAGTCGAATGGCGCTGTTTCGGCATTTTGGACGGATGTTGCACCCTGTGGATATCGACTCTTCGGACGGCCATAACTGTTGGCTCCTTTAGAGTTACGGGAGCCATAACCAGTCAAAACAAAGCTCTCTGTGAGTTCTAAGGCTTTGACCGCCTTAAGCCATCAATGGATATTCTCATACCCAAAAAAGGCTATCCGAACCTCAATCGGGGCTCTGAAGTTTTTTAGCCTTCTTTTTTTCGTCAAGTGAATTTTTACGTTAAATGGGATTACCGTGGCTGGTCTTCGATTTACCATCCCTAGAGAGCGGTGCACCATGGTACTGTTCCATTTCAAATCCATGCACCCATTTCTAAAAGTCGCAAGGCGCTGTTTCGGCATTTTGGACGGATGTTGCACCTTGCACCGCAGATGTTGCACCCTGTGGATATCGATTCTTCGGACGGCCATAACTGTTGGCTCGTTTAGAGTTACGGGAGCCATAACCGGTCAAAACGAAGCTCTCTGTGAGTTCTACGGCTTTGACCGCTTTAAGCCGTCAATGGATAGTTTCATACCCAAAAAAGGCTATCCGAACCTCAATCGGGGCTCGGAAGTTTTTTAGCCTTCTTTTTTTTGTTAAGTGAATTTTTACGTTAAAACGGGATCATCGTGGCTGATCTTCGATTTACCATCCATGGAGTGTGGTGCACCATGGTACTGTTCCATTTCAAATCACTGCACTCATTTCTAAAAGTCGCACGGTGCTGTTTCAGCATTTTGGACGGATGTTGCACCTTGCACCGCAGATGTTGCACCCTGTGGATATCGATTCTTCGGACGGCCATAACTGTTGGCTCGTTTAGAGTTACGGGAGCCATAACCAGTCAAAACGAAGCTCTCTGTGAGTTCTACGGCTTTGACCGCTTTAAGCCATCAGTGGATAGTTCCATACCCAAAAAAGGCTATCCGAACCTCTATCGGGTCTCGGAAGTTTTTTAGCCTTCTTTTTTTCATCACGTGAATTTTTAGGTTAAAACGGGAACACCGTGGCTGGTCTTCGATTTACCGTCCCTAGAGAGTGGTGCACCATGGTACTATTCCATTTCAAATCCATGCACCCATTTCTAAAAGTCGCACAGCACTGTTTCGGTATTTTGGACGGATGTTGCACATTGCACCACAGATGTTGCACCCAGTGGATATCGATTCTTCGGATGACCATAACTGTTGGCTCGTTTAGAGTTATGGGAGCCATAACCAGTAAAAACGAGGCTCTTTGTGAGTTCTACGGATTTGACCACTTTAAGCCATCAATGGATAGTTTCATACCCAAAAAAGGCTATCTGAACCTCAATCGGGGCTCTGAAGTTTTTTAGCCTTCTTTTTTTCGTAAAGTGAATTTTTACGTTAAAATGGGATCACCGTGGCTGGTCTTCGATTTACCATCCCTGGAGAGTGGTGCACCATGGTACTGTTCCATTTCAAATCCATGTACCCATTTCTAAAAATCGTACCGCATTGTTTCGGCATTTTGGATGGATGTTGCACCTTGCACCGCAGATGTTGCACCTTGTGGATATCGATTCTTCGGACGACCATAACTGTTAGATCATTTAGAGTTGCGGGAGCCATAAATAGTCAAAACAAAGCTCTTTGTGTGTTCTACTACTTTGACGGATTTAAGCCGTCAATGGATAGTTTCATACCCAAAAAAGGCTATTCGAACCCCATTTCTAAAAGTCGCACGGCGCTGTTTCGGTATTTTGGACGGATGTTGCACCTTGCATCGCGGATGTTGCACCCAGTGGATATCGATTCTTCGGACGGCCATAACTGTTGGCTCGTTTAGAGTTACGGGAGCCATAACCAGTAAAAACAAAGCTCTCCGTGAGTTCTATGGCTTTGACCACTTTAAGCCATAAATAGATAGTTTCATACCCAAAAAAAGCTATCCGAACCTCAATCGGGGCTCTGAAGTTTTTTAGCCGTCTTTTTCTCATCAAGTGAATTTTTACGTTAAAACGGGATCACCGTGGCTGGTCTTCGATTTACCATCCCTGGAGAGTGGTGCACCATGGCACTATTCCATTTCAAATCCCTGCACCCATTTCTAAAAGTCGCACGGCGTTGTTTCGGCATTTTGGACGGATGTTGCACCTTACACCGCAGATGTTACACCCTGTGGATATCGATTCTTCGGACGACCATAATTGTTGGCTCGTTTAGAGTTATGGGAGCCATAACCAGTCAAAATGAACCTCTTTGTGAGTTCTATGGCTTTAAGCCGTCAATGGATAGTTTCATACCCAAAAAAGGCTATCCGGACCTCAACCGGAGCTCTGAAGTTGTTTAGCCTTCTTTTTTTCGTCAAGTGGATTTTTACGTTAAAACGGGATCACCGTGGCTGGTCTTCGATTTACCATCCCTGGAGAGTGGTGCACCATGGTACTGTTCCATTTCAAATCCCTGCACCCATTTCTAAAAGTCGCACGGCGCTGTTTCGGCATTTTGGACAGATGTTGCACCTTGCACCACAGATGTTGCACCTTGTGGATATTGATTCTTTGGACGACCATAACTGTTGTCTCGTTTAGAGTTACGGGAGCCATAACCAGTCAAAACGAAGCTCTCTCTGAGTTCTACGGCTTTGACAGCTTTAAGCCGTCAATGGATAGTTTCATACCCAAAAAAGGCTATCCGAACCTCAATCGGGGCTCTGAAGTTTTTTAGCCTTCTTTTTTTCGTCAAGTGAATTTTTACGTTAAAACGGGATCACCGTGGCTGGTCTTCGATTTACCATCCCTGGAGAGTGGTGCACCACGGTACTGTTCCATTTCAAATGCCTGCACCCACTTCTAAAAGTCGCACGGTGCTGTTTCGGCATTTTGAACGGATGTTGCACCTTGCACCGTAGATGTTGCACCCTGTGGATATCGATTCTTCGGACGGCCATAACTGTTGGCTCGTTTAGAGTTACGGGAGCCATAACCAGTCAAAACGAAGCTCTCTGTGAGTTCTATGGCTTTGACCGCTTTAAGCCGTCAATGGATAGTTTCTTACCCAAAAAATGCTATCCGAACCTCAATCGGTTCTTTGAAGTTTTTTAGCCTTCATTTTTTCGTCACGTGAATTTTTACGTTAAAATTGGAACATCGTGGCTGGTCTTCGATTTACCATCCCTGGAGAGTGGTGCACCATGGTACTGTTCCATTTCAAATCCATGCACCCATTTCTAAAAGTCGCACGGCGCTGTTTCGGCATTTTGGACGGATGTTGCACCTTGCACCGCAGATGTTGCACCCTATGGATATCGATTCTTCGGACGACCATAACTGTTGGCTCGTTTAGAGTTATAGGAGCCATAACCAGTCAAAACGAAGCTCTCTGTGAGTTCTTTGGTTTTGACGGCTTTGAGCCGTCAATGGATAGTTTCATACCCAAAAAAGGCTATCCGAACCTCAATCGGGGCTTTGAAGTTTTTTAACCGTCTTTTTTTCATCAAGTGAATTTTTACGTTAAAACGGTATCACCGTGGCTGGTCTTCGATTTACCATCCCTGGAGAGTGGTGCACCATGGTACTGTTCCATTTCAAATCCCTGCACCTATTTCTAAAAGTCGCACGGTGCTGTTTCGGCATTTTGGACGTATGTTGCACCTTGCACCGCAGATGTTGCACCCTGTGGATATCGATTCTTCGGACGGCCATAACTGTTGGCTCGTTAGAGTTACGGGAGCTATAACCAGTCAAAACGAAGCTCTTTGTGAGTTCTACGGCTTTGACGGCTTTAAGCTGTAAATGGATAGTTTCATACCCAAAATAGGATATCCGAACCTCAATCGGGTCTTTGAAGTTTTTTAGCCTTCTTTTATTCGTCACGTAAATTTTTACGTTAAAACGGGATCACCATGGCTGGTCTTCGATTTACCATCCCTGGAGAGTGGTGCACCATGGTACCGTTCCATTTCAAATCCCTGCACCCATTTCTAAAAGTCGCACGGCGCTGTTTCGGCATTTTGGACGGATGTTGCACCGTGCACCCTAGATGTTGCACCCTGTGGATATCGATTCTTCGAACGGCCATAACTGTTGGCTAGTTTAGAGTTACGGGAGCCATAACCAGTCAAAACGAAGCTCTCTGTGAGTTCTACTGCTTTGACGGCTTTAAGCCGTCAATGGATAGTTTCATACCCAAAAAAGGCTATCCGAACCTCAATCGGAGCTCTGAAGTTTTTTAGCCTTCTTTTTTTCGTCAAGTGAATTTTTACGTTAAAACGGGATCACCGTGGCTGGTCTTCGATTTACCATCCCTGGAGAGTGGTGCACCATGGTACTGTTCCATTTCAAATCCCTGCACCCATTTCTAAAAGTCGCACGATGCTGTTTCGGCATTTTGGACGTATGTTGCACCTTGCACCGCAGATGTTGCACCCTGTGGATATCGATTCTTCGGACGGCCATAACTGTTGGCTCGTTTAGAGTTACGGGAGCTATAACCAGTCAAAACGAAGCTCTTTGTGAGATCTACGGCTTTGACGGCTTTAAGCTCTAAATGGATAGTTTCATACCCAAAAAAGGATATCCGAACCTCAATCGGGTCTTTGAAGTTTTTTAGCCTTCTTTTATTCGTCACGTAAATTTTTACGTTAAACCGGGAACACCGATTTACCATACCTGGAGAGTGGTGCACCATGGTACTGTTCCATTTCAAATCCATGCACCCATTTCTAAAAGTCGCACGACACTGTTTCGGCATTTTGGACGGATGTTGCACCTTGCACCGCAGATGTTGCACCCTGTGGATATCGATTCTTCGGACGGCCATAACTGTTGTCTCGTTTAGAGTTACGGGAGCCATAACTAGTCAAAACGAAGCCCTCTCTGAGTTCTACAGCTTTGATAGCTTTATGCCGTCAATGGAAAGTTTCATACCCAAAAAAGGCTATCCGAACCTCAATCGGGGCTCTGCAGTTCTTTAGCCTTCTTTTTTTCGTCAAGTGAATTTTTACGTTAAAACGGGATCACCGTGGCTGGTCTTCGATTTACCATCCCTTAAGAGTGGTGCACCATGGTACTGTTCCATTTCAAATCCCTTAACCCATTTCTAAAAGTCGCACGGCGCTGTTTCGGCATTTTGGATGGATGTTGCACCTTGCACCGCTGATGTTGCACCCTGTGGATATCGATTCTTCGGCCGGCCATTACTGTTGGCTCGTTTAGAGTTATAGGAGCCATAACCAGTCAAAACGAAGCTCTCTGTGAGTTCTACGGCTTTGACGGCTTTAAGCCGTCAATGGATAGTTTCATATCCAAAAAAGGCTATCCTAACCTCAATCGGAGCTCTGAAGTTTTTTAGCCTTCTTTTTTTCGTCAAGTGAATTTTTACGTTAAAACAAGATCACCGTGGCTGATCTTCTATTTACCATCCCTGGAGAGTGGTGCACCATGGTACTGTTCCATTTGAAATCACTGCACCCATTTCTAAAAGTCGCACGGCGCTGTTTCGGCATTTTGGACGGATGTTGCACCTTACACCGCAGATGTTGCACCCTATGGATATCGATTCTTCGGACGACCATAACTGTTGGCTCATTTAGAGTTATGGGAGCCATAACCGGTCAAAACAAAGCTCTCTATGAGTTCTACGGCTTTAAGCCGTCAATGGATAGTTTCATATCCAAAAAAGGCTATCCGAAGTCCGAACCTCAATCGGAGCTCTGAAGTTGTTTAGCCTTATTTTTTTCGTCAAGTGAATTTTTACGTTAAAACGGGATCAACGTGGTAGGTCTTCGATTTACCATCCCTGGAGAGTGGTGCACCATGGTACTGTTCCATTTCAAATCCCTGCACTCATTTCTAAAAGACGCACGGCACTGTTTCGGTATTTTGGACGGATGTTGCACCTTGCACCGCAGATGTTGCACCCTATGGATATCGATTCTTCGACCGGCCATAACTGTTGGCTCGTTTAGAGTTACGGGAGCCATTACTAGTCAAAACGAAGCTCTCTGTGAGTTCTACGGCTTTGACGGCTTTAAGCCGTCAATGGATAGTTTCATACCCAAAAAGGCTATCCGAACCTCAATCGGAGCTCTGAAGTTTTTTAGCCTTCTTTTTTTGGTCAAGTGAATTTTTACGTTAAAACAAGATCACCATGGCTGGTCTTCGATTTACCATCCCTGGAGAGTGGTGCACCATGGTACTGTTCCATTTCAAATCCCTACACCCATTTCTAAAAGTCGCACGGCGCTGTTTTGGCATTTTGGACGGATGTTGCACCTTGCACCGCAGATGTTGCACCCTGTGGATATCGATTCTACGGAGGGCCATAATTGTTTGCTCGTTTAGAGTTACGGGAGCCATAACCAGTCAAAACGAATCTCTCTGTGAGTTCTACGGCTTTGACCGCTTTAAGCCATCAATGGATAGTTTCATACCCAAAAAAGGCTATCCAAACCTCAATCGGGGCTCTGAAGTTTTTTAGCCGTCTTTTTTTCGTCAAGAGAATTTTTAAGTTAAAATGGGATCACCGTTGCTGGTCTTCGATTTACTATCCCTGGAGAGTGGTGCACCATGGTACTATTCCATTTCAAATCCCTGCACCCATTTCTAAAAGTCGCACGGCCCTGTTTCGGCATTTTGAACGGATGTTACACCTTGCACCGCAGATGTTGCACCCTATGGATATCGATTCTTCGGAGGACCATAACTGTTGGCTCGTTTTGAGTTATGGGTGCCATAACCGGTCAAAACAAAGCTCTCTGTGAGTTCTACGGCTTTAAGCCATCAATGGATAGTTTCATACCCAAAAAAGGCTATCCGAGCTCTAAAGTTTTTTAGCCTTCTTTTTTTCGTCAAGTGAATTTTTACGTTAAAACGGGATCACTGTGGTAGGTCTTCGATTTACCATTCCTGGAGAGTGGTGCACCATGGTACTATTCCATTTCAAATCCCTGCACCCATTTCTAAAAGTCGCACGACACTGTTTCGGCATTTTGGATGGATGTTGCAACTTGCACCGCAGATGTTGCACCCTGTGGATATCGATTCTTCGGCCGGCCATAACTATTGGCTCGTTTAGAGTAACGGGAGCCATTACTAGTCAAAACGAAGCTCTCTGTGAGTTCTACGGCTTTGACGGCTTTAAGCCGTCAATGGATAGTTTCATACCCAAAAAAGGCTATCTGAATCTCTATCGGAGCTCTGAAGTTTTTTAGCCTTCTTTTTTTGGTCAAGTGAATTTTTACGTTAAAACAAGATCACCGTGGCTGGTTTTCAATTTACCATCCCTGGAGAGTGGTGCACCATGGTACTGTTCCATTTCAAATCTCTGCACCCATTTCTAAAAGTCGCACGGCGCTGTTTTGACATTTTGGACGGATGTTGCAACTTGCACCGCAGATGTTGCACCCTGTGGATATCGATTCTTCGGACGGCCATAACTGTGGGCTTGTTTAGACTTACGGGAGCTATAACAAGTCAAAACGAAGCTCTCTGTCAGTTCTACGGCTTTGATGGCTTTAAGCTGTAAATGGATAGTTTCATACCCAAAAAAAGATATCCGAACCTCAATCGGGTCTTTGAAATTTTTTAGCCTTCTTTTATTCGTCACGTGAATTTTTACGTTAAAACGGGAACACCATGGCCGGTCTTCGATTTACCATCTTTGGAGAGTGGTGCACCATGGTACTGTTCCATTTCAAATCCATGCACCCATTTCTAAAATCGAATGGCACTGTTTCGGCATTTTGGACGGATGTTGCACCTCGAACCGCAGATGTTGCACCCTGTCGATATCGATTCTTCGGACGGCCATAACTGTTGTCTCGTTTAGAGTTACGGGAGCCATAACCAATCAAAACGAAGCACTCTGTGAGTTCTACGGCTTTAACAGCTTTAAGCCGTCAATGGATAGTTTCATACCCAGAAAAGGCTATCCGAATCTCAATCGGGGCTTTGAAGTTTTTTAGCCTTCTTTTTTTCATCAAGTGAATTTTTACGTTAAAACGGGATCACCCAGGCTAGTCTTCAATTTACCATCCTTAGTGAGTGGTGAACCATGGTACTGTTCCATTTCAAATCCCTGCACCCATTTTTAAAAGTCGCACGGCGCTGTTTCGGCATTTTGGACGGATGTTGCACCTTGCACCGCAGATGCTGCACCCTATGGATATCGATTCTTCGGACGGCCATAACTGTTGGCTCGTTTAGAGTTAGGGAGCCATAACCAGTATAAACGATGCTCTCTGTGAGTTCTACGGCTTTGACCGCTTTAAGCTATCAATGGATAGTTTCATACGCAAAAAAGGCTATCCGAACCTCAATCGGGGCTCTAAAGTTTTTTAGCCTTCTTTTTTTCGTCAAGTGAATTTTTACGTTAAAACGGGATCACCGTAGCTGGTCTTCGATTTACCATCCCTGGAGAGCGGTGCACCATGGTACTGTTCCATTTCAAATCCCTGCACCCATTTCTAAAAGTCGCACGGCGCTGTTTTGGCATTTTGGACGGATGTTGCACCATGCACCGTAGATGTTGCACCCTGTGGATATCGATTCTTCGGACGGCCATAACTATTGGCTCGTTTATAGTTACAGGAGCCATAACCAGTCAAAACGAAGCTCTCTGTGGGTTCTATGGCTTTGACCGCTATAAGCCGTCAATGGATAGTTTCATACCCAAAAAGGCTATTCGAACCTCAATCGGGTCTTTGAAGTTTTTTAGCCTTCTTTTTTTCGTCACATGAATTTTTACGTTAAAACGGGAACACCGTGGCCGGTCTTCGATTTACCATCCCTGGAGTGCGGTGCACCATGGTACCGTTCCATTTCAAATCCATGCACCCATTTCTAAAAGTCGCACGACACTGTTTCGGCATTTTGGACGGATGGTGCACCTCGCACCGCAGATGTTGCACCCTGTGGATATCGATTCTTCGGACGGCCATAACTGTTGGGTCGTTTAGAGTTACGGGAGCCATAACCAGTCAAAACGAAGCTCTTTGTGAGTTCTACGGCTTTGACCACTTTAAGCCGTCAATGGATAGTTTCATACCCAAAAAAGGCTATCCGAACCTCAATCGGGGCTCTGAAGTTTTTTAGCCTTCTTTCTTTCTTCAAGTGAATTTTTACGTTAAAACGGGATCACCGTGGCTGGTCTTCGATTTACCATCCCTGGAGAGGGGTGCACCATGGTACTGTTCCATTTCAAATCACTGTACCCATTTCTAAAAGTCGTACGGCGATGTTTCGGCATTTTGGATGGATGTTGCACCTTGCACCGCAGATGTTGCACCCTGTGGATATCGATTCTTCGGACGGCCATAACTGTTGGCTCGTTTAGAGTTACGGGAGCCATAACCAGTCAAAACGAAGCTCTCTGTGAGTTCTACGGCTTTGATGGATTTAAGCCGTCAATGGATAGTTTCATACCCAAAAAAGGCTATCCGAATCTCAATCGGGTCTCTGAATTTTTTGGCCTTCTTTTTTTCGTCATGTGAATTTTTACGTTAAAACGGGATCACCGTGGCTGGTCTTCGATTTACCATCCCTGGAGAGTGGTGCATCATGGCACTGTTCCATTTCAAATCCCTGCACCCATTTCTAAAAGTCGCACGGCGCTGTTTCGGAATTTTGGACGGATGTTGCACCTTGCACCGCAGATGTTGCACCCTGTGGATATCGATTCTTCGGACGACCATAACTGTTGGCTCGTTTAGAGTTATGGGAGCCATAACCAGTCAAAACAAAGATCTCTGTGAGTTCTACGGCTTTGACCGCTTTAAGCCGTCAATGAATAGTTTCATACCCAAAAAAGGCTATCCAAACCTCAATTGGGGCTCTGAAGTTTTTTAGCCTTCTTTTTTTCGTCAAGTGAATTTTTACGTTAAAACGAGATCACCGTGACTGGTCTTCGATTTACCATCCCTGGAGAGTGGTGCACCATGGTACTGTTCCATTTCATATCACTTCACCCATTTCTAAAAGTCGCACGGCGATGTTTCGGCATTTTGGACGGATGTTGCACCTTGCACCGCAGATGTTGCACCTTGCACCGCAGATGTTGCACCCTGTGGATATCGATTCTTTGGACAACCATAACTATTGGCTCGTTTAGAGTTACGGGAGCCATAACCAGTCAAAACGAAGCTGTCTGTGAGTTCTACAGCTTTGACGGCTTTAAGCCATCAATGGATAGTTTCATACCCAAAAAAGGCTATTCGAACCTCAATCGGGGCTCTGAAGTTTATTAGCCGTCTTTTTTTCGTCAAGTGAATTTTTACGTTAAAACGGGATCACCGTGGCTGGTCTTCGATTTACCATCCCTGGAGAGTGGTGCATTATGGCACTGTTCCATTTCAAATCCCTGCACCCATTTCTAAAAGTCGCACAGCGTTGTTTCGGCATTTTGGACGGATGTTGCACCTTGCACCGCAGATGTTGCACCCTGTGGATATCGATTCTTCGGACGGCCATAATTGTTGGCTCGTTTAGAGTTACGGGAGCCATAACCAGTCAAAACGAAGATCTCTGTGAGTTCTACGGCTTTGACCGCTTTAAGCCGTCAATGAATAGTTTCATACCCAAAAAAGGCTATCCAAACCTCAATCGGGGCTCTGAAGTTTTTTAGCCTTCTTTTTTTCGTCAAGTGAATTTTTACGTTAAAACGGGATCACCGTGACTGGTCTTCGATTTACCATCCCTGGAGAGTGGTGCACCATGGTACTGTTCCATTTCATATCACTTCACCCATTTCTAAAAGTCGCACGGTGATGTTTCGGCATTTTGGACGGATGTTGCACCTTGCACCGCAGATGTTGCACCTTGCACCGCAGATGTTGCATCTTGTGGATTTCGATTCTTCGGACAACCATAACTATTGGCTCGTTTAGAGTTACGGGAGCCATAACCAGTCAAAACGAAGCTCTCTGTGAGTTCTACAGCTTTGATGGCTTTAAGCCATCAATGGATAGTTTCATACCCAAAGAAGGCTATCCGAACCTCAATCGGGGCTCTGAAGTTTATTAGCCGTCTTTTTTTCGTCAAGTGAATTTTTACGTTAAAACGGGATCACCGTGGCTGGTCTTCGATTTAGCATCCCTGGAGAGTGGTACACCATGGTACTGTTCCATTTCGAATCCCTGCACCCATTTCTAAAAGTCGCACGGCACTGTATTGACATTTTGGGAGGATGTTGCACCTTGCACCGCAGATGTTGCACCCTGTGGATATCGATTCTTCGGACGGCCATAACTGTTGGCTCGTTTAGACTTACGGGAGCTATAACCAGTCAAAACGAAGCTCTCTATCAGTTCTACGGCTTTGACGGCTTTAAGCTGTAAATGGAAAGTTTCATATCCAAAAAAGGATATCCGAACCTCAATCGGGTCTTTGAAGTTTTTTAGCCTTCTTTTATTCGTCACGTGAATTTTTACGTTAAAACGGGAACACCGTAGCCGGTCTTCGATTTACCATCTTTGGAGAGTGTTGCACCATGGTACTGTTCCATTTCAAATCCATGCACCCATTTCTAAAAGTCGCATGGCACTTTTTCGGCATTTTGGACGGATGTTGCACCCTGTGGATATCGATTCTTCGGACGGCCATAACTGTTGTCTCATTTAGAGTTACGGGAGCCATAACCAGTCAAAACGAAGCTCTCTATGATTTCTATGGCTTTAACAGCTTTGAGCCGTCAATGGATAGTTTCATACCCAGAAAAGGCTATCCGAATCTCCATCGGGGCTCTGAAGTTTTTTAGCCTTCTTTTTTTCGTCAAGTGAATTTTTACGTTAAAACGGGATCACCGTGGCTGGTCTTCAATTTGACATCCCTGGTCAGTGGTGCACCATGGTACTGTTCCATTTCAAATCCCTGCACCCATCTCTAAAAGTCGCACGGCGCTGTTTCGGCATTTTGGACGGATGTTGCACCTTGCACAGCAGATGTTGCACCCTATGGATATCGAACCTTCATATCTATCCTGCTTTCTTGCGAGTCGAAAGAGAAAGACATCCGTCAAGTCAACTGGCGAAGTCCGAGCAACTAGTCTTTGCGTGAATGACGTTTAGGGCTTCGGATGGCCGTAACTGTTGGCTCGTTTAGAGTTACGGGAGCCAAAACCAGTCAAAACGAAGCTCTCTGTGAGTTCTACGGCTTTGACCGCTTTAAGCCGTCAATGGATAGTTTCATACGCAAAAAAGGCTATCCGAACCTCAATCGGGGCTTTGAAGTTTTTTAGCCTTCTTTTTTTCGTCAAGTAAATTTTTACGTTAAAACAGGATCATCGTGGCTGGTCTTCGATTTACCATCCCTGGTGAGTGGAGCACCATGGTACTATTCCATTTCAAATCCCTGCACCCATTTCTAAAAGTCGCACGGTGCTGTTTCGGCATTTTGGATGGATGTTGCACCTTGCACCGTAGATGTTGCACCCTATGGATATCGATTCTTCGGACGGCCATATCTGTTGGCTCGTTTAGAGTTTAGGGAGCCATAACCAGTCAAAACAAAGCACTCTGTGAGTTCTACGGCTTTGACCGCTTTAAGCCGTCAATGGATAGTTTAATACCCAAAAAGGCTATCCGAACCTCAATCAGGGCTCTGAAGTTTTTTAGCATTCTTTTTTTCGTCAAGTGAATTTTTACGTTAAAACGGGATCACCATGGCTGGTCTTCGATTTACCATCCCTAGAGAGTGGTGCACAATGGTACTGTTCCATTTCAAATCCCTGCACCCATTTCTAAAAGTCGCACGGCGCTGTTTTGGCATTTTGGACGGATGTTGCACCATGCACCGCAGATGTTGCACCCTGTGGATATCGATTCTTCGGACGGCCATAACTATTGGCTCGTTTAAAGTTACAGAAGTCATAACTAGTCAAAACGAAGCTCTCTATGGGTTCTATGGCTTCGACCGCTTTAAGCCATCGATGGATAGTTTCATACCCAAAAAGGCTATCCGAACCTCAATCGGGTCTCTGAAGTTTTTTAGGCTTCTTTTTTTCGTCACATGAATTTTTACGTTAAAACGGGAACACCGTGGCCGGTCTTCGATTTACCATCCCTGGAGAGCGGTGCACCAGGGTACTATTCCATTTAAAATCCATGCACCCATTTCTAAAAGTCGCACGGCACTGTTTCGGCATTTTGGACGGATGTTGCACCTTGCACCGCAAATATTGCACCCTATGGATATCGATTCTTCGGACGACCATAACTGTTGGGTCGTTTAGAGTTATGGAAGCCATAACCAGTCAAAATGAAGCTCTCTGTGAGTTCTACGGCTTTGACTGCTTTAAGCCGTCAATGGATAGTTTCATACCCAAAAAAGGCTATCCGAACCTCAATCGGGGCTCTGAAGTTTTTAAGCCTTCGTTTTTTCTTCAAGTGAATTTTTACGTTAAAACGGCATCACCGTAGCTGGTCTTCGATTTACCATCCCCGGAGAGTGGTGCTTCATGGCACTGTTCCATTTCAAATCCCTGCACCCATTTCTAAAAGTCGCACGGCGCTGTTTCAGCATTTTGGACGGATGTTGCACCTTGCACCGCAGATGTTGCACCCTGTGGATATCGATTCTTCGGACGGCCATAACTGTTGGCTCGTTTAGAGTTACGGGAGCCATAACCAGTCAAAACGAAGCTCTCTGTGAGTTCTACGGCTTTGACCACTTTAAGCTGTCAATGAATAGTTTCATACCCAAAAAAGGCTATCCAAACCTCAAACGGGACTCTGAAGTTTTTTAGCCTTCTTTTTTTCGTCAAGTGAATTTTTACGTTAAAACGGGATCACCGTGACTGGTCTTTGATTTACCATCCCTGGAGAGTGGTGCACCATGGTACTGTTCCATTTCAAATCACTGCACCCATTTCTAAAAGTCGCACGGCGATGTTTCGGCATTTTGGACGGATGTTGCACCTTGCACCGCAGATGTTGCACCCTGTGGATATCGATTCTTCGGACAACCATAACTGTTGGCTCGTTTAGAGTTACGGGAGACATAACCAGTCAAAACGAAACTCTCTGTGATTTCTACGGCTTTGACGGCTTTAAGCCGTCAATGGATAGTCTCATACCCAAAAAAGGCTATCCGAACCTCAATCGGGGCTCTGAAGTTTTTTAGCCGTCTTTTTTTCGTCAAGTGAATTTTTACGTTAAAACGGGATCACCGTGGTTGGTCTTCGATTTACCATCCCTGGAGAGTGGTGCACCATGGTACTGTTCCATTTCAAATCCCTACACCCATTTCTAAAAGTCGCACGGCGCTGTTTCGGCATTTTGGGAGGATGTTGCACCTTGCATCGCAGATGTTGCACCCTGTGGATATCGATTCTTCGGACGACCATAACCGTTGGCTCGTTTAAAGTTACGGGAGCCATAACCAGTCAAAATGAAGCTCTCTGTGAGTTCTACGGCTTTAAGCCGTCAATGGATAGTTTCATACCCAAAAAAGGCTATCCAAATCACAATCGGGGCTCTGCAGTTTTTTTGCCTTCCTTTTTTCGTCAAGTGAATTTTTACGTTAAAACGGGATCACCGTGGCTGGTCTTCGATTTAACATCCCTTAAGAGTCGTGCACCATGGTACTATTCCATTTCAAATCCCTTAACCCATTTCTAAAAGTCGCATGGCGCTGTTTCGGCATTTTGGATGGATGTTGCACCATGCACCGCAGATGTTGCACCCTGTGGATATCGATTCTTCGGACGGCTATAACTGTTTACTCGTTTAGAGTTACGGGAGCCATAACCAGTCAAAACGAAGCTCTCTGTGAGTTCTATGGCTTTGACCGCTTTAAGCCGTCAATGGATAGTTTCATACCCAAAAAAGGCTATCCAAAACTCAATCGGTGCTCTGAAGTTTTTTAGCCGTCTTTTTTTCGTCAAGAGAATTTTTACGTTAAAACGGGATCACCGTGGCTGGTCTTCGCTGTACCATCCCTGGAGAGTGGTGCACCATGGTACTGTTCCATTTCAAATCCTTGCACCCATTTCTAAAAGTCGCACTGCGCTGTTTCGGCATTTTGAACGGATGTTACACCTTGCACCGCAGATGTTGCACCCTGTGGATATCGATTCTTCAGACGGCCATAACTGTTGGATCGTTTAGAATTACGGGAGCCAAAACCGGTCAAAACAAAGCTCTCTGTGAGTTCTACAGCTTTAAGCCATCAATGGATAGTTTCATACCCAAAAAAGGCAATCCAAACCTCTATCGGAGCTCTGAAGTTTTTTAGCCTTCTTTTTTCCGTCAAGTGAATTTTTACGTTAAAACGGGATCACCGTGGTAGGTCTTCGATTTACCATCCCTGGAGAGTGGTGCACCATGGTACTGTTCCATTTCAAATCCCTGCATCCATTTCTAAAAGTCGCACGGCGCTGTTTCGGCATTTTGGACGGATGTTGCACCTTGCACCGCATATGTTGCACCCTGTGGATATCGATTCTTCGGCCGGCCATAACTGTTGGCTCGTTAAGAGTTACGGGAGCCATAACCAGTCAAAACGAAGCTCTTTGTGAGTTCTACGGCTTTGGCCGCTTTAAGCCGTCAATGGATAGTTTCATACCCAAAAAAGTCTATCCAAACCTCAATCGGGGCTATGAAGTTTTTTAGCCGTCTTTTTTTCGTCAAGAGAATTTTTACGTTAAAACGGGATCACCGTGGCTGGTCTTCGATTTACCATCCCTGGAGAGTGGTGCACCATGGTACTGTTCCATTTCAAATCTTTGCACCCATTTCTAAAAGTCGCATGGCGCTGTTTCGGCATTTTGAACGGATGTTACACCTTGCACCGCAGATGTTGCTCCCTGTGGATATCGATTCTTCGGACGGCCATAACTGTTGGCTAGTTTAGAGTTACGGAAGCCAAAACCGGTCAAAACAAAGCTCTCTGTGAGTTCTACGGCTTTAAGCCGTCAATGGATAGTTTCATACCCAAAAAAGGCTATCCGAACCTCTATCGGAGCTTTGAAGTTTTTTAGCCTTCTTTTTTCCGTCAAGTGAATTTTTACGTTAAAACGGGATCACCGTGGTAGGTCTTCGATTTACCATCCCTGGAGAGTGGTGCACCATGGTACTGTTCCATTTCAAATCCTTGCACCCATTTCTAAAAGTCGCACGGCACTGTTTCGGCATTTTGGACGGATGTTGCACCTCGCACCGCAGATGTTGCACCCTGTGGATATCGATTCTTCGGCCGGCCATAACTGTTGGCTCGTTTAGAGTTACGGGAGCCATTACCAGTCAAAACGAAGCTCTCTGTGAGTTCTACGGCTTTGACGGCTTTAAGCCGTCAATGGATAGTTTCATATCCAAAAAAGGCTATCCGAACCTCAATCGGGGCTCTGAAGTTTTTTAGCCGTCTTTTTTTCGTCAAGTGAATTTTTACGTTAAAACGGGATCACCGTGGCTGGTCTTTGATTTACCATCCCTGGAGAATGGTGCACCATGGTACTGTTCCATTTCAATTCCCTGCATCCATTTCTAAAAGTCGCACGACGCTGTTTCGGCATTTTGGACGGATGTTGCACCTTGCACCGCAGATGTTGCACCCTGTGGATATCGATTCTTCGGACGACCATAACTGTTGGCTCGTTTAGAGTTACGGGAGCCATAACCAGTCAAAACGAAGCTCTTTGTTAGTTCTACGGCTTTGACCGCTTTAAGCCGTCAATGGATAGTTTCATACCCAAAAAGGCTATCCAAACCTCAATCGGGGCTTTGAAGTTTTTTAGCCGTCTTCTTTTCATCAAGAGTATTTTTACGTTAAAACAAGATCACCGTGGCTGGTCTTCGATTTACCATCCCTGGAGAGTGGTGCACCATGGTACTGTTCTATTTCAAATCTTTGCACCCATTTCTAAAAGTCGCATGGCGCTGTTTCGGCATTTTGAACGGATGTTGCACCTTGCACCGCAGATGTTGCACCCTGTGGATATCGATTCTTCGGACGGCCATAACTGTTGGCTCGTTTAGAGTTACGGGAGCCATAACCAGTCAAAACGAAGCTCTCTGTGAGTTCTACGACTTTGACCGCTTTAAGCCATCAATGGATAGTTTCATACCCAAAAAAGGCTATCTGATCCTCCATCGGGTCTCTGAAGTTTTTTAGCCGTCTTTTTTTCGTCAAGTGAATTTTTACGTTAAAACGGGATCACCGTGGCTGGTCTTCGATTTACCATCCCTGGAGAGTGGTGTACCATGGTACTGTTCCATTTCAAATCCATGTACCCATTTCTAAAAGTTGCATGGCACTGTTTCGGCATTTTGGACGGATGTTGCACCTCGCACCGCAGATGTTGCACCCTGTGGATATCGATTCTTCGGACGGCCATAACTGTTGTCTCGTTTAGAGTTACGGGAGCCATAACCAGACAAAACGAAGCTCTTTGTGAGTTCTACGGCTTTGACAGCTTTAAGACATCAATGGATAGTTTCGTACCCAAAAAAGGCTATCTGAATCTCAATCGGGTCTTTGAAGTTTTTTAGCCGTCTTTTTTTCGTCAAGTGAATTTTAACGTTAAAACGGGAACACCGTGGCTGGTCTTCGATTCACCATCTCTAGAGAGTGGTGCACCATGGTACTGTTCCATTTCAAATCCATGCACCCATTTCTAAAAGTCGCACGGCACTGTTTCGGCATTTTGGACGGATGTTGCACCTCGCACCGCAGATTTGGCACCCTGTGGATATCGATTCTTCGGACGGCCATAACTGTTGTCTCGTTTAGAGTTACATGAGCCATAACCAGTCAAAACGAAGCACTCTATGAGTTCTATGGCTTTGACAGATTTAAGCCGTCAATGGATAGTTTCATACCCAAAAAAGGCTATCCGAATCTCAATCGGGGCTCTGAAGTTTTTTAGCCTTCTTTTTTTCGTCAAGTGAATTTTTACGTTAAAACGGGATCACCGTGGCTGGTCTTCGATTTACCATCCCTAGTGAGTGGTGCACCATTGTACTGTTCCATTTCAAATCCCTACACCCATTTCTAAAAGTCGCACGGCGCTGTTTCGGCATTTTGGATGGATGTTGCACCTTGCACCGCAGATGTTGCACCCTATGGATATCGATTCTTCGGACGGCCATAACTGTTGGCTCGTTTAGAGTTACGGGAGCCATAACCAGTCAAAACGAAGCTCTCTGTGAGTTCTACGGCTTTGACCGCTTTAAGCCGTAAATGGATAGTTTCATACCCAAAAAAGGCTATCCGAACCTCAATCGGGGCTCTGAAGTTTTTTAGCCTTCTTTTTTTCGTCAAGTGAATTTTTACGTTAAAACGGGATCACCGTGGCTGTTCTTCGATTTACCATCCCTGGAGAGTGGTGCACAATGGTACTGTTCCATTTCAAATCCCTGCACCCATTTCTAAAAGTCGCACGGCGTTGTTTCGGCATTTTGGACGGATGTTGCACCATGCACCGCAGATGTTACACCCTATGGATATCGATTCTTCGGACGGCCATAACTATTGGCTCGTTTAGAGTTACGGAAGTCATAACCAATCAAAACAAAGCTCTCTGTGAGTGTGAGTTCTACGGCTTTGACCGCTTTAAGCCGTCAATGGATAGTTTCATACCCAAAAAGGCTATCCGAACATCAATCGGGTCTCTGAAGTTTTTTAGCCTTCTTTTTTTCATCACATGAATTTCTACGTTAAAACGGGAACACCGTGGCCGGTCTTCGATTTACCATCCCTGTAGAGTGGTGCACCATGGTACTGTTCCATTTCAAATCCATGCACCCATTTCTAAAAGTCGCACGACACTGTTTCGGCATTTTGGACGGATGTTGCACCTTGCACCGCAGATGTTGCACCCTGTGGATATCGATTCTTCGGACGGCCATAACTGTGGGCTCGTTTAGAGTTACGGGAGCCATAAACAGTCAAAACGGAGCTCTTTGTGAGTTCTACGGCTTTGACCACCTTAAGCCGTCAATAGATAGTTTCATTCCCAAAATAGTCTATCCGAACCTCAATCGGGGCTCTGAAGTTTTTTAGCCTTCTTTTTTTCGTCAAGTGAATTTTTACGTTAAACCGGGATCACCGTGGCTGTTATTCGATTTACCATCCCTGGAGAGTTGTGCACCATGCAACTGTTCCATTTCAATTCCCTACACCCATTTCTAAAAGTCGCACGATGCTGTTTCGGCATTTTGGACGGATGTTGCAGCTTGCACCGCAGATGTTGCACCTTGTGGATATCGATTCTTCGTACGACCATAACTGTTGGCTCGTTTAGAGTTACGGGAGCCATAACCAGTCAAAACGAAGCTCTCTATGAGTTCTACGGCTTTGACCGCTTTAAGCCGTCAATGGATTGTTTAATACCCAAAAAGGCTATCCGAACCTCAATCGGGGCTTTGAAGTTTTTTAGCCTTCTTTTTTTCGTCAAGTGAATTTTTACGTTAAAACAGGATAACCGTGGCTGGTCTTCGATTTACCATCCCTGGAGAGTGGTGCACCATGGTACTGTTCCATTTCAAATCCCTGCACCCATTTCTAAAAGTCGCACGGCGCTGTTTCGGCATTTTGGACGGAAGTTGCACCTTGCACCGCAGATGTTGCACCCTATGGATATCGATTCTACGGACGGCCATAACTGTTGGCTCATTTAGAGTTACGGGAGCCATAACCAGTCAAAACGAAGCTCTTTGTTAGTTCTACGGCTTTGACCGCTTTAAGCCGTCAATGGATAGTTTCGTACCCAAAAAGGCTATCCAAACCTCAATCGGGGCTTTGAAGTTTTTTAGCCATCTTCTTTTCGTCAAGAGTATTTTTACGTTAAAACAAGATCACCGTGGCTGGTCTTCGATTTACCATCCCTGGAGAGTGGTGCACCATGGTATTGTTCCATTTCAAATCTTTGCACCCATTTCTAAAAGTCGCATGGCGCTGTTTCGGCATTTTGAACGGATGTTGCACCTTGCACCGCAGATGTTGCACCCTGTGGATATCGATTCTTCGGACGGCCATAACTGTTGGCTCGTTTAGAGTTACGGGAGCCATAACCAGTCAAAACGAAGCTCTCTGTGAGTTCTACGACTTTGACCGCTTTAAGCCATCAATGGATAGTTTCATACCCAAAAAAGGCTATCTGATCCTCCATCGGGTCTCTGAAGTTTTTTAGCCATCTTTTTTTCGTCAAGTGAATTTTTACGTTAAAACGGGATCACCGTGGCTGGTCTTCGATTTACCATCCCTGGAGAGTGGTGTACCATGGTACTGTTCCATTTCAAATCCATGTACCCATTTCTAAAAGTTGCATGGCACTGTTTCGGCATTTTGGACGGATGTTGCACCTCGCACCGCAGATGTTGCACCCTGTGGATATCGATTCTTCGGACGGCCATAACTGTTGTCTCGTTTAGAGTTACGGGAGCCATAACCAGTCAAAACGAAGCTCTTTGTGAGTTCTACGGCTTTGACAGCTTTAAGCCGTCAATGGATAGTTTCGTACCCAAAAAAGGCTATCTGAATCTCAATCGGGTCTTTGAAGTTTTTTAGCCGTCTATTTTTCGTCAAGTGAATTTTAACGTTAAAACGGGAACACCGTGGCTGGTCTTCGATTTACCATCCCTAGAGAGTGGTGCACCATGGTACTGTTCCATTTCAAATCCATGCACCCATTTCTAAAAGTCGCACGGCACTGTTTCGGCATTTTGGACGGATGTTGCACCTCGCACCGCAGATTTGGCACTCTGTGGATATCGATTCTTCGGACGGCCATAACTGTTGTCTCGTTTAGAGTTACATGAGCCATAACCAGTCAAAACGAAGCTCTCTATGAGTTCTATGGCTTTGACAGATTTATGCCGTCAATGGATAGTTTCATACCCAAAAAAGGCTATCCGAATCTCAATCAGGGCTCTGAAGTTTTTTAGCCTTCTTTTTTTCGTCAAGTGAATTTTTACGTTAAAACGGGATCACCGTGGCTGGTCTTTGATTTACCATCCCTAGTGAGTGGTGCACCATTGTACTGTTCCATTTCAAATCCCTGCATCCATTTCTAAAAGTCGCACGGCGCTGTTTCGGCATTTTGGACGGATGTTGCACCTTGCACCGCAGATCTTGCACCCTATGGATATCGATTCTTCGGACGACCATAACTGTTGGCTCGTTTAGAGTTACGGGAGCCATAACCAGTCAAAATGAAGCTCTCTGTGAGTTCTACGGCTTTGACCGCTTTAAGCCGTAAATGGATAGTTTCATACCCAAAAAAGGCTATCCGAACCTCAATCGGGGCTCTGAAGTTTTTTAGCCTTCTTTTTTTCGTCAAGTGAATTTTTACGTTAAAACGGGATCACCGTGGCTGTTCTTCGATTTACCATCCCTGGAGAGTGGTGCACAATGGTACTGTTCCATTTCAAATCCCTGCACCCATTTCTAAAAGTCGCACGGCGTTGTTTCGGCATTTTGGACGGATGTTGCACCATGCACCGCAGCTGTTACACCCTATGGATATCGATTCTTCGGACGGCCATAACTATTGGCTCGTTTAGAGTTACGGAAGTCATAACCAATCAAAACAAAGCTCTCTGTGAGTTCTACGGCTTTGACCGCTTTAAGCCGTCAATGGATAGTTTCATACCCAAAAAGGCTATCCGAACATCAATTGGGTCTCTGAAGTTTTTTAGCCTTCTTTTTTTCGTCACATGAATTTCTACGTTAAAACGGGAACACCGTGGCCGGTCTTCGATTTACCATCCCTTTAGAGTGGTGCACCATGGTACTGTTCCATTTCAAATCCATGCACCCATTTCTAAAAGTCGCACGACACTGTTTCGGCATTTTGGACGGATGTTGCACCTTGCACCGCAGATGTTGCACCCTGTGGATATCGATTCTTCGGACGACCATAAATGTTGGCTCGTTCAAAGTTATGGGAGCCATAACCAGTCAAAACGAAGCTCTCTGTGAGTTCTACGGCTTTGACCGCTTTAAGCCGTCAATGGATAGTTTCATATCCAAAAAAGTCTTTCCGAACCTCAATCGGGGCTCGAAGTTTTTTAGCCTTCTTTTTTTCGTCAAGTGAATTTTTACATTAAAACGGGATAACCGTGGCTGGTCTTCGATTTACCATCCCTTGAGAGTGGTGCACCATGGTACTGTTCCATTTCAAATCCTTGCACCTATTTCTAAAAGTCGCACGGCGCTGTTTCGGCATTTTGGACGGATGTTGCACCTTGCACCGCAGATGTTGCACCCTATGGATATCGATACTTCGGACGACCATAACTGTTGGCTCGTTTAGAGTTACGGGAGCCATAACCAGTCAAAACGAAGCTCTCTGTGAGTTCTACGGCTTTGACCGCTTTAAGCCGTAAATGGATAGTTTCATACCCAAAAAAGGCTATCCGAACCTCAATCGGGGCTTTGAAGTTTTTTAGCCTTCTTTTTTTCGTCAAGTGAATTTTTACGTTAAAACAGGATAACCGTGGCTGGTCTTCGATTTACCATCCCTGGACAGTGGTGCACCATGGTACTGTTCCATTTCAAATCCCTGCACCCATTTCTAAAAGTCGCACGACGCTGTTTCGGCTTTTTGGACGGATGTTGCACCTTGCAGCGCAGATGTTGCACCCTATGGATATCGATTCTACGGACGGCCATAACTGTTGGCTCGTTTAGAGTTACGGGAGCCATAACCAGTCAAAACGAAGCTCTCTGTGAGTTCTACGGCTTTGACCGCTTTAAGCCGTCAATGGATAGTTTCATATCCAAAAAAGTCTTTCCGAACCTCAATCGGGGCTCGAAGTTTTTTAGCCTTCTTTTTTTCGTCAAGTGAATTTTTACATTAAAACGGGATTACCGTGGCTGGTCTTCGATTTACCATCCCTTGAGAGTGGTGCACCATGGTACTGTTCCATTTCAAATCCTTGCACCTATTTCTAAAAGTCTCACGGCGCTGTTTCGGCATTTTGGACGGATGTTGCACCCTGCACCGCAGATGTTGCACCCTGTGGACATCGATTCTTCGGACGGCCATAACTGTTGGCTCGTTTAGAGTTACGGGAGCCATAATCAGTCAAAACGAAGCTCTCTGTGAGTTCTACGGCTTTAATGGCTTTAAGCCGTCAATGGATAGTTTCATACCCAAAAAAGGCTATCCGAACCTCAATCGGAGATCTGAAGTTTTTTAGCCTTCTTTTTTTCGTCAAGTGAATTTTTAATTTAAAACGGGATCACCGTGGCTGGTCTTCGATTTACCATTCCTGGAGAGTGGTGCACCATGGTACTGTTCCATATCAAATCTCTGCACCCATTTCTAAAATTCGCACGGCGCTGTTTCGGCATTTTGGACGTATGTTGCACCTTGCACCGCAGATGTTGCATCGTGTGGATATCGATTCTTCGGACGGCCATAACTGTTGGCTCGTTTAGAGTTACGGGAGCTATAACCAGTCAAAACGAAGCTCTCTGTGAGTTCTACGGCTTTGACGGCTTTAAGCTGTAAATGGATAGTTTCATACCCAAAAAAGGATATTCGAACCTCAATCGGGTCTTTGAAGTTTTTTAGCCTTCTTTTATTCGTCACATGAATTTTTACGTTAAAACGGGAACACCGTGGCTTGTCTTCGAATTACGATCCCTGGAGGGTGGTGCACCATGGTACTGTTCCATTTCAAATCCATCCACCCATTTCTAAAAGTCGCACGACACTGTTTCAGCTTTTTGGACGGATGTTGCACCTTGCACCGCAGATGTTGCACCCTGTGGATATCAATTATTCGGACGGCCATAACTGTTGTCTCATTTAGAGTTACGGGAGCCATAACCAGTCAAAACGAAGCTCTCTATGAGTTCTACGGCTTTGACAGCTTTAAGCTGTAAATGGATAGTTTCATAGCCAAAAAAGGATATCCGAACCTCAATCGGGTCTATGAAGTTTTTTAGCCTTCTTTTATTCGTCACGTGAATTTTTACGTTAAAACGGGGACACCATGGCTGGTCGTCGATTTACCATCCCTGGAGAGTGGTGCATCATGGTACTGTTCCATTTCAAATCCATGCACCCATTTCTAAAGGTCACACGGCTCTGTTTCAGCATTTTGGACGGATGTTGCACCTCGCACCGCAGATGTTGCACCCTGTGGATATCGATTCTTTGGACGACCATAACTGTTGTCTCGTTTAGAGTTACGGGAGCCATAACCAGTCAAAACGAAGCTCTCTGTTAGTTCTATGGCTTTGACAGCTTTAAGCCGTCAATGGATAGTTTCATACCCAAAAACGCTATCCGAATCTCAATCGGGGCTCTGAAGTTTTTTAGCCTTCTTTTTTTCGTCAAGTGAATTTTTACGTTAAAACGGGATCACCGTGGCTGGTCTTCGATTTAAAATCCTTGGATAGTGGTGCACCATGGTACTGTTCCATTTCAAATCCCTACACCCATTTCTAAAAGTCGCACGGTGCTGTTTCGGCATTTTGGACGGATGTTGCACCTTGCACCGCAGATGTTGCACCCTGTGGATATCGATTATTCGGACGACCATAACTGTTGGCTCGTTTAGAGTTACGAGAGCCATAACCAGTCAAAACGAAGCTCTCTGTGAGTTCTACGGCTTTGACAACTTTAAGCCGTCAATGGATAGTTTCATACACAAAAAGGCTATCCGAACCTAAATCGGGGCACTGATGTTGTTTAGCCTTCTTTTTTTCGTCAAGTGAATTTTTACGTTAAAACGGGATCACCGTGCCTGGTCTTCGATTTACCATCCTTGGAGAGTGGTGCACCATGGTACTGTTCCATTTCAAATCCCTGCACACATTTCTAAAAGTCGCACGGCGCTGTTTCGGCATTTTGGACGGATGTTGCACCATGCACCGTAGATCTTGCACCCTGTGGATATCGATTCTTCGGGCGGCCATAACTGTTGGCTCGTTTAGAGTTACGGGAGCCATAACCAGTCAAAACGAAGCTCTCTGTGAGTTCTACGGCTTTTACCAATTTAAGCCGTCAATGGATAGTTACATACCCAAAAAAGAATCTCCGAACCTCAATCGGGTCTCTAAGGTATTACAGCCTTCTTTTTTTCTTCACGTGAATTTTTACGTTAAAACGGGAACACCGTGGCTGGTCTTCGATTTACCATCCCTGGAGAGTGGTGCAACATGGTACTATTCCATTTCAAATCCATGCACCCATTTCTAAAAATCGCACGACACTGCTTCGGCATTTTGGACGGATGTTGCACCTTGCACCGTAGATGTTGCACCCTGTGTATATCGATTCTTCGGACGGCCATAACTGTTGGCTCGTTTAGAGTTACGGGAGCCATAACCATTCAAAACGAAGCTCTTTGTGAATTCTACGGCTTTGACCGCCTTAAGCCGTCAATGGATAGTTTCATTCCCAAAAAAGTCTATCCGAACCTCAATCGGGGCTCTGAAGTTTTTTAGCCTTCTTTTTTTCGTCAAGTGAATTTTTACGTTAAAACGGGATCACCGTGGCTGGTCTTCGATTTATCATCTCTGGAGAGTGGTGCACCATGGTACTGTTCCATTTCAAATCTCTGCACCCATTTCTAAAAGTCGCACGGCACTGTTTCGGCATTTTGGACGGATGTTGCACCTTGCACCGCAGATGTTGCACCTTGCACCGCAGATGTTAAACCTTGCACCGCAGATGTTGCACCCTGTGGATATCGATTCTTCGGACGGCCATAACTGTTGGCTCGTTTTGAGTTACGGGAGCCATAACCAGTCAAAACGAAGCTCTCTGTGAGTTCTACGGGTTTGACCGCTTTAAGCCGTAAATAGATAGTTTCATACCCAAAAAAGTCTATCCGAACCTCAATCGGAGCTCTGATGTTTTTTAGCCTTCTTTTTTTCGTCAAGTGAATTTTTACGTTAAAATGGGATCACCGTGCCTAGTCTTCGATTTACCATCCCTGGAGAGTGGTGCACTATGGTACTGTTCCATTTCAAATCCACGCACCCATTTCTAAAAGTCGCACGGCGCTGTTTCGGCATTTTGGACGGATGTTGCACCTTGCACCGCAGATCTTGCAACCTGTGGATATCGATTCTTCGGACGGCCATAACTGTTGCTCTCTGTGAGTTCTATGGCTTTGACAGCTTTAAGCCGTCAATGGATAGTTTCATACCCAAAAAAGGCAATCCGAACCTCAATCGGGGTTCAAAAGTTTTTTAGCCTTCTTTTTTTAGTCAAGTGAATTTTTACGTTAAAACGGGATCACCATGGTTGGTCTTCGATTTACCATCCCTGGAGAGTGGTGCACCATGGTACTGCTCCATTTCAAATCAATGCACCCATTTTTAAAAGTCGCACGGCGCTCTTTCGGCATTTTGGACGGATGTTGCACCTTGCACCGCAGATGTTGCACCCTGTGGATATCGATTCTTCGGACGGCCATAACTGTTGGCTCAAGTAGAGTTACGGGAGCCATAACCAGTCAAAACGAAGCTCTTTGTGAGTTCTACGGCTTTGACCGCCTTAAGCCGTCAATGGATAGTTTCATTCCCAAAAAAGTCTATCTGAACCTCAATCGGAGCTCTGAAGTTTTTTAGCCTTCTTTTTTTCGTCAAGTGAATTTTTACGTTAAAACGGGATCACCGTGGCTGGTCTTCGATTTACCATCCCTGGAGATTGGTTCGCCATGGTACTGTTCCATTTCAAATCCCTTCACCCATTTCTAAACGTCGCACGACACTATTTCGACATTTTGGACGGATGTTGCACCTTGCACCGCAGATGTTGTACCTTGCACCGCAGATGTTGAACCTTGCACCGCAGATGTTGCACCCTGTGGATATCGATTCTTCGGACGACCATAACTGTTCGCTCGTTTTGAGTTACGGGAGCCATAACTAGTCAAAACGAAGCTCTCTGTGAGTTCTACGGCTTTGACCGCTTTAAGCCGTAAATAGATAGTTTCATACCCAAAAAAGTCTATCCGAACCTCAATCGGGAATCTGAAGTTTTTTAGCCTTCTTTTTTTCGTCAAGTGAATTTTTAGGTTAAAACGGGATCACCGTGGCTGGTTTTCGCTTTACCATCCCTGGAGAGTGGTGCACCATGGTACTATTCCATTTCAAATCCTTGCACCCATTTCCAAAAGTCGCACGGCGCTGTTTCGGAATTTCGGACGGATGTTGCACCTTGCACCGCATATGTTGCACCCTATGGATATCGATTCTTCGAACTGCCATAATTGTTGGCTCGTTTTGAGTTACTTGAGCCATAACCAGTCAAAACGAAGCTCTCTGTGAGTTCTAAGGCTTTGATGGCTTTAAGCCGCCAATGGATAGTTTCATACCCAAAATAGGCTATCCGAACCTCAATCGGAGCTCTGAAGTTTTTTAGCCGTCTTTTTTTCGTAAAGTGAATTTTTACGTTAAAACAGGATCACCGTGGCTGGTCTTCGATTTACCATCCATGGTGAGTGGTGCACCATGGTACTGTTCCATTTCAAATCCCTGCACCCATTTCTAAAAGTCACACGGTGTTGTTTCGTCATTTTGGACGGATGTTGCACCTTGCACCGCAGATGTTGCACCCTGTGGATATCGATTCTTCGGATGACCATAACTATTGGCTCGTTTAGAGTTACGGGAGCCATAACCAGTCAAAATGAAGCTTTTTGTGATTTCTACGGCTTTGTCTGCTTTAAGCCGTCAATGGATAGTTTCATACCCAAAAATGGCTATCCGAACCTCAATCGGGGCTCTGAAGTTTTTTAGCCTTCTTTTTTTCGTCAAGTGAATTTTTACGTTAAAACGGGATCACCGTGCATGGTCTTCGATTTACCACCCTGAAGTGTGGTGCACCATGGTACTGTTCCATTTCAAATCCCTGCACCCATTTCTAAAAGTCGCACGACGCTGTTTCGTCATTTTGGACGGATGTTGCACCATGCATCGCAGATGTTGCACCCTGTGGATATCGATTCTTCGGACGACCATAACTGTTGGCTTGTTTAGAGTTACGGGAGCCATAACCAGTCAAAATGAAACTCTCTGTGAGTTCTACTGCTTTGACCGCTTTAAGCAGTCAATGGATAGTTTCATACCCAAAAAAGGCTATCCGAACCTCAATCGGGGCTCTGAAATTTTTTAGCCTTCTTTTTTTCATCAAGTGAGTTTTTACGTTAAAACGGGATCACCGTGGCTGGTCTTCGATTTACCATCCCTGGAGAGTGGTGCACCATGGTACTGTTCCATTTCAAATCCCTACACCCATTTATAAAAGTCGCACGGCGCTGTTTCGGCATTTTGGACGGATGTTGCACCTTGCACCGCAGATGTTGCACCTTGCACCGCAGATGTTAAACCTTGCACCACAGATGTTGCACCCTGTGGATATCGATTCTTCGGACGGCCATAACTGTTGGCTCGTTTTGAGTTACGGGAGCCATAACCAGTCAAAACGAAGCTCTTTGTGAGTTCTAAGGTTTTGACGGCTTAAAGCCGTCAATGGATAGTTTCATACCCAAAAAAGGCTATCCGCACCTCAATCGGCGATCTGAAGTTTTTTAGCCGTCTTATTTTCGTCAAGTGAATGTTTACGTTAAAACGGGATCACCGTGGCTGGTCTTCGATTTACCATCCCTGGAGAGTGGTGCACCATGGTACTGTTCCATTTCAAATCCACGCACCCATTTCTAAAAGTCGCACGGCGCTATTTCGGCATTTTGGACGGATGTTGCACCTTGCACCGCAGATCTTGCAACCTGTGGATATCGATTCTTCAGACGGCCATAACTGTTGGCTCGTTTAGAGTTACGGGAGCCATAACCGGTCAAAACGAAGCTCTCTGTGAGTTCTATGGCTTTGACAGCTTTAAGCCGTCAATGGATAGTTTCATACCCAAAAAAGGCTATCCGAACCTCAATCGGGGTTCAAAAGTTTTTTAGCCTTCTTTTTTTAGTCAAGTGAATTTTTACGTTAAAACGAGATCACCATGGCTGGTCTTCGATTTACCATCCCTGGAGAGTGGTGCACCACGGTACTGCTCCATTTCAAATCAATGCACCCATTTTTAAAAGTCGCACGGCGCTCTTTCGGCATTTTGGACAGATGTTGCACCTTGCACCGCAGATGTTGCACCCTGTGGATATCGATTCTTCGGACGGCCATAACTGTTGGCTCGTGTAGAGTTACGGGAGCCATAACCAGTCAAAACGAAGCTCTTTGTGAGCTCTACGGCTTTGACCGCCTTAAGCCGTCAATGGATAGTTTCATTCCCAAAAAAGTCTATCTGAACCTCAATCGGAGCTCTGAAGTTTTTTAGCCTTCTTTTTTTCGTCAAGTGAATTTTTACGTTAAAACGGGTTCACCGTGGCTGGTCTTCGATTTACCATCCTTGGAGATTGGTTCACCATGGTACTGTTCCATTTCAAATCCCTTCACCCATTTCTAAAAGTCGCACGGCACTGTTTCGGCATTTTGGACGGATGTTGCACCTTGCACCGCAGATGTTGTACCTTGCACCGCAGATGTTGAACCTTGCACCGCAGATGTTGCACCCTGTGGATATCGATTCTTCGGACGGCCATAACTGTTTGCTCATTTTGAGTTACGGGAGCCATAACTAGTCAAAACGAAGCTCTCTGTGAGTTCTACGGCTTTGATCGCTTTAAGCCGTAAATAGATAGTTTCATACCCAAAAAAGTCTATCCGAACCTCAATCGGGAATATGAAGTTTTTTAGCCTTCTTTTTTTCGTCAAGTGAATTTTTAGGTTAAAACGGGATCACCGTGGCTGGTTTTCGCTTTACCATCCCTGGAGAGTGGTGCACCATGGTACTATTCCATTTCAAATCCTTGCACCCATTTCTAAAAGTCGCACGGCGCTGCTTCGGAATTTCGGATGGATGTTGCACCTTGCACCGCAGATGTTGCACCCTATGGATATCGATTCTTCGAACGGCCATAATTGTTGGCTCGTTTTGAGTTACTTGAGCCATAACCAGTCAAAACGAAGCTCTCTGTGAGTTCTAAGGCTTTGATGGCTTTAAGCCGTCAATGGATAGTTTCATACCCAAAAAAGGCTATCCGAACCTCAATCGGAGCTCTGAAGTTTTTTAGCCGTCTTTTTTTCGTAAAGTGAATTTTTACGTTAAAACGGGATCACCGTGGCTGGTCTTCGATTTACCATCCCTGGTGAGTGGTGCACCATGGTACTGTTCCATTTCAAATCCCTGCACCCATTTCTAAAAGTCACACGGTGTTGTTTCGTCATTTTGGACGGATGTTGCACCTTGCACCGCAGATGTTGCACCCTGTGGATATCGATTCTTCGGATGACCATAACTATTGGCTCGTTTAGAGTTACGGGAGCCATAACCAGTCAAAACGAAGCTTTTTGTGATTTCTACGGCTTTGTCTGCTTTAAGCCGTCAATGGATAGTTTCATACCCAAAAATGGCTATCCGAAACTCAATCGGGGCTCTGAAGTTTTTTAGCCTTCTTTTTTTCGTCAAGTGAATTTTTACGTTAAAACGGGATCACCGTGCCTGGTCTTCGATTTACCACCCTGACGTGTGGTGCACCATGGTACTGTTCCATTTCAAATCCCTGCACCCATTTCTAAAAGTCGCACGATGCTGTTTCATCATTTTGGACGGATGTTGCACCATGCACCGCAGATGTTGCACCCTGTGGATATCGATTCTTCGGACGACCATAACTGTTGGCTTGTTTAGAGTTACGGGAGCCATAACCAGTCAAAATGAAACTCTCTGTGAGTTCTACTGCTTTGACCGGTTTAAGCAGTCAATGGATAGTTTCATACCCAAAAAAGGCTATCCGAACCTCAATCGGGGCTCTGAAATTTTTTAGCCTTCTTTTTTTCGTCAAGTGAGTTTTTACGTTAAAACGGGATCACCGTGGCTGGTCTTCGATTTACCATCCCTGGAGAGTGGTGCACCATGGTACTGTTCCATTTCAAATCCCTACACCCATTTATAAAAGTCGCACGGCGCTGTTTCGGCATTTTGGACGGATGTTGCACCTTGCACCGCAGATGTTGCACCTTGCACCGCAGATGTTAAACCTTGCACCGCAGATGTTGCACCCTGTGGATATCGATTCTTCGGACGGCCATAACTGTTGGCTCGTTTTGAGTTACGGGAGCCATAACCAGTCAAAACGAAGCTCTCTGTGAGTTCTACAGCTTTGACCGCTTTAAGCCGTAAATAGATAGTTTCATACCCAAAAAAGTCTATCCGAACCTCAATCGGAGCTCTGATGTTTTTTAGGCTTCTTTTTTTCGTCAAGTGAATCTTTACGTTAAAACGGGATCACCGTGCCTAGTCTTCGATTTACCATCCCTGGAGAGTGGTGCACCATGGTACTGTTCCATTTCAAATCCACGCACCCATTTCTAAAAGTCGCACGGCGCTGTTTCCGCATTTTGGACGGATGTTGCACCTTGCACCGCAGATCTTGCAACCTGTGGATATCGATTCTTCAGACGGCCATAACTGTTGGCTCGTTTAGAGTTACGGGAGCCATAACCGGTCAAAACGAAGCTCTCTGTGAGTTCTATGGATTTGACAGCTTTAAGCCGTCAATGGATAGTTTCATTCCCAAAAAAAGCTATCCGAACCTCAATCGGGGTTCAAAAGTTTTTTAGCCTTCTTTTTTTAGTCAAGTGAATTTTTACGTTAAAACGAGATCACCATGGCTGGTCTTCGATTTACCATCCCTGGAGAGTGGTGCACCACGGTACTGCTCCATTTCAAATCAATGCACCCATTTTTAAAAGTCGCACGGCGCTCTTTCGGCATTTTGGACAGATGTTGCACCTTGCACCGCAGATGTTGCACCCTGTGGATATCGATTCTTCGGACGGCCATAACTGTTGGCTCGTGTAGAGTTACGGGAGCCATAACCAGTCAAAACGAAGCTCTTTGTGAGCTCTACGGCTTTGACCGCCTTAAGCCGTCAATGGATAGTTTCATTCCCAAAAAAGTCTATCTGAACCTCAATCGGAGCTCTGAAGTTTTTTAGCCTTCTTTTTTTCGTCAAGTGAATTTTTACGTTAAAACGGGTTCACCGTGGCTGGTCTTCGATTTACCATCCCTGGAGATTGGTTCACCATGGTACTGTTCCATTTCAAATCCCTTCACCCATTTCTAAAAGTCGCACGGCACTGTTTCGGCATTTTGGACGGATGTTGCACCTTGCACCGCAGATGTTGTACCTTGCACCGCAGATGTTGAACCTTGCACCGCAGATGTTGCACCCTGTGGATATCGATTCTTCGGACGGCCATAACTGTTCGCTCGTTTTGAGTTACGGGAGCCATAACTAGTCAAAACGAAGCTCTCTGTGAGTTCTACGGCTTTGATCGCTTTAAGCCGTAAATAGATAGTTTCATACCCAAAAAAGTCTATCCGAACCTCAATCGGGAATATGAAGTTTTTTAGCCTTCTTTTTTTCGTCAAGTGAATTTTTAGGTTAAAACGGGATCACCGTGGCTGGTTTTCGCTTTACCATCCCTGGAGAGTGGTGCACCATGGTACTATTCCATTTCAAATCCTTGCACCCATTTCTAAAAGTCGCACGGCGCTGTTTCGGAATTTCGGATGGATGTTGCACCTTACACCGCAGATGTTGCACCCTATGGATATCGATTCTTCGAACGGCCATAATTGTTGGCTCGTTTTGAGTTACTTGAGCCATAACCAGTCAAAACGAAGCTCTCTGTGAGTTCTAAGGCTTTGATGGCTTTAAGCCGTCAATGGATAGTTTCATACCCAAAAAAGGCTATCCGAACCTCAATCGGAGCTCTGAAGTTTTTTAGCCGTCTTTTTTTCGTAAAGTGAATTTTTACGTTAAAACGGGATCACCGTGGCTGGTCTTCGATTTACCATCCCTGGTGAGTGGTGCACCATGGTACTGTTCCATTTCAAATCCCTGCACCCATTTCTAAAAGTCACACGGTGTTGTTTCGTCATTTTGGACGGATGTTGCACCTTGCACCGCAGATGTTGCACCCTGTGGATATCGATTCTTCGGATGACCATAACTGTTGGCTCGTTTAGAGTTACGGGAGCCATAACCAGTCAAAACGAAGCTTTCTGTGATTTCTACGGCTTTGTCTGCTTTAAGCCGTCAATGGATAGTTTCATACCCAAAAATGGCTATCCGAACCTCAATCGGGGCTCTGAAGTTTTTTAGCCTTCTTTTTTTCGTCAAGTGAATTTTTACGTTAAAACGGGATCACCGTGCCTGGTCTTCGATTTACCATCCCTGGAGAGTGGTACACCATGGTACTGTTCCATTTCAAATCCCTTCACCCATTTCTAAAAGTCGCACGGCCCTGTTTCGGCATTTTGGACGGTTTTTGCACCTTGCACCGCAGATGTTGTACCTTGCACCGTAGATGTTGAACCTTGCACCGCAGATGTTGCACCCTGTGGATATCGATTCTTCGGACGGCCATAACTGTTCGCTCGTTTTGAGTTACGAGAGCCATAACTAGTCAAAACGAAGCTCTCTGTGAGTTCTACGGCTTTGACTGCTTTAAGCCGTAAATAGATAGTTTCATACCCAAAAAAGTCTATCCGAACCTCAATCGGGAATCTGAAGTTTTTTAGCCTTCTTTTTTTCGTCAAGTGAATTTTTAGGTTAAAACGGGATCACCGTTGCTGGTTTTCGCTTTACCATCCCTGGAGAGTGGTGCACCATGGTACTATTCCATTTCAAATCCTTGCACCCATTTCTAAAAGTCGCACGGCGCTGTTTCGGAATTTCGGATGGATGTTGCACCTTGCACCGCAGATGTTGCACCCTATGGATATCGATTCTTCGAACGGCCATAATTGTTGGCTCGTTTTGAGTTACTTGAGCCATAACCAATCAAAACGAAGCTCTCTGTGAGTTCTAAGGCTTTGATGGCTTTAAGCCGTCAATGGATAGTTTCATACCCAAAAAAGGCTATCCGAACCTCAATCGGAGCTCTGAAGTTTTTTAGCCGTCTTTTTTTCGTAAAGTGAATTTTTACGTTAAAACGGCATCACCGTGGCTGGTCTTCGATTTACCATCCCTGGTGAGTGGTGCACCATGGTACTGTTCCATTTCAAATCTCTGCACCCATTTCTAAAAGTCACACGGTGTTGTTTCATCATTTTGGACGGATGTTGCACCTTGCACCGTAGATGTTGCACCCTGTGGATATCGATTCTTCGGATGACCATAACTGTTGGCTCGTTTAGAGTTACGGGAGTCATAACCAGTCAAAACGAAGCTTTCTGTGATTTCTACGGCTTTGTCTGCTTTAAGCCGTCAATGGATAGTTTCATACCCAAAAATGGCTATCCGAACCTCAATCGGGGCTCTGAAGTTTTTTAGCCTTCTTTTTTTCGTCAAGTGAATTTTTACGTTAAAACGGGATCACCGTGCCTGGTCTTCGATTTACCACCCTGAAGTGTGGTGCACCATGGTACTGTTCCATTTCAAATCCCTGCACCCATTTCTAAAAGTCGCACGACGGTGTTTCGTCATTTTGGACGGATGTTGCACCATGCACCGCAGATGTTGCACCCTGTGGATATCGATTCTTCGGACGGCCATAACTGTTGGCTCGTTTAGAGTTACGGGAGCCATAACCAGTCAAAATGAAACTCTCTGTGAGTTCTATTGCTTTGACCGCTTTAAGCATTCAATGGATAGTTTCATACCCAAAAAAGGCTATCCGAACCTCAATCGGGGCTCTGAAATTTTTTAGCCTTCTTTTTTTTGTCAAGTGAGTTTTTACGTTAAAACGGGATCACCGTGGCTGGTCTTCGATTTACCATCCCTGGAGAGTGGTGCACCATGGTACTGTTCCATTTCAAATCCCTGCACCCATTTATAAAAGTAGCACGACGCTGTTTCGGCATTTTGGACGGATGTTGCACCTTGCACCGCAGATGTTGCACCCTGTGGATATCGATTCTTCGGATGGCCATAACTGTTGGCTTGTTTAGAGTTACGGGAGCCATAACCAGTCAAAACGAAGCTCTCTGTGAGTTCTATGGCTTTGACCGCTTTAAGCCGTCAATGGATAGTTTCATACCCAAAAAAGGCTATCCGAACTTCTATTGGGGATCTGAAGTTTTTTAGCCTTCTTTTTTTCGTCAAGTGAATTTTTACATTAAAACGGGATCACCGTGCCTGGTCTTCGATTTACCATCCCTGATGAGTGGTTCACCATGGTACTGTTCCATTTCAAATCCCTGCACCCATTTTTAAAAGTCGCACGGCGCTGTTGTGGCATTTTGGACGGATGTTGCACCATGCACCGCAGATGTTGCACCCTGTGGATATCGATTCTTCGGACGGCCATAACTGTTGGCTCGTTTAGAGTTACGGGAGCCATAACCAGTCAAAACAAAGCTCTCTGTGAGTTCTACAGCTTTGACTGCTTTAAGCCGTCAATGTATAGTTTCATACCCAAAAAAGGCTATCCGAATCTCAATCGGGGGTCTGAAGTTTTTTAGCTTTCTTTTTTTCATCAAGTGAATTTTTACGTTAAAACGGGATCACCGTGCCTTGTCTTTGATTTACCATCCCTGGAGAGTGGTACACCATGGTATTGTTCCATTTCAAATCCCTGCACCCATTTCTAAAAGTCGCACGGCGCTGTTTTGGCATTTTGGACGGATGTTGCACCGTAGATGTTGCACCTTGCACCGCAAATGTTGCACCCTGTGGATATCGATTCTTTGGACGGCCATAACTGTTGGCTCGTTTAGAGTTCGGGAGCCATAACCAGACCAAACGAAGCTCTCTGTGAGTTCTACGGCTTTGACGGCTTTAAGCCGTCAATGGATAATTTCATACCCAAAAAGGCTATCCGAACCTCAATCGGGGCTCTGAAGTTTTTTAGCCGTCTTTTTTTCGTCAAGTGAATTTTTACGTTAAAACGGGATCACCGTGGATGGTCTTTGATTTACCATCCCTGGAGAATGGTGCACCATGGTACTGTTCCATTTCAAATCCCTGCACCCATTTTTAAAAGTCGCACGGCGCTGTTGCGGCATTTTGGACGGATGTTGCACCATGCACCGCAGATGTTGCACCCTGTGGATATCGATTCTTCGGACGGCCATAACTGTTGGCTCGTTTAGAGTTACGGGAGCCATAACCAGTCAAAACAAAGCTCTCTGTGAGTTCTACAGCTTTGACCGCTTTAAGCCGTCAATGTATAGTTTCATACCCAAAAAAGGCTATCCGAATCTCAATCGGGGGTCTGAAGTTTTTTAGCCTTCTTTTTTTCGTCAAGTGAATTTTTACGTTAAAACGGGATCACCGTGCCTTGTCTTTGATTTACCATCCCTGGAGAGTGGTGCACCATGGTATTGTTCCATTTCAAATCCCTGCACCCATTTCTAAAAGTCGCACGGCGCTGTTTTGGCATTTTGGACGGATGTTGCACCGTAGATGTTGCACCTTGCACCGCAAATGTTGCACCCTGTGGATATCGATTCTTTGGACTGCCATAACAGTTGGCTCGTTTAGAGTTCGGGAGCCATAACCAGACCAAACGAAGCTCTTTGTGAGTTCTACGGCTTTGACGGCTTTAAGCCGTCAATGGATAATTTCATACCCAAAAAGGCTATCCGAACCTCAATCGGGGCTCTGAAGTTTTTTAGCCGTCTTTTTTTCGTCAAGTGAATTTTTACGTTAAAACGGGATCACCGTGGCTGGTCTTTGATTTACCATCCCTGGAGAATGGTGCACCATGGTACCGTTCCATTTCAATTCCCTGCACCCATTTCTAAAAGTCGCACGACGCTGTTTCGGCATTTTGGACGGATGTTGCACCTTGCACCGCAGATGTTGCACCTTGTGGATATCGATTCTTCGGACGACCATAACTGTTGGCTCGTTTAGAGTTACGGGAGCCATAACCAGTCAAAACGAAGCTCTCTATGAGTTCTACGGCTTTGACCGCTTTAACCCGTCAATGGATTGTTTCATACCCAAAAAAGGCCATCTGAACCTCAATCGGGGCTCTTAAGTTTTTTAGCCTTCTTTTTTTCGTCAAGTGAATTTTTACGTTAAAACGGGATCACCGTGGCTGGTCTTCGATTTACCGTCCCTGGAGAGTTGTGCACCATGGTACTGTTCCATTTCAAATATCTGCACCCATTTCTAAAAGTCGCACGGCGCTGTTTCGTCATTTTGGACGGATGTTGCACCTTGCACCGCAGATGTTGCACCCTGTGGATATCGATTCTTCGGACGGCCATAACTGTTGCCTCGTTTAGAGTTACGGGAGCCATAACCAGTAAAAACGAAGCTCTCTATGAGTTCTACGGCTTTGACCACTTTAAGCCGTCAATGGATAGTTTCATACCCAAAAAGGTTTATCGGAACCTCAATCGGGGATTTGAAGTTTTTTTGGCTTCTTTTTTTCGTCAAGTAAAGTTATACGTTTAACCGGGATCACCGTGGCTAGTCTTCGATTTACCATCCGTTGAGTGTGGTGCACCATGGTACTGTTCCATTTCAAATCCCTGCACCCATTTCTAAAAGTCGCACGGAGCTGTTTTGGCATTTTGGACGGATGTTGCACCTTGCACCGCAGATGTTGCACCCTGTGGATAACGATTCTTCGGACCGCCATAACTATTGGCTCGTTTAGAGTTACGGGAGCCATAACCAGTCAAAACGAAGCTCTTTGTGAGTTCTATGGCTTTGACCGCTTTAAGCCGTCAATGGATAGTTTCATACCCAAAAAAGGATCTCCGAACCTCAATCGGGTCTCTGAAGTATTATAGCCTTCTTTTTTTCTTCACGTGAATTTTTACGTTAAAACGGGAACACCGTGGCTGGTCTTCGATTTACCATCCCTGGAGAGTGGTACACCATGTTACTGTTCCATTTCAAATCCATGCACCCATTTCTAAAAGTCGCACGACACTGTTTCGGCATTTTGGACGGATGTTACACCTTGCACCGTAGATGTTGCACCCTGTGGATATCGATTCTTCGGACAGCCATAACTGTTGGCTCGTTTAGAGTTACGGGAGCCATAACCAGTCAAAACGAAGCTCTTTATGAGTTCTACGGCTTTGACAGCTTTAAGCTGTAAATGGATAGTTTCATAGCCAAAAAAGGATATCCGAACCTCAATCGGGTCTATGAAGTTTTTTAGCCTTCTTTTATTCGTCACGTGAATTTTTACGTTAAAACGGGAACACCGTGGCTGGTCGTCGATTTACCATCCCTGGAGAGTGGTGCACCATGGTACTGTTCCATTTCAAATCCATACACCCATTTCTAAAGGTCACACGGCTCTGTTTTGGCATTTTGGACGGATGCTGCACCTCGCCCCGCAGATGTTGCACCCTGTGGATATCGATTCTTCGGACGACCATAACTGTTGTCTCGTTTAGAGTTACGGGAGCCATAACCAGTCAAAATGAATCTCTCTGTGAGTTCTACGGCTTTGATAGCTTTAACACGTCAATGGATAGTTTCATACCCAAAAAAGGCTATCCGAATCTCAATCGGTGCTCTATGGTACTGTTCCATTTCAAATCCCTGCACCCATTTCTAAAATTCGCACGGTGCTGTTTCGGCATTTTGGACGGATGTTGCACCTTGCACCGCAGATGTTGCACCTTGTCGATATCGATTATTCGGACGGCCATAACTTTTGGCTCGTTTAGAGTTACGGGAGCCATAACCAGTCAAAACGAAGCTCTCTATGAGTTCTACGGCTTTGACCACTTTAAGCCATCAATGGATAGTTTCATACCCAAAAAAGGGTATCCGTACCTCAATCGGGGCTCTGATGTTTTTTAGCCTTCTTTTTTTCGTCAAGTGAATTTTTACGTTAAAACGGGATCACCGTGGCTGGTCTTCGATTTACCATCCCTTGAGAGTGGTGCACCATGGTACTGTTCCATTTCAATTCACTGCACCCATTTCTAAAAGTCGCACGACGCTGTTTCCGCATTTTGGACGGATGTTGCACCTTGCACCGCAGATGTTGCACCTTGTGGATATCGATTCTTCGTACGACCATAACTGTTGGCTCGTTTAGAGTTACGGGAGCCATAACCCGTCAAAACGAAGCTCTCTATGAGTTCTACGGCTTTGACCGCTTTAAGCCGTCAATGGATTGGTTAATACCCAAAAAAGGCTATCCGAACCTCAATCGGGGCTTTGAAGTTTTTTAGCCTTCTTTTTTTCGTCAAGTGAATTTTTACGTTAAAACGGGATCACCGTGGCTGGTCTTCGATTTACCATCCCTGGAGAGTGGTGCACCATGGTACTGTTCCATTTCAAATCCCTGCAGCCATTTCTAAAAGTCGCACGGCGCTGTTTCGGCATTTTGGACGGATGTTGCACCTTGCACCGCAGATGTTGCACCCTGTGGATATCGATTCTTCGGACGGCCATAACTGTTGGCTCGTTTAGAGTTACGGGAGCCATAACCAGTCAAAACGAAGCTCTCTGTGAGTTCTACGGCTTTGACCGCTTTAAGTCGTCAATGGATAGTTTCATACCCAAAAAAGTCTTTCCGAACCTCAATCGGGGCACTGAAGTTTTTTAGCCTTCTTTTTTTCGTCAAGTGAATTTTTACGTTAAAACGGGATCACCGTGGCTGGTCTTCGATTTACCATCCCTTGAGAGTGGTGCACCATGGTACTGTTCCATTTCAAATCCTTGCACCTATTTCTAAAAGTCGCATGGCGCTGTTTCGGCATTTTGAACGGATGTTGCACCTTGCACCGCAGATGTTGCACCCTGTGGACATCGATTCTTCGGACGGCCATAACTTTTGGCTCGTTTAGAGTTACGGGAGCCATAATCAGTCAAAAGAAAGCTCTCTGTGAGTTCTATGGCTTTATTGGCTTTAAGCTGTCAATGGATAGTTTCATACCCAAAAAAGGCTATCCGAACCTCAATTGGAGCTCTGAAGTTTTTTAGCCTTCTTTTTTTGGTCAAGTGAATTTTTAATTTAAAACGGGATCACCGTTACTGGTCTTTGATTTACCATCCCTGGAGAGTGGTGCACCATGGTACTGTTCCATTTCAAATCTCTGCACCCATTTCTAAAATTCACACGGCGCTGTTTCGGCATTTTGGACGTATGTTGCACCTTGCACCGCAGATGTTGCATCCTGTGGATATCGATTCTTCGGACGGCCATAACTGTTGGCTCGTTTAGAGTTACGGGAGCTATAACCAGTCAAAACGAAGCTCTCTGTGAGTTCTACGGCTTTGATGGCTTTAAGCTGTAAATGGACAGTTTCATACCCAAAAAAGGATATCCGAACCTCAATCGGGTCTTTGAAGTTTTTTAGCCTTCTTTTATTCGTCACGTGAATTTTTACGTTAAGACGGGAACACCGTGGCTGGTCTTCGAATTACCATCCCTGGAGGGTGGTGCACCATGGTACTGTTCCATTTCAAATCCATGCACCCATTTCTAAAAGTCGCACGACACTGTTTCGGCATTTTGGACGGATGTTGCACCTTGCACCGCAGATGTTGCACCATGTGGATATCAATTCTTCGGACGGCCATAACTGTTGTCTCGTTAAGAGTTACGGGAGCCAGAACTAGTCAAAATGAAGCTCTCTATGAATTCTACGGCTTTGACGGCTTTAAGCTGTAAATATATAGTTTCATAGCCAAAAAAGGATATCCGAACCTCAATCGGGTCTATGAAGTTTTTTAGCCTTCTTTTATTCGTCACGTGAATTTTTACGTTAAAACAGGGACACCGTGGCTGGTCATCGATTTACCATCCCTGGAGAGATGTGCACCATGGTACAGTTCCATTTCAAATCCATGCACCCATTTCTAAAGGTCACACGGCTCTATTTCATCATTTTGGACGGATGTTGCACCTCGCACCGCAGATGTTGCACCCTGTGGATATCGATTCTTCGGACGACCATAACTGTTGTCTCGTTTAGATTTACGGGAGCCATAACCAGTCAAAACGAAGCTCTCTGTGAGTTCTACGGCTTTGACAGCTTTAAGCTGTCAATGGATAGTTTCATACCCAAAAAGGCTATCCGAATCTCAATCGGGGCTTTGAAGTTTTTTAGCCTTCTTTTTTTCGTCTAGTGAATTTTTACGTTAAAACGGGATCACCGTGGCTGGTCTTCGATTTACCATCCTTGGAGAGTGGTTCACCATGGTACTGTTCCATTTCAAATCCCTGCACCCATTTCTAAAAGTCGCACGGTGCTGTTTCGGAATTTTGGACGGATGTTGCACCTTGCACCGCAGATGTTGCACCCTGTGGATATCGATTATTCGGACGGCCATAACTGTTGGCTCGTTTAGAGTTACGGGAGTTATAACCAGTCAAAATGAAGCTCTCTGTGAGTTCTACGGCTTTGACCACTTTAAGCCGTCAATGGATAGTTTCATACACAAAAAAGACTATCCGAACCTAAATCGGGGCACTGATGTTGTTTAGCCTACTTTTTTTCGTCAAGTGAATTTTTACGTTAAAACGGGATCACCGTGCCTGGTCTTCGATTTACCATCCCTGGAGAGTGGTGCACCATGGTACTGTTCCATTTCAAATCCCTGCACTCATTTCTAAAAGTCGCACGGCGCTGTTTCGGCATTTTGGACGGATGTTGCACCATGCACCGCAGATGTTGCACCCTGTGGATATCGATTCTTCGGACGGCCATAAATGTTGGCTCATATAGAGTTACGGGAGCCATAACCAGTCAAAACGAAGCTCTCTGTGAGTTCTACAGCTTTGACCGCTTTAAGCCATCAATGGATAGTTACATACCCAAAAAAGGATCTTCGAACCTCAATCGGGTCTTTGAGGTATTATAGCCTTCTTTTTTTTCTTCACGTGAATTTTTACGTTAAAACGGGAACACCGTGGCTGGTCTTCGATTTACCATCCCTGGAGAGTGGTACACCATGGTACTATTCCATTTCAAATCCATGCACCCATTTCTAAAAGTCGCACGACACTGTTTCGGCATTTTGGACGGATGTTGCACCTTGCACCGTAGATGTTGCACCCTGTGGATATCGATTCTTCGGACGGCCATAATTGTTGGCTCGTTTAGAGTTACGGGAGCCATAACTAGTCAAAACGAAGCTCTTTGTGAGTTCTACGGCTTTGATAGCCTTAAGCCGTCAATGGATAGTTTCATTCCCAAAAAAGTCTATCCGAACCTCAATCGGGGCTCTGAAGTTTTTTAGCCTTCTTTTTTTCTTTAAGTGAATTTTTACGTTTAAACGAGATCACCGTGGCTGTTCTTCGATTTACCATCCCTGGAGAGTGGTGCACCATGGTACTGTTTCATTTCAAATCCCTGCACCCATTTCTAAAAGTCGCACGACACTGTTTCGGCATTTTGGATGGATGTTGCACCTTGCACCGCAGATGTTGCACCTTGCACCACAGATGTTAAACCTTGCACCGCAGATGTTAAACCTTACACCGCAGATGTTGCAACCTGTGGATATCGATTCTTCGGACGGCCATAACTGTTGGCTCGTTTAGAGTTACGGGAGCCATAAGCGGTCAAAACGAAGCTCTCTGTGAGTTCTACGGCTTTGACAGCTTTAAGCCGTCAATGGATAGTTTCATACCCAAAAAAGTCTATCCGAACCTCAATCGGGGCTCCGAAGTTTTTTAGCCTTCTTTTTTCGTCAAGTGAATTTTTACGTTAAAACGAGATCACCGTGGCTGTTCTTCGATTTACCATCCCTGGAGAGTGGTGCACCATGGTACTGTTCCATTTCAAATCCCTGCACCCATTTCTAAAAGTCGCACGACACTGTTTCGGCATTTTGGATGGATGTTGCACCTTGCACCGCAGATGTTGCACCTTGCACCGCAGATGTTGCACCCTGTGGATATCGATTCTTCGGACGGCCATAACTGTTGGCTCGTTTTGAGTTACGGGAGCCATAACCAGTCAAAACGAAGCTCTCTGTGAGTTCTACGGCTTTGACCGCTTTAAGCCGTAAATAGATAGTTTCATACCCAAAAAAGTCTATCCGAACCTCAATCGGGGCTCTGATGTTTTTTAGCCTTCTTTTTTTCGTCAAGTGAATTTTTACGTTAAAACGGGATCACCGTGCCTCGTCTTCGATTTACCATCCCTGGAGAGTAGTGCACCATGGTACTGTTCCATTTCAAATCCACGCACCAATTTCTAAATGTCCCACGGCGCTGTTTCAGCATTTTGGACGGATGTTGCACCTTGCACCGCAGATGTTGCAACCTGTGGATATCGATTCTTCGGACGGCCATAACTGTTGGCCCATTTAGAGTTACGGGAGCCATAACCGATCAAAACGAAGCTCTCTGTGAGTTCTACGGCTTTGACAGGTTTAAGTTGTCAATGGATAGTTTCATACCCAAAAAAGTCTATCCGAACCTCAATCCGAGCTCTGAAGTTTTTTAGCCTTCTTTTTTCGTCAAGTGAATTTTTACGTTAAAACGGGATCACCGTGCCTGGTCTTCGATTTACCATCCCTGGAGAGTGGTGCACCAAGGCACTGTTCCATTTCAAATCCCTGCACCCATTTCTAAAAGTCGCACGGCGCTGTTTCGGCATTTTGGACGGATGTTGCAGCTTGCACCGCAGATGTTGCACCTTGCACCGCAGATGTTGCACCCTGTGGATATCGATTCTACGGACGGCCATAATTGTTGGCTCATTTAGAGTTACGGGAGCCATAACTAGTCAAAACGAAGCTCTTTGTGAGTTCTACGGCTTTGACGGTTATGAGCCATCAATGGATAGTTTCATACCCAAAAAAGGCTATCCCAACCTCAATCGGGACTGTGAAGTTTTTTAGCCGTCTTTTTTCGTCAAGTGAATTTTTACATTAAAACGGGATCACCGTGGCTGGTCTTCGATTTACCATCCCTGGAGAGTGGTGTACCATGGTACTGTTTCATTTCAAATCCCTGCTCCCATTTCTAAAAGTTGCACGGCGCTGTTTCGGCATTTGGACGGATGTTTCACCTTGCACCGCAGATGTTGCACCTTGTGAATATCGATTCTTCGGACGACCATAACTGTTGGCTCGTTTAGAGTTACGGGAGCCATAACCAGTTAAAATGAAGCTCTTTGTGAGTTCTACGGCTTTAAGCCGTCAATGGATAGTTTCATACCCAAAAACTGCTATCCGAACCTCAATCGGGGCTCTGAAGTTTTTTAGCCTTCTTTTTTTCATCAAGGGAATTTTTACGTTAAAACGAGATCACCGTGGCTGGTCTTTGATTTACCATCCCTTGAGAGTGGTTCACCATCGTACTGTTCCATTTCAAATCCCTTAACCCATTTCTAAAAGTCGCACGGCACTGTTTCGGCATTTTGGACGGAAGTTGCTCCTTGCACCGCAGATGTTGCACCTTGTGGATATCGATTCTTCGGACGGACATAACTGTTGGCTCGTTTAGAATTACAGCAGCCATAACCAGTCAAAACGAAGCTCTTTGTGAGTTCTACGGCTTTGACGGCTTTAAGCGGTCAATGGATAGTTTCATACCCAAAAAATGCTATCCGAACCTCAATCGGAGCTTTGAAGTTTTTTTGCCTTCTTTTTTTCGTCAAGTGAATTTTTACGTTAAAACGGGATCACCGTGGCTGGTCTTCGATTTACCATCCCTAAAGAGTGGTTCACCATGGTACAGTTCCATTTCAAATCCCTGCACCCATTTCAAAAAGTCGCACGGTGCTGTTTCGGCATTTCGAACAGATGTTGCACCTTGCACCGCAGATGTTGCACCCTATGGATATCGATTCTTCGGACGACCATAACTGTTGGCTCGTTTAGAGTTACGGGAGCTATAACCAGTCAAAACGATGCTTTCTGAGAGTTCTACGGCTTTGACAACTTTAAGCTATAAATGGATAGTTTCATACCCAAAAAAGGATATCCGAACCTCAATCGGGGCTTTGAAGTTTTTTATCCTTCTTTTATTCGTCACGTGAATTTTTACGTTAAAACGGGAACACCGTGGCTGGCCTTCAATTTACAATCCCTAGAGAGTGGTGCAGCATGGTACTGTTCCATTTCAAATCCATGCACCCGTTTCTAAAAGTCGCACGGCACTGTATCGGCATTTTGGATGGATGTTGCACATCGCACCGCATATGTTGCACCCTATGGATATCGATTCTTCGGACGGCCATAATTGTTGTCTCGTTTAGAGTTACGGGAGCCATAACCAGTCAATACGAAGCTCTCTGTGAGTTCTACGGCTTTGACCGCTTTAAGCCGTCAATGGATAGTTTCATACCCAAAAAAGACTATCCGAACCTCAATCGGGGCTCAAATGTTTTTTAGCCTTCTTTTTTTCGTCAAGTGAATTTTTACGTTAAAACGGGATCACCATGGCTGGTCTTCGATTTACCATCCCTGGAGAGTGGTGCACCATGGTACTGTTCCATTTCAAATCACTGCACCCATTTTTAAAAGTCGCACGACGCTGTTTCGGCATTTTGGATGGATGTTGCACCTTGCACCGCAGATGTTGCACCCTGTGGATATCGATTCTTCGGACGGCCATAACTTTTGGCTCGTTTAGAGTTACGGGAGCCATAACCAGTCAAAATGAAGCTCTTTGTGAGTTCTACGGCTTTGTCTGCCTTAAGCCGTCAATGGATAGTTTCATTCCCAAAAAAGTCTATCCGAACCTCAATCGGAGCTCTGAAGTTTTTTAGCCTTCTTTTTTTCGTCAAGTGAATTTTTACGTTAAAACGGGATCACCGTGGCTGGTCTTCGATTTACCATCCCTGGAGAGTGGCTCACCATGGTACTGTTCCATTTCAAACCACTGCACCCATTTCTAAAAGTCGCACGACACAGTTTCGGCATTTTGGACGGATGTTGCACCTTGCACCGCAGATGTTGCACCTTGCACCGCAAATGTTGAACCTTGCACCGCAGATGTTGCACCCTATGGATATCGATTCTTCGGACGGCCATAATTGTTGTCTCGTTTAGAGTTACGGGAGCCATAACCAGTCAATACGAAGCTCTCTGTGAGTTCTACGGCTTTGACCGCTTTAAGCCGTCAATGGATAGTTTCATACCCAAAAAAGACTATCCGAACCTCAATCGGGGCTCAAATATTTTTTAGCCTTCTTTTTTTCGTCAAGTGAATTTTTACGTTAAAACGGGATCACCTTGGCTGGTCTTCGATTTACCATCCCTGGAGAGTGGTGCACCATGGTACTGTTCCATTTCAAATCCTTGCACCCGTTTCTAAAAGTCGCACGGCGTTGTTTCGGCATTTTGGACGGATGTTGCACCTTGCACCGCAGATGTTGCACCCTATGTATATCGATTTTTCGGACGGCCATAACTGTTGTCTCATTTACAGTTACGGGAGACATAACCAGTCAAAACGAAGCTCTCTGTGAGTTCTACGGCTTTGACGGCTTTAGGCTGTAAATGGATAGTTTCATACCCAAAAAAGGATATTCGAACCTCAATCGGGTCTTTGAAGTTTTTTAGCCTTCTTTTATTCGTCACGTGAATTTTTACGTTAAAACTAGAATACCGTGGCTGGTCTTCGATTAACCATCCCTGGAGAGTGGTGCACCATGATACTGTTCCATTTCAAATCCATGCACCCATTTCTAAAAGCCGCACGACACTGTTTCGGCATTTTGGACGGATGTTGCACCTCGTACCGCAGATGTTGCACCCTGTGGATATCGATTCTTCGGACGACCATAACTGTTGTCTCGTTTAGAGTTACGGGAGCCATAACCAGTCAAAACGAAGCTCTCTGTGAGTTCTACGGCTTTGACAGCTTTAAGCCATCAATGGATAGTTTCATACCCAATAAAGGCTATTCGAATCACAATCGGGGCTTTGAACTTTTTTAGCCTTCTTTTTTTCCTCAAGTGAATTTTTACGTTAAAACGGGATCACCGTGGCAGGTCTTCGATTTACCATCTGTGGTGAGTGGTGCACCATGGTACTGTTCCATTTCAAATCCCTGCACCCATTTCTAAAAGTCGCACGCCGCTGTTTTGGCATTTTGGACGGATGTTGCACCTTGCACCGCAGATGTTGCACCCTATGGATATCGATTCTTCGGACGGCCATAACTGTTGGCTCGTTTAGAGTTACGGGAGTCATAACCAGTCAAAACGAAGCTCTTTGTGAGTTCTACGCCTTTGACTGCTTTATGCCGTCAGTGGATAGTTTCATACCCAAAAAAGGCTATCCGAACCTCAATCGGGGCTCTGATGTTTTTTAGCCTTCGTTTTTTCGTCAAGTGAATTTTTACGTTAAAACGGGATCACCGTGCCTAGTCTTTGATTTACCATCCCTGGAGAGTGGTGCACCATGGTACTGTTCCATTTCAAATCCACGCACCCATTTCTAAAAGTCGCACAGCGCTGTTTCGGCATTTTGGACGGATGTTGCACCATGCACCGCAGATGTTGCACCCTATGGATATCGATTCTTCAGATGGCCATAACTGTTGGCTCGTTTAGAGTTACGGGAGCCATAACCGGTCAAAACGAAGCTCTTTGTGAGTTCTACGGCTTTGACAGCTTTAAGCCGTCAATGGATAGTTTCATACCCAAAAAAGGGTATCCGAATCTCAATCGGGTCTCTGAAATTTTTTAGCCTTTTTTTTTCTTCACGTGAATTTTTACGTTAAAACGGGAACACCGTAGCTGGTCTTCGATTTACCATCCCTGGAGAGTGGTGCACCATGGTACTGTTCCATTTCAAATCCACGCACCCATTTCTAAAATTCGCACGGCACTGTTTCGGCATTTTAGACGGATGTTGCACCTTGCACCGCAGATGTTGCACCCTGTGGATATCGATTCTTCGGACGGCCATAACTTTTGGCTCGTTTAGAGTTACGGGAGCCATAACCAGTCAAAACGAAGCTCTTTGTGAGTTCTACGGCTTTGACCGCCTTAAGCCATCAATGGATAGTTTCATTCCCAAAAAAGGCTATCCGAACCTCAATCGGGGCTCTGGAGTTTTTTAGCCTTCTTTTTTTCGTCAAGTGAATTTTTACGTTAAAACGGGATCACCATGGCTGGTCTTCGATTTACCATCCCTGGAGAGTGGTGCACCATGGTACTGTTCCATTTCAAATCACTGCACCCATTTTTAAAAGTCGCACGGCGCTATTTCGGCATTTTGGACGGATGTTGCACCTTGCACCGCAGATGTTGCACCCTGTGGATATCGATTCTTCGGACGGCCATAACTTTTGGCTCGTTTAGAGTTACGGGAGCCATAACCAGTCAAAACGAAGCTCTTTGTGAGTTCTATGGCTTTGACCGCCTTAAGCCGTCAATGGATAGTTTCATTCCCAAAAAAGTCTATCCGAACCTCAATCGGAGCTCTGAAGTTTTTTAGCCTTCTTTTTTTCGTCAAGTGAATTTTTACGTTAAAACGGGATCACCGTGGCTGGTCTTTGATTTACCAACCCTGGAGAGTGGTGCACCATGGTACTGTCCATTTCAAATCCCTGCACCCATTTCTAAAAGTCGCACGGCGCTGTTTCTGCATTTTGGACAGATGTTGCACCTTGCACCGCAGATGTTGCACCCTATGGATATCGATTCTTCGGACGGCCATAACTGTTGGCTCGTTTAGAGTTACGGGAGCTATAACCAGTCAAAACGATGCTTTCTGTGAGTTCTACGGCTTTCACAACTGTAAGCTATAAATGGATAGTTTCATACCCAAAAAAGGATATCCGAACCTCAATCGGGTCTTTGAAGTTTTTTAGCCTTCTTTTATTCGTCACGTGAATTTTTACGTTAAAACGGGAACACCATGGCTGGCCTTCGATTTACAATCCCTGGAGAGTGGTGCAGCATGGTACTGTTCCATTTCAAATCCATGCACCCATTTCTAAAAGTCGCACGGCACTATTTCGGCATTTTGGACGGATGTTGCACATCGCACCGCATATGTTGCACCCTATGGATATCGATTGTTCGGACGGCCATAATTGTTATCTCGTTTAGAGTTACGGGAGCCATAACCAGTCAAAACGAAGCTCTCTGTGAGTTCTATGGCTTGGACCGCTTTAAGCCGTCAATGGATAGTTTCATACCCAAAAAAGGCTATCCGAACCTTAATCGGGGCTCAAAAGTTTTTTAGCCTTCTTTTTTTCATCAAGTGAATTTTTACGTTAAAACGAGATCACCATGGCTGTTCTTCGATTTACCATCCCTGGAGAGTGGTGCACCATGGTACTGTTCCTTTTCAAATCACTGCACCCATTTTTATAAGTCGCACGGCGCTGTTTCGGCATTTTGGATGGATGTTGCACCTTGCACCGCAGATGTTGCACCCTGTGGATATCGATTCTTCGGACGGCCATAACTTTTGGCTCGTTTAGAGTTACGGGAGCCATAACCAGTCAAAACGAAGCCCTTTGTGAGTTCTACGGCTTTGACCGCCTTAAGCCGTCAATGGATAGTTTCCCAAAAAAGTCTATCCGAACCTCAATCGGAGCTCTGAAGTTTTTTAGCCTTCTTTTTTTCGTCAAGTGAATTTTTACGTTAAAACGGGATCACCGTGGCTGGTCTTCAATTTACCATCCCTAGAGAGTGTTTCACCATGGTACTGTTCCATTTCAAATCCCTGCACCCATTTCTAAAAGTAGCACGGCATTGTTTCGACATTTTGGATGGATGTTGCACCTTGCACCGCAGATGTTGCACCTTGCACCGCAGATGTTGAACCTTGCACCGCAGATGTTGCACCCTATGGATATCGATTCTTCGGACGGCCATAACTGTTGGCTCGTTTAGAGTTACGGGAGCCATAACCAGTCAAAACGAAGCTCTCTGTGAGTTCTACTGCTTTAACCGCTTTAAGCCGTCAATGGATAGTTTCATACCCAAAAAAGGCTATCCGAACCTCAATCGGGGCTCTGAAATTTTTTAGCCTTCTTTTTTTCGTCAAGTGAATTTTTACGTTAAAACGGGATCACCGTGGCTGGTCATCGATTTACCATCCATGGAGAGTGGTGCACCATGGTACTGTTCCATTTCAAATCCCTGCACCCGTTTCTAAAAGTCGCACGGCGCTGTTTTGGCATTTTGGACGGATGTTGCACCTTGCACCGCAGATGTTGCACCCTATGTATATCGATTCTTCGGACGGCCATAACTGTTGTCTCGTTTAGAGTTACGGGAGACATAACCAGTCAAAACAAACTCTCTGTGAGTTCTACGGCTTTGACGGCTTTAAGCTATACATGGATAGTTTCATACCCAAAAAAGGATATTCGAACCTCAATCGGGTCTTTGAAGTTTTTTAGCCTTCTTTTATTCGTCACGTGAATTTTTACGTTAAAACTAGAACACCGTGGCTGGTCTTTGATTTACCATCCCTGGAGAGTGGTGCACCATGGTACTGTTCCATTTCAAATCCATGCACCCATTTCTAAAAGCCGCACGACACTGTTTCGGCATTTTGGACGGATGTTGCACCTCGTACCGCAGATGTTGCACCCTATGGATATCGTTTCTTCGGACGGCCATAACTGTTGTCTCGTTTAGAGTTACGGGAGCCATAACCAGTCAAAACGAAGCTCTCTGTGAGTTCTACGGCTTTAACAGCTTTAAGCCGTCAATGGATAGTTTCATACCCAATAAAGGCTATCCGAATCTCAATCGGGGCTTTAGCCTTCTTTTTTTCCTCAAGTGAATTTTTACGTTAAAACGGGATCACCGAGGCTGGTCTTTGATTTACCATCCGTGGTGAGTGGTGCACCATGGTACTGTTCCATTTCAAATCCCTGCACCCATTTCTAAAAGTCGCACGCCGCTGTTTCGGCATTTTGGACGGATGTTGCACCTTGCACCGCATATGTTGCACCCTGTGGATATCGATTCTTCGGACGGCCATAACTGTTGGCTCGTTTAGAGTTACGGGAGCCATAACCAGTCAAAACGAAGCTCTCTGTGAGTTCTACGCCTTTGACTGCTTTATGCCGTCAATGGATAGTTTCATACCCAAAAAAGGCTATCCGAACCTCAATCGGGGCTCTGATGTTTTTTAGCCTTCGTTTTTTCGTCAAGTGAATTTTTACGTTAAAACGGGATCACCGTGCCTAGTCTTCGATTTACCATCCCTGGAGAGTGGTGCACCATGGTACTATTCCATTTCAAATCCACGCACCCATTTCTAAAAGTCGTACGGCGCTGTTTCGAGATTTTGGACGGATCTTGCACCATGCACCGCAGATGTTGCACCCTATGGATATCGATTCTTCGGACGGCCATAACTGTTGGCTCGTTTAGAGTTACGGGAGCCATAACCGGTCAAAACGAAGCTCTTTGTGAGTTCTACGGCTTTGAATGCTTTAAGCCGTCAATGGATAGTTTCATACCCAAAAAAGGCTATCCGAATCTCAATCGGGTCTCTGATGTTTTTTAGCCTTTTTTTTCTTCACGTGAATTTTTACGTTAAAACGGAAACACCGTAGCTGGTCTTCGATTTACCATCCCTAGAGAGTGGTGCACCATGGTACTGTTCCATTTCAAATCCACGCACCCATTTCTAAAAGTCGCACGACACTGTTTCGGCATTTTAGATGGATGTTGCACCTTGCACCGCAGATGTTGCACCCTGTGGATATCGATTCTTCGGACGACCATAACTGTTGGCTCGTTTAGAGTTACGGAAGCCATAACCAGTCAAAACGAAGCTCTCTGTGAGTTCTACGGCTTTGACCGCTTTAAGCCGTCAATGGATAGTTTCATACCCAAAAAAGGCTATCTGAACCTCAATCGGGGCTCTGAAGTTTTTTAGCCTTCTTTTTTTCGTAAAGTGAATTTTTACGTTAAAACGGGATCACCATGGCTGGTGTTCGATTTACCATACCTGGAGAGTGGTGCACCATGGTACTGTTCCATTTCAAATCACTGCACCCATTTTTAAAAGTCGCACGGCGCTGTTTCGGCATTTTGGACGGATGTTGCACCTTGCACCGCAGATGTTGCACCCTGTGGATATCGATTCTTCGAACGACCATAACTTTTGGCTCGTTTAGAGTTATGAGAGCCATAACCAGTCAAAACGAAGCTCTTTGTGAGTTCTACGGCTTTGACCGCCTTAAGCCGTCAATGGATAGTTTTATACCCAAAAAAGTCTATTCGAACCTCAATCGGGGCTCTGAAGTTTTTTAGCCTTCTATTTTTCGTCAAGTGAATTTTTACGTTAAAACGGGATCACCGTGCCTGGTCTTCGATTTACCATCCCTGGAGAGTGGTTCACCAAGGTACTGTTCCATTTCAAATCCCCGCACCCATTTCTAAAAGTCGCACGGCGCTGTTTCGGCATTTTGGACGGATGTTGCACCTTGCACCGCAGATGTTGCACCTTGCAGCACAGATGTTGCACCCTGTGGATATCGATTCTTCAGATGGCCATAACTGTTGGCTCGTTTAGAGTTACAGGAGCCATAACCAGTCAAAACGAAGCTCTCTGTGAGTTCTACGGCTTTGACGGCTATAACATGTCAATGGATAGTTTCATACCCAAAAAAGGCTATCCCAACCTCAATCGGGACTGTGAAGTTTTGTAGCCGTCTTTTTTTCGTCAAGTGAATTTTTACATTAAAACGGGATCACCGTGGCTGGTCTTCGATTTACCATCCCTGGAGAGTGGTGTACCATGGTACTGTTCCATTTATAATCCCTTCTCCCATTTCTAAAAGTCGCACAGCACTGTTTCGGCATTTGGACGTATTTTGCACCTTGCACCGCAGATGTTGCACCTTGTGGATATCGATTCTTCGGACGACCATAACTGTTGGCTCGTTTAGAGTTACGGGTGCCATAACCAGTCAAAATGAATCTCTCTATGAGTTCGACGGCTTTAAGCCGTCAATGGATAGTTTCATACCCAAAAAAGGCTATCCGAACCTCGATTGGGGCTCTGAAGTTTTTTAGCATTCTTTTTTTCATCAAGTGAATTTTTGCGTTAAAACGGGATCACCATGGCTGGTCTTTGATTTACTATCCCTTGAGAGTGGTTCACCATCGTACTGTTCCATTTCAAATCCCTTAACCCATTTCTAAAAGTCGCACAGCGCTGTTTCGGCATTTTGGATGGAAGTTGCTCCTTGCACCGCAGATGTTGCACCCTGTGGATATCGATTCTTCGGACGGACATAACTATTGGCTCGTTTAGAGTTACGGCAGCCATAACCAGTCAAAACGAAGCTCTCTGTGAGTTTTACGGCTTTGACCGCTTTAAGCCGTCAATGGATAGTTTCATACCCAAAAAATGCTATCCGAACATCAATCGGAGCTCTGAAGTTTTTTTGCCTTCTTTTTTCCGTCAAGTGAATTTTTACGTTAAAACGGGATCACTGTAGCTGGTCTTCGATTTTCCATCCCTGCAGAGTGGTGCACCATGGTACTGTTCCATTTCAAATCCCTGCACCCACTTCTAAAAGGCGCACGACACTGTTTCGGCATTTTGGACGTATGTTGCACCTTGCACCGCAGATGTTGCATCCTATGTATATCGATTCTTCGGACGGCCATAACTGTTGGCTTGTTTAGAGTTACGGGAGCTATAACCAGTCAAAACGATGCTTTCTGTAAGTTCTATGGCTTTGACAACTTTAAGACATAAATGGATAGTTTCATACCCAAAAAAGGATATCCGAACCTCAATCGGGTCTTTGAAGTTTTTTAGCCTTCTTTTATTCGTCACGTGAATTTATACGTTAAAATGGGAACACCGTGGCTGGTCTTCGATTAACCATCCCTGGAGAGTGGTGCACCATGGTACTATTCCATTTCAAATCCATGCACCAATTTCTAAAAGTCACACGACACTGTTTTGGCATTTTAGACGGATGTTGCACCTTGCACCGCAGATGTTGCACCCTGTGGATATCGATTCTTCGGACGGCCATAACTGTTGTCTCGTTTAGAGTTACGGGCGCCATTCCAATCAAAACGAAGCTCTCTATGAGTTCTACGGCTTTAACGGCTTTAAGCCGTAAATGGATAGTTTCATACCCAAAAAAGGATATTCGAACTTCAATCGGGTCTTTGAAGTTTTTTAGCCTTCTTTTATTCATCACGTGAATTTTTACGTTAAAACTAGAACACCGTGGCTGGCCTTCGATTTACCATCCCTGGAGAGTGGTGTACCATGGTACTGTTCCATTTCAAATCCATGCATCCATTTCTAAAAGTCGCACGGCACTGTTTCGGCATTTTGGACGGATGTTCCACCTCGCACCGCATATGTTGCACCCTGTGGATATCGATTCTTCGGACGGCCATAACTGTTGTCTCGTTTAGAGTTACGGGAGCCATAACCAGTCAAAACGAAGCTCTCTATGAGTTCTACAGCTTTGCCGCTTTAAGCCGTCAATGGATAGTTTCATACCCAAAAAAGGCTATCCGAACCTCAATCGGGGCTCAAAAGTTTTTTAGCCTTCTTTTTTTCGTCAAGTGAATTTTTACGTTAAAACGGGATCACCATGGCTGGTCTTCGATTTACCATCCCTGGAGAGTGGTGCACCATGGTACTGTTCCATTTCAAATCACTACACACATTTTTAAAAGTCGCACGATGCTGTTTCGGCATTTTGGACGGATGTTGCACCCAATGGATATCGATTCTTTGGACGGCCATAACTGTTGGCTCGTTTAGAGTTACGGGAGCCAAAACCAATCAAAACGAAGCTCTCTGTGAGTTCTACGGCTTTTTGGCTTTAAGCCGTCAGTGGATAGTTTCATACCCAAAAAAGGCTATCCAAACTTCAATCGGAGCTCTGAAGTTTTTAGCCTTCTTTTTTTCATCAAGTGAATTTTTACGTTAAAACGGGATCACCATGGTTGGTCTTTGATTTACCATCCCTGGAGAGTGGTGCACCATGGTAGTGTTCCATTTCAAATCCCTGCACCCATTTCTAAAAGTCGCACGGCGTTGTTTCGGCATTTTGGACGTATGTTGCACCTTGCACCGTAGATGTTGCATCCTGTGGATATCGATTCTTCGGACGACCATAACTGTTGGCTCGTTTAGAGTTACAGGAGCCATAACCAGTCAAAACGAAGCCCTCTGTGAGTTCTACGGCTTTGACGGCTTTAAGCTGTAAATGGATAGTTTCATCGATTCTTCGAACGGTGATAACTGTTGGCTCGTTTAGAGTTACGGGAGCCATAACCAGTCAAAACGAAGCTCTCTGTGAGTTCTACGGATTTGATGGCTTTAAGCCGTCAATGGATAGTTTCATACCCAAAAAAGGCTATCCGGACCACAATCGGGTCTCTGAAGTTTTTTAGCCTTCTTTTTTTCGTCACGTGAATTTTTACGTTAAAACGGGATCATCGTGGCTTGTCTTCGATTTAACATCACTTGAGAGTGGTGCACCATGGTACCGTTCCATTTCAAATCCTTGTACCCATTTCTAAAAGTCGCACGACGTTGTTCCGGCATTTTGGACGGATGTTGCACCTTGCACCACAGATGTTGCACCCTCTGTATATCGATTCTTTGGACGACCATAACTGTTTCCTCGTTTAGAGTTACGGGAGCCATAACTAGTCAAAACGATGCTTTCTATGAGTTCTACGGCTTTGATGGCTTTATGCCGTCAATGGATAGTTTCATACCCAAAAAGGGCTATCCGAACCTCAATCGGGTCTCTGAAGTTTTTTAGCCTTCTTTTTTTCGTCTCGTGAATTTTTACGTTAAAACGGGATCACTGTGGCTGGTCTACGATTTACCATCCCCGGAGAGTGGTGCACCATTGTACTGTTCCATTTCAAATCCCTGCACCCATTTCTAAAAGTCGCACGGCGCAGTTATGGCATTTTGAACGGATGTTGCACCTTGCACCGCAGATGTTGCACCTTGTGGATATCGATTCTTCGGACGGCCATAACTGTTGGCTCGTTTAGAGTTACGGGAGCCATAACCAGTCAAAACAAAGCTCTCTGTGAGTTCTACGGCTTTGACGGCTATAAGCCGTCAATGGAGAGTTTCATACCCAAAAAAGGCTATCCGAACCTCAATCGGGTCTCTGAATCTTTTTAGCCTCCTTTTTTTGTCACATGGATTTTTACGTTAAAACGGGATCACTGTGGCTGGGCTTCGATTTACCATCCCTGGAGAGTGGTGCACCATGGTACTGTTCCATTTCAAATCCATGAACCCATTTTTAAAAGTCGCACGGCGCTGTTTCGGCATTTCGGATGGATGTTGCACTTTTCACCGCAGATGTTGCACCCTATGGATATCGATTCTTCGGACGGGCATAACTGTTGGCTCGTTTAGAGTTACGGCAGCCATAACCAGTCAAAACGAAGCTCTTTGTGAGTTCTACGGCTTTGATGGCTTTAAGCCGTCAATGGATAGTTTCATACCCAAAAAAGGCTATCCGAATCTCAATCGGGTCTCTGAAGTTTTTTAGCCTCCTTTTTTTCGTCAAGTGAATTTTTACGTTAAAACGGGATCACCGTGCCTGGTCTTCGATTTACCATTCCTGGAGAGTGGTGCACCATGGTACAATTCCATTTCAAATCCCTGCACCCATTTGTAAAAGTCGCGTGGCGCTGTTTTGGCATTTTGGACAGATGTTGCACCATGCACCGCAGATGTTGCACCCTGTGGATATCGATTCTTCGGACGGCCATAACTGTTGGCTCGTTTAGACTTACGGGAGCCATAACCAGTTAAAACGAAGCTCTCTGTGATTTCTACGCTTTGACCGCTTTAAGCCGTCAATGGATAGTTTCATACCCAAAAAGGCTATTTGAATCTCAATCGGGTCTCTAAAGTTTTTTAGCCTTTTTTTTTCTTCACGTGAATTTTTACGTTAAAACGGGAACACCTAGGCTGGTCTTTGATTTACCATCCCTGGAGAGTTGTGCACCATGGTACTGTTCCATTTCAAATCCACGCACCCATTTCTAAAAGTCGCACGACACTATTTCGGCATTTTGGACGGATGTTGCACCTTGCACCGCAGATGTTGTACCTTTTGGATATCGATTCTACGGACGACCATAACTGTTGGCTCGTTTAGAGTTACGGGAGCCATAACCAGTCAAAACGAAGCTCTCTGTGAGTTCTACGGCTTTCACCACTTTAAGCCGTCAATGGATAGTTTCATACCCAAAAAAGTCTATCCGAACCTCAATCTGGGCTCTGAAGTTTTTAGCCTTCTTTTTTACGTCAAGTGAATTTTTATGTTAAAACGGGATCACCGTGCCTGGTCTTCGATTTACCATCCCTGGAGAGTGGTGCACCATGGTACTGTTCCATTTCAAATCCATGAACCCATTTCTAAAAGTCGCACTGCGCTGTTTCGGCATATTGGACGGATGTTGCACCTTGCACCGTAGATATTGCACCTTGCACCGTAGATGTTGCACCCTGTGGATATCGATTCTTTGGACGGCCATAACTGTTGGGTCGTTTAGAGTTACGGGAGCCATAACCAGTCAAAATGAAGCTCTCTGTGAGTTCTTCGGCTTTGACGGCTATAAGCCGTCAATGGATAGTTTCATACCCAAAAAAGGCTATCCCAACCTCAATCGAGACTGTGAAGTTTTTTAGCCGTCTTTTTTTCGTCAAGTGAATTTTTACATTAAAACGGGATCACCGTGGCTGGTCTTCTATTTACCATCCCTGGAGAGTGGTGCACCATGGTACTGTTCCATTTCAAATCCCTGCTCCCATTTCTAAAAGTTGCACGGCGCTGTTTCGGCATTTGGACGGATGGTGCACCTTGCACCGCAGATGTTGCACCTTGTGGATATCGATTCTTCGGACGACCATAACTGTTGGCTCGTTTAGAGTTACGGGAGCCATAACTAGTCAAAATGAAGATCTCTGTGAGTTCTATGGCTTTAAGCCGTCAATGGATAGTTTCATACCCAAAAAAGGCTATCCGAACCTCAATCAGGGCTCTGAAGTTTTTTAGCCTTCTTTTTTTCGTCAAGTGAATTTTTACATTAAAACGGGATCACCGTGGCTGGTCTTTGATTTACCATCCCTTGAGAGTGGTTCACCATCGTACTGTTCCATTTCAAATCCCTTAACCCATTTCTAAAAGTCGCACGGCGCTATTTCGGCATTTTGGATGGATGTTGCACCTTCCACCGCAGATGTTGCACCCTATGGATATCGATTCTTCGGACGGCCATAACTGTTGGCTCGTTTAGAGTAACGGCAGCCATAACCAGTCAAAACGAAGCTCTCTGTGAGTTCTACGGCTTTGATGGCTTTAAGCCGTAAATGGATAGATTCATACCCAAAAAATGCTATCCGAACCTCAATCGGAGCTCTGAAGTTTTTTAGCCTTCTTTTTTTCGTCAAGTGAATTTTTACGTTAAAACGGGATCACCTTGGCTGGTCATCGATTTTCCATCCATGCAGAGTGGTGCACCATGGTACTGTTCCATTTCAAATCCCTGCACCCACTTCTAAAAGTCGCACGACACTGTTTCGGCATTTTAGACGTATGTCGCACCTTGCAACGCAGATGTTGCATCCTATGGATATCGATTCTTCGGACAGCCATAACTGTTGGCTCGTTTAGAGTTACAGGAGCTATAACCAGTCAAAACGATGCTATCTGTGAGTTCTACGGCTTTGACAACTTTAAGCTTTAAATAGATAGTTACATACCCAAAAAGGATATCCGAACCTCAATCGGGTCTTCGAAGTTTTTTAGCCTTCTTTTATTCGTCACGTGAATTTTTACGTTAAAACGGGAACACCGTGGCTGGTCTTCGATTTACCATCCCTGGAGAGTGGTCAGCATGGTACTGTTCCATTTCAAATCAATGCACCCATTTCTAAAAGTCGCACGACACTGTTTCGGCATTTTAGACGGATGTTGCACCTTGCACCGCATATGTTGCACCCTGTGGATATCGATTCTTCGGACGGCCATAAATGTTGTCTCGTTTAGAGTTATGGGCGCCATAACCAGTCAAAACGAAGCTCTCTTTGAGTTCTACGGCTTTGATGGCTTTAAGCCGTAAATGAATAGTTTCATACCCAAAAAAGGATATTCGAACTTCAATCGGGTCTTTGAAGTTTTTTAGCCTTCTTTTATTCGTCACGTGAATTTTTACGTTAAAACTAGAACACCATGGACGGCCTTCGATTTCCATCCCTGGAGAGTGGTGTACCATGGTACTATTCCATTTCAAATCCATGCTCCCATTTCTAAAAGTCGCACGGCACTGTTTCGGCATTTTGGACGGATGTTGCACCTCGCACCGCATATGTTGTGCCCTATTGATATCGATTCTTCGGGCGGCCATAACTGTTGTCTCGATTAGAGTTACGGCAGCCATAACCAGTCAAAACGAAGCTCTCTGTGATTTCTATGGCTTTGACCGCTTTAAGTCGTCAATGGATAGTTTCATACCCAAAAAAGGCTATCCGAACCTCAATCGGGGCTCAAAAGTTTTTTAGCCTTCTTTTTTTCGTCAAGTGAATTTTTACGTTAAAACGGGATTACCATGGCTGGTCTTCGATTTACCATCCTTGGAGAGTGGTGCACTATGGTACTGTTCCATTTCAAATCCCTACACCCATTTTTAAAAGTCGGACGTTGCTGTTTCAACATTTTGGATGGATGTTGCACCTTGCACCGCACATTTTGCACCCTGTGGATATCGATTCTTCGGACGGCCTAAAAAGTTGGCTCGTTTAGGGTTACGGGATCCATAACTAGTCAAAACGAAGCTCTCTGTGAGTTCTACGGCTGTGATGGCTTTAAGCCGTCAATGGATATTTTCATACCCAAAAAAGGCTATCTGAACCTCAATCGGGTCTCTGAAGTCTTTTAGCCTTCTTTTTTCGTCACGTGAATTTTTACGTTAAAACGGTATCACCGTGGCTGGTCTTCGATTTACCATCCCTGGAGAGTGGTGCACCATGGTACTGTTCCATTTCAAATCCCTGCATCCATTTCTAAAAGTCGCACGGCGCTGTTTCGGCATTTTGGACGGATGTTGCACCTTGCACCGCAGATGTTGCACCCTGTGGATATCGATTCTTCGGACGGCCTAAAAAGTTGGCTCGTTTAGGGTTACGGGATCCATAACCAGTCCAAACGAAGCTCTCTGTGAGTTCTACAGCTTTGACGGCTTTAAGCCGTCAATGGATAGTTTCATACCCAAAAAAGGCTATCCGAACCTCAATCGGGTCTCTGAAGTTTTTTAGCCTTCTTTTATTCGTCACGTGAATTTTACGTTAAAACGGGATCACCGTGGCTGGTCTTTGATTTACCATCCCTGAAGAGTGGTGCACCATGGTACTGTTCCATTTCAAATCCCTGCACCCATTTCAAAAAGTAGCACGGCGCTGTTTTGGTATTTCGAACGGATGTTGCACCTTGCACCGCAGATATTGCACCCTATGGATATCGATTCTTCGGATGGCCATATCTGTTGGCTCATTTAGAGTTACGGGAGCCATAACCAGTCAAAACAAAGCTCTCAGTGAGTTCTACGGCTTTGACGGCTTTAAGCCGCCAATGGACAGTTTCATACCCAAAAAAGGCTATCCGAACCTCAATTGGGTCTTTGATGTTTTTTAGCCTTCTTTTATTCGTCACGTGAATTTTTACGTTAAAACGGGATCACCGTGGCTGGTCTTTGATTTACCATCCCCGGAGAGTGGTGCACCATGGTACTGTTCCATTTCAAATCCTTGCACCCATTTCTAATAGTCCCACGGTGCTGTTCCGGCATTTTGGACGGATGTTGCACCTTGCACCGCAGATGTTGCACCCTCTATATATCGATTCTTTGGACGGCCATAACTGTTGGCTCGTTTAGATTTATGGTAGCCATAACCAGTCAAAACAATGCTTTCTATGAGTTCTACGGCTTTGATGGATTTATGTCGTCAATGGATAGTTTCATACCCAAAAAAGGCTATCCGAACCTCAATCGGGTCTCTGAAGTTTTTTAGCCTTCTTTTTTTCGTCTCGTGAATTTTTACGTTAAAATGGGATCACCGTGGTTGGTCTCGATTTACCATCCCTGGAGAGTGATGCACCATGGTACTGTTCCATTTCAAATCCCTGCACCCATTTCTAAAAGTCGGACGGCGCTGTTATGGCAGTTTGAACGGATGTTGCACCTTGCACCGTAGATGTTGCGCCTTGTGGATATCGATTCTTCGGACGGCCATAACTGTTGGCTCGTTTAGAGTTACGGGATCCATAACCAGTCAAAACAAAGCTCTCTGTGAGTTCTACGGCTTTGATGGCTTTAAGCCGTCAATGGATAGTTTCATACCCAAAAAAGGCTATCCGAACCTCAATCGGGTCTCTGAATCTTTTTAGCCTCCTTTTTTTTGTCACATGGATTTTTACGTTAAAACGGGATCACCGTGGCTGGTCTTCGATTTACCATCCCTGGAGAGTGGTGCACCATGGTACTGTTCCATTTCAAATCCCTGAATCCATTTTTAAAAGTCGCACGGCGCTGTTACGACATTTTGGACGGATGTTGCACCTTGCACCGCAGATGTTGCACCATGTGGATATCCATTCTTCGGACAGCCATAACTGTTGGCTCGTTTAGAGTTACGGGAGCCATAACCAGTCAAAACGAAGCTCTTTGTGAGTTCTACGGCTTTGATGGCTTTAAGCCGTCAATGGATAGTTTCATACCCAAAAAAGGCTATACGAATCTCAATCGGGTCTCTGAAGTTTTTTAGCCTCTTTTTTTCGTCACGTGAATTTTTACGTTAAAACGGGATCACCGTGGCTGGTATTCGATTTACCATCCCCGGAGAGTGGTGCACCATGGTACCGTTCCATTTCAAATCCATGCACCCATTTCTAAAAGTCGCACGGCGCAGTTTCGCCATTTTGGACGGATGTTGCACCTTGCACCGCAGATGTTGCACCTTGTGGATATCGATTCTTCGGACGGCCATAACTGTTGGCTCGTTTTGAGTTACAGGAGCCATAACTAATCAAAATGAAGCTCTCTGTGAGTTCTACGGCTTTGACGGCTTTAAGCCGCCAATGTATAATTTAATACCCAAAAAAGGCTATCCGAACCTCAATCGGGGCTCTTAAGTTTTTTAGCCTTCTTTTTTTCGTCAAGTGAATTTTTACGTTAAAACGGGATCACCGTTGCAGGTCTTCGATTTACCATCCCTGGAGAGTGGTGCACCAAGGTACTATTCCATTTAAAATCCCTGCACCCATTTCTAAAAGTTGCATGGCGCTGTTACGGCATTTCGGACGGATGTTGCACCTTGCACCGCAGATGTTACACCCTATGGATATCGATTCTTCGGACGGCCATAACTACTGGCTCTTTTAGAGCTATGGGAGCCATAACCTATCAAAACGAAGCTCTGTGTGAGTCTACGGCTTTGACGGCTTTAAGCCGTCAATGGATAGTTTCATACCCAAAAAAGGCTACCCGAACCTCAATCGGTTCTCTGAAGTTTTTTAGCCTTCTTTTTTCGTCAAGTGAATTTTTATGTTAAGACGGGATCACCGTGGATGGTCTTCGATTTACCATCCCTGGAGAGTGGTGCTCCATGGTACTGTTCTATTTCGAATCAATGCACCCATTTCTAAAAGTCGTACGACACAGTTTCGGCATTTTGGAAGGGTGTTGCACCTTGCACCGCAGATGTTGCACCATTTGGATATCGATTCTTCGGACGTCCATAACTGTTGGCTCGTTTTGAGTTACGGGAGCCATAACCAGTCAAAACGAAGCTATCTAAGGGGTCTACGACTTTGAAGGCTTTATGCCGTCAATGTATAGTTTCATACCCAAAAATGGCTATCCGAACCTCAATCGGGTCTCTAAAGTTTTTTAGCCTTCTTTTTTTCGTCACGTGAATTTTTACGTTAAAACGGGATCACCGTGGCTGGTCTTCGATTTACCATCCCTATAGAGTGGTGCACCATGATACTATTCCATTTCAAATCCATGCACCCATTTCTAAAAGTCGGACGGTGTTGTTTCGGCATTTTGGACGGATGTTGCACTTTGCACCGTAGATGTTGCATCCTGTGGATATCGATTCTTCGGACGGCCATAACTCTTGGCTCGTTTAGAGCTACGTGAGCCATAACTAGTCAAAACGAAGCTCTCTGTGAGTTCTACGGCTTTGACGGCTTTAAGCCATCAATGGATAGTTTCATACCCAAAAAGGTTATCCGAACCTTAATCGGGTCTCTGAAGTTTTTTAGCCTTCTTTTTTTCATCACGTGAATTTTTACGTTAAAACGGGATCACCGTGGCTGGTCTTCGATTTACCATCCCTGGAGAGTGGTGCACCATGATACCGTTTCATTACAAACCCATGCACCCATTTCTAAAAGTCGGACGGCGCTGTTTCGGCATTTTGGACGGATGTTGCACCTTGCACCGCAGATGTTGCACCCTGTGGATATCGATTCTTCGGACGGCCTAAAAAGTTGGCTCGTTTAGGGTTACGAGATCCATAACCAGTCAAAACGAAGCTCTCTGTGAGTTCTACGGCTGTGATGGCTTTAAGCCGTCAATGGATATTTTCATACCCAAAAAAGGCTATCCGAACCTTAATCGGGTCTTTGAAGTCTTTTAGCCTTCTTTTTTTCGTCACGTGAATTTTTACGTTAAAACGGTATCACCGTGGCTGGTCTTCGATTTACCATCCCTAGAGAGTGGTGCACCATGGTACTGTTCCATTTCAAATCCCTGCACCCATTTCTAAAAGTCGCACGGCGCTGTTTCGGTATTTTGGACGGATGTTGCACCTTGGACCGCAGATGTTGCACCCTGTGGATATCGATTCTTTGGACGGCCATTACTGTTGGCTCGTTTAGAGTTACGGGAGCCATAACCAGTCCAAACGAAGCTCTCTGTGAGTTCTACAGCTTTGACGGCTTTAAGCCGTCAATGGATAGTTTCATACCCAAAAAAGGCTATACGAACCTCGATCGGGTCTCTGAAGTTTTTTAGCCTTCTTTTATTCGTCACGTGAATTTTACGTTAAAACGGGATCACCGTGGCTGGTCTTCGATTTACCATCCCTGAAGAGTGGTGCACCATGGTACTGTTCCATTTCAAATCCCTACACCCATTTCAAAAAGTCGCACGGCGCTATTTCGGTATTTCGGACGGATGTTGCACCTTGCACCGCAGATGTTGCACCCTATGGATATCGATTCTTCGGACGGCCATAACTGTTGGCTCGTTTAGAGTTACGGGAGCCATAACCAGTCAAAACGAAGCTCTCTGTGAGTTCTACGGCTTTGACGGCTTTAAGCCGCCAATGAACAGTTTCATACCCAAAAAAGACTATCCGAACCTCAATCGGGTCTTTGAAGTTTTTTAGCCTTCTTTTATTCGTCACGTGAATTTTTACGTTAAAACGGAATCACCGTGGCTGGTCTTCGATTTACCCTCACTGGAGAGTGCTGTACTGTGGTACTATTCCATTTCAAATCCCTGCACCCATTTCTAAAAGACGCACGGTGCTGTTTCGGCATTTCGGACGGATGTTGCACCTTGCACCGCAGATGTTGCACCCTGTGGATATCTATTCTTCGGACGGCCATAACTATTGGCTCGTTTAGAGTTACGGGAGCCATAACTAGTCAAAACGAAGCTCTCTGTTAGTTCTATGGCTTTGATGGCTTTAAGCCGTCAATGGACAGTTTCGTACCTAAAAAATGCTATCCGAACCTCAATCGGGGCTTTGAAGTTTTTTAGCCTTCTTTTTTCCGTCAATTGAATTTTTCCGTTAAAACGGGATCACCGTGGCTGGTCTTCGATAAACCATCCCTGGAGATTGGTGCACCATGGTACTGTTCCATTTCAAATCCATGCACCCATTTCTAAAAGTCGCACGGCGCTGTTTCAGTATTTCGGACGGATGTTGCACCTTGCACCGCAGATGTTGCACCCTATGGATATCGATTCTTCGGACGACCATAACTGTTGGCTCGTTTAGAGTTACGGGAGCCATAACCAGTCAAAATGAAGCTCTCTGTGATTTCTATGGCTTTGACGGCTTTAAGCCGTCAATGGATAGTTTCATACCCAAAAAAGGCTATCCGAACCTCAATCGGGTCTTTGAAGTTTTTTAGCCTTCTTTTTTTCGTCACATGAATTTTTACGTTAAAACGGGAGCACCGTGGCTGGTCTATGATTTATCATCCCTAGAGAGTGGTGTACCATGATACTGTTCCATTTCAAATCCATGCACCCGTTTCTAAAAGTCGGACGGCGCTGTTACGGCATTTTGGACGGATGTTGCACCTTGCACCGCAGATGTTGCACCATGTGGATATCCATTCTTCGGACGGCCTAAAATGTTGGCTCGTTTAGGGTTACGGGAGCCATAACCAGTCAAAATGAAGCGCTTTGTGAGTTCTATGGCTGTGACGGCTTTAAGCCGTCAATGGATATTATCATACCCAAAAAAGGCTATCCGAACCTCAATCGGGCCTTTGAAGTTTTTTAGCCTTCTATTTTTCGTCATGTGAATTTTTACGTTAAAACGGGATCACCGTGGCCAGTCTTCGATTTACCATCCCTGGAGAGTGGTGCACCATGGTACCGTTCCATTTCAAATCCCTGAACCCATTTCTAAAAGTCGCACGGCGCTGTTTCGGCATTTTGGACGGATGTTGCACCTTGCACCGCAGATGTTGCACCCAGTGGATATCGATTCTTCGGACGGCCATAACTGTTGGCTCGTTTAGAGTTACGGGAGCCATAACCAGTCCAAACGAAGCTCTTTGTGAGTTCTACGGCTTTAATGGCTTTAAGCCGTCAATGGACAGTTTCATACCCAAAAAATGCTATCTGAACCACAATCGGGTCTCTGAAGTTTTTTAGCCTTCTATTTTTCGTCATGTGAATTTTTACGTTAAAACGGGATCATCGTGGCTGGTCTTCGATTTACCATCCCTGGAGAGTGGTGCACCATAATACTGTTCCATTTCAAATCCCTGCACCCATTTCTAAAAGTCACACGGCGCTGTTTCGGCATTTCTGACGGATATTGCACCTTGCCCCGCAGATGTTGCACCCTGTGGATATCGATTCTTCGGACGGCCATAACTGTTGGCTCGTTTAGAGTTACGGGAGCCATAACTAGTCAAAACGAAGCTCTCTGTTAGTTCTACGGCTTTGATGGCTTTAAGCCATCAATGGACAGTTTCATACCCAAAAAATGCTATCCGAACCTCAATGGGGGCTCTGAAGTTTTTTAGCCTTCTTTTTTCGTCAATTGAATTTTTTCGTTAAAACAGGATCACCGTGGCTGGTATTCGATTTACCATCCCTGGAGAGTGGTGCACCATGGTACTTTTCCATTTCAAATCCATGCACCCATTTCTAAAAGTCGAACGGCACTGTTTCAGCATTTTGGACGGATGTTGCACCTTGCACCGCAGATGTTGCACCCTGTGGATATCGATTCTTCGGACGACCATAACTATTGGCTCATTTATTGTTACGGGAGCCATAACCAGTCAAAACGAAGCTCTCTGTGAGTTCTACGGCTTTGCCGACTTTAAGCCGTCAATGGATAGTTTCATACCCAAAAAGGTTATCCGAACCTCAATCGGGTCTCTGATGTTTTTTAGCTTTTTTTTTCATCACGTGAATTTTTACATTAAAACGAGATCACCGTGACTGGTCTCCGATTTACCATCCCTGGAGAGTGGTGCACCATGATACTGTTCCATTTCATATCCATGCACCCATTTCTAAAAGTCGGACGGCGCTGTTTCGGCATTTTGGATGGATGTTGCACCTTGCACCGCAGATGTTGCACCCTGTGGATATCGATTCTTCGGACGGCCTAAAATGTTGGCTCGTTTAGGGTTACGAGAGCCATAATCAGTCAAAACAAAGCTCTCTGTGAGTTCTACGGCTGTGACGGCTTTAAGCCGTCAATGGATATTTTCATACCCAAAAATGGCTATCCGAACCTCAATCGGGTCTCTGAAGTTTTTTAGGCTTCTTTTTTTCGTCACATGAATTTTTACCTTAAAACGGGATCATCGTGTCTGGTCTTCGATTTACCATCCCTAGAGAGTGGTGCACCATGGTACTGTTCCATTTCAAATCCCTGCACCCATTTCTAAAAGTCGCACGGCGCTGTTTCGGCATTTTGGACGGATGTTGCACCTTGCACCGCAGATGTTCGACCCTGTGGATATCGATTCTTCAGACGGCCAAAACTATTGGCTCGTTTAGAGTTACGGGAGTCATAACCAGTCCAAACGAAGTTCTCTATGAGTACTACGGTTTTAATGGCTTTAAGCCGTCAATGGATAGTTTCTTACCCAAAAAAGGCTATCCGAACCTCAATCGGGTCTCTGAAGTTTTTTAGCCTTCTTTTATTCGTCACGTGAATTTTTACGTTAAAACGGGATCGTCGTGGCTGGTCTTCGATTTACAATCCCTGGAGAGTGGTGCACCATGGTACTGTTCCATTTCAAATCCATGCACCCATTTCAAAAAGTCGCACAACGCTGTTTTGGAATTTCGGACGGATGTTGCACCTTGCACCGCAGATGTTGCACCCTTTGGATATCGATTCTTCGGACGGCCATAACTGTTGGTTCGTTTAGAGTTACGGGAGCCATAACTAGTCAAAAAGAAGCACTCTGTTAGTTCTACGGCTTTGATGGCTTTAAGCCGTCAATGGACAGTTTCATACCCAAAAAATGCTATCCGAACCTCAATCGGGGCTCTGAAGTTTTTAGCCTTCTTTTTTTCGTCAATTGAATTTTTCCGTTAAAACGGGATCACCGTGGGTGGTCTTCGATTTACCATCCCTGGAGAGTGGTGCACCATGGTACTATTCCATTTCAAATCCATGCACCCATTTCTAAAAGTCGAACAATACTGTTTCAGCATTTTGGACGGATGTTGCACCTTGCAGTGCAGATGTTGCACCCTGTGGATATCGATTCTTCGGACGGCCATAACTGTTGGCTCATTTAGAGTTACGGGAGCCATAACCAGTCAAAACGAAGCTCTCTGTGAGTTCTACGGCTTTGACGGGTTTAAGCCGTCAATGGATAGTTTTATACCCAAAAAGGTTATCCGAACCTCAATCGGGTCTCTGAAGTTTTTTAGCCTTCTTTTTTTCGTCACGTGAATTTTTACGTTAAAACGGGATCACCATGACTGGTCTTCGATTTAACATCCCTTGAGAGTGGTGCACCATGATACTGTTCCATTTCAAATCCATGCACCCATTTCTAAAAGTTGAACGGCGCTGTTTCGGCATTTTGGACGGATGTTGCACCTTACACCGCAAATGTTGCACCCTGTGGATATCGATTCTTCGGATGGCCTAAAATGTTGGCTCGTTTAGGGTTACGAGAGCCATAACCAGTCAAAACGAAGTTCTCTGTGAGTTCTACGGCTGTGATGGCTTTAAGCCGTCAATGGATATTTTCATAACCAAAATAGGCTATCCGAACATCAATCGGGTCTCTGAAGTTTTAAGCCTTCTTTTTTTCGTCACGTGAATTTTTACGTTAAAACGGGATCACCGTGGCTGGTCTTCAATTTACCATCCCTGGAGAGCGGTGCACCATGGTACTGTTCCATTTCAAATCCCTACACCCATTTCTAAAAGTCGCACGGCGCTATTTCGGCATTTTGGAAGGATGTTGCACCTTGCACCGCAGACGTTGCACCCTGTGGATATCGATTATTCGGACGGCCATAACTGTTGGCTCGTTTAGAGTTACGGGAGCCATAACCAGTCAAAACGAAGCACTCTGTGAGTTCTACGGCTTTAACGGCTTTAAGCCGTCAATGGATAGTTTCATACCCAAAAAAGGCTTTCCGAACCTTAATTGGGTCTCTGAAGTTTTTAGCCTTCTTTTATTCGTCACGTGAATTTTTACGTTAAAACGGGATCACCGTGGCTGGTCTTCGATTTACCATCCCTGGAGAGTGGTGCACCATGTTACTGTTCCATTTCAAATCCCTGCACCCATTTTAAAAAGTCGCACGACGCTGTTTCGGTATTTCGGACGCATGTTGCACCTTGCACCGCAGATGTTGCACCCTGTGGATATCGATTCTTCGGACGGCCATAACTGTTGGCTCGTTTAGAGTTACGGGAGCCATAACTAGTCAAAACGAAGCGTTCTATTAGTTCTACGGCTTTAATGGCTTTAAGCCGTCAATGGAAAGTTTCATACCCAAAAAATGCTATCCGAACCTCAATCGGGGCTCTGAAGTTTTTTAGCCTTCTTTTTTCGTCAATTCAATTTTTCCGTTAAAACAGGATCACCGTGGCTGGTCTTCGATTTACCATCTCTGGAGAGTGGTGCACCATGGTACTGTTCCTTTTCAAATCCATGCACCCATTTCTAAAATTGAACGGCACTGTTTCGGCATTTTGGACGGATGTTGCACCTTGCACCGCAGATGTTTCACCCTGTGGATATCGATTCTTCGGACGGCCATACCTGTTGGCTCATTTAGATTTACGGCAAGGCCGTGATACCAAGGACTTAACTAGAAAACAGTAACAGATCGTCTTGGAAGTCGGTTACACGTAAGGATCGCTACGGATATCGACGAAATTTGTCCAAGTCCGGATCGGGCTGCAATTGATAAGATATGCTAAGCAAGGCCAGAGGAAATGACGTTCCAATTTTCAAGTCAATCCGAGTTCGTATGCTCAAGATATCACCGATGGAAAATGGAGGAAACAACCTTGTATTCGAATCCATTAAGGTCGACTCGATCATCTTCGAATCCATCCCCTTTTGCCTGGCTTCGAATCCATCGTGGAAGCTTACCTTCGAATCGATAAGACAAAGCTTCACTTCGAATCGATAAGACAAAGCTTCACTTCGAATCGATAAGACATAGCTTCACTTCGAATCGATGAAACATAGCTTTACTTCGAATCCGGGAGACGCATCTTGCCCTCGACTCCACCATCTTCGAATCCAAGCCGTGGATTCGACCCAGTCAATGCGGAATGCAAAGTGGACCGATGCGAAGAAAGCGCACCCCGTCACCATCTTCATGAGTAGGAGGATCGATTCGAACGAATCGATTCGAACATATCGATTCGAATGACTCCAGAGTACGAAAAACATCAACTTGAATCGATCATAACTCGAGTTCTACAAGTCCAAATCCCATGAAATTTTCACAGAAGCTCAAACACATGATGAAGAATGTGCACACCAAATTTCAACTCGATTGGACGATTTCTTGATCGATTCGAACCAAGGGTCGAATCGATCCCAAAGTGGGCCCGGATCTCCAGATTTCGGCCATGTGGACCCCCTGACGTACCAGAACTGGTCTCCCCACATTTTAGGCGAAATACCAGCCTCCTACACCTATAAATAGACCTCCTGGTCATTCAGAAAAGGGGTCGGATAATTCTAAGTACTGAAGAGCGCCCAGATTCTGCCAGATTTACTCCAGAACACCACCGCTGCTTTAGATTGACACTTAGCATTTGAATTCAGTTGTATTACATTATTGACTATTGTAATCTCCAAGTATCGAGCAATAAAATCAACAAATTTCACAGTGGACGTAGGCAAATCGCCGAACCACTCTAAATCGTTTGTCTTTGCAATTTACTTTCTGTTATTTGGAGTTTTTGTTAGATAATCCACAGTTTTAATTTTCGTTCTTCGCTTTTATCTCTTCAAAAACTTCCGAAGAGTGTTGTGCCCATTTTTGGTACAAACACTTTGGTGCTTTCACTGAGAAAAAACCAGCTTTTTTCTCCTGCTCCTTGGATCTACCATCGATACCGGATTGCACAAATCCAAGAGGAAGATCCAGATCTTCGATTCACAGTCCTTCCATTCTACTCAGATTTGCATAAAATCTAGGAAAAGGATTCATCGTTCAAAATGGTTAGCACGAGAACCACTTCTGCAGCTCCAGGACAAGAAGGTAGGGATGGACAAAATCCTGCTCAACAGCAGCCACCCAACCAAGACAACACTGCCCACTCAGATCCGTCTGGGGCAGTCACTAGACAAGAATTTCAGATGTTACTCCAAGAGTTGACTCAGAGTCGGCAACAGTTAGCCGAACAGTTGCGAGCTAATATTGAGTTGACAAATCAACTGAATCGCCAGGGCCGTAGGAGGTCCAGGAGGGATGATGTTTCCCACTCACCCACTGAAAGTTCTGCCTCGTCTGACTATCATCGTAGATCTACCCGTCCCCGATTAGACGGAGATTATGCTCAGACTACGGGATATCAGCCCGCCCTGACTGTCGGGCAATTGAGGGTAGGACCGTCAACCAGCTTCCAGGCTGGGCCATCAGCACGGGGTGGCCGCACTTCACAATATACTACGGACAATCATGTCACAGCTGCAACAGCGGAAACAAGGGTCGATACCCGATATCTTCCAGATTCGGGTAATCAACAGCAAGGACGTACTTCTGAACCATACGTCCAGGAAGACGCTGAGCCGAGGAGGCGAAACTTGGACCGTCGACAGCGCCCGGTCCAAACTCGCATTGTGGAACCCGACCACACCTTAGCTCAGCAGGCTCAAAATGTAGCAATGCCGGACATCCCGACTATGATACGTCAAATGATCCGTGAAAGCCAAGGACTTACCAATGACGATTGGGGAATTTCTCGAAGCCATACTCCTTTCACGGACGAGATACTATACGCTGAACCTCCTCGGCGATTCAGAATGCCAACTCTCCCTATGTACGAAGGAAGTTCTGATCCCAATCAGCACATACTGAAATACGAATGGTCAATGAGCGCCGCAAGGGCCGACGATGCAGTGAAATGCCGCAGCTTCCCCATTTCACTGGGAGGAATTGCAACAATGTGGTTTACAAGACTACCTCCAAGATCTATTTCGTCATTTGACCAATTGGCTAAGAAGTTTGTTGAACAGTTCCGTATGCATGTTGCCAGACCCAAAGATGTTAACACCCTGTCCAATGTTACCCAGGCTCGTGGGGAAACATTAAGGCGTTACTTGGAGAGGTTCCATGCGGCATGCGTGGAAATTAGTAATCCCAACGACAACTCAATTTTAATGGCATTAACAAAGGGAATTGATCCCGATTCTGAATTTGGAAACTGGTTAGCCGGAAAACCCCCCGCATCGTTGGACCGTTTCTACTCCAAAGCCGCTCAATTCTTACGGCAAGAGGACGCGAAACAGTCTAGGAAGCAGGACGATGCAAAACCCGGAAGTGAGGGAATACAAAGCAATGTCGCAGTTAAACAGTCCGGTGACAATTCCGGAAAAGTCCAGTTAAACATACAGAACAAACAAACTCAGCCAAGAGGTGGCAATGGTCAGAATAAGAGGAGAGACCCGAATCCAGGCCCACGGCGTAGGGCTCCGATGTTTGAAAGTTATACACCGTTAAACACATCACTGGAGAATGTATATCTGCAAACTTGCAACACAGAACAGTATAAGAAACCCGCTCCGAAGCGGTCGTCAGAAAGGCAGATTCAGACGGGAAAGTTTTGTAGGTTTCATGAGAGCTATGGCCACAATACTAATGACTGTCGCCATTTGCAAGATCTCATAGAAAAGTTGATCAGGGAGAGGAAGTTAGATCAATTCGTGCGGGCGCCGCAGTCTGGTGGTGCGGGCCCATCGAATCCAAACCGTACGCAAGATCAGGAAAGACAAGAGGAACCCGCTCGTACAGGCGGGAGGCTAGTTATCAATACCATAAGTGGTGGTCCTCATCCAGCGGACAGGAGCTGGAGGGAAATGGAGTCGTATGCTAGCTCTATCAGGCATGCGAGCTTCGAATGTTGCAGTAATTGTGAAGATGGAGCCCCGGCTAAGCAACAAAAAACGATGTCTGACGATATCATATTCAGAAGCAGAGATGCTGACAAAATCGAAGCTCCAACGATTGATCCACTGGTCATATCTGCCCAGGTTGGTCCTGCTTGGATGAAGAGGATCCTGGTTGACAGTGGAAGTTCTGTAAACATTCTATTCAAGCGAGCTTACGATTTAATGAAGATGGAGGCAAAAGACCTAAAACCCTGCCAATCCCGGGTTCATGGCTTCAATGGCAGTGCAACGATACCTACTGGGATAGTGGAACTACCAGTGGAACTGGGGATCGGAGAGCGCAGGAGAGTCCGACTACTGCAATTTGTTGTTCTTGACATTGCTTCACCGTACAATGCATTCCTGGGTCGACCAGCTCTTGCTGAATTCAGGGCAGCCATTGCCCCGTGGTGTTTGACTTTAAAATTCCCAACCGATCATGGTATAGGAATCGTTCAAGGAGATCAGGCAGCAGGAAGAGCCTGTTATGTTGCTGAATTGCGAGAAGCACAGAAGAAGGAGAAAGGAAAGGGCGTAGAGGAATCTCTCTGCGTCCATTTTTCTGATAATTGACAGCTAACGCCTGGGCCCCGGCCCGGGCACCACTACCAATTCCTTAGAGATCTTGACCCTAGAGATAGCGAAGATAAAGATGAAGTAGAAGAGAGTCAAGCGTCTCCAGCCGAACTGACTGTGGACGTCCCGGTCAGTGAGGATGACAACTCGAAAGTACTGAAAGTTGGATCTCAACTGGGAAAACAGATACAACAGGAATTGGTTGAATTTCTTCAGGCGAATCTTGATGTCTTTGCCTGGACGCACTCCGACATGTGCGGAATCTCACCGAACATTGCAAGTCACTCTTTAAATATTGATCCACGACATGTTCCGGTCAAGCAAAAGAGGCGTGGTATGGATCCAGAGAGATCTGCCGCCCTTAAAGAAGAAATTGACAAATTACATTCGAATGGTTTCATCCGAGATGCTCTATACCCAGAGTGGGTGTCAAATCCGGTAATGGTTCGGAAACCGAACGGGAAATGGAGAACTTGTGTCGATTACTCTGATTTAAACAAAGCTTGTCCAAAAGATAGTTTTCCACTTCCCCGAATTGACCAACTCGTTGACTCAACTGTAGGTCATGAATTGTTATCCTTTATGGATGCTTATTCAGGTTATAATCAGATACCCATGCATCTACCCGATCAAGAACATACTAGTTTCGTAACCGATCTGGGACTCTACTGTTACAGAGTCATGCCCTTTGGTTTAAAGAATGCCGGAGCAACTTACCAACGCTTGGTTAATCGAATGTTCGCTGATCAGATCGGGAAGACCATGGAAGTCTATGTGGATGACATGTTAGTTAAGTCCCGATTTTCCACAGATCACGTCAAGGATTTAAATTCAATGTTCTGTATCTTGCGTGAGTATGGAATGAAGCTTAACCCGCTAAAATGCCACTTCGGCGTCGCATCCGGAAAGTTTCTAGGGTTCATTGTTAACGCTCGTGGGATAGAGGCAAACCCCGAGAAGATCTGGGCAATAAGGAATTTGCAAACTCCAAAGACCATCAAGCAAGTCCAGAGTCTCAACGGGAAGGTAGCAGCGCTAAGCAGGTTCATCTCGAAATCCACTGATAAATGTATTCCTTTCTTTGATCTAATCCGGAAAGGGAAACGAAACTTTGAATGGACCACGGAATGTGAAGGCGCATTCCGATCGCTGGTTCAGCATCTCTCTACGCCACCGATTTTGTCGAAACCAATTGATCACGAACAATTATACCTTTATCTGGCGGTATCAGAGCATGCGATCAGTGCTGCTTTGGTCCGGGAAGAAGATCGAGTGCAGAAACCGGTCTATTATGTCAGTAAACGATTGACCGGAGCTGAGAGAAATTACCCCAGGTTGGAGAAACTGGCTTACTGCTTAGTCATTGCCTCGAGAAAGCTTCGTCCTTATTTTCAAGCACATCCGCTTACTGTGTATACCGATCAGCCGTTACGACAGGTCCTCACGCGGCCTGAGACGTCTGGAAGGTTACTCAAGTGGAACATTGAACTGAGCCAATTTGACATTACTTATGCTCCGCGAAGAGCCATTCAAGGGCAAGTCCTAGCTGACTTCATAGCTGAATTTACTGTTCCTGACGAATTACCTGAAACCAGCGAGTCTCCTGAATATTTATGGAAACTTTATACAGATGGTGCATCAAACGATCGATGTTCGGGCGCTAGAGTTGTACTAGAAACCCCCGAAGGTCGATCCATATGTTATGCTTTGAAGTTTGATTTTCACGCAACCAACAATGAAGCCGAGTATGAAGCCCTGTTGGCTGGGTTAAAGCTTGCCAGAGATCTGAAAATTATCGCTATAGAAGTCTATTGTGATTCGCAGTTGGTTGTGTGTCAAGTACGAGGAGAATATCAAGCGAGAGATCGAAGGTTAGCTGCTTATCTAGCCCGAGTTCAGGAAGCGCTGGATCAGTTTGATTATTATGCTATTTACTACATACCACGAGATCGCAATCAAAAGGCCGATTCATTGGCAAAGTTGGCCAGCACAGGTGAAGCACAGCAAATGGGACTCGTCCCGGTCGAAACGTTGCCTTTCCCAAGCATCGATCAAATCAAAACGAATGATGTGTTAGAGACCTTTCCCAGCAGAGAATCATGGATGACTCCGTATCGAAATTATATTGAGAATGGGATATTGCCTGAGCACCGAAATGAGAAAAGGCAAATTCTACGAAAAGCTTCGCGGTTCATCATTCAGGACGGGATCATGTATAGGAAAGGTTATTCTGTTCCACTCCTCCGGTGTATCGCTCACGACGAAGTCAAACGAGTGTTACATGATGTACACGAGGGAGAATGCGGCGATCACACCGGTGGACAAGCGCTTGCTAAGAAGATACTCCGATATGGATATTACTGGCCAACAGTAAATCGAGATGCGGCCAATTACGCCAGAAAGTGCGACAAGTGCCAAAAACACGCTCGAATTCCAAGAGCCCCGCCTACCGAGTTAACTCAAATGGTCAGTCCCTGGCCGTTCGCTATGTGGGGTATCGATATCGTTGGCGCTTTGCCTCTGGCAAAAGGTGGTGCGAAGTATGCCATCGTCGCAGTTGATTACTTCACGAAATGGGCTGAAGCCGAAGCTCTCGCAACGATTACGTCAAAGAAAGTGATAAACTTTGTGGTCCGCAATATCATTTGCCGATTTGGACTCCCGCATACCATCATCACCGATAACGGGACCCAATTCGAAAGTTCAGAATTCAAGAATTTCTGCCAACGATTTCATATTCATAAAAAGTTCTCTGCAGTCGCGCATCCCCAAGCAAACGGTCAGGTCGAAGCTGTTAACAAAGTTATCAAATCCATCTTAAAGAAACGACTGGAAAAGGCCGGGGGCAAATGGGTCGATGAACTTCCTATGGCATTATGGGCTTATCGAACAACTCACAAGACCGCAACTGGACACACCCCATTTTCCTTATCCTATGGCTCGGAGGCCGTCATTCCAGTGGAGACAGAAGTATTTTCTCACCGCGTAACTTATTACGATCCGAAAACAAACGCTATATTACTCGCTGAGTCTTTGGATCTGTTGGACGAGAAACGAGAAGAAGCTGATTTAAGAGCGGCCGCTTACCGAAGTCGGGTCGCCCGATTATATAACACCAAAGTTCGCCCCCGAACCTTTGATATCGGCGATCTGGTCCTCAAGAGAGTATACCCGGTTCCTTCACACATGAAACCAAATTGGGAAGGACCGTACGTGATTACGCAACGACTTGGAGATGGCACATTCAAACTATCAACCGTGGACGGTCTAGTTTTACCGAGAGCCTGGAACAGCGAGAGTCTCCGTCGCTATTACATTTGACAGGCTTTATTTATTTCATTATGTTTTTTATTCAGCAATTTACTTTTGCATTTCGAAATTAGAATTTGTAATAAGGCAACTGATTTGCCATATTTTTCTTATTTCAGCAATAAAATGTCATCTCTTCGAGCCAGAGCTGTGATTCATTAAAATACAATGTACAACATCACGATGCACGAAGAGCTAAGTTCCATCACACAGTGGAATTTATTCAAGTAGGGAGTGGCTGTGAAGCAATCAACCACTCGCTAAATGAAACCCGAGCTCGGGGGCAAGCCATCCCATCAGGCACGGAATGGGTTGATACACGACAACCCTTCATTCAACTCCGTACTCCCAGAGTGCGAGGCGGAGTATAAACATTCTTTGAACTCCGTGCTCCCGGAGCGCGAGACGGAGTATAAACATTCTTCCAACTCCATACTCCCAGAGTGCGAGGCGGAGTATAAACATTTTACTAAACTCCGTACTCCCAGAGTGCGAGGCGGAGTATAAACATTTTACTAAACTCCGTGCTCCCAGAGCGCGAGGCGGAGTATAAACTCTCATTTAACTCCGTACTCCCAGAGTGCGAGGCGGAGTATAAACATTTTCCCTAAAACCCAGAGTACTCCGAGAGCGCGAGCTGGGTATAAGCTTTTTACTTAACTCCGTGCTCCCAGAGCGCGAGGCGGAGTATAAACATCCTTCGAACTCCGTACTCCCAGAGTGCGAGGCGGAGTATAAACATTCTCCTAAAAACCCCAAAGTACTCCGAGAGCGCGAGCTGGGTATAAACACTAACAAACTCCAGCTTCCGAGAGCGCGAACTGGAGTATAAACATTAACGAACTCCAGCTTCCGAGAACGCGAACTGGAGTGTAAACATTAACTAACTCCGTGCTTCCAGTACGCAAGGCAGAGTATAAACATACGTCAACTCCACACTTCTCCCCAATACAGGGGGCAGAACCATAACACATAACAAGTTGAAGACAGAAAGGGAATAGATTTTCATTTCCATTATCAACAAAAAGAATCTGATTACAAAGTGTTTATGAAAAATTCTGCTAGTGGGAGCCGAATCCACATCTATACACGGCTATAGAAAAATCAACAAAATGCTACCCTACGCAACAAAAATTTAGAGAAAGAAGTTCATTCTTTCTTCTTCCTTATCTTCTTCTTCGGAGTAGCTCCACCTGATCCGCTGCCCGATTTCTTCCTCAATCGCTTGCTCTTTTCAGGCTTGCCCTCCGGCAGCGATATAATGTCGACATCTTCCTCAGAGCTGGAGGCGACGGAAGTCCTTCTAGGAGGACGAGCTGAAGGCATAGGAGCGGTAGCAGGAGGAGGGACAGGAGTGGTCTCGATCAATACAGTACCACCCGGCGAAATCACCATTAACGGGGCGGGCCCGGGCGGACTAGAACCAACATTCCCTGCTGTCATCTCGGCAGCAATCTCAGCTAAAACGTCGTCCTCACGAGATGCTTGGGCCGCATCAGATGTGCCAATGGCTGGCATAGATAAACTAGCGGCCGGAGTAGCCTCATTCACAACAACGGACGGGTTGGCAGAGGGATCGATGGGTTCATTGAGAAGCTCCTCAATCATCTGAGCGCTGAAAGAAAACATATTTGCATCTCCCTCCTCGCCAATCAAAGTAGAAGTCGTGATGGCTTCAGAAAAAACTACCCCTTGTGTTTGATGAGGAACTGATAAAGCAAGGGGCGCAGAAACTGTAACTTCGGTCACTGAAATACGACAAAACGAAAATTGTTAGCCAAGTGTGTTGCTTAAAGTCCTTCACAACTGAACTACGAGAAGCGTTCAAATACCTTCCTAAGTCTGGACCGAAACATGGGTGGAATCATCGGCGGAAGATAATAGCGGTTGGTCAGGATTATATGCAGGAACAGATTGGGGGTCTACCGCACCAGTGGTTTCGGGCAATGTTGGGATTACGGCTCCAACACTTGCCTCGTGATGCACGGTCCTCGAACCTTCGCCTGTCTCTAATGATTGGACGCCGAGTTTTTCTTTCGCCATAGAGATTACCACCTCATGAAGGGTCTTCCTCTCATCCTCAGTAAGCAGACGCATCTCCAGTTCAAAGTCGTCAAGTGCTCCATCTGGATGCGCTGCTCTCTTCTCATTCACCAGCCGAGTCCAGGCATTATACAAGATCATGGAGTCATCTCCCAGCCACGCTAGATTTCTGTGTTCCAGCACATTAGCGTTATACGTGACTAAGAGATCGTCAAACTCAGCATCTAGCCTAGACCTCTCCTCTAAGACTTTTTCCTGAATCTCCGCTTCCGCAGACTTAGCCTTGACCGCTGCCGCAGCAAGTTCGGCCCTGAGGGATACTGCTTGGTCGCAAGCCTCTTGAGCAGTAGCATTCGCATCGTCCTTCTCCTTCACCATTTCAGCAAATTTGGCCTTGAGCTCGTTCAGCTCTTTAGCGGCTAAGTCTCGCTCAGCTGCAACGGTGGTATTACGATGGCCCATCTCTTCCACTGTGGCACAGTGTTCTTGCTGCATCCTCGCTAGTTTGGCCACGACACCCTCGTGTTTCTTAAGTGTTTCAAGCTCTGACTTTCGGGACGTTTCCACTTCGGATTGAAGAACTTGAATGATGCGTTTCTGCTTCGCAATGTCAACGTCACGTTCAGCAATGACCTTCGCCCTGTCGAAAGCTACTCTAGAAGCCTTCACGGCTGCCTTATACCACTCCTTGTACTGAGCATAGAAGTCGTGGATATAGTTATGAGCAGTGGTCTCAGCTTCTGGTGGAATTCTTTTGAAGTTAGGAGGGAAGATATAGCCGTCCATGCAAATTTCCGGGTAGTCGTTTTTCATTTGGGCGAGTTTGGCAGCTCCCTCGCTTGTCAGCTCAGCCGGAGCTTGTTCAATTATAGCGGCTGCCGTTGGTTCCACTCTTGGCCGTTGAGCGTCAGGCCGAGAAGATTGAGAAGGCAACTGTTGCTGATGAGATGGCCCTGGGAGGTCTACTGGAGCCCTGGGAGGCGGAGGAGAACGAGATCGGGGTCGGTGCTGGTACCCCCGGTCTCTATCAGAGTAATCATAACCAGAACGGTTACGCGAGTAATCTCTGTCTCTATCATAACGTTCTTGACTCGAGTAGCCTCGCCCATGGTCCCTATCTGTCTCTCTCCTACGGGAATCATAAAATGGAGAAGATTGACGCACGTTCCGAAGCCTATCTAGAGTGGAGCCACGCCCTGACATCTCACCTGCGATAAGAAAGAATTACGGATTAAAATCCCATAAAGCAATGTTTACTATGCAGAAGTCATGAAGTGCCGTGGAAGTGAGTGTAAATGTGTAAACCCCCAAACCGACCGGAAGTGTTAACCGCACTTAAAGGAAAGGGCTCGTTCATATTTAGTACATCTTGTAATTCCTCCAACCCAGGATTATGAGAGATTGATATATAATCTGGGATAGGAATATCGTCAAGCCCTTTGAGAGAATCTCTCGAATGAGAAGGGGCGGCCTCAGAAATCATAACTCCGGAAGCGGGAAGAAACACATCTACAGATTTTCCCCCCTTTGACTTAAGTTTTTTGGAAACGGCGGCCTTGCCTTTCCGTTTTTCTCCCGATTCCTCCAAGTTTCCCGAAAGGTCGGCCATTGGCTCTGAATCCGTCTGGGTTCTTTCTTCGTCACTCGCTTCGATTATTCTGATCCCGAGTGACCTCTTCGCTTTTCTCTTCTTGGGTTTCTTCTTATTTTCCTTCTTGGAGACGGACTTTGAAAATCCCTCGACAACTATGCTTTGATTAATGTCGATCAAACCCAGAACTCTTAAGTTGTAGTCGTTCAGCACCGAGTCAATATGCCTCAGCTCGCTCGGAACTTCTTGAAGACTCCGGACGGTACCCTTGAAACGCCCTCCATCGGGCCTAGAGATAATAGCTGTAAAAGGAATGAAATGTCAATTTTAACACCGAAGAGTTATTGGTCAAAGAAACAGGTTAAGGCGCTTACGTCTAGACAACCATCGCCTAGCGAAACCCGGAGGAGTCGAGCTCTGTACCTCTTGTTGTTGAGAGCTCGAAGATTCCATAATTAGCTAACTCATTAGAAAGCAACATTAAGTTTATGAACAAGCCCGTGCATGCCCCAGTGTAGTGTGTGTGAACGTGTCGTGCAGTGCAAGTATTATACATCACTCGAGCAAATTCGACAGAATGAAGCGAGATGTTCGTACAACATAACTTGGGAATTTAAGAAAGAAAATGACCGTCATCGCTGACCGTCATTTCCGCACCGTCCAAACGCTACGGACCAACTTCAAGTATAAATCAGTTGTATTATTGGTTAAGTCATGGTTCCATCGACGAGCTTCAAAGGAAATTCAGGTTCAAGTCTGTTGGTCAAGTTCGATTATGCAAGGCCGAAGCTCGTCGGAGTCAAGTATGCCAAAGTTCATTAAGTTCATCAGAGAATAACTTGAAACTGGTCGTAGTTCATATGATGGAGCAAGTCAAAAAGTAATGGTCTCCTAAGACGAAGATGTTCGAATCCATCGGTGCGAATCGATGCAGGACGAATCGATGAAGTTTGGTTCCAATTGCTTCGAATCCATATGGATCGATTCGATGCAACATTGGGATAGAGGAACCTTCGAATCCATGGTCTATGCTTGACTTCGAATCGATCGAGATTGATGTCCTTTGAATCGATCAGAGTATTTCTACTTCGAATCGATTGCCACGTCCCTTTTCTTAAAACCATCGATTCGAAGCTATGCATTCAAGATCGATTCGAATGGCTCATGCCTGGATCGATGCGAAGCAACGGGAAACGGCACTCTAATCGCTGGAACCCAAAAGACATCACTCCTCGACTCCAACGAGTCGACCCACTTCATTCAGATCTTATCACTCCTTAGAGTTTTTCTAAAGCGAGAATAGTTTACTTTTCTCGTCTCGAATCGATCCATTGAATACCTGTTCTGATTTCGAGTAAAGGCGTGGAAGGGATCGATTGTTTTAAGGAGAGTAGGTTTGTCTTGGCCTTGGAAATATCGATTCGAAGAAGAAGCTCTCGAAACAGAAAAAGTAAAAAGTTAAAAGTGAACAGGACCCCGGTATATATAGGGGAAACGAGACCATTCGTCTCCCGGTCAAGCGCAACCGGGAATAACGGGTCTAACTCATCGATTCGAAACAGGATCTTCGAATCCATCGCCACAGGTCTAAATCGATTCGAAGTTGACTGGGTGACCTCGTCGACTCGGACTCAAATATCTACACCAGACAACTTCGAGACTTTTCCTTCGAATCCACAGCATCAACACGAAGCACAACGTCGATCAACCAGTTCGAATCCCTCCTTTAGTTCGAATCCATCCGGTTTCGAATCCTTTGCCACATCGAATCCATTCCAGCAGCATCGAAACAAAGCAACATTGATTCGAGCACTCACAACTTCGACTCCATCAACTCAGAGAACATCGAATCCACACAATATCGATTCGAAGAGGCACAGCTTCGAATACATCGCCAACCACTGATGAAAATGGACGAATAGTCTCAATGTTTAAAATTGCTTGTCTACTCTTGTACCGATTCAGGAGAGGATCAGTACGAGAGGATGATCGTAGATAATCATAAAAGCAGTGTTTTGACTCAAATCTCAAATCGGCCCAGGAGAGGACCGATGCAGATTTCGATAGTAAACCGAACTGACAACGACTTGCGATCACGCAACGTTAATCAAAGTCAAGATAATACACGTATGCACGTATTTCTGACTAATGTTTGATCTTTATCATTTACAGGGATCGAATGTTCATCTTGTCATGACTCAAAAAACTGACAGCCAGTCACTATTGTACGACGGTCGATTACAGCGATACAGAATGCAACTTTCGGTAAAGCATGTCATAGCTGTCCAGTGAGAGACTGCAACTTTTCAAAGCACGTCATGTTTACACAAGACGTACTTTGGGGGGCAAATGTTATCCCGCCTTTTGGCAAGGCCGTGATACCAAGGACTTAACTAGAAAACAGTAACAGATCGTCTTGGAAGTCGGTTACACGTAAGGATCGCTACGGATATCGACGAAATTTGTCCGAGTCCGGATCGGGCTGCAATTGATAAGATATGCTAAGCAAGGCCAGAGGAAATGACGTTCCAATTTTCAAGTCAATCCGAGTTCGTATGCTCAAGATATCACCGATGGAAAATGGAGGAAACAACCTTGTATTCGAATCCATTAAGGTCGACTCGATCATCTTCGAATCCATCCCCTTTTGCCTGGCTTCGAATCCATCGTGGAAGCTTACCTTCGAATCGATAAGACAAAGCTTCACTTCGAATCGATAAGACAAAGCTTCACTTCGAATCGATAAGACATAGCTTCACTTCGAATCGATGAAACATAGCTTTACTTCGAATCCGGGAGACGCAGCTTGCCCTCGACTCCACCATCTTCGAATCCAAGCCGTGGATTCGACCCAGTCAATGCGGAATGCAAAGTGGACCGATGCGAAGAAAGCGCACCCCGTCACCATCTTCACGAGTAGGAGGATCGATTCGAACGAATCGATTCAAACATATCGATTCGAACGACTCCAGAGTACGAAAAACATCAACTTGAATCGATCATAACTCGAGTTCTACAAGTCCAAATCCCATGAAATTTTCACAGAAGCTCAAACACATGATGAAGAATGTGCACACCAAATTTCAGCTCGATTGGACGATTTCTTGATCGATTCGAACCAAGGGTCGAATCGATCCCAAAGTGGGCCCGGATCTCCAGATTTCGGCCATGTGGACCCCCTGACGTACCAGAACTGGTCTCCCCACATTTTAGGCGAAATACCAGCCTCCTACACCTATAAATAGACCCCCTGGTCATTCAGAAAAGGGGTCGGATAATTCTAAGTACTGAAGAGCGCCCAGATTCTGCCAGATTTACTCCAGAACACCGCCGCTGCTTTAGATTGACACTTAGCATTTGAATTCAGTTGTATTACATTATTGACTATTGTAATCTCCAAGTATCGAGCAATAAAATCAACAAATTTCACAGTGGACGTAGGCAAATCGCCGAACCACTCTAAATCGTTTGTCTTTGCAATTTACTTTCTGTTATTTGGAGTTTTTGTTAGATAATCCACAGTTTTAATTTTCGTTCTTCGCTTTTATCTCTTCAAAAACTTCCGAAGAGTGTTGTGCCCATTTTTGGTACAAACAGGAGCCATAACCAATCAAACAAAGCTCTCTGTGAGTTCTACGGCTTTGACGGCTTTAAGCCGTCAATAGATAGTTTCATACCCAAAATGGTTATCCGAACCTCAATCGGGTCTCTGAAGTTTTTTAGCCATCTTTTTTTCGTCACGTGAATTTTTACGTTAAAACGGGATCACCGTGACTGGTCTTCGTTTTACCATCCCTGGAGAGTGGTGCACCATGGTACTGTTCCATTTCAAATCCCTGCACCCATTTCTAAAAGTCGCACGGCGCTGTTTCGGCATTTTGGACGGATGTTGCACCTTGCACCGCAGATGTTGCACACTGTGGATATCAATTCTTCGGACGGCCATAACTGTTGGCTCGTTTAGGGTTACGGGAGCCATAACCAGTCCAAACGAAGTTCTCTGTAAGTTCTACGGTTTTAACGGCTTTAAGTCGTCAATGGATAGTTTCATACCCAAAAAAGGCTATCCGAACCTCAATCGGGTCTTTGAATGTTTTTTAGCCTTCTTTTATTCGTGACGTGAATTTTTACGTTAAAATGGGATCACCGTGGCTAGTCTTCGATTTACCATCCCTGGAGAGTGGTGCACCATGGTACTGTTCCATTTCAAATCCCTGCACCCATTTCAAAAGGTCGCACGGCGCTGTTTTGGAATTTCGGACGGATGTTGCACCTTGCACCGCAGATGTTGCACCCTATGGATATCGATTCTTCGGACGGCCATAACTGTTGGCTCGTTTAGAGTTACGGGTGCCATAACCCGTCAAAACGAAGCTTTTTGTGAGTTCTACGGCTTTGACGGCATAAAGCCGTCAATGGACTGTTTCATACCCAAAAAATGCTATCTGAACCTCAATCGGGTCTCTGAAGTTTTTTAGCCTTCTTTTTTTCATCACGTGAATTTTTACGTTAAAACGGGATCACCGTGGCTGGTCTTCGATTTATTCTCACTGGAGAGTGGTGCACCGTGGTACTATTCCATTTCAAATCCATGCACCCATTTCTAAAAGTCGCACGGTGCTGTTTCGGCATTTCGGACGGATGTTACCCCTTGCACCGTAGATGTTGCACCCTGTGGATATCGATTCTTCGGACGGCCATAAATGTTGCTCGTTTAGAGTTACGACAGCCATAACTAGTCAAAACGAAGCTCTCTGTTACTTCTACGGCTTTGATGGCTTTAAGCTGTCAATGGATAGTTTCATACCCAAAAATTGCTATCCGAACCTCAATCGGGGATCTGAAGTTTTTTAGCCTTCTTTTTTTCATCAATTGAATTTTTCCGTTAAAACGGGATCACCGTGGCTGGTCTTCGATTTACCATACCTGGAGAGTGGTGCACTATGGTACTGTTCCATTTCAAATCCATGCACCCATTTCTAAAAGTCGAACGGCACTGTTTCGGCATTTTGGACGGATGTTGCACCTTGCACCGCAGATGTTGCACCTTGTGGATATCGATTCTTCGGACGGTCATAAATGTTGGTCGTTTAGAGTTACGGGAGCCATAACCAGTCAAAAGGAAGCTCTCTGTGAGTTCTACGGCTTTGACGGCTTTAAGCCGTCAATGGATAGTTTCATACCCAAAAAAGGCTATCCGAACCTCAATCGGGTCTCTGAAGTTTTTTAGCCTTCTTTTTTTCATCACGTGAATTTTTACGTTAAAACGGGAGCACCGTGGCTGGTATTCGATTTACCATCCCTGGAGAGTGGTGCACCATGGTATTATTCCATTTCAAATCCCTGCACCCATTTCTAAAAGCCGCACGACGCAGTTTCGGCATTTCGGACGGATGTTGCACCTTGCACCGTAGATGTTGCACCCTGTGCATATCGATTCTTCGAACGGCCATAACTATTGGTTTATTTAGAATTATTGGAGCTATAACCAGTCAAAATGAAGCTCTCTGTATGTTCTACTGGTTTGATGGCTGTAAGCCGTCAATGGATAGTTTCATACCCAAAAAAGGCTATCCGAATCTCAATCAGATCTCTGAACTTTTTTAGCCTCCTTTTTTTCGTCACGTGAATTTTTACGTTAAAACGGGATCACTGTGGCTGGTCTTCGATTTACCATCCCTGGAGAGTGGTGCACCATGGTACTATTCCAATTCAAATCCATGCACCCATTTCTTAATATCGCACGGCGCTGTTTCAGCATTTTGGACGGATGTTGCACCTTGCACCGCAGATGTTGCACCCTGTGGATATCGATTCTTCGGACGGCCATAACTGTTGGCTCGTTTAGAGTTACGGGAGCCATAACCAGTCAAAAGGAAGCCTTATGAGTTCAACGGCTTTGACGGCTTTAAGCCGTCAATGGATAGTTTCATTCCCAAAAAAGGCTATCCGAACCTCAATCGGGTCTCTGAAGTTTTTTAGCCTTCTTTTTTTCGTCACGTGAATTTTTACGTTAAAACGGGATCACCATGACTGGTCTTCGATTTACCATCCCTGGAGAGTGGTGCACCATGATACTGTTCCATTTCAAATCCATGCACCCATTTCTAAAAGTCGGACGGCGCTGTTTCGGCATTTTGGACAGATGTTGCACCTTGCACCGTAGATGTTGCACCCTGTGGATATCGATTCTTCGGACGGCCTAAAATGGTGGCTAGTTCAGGGTTACGAGAGCCATAACTAGTCAAAAGGAAGCTCTCTGTGAGTTCTACGGCTGTGCCGGCATAAGCCGTCAATGGATATTTTCATACCCAAAAAAGGCTATCCGAACCTCAATCGGGTCATAGAAGTTTTTTAGCCTTCTTTTTTTCGTCACGTGAATTTTTACGTTAAAACGGGATCACCGTGGCTGGTCTTCGATTTACCATCCCTGGAGAGTGGTGCACTATGGTACTGTTCCATTTAAAATCCCTGCACCTATTTCTAAAAGTCGCACGGCGCTGTTTCGACATTTTGGACGGATGTTGCACCTTGCACCGCAGATGTTGCACCCTGTGGATATCGATTCTTCGAACGGCCATAACTGTTGGCTCGTTTAGAGTTACGGGAGCCATAACCAGTCCAAACGAAGTTCTCTGTGAGTTCAACGGTTTTAACGGCTTTAAGTCGTCAATAGATAGTTTCATACCCAAAAAAGGCTATCCGAACCTCAATCGGGTCTCTGAAGTTTTTTAGCCTTCTTTTATTCGTCACGTGAATTTTTACGTTAAAACGGGATCACATGGCTGGTCTTCGATTTACCCTCACTGGAGAGTGGTGCACAGTGGTACTATTCCATTTCAAATCCTTGCATTCATTTCTAAAAGTCGCACGGCGCTGTTTCGGCAATTCGGACGGATGTTGCACCTTGCACCGCAGATGTTGCACCCTGTGGATGTCGATTCTTCGGACGGCCATAACTATTGGCTCGTTTAGAGTTACGGGAGCCATAACTAGTCAAAACGAAGCCCTTTGTGAGTTCTACGGCTTTGACGGCTTTAAGCCGTCAATGGACTGTTTCATACCCAGAAAATGCTATCCGAAACTCAATCGGGTCTTTGAAGTTTTTTAGCCTTCTTTTTTTCATCACGTGAATTTTAACGTTAAAACGGGATCACCGTGGCTGGTCTTCGATTTACCATCTCTGGAGAGTGGTGCACCATGGTACCGTTCCATCTCAAATCCCTGCACCCATTTCTAAAAGTCGCACGGCACTGTTTCGGCATTTTGGATGGACCTTGCACCTTGCACCGCAGATGTTGCACCTAGTGGATATCGATTCTTCGGACGGCCATAACTATTGGCTCGTTTAGAGTTACGGGAGCCATAACCAGTCAAAACGAAGCCCTTTGTGAGTTCTACGGCTTTTACGGCTTTAAGCCGTCAATGGACTGTTTCATACCCAGAAAATGCTATCCGAAACTCAATCGGGTCTTTGAAGTTTTTTAGCCTTCTTTTTTTCATCACGTGAATTTTAACGTTAAAACGGGATCACCGTGGCTGGTCTTCGATTTACCATCTCTGGAGAGTGGTGCACCATGGTACCGTTCTATTTTAAATCCCTGCACCCATTTCTAAAAGTCGCACGGCGCTGTTTCGGCATTTTGGACGGATGTTGCACCTTGCACCGCAGATGTTGCACCTAGTGGATATCGATTCTTCGGACGGCCATAACTGTTGGATCGTTTAGAGTTACGGGAGCCATAACCAGTCTAAACGAAGCTCTCTGTGAGTTCTACGGCTTTAACGGCTTTAAGCCGTCAATGGATAGTTTTATACCCAAAAAAGGCTATCCGAACCTCAATCGGGTCTCTAAAGTTTTTTAGCCTTCTTTTATTCGTCACGTGAATTTTTACGTTAAAACAGGATAACCGAGGCTGGTCTTCGATTTACCATCCTTGTAGAGTGGTGCACCATGGTACTGTTCCATTTCAAATCCCTGCACCCATTTCAAAAAGTCGCACGGCGCTGTTTCGGTATTTCGGACGCATGTTGCACCTTGCACCGCAAATGTTGCACCATATGGATATCGATTCTTCGGACGGCGATAACTATTGGCTCGTTTAGAGTTATGGGAGCCGTAACTAGTCAAAACGAAGCTCTCTATGAGTTCTACGGCTTTGACGGCTTTAAGCCGTCAATGGACAGTTTCATACCCAAAAAATGCTATCCGAACCTCAATCGGGTCTTTGAAGTTTTTTAGCCTTCTTTTTTACGTCATGTGAATTTTTACGTTAAAACGGGATCACGTGGCTGGTCTTCGATTTACCCACACTGGAGAGTGGTGCACAGTGGTACTATTCCATTTCAAATCCCTGCACCCATTTCTAAAAGTCGCACGGTGCTGTTTCGGCTTTTCGGACGGATGTTGCACCTTGCCCCGCAGATGTTGCACCCTATGGATATCGATTCTTCGGACGGCCATAACTGTTGGCTCATTTAGAGTTACGGGAGCCATAACTAGTCAAAACGAAGCTCTCTGTTAGTTCTATGGCTTTGATGGCTTTAAGCCGTCAATGGACAGTTTCGTACCTAAAAAATGCTATCCGAACCTCAATCGGGGCTTTGAAGTTTTTTAGCCTTCTTTTTATCGTCAACTGAATTTTTCCGTTAAAATGGGATCACCTTGGCTGGTCTTCGATTTACCATCCCTAGAGAGTGGTGCACCATGGTACTGTTCCATTTCAAATCCCTGCACCCATTTCAAAATGTCGCATTGCGCTGTTTTGGAATTTCGGACGGATGTTGCACCTTGCACCGTAGATGTTGCACCCTATGGATATCGATTCTTCGGACGGCCATAACTGTTGGCTCGTTTAGAGTTACGGGAGCCATAACCAGTCAAAACGAAGCCCTTTGTGAGTCCTACGGCTTTGACGGCTTTAAGCCGTCAATGGACTGTTTCATACCCAGAAAATGTTATCCGAACCTCAATCGGGTCTCTGAAGTTTTTTAGCCTTCTTTTTTTCATCACGTGAATTTTTACGTTAAAACGGGATCACCGTGGCTGGTCTTCGATTTACCATCTCTGGAGAGTAGTGCACCATGGTACCGTTCCATTTCAAATCCCTGCACCCATTTCTAAAAGTCGCACGGCGCTGTTTTGGCATTTTGGACGGATGTTGCACCTTGCACCGCAGATGTTGCACCTAGTGGATATCGATTCTTCGGACGGCCATAACTGTTGGCTCGTTTAGAGTTACGGTAGCCATAACCAGTCCAAACGAAGCTCTATGTGAGTTCTATGGCTTTAACGGCTTTAAGCCATCAATGGATAGTTTTATACCCAAAAAAGGCTATCCGAACCTCAATCGGGTCTCTAAAGTTTTTTAGCCTTCTTTTATTCGTCACGTGAATTTTTTCGTTAAAACGGGATCACCATGGCTGGTCTTCGATTTACCATCCCTGTAGAGTGGTGCACCATGATACTGTTCCATTTCAAATCCCTGCACCCATTTCAAAAAGTCGCACGGTGCTGTTTCGGTATTTCGGACGCATGTTGCACCTTGCACCGCAGATGTTGCACCCTATGGATATCGATTCTTCGGACGGCCATAACTATTGTCTCGTTTAGAGTTAAGGGAGCCATAACCAGTCAAAACGAAGCTCTCTATGAGTTCTACGGCTTTGACGGCTTTAAGCCATCAATGGACAGTTTCATACCCAAAAATGCTATCTGAACCTCAATCGGGTCTCTGAAGTTTTTTAGCCTTCTTTTTTTTGTCATGTGAATTTTTACGTTAAAACGGGATCACATGGCTGGTCTTCGATTTACCCTCACTAGAGAGTGGTGCACAGTGGTACTATTCCATTTCAAATCCCTGCACCCATTTCTAAAAGTCGCACGGCGCTGTTTCGGCAATTTGGACGGATGTTGCACCTTGCACCGCAGATGTTGCATCCTGTGGATATCGATTCTTCGAACGGCCATAACTGTTGGCTCGTTTAGAGCTACGGGAGCCATAACTAGTCAAAACGAAGCTCTCTGTTAGTTCTACGGCTTTGATGGCTTTAAGCCGTCAATGGATAGTTTCATACCTAAAAAATGCTATCTGAACCTCAATTGGGGCTCTGAAGTTTTTTAGCCTTCTTTTTTTGGTCAATTGAATTTTTCCGTTAAAACGGGATCACCGTGGCTGGTCTTCGATTTACCATCCCTGGAGAGTGGTGCACCATGGTACTATTCCATTTCAAATCCATTCTCCCATTTCTAAAAGTCGAACGACACTATTTCGACATTTTGGATGGATGTTGCACCTTGCACCGCAGATGTTGCACCCTGTGGATATCGATTCTTCGGACAGCCATAACTGTTGGCTCATTTAGAGTTACGGGAGCCATATCCAGTCAAAACAAAGCTCTCTATGAGTTCTACGGATTTGAAGGCTTTAAGCCGTCAATGGATAGTTTCATACCCAAAAAGGTTATTGGAACCTCAATCGGGTCTCTAAAGTTTTTTAGCCTTCTTTTTTTCGTCATGTGAATTTTTACGTTAAAACGGGATCACCGTGACTGGTCTTCGATTTACCATCCTTGGAGAGTGGTGCACCTTGATACTGTTCCATTTAAAATCCATGCACCCATTCCTAAAAGTCGGACGGCGCTGTTTCGGCATTTTGGACGGATGTTGCACCTTGCACCGCAGATGTTGCACCCTGTGGATATCGATTCTTCGGACGGCCTAAAATGTTGGCTCGTTTAGGGTTACGAGAGTCATAACCAGTCGAAATGAAGCTCTCTGTGAGTTATACAGCTGTGACGGCTTTAAGCCGTCAATGGATATTTTCATACCCAAAAAAGGCTATCCGAACCTCAATCGGGTCTCTAAAGTTTTTTAGCCTTCTTTTATTCGTCAAGTGAATTTTTACGTTAAAACGGGATCACCATGGCTGTCTTCGATTTATCATCCCTGGAGAGTGGTGCACCATGGTATTGTTCCATTTCAAATCCCTGCACCCATTTTTAAAGTTGCACGGCGCTGTTTCTGAATTTTGGACGGATGTTGCACCTATCGCCGCAGATGTTGCACCCTGTGGATATCGATTCTACGGACGGCCATAACTTTTGGCTCGTTTAGAGTTACGGGAGCCAAAACCAGTCCAAACGAAGTTCTTTGTGAGTTCTACGGTTTTAACGGCTTTAAGCCATCAATGGATAGTTTCATACCCAAAAAAGACTATCCAAACCTCAATCGGGTCTCTGAAGTTTTTTAGACTTCTTTTATTCGTTACGTGAATTTTTACGATAAAATGGGATCACCGTGGCTGGTCTTCGATTTACCATCCCTGGATAGTGGTGCACCATGGTACTGTTCCATTTCAAATCCCTGCACCCATTTCAAAAAGTCGCACGGCGCTGTTTTGGAATTTTGGACGGATGTTGCACCTTGCACCGCAGATGTTGCACCCTATGGATATCGATTCCTCGGATGACCATAACTGTTTGCTCGTTTAGAGTTACGGGAGCCATAACTAGTCAAAACGAAGCTCTTTGTGAGTTCTACAGCTTTGACGGCTTTAAGCCGTTAATGGACTGTTTCATACCCAAAAAATGCTATCCGAACCTCGATCGGGTCTTTGAAATTTTTTAGCCTTCTTTTTTCATCACGTGAATTTTTACGTGAAAACGGGATCACCGTGGCTGGTCTTCGATTTACCCTCACTGGAGAGTGGTTCACGGTGGTACTATTCCATTTCAAATCCCTACACCCATTTCTAAAAGTTGCACGGTGCTGTTTCGGCATTTCGGACGGATGTTGCACCTTGCACCGCAGATGTTGCACCCTGTGGATATCGATTCTTCGGACGGCCATAACTGTTGGCTCGTTTAGAGTTACGGGAGCCATAAATAGTCAAAACGAAGCTCTCTGTTAGTTCTACGGCTTTGATGGCTATAAGTAGTCAATGGATAGTTTCATACCCAAAAAATGCTATCCGAACCTCAATCGAGGCTCTGAAGTTCTATAGCCTTCTTTTTTTCGTCAATTGAATTTTTCCGTTAAAACGGGATCACCGTTGCTGGTCTTCGATTTACCATCCCTGGAGAGTGGTGCACCATGGTACTGTTCCATTTCAAATCCATGCACCCATTTCTAAAAGTCGAACGGCACTGTTTCGGCATTTTGGACGGATGTTGCACCTTGCACTGCAAATGTTGCATCTTGTGGATATCGATTCTTCGGACGGCCATAACTGTTGGCTCGTTTAGAGTTACGGGAGCCATAACCAGTCAAAATGAAGATCTCTGTGAGTTCTACGGCTTTGATGGCTTTAAGCCATCAATGGATAGTTTCATACCCAAAAAAGGCTATCCGAACCTCAATAGGGTCTCTGAAGTATTTTAGCATTCTTTTTTTCGTCACGTGAATTTTTACGTTAAAACGGGAGCACCGTGGCTGGTCTTCGATTTACCATCCCTGGAGAGTGGTGCACCATGGTACTATTCCATTTCAAATCCCTGCACCCATTTCTAAAAGCCGCACGGCGCTGTCTTGGCATTTCGGACGGATGTTGCACCCTGCACCGCAGATGTTGCACCCTGTGCATATCGATTCTTCGAACAGCCATAACTGTTGGCTTATTTAGAATTATGGGAGCTATAACCAGTCAAAACGAAACTCTCTGTGTGTTCTAAGGGTTTGATGGCTTTAAGCCGTCAATGGATAGTTTCATACCCAAAAAAGGCTATCAGAATCTCAATCAGGTCTTTGAACTTTTTTAGCCTCCTTTTTTTCGTCACGTGAATTTTTACGTTAAAACGGGATCACCGTGGCTGGTCTTCGATTTACCATCCCTGGAGAGTGGTGCACCATGGTACTGTTCCATTTCAAATCCATGCAACCATTTCTAAAAGTCGCACGGCGCTGTTTCGGCATTTTGGATGGATGTTGCACCTTGCACCGCAGATGTTGCACCCTGTGGATATCGATTCTTCGGACAGCCATAACTGTTGGCTCGTTTAGAGTTACGGGAGCCGTAACCAGTCAAAATGAAGCTCTCCGTGAGTTCTACGTCTTTGACTGCTTTAAGCCGTCAATGGATAGTTTCGTACCCAAAAAAGGCTATCCGAACCTCAATCGAGTCTTTGAAGTTTTTTAGCCTTCTTTTTTTCGTCACGTGAATTTTTACTTTAAAACGGGATCACCGTGGCTGGTCTTCGATTTACCATCCCTGGAGAGTGGTGCACCATGGTACGGTTCCATTTTAAATCCCTGCACCCATTTCTAAAAGTCGCACGGCGCTGTTTCGGCATTTTGGACGGATGTTGCACCTTGCACCGCAGATGTTGCACCTAGTGGATATCGATTCTTCGGACGACCATAACTGTTGGCTCGTTTAGAGTTACGGGAGCCATAACCAGTCCAAACGAAGCTCTTTGTGAGTTCTACGTCTTTAATGGCTTTAAGCCATCAATGGATAGTTTTATACCCAAAAAAGGCTATCCGAACCTCAATCGGGTCTCTAAAGTTTTTTAGCCTTCTTTTATTCGTCACGTGAATTTTTACATTAAAACGGGATCACCGTGGCTGGTCTTCGATTTACCATCCATGTAGAGTGGTGCACCATGGTACTGTTCCATTTAAAATCCCTGCACCCATTTCAAAAAGTCGCACGGCGCTGTTTCGGTATTTCAGACGCATGTTGCACCTTGCACCGCAAATGTTGCACCCTATGGATATCGATTCTTCGGACGGCCATAACTGTTGGCTCGTTCAGAGTTACGGGAGCCAAAACCAGTCAAAACGAAGCTCTCTATGAGTTCTACGGCTTTGACGGCTTTAAGCCGTCAATGGACAGTTTCATACCCAAAAAATGCTATCCGAACCTCAATCGGGTCTCTGAAGTTTTTTAGCCTTCTTTTTTTCGTCATGTGAATTTTTACGTTAAAACGGGATCACGTGGCTGGTCTTCGATTTACCCTCACTGGAGAGTGGTGCACAGTGGTATTATTCCATTTCAAATCCCTACACGCATTTCTAAAAGTCGCACGGCGCTGTTTCGACATTTCGGACGGATGTTGCACCTTGCACCGCAGATGTTGCACCCTATGGATATCGATTCTTCGGAAGGCCATAACTGTTGACTCGTTTAGAATTACGGGAGCTATAACTAGTCAAAACGAAGCTCTCTGTTAGTTCTACGGCTTTGATGGCTTTAAGCCGTCAATGGACAGTTTCATACCTAAAAAATTCTATCCGAACCTCAATCGGGGCTCTGAAGTTTTTTAGCCTTCTTTTTTTCGTCAATTGAATTTTTCCGTTAAAATGGGATCACCGTGGCTGGTCTTCGATTTACCATCCCTGGAGAGTGGTGCACCATGGTACTGTTCCATTTCAAATCCCTGCACCCATTTCAAAATGTCGCACGACGCTGTTTTGGAATTTCGGACAGATGTTGCACTTTGCACCGTAGATGTTGCACCCAATGGATATCGATTCTTCGGACGGCCATAACTGTTGGCTCCTTTAGAGTTACGGGAGCCATAACAATTCAAAACGAAGCCCTTTGTGAGTTCTACGGCTTTGACGGCTTTAAGTCGTTAATGGACTGTTTCATACCCAGAAAATTCTATCCGAACCTCAATTGGGTCTCTGAAGTTTTTTAGCCTTCTTTTTTTCATCACGTGAATTTTTACGTTAAAACGGGATCACCGTGGCTGGTCTTCGATTTACCATCTCTGGAGAGTGGTGCACCATGGTACCGTTCCATTTCAAATCCCTGCACCCATTTCTAAGTCGCACGGCGCTCTTTCGGCATTTTGGACGGATGTTGCACCTTGCACCGCAGATGTTGCACCTAGTGGATATCGATTCTTCGGACGGCCATAACTGTTGGCTCGTTTAGAGTTACGGAGCCATAACCAGTCCAAACGATGCTCTCTGTGAGTTATATGGCTTTAACGGCTTTAAGCCGTCAATGGATAGTTTTATACCCAAAAAAGGCTATCCGAACCTCAATCGGGTCTCTAATGTTTTTAGCCTTCTTTTATTCGTCACGTGAATTTTTACGTTAAAACGGGATCACCGTGGCTGGTCTTCGATTTACCATCCATGTATAGTGGTGCACCATGATATTGTTCCATTTCAAATCCCTGCACCCATTTTAAAAAGTCGCACGGCGCTGTTTCAGTATTTTGAACGCATGTTGCACCTTGCACCCCAAATGTTGCACCCTATGGATATCGATTCTTCGGACGCCCATAACTGTTGGCTTCTTTAGAGTTACGGGAGCCATAACCCGTCAAAACGAAGCTCTCTATGAGTTCTACGGCTTTGACGGCTTTAAGCCGTCAATGGACAGATTCATATCCAAAAAATGCTATATGAACCTCAATCGGGTCTCTGAAGTTTTTTAGCCTTCTTTTTTTCGTCATGTGAATTTTTACGTTAAAACGGGATCATGTGGCTGGTCTTCGATTTACCCTCACCGGAGAGTGGTGCACAGTGGTACTATTCCATTTCAAATCCCTGCACCCATTTCTAAAAGTCGCACGGCACTGTTTCGGCATTTCGGACGGATGTTGCACCTTGCACCGTAGATGTTACACCCTATGGATATCGATTCTTCGGACGACCATAACTGTTGGCTCGTTTAGAGTTACGGTAGCCATAACTAGTCAAAACGAAGCTCTCTGTTAGTTCTACGGCTTTGATGGCTTTAAGCCATCAATGGACAGTTTCATACCTAAAAAATGCTATCCGAACCTCAATCGGGGCTCTGAAGTATTTTAGCCTTCTTTTTTTTGTCAATTGAATTTTTCCGTTAAAATGGGATCACCGTGGCTGGTCTTCGATTTACCATCCCTGGAGAGTGGTGCACCATGGTACTGTTCCATTTCAAATCCATGCACCCATTTCTAAAAGTCGAACGGCACTGTTTCGACATTTTGGACGGATGTTGCACCTTGCACCGCAGATGTTGTACCCTGTGGATATCGATTCTTCGGACAGCCATAACTGTTGGCTCATTTAGAGTTACGGGAGCCATAACCAGTCAAAACAAAGCTCTCTGTGAGTTCTACGGATTTGAAGGCTTTAAGCCGTCAATGGATAGTTTCATACCCAAAAAGGTTATTGGAACCTCAATCAGGTCTCTGAAGTTTTTTAGCCTTCTTTTTTTCGTCACGTGAATTTTTACGTTAAAACGGGATCACCGTGATTGGTCTTCGATTTTCCATCCCTGGAGAGTGGTGCACCATGATACTGTTCCATTTCAAATCCATGCACCCATTTCTAAAAGTCGGACGGCGCTGTTTCGGCATTTTGGACGGATGTTTCACCTTGCACCGCAGATGTTGCACCCTGTGGATATCGATTCTTCGGACGGCTTAAAATGTTGGCTCGTTTAGGGTTATGAGAGCCATAACTAGTCAAAACGAAGCTCTCTGTGAGTTCTATGGCTGTGACGGCTTTAAGCCGTCAATGGATATTTTCATACCCAAAAAAGGCTATCCGAACCTCAATCGGGTCTCTGAAGTTTTTTAGCCTTCTTTTTTTCGTCACGTCAATTTTTACGTTAAAACGGGATCACCGTGGCTGTCTTCGATTTATCATCCCTGGAGAGTGGTGCACCATGGTACTGTTCCATTTCAAATCCCTGCACCCATTTCTAAAAGTCGCACGGTGCTGTTTCGGAATTTTGGACGGATGTTGCACCTTGCACCGCAGATGTTGCACCCTGTGGATATCGATTCTTCGGACGGCCATAACTGTTGGCTCGTTTAGAGTTACGGGAGCCATAACCCGTCAAAATGAAGCTCCCTATGAGTTCTACGGCTTTGACGGCTTTAAGCCGTCAATGGATAGTTTCATACCCAAAAAAGGCTATCCGAACCTCATTCGGGTCTCTGAAGTTTTTTAGACTTCCTTTATTCGTCACGTGAATTTTTACGATAAAATGGGATCACCGTGGCTAGTCTTCGATTTACCATCCCTGGAGAGTGGTGCACCATGGTACTGTTCCATTTCAAATCCCTGCACCCATTTCAAAAAGTCACACGGCGCTGTTTTGGAATTTTGGACGGATGTTGCACCTTGCACCGCAGATGTTGCACCCTATGGATATCGATTCCTTGAATTGGCATAACTGTTGGCTCATTTAGAGTTACGGGAGCCATAACTAGTCAAAATGAAGCTCTTTGTGAGTTCTATGGCTTTGACGGCTTTAAGCCGTCAATGGACTGTTTCATACCCAAAAAATGCTATCCGAACCTCAATCGGGTCTCTGAAGATTTTTAGCCTTCTTTTTTCATCACGTGAATTTTTACGTTAAAACGGGATCACCATGGCTGGTCTTCGATTTACCCTCGCTGGAGGGTGGTGCACCGTGATACTATTCCATTTCAAATCTCTACACCCATTTCTAAAAGTCGCACGGCGCTGTTTCGGCATTTCGGACGGATGTTGCATCTTGCACCGCAGATGTTGCACCCTGTGGATATCGATTCTTCGGACGGCCATAACTGTTGGCTCGTTTAGAGTTACGGGAGCCATAACTAGTCAAAACGAAGCTCTCTGTTAGTTCTACAGCTTTGATGGCTTTAAGTAGTCAATGGATAGTTTCATACCCAAAAATTGCTATCCGAACCTCAATCGAGGCTTTGAAGTTTTTTAGCCTTCTTTTTTTCGTTGATTGAATTTTTCCGTTAAAACGGGATCACCGTAGCTGGTCTCCGATTTACAATCCTTGAAGAGTGGTGCACCATGGTACTGTTCCATTTCAAATCCATGCACCCATTTCTAAAAGTCGAACGGCACTGTTTCGGCATTTTTGATGGAAGTTGCACCTTGCACCGCAAATGTTGCATCTTGTGGATATCGATTCTTCGGACGGCCATAACTGTTGGCTCGTTTAGAGTTACGGGAGCCATAACTAGTCAAAATGAAGCTCTCTGTGAGTTCTACGGCTTTGATGGCTTTAAGCCATCAATGGATAGTTTCATACCCAAAAAAGGCTATCCGAACCTCAATCGGGTCTCTGAAGTATTTTAGCGTTCTTTTTTTCATCACGTGAATTTTTACGTTAAAACGGGAGCACCGTGGCTGGTCTTCGATTTACCATCCCTGGAGAGTGGTGCACCATGGTACTATTCCATTTCAAATCTCTGCACCCATTTCTAAAAGCCGCACGGTGCTGTTTCGGCATTTCGGACGGATGTTGCACCTTGCACCGCAGATGTTGCACCCTATGCATATCGATTCTTCAAACGGCCATAACTGTTGGCTTATTTAGAATTATAGGAGCTATAACCAGTCAAAACGAAGCTCTCTGTGTGTTCTGCGGATTTGACGGCTTTAAGCCGTCAATGTATAATTTCATACCCAAAAAAGGCTATCCGAATCTCAATCAGGTCTTTGAACTTTTTTAGACTCCTTTTTTTCGTCACGTGAATTTTTACGTTAAAACAGGATCACCGTGGCTTGTCATCGATTTACCATCCCTGGAGAGTGGTGCACCATGGTACTGTTCCATTTCAAATCCATGCACCCATTTCTTAACGTCGCACGACGCTGTTTTGGCATTTTGGACGGATGTTGCACCTTGCACCGCAGATGTTGCACCCTGTGTATATCGATTCTACGGACGGCCATAACCGTTGGCTCGTTTAGAGTTACGGGAGCCATAACCAGTCAAAACGAAGCTCTATGAGTTCAATGGCTTTGACGGCTTTAAGCCGTCAATGGATAGTTTCATACCCAAAAATGGCTATCCGAACCTCAATCGGGTCTCTGAAGTTTTTTATCCTTCTTTTTTTCGTCACATGAATTTTTACGTTAAAACGGGATCACCGTGGCTGGTCTTCAATTTACCATCCCTAGAGAGTTGTGCACCATGGTACTGTTCCATTTCAAATCCATGCACCCATTTCTAAAAGTCGAACGACACAGTTTCGGCATTTTGGACGGATGTTGCACCTTGCACCGCAGATGTTGCACCCTGTGGATATCGATTCTTCGGACGGCCATAACTGTTGGCTCGCTTAGAGTTACGGGAGCCATTACCAGTCAAAACGAAGCTCTCTGTGAGTTTTACGGCTTTGACGGCTTTAAGCCGTCAATAGATTGTTTCATACCCTAAAAAGGCTATCCGAACCTCAATTGGGGCTCTGAAGTTTTTTAGGCTTCTTTTTTTCGTCAAGTGAATTTTTACGTTAAAACGGGATCACCGAGGTTGGTCTTCGATTTAACATCCCTGGAGAGTGGTGCACCATGGTACTGTTCCATTTTAAATCCATGCACCCATTTCTAAAAGTCGCACGGCACTGTTTCGGTATTTTGGACGGATGTTGCACCTTGCACCGCAGATGTTGCACTCTATGGATATCGATTCTTCGGAAGGCTATAACTATTGGCTCGTTTAGAGTTACGGGAGCCATAACCAGTCAAAATGAAGCTCTCTGTGAGTTCTACGGCTTTGATGGCTTTAAGCCATCAATGGATAGTTTCATACCCAAAAAAGGCTATCCGAATCTCAATCGGATCTTTGAAGTTTTTTAGCCTTATTTTTTTCGTCATGTGAATTTTTACGTTAAAACGGGATCACCGTGGCTAGTCTTCGATTTACCATCCCCGGAGTGTGGTTCACCATGGTACAGTTCCATTTCAAATCCCTGCACCCATTTCAAAAAGTCGCACGGTGTTGTTTCGGCATTTCGGACAGATGTTGCACCTTGCACCACAGATGTTGCACCCTATGGATATCGATTCTTCGGACTGCCATAACTGTTGGCTTGTTTAGATTTATGGGAGCCATAACTAGTAAAAACGAAGCTCTCTGTGAGTTCTATGGCTTTGACGGCTTTAAGCCGTCAATGGATAGTTTCATACCCAAAAAAGGCTATCCGAACCTCAATCAGGTCTTTGAAGTTTTTAGCCTTCTTTTTTTCGTCACGTGAATTTTTACGTTAAAACGGGATCACCGTGGCAGGTCTTCGATTTACCATCCCTGGAGAGTGGTGCACCATGATACTGTTCCATTTCAAATCCATGCACCCATTTCTAAAAGTCGCATGGCGCTGTTTCTGCATTTTGGACGGATGTTGCACCCTGTGGATATCAATTCTTCGGACTGCCATAATTGTTGGCTCGTTTAGAGTTACGGGAGCCATAACCAGTCCAAACGAAGCTCTCTGTGTGTTATACGGCTTTGACGGCTTTAAGCCGTCAATGTATAGTTTCATACCCAAAAAAGGCTATCCGAACCTCAATCGGAGCTATGAAGTTTTTAGCCTTCATTTTTTCGTCTAGTGAATTTTTACGTTAAAACGGGATCACCGTGGCTGGTCTTCGATTTACCATTCCTGGAGAGTGGTGCACCATGGTTCTGTTCCATTTCAAATCCATGCACCCATTTCTAAAAGTCGAACGGCACTGTTTCGGCATTTTGGACGGATGTTGCACCTTGCACCGCAGATGTTGCACCTTGTGGATATCGATTCTTCGGACGGTCATAACTGTTGGCTAGTTTAGAGTTACGGGAGCCATAACCAGTCAAAACGAAGCTGTTTGTGAGTTCTACGGCTTTGACGGCTTTAAGCCATCAATGGATGGTTTCATACCCTAAAAAGGCTATAAGAACCTCAATCGGGGCTCTGATGTTATTTAGCCTTCTTTTTTTCGTCAAGTGAATTTTTACGTTAAAAGGGGATCACCATGGCTGGTCTTCAATTTACCTTCCCTGGAGAGTGGTGCACCATGGTACTGTTCCATTTCAAATCCATGCACCAATTTCTAAAAGTAGCACGGCGCTGTTTCGGCATTTCGGACGGATGTTGCACCTTGCACCGCAGATGTTGCACCCTTTGGATATCGATTCTTCGGACGGCCATAACTGTTGGCTCGTTTTGAGTTACCAGAGCCATAACCAGTCCAAACGAAGCTCTCTGTGAGTTCTATGGCTTTGACTGCTTTAATCCATTAATGGATTGTTTCATACCCAAAAAAGGCTATCCGAACCTCAATCGGGTCTCTGAAGTTTTTTAGCCTTCTTTTTTTCGTCACGTGAATTTTTACGTTAAAACGGGATCACCGTGGCTGGTCTTCGATTTACCATCCCTGGAGAGTGGTGCACCAGGGCACTGTTCCATTTCAAATCCCCGCATCCATTTCTAAAAGTCGCACGACGCTGTTTCGACATTTCGGACGGATGTTGCACCTTGCACCGCAGATGTTGCACCCTATGGATATAGATTCTTCGGACGGCCATAACTGTTGGCTCGTTTAAAGTTACGGGAGCCATAACTAGTCAAAACGAAGCTCTCTGTGAGTTCTATGGCTTTGACAGCTTTAAGCCATCAATGGATAGTTTCATACCCAAAAAAGCTATCCGAACCTCAATCGGGTCCCTGAAGTTTTTTTGTCTTCTTTTTTTCATCACGTGAATTTTTACGTTAAAACGGGATCGCCGTGCCTAGTCTTCGATTAACCATCCCAGGAGAGTGGTGCACCATGGTACTGTTCCATTTCAAATCCTTGCACCCATTTCCAAAAGTCGCACGGTGCTGTTTCGGCATTTCGGACGGATGTTGCACCTTGCACCGCAAATGTTGCACCCTGTGGATGTCGATTCTTCGGACGACCATAACTGTTGGCTCGTTTAGAGTTACGGGAGCCATAACCAGTCAAAACGAAGCTCTCTGTGAGTTCTACGACTTTGATGGCTTTAAGCCGTCAATTGATAGTTTCAAACCCAAAAAAGGCTATCCGAATCTCAATCGGGGCTCTGAAGTTTTTTAGCCTTATTTTTTTCGTCAAGAGGATTTTTACCTTTAACGGGATCACCGTGGCTGGTCTTCGATTTACCATCCCTGGAGAGTGGTGCACCATGGTACTGTTCAATTTCAAATCCATGCACCATTCTAAAAGTCGTATGACACTGTTTCGACATTTAGGATGGATGTTGCACCTTGCACCGTAGATGTTACACCCTATGGATATCGATTCTACAGACGACCATAACTTTTGGCTCGTTTAGAGTTATGGAAGTCATAACCAGTCAAAACGAAGCTCTCTGTGAGTTCTACAGCTTCGAAGGCTTTAGGCCGTCAATGGATAGTTTCATACCCAAAAAAGACTATCCGAACCTCAATCGGGGCTCTGATGTTTTTTAGCCTTCTTTTTTTCGTCAAGTGAATTTTTACGTTAAAACGGGATCACCGTGGCTGGTCTTCAATTTACCATCCCTGGAGAGTGGTGCACCATGGTATTGTTCCATTTTAAATCCATGCACCCATTTCTAAATGTATCACGGCACTGTTTCGGCATTTCAGACGGATGTTCCACCTTGCACCGCAGATGTTGCACCTTGTGGATATCGATTCTTCGGACGGCCATAACTATTGGCTCGTTTTGAGTTATGGGAGCCATAACCAGTCAAAACGAATATCTCTGTGAGTTCTACGGCTTTGACTCTTTAAGCCATCCATGGGTAGTTTCATTCTCGAAAAAGGCTATCCAAACCTCAATCAGGTCTTTGAAGTTTTTTAGCCTTCTTTTTTTCATCACGTGAATTTTTACGTTAAAACGGGATCACCGTGGCTGGTCTTCGATTTACCATCCCTGGAGAGTGGTGCGCCATGGTACTGTTCCATTTCAAACCCTTGCACCCATTTCTAAAAGTCGTACGGCACTGTTTCGGCATTTTGGACGGATGTTGGACCTTGCACCGCAGATGTTGCACCCTATGGATATCGATTCTACGGACGACCATAACTGTTGGCTCGTTTAGAGTTACGGGAGCCATGACCAGTCAAAACGAAGCTGTCTGTGAGTTCTACGGCTTTGACGGCTTTAAGCCGTCAATGGATAAATTCATACCCAAAAAAGGCTATAAGAACCTCAATCGAGGCTCTGATGTTTTTTAGCCATCTTTTTTTCGTCAAGTGAATTTTTACGTTAAAACGGGATCACCATGGCTGGTCTTCGATTTACCTTCCCTGGAAAGTGGTGCACCATGGTACTATTCCATTTCAAATCAATGCACCCATTTCTAAAAGTAGCACGGCACTGTTTCGGCATTTCAGACGTATGTTGCACCTTGCACCGCGCATGTTGCACCCTGTGGATATCGATTGTTCGGACGGCCATAACTGTTGGCTCGTTTTGAGTTACGGGAGCCATAACCAGTCCAAACGAAGCTCTATGTGAGTTCTATGGCTTTGACTGCTTTAAGCTGCTAATGGATAGTTTCATTCCCAAAAAAGGCTATCCGAACCTCAATCGGGTCTCTGAAGTTTTTTACCCTTCTTTTTTTCGTCACGTGAATTTTTACGTTAAAACGGGATCACCGTGGCTGGTCTTCGATTTACCTTCCCTGGAGAGTGGTGCACCATCGTACTGTTACATTTCAAATCCCCGCACCCATTTCTAAAAGTCGCACGCCGCTATTTCGACATTTCGGACGGATGTTGCACCTTGCACCGTAGATGTTGTACCCTGTGGATATCGATTCTTCGGATGGCCATAATTGTTGGCTCGTTTAAAGTTTTTTTTTGAATACGGGTTCAAACTTTTCTTCTAGAAAGGAACTATAAGCAAAGTATTTACAAGTGCCAACAGGCAAGACCAATGCAAAGCTAAGCCAGCTTCAAAACAAACTAAATAGACCCGAACTTATCGTTCAACACTATAGGCCCAAAGCCCACCAAGCAAAGAGCAATTGCCAGAAACTTCGAGAATGCTCTCAAAGCAGAAAAGGAAATACGACACTTTCATCTACTTCATTTACTCATCTCTGAAGAAAAAATAAAAAAGAACAATAATGACGGCGAGAGAGGAAGAACGAAAATCACTACATAAATCACAATTGGCTCGTTTAAAGTTACGGGAGCCATAACCAGTCAAAACGAAGCTCTCTGTGAGTTCTACGGCTTTGACAGCTTTACGCCATCAATGGATAGTTTCATACCCAAAAAAAGCTATCCGAACCTCAATCGGGTCTTTGAAATTTATTAGCCTTCTTTTTTTCATCAAGTGAATTTTTACGTTAAAACGGGATCGCCGTGCCTAGTCTTCGATTTACCATCCCTGGAGAGTGGTGCACCATGGTACTGTTCCATTTCAACTCCCTGCACCCATTTCTAAATGTCGCACGGTGCTGTTTCGGCATTTCGGACGGATGTTGCACCTTGTACCGCAGATGTTGCACCCTGTGGACATCGATTCTTCGAACGACCATAACTATTGGCTCGTTTAGAGTTACGGGAGCCATAACCAGTCAAAACGAAGCTCTCTATGAGTTCTACGGCTTTGATGGCTTTAAGTCGTCAGTTTCATACCCAAAAAAGGCTATCCGAACCTCAATCGGGTCTTTGAAATTTTTAGCCTTCTTTTTTTCATCACGTGAATTTTTACGTTAAAACGGGATCACCGTGGCTGGTCTTCGATTTACCATCCCTGGAGAGTGGTGCTCCATGATACCGTTCCATTTCAAATCCATGCACCCATTTCTAAAAGTCGCACGGCGCTTTGGACGGATGTTGAACCATGTGGATATCGATTCTTCGGACTGCCATAACTATTGGCTCGTTTAGAGTTACGGGAGCCATAACCAGTCCAAACGAAGCTCTCTGTGTGTTCTATGGGTTTGACAGCTTTAAGCCGTCAATGGATAGTTTCATACCCAAAAAAGGCTATCCGAACCTCAATCGGGGCTCTGAAGTTTTTTAGCCTTCATTTTTTCGTCAAGTGAATTTTTACGTTAAAACGGGATCACCGTGGCTGGTCTTCGATTTACCATCCCTGGAGAGTGGTGCACCATGGTAATGTTCCATTTCAAACCCATGCACCCATTTCTAAAAGTCGTACGGCACTGTTTCGGCATTTTGGACGGATGTTGCACCTTACACCGCAGATGTTGCACCCTGTGGATATCAATTCTATGGACGGCCATAACTGTAGGCTCGTTTAGAGTTACGGGAGCTATAACCAGTCAAACCGAAGCTCTCTGTGAGTTCTAAGGCTTTAAGCCGTCAATGGATAGTTTCATACCCAAAAAAGGCTATCCGAACCTCAATCGGGTCTCTGAAGTTTTTAGCCTTCTTTTTTTTCTTCACGTGAATTTTTACGTTAAAACGGGATCACCGTGGTTGGTCTTCGATTTACCATCCCTGGAGAGTGGTGCACCATGATACTATTCCATTTCAAACGATGCACCCATTTCTAAATGTCGCACGGGACTGTTTCGGCATTTGGGACGAATGTTGCACCTTGCACCGCAGATGTTGCACCCTGTGGATATCGATTCATCGGACGGCCATAACAGTTGGCTCGTTTAGAGTTACGGGAGCCAAAACCAGTCCAAACGAAGCTCTCTGTGAGTTCTACGGCTTTGACGACCTTAAGCCGTTAATGGATAGTATCATACCCAAAAAAGGCTATCCGAACCTCAATAGGGTCTCTGAAGTTTTTTAGCCTTCTTTTTTTCATCACGTGAATTTTTACGTTAAAACGGGATAACCGTGGCTGGTCTTTGATTTACCATCCCTGGAGAGTGGTGCACCAGGGTACTGTTCCATTTCAAATCCCTGCACCCATTTCTAAAAGTTGCACGGCGTTGTTTCGGCACTTCGGACGGATGTTGCACCTTGCACCGCAGATGTTGCACCCTATGGATATCGATTCTTCGGACGGCCATAACTGTTGGCTCGTTTAGAGTTACGGGAGCTATAACCAGTCAAAACGAAGCTCTCTGTGAGTTCTATGGCTTTGATAGCTTTAAGCTGTCAATGGATAGTTTCATACCTAAAAAACTATCCGAACCTCAATCGGGTCTATGAAGTTTTAGCCTTCTTTTTTTCGTCACGTGAATTTTTACGTTCAAACGGGATCACCGTGGCTGGTCTTTGATTTACCATCCCTTGAGAGTGGTGCACCATGGTACTGTTTCATTTTAAATCCATGCATCCATTTCTAAAATTCGCACGGGACTGTTTCGGCATTTTGGACGGATGTTGCACCTTGCACCGCAGATGTAGCACCCTGTGGATATCGATTCAACGGACGGCCATAACTGTTGGATTGTTTAGAGTTACGGGAGCTATAACCAGTCAAAATGAAGCTCTTTGTGAGTTCTACGGCTTAGACAGCTTTAAGCCATCAATGGATAGTTTCATACCAAAAAAAAGCTATTCGAACCTCAATCGGGTCTCTGAAGTTTTTTAGCCTTCTTTTTTCGTCGCGTGAATTTTTACGTTAAAACGGGATCACCGTGCCTAGTATTCGATTTACCGTCCCTGGAGAGTGGTGCACCATGGTACTGTTCCATTTCAAATCCCTGCACCCATTTCTAAAAGTCGCACGGTATTGTTTCGGCATTTCAGACGGATGTTGCACCTTGCACCGCAGATGTTGCACCCTGTGGATATCGATTCTTCGGACGGCCATAACTGTTGGCTCGTTTAGAGTTACGGGAGCCATAACCAGTCAAAACGAAGCTCTCTGTGAGTTCTACGGCTTTGATGGCTTTAAGCCGTCAGTTTCATACCCAAAAAAGGCTATCCGAAACTCAATCGGGTCTTTGAAGTTTTTAGCCTTCTTTTTTTCGTCACGTGAATTTTTACGTTAAAATGGGATCACCGTGGTTGGTCTTCGATTTACCATCCCTGGAGAGTGGTGCACCATGGTACCGTTCCATTTCAAACCCATGCACCCATTTCTAAAAGTCGTACGGCACTGTTTCGGCATTTTGGACGGATGTTGCACCTTGCACCGCAGATGTTGCACCCTGTGGATATCGATTCTATGGACGGCCATAACTGTTGGCTCGTTTAGAGTTACGGGAGCTATAACCTGTCAAAACGAAGCTCTCTATGAGTTCTACAGCTTTGGCGTCTTTAAGCCGTCCATGGATAGTTTCATACCCAAAAAAGGCTATCCGAACCTCAATCGGGGCTCTGAAGTTTTTTAGCCTTCATTTTTTCGTCAAGTGAATTTTTACGTTAAAACGGGATCACCATGGCTGGTCTTCGATTTACCGTCCCTGGAGAGTGGTGCACCATGGTTCCATTTCAAATCCATGCACCCATTTCTAAAAGTCGCACGGGACTGTTTCGGCATTTTGGACGGATGTTGCATCTTGCACCGCAGACGTTGCACTCTATGGATATCGATTTTTCGGACGGCCATAACTGTTGGCTCGTTTAGAGTTACGGGAGCCATAACCAGTCCAAACGAAGCTCTCTGTGAGTTCTACGGCTTTTATGGCCTTAAGCCGTCAATGGATAGTATCATACCCAAAAAAGGCTATCCGAACCTCAATCGGGTCTCTGAAGTTTTTTAGACTTCTTTTTTCGTTTTTACGTTAAAACAGGATCACCGTTGCTGGTCTTCGATTTACCATCCCTGGAGAGTGGTGCACCAGGGTACTATTCCATTTCAAATCCCTGCGCCCATTTCTAAAAGTTGCACGGCGCTTTTTCGGCATTTCGGACGGATGTTGCACCTTGCACCGCAGATGTTGCACCCTATGGATATCGATTCTTCGGACGGCCATAACTATTGGCTCGTTTAGAGTTACGGGAGCCATGTCCAGTAAAAACGAAGCTCTCTATGAGTTCTACGGCTTTGATAGCTTTAAGCCGTCAATGGATAGTTTCATACCCCAAAAAAGCTATCCGAACCTCAATCGGGTCTCTGAAGTTTTTTAGCCTTCTTTTTTTCGTCATGTGAATTTTTACGTTAAAACGGGATCACCGTGGCTGGTATTCGATTTACCATCCCTTGAGAGTGCTTCACCATGGTACTATTCCATTTCAAATCCATGCACCCATTTCTAAAAGTCGCACGGGACTGTTTCGTCATTTTGGACGGATGTTGCACCTTGTGTATATCAATTCTTCGGACGGCCATAACTATTGGCTCGTTTAGAGTTACGGGAGCCATAACCAGTCAAAACGAAGCTCTCTGTGAGTTCTACGGCTTTGATGGCTTTAAGCCGTCAGTTTAATACCTAAAAAAGGCTAGCCGAACCTCAATCGTGTCTTTGAAGTTTTTAGCCTTCTTTTTTTCGTCACGTGAAATTTTACGTTAAAACGGGATCACCATGGTTGGTCTTCGATTTACTATCCCTGGAGAGTGGTGCTCCATGATACTGTTCCATTTCAAATCCATGCACCCATTTCTAAAAGTCGCACGGCGCTGTTTCGGCATTTTGGACGGATGTTGCACCCTGTGGATATCGATTCTTTGGACTGCCATAACTGTTGGCTCGTTTAGAGTTACAGGAGCCATAACCTGTCCAAACGAAGCTCTCTGTGTGTTCTACGGCTTTAAGCCGTCAATGGATAGTTTCTACCCAAAAAAGGCTATCTGAACATCAATTGGGGCTCTGAAGTTTTTTAGCCTTCATTTTTTCGTCAAGTGAATTTTTACGTTCAAACGGGATCACCGTGGCTGGTCTTTGATTTACCATCCCTTGAGAGTGGTGCACCATGGTACTGTTTCATTTTAAATCCATGCATCCATTTCTAAAATTCGCACGGGACTGTTTCGGCATTTTGGACGGATGTTGCACCTTGCACCGCAGATGTTGCACCCTGTGGATATCGATTCTACGGACGGCCATAACTGTTGGCTTGTTTAGAGTTACGGGAGCTATAACCAGTCAAAACGAAGCTCTTTGTGAGTTCTACAGTTTTGACTGATTTAAGCCGTCAATGGATAGTTTCATACCCAAAAAAGGATATCCGAACCTTAATTGGGTTTCTGAAGTTTTTAGCCTTCTTTTTTTCTTCAAGTGAATTTTTACGTTAAAACGGGATCACCATGGCTGGTCTTCGATTTACCATCCCTGGAGAGTGGTGCACCATGATACTGTTCCATTTCAAATCCATGCACCCATTTCTAAAAGTCGCACGGGACTGTTTCGGCATTTGGGACGGATGTTGCACCTTGCACCGCAGATGTTGCACCCTGTGGATATCGATTCTTCGGACGGCCATAACAGTTGGCTCGTTAAGAGTTACGGGAGCCAAAACCAGTCCAAACGAAGCTCTCTGTGAGTTCTACGACTTTGACGACCTTATGCCATTAATGGATAGTATCATACCCAAAAAAGGCTATCCGAACCTCAATCGGGTCTCTGAAGTTTTTTAGCCTTCTTTTTTTCGTCACGTGAATTTTTACGTTAAAACGGGATCACCGTGGCTGGTCTTCGATTTACCATCCCTGGAGAGTGGTGCACCAGGGTACTGTTCCATTTCAAATCCCTGCACCCATTTCTAAAAGTTGCACGGCGTTGTTTCGGCATTTCGGACGGATGTTGCACCTTGCACCGCAGATGTTACACCCTATGGATATCGATTCTTCGGACGGCCATAATTGTTGGCTCGTTTAGATTTACGGGAGCTATAACCAGTCAAAACGAAGCTCTCTGTGAGTTCTATGGCTTTGACAGCTTTAAGCTGTCAATGGATAGTTTCATACTTAAAAAAGCTATCCGAACCTCAATCGGGTCTATGAAGTTTTTTAGCCTTCTTTTTTTCGTAACGTGAATTTTTACGTTAAAACGGGATCACCGTGGCTGGTCTTTGATTTACCATCCCTTGAGAGTGGTTCACCATGGTACTGTTCCATTTAAAATCCATGCATCCATTTCTAAAAGTCGCACGGGACTGTTTCGGCATTTTGGACGGATGTTGCACCTTGCACCGCAGATGTTGCACCCTATGGATATCGATTCAACGGACGGCCATAACTGTTGGATTGTTTAGAGTTACGAGAGCTATAACCAGTCAAAATGAAGCTCTCTGTGAGTTCTACGGCTTTGACAGCTTTAAGCCGTCAATGGATAGTTTCATACCCAAAAAAAGCTATCCGAACCTCAATCGGGTCTCTGAAGTTTTTTAGCCTTCTTTTTTCCGTCGCATGAATTTTTACGTTAAAACGGGATCACCGTGCCTACTATTCGATTTACCGTCCCTAGAGAGTGGTGCACCATGGTACCGTTCCATTTCAAACCCATGCACCCATTTCTAAAAGTCGTACGGCACTGTTTCGGCATTTTGGACGGATGTTGCACCTTGCAACGCAGATGTTGCACCCTATGGATATCGATTCTACGGACGGCCATAACTGTTGGCTCGTTTAGAGTTACGGGAGCTATAACAGTCAAAACGAAGCTCTCTGTGAGTTCTACAGCTTTGGCGGCTTTAAGCCGTCAATGGATAGTTTCATACCCAAAAAAAGGTATCCGAACCTCAATCGGGGCTCTGAAGTTTTTTAGCCTTCATTTTTTCGTCAAGTGAATTTTTACGTTAAAACGGGATCACCGTGGTTGGTCTTCGATTTACCATCCCTGGAGAGTGGTGCACCATGGTTCCATTTCAAATCCATGCACCCATTTCTAAAAGTCGCACGGGACTGTTTCGGCATTTTGGACGGATGTTGCATCTTGCACCGCAGATGTTGCACTCTTTGGATATCGATTTTTCGGATGGCCATAACTGCTGGCTCGTTTAGAGTTACGGGAGCCATAGCCAGTCCAAACGAAGCTCTCTGTGAGTTCTACGGCTTTGACGGCCTTAAGCCGTCAATGGATAGTATCATACCCAAAAAAGGCTATCCGAACCTCAATCGGGTCTTTGAAGTTTTTTAGACTTCTTTTTTCGTTTTTACGTTAAAACAGGATCACCGTTGCTGGTCTTTGATTTACCATCCCTGGAGAGTGGTGCACCAGGGTACTATTCCATTTCAAATCCCTGCGCCCATTTCTAAAAGTTGCACGGCGCTTTTTCGGCATTTCGGACGGATGTTGCACCTTGCACCGCAAATGTTGCACCCTATGGATATCGATTCTTCGGACGGCCATAACTGTTGGCTCATTTAGAGTTATGGGAGCCATATCCAGTCAAAACGAAGCTCTCTATGAGTTCTACGGCTTTGATAGCTTTAAGATGTCAATGGATAGTTTCATACCCCAAAAAAGCTATCCGAACCTCAATCGGGTCTCTGAAGTTTTTTAGCCTTCTTTTTTTCGTCATGTGAATCTTTACGTTAAAACGGGATCACCGTGGCTGGTCTTCGATTTACCATCCCTTGAGAGTGGTGCACCATGGTACTATTCCGTTTCAAATCCATGCACCCATTTCTAAAAGTCGCACGGGACTGTTTCGTCATTTTGGACGGATGTTGCACCTTGCACCGCGGATGTTGCACCCTGTGGATATCGATTCAACGGACGGCCATAACTGTTGGCTCGTTTAGAGTTACGGGAGCTATAACCAGTCAAAACGATGCTCTCTGTGTGTTCTACGGCTTTGACAGCTTTAAGCCGTCTATGGATAGTTTCATACCCAAAAAAGCTATCTGAACCTCAATCGGGTCTCTGAAGTTTTTTAGCCTTCTTTTTTCCGTCACGTGAATTTTTACGTTAAAACGGGATCACCATGCCTAGTATTCAATTTACCGTCCCTGGAGAGTGGTGCTCCATGGTACTGTTCCATTTCAAATCCCTGCACCCATTTCTAAAAGTCGCACGGTGCTGTTTCGGCATTTCGGACGGATGTTGCACCTTGCACCGCAGATGTTGCACCCTGTGGATATCAATTCTTCGGACGGCCATAACTATTGGCTCGTTTAGAGTTACGGGAGCAATAACCAGTCAAAACGAAGCTCTCTGTGATTTCTACGGCTTTAATGGCTTTAAGCCGTCAGTTTCATACCCAAAAAAGGCTAGCCGAACCTCAATCGGGTCTTTGAAGTTTTTAGCATTCTTTTTTTCGTCATGTGAATTTTTACGTTAATACGGGATCACCATGGTTGGTCTTCGATTTACTATCCCTGGAGAGTGGTGCTCCATGATACTGTTCCATTTCAAATCCATGCACCCATTTCTAAAAGTCGCACGGCGCTGTTTCGGCGTTTTGGACGGATGTTGCGCCCCGTGGATATCGATTCTTCGGACTGCCATAACTGTTGGCTCGTTTAGAGTTACGGGAGCCATAACCAGTCCAAACGAAGCTCTTTGTGTGTTCTACGGCTTTAAGCCATCAATGGATAGTTTCATACCCAAAAAGGCTATCTGAACCTCAATTGGGGCTCTGAAGTTTTTTAGCCTTCATTTTTTCGTCAAGTGAATTTTTACGTTAAAACGGGATCACCGTGGCTGGTCTTCGATTTACCATCCCTGGAGAGTGGTGCACCATGGAACTGTTCCATTTCAAACCCATGCACCCATTTCTAAAAGTCGTACGGCACTGTTTCGGCATTTTGGACGGATGTTGCACCTTGCACCGTAGATGTTGCACCCTGTGGATATCTATTCTATGGACGGCCATAAATGTTGGCTCATTTAGAGTTACGGGAGCTATAACCGGTTAAAATGAACTCTTTGTGAGTTCTACAGCTTTGACGGCTTTAAGCCGTCAATGGATAGTTTCATACCCAAAAAAGGCAATCCGAACCTTAATCGGGTCTCTGAAGTTTTTTAGCCTTCTTTTTTTCTTCACGTGAATTTTTACGTTAAAATGGGATCACCGTGGCTGGTCTTCGATTTACCATCCCTGGAGAGTGGTGCGCCATGGTACTGTTCCATTTCAAATCCATGCACCCATTTCTAAAAGTCGCACGGGACTGTTTTGGCATTTTGGACGAATGTTGCACCTTGCACCGCAGATGTTGCACCCTGTGGATATCGATTTTTCGGACGGCCATAACTGTTGGCTCGCTTAGAGTTACGGGAGCCATAACCAGTCAAAACAAAGCTCTCTGTGAGTTCTACGTCTTTGATGGCTTTAAGCCGTCAATGGATAGTTTCATACCCAAAAAAGGCTATCCGAACCTCAATCGGGTCTTTGAAGTTTTTAGCCTTCTTTTTTTCGTCACGTGAATTTTTACGTTAAAATGGGATCACCGTGGCTGGTCTTCGATTTACCATCCCTGGAGAGTGGTGCACCATGGTACCGTTCCATTTCAAACCCATGCACCCATTTCTAAAAGTCGTACGTCACTGTTTCGGCATTTTGGACGGATGTTGCACCTTGCACCGCAGATGTTGCACCTTGTGGATATCGATTCTTCGAATGGCCATAACTGTTGGCTCGTTTAGAGTTACGGGAGCCATAACCAGTCAAAACGAAGCTCTCTGTGAGTTCTACGGCTTTGGCGGCTTTAAGCCGTCAGTTTCATACCCAAAAAAGGCTATCCGAACCTCAATCGGGTCTTTGAAGTTTTTAGCCTTCTTTTTTCGTATCGTGAATTTTTACGTTAAAATGGGATCACCGTGGCTGGTCTTCGATTTACCATCCCTAGAGAGTGGTGCTCCATGATACTGTTCCATTTCAAATCCATGCACCCATTTCTAAAATTCGCACGGCGCTGTTTCGGCGTTTTGGACGGATGTTGCACCCAGTGGATATTGATTCTTCGGACTGCCATAACTGTTGGCTCGTTTAGAGTTACGGGAGCCATAACCAGTCCAAACGAAGCTCTCTGTGTGTTCTATGGCTTTTACGGCTTTAAGCCGTCAATGGATAGTTTCATACCCAATAAAGGCTATCCAAACCTCAATCCGGGCTCTGAAGTTTTTTAGCCTTCATTTTTTCGTCATGTGAATTTTTACGTTAAAACGGGATCACCGTGGATGGTCTTCGATTTACCATCCCTGTAGAGTGGTGCAATATGGTACTGTTCCATTTTAAACCTATGCACCCATTTCTAAAAGTCGTACGACACTGTTTCGGCATTTTGGACGGATGTTGCACCTTGCACCGCAAATGTTGCACCCTGTGGATATCGATTCTACGGACGGCCATAACTGTTGACTCGTTTAGAGATACGGGAGAAATAACCAGTCAAAACGAAGCTCTCTGTGAGTTCTACGGCTTTGATGGCTTTAAGCCATTAATGGATAGTTTCATACCCAAAAAAGGCTATCCGAACCTCTATCGGATCTCTGAAGTTTTTTAGCCTTCTTTTTTTTATCACGTGAATTTTTACGTTAAAACGGGATCACTGTGGCTGGTCTTCGATTTACCATCCCTGGAGAGTGGTGCACCAGGGTACAGTTCCATTTCAAATCCCCGCACCCATTTCTAAAAGTCGCACGACGCTGTTTCAACATTTCGGATGGATGTTGCACCTTGCACCGCAGATGTTGCACCCTATGGATATCGATTCTTCGGACGGCCATAACTGTTGGCTCGTTTAAAGTTACGGGAGCCATAACCAGTCAAAACGAAGCTCTCTGTGAGTTCTACAGCTTTGACAGCTTTAAGTCGTCAATGGATAGTTTCATACCCAAAAAAAACTATCTGAACCTCAATCGGGTCTCTGAAGTTTTTTAGCCTTCTTTTTTTATTCACGTGAATTTTTACTTTAAAACGGGATTGCCGTGCCTAGTCTTCGATTTACCATCCCTGGAGAGTGGTGCACCATGGTACTGTTCCATTTCAAATCCCTGCACCCATTTCTAAAAGTCGCACGGTGCTGTTTCGGCATTTCGGACGGATGTTGCACCCTGTGGATATCGATTCTTCGAACGGCCATAACTGTTGGCTCGTTTAGAGTTATGGGAGCCATAACCAGTCAAAACGAAGCTCTCTGTGAGTTCTAGGGCTATGGCGGCTTTAAGCTGTCAGTTTCAGACCCAAAAACGGCTATCCGAACCTCAATCGGGTCTTTGAAATTTTTAGCCTTCTTTTTTTCGTAACGTGAATTTTTACGTTAAAACGGGATCACCGTGGCTGGTCTTCGATTTACCATCCCTGGAGAGTGGTGCTCCATGATACTGTTCCATTTCAAATCCATGCACCCATTTCTAAAAGTCGTACGGCGCTGTTTCGGCGTTTTGGACGGATGTTGCACCCTATGGATATCGATTCTTAGGACTGCCATAACTGTTGGCTCGTTTAGAGTTACGAGAGCCATAACCAGTCCAAATGAAGCTCTCTGTGTGTTCTACAGGTTTGACGGCTTTAAGCCGTCAATGGATAGTTTCATACCCAAAAAAGGCTATTCGAACCTATATCGGGGCTCTGAAGTTTTTTAGCCTTCATTTTTTCGTCAAGTGAATTTTTATGTTAAAACGGAATCACCGTGGCTGGTCTTCGATTTTCCATACCTAGAGAGTGGTGCACCATGGTACTGTTCCATTTCACACCCATGCACCCATTTCTAAAAGTCGTACGGCACTGTTTCGGCATTTTGGATGGATGTTGCACCTTGCACCGTAGATGTTGCACCCTGTGGATATCGATTCTACGGACGTCCATAACTGTTGGCTCGTTTAGAGTTACGGGAGCTATAACCAGTCAAAACGAAGCTGTCTGTGAGTTCTACGGCTTTAAGCGGTCAATGGATAGTTTCATACCCAAAAAAGGCTATCCGAACCTCAATCGGGTCTCTGAAGTTTTTAGCCTTCTTTTTTTTGTCACGTGAATTTTTACGTTAAAACGGGATCACCGTGGTTGGTTCTCGATATACCATCCCTGGAGAGTGGTGCACCATGATACTATTCCATTTCAAACCATGCACCCATTTCTAAAAGTCGCACGGGACTGTTTCGGCATTTGGGATGGATTTTGCACCTTGCACCGCAGATGTTGCACCCTGTGGATATCGATTCTTCGGACGGCCATAACAGTTGGCTCGTTTAGAGTTATGGGAGCCAAAACCAGTCCAAACGAAGCTCTCTGTGAGTTCTATGACTTTGACGGCCTTAAGCCATTAATTGATAGTATCATACCCAAAAAAGACTATCCGAACCTCATTTGGGTCTCTGAAGTTTTTTAGCCTTCTTTTTTTCGTCACGAGAATTTTTACGTTAAAACGGGATCACCGTCGCTGGTCTTCGGTTTACCATCCCTGGAGAGTAGTGCACCAGGGTACTGTTCCATTTAAAATCCCTGCACCCATTTCTAAAAGTTGCACGGCGCTGTTTTGGCATTTCAGACGGATGTTGCACCTTGCACCGCAGATGTTGCACCCTATGGATATCGATTCTTCGGACGGCCATAACCGTTGGCTCGTTTAGAGTTACGGGAGCCATAACCAGTCAAAACGAAGCTCTCTATGAGTTCTACGGCTTTGACAGCTTTAAGCCGTCAATGGATAGTTTCATACCCAAAAAAAGCTATCCGAACCTCAATCGGGTCTTTAAAGTTTTTTAGCATTCTTTTTTTCGTCACGTGAATTTTTATGTTAACACGGGATCACCGTGCCTAGTCTTCGATTTACCATCCCTGGAGAGTGGTGCACCATGGTACTGTTCCATTTCAAATCCCTGGACCCATTTCTAAAAGTCGCACGGTGCTGTTTCGGCATTTCGGACGCATGTCGCACCTTGCACCGCAGATGTTGCACCCTGTGGATATCGATTCTTCGGACGGCCATAACTGTTGGCTCGTTTAGAGTTACAGGAGCCATAACCAGTCAAAACGAAGCTCTCTGTAAGTTCTACGGCTTTGACGGCTTTAAGTCGTCAATTTCATACCCAAAAAAGGCTATCCGAACCTCAATCGGGTCTTTGAAATTTTTAGCCTTCTTTTTTTCGTAACGTGAATTTTTACGTTAAAACCGGATCACCGTGGCTGGTCTTCGATTTACCATCCCTGGAGAGTGGTGCTCCATGATACTGTTCCATTTCAAATCCATGCACTCATTTCTAAAAGTCGCACGGCGCTGTTTCGGCGTTTTGGACAGATGTTGCACCCTGTGGGTATCGATTCTTCGGACTGCCATAACTGTTGGCTCGTTTAGAGTTACGGGAGCCATAACCAGTCCAAACGAAGCTCTCTGTGTGTTCTACGGGTTTGACGGCTTTAAGCCGTCAATGGATAGTTTCATACCCAAAAAAGGGTATCCGAATCTCAATCGGGGCTCTGAAGTTTTTTAGCCTTCATTTTTTCGTCAAGTGAATTTTTATGTTAAAACAGGATCACCGTGGCTGGTCTTCGATTTACCATCCCTGGAGAGTGGTGCACCATGGTACTGTTCCATTTCAAACCCATGCACCCATTTCTAAAATTCGTACGGCACTGTTTCGGCATTTTGGATGGATGTTGCACCTTGCACCGTAGATGTTGCACCCTGTGGATATCGATTCTACGGACGGCCATAACTGTTGGCTCGTTTAGAGTTACGGGAGCTATAACCAGTCAAAACGAAGCTGTCTGTGCGTTCTATGACTTTAAGCCGTCAATGGATAGTTTCATACCCTAAAAAGCCTATCCGAACCTCAATCGGGTCTCTGAAGTTTTTAGCCTTCTTTTTTTCGTCACGTGAATTTTTACGTTAAAACGGGATCACCGTGGCTGGTCTTCGATATACCATCCCTGGAGAGTGGTGCACCATGATACTATTCGATTTCAAACCATGCACCCATTTCTAAAAGTCGCACGGGACTGTTTCGGCATTTGGGACGGATTTTGCACCTTGCACCGTAGATGTTGCACCCTGTGGATATCGATTCTTCGGACGACCATAACAGTTGGCTCGTTTAGAGTTACGGGAGCCAAAACCAGTCCAAACGAAGCTCTTTATGAGTTCTACGGCTTTGACGGCCTTAAGCCGTTAATGGAAAGTATCATACCCAAAAAAGGCTGTCCGAACCTCCATCGGGTCTTTGAAGTTTTTTAGCCTTCTTTTTTTCGTCACGTGAATTTTTACGTTAAAACGGGATCACCGTCGCTGATCTTCGATTTACCGTCCTTGGAGAGTGGTGCACCAGGGTACTGTTCCATTTCAAATCCCCGCACCCATTTCTAAAAGTTGCACGGCTCTGTTTCGGCATTTCAGACGGATGTTGCACCTTGCACCGAAGATGTTGCACCCTATGGATATCGATTCTTCGAACGGCCATAACTATTGGACGGATGTTGGACGACATTATTTCGGCATTTTGGACGGATGTTGCACCTTGCCCGTAGATGTTGAACACTGTGGATATCGATTCTTCGGACGGCCATAACTGTTGGCTCGTTTAGAATTACGGGAGCTATAACCAGTCAAAACGAAGCTCTTTGTGAGTTTTACGGCTTTGACAGCTTTAAGCCGTCAATGGATAGATTCATACCCAAAAAAAGCTATTCGAACCTCAATCGGGTCTTTGAAGTTTTTTAGCCTTCTTTTTTTCGTCACGTGAATTTTTACGTTAAAACGGGATCACCGTGCCTACTATTCATTTTACCATCCCTGGAGAGTGGTGCACCATTGTACTGTTCCATTTCAAATCCCTGCACCCATTTCTAAAAGTCGCACGGTGCTGTTTCGGCATTTCGGACGGATGTTGCACCTTGCACCGCAGATGTTGCACCCTGTGGATATCGATTCTTCGGACGGCCATAACTGTTGGCTTGTTTAGAGTTACGGGAGCCATAACCAGTCAAAACGAAGCTCTTTGTGAGTTCTACGGCTTTGATGGCTTTAAGCCGTCAGTTTCATACCCAAAAAAGGCTATCCGAACCTCAATCGGGTCTTTGATGTTTTTCGCCTTCTTTTTTTGGTCACGTGAATTTTTACGTTAAAACGAGATCACCGTGGCTGGTCTTCGATTTACCATCCCTGGAGAGTGGTGCACCATGGTATCGTTCCATTTCAAACCCATGCACCCATTTCTAAAAGTCGTACATCACTGTTTCGGCATTTTGGATGGATGTTGCACCCTGTGGATATCGATTCTATGGACGGCCATAACTGTTGGCTCGTTTAGAGTTACGGGAGCTATAACCAATCAAAACGAAGCTCTCTGTGAGTTCTACGGCTTTGACGGCTTTAAGCCGTCAATGGATAGTTTCATACCCAAAAAAGGCTATCCGAACCTCAATCGGGTCTCTGAAGTTTTTAGCCTTCTTTTTTTCGTCACGTGAATTTTTAAGTTAAAACGGGATCACCGTGGCTGGTCTTCGATATACCATCCCTGGAGAGTGGTGCACCATGATACTATTCCATTTCAAACCATGCACCCATTTCTAAAAGTCGCACGGGACTGTTTCGGCATTTGGAACGGATTTTGCACCTTGCACCGTAGATGTTGCACCCTGTGGATATCGATTCTTCGGACGGCCATAACAGTTGGCTCGTTTAGAGTTACGGGAGCCAAAACCAGTCCAAACGAAGCTCTTTATGAGTTCTACGGCTTTGACGGCCTTAAGCCGTTAATGGAAAGTATCATACCCAAAAAAGGCTATCCGAACCTCAATCGGGTCTCTGAAGTTTTTTAGCCTTCTTTTTTTCGTCACGTGAATTTTTACGTTAAAACGGGATCACCGTCGCTGGTCTTCGATTTACCATCCCTGGAGAGTGGTGCACCAGGGTACTGTTCCATTTCAAATCCCTGCACCCATTTCAAATCCCCGCACCCATTTCTAAAAGTTGCACGGCGCTGTTTCGGCTTTTCAGACGGATGTTGCACCTTGCACCGCAGATGTTGCACCCTATGGATATCGATTCTTCGGACGGCCATAACTGTTGGCTCGTTTAGAGTTACGGGAGCCATAACTAGTCAAAACGAAGCTCTCTATGAGTTCTATGGCTTTGATTGCTTTAAGCCGTCAATGGATAGTTTCATACCCAAAAAAGGCTATCCGAACCTCAATCGGGTCTCTGAAGTTTTTTAGCATTCTTTTTTTCGTCACGTGAATTTTTACGTTAAAACGGGATCACCGTGGCTGGTCTTTGATTTACCATACCTTGAGAGTGGTGCACCATGGTACTGTTCCATTTCAAATCCATGCACCCATTTCTAAAAGTCGCACGGGACTGTTTCGGCATTATGGACGGATGTTACACCTTGCACCGCAGATGTTGCACCATGTGGATATCGATTCAATGGACGGCCAAAATTGTTGGCTCGTTTAGAGTTACGGGAGCAATAACCAGTCAAAATGAAGCTCTCTGTGAGTTCTACGGCTTTGACAGCTTTGAGCCGTCAATGGATAGTTTCATACCCAAAAAAAGCTATCCGAACCTCAATCGGGTCTCTGAAGTTTTTTAGCCTTCTTTTTTTCGTCACGTGAATTTTTACGTTAAAACGGGATCACCGTGCCTACTATTCGTTTTACCGTTCTGGAGAGTGGTGCACCATGGTACTGTTCCATTTCAAATCCCTGCACCCATTTCTAAAAGTCGCACGGTGCTGTTTCGGCATTTCGGACGGATGTTGCACCTTGCACCGCAGATGTTGCACCCTGTGGATATCGATTCTTCGGACGGCCATAACTGTTGGCTCGTTTAGAGTTACGAGAGCCATAACCAGTCAAAACGAAGCTCTTTGTGAGCTCTACGGCTTTGATGGCTTTAAGCCATCAGTTTCATACCCAAAAAAGGCTATCCGAACCTCAATCGGGTCTTTGATGTTTTTAGCCTTCTTTTTTTCGTCACGTGAATTTTTATGTTAAAACGAGATCACCGTGGCAGGTCTTCGATTTACCATCCCTGGAGAGTGGTGCACCATGGTATCGTTCCATTTCAAACCCATGCACCCATTTCTAAAAGTCGTACGGCACTGTTTCGGCATTTTGGACGGATGTTGCACCTTGTGTATATCGATTCTACGGACGGCCATAACTGTTGGCTCGTTTAGACTTACGGGAGCTATAACCAATCAAAACGAAGCTCTCTGTGAGTTCTACGACTTTGACGGCTTTAAGCCGTCAATGGATAGTTTCATACCCAAAAAAGGCTATCCGAACCTCAATCGGGTCTCTGAAGTTTTTAGCCTTCTTTTTTTCTTCACGTGAATTTTTACGTTAAAACGGGATCACCGTGGCTAGTCTTCGATTTAACATCCCTGGAGAGTGGTGCACCATGATACTGTTCCATTTCAAACCTTGCACCCATTTCTAAAAGTCGCACGGGACTGTTTCGGCATTTGGGACGGATGTTGCACCTTGCACCGCAGATGTTGCACCCTGTGGATATCGATTCTTCGAACGGCCATAACTGTTGGCTCGTTTAGAGTTACGGGAGCCATAACCAGTCCAAATGAAGCTCTCTGTGAGTTCTACAATTTTGATGGCTTTAAGCCGTCAATGGATAGTATCATACCCAAAAAAGGCTATTCGAACCTCAATCGGGTCTCTGAAGTTTTTTAGCCTTCTTTTTTCGTCACGTGAATTTTTACGTTAAAACCGGATCACCGTTGCTGGTCTTTGATTTACCATCCCTGGAGAGTGGTGCACCAGGGTACTGTTCCATTTCAAATCCCTGCACCCATTTCTAAAAGTTGCACGGCGCTTTTTCGGCATTTCGGATGGATGTTGCACCTTGCACCGCAGATGTTGCACCCTAAGGATATCGATTCTTCGGACGGCCATAACTGTTGGCTCGTTTAGAGTTACGGGAGCCATAACCAGTCAAAACGAAGCTCTCTATGAGTTCTACGCTTTGACAGCTTTAAGCCGTCAATGGATAGTTTAATACCCAAAAAAGCTATCCGAACCTCAATCGGGTCTTTGAAGTTTTTTAGCCTTCTTTTTTTCGTCACGTGAATTTTTACGTTAAAACAGGATCACCGTGGCTGGTCTTCGATTTTCCATCCCTTGAGAGTGGTGCACCATGGTACTATTCCATTTCAAATCCATGCACCCATTTCTAAAAGTCGCACGGGACTGTTTCGGCATTTTGGACGGATGTTGCACCTTGCACCGCAGATGTTGCACCCTGTGGATATCGATTCAACGGACGGCCATAACTGTTGGCTCGTTTAGAGTTACGGGAGCTATAACCAGTCAAAACGAAGCTCTCTGTGAATTCTACGGCTTTGACAGCTTTAAGCCGTCAATGGATAGTTTCATACTCAAAAAAAGCTATCTGAACCTCAATCGGGTCTCTAAAGTTTTTTAGCCTTCTTTTTTTCGTGATGTGATTTTTTACATTAAAACGGGATCACCGTAAATAGTATTCGATTTACCATCCCTGGAGAGTGGTGCACCATGGTACTGATCCATTTCAAATCCCTGCACCCATATCTAAATGTCGCACGGTGCTGTTTCGGCATTTTGGACGGATGTTGCACCTTGCACCGCAGATGTTGCACCCTGTGGATATCAATTCTTCGAACGACCTTAACAGTTGGCTCGTTTAGAGTTACGGGAGCCATAACCAGTCAAAACGAAGCTCTCTGTGAGTTCTACGGCTTTGACAGCTTTAAGCCGTCAATGGATAGTTTCATACCCAAAAAAGGCTAGCCGAACCTTAATCAGGTCTTTGAAGTTTTTAGCCTTCTTTTTTTCGTCACGTGAATTATTACGTTAAAACGGGATCACCGTGGCTGGTCTTCGATTTACCATCCCTGGAGAGTGGTGTTCCATTATACTGTTCCATTTCAAATCCGTGCACCCATTTCTAAAACTCACAAGGCGCTGTTTCGGCGTTTTGGACGGATGTTGCACCTTGTGGATATCGATTCTTCGGACTGCCATAACTGTTGGCTCGTTTAGAGTTACAGGAGCCATAACCAGTCCAAACGAAGCTCTCTGTGTGTTCTACGGCTTTGACGGCTTTAAGCCGTCATTGGATAGTTTGATACCCAAAAAAGGCTATCTGAACCTCAATCGGGGCTCTGAAGTTTTTTAGCCTTCATTTTTTCCTCAAGGGAATTTTTACGTTAAAACGGGATCACCGTGGCTGGTCTTCGATTTACCATCCCTAGAGAGTGGTGCACCATGGTACTGTTCCATTTCAAATCCATGCGCCCATTTCTAAAAGTCGTACGGCACTGTTTCGACATTTTGGACGGATGTTGCACCTTGCACCGTAGATGTTGCACCCTATGGATTTCGATTATACGGACGGCCATAACGGTTGGCTCGTTTAGAGTTACGGGAGCTATAACCAGTCAAAACGAAGCTCTCTGTGAGTTCTATAGCTTTGACGGCTTTAAGCCGTCAATGGATAGTTTCATACCCAAAAAAGGCTATCCGAACCTCAATTGGGTCTCTGAAGTTTTTAGCCTTCTTTTTTTCTTCACGTGAATTTTTACGTTAAAACGGGATCACCGTGGCTGGTCTTCGATTTACCATCCCTGGAAAGTGGTGCACCATGATACTGTTCCATTTCAAATCCATGCACCCATTTCTAAAAGTGGCACGGGACTGTTTCGGCATTTTGGACGGATGTTGCACCTTGCACCGCAGATGTTGCACCCTATGGATATCGATTCTTCGGACGGCCATAACTGTTGGCTCATTTAGAGTTACGGGAGCCATAACCAGTCAAAACAAAGCTCTTTGTGAGTTCTACGGCTTTGATGGCTTTAAGCCGTCAATGAATAGTTTCATACCCTAAAAAAGCTATCTGAACCTCAATTGGGTCTCTAAAGTTTTTTAGCCTTCTTTTTTTCATCACGTGAATTTTTACGTTAAAACGAGATCACCGTGCCTAGTATTCGATTTACCGTCCCTGAAGAGTGGTGCACTATGGTACTGTTCCATTCCAAATCCCTACACCCATTTCTAGAAGTCGCACGGTGCTGTTTCGGCATTTCGGACGGATGTTGCACCTTGCACCGCAGATGATGCACCATGTGGATATCGATTCTTCGGACGGCCCTAACTGGTGGCTCGTTTAGAGTTACGGGAGCCATAACTAGTCAAAACGAAGCTCTCTGTGAGTTCTACGGCTTTAAGCCGTCAGTTTCATACCCAAAAATGGCTATCCGAACCTCAATCGGGTCTTTGAAGTTTTTAGCCTTCTTTTTTTCGTCACGTGAGTTTTTACGTTAAAACGGGATCACCGTGGCTGGTCTTCGATTTACCATCCCTAGAGAGTGGTGCTCCATGATACTGTTCCATTTCAAATCCATGCACCCATTTCTAAAAGTCGCACGGCGCTGTTTCGGCATTTTGGACGGATGTTGCACCCTGTGGATATCGATTCTTCGAACTTCCATAACTGTTGGCTCGTTTAGAGTTATGGGAGCCATAACCAGTCCAAACGAAGCTCTCTATGTGTTCTACAGCTTTGAAGGCTTTAAGCCGTCAATGGTTAGTTTCATACCCAAAAAAGGCTATTCGAACCTCTATCGAGGCTCTGAAGTTTTTTAGCCTTCATTTTTCGTCAAGTGAATTTTTACGTTAAAACGGGATCACCGTGGCTGGTCTTCGATTTACCATCCCTGGAGAGTGGTGCACTATGGTACTGTTCCATTTCAAACCCATGCACCCATTTCTAAAAGTCGTACGGAACTGTTTCAGCATTTTGGACGGATGTTGCACCTTGCACCGTAGATGTTGCATCCTATGGAGATCGATTATACGGACGGCCATAACTGTTGGCTCGTTTAGAGTTACGGGAGCTATAACCAGTCCAAACGAAGCTCTCTGTGAGTTCTACGGCTTTGACAGCTTTAAGCCGTCAATGGATAATTTCATACCCAAAAAAGGCTATCCGAACCTCAATCGGGTCTCTGAAGTTTTTAGCCTTCTTTTTTTCTTCACGTGAATTTTTATGTTAAAACGAGATCACCGTGGCTGGTCTTCGATTTACCATCCCTGGAGAGTGGTGCACCATGATACTGTTCCATTTCAAGTCCATGCACCCATTTCTAAAAGTCGCACGGGACTGTTTCGGCATTTGGGACGGATGTTGCACCTTGCACCGCAGATGTTGCACCCTGTGGATATCGATTGTTCGGACGGCCATAACTATTGGCTCGTTTAGAGTTACGGGAGCCATAACCAGTCCAAACGAAGCTCTATGTGAGTTCTATTGGTTTGACGGCCTTAATCCATCAATGGATAGTATCATACCCAAAAAGGCTATCAGAACCTCAATCGTGTCTCTGAAGTTTTTTAGCCTTCTTTTTTTCGTCACGTGAATTTTTATGTTAAAATGGGATCAACGTGGTTGGTCTTTAATTTACCATCCCTGGAGAGTGGTGCACCAGGGTACTTTTCCATTTCAAATCCCTGCACCCATTTCTAAAAGTCTCACGGCGCTGTTTCGGCATTTCTGACGGATGTTGCACCTTGCACCGCAGATATTGCACCCTTTGGATATCGATTCTTCAGACGGCACAACTGTTTGCTCGTTTAGACTTACGGGAACCATAACCAGTCAAAACGAAGATCTCTGTGAGTTCTACGGCTTTGATGGCTTTAAGTCGTCAATGAATAGTTTCATACCCAAAAAAGGCTCTTCGAACCTCAATCGGGTCTCTTAAGTTTTTAGCCTTCTTTTTTTCGTCACGTGAATTTATACGTTAAAACGGGATCACCGTGGCTGGTCTTCGATTTACCATCCCTGGAGAGTGGTGCACCATGATACTGTTCCATTTCAAATCCATGCACCCATTTCTAAAAGTCGCACGGCGCTGTTTCGGCATTTTGGACGGATATTCCACCTTGCACCGCAGATGTTAGACCCTGTGGATATCGATTCTTCGTACGGCTATAACTGCTGGCTCGTTTAGAGTTACGGGAGCCATAACCAGTCAAAACGAAGCTCTCTATGAGTTCTATGGCTTTTGACGGCTTTAAGCCATCAATGGATAGTTTCCTACCCAAAAAAGGCTATCCGAACCTCAATCGGGTCTGTGAAGTTTTTTAGCCTTCTTTTTTTCATCACGTGAATTTTTACGTTAAAACGGGATCACCGTGGCTGGTCTTTGATTTACCATCCCTGGAGAGCGGTGCACCATGATACTGTTCCATTTCAAATCCCTGCACCCATTTCTAAAAGTCGCTCGGTGCTGTTTCGGCATTTCGGACGGATGTTGCACCTTGCACCGCAGATGTTGCACCCTCTAGATATCGATTCTTCGGACGGCCATAACCGTTGGCTCGTTTAGAGTTACGGGAGCTATAACTAGACAAAACGAAGCTCTCTATGAGTTCTATGGCTTTGACAGCTTTAAGCCATCAATGGATAGTTTCATACCCAAAAAAAGCTATCCGAACCTCAATCGGGTCTCTGAAGTTTTTTAGCCTTTTTTTTCGTCACGTGAATTTTTATGTTAAAACGGGATCGCCGTGGCTGGTCTTCGATTTACCATCCTTGGAGAGTGGTGCACCATGGTACTGTTCCATTTTAAAACCATGCACCCACTTCTAAAAGTCGCACAACGCTGTTCCGGCATTTCGAACGGATGTTGCACCTTGCACCGCAGATGTTGCACCCTCTGGATATCGATTCTTCGGAAGGCCATAACTGTTGGCTCGTTTAGAGTTACGGGAACCATAACCAGTCAAAACGAAGCTCTCTGTGAGTTCTATGGCTTTCACAGCTTTAAACCGTCAATGGATAGTTTCATACCCATAAAAGCTATCCGAACCTCAATCAGGTCTTTGAAGTTTTTTAGCTTTCTTTTTTTCGTCACGTGAATTTTTACGTTAAAACGGGATCACCGTGGCTGGTCTTCGATTTACCATCCCTTGAGAGTAGTGCACCATCGTACTGTTCTATATCAAATCCATGCACCCATTTCTAAAAGTCGCACGGGACTGTTTCGGCATTTTGGACGGATGTTGCACCTTACACCGCAAATGTTGCACCCTGTGGATATCAATTCTTCGGACGGCCATAACTGTTGGCTCGTCTAGTGTTACTAGAGCCATAACAAGTCAAAACGAAGCTCTCTGTGAGTTCTACGGCTTTGACAGCTTTAAGCTGTCTATGGATAGTTTCATACCCAAAAAAGGCTATCCGAACCTCAATCGGGTATCTGAAGTTTTTTAGCCTTCTTTTTTTCGTCACGTGAATTTTTACGTTAAAACGGGATCACTGTGGCTGGTCTTCGATTTACAATCCCTAGAGAGTGGTGCACCATGGTACTATCCCATTTCAAACCCACACACCCATTTCTAAAAGTCGTACGACACTTTTTAGGCATTTTGGACGGATGTTGCACCTTGCACCGCTGATGTTGCACCCTGTGGATATCGATTCTTCGGACGGCCATAATAGTTGGCTCATTTAGAATTATGGGAGCCATAACCAGTCAAAACGAAGCTCTCTGTGATTTCTACGGCTTTGATGGCTTTAGGCCGTCAATGGATAGTATCATACCCAAAAAAGGCTATCCGAACCTCAATCGGGTCTCTGAAATTTTTTAGACTTCTTTTTTTCGTCACGTGAATTTTTACGTTAAAACGGGATCACCGTGGTTGGTCTTCGATTTACCATCCCTGGAGAGTGGTGCACCAGGGTACTGTTTCATTTCGAATCCCTGCACCCATTTCTAAATGTCTCACGGCGCTGTTTCGGCATTTCGGACGGATGTTGCACCTTGCACCGCAGATGTTGCACCCTATGGATATCGATTCTTCGGACGGCCATTACTGTTGGCTCGTTTAGTGTTACGGGAGCCATAACCAGTCAAAATGAAGCTCACTGTGAGTTCTACGGCTTTGACAGCTTTAAGCCGTCAATGGATAGTTTCATACCCAAAAAGAATATTCGAACCTCAATCGGGTCTCTGAAGTTTATTAGCCTTCTTTTTTTCGTAACGTGAATTTTTACGTTAAAACGGGATCGCCGTGGCTGGTCTTCGATTTACCATCCCTGGAGAGTGGTGCACCATGGTACTGTTCCATTTTAGATCCCAACACCCATTTCTAAAAGTCGCACGGTGCTGTTTCAGCATTTCGGACGGATGTTGCACCTTGCACCGCAGATGTTGCACCCTGTGGATATCTATTTTTTGGATGGCCATAACTGTTGGCTCGTTTAGAGTAACTGGAACCATAACCAGTCAAAACGAAGCTCTCTGTGAGTTCTACGGATTTGGCGGCTTTAAGCCATCAATGGATAGTTTCATAACCAAAAAAGGCTATACGAACCTCAATCGGGTCTCTGAAGTTTTTAGCCTTCTATTTTTCGTCACGTGAATATATACGCTAAAACGGGATCACCATGGCTGGTCTTCGATTTACCATCCCTAGAAATTGGTGCACCATGATATTGTTCCATTTCAAATCCATGCACCCATTTCTAAAAGTCGCACGGCGCTGTTTTGGCATTTTGGACGGATGTTGCACCTTGCACCGCTGATGTTGCACCCCGTGGATATCGATTCTTCGGACGGCTGTAACTGTTGGCTCGTTTAGAGTTAAGGGAGCCATAACCAGTCAAAACGAAGCTATCTATGAGTTCTACGGCTTTGACAACTTTAAGCCGTCAATGGATAGTTTCCTACCCAAAAAAGGCTATCCGAACCTCTATCGGGTCTCTGAAGTTTTTTAGCCTTCTTTTTTTCGTCACGTGAATTTTTACGTTAAAACGGGATCACCGTCGCTGGTCTTCGATTTACCATCCCTGGAGAGTGGTGCACCATGGTAGTGTTCCATTTCAAATCCCTGCACCCATTTCTAAAAGTCGCACGGCGCTATTTCGGAATTTCGGACAGATGTTGCACCTTGCACCGCAGATGTTGCACCCTTTGGATATCGATTCTTCGGACGACCATAACTGTTGGCTCGTTTAGAGTTACGGGAGCCATAACCAGTCAAAACGTAGCTCTCTGTGAGTTCTACAGCTTTGATAGCTTTAAGCCGTCAATAGATAGTTTCATACCCAAAAAAAGCTATCCGAACCTCAATCGGGTCTCTGAAGTTTTTTATTCTTTTTTTTCATCACGTGAATTTTTATGTTATAATGGGATCACCGTGGCTGGTCTTCGATTTACCATCCCTGGAGAGTGGTGCACCATGGTACTGTTCCATTTTGAAACCATGCACCCATTTCTAAAAGTCGCACAGTGTTGTTTCGGCATTTCGGACGGATGTTGCATCTTGCACCGCAGATGTTGCACCCTCTGGATATCGATTCTTCGAAAGGCCATAACTGTTGGCCTGTTTAGAGTTACGGGAACCATAACCAGTCAAAACGAAGCTCTCTGTGAGTTCTACGGCTTTCACAGCTTTAAGCCGTCAATGGATAGTTTCATACCCAATAAAAGCTATCCGAACCTCAATCGGGTCTCTGGAGTTTTTTAGCCTTTTTTTTCGTCACGTGAATTTTTATGTTAAAACGGGATCACCATGGCTGGTCTTCGATTTACCATCCGTGGAGAGTGGTCCTCCATGGTACTGTTACATTTCAAATCCATGCACCCATTTCTAAAAGTCGCACGGGACTGTTTCGGCATTTTGGGTGGATGTTGCACCTTGCACCGCAGATGTTGCACCCTGTTTATATCGGTCCTTCGGACGGCCATAACTGTTGGCTCGTTAAGAGTTACGGGATCCATACCCAGTCAAAACGAAGCTCTCTGTGAGTTCTACGGCTTCGATGGATTTAAGCCGTCGATGGATAGTTTCATACCCAAAAAAGGCTATCCGAACCTCAATCGGGTCTCTGAAGTTTTTTAGCCTTCTTTTTTTCGTCACGCGAATTTTTACGTTAAAACGGGATCACCATGGCTTGTCTTCGATTTATCATCCCTGGAGAGTGGTGCACCATGATACTGACCCATTTCAAATCCATGGACCCATTTCTAAAAGTTGCACGACGCTGTTTCGGCATTTTGGATGGATGTTGCACCATGGACCGCAGATGTTGCACCCTGTGGATATCGATTCTTCGAATGGCCATAACTGTTGGCTCGTTTAGAGTTACGGGAGCAATAACCAGTCAAAACGAAGCTCTCTGTTAGTTCTACGGCTTTGATGGCTTTAAGGCGTCAGTGGATAGGTTCATACCCAAAAAAGGCTATCCGAACCTCAATCGGGTCTCTGAAGTTTTTTAGCCTTCTTTTTTCATCACGTGAATTTTTACGTTAAAACGGGATCACCGTGGCTGCTCTTCGATTTACCATCCCTGGAGAGTGGTGCACCATGGTACTTTCCCATTTCAAACCCACGCACCCATTTCTAAAAGTCGTACGACACTTTTTCGGCATTTTGGACAGATGTTGCACATTGCACCGCAGATGTTGCACCCTTTGGATATCGATTCTTCGAACGACCACAACTTTTGGCTCGTTTAGATTTACGAGATCCATAACCAGTCAAAACGAAGCTCTCTGTGAGTTCTACGGATTTGACGGCTTTAAGCCGTCAATGGATTGTTTCATACCCAAAAAAGGCTATTCGAACCACAATCGGGGCTATGAAGTTTTTTTGGCTTTGTTTTTTCGTCAAGTGAATTTTTACGTTAAAACGGGATCACCGTGGCTGGTCTTCTATTTACCATCCCTGGAGAGTGGTGCACCATGGTACTGTTCCATTTCAAATCCCTGCACCCATTTCTAAAAGTCGCACGGTGCTGTTTCGGCATTTCGGACGGATGTTGCTCCTTGCACCGCAGATGTTGCACCCTCTAGATATCGATTCTTCGGGCGGCCATAACTGTTGGCTCGTTTAGAGTTACGGGAGCCATAACCAGTCAAAACGAAGATCTCTGTAAGTTCTACGGCTTTGACAGCTTTGAGCCATCAACGGATAGTTTCATACCCAAAAAAGCTATCCGAACCTCAATCGGGTCTGTGAAGTTTTTTAGCCTTTTTTTCGTCACATGAATTTTTACGTTAAAACGGGATCACCGTCGCTGGTCTTCGATTTACCATCCCTGGAGAGTGGTACACCATGGTAGTGTTCCATTTCAAATCCCTGCACCCATTTCTAAAAGTCGCACGGCGCTATTTCGGAATTTCGGACAGATGTTGCACCTTGCACCGCAGATGTTGCACCCTTTGGATATCGATTCTTCGGACGACCATAACTGTTGGCTCGTTTAGAGTTACGGGAGCCATAACCAGTCAAAACGTAGCTCTCTGTGAGTTCTACAGCTTTGATAGCTTTAAGCCGTCAATGGATAGTTTCATACCCAAAAAAAGCTATCCGAACCTCAATCGGGTCTCTGAAGTTTTTTATTCTTTTTTTTCGTCACGTGAATTTTTATGTTATAATGGGATCACCGTGGCTGGTCTTCGATTTACCATCCCTGGAGAGTGGTGCACCATGGTACTGTTCCATTTTGAAACCATGCACCCATTTCTAAAAGTCGCACAGTGCTGTTTCGGCATTTCGGACGGATGTTGCATCTTGCACTGCAGATGTTGCACCCTCTGGATATCGATTCTTCGAAAGGCCATAACTGTTGGCTCGTTTAGAGTTACGGGAACCATAACCAGTCAAAACGAAGCTCTCTGTGAGTTCTACGGCTTTCACAACTTTAAGCCGTCAATGGATAGTTTCATACCCAATAAAAGCTATCCGAACCTCAATCGGGTCTCTGGAGTTTTTTAGCCTTTTTTTTCGTCACGTGAATTTTTATGTTAAAACGGGATCACCATGGCTGGTCTTCGATTTACCATCCGTGGAGAGTGGTCCTCCATGGTACTGTTACATTTCAAATCCATGCACCCATTTCTAAAAGTCGCACGGGACTGTTTCGGCATTTTGGGCGGATGTTGCACCTTGCACCGCAGATGTTGCACCTTGTTTATATCGGTCCTTCGGACGGCCATAACTGTTGGCTCGTTAAGAGTTACGAGAACCATAACCAGTCAAAACAAAGCTCTCTGTGAGTTCTACAGCTTTGATGGCTTTAAGCCGTCAATGGAAAGTTTCATACCCAAAAAAGGCTATTCGAACCTCAATCGGGGCTCTGAAAGTTTTTAGCCTTTTTTTTTGTCACGTGAATTTTTTCGTTAAAACGGGATCACCGTGGCTGCTCTTCGATTTACCATCCCCGGAGAGTGGTGCACCATGGTACCATCCCATTTCAAACCCACACACCCATTTATAAAAGTCGTACGACACTGTTTCGGCATTTTGGACGGATGTTGCACCTTGCACCGCAGATGTTGGACCCTGTGGATATTGATTCTTCGGACGACCATAACTGTTGGCTCTTTTAGAGTTACGGGAGCCATACCCAGTCAAAACGAAGCTCTCTGTGAGTTCTACGGCTTCAATGGATTTAAGCCGTCGATGGATAGTTTCATACCCAAAAAAGGCTATCCGAACCTCAATCGGGTCTCTGAAGTTTTTTAGCCTTCTTTTTTTCGTCACGCGAATTTTTACGTTAAAACGGGATCACCATGGCTTGTCTTCGTTTTATCATCCCTGGAGAGTGGTGCACCATGATACTGTTCCATTTCAAATCCATGCACCCATTTCTAAAAGTTGCACGGCGCTGTTTCGACATTTTGGATGGATGTTGCACCATGGACCGCAGATGTTGCACCCTGTGGATATCGATTCTTCGGATGGCCATAACTGTTGGCTCGTTTAGAGTTACGGGAGCAATAACCAGTCAAAACGAAGCTCTCTGTTAGTTCTACGGCTTTGATGGCTTTAAGGCGTCAGTGGATAGTTTCATACCCAAAAAAGGCTATCCGAACCTCAATCGGGTCTCTGAAGTTTTTTAGCCTTCTTTTTTCATCACGTGAATTTTTACGTTAAAACGGGATCACCGTGGCTGCTCTTCGATTTACCATCCCTGGAGAGTGGTGCACCATGGTACTTTCCCATTTCAAACCCACGCACCCATTTCTAAAAGTCGTACGACACTTTTTCGGCATTTTGGACAGATGTTGCACATTGCACCGCAGATGTTGCACCCTTTGGATATCGATTCTTCGAACGACCACAACTTTTGGCTCGTTTAGATTTACGAGATCCATAACCAGTCAAAACGAAGCTCTCTGTGAGTTCTACGGATTTGACGGCTTTAAGCCGTCAATGGATTGTTTCATACCCAAAAAAGGCTATTCGAACCACAATCGGGGCTATGAAGTTTTTTTCGCTTTGTTTTTTCGTCAAGTGAATTTTTACGTTAAAACGGGATCACCGTGGCTGGTCTTCTATTTACCATCCCTGGAGAGTGGTGCACCATGGTACTGTTCCATTTCAAATCCCTGCACCCATTTCTAAAAGTCGCACGGTGCTGTTTCGGCATTTCGGACGGATGTTGCACCTTGCACCGCAGATGTTGCACCCTCTAGATATCGATTCTTCGGGCGGCCATAACTGTTGGCTCGTTTAGAGTTACGGGAGCCATAACCAGTCAAAACGAAGATCTCTGTAAGTTCTACGGCTTTGACAGCTTTGAGCCATCAACGGATAGTTTCATACCCAAAAAAGCTATCCGAACCTCAATCGGGTCTGTGAAGTTTTTTAGCCTTTTTTTCGTCACGTGAATTTTTATGTTAAAACGGGATCACCGTGGCTGGTCTTCGATTTACCATCCCTGGAGAGTGGTTCACCATGGTACTATTCCATTTTAAAATTATGCACCCACTTCTAAAAGTTGCACAGCGCTGTTTCGGCATTTCGGACGGATGTTACACCTTGCACCGCAGATGTTGCACCCTCTGGATAACGATACTTCGAAAGGCCATAATTGTTGGCTCGTTTAGAGTTAGGGGAACCATAACCAGTCAAAACGAAGCTCTCTGTGAGTTCTATGGCTTTCACAGCTTTATGCCGTCAATGGATAGTTTTATACCCAAAAAAGCTATCCGAACCTCAATCGGGTCTTTGAAGTTTTTTATCCTTTTTTTTCGTCACGTGAATTTTTATGTTAAAACGGGATCACCGTGGCTGGTCTTCGATTTACCATCCCTGGAGAGTGGTCCACCGCGGTACTGTTATATTTCAAATCCATGCACCCATTTCTAAAAATCGCATGGGACTGTTTCGGCATTTTGGACGGATGTTGCACCTTGCACCGCAGATGTTGCACCTTGTGGATGTCGATTCTTTGGACGACCATAACTGTTGGCTCGTTTAAAGTTACGAGAGCCATAACCAGTCAAAACGAAGCTCTCTATGAGTTCTACGGCTTTGACGGCTTTAAGCCGTCAATGGATAGTATCATACCCAAAAAAGGCTATCCGAACCTCAATCGGGGCTCTGAAGTTTTTTAGGCTTCTTTTTTTCGTCAAGTGAATTTTTACGTTAAAATGAGATCACCGTGGCTGGTCTTCGATTTACCATCTTTGGAGAGTAGTGCACCATGGTATTGTTCCATTTCAAATCCATGCACCCATTTCTAAAATTCGCAAGGGGCTGTTTCGGCATTTCGGACGGATGTTGCACCTTGCACCACAAATGTTGCACCCTATGGATATCGATCCTTCGGACGGCCATAACTATTGGCTCGTTTTGAGTTACGAGATCCATAACTAGTCAAAATGAAACTCTTTGTGATTTCTACGGCTTTGACAGCTTTAACCTATCAATGGATAGTTTCATACCCAAAAAAGGCTATCCGAACCTCAATCGGGTCTTTGAAGTTTTTTCGCCTTCTTGTTTTCGTCACGTGAATTTTTACGTTAAAACGGGATCACCGTGGCTGGTCTTCGATTTACCATCCCTGGAGAGTGGTGCACCATGGTACTATGCCATTTCATACCCACGGCACCCATTTCTAAAAGATGGCTTTAAGCCATCTATGGATAGTTTCATACCCAAAAAAGGCTATCCGAACCTCAATCGGATCTCTGATGTTTTTTAGCCTTCTTTTTTCGTCCTGTCAATTTTTATGTTAAAACGGGATCACCATGGCTTGTCTTTGATTTACCATCCCTGGAGAGTGGTGCACCATGATACTGTTCCATTTCTAATCCATGCACCCATTTCTAAAAGTCGCATGGCGCTGTTTCGGCATTTTGGACGGATGTTGCACCTTGGACCGCAGATGTTGCACCCTGTGGATATCGATTCTTCGGACGGCCATAACTGTTGGCTCGTTTAGAGTTACGGGAGCCATAACCAGTCCAAACAAATCTCTCTGTGAGTTCTACGGCTTTGACGGCTTTAAGCCATCAATGGATAGTTTCATACCCAAAAAAGGCTATCCGAACCTCAATCGGGTCTCTGAAATTTTTTAACCATCTTTTTTCGTCACGTGAATTTTTATGTTAAAACGGGATCACCGTGGCTGGTCTTCGATTTACCATCCTTGGAGAGTGGTGCACCATGGTACTTTTACATTTCAAATCCATGCACCCATTTCTAAAACTCGCACGGGACTGTTTCGGCATTTTGGACGAATGTTGCACCTCGCACCGCAGATGTTGCACCCTGTGGATATCAATTTTTCGAACGGCCATAACTGTTGGCTCGTTTAGAGTTACGAGAGCCATAACAGTCAAAACGAAGCTCTCTGTGAGTTCTACTGCTTTGACGGCTTTAAGCCGTCAATGGATAGTTTCATACCCAAAAAAGGCTATCCGAAACATAATCGGGGCTATGAAGTTTTTTAGGCTTCTTTTTTTCGTCAAGTGAATTTTTACGTTAAAACAGGATCACCGAGGCTGGTCTTCGATTTACCATCCCTAGAGAGTGGTGCACCATGGTACTGTTCCATTTCAAGTCCATGCACCCATTTCTAAAAGTCGCACGGCGCTGTTTTGGCATTTCGGACGAATGTTGCATCCTATGGATACCGATTCTTCGGACGGCCATAACTATTGGCTCGTTTTGAGTTACAGGAGCCATAACCAGTCAAAACGAAGCTCTTTGCGAGTTCTACAGCTTTGACAGCTTTAGGCTGTCAATGGATAGTTTCATACCCGAAAAAGGCTATCCGAACCTCAATCGGATCTCTGAAGTTTTTTAGCCTTCTTTTTTTTGTCCCGTGAATTTTTACGTTAAAACGGGATCACCGTGGCTGGTCTTCGCTTTACTATCCCTGGAGAGTGGTGCAGCATGGTACTATGCCATTTCATACCCACGCACCCATTTCTAAAAGTCGTACGGTACTGTTTCGGCATTTTGGATGGAAGTTGCACCTTGCACCGCAGATGTTGCACCCTGTGGATATCGATTATTCAGACGGCCATAACTGTTGGCTCGTTTAGAGTTACGGGAGCCATAACCAGTCAAAACGAAGCTCTCTGTGAGTTCTACGGCTTTGATGGCTTTAAGACATCAATGGATAGTTTCATACCCAAAAAAGGCTATCCGAACCTCAATCGGGTTCCTGAAGTTTTTTAGCCATCTTTTTTTCGTCACGTCAATTTTTACGTTAAAACGGGATCATCATGGCTTGTCTTCGATTTACCATCCCTAGAGAGTGGTGCACCATGATACTGTTCCATTTCAAATCCATGCACCCATTTCTAAATGTCGCACGGCGCTGTTTCGGCATTTTGGACGGATATTGCACCTTGCACCACAGATGTTGCACCCTGTGGATATCGATTCTTCGAACGGCCATAACTGTTGGCTCGTTTAGAGTTATGGGAGCTATAACTAGTCCAAACGAATCTCTCTGTGAGTTCTACAGCTATGACGGCTTTAAGCCGTCAATGGATAGTTTCATACCCAAAAAAGGCTATCCGAACCTCAATCGGGTCTTTGAAGATTTTTAGCCATCTTTTTTAGTCACGTGAATTTTTATGTTAAAACGGAATCACCATGGCTGATCTTCGATTTACCATCCCTAGAGAGTGATGCATCATAGTACTATTACATTTCAAATCCATGCACCCATTTCTAAAAGTCGCACGGGAATGTTTCGGCATTTTGGACGGATGTTGCACCTTGCACCGCAGATGTTGCACCTTGTGGATATCGATTCTTCGAACGACCATAACTGTTGGCTCGTTTAGAGTTACGAGAGCCATAACCAGTCAAAGCGAAGCTCTCTGTGAGTTCTATGGCTTTGACGGCTTTAAGCAGTCAATGGATAGTTTCATACCCAAAAAAGGCTATCCGAACCACAATCGGGGCTATGAAGTTTTTAGGCTTCTTTTTTTCGTCAGTTGAATTTTTACGTTAAAACGGGATCACCATCCTTTGAGAGTGGTGCACCAGGGTACTGTTCCTTTTCAAACCCATTCCCTTATTTCTAAAAGTCGTACGGCGCTGTTTCGGCATTTCAGATGGATGTTGCACCTTGCACCGCAGATGTTGCACCCTGTGGATATCGATTATTCGGACGGCCATAACTGTTGGCTCGTTTAGAGTTACGGGAGCCATAACCAGTCAAAACGAAGCACTCATTGAGTTCTACGGGTTTGATGGCTTTAAGCCATCTATGGATAGTTTCATACCCAAAAAAGGCTATCCGAACCTCAATCGGATCTCTGATGTTTTTTAGCCTTCTTTTTTTCGTCACGTCAATTTTTATGTTAAAACGGGATCACCATGGCTTGTCTTCTATTTACCATCCCTGGAGAGTGGTGCACCATGATACTGTTCCATTTAAAATCCATGCACCCATTTCTAAAAGTCGCAAGGCGGTGTTTCGACATTTTGGACGGATGTTGCACCTTGGACCGCAGATGTTGCACCCTGTGGATATCGATTTTTCGAACGGCCATAACTGTTGGCTCGTTTAGAGTTATGGGAGCCATAACTAGTCCAAACAAATCTCTCTGTGAGTTCTACTGCTTTGACAGCTTTAAGCCATCAATGGATAGTTTCATACCCAAAAAAGGCTATCCAAAGCTCAATCGGGTCTTTAAAATTTTTTAACCATCTTTTTTCGTCACGTGAATTTTTATGTTAAACCAGGATCACTGTGGCTGGACTTTAATTTACCATCCCTGGAGAGTGGTTCACCATGGTACTGTTCCATTTCAAATCCATGCACCCATTTCTAAAAGTCGCACGGCGCTGTTTCGGCATTTTGGACAGATGTTGCACCCTGTGGATATCAATTCTTCGAACGGCCATAACTGTTGGCTCGTTTAGAGTTACGAGAGCCATAACAGTCAAAACGAAGCTCTCTGTGAGTTCTACCGCTTTGACGGCTTTAAGCCGTCAATGGATAGTTTCATACCCAAAAAAGGCTATCCGAACCACAATCGGGGCTATGAAGTTTTTTAGGCTTCTTTTTTTCGTCAAGTGAATTTTTACGTTAAAACGGGATCACCGTGGCTGGTCTTCGATTTACCATCCCTGGAGAGTGGTGCACCATGGTACTGTTCCATTTCAAGTCCATGCACCCATTTCTAAAAGTCGCACGGCGCTGTTTCGGCATTTCGGACGGATGTTGCACCCAATGGATATCGATTCTTCGGACGACCATAACTATTGGCTCGTTTTGACTTACAGGAGCCATAACCAGTCAAAACGAAGCTCTTTGTGAGTTCTACGGCTTTGACAGCTTTAGGCTGTCAATGGAAAGTTTCATTCCCAAAAAAGGCTATCCGAACCTCAATCGGGTCTCTGAAGTTTTTTAGCCTTCTTTTTTTCGTCATGTGAATTTTTACGTTAAAACGGGATCAACGTGGCTGGTCTTCGATTTACCATCCCTGGAGAGTGGTGCACCATGGTACTGTTCCATTTCAAACCCACGCACCCATTTCTAAAAGTCGTACGGCACAGTTTCGGCATTTTGGATGGATGTTGCACCTTGCACCGTAGATGTTGCACCATGTGGATATCGATTCTTCGGATGGCCATAACTGTTGGCGCGTTTAGATTTACGGGAGCCATAACCAGTCAAAACGAAGCTATATGTGAGTTCTACGGCTTTGATGGTTTTAAGCCATCAATGGATAGTTTCATACCCAAAAAAGGCTATCCGAACCTCAATCGGGTCTTTGAAGTTTTTTAGCCTTCTTTTTTTCGTCACGTAATTTTTTACGTAAAAACGGGATCTCCATGGCTTGTCTTCGATTTACCATCCCTGGAGAGTGGTGCACCATGATACTATTTCATTTCAAATCCATGCCCCCATTTCTAAAAGTCGCACGGCGCTGCTTCGGCCTTTTGGACGGATGTTGTACCTTGGACCGCAGATGTTGCACCCTGTGGATATCGATTCTTCGGACGGCCATAACTATTGGCTCGTTTAGAGTTACGGGAGCCATAACCAGTCCAAACGAAGCTCTCTGTCAATTCTATGGATTTAATGGCTTTAAGCTGTCAATGAATAGTTTCATACCCAAAAAAGGCTATCCGAACCTCAATCGGGTCTTTGAAGTTTTTTAGCCTTCTTTTTTTCATCACGTGAATTTTACGTTAAAACAGGATCATCGTGGCTGGTCTTCGATTTACCATCCCTGGAGAGTGGTGCACCATGATACTGTTCCATTTCAAATCCATGCACCCATTTCTAAAAGTCGCACGGTGCTGTTTCGGCATTTTGGATGGATGTTGCACCTTGGACCGCAGATGTTGCACCCTGTGGATATCGATTCTTTAGATGGCCATACTGTTGGCTCGTTTAGAGTTACGGGAGCCATAACCAGTCCAAATGAATCTCTCTGTGAGTTCTATGGCTTTAAGCCATCAATGGATAGTTTCATACCCAAAAAAGGCTATCCGAACCTCAATCGGGTCTCTGAAGTTTTTTAGCCATCTTTTTTTGTCACGTGAATTTTTATGTTAAAACGCGATCACCATGGCTGGTCTTCGATTTACAATCCCTGGAGAGGGGTGCACCATGGTATTGTTACATTTCAAATCCATACACCCATTTCAGAAAGTCGCACGGGACTGTTTCGGCAATTTGGACGAATGTTGCACCTTGCACTGCAGATGTTGCACCCTGTGGATATCGATTCTTCGAACGGCCATAACTGTTGGCTCGTTTAGAGTTACGAGAGCCATAACCAGTCAAAACGAAGCTCTCTGTGAGTTCTACGGCTTTGATGGCTTTAAACCGTCAATGGATAGATTCATAGCCAAAAAAGGCTATCTGAACCTCAATCGGGTCTCTGAAGTTTTTTAGCCTTCTTTTTTTCGTCACGTGAATTTTTACGTTAAAACGGGATCACCATGGCTTGTCTTCGATTTACCATCCCTGGAGAGTGGTGCACCATGATACTATTCCATTTCAAATCCTTGCACCCATTTCTAAAAGTCGCACGGTGTTGTTTCGGCATTTTGGATGGATGTTGCACCCTGGACCGCAGATGTTGCACCCTGTGGATATCGATTCTTCGTACGGCCATAACTGTTGGCTCGTTTAGAGTTACGGGAGCGATAACCAGTCCAAACGAATCTCTCCGTGAGTTCTACGGCTTTGATGGCTTTAAGCCGTCAATGGATAGATTCATACCTAAAAAAGGCTATCCGAACCTCAATCGGGTCTCTGAAGTTTTTTAGCCATCTTTTTTCATCACGTGAATTTTTATGTTAAAACGGGATCACCGTGGTTGGTCTTCAATTTACCATCCCTAGAGAGTGGTGCACCATGGTACTGTTACATTTCAAATCTATGCACCCATTTCTAAAAGTTGCACGGGACTGTTTCGGCCTTTTGGACGAATGTTGCACCTTGCACCGCAGATGTTGCACCATGTGGATATCGATTCTTCAAACGGCCATTACTGTTGGCTCGTTTAGAGTTACGAGAGCCATAACCTGTCAAAACGAAGCTCTCTGTGAGCTATATGGCTTTGACGGCTTTAAGCCGTCAATGAATAGTTTCATACACAAAAAAGGCTATCTGAACCACAATCGGAGCTATGAAGTTTTTTAGGCTTCTTTTTTTCGTCAAGTGAATTTTTACGTTAAAACGGGATCACCGTGGCTGGTCTTCGATTTACCATCTCTGGAGAGTGGTGCACCATGGTACTGTTCCATTTCAAATCCATGCACCCATTTCTAAATGTCGCACGGCACTGTTTCGGCATTTCGAACGGATGTTGCACCCTATGGTTATCAGTTCTTCGGACGGCCATAACTATTGGCTCGTTTTGAGTTACAGGAGCCATAACCAGTCAGAACGAAACTCTCTGTGAGTTCTACGGCTTTGATTGCTATAGGCTGTCAATGGATAGTTTCATACCCAAAAAAGGCTATCCGAATCTCAATCGGGTCTCTGAAGTTTTTTAGCCTTCTTTTTTTCGTCACGTAAATTTTTACGTTAAACGAGATCACCATGGCTGGTCTTCGATTTACCATCCCTGGAGAGTGGTGCACCATGGTACTGTTCCATTTTAAACCACGCACCCATTTCTAAAAGTCGTACGGCACTGTTTCGGCATTTTGGACGGATGTTGCATCCTGTGGATATCGATTCTTCGGACGGCCATAACTGTTGGCGCGTTTAGAGTTACGGGAGCCATAACCAGTCAAAACGAAGCTCTCTGTGAGCTCTACGGCTTTGATGGCTTTAAGCCATCAATTGATAGTTTCATACCCAAAAAAGGCTATCCGAACCTCAATCGGGTCTCTGAAGTTTTTTAGCCTTCTTTTTTTCGTCATGTGAATTTTTACGTAAAAACGGGATCACCATGGCTTGTCTTCGATTTTCCATCCCTGGAGAGTGGTGCACCTTGATACTGTTTCATTTCAAATCCATGCACCCATTTCTAAAAGTCGCACGGCGCTGCTTCGGCGTTTTGGACGGATGTTGCACCTTGGACCGCAGATGTTGCACCTTGTGGATATCTATTCTTCGGATGGCCATAACTGTTGGCTCGTTTAGAGTTACAGGAGCCATAACCAGTACAAACGAAGCTCTCTGTCAGTTCTACAGCTTTGATGGCTTTAAGCCGTCAATGAATAGTTTCATACCCAAAAAAGGCTATCCGAACCTCAATCGGGTCTCTGAAGCTTTTTAGCCTTCTTTTTTTCGTCACGTGAATTTTTACGTTAAAACGGGATCACCGTGGTTGTCTTCGATTTACCATCCTTGGAGAGTGGTGCACCATGGTACTGTTCCATTTCAAATCCCTGCACCCATTTCTAAAAGTTGCACGGCGCTGTTTCGGCATTTCGGATGGATGTTGCACCTTGCACCGTAGATGTTGCACCCTGTGGATATCGATTCTTCGGACGGCCATAACTGTTGGCTCGTTTAGAGTTACGGGAGCCATAACCAGTCAAAACGAAGCTCTCTGTGAGTTCTACGGCTTTGACGGCTTTAAGCCATCAATGGATGGTTTCATACCCAAAAAAGGCTATCCGAACTACTATCGGGGATCTGAAGTTTTTTAGCCTTCTTTTTTTCGTCAAGTGATTTTTTACGTTAAAACGGGATCACCGTGGCTGGTCTTCGATTTTCCATCCCTGGAGAGTGGTGCACCATGGTACTGTTCCATTTTAAACCCATGCACCCATTTCTAAAAGTCGTACGGCTCTGTTTCTGCATTTTGGTCGGATGTTGCACATTGGCCACAGATGTTGCACCCTATGGATATCGATTCTTTGGACGGCCATAACTGTTGGCTCGTTTAGATTTACGGGAGCCTAACCTGTCAAAACAAAGCTCTTTGTGAGTTCTACGGCTTTGACAGCTTTAAGCCGTGAATGGATAGTTTCATACCGAAAAAAGCTATCCGAACCTCAATCGTGTCTTGGAAGTTTTTTAGCCTTTTTTTCGTCACGTGAATTTTTACGTTAAAACGGGATCACCGTGGCTAGTCTTCGATTTACCATCCTTGGAGAGTGGTGCACCATGGTACTAATCCATTTTAAACCCATGCACCCATTTCTAAAAGTCGCATGGTGCTGTTTCGGCATTTCGGACGGATGTTGCACCTTGCACCGCAAATGTTGCACCCTGTGGATATCGATTCTTCGGACGGTCATAACTGTTGGCTCGTTTAGAGTAACGGGAGCCATAACTAGTCAAAACGAAGCTCTCCATGAGTTCTACGGCTTTGATGGATTTAAGCCGTCAATGGATAGTTTCATACCCAAAAAAGGCTATCCGAACCTCAATCGGGTCTCCGAAGTTTTTAGCCTTCTTTTTTTCATCACGTGAATTTTTACGTTAAAACGGGATCACCGTGGCTGGTCTTCGATTAACCATCCTTGGAGAGTGGTGCACAATACTACTGTTCCATTTCAAATCCATGCACCTATTTCTAAAAGTCGCACGGTGCTGTTTCGGTATTTTGGACGGATGTTGCACCTTGCACCCCGTGGATATCGATTCTTCGGCCGGCCATAACTGTTGGTTCGTTTAGAGTTACGGGAGCCATAACCAGTCAAAACGAAGCTCTCTGTGAGTTCTACGGCTTTGAATACTTTATGCCGTCAATGGATAGTTTCATATCCAAAAAAGGCTATCCGAACCTCAATTGGGTCTCTGAAGTTTTTTAGCCTTCTTTTTTTCGTCACGTGAATTTTTACGTTAAAACGGGATCACCATGGCTGGTCTTCGATTTACCATCTCTGGAGAGTGGTGCACCATGGTACTGTTCCATTTTAAACCCATGCACCCATTTCTAAAAGTCGCACGGTGCTGTTTCGACATTTCTGACGGATGTTGCACCTTGCACCGCAAATGTTGCACTTTGTGGATATCGATTCTTCGGACGGCCATAAATGTTGGCTCGTTTAGAGTTACGGGAGCCATAACCAGTCAAAACGAAGCTCTCTATGAGTTCTACGGCTTTGACGGCTTTAAGCCGTAAATGGATAGTTTCATACCCATAAAGGCTATCTGAACCTCAATCGGTTCTTTGAAGTTTTTAGCCTGCTTTTTTTCATCACGTGAATTTTTACGTTAAAACGGGATCACCGTGGCTGGTCTTCGATCTACCATCCGTGGAGAGTGGTGCACCATGCTACTGTTCCATTTCAAATCCATGCACCCATTTCTAAAAGTCGCACGGCGCTATTTCGGCATTTTGGACGGATGTTGCACCTTGCACCGCAGATGTTGCACCCTATGAATATCGATTCTTCGGACGGCCATAACTGTTGGCTCGTTTAGAGTTACGGGAGCCGTAACCCGTCAAAACGAAGCTCTCTGTGAGTTCTACGGCTTTGACTACTTTAAGCCGTCAATGGATAGTTTCATACCCAAAAAAAGATATCCGAACCTCAATCGGGTCTCGGAAGTTTTTTAGCCTTCTTTTTTTCGTCACGTGAATTTTTAATTTAAAACGGGATCACCGTGGCTAGTCTTTGATTTACCATCCCTGGAGAGTGGTGCGCCACGATACTGTTCCATTTCAAATCCCTGCACCCATTTCTAAAAGTCGCACGGTGCTGTTTCGGCATTTCGGACGGATGTTGCACCTTGCACCGCAGATGTTGCACCCTGTGGATATCAATTCTTCGAACGGCCATAACTGTTGGCTCGTTTAGAGTTACGGGAGCCATAACCAGTCAAAACGAAGCTCTCAGTGAGTTCTACGGCTTTGACAGCTTTAAGCCGTCAATGGATAGTTTCATACCCAAAAAAGGCTATCTGAACCTCAATCGGGTCTCTGAAGTTTTTAGCCTCCTTTTTTTCGTCACGTGAATTTTTACGTTAAAACGAGATCACCGTGGATACTCTTCGATTTATCATCTTTGGAGAGTTGTGCACCATGCCACTATTCCATTTCAAATCCATGCACCCATTTCTAAAAGTCGCACGGCGCTGTTTCGGCATTTTGGATGGATGTTGCACCTTGCACCGCAGATGTTGCACCCTGTGGATATCGATTCTTCGGCCGGCCATAACTGTTGGCTCGTTTAGAGTTACGGGAGCCATAACCAGGCCAAACGAAGCTCTCGGTGAGTTCTACGGCTTTGACGGCTTTAAGTTGTCAATGGATAGTTTCATACCCAAAAAAGGCTATCCGGACCTCAATCGGGTCTTTGAAGTTTTTAGCCTTCTTTTTTTCGTCACGTGAATTTTTACATTAAAACAGGATCAACGTGGCTGGTCTTCGATTTACCATCCTTGTAGAGTGGTGCACCATGCTACTGTTCCATTTCAAATCCATGCACCCATTTATAAAAGTCGCACGGCGCTGTTTTGGCATTTTGGATGGATGTTGCACCTTGCAAAGCAGATGTTGCACCCTACGGATATCGATTCTTCGGACGGCTATAACTATTGGCTCGTTTAGAGTTACGGGAGCCATAACCAGTCAAAACGAAGCTCTCTATGAGTTTTACGGCTTTGACAGCTTTAAGCCATTAATGGATAGTTTCCTACCCAAAAAAGGCTATCCGAACCTCAATCGGGTTTCTAAAGTTTTTTAGCCTTCTTTTTTTCATCAAGTGAAATTTTACATTAAAACGGGATCACCGTGGCTTGTCTTCGATTTACCATCCCTGGAGAGTGGTGCACCATGGTACTGTTCCATTACAAACCCCTGCACCCATTTCTAAAAGTCGCTCGGTGCTGTTTCGGCATTTCGGACGGATGTTGCACCTTGCACCGCAGATGTTGCACCCTGTGGATATCGATTCTTTGGACGACCATAACTGTTGGCTCGTTTAGAGTTACGGGAGCCATAACCAGTCAAAACGAAGCTATATGTGAGTTCTACGGCTTTGGTAGCTTTAAGCCATTAATGGATAGTTTCATACCCAAAAAAAGCTATCCGAACCTCAATCGGGTCTTTGAAGTTTTTTAGCCTTTTTTTTTCATCACATGAATTTTTATGTTAAAACGGGATCACCGTGGCTGGTCTTCGATTTACCATCCCTGGAGAGTGGTGCACCATGGTACTGTTCCATTTTAAAACCATGCACCCACTTCTAAAAGTCACACAGCGCTGTTTTGGCATTTTGGACGGATGTTGCACATTGCACCGCTGATGTTGCACCCTCTGGATATCGATTCTTTGGAAGGCCATAACTGTTGGCTCGTTTAGAGTTACGGGAACCATCACCAATCAAAACGAAGCTCTCTGTGAGTTCTACGGCTTTCACAGCTTTAAGCCGTCAATGGATAGTTTCATACCCAAAAATAGCTATCCAAACCTAAATCGGGTCTCTGAAGATTTTTAGCTTTTTTTTTCGTCACGTGAATTTTATGTTTAAACGGGATCACCGTGGCTGGTCTTCGATTTACCATCCCTGGAGAGTGGTCCACCATGGTACTGTTACATTTCAAATCCATGCACCTATTTCTAAAAGTCGCACGGGACTGTTTCGGCATTTTGGACGGATGTTGCACCTTGCACCGCATATGTTGCAACCTGTGAATATCGATTCTTCGAACGGCCATAACTGTAGGCTCGTTTAGAGTTACTCGAACCATAACTAGTTAAAACAAAGCTCTCTGTGAGTTCTACGGCTTTAACGGCTTTAAGCCATCAATGGATAGTTTCATAACCAAAAAAGGCTATCCGAACCTCAATCGGGTCTCTGAAGATTTTAGCCTTCTTTTTTTCATCACGTGAATATATACGTTAAAACGGGATCACCGTGGCTAGTCTTCGATTTACCATCCCTGGAGAGTGGTGCACCATGGTACTGTTCCATTTCAAATCCATGCACCCATTTCTAAAAGTCGCACCACGCTGTTTCGGCATTTTGGACGGATGTTGCACCTTGCACCGCACATGTTGCACCCTGTGGGTATCGATTCTTCGGACGGCCATAACCGTTGGCTCGTTTAGAGTTACGGGAGCCATAACCAGTCAAAACGAAGCTATCTATGAGTTCTATGGCTTTGATGGCTTTGACGGCTTTAAGCCGTCAATGGATAGTTTCATACCCAAAAAAGGCTATCCGAACCTCAATCGGGTCTCCGAAGTTTTTAGCCTTCTTTTTTCGTCACGTGAATTTTTACGTTAAAACGGGATCACCGTGGCTGGTCTTCTATTAACCATCCTTGGAGAGTGGTGCACCATGCTACTGTTCCATTTCAAATCCATGCACCCATTTCTAAAAGACGCACGGTGCTGTTTCGGCATTTTGGACGAATGTTGCACCTTGCACCACAGATGTTTTACCCTGTGGATATCGATTCTCCGGCCGGCCATAACTGTTGGTTCGTTTAGAGTTACGGGAGCCATAACCATTCAAAATGAAGCTCTCTGTGAGTTCTACGACTTTTAATGCTTTAAGACATCAATGGATAGTTTCATATCCAAAAAAGGCTATCCGAACCTCAATTGGGTCTCTGAAGTTTTTTAGCCTTCTTTTTTTCGTCACGTGAATTTTTATGTTAAAACGGGATCACCGTGGCTGGTCTTCGATTTACCATCCCTGAAGAGTGGTGCACCATGGTACTGTTCCATTTCAAAACCATGCACCCATTTCTAAAAGTCGCACGGTGCTGTTTCGGTATTTTGGACGGATGTTGCATCTTGCACCGCAGATGTTGCACCCTGTGGATATCGATTCTTCAGACGGCCATAAATGTTGGCTCGTTTAGAGTTACGGGAGCCATAACCAGTCAAAACGAAGCTCTCTGTGATTTCTACGGCTTTGACGGCTTTAAGCCGTCAATGGATAGTTTCATACCCAAAAAAGGCTATCCGAACCTCAATCGGGTCTTTGAAGTTTTTAGCCTTCTTTTTTTCGTCACGTGAATTTTTACGTTAAAATGGGATCACCCTGCTTGATCTTTGATCTGCCATCCTTGGAGAGTGGTGCACCATGCTACTGTTCCATTTCAAATCCATGCACCAATTTCTAAAAGTCGCACGGCGCAGTTTCGACATTTTGGACGGATGTTGCACCTTGCACCGCAGATGCTGCACCCTGTGGATATCGATTCTTCGGACGGCCATAACTGATGGCTTGTTTAGAGTTACGGGAGCCATAACCTGTCAAAACGAAGCTCTCTATGAGTTCTACGGCTTTGACAGCTTTAAGCCGTCAATGGATAGTTTCATACCCAAAAAAAGCTATCCGAACCTCAATCGGGTCTCGGAATTTTTTTAGCCTTCTTTTTTTCGTCACGTGAATTTTTACGTTAAAACGAGATCACCGTGGCTGGTCTTCGATTTATCATCTTTGGAGAGTTGTGCACCATGCCACTATTCAATTTCAAATCCATGCACCCATTTCTAAAAGTCGCACAGCGCTGTTTTGGTATTTTGGACGGATGTTGCACCTTGCACCGCAGATGTTGCACCCTATGGATATCGATTCTTCGGCCGGCCATAACTGTTGGCTCGTTTAGAGTTACGGGAGCCATAACCAGTCAAAATGAAGCTCTCTGTGAGTTCTACAGATTTGATGGCTTTAAGCCGTCAATGGATAGTTTCATACCCAAAAAAGGCTATCCGAACCTCAATCGGGTCTCTGAAGTTTTTAGCCTTCTTTTTTTCGTCACGTGAATTTTTACGTTAAAACAGGATCACCGTGGCTGGTCTTCGATTTACCATCTTTGGAGAGTGGTGCACCATGCTACTGTTCCATTTCAAATCCATGCACCCATTTCTAAAAGTCACACGACGCTGTTTTGGTATTTTGGACGGATGTTGCACCTTGCATAGCAGATGTTGCACCCTGTGGATATCGATTCTTCGGACGGCCATAACTGTTGGCTCGTTTAGAGTTACAGGAGCCATAACCAGTCAAAACGAAGCCCTCTATAAGTTTTACGGCTTTGATGGCTTTAAGCCATCAATGGATAGTTTCCTACCCAAAAAAGGCTATCCGAACCTAAATCGGGTTTCTGAAATTTTTTTGCCTTCTTTTTTTCATCACGTGAATTTTTACATTAAAACGGGATCACCGTGGCTAGTCTTCGATTTACCATCCCTGGAGAATGGTGCACCATGGTACTGTTCCATTTCAAATACCTGCACCCATTTCTAAAAGTCGCTCGGTGCTGTTTCGGCATTTCGGACGGATGTTGCACCTTGCACCGCAGATGTTGCACCCTCTGGATATCGATTCTACGGACGGCCATAACTGTTGGCTCATTTAGAGTTACGGGAGCCATAACCAGTCAAAACAAAGCTATATGTCAGTTCTACGACTTTGATAGCTTTAAGCCATTAATGGTTAGTTTCATACCCAAACAAAGCTATCCGAACCTCAATAGGGTCTCTGAAGTTTTTTAGCCTTTTTTTCGTCATGTGAATTTTTATGTTAAAACGGGATCCTCGTGGCTGGTCTTCGATTTACCATCCCTGGAGAGTGGTGCACCTTAGTACCGTTCCATTTTAAAACCATGCACCCACTTCTAAAAGTCACACAGTGCTGTTTTGGCATTTCGGACGGATGTTGCACCTTGCACCGCAGATGTTGCACCCTCTGGATATCGATTCTTCGGAAGACCATAACTGTTGGCTCGTTTAGAGTTACGGGAACCATCAACAGTCAAAATGAAGCTCTCTGTGAGTTCTATGGCTTTCACAGCTTTAATCCATCAATGGATAGTTTCATACCCAAAACAAGCTATCCGAACCTCAATCGGGTCTCTGAAGTTTTTTAGCCTTTTTTTCGTCATGTGAATTTTTAGGTTAAAACGGGATCACCGTGGCTGGTCTTCGATTTACCATCCCTGGAGAGTGGTCCACCATGGTACTGTTACATTTCAAATCCATGCACCTATTTCTAAAAGTTGCACGGGACTGTTTCGACATTTTGGACGGATGTTGCACCTTGCACCGCAGATGTTGCACCATGTGGATATCAATTCTTCGCACGGCCATAACTGTTGGCTCGTTTAGAGTTACGAAAGCCATAACCAGTCAAAACGAAGCTCTCTGTGAGTTCTACGGCTTTAAGCCATCAATGGATAGTTTCATACCCAAAAAAGGTTATCCGAACCTCAATCGGGGCTCTGTAGTTTTTTAGCATTTTTTTCGTCAAGTGAATTTTTACGTTAAAACGGGATCACCGTGGATGGTCTTCGATTTACCATCCTTGGAGAGTGGTGCACCATGGTACTGTTCCATTTCAAATCCCTGCACCCACTTCTAAAAGTCGCATGGCGCTGTTTCGGCATTTCGGACGGATGTTGCACCTTGCACCGTAGATGTTGCACCCTACGGATATCGATTTTTCGGGCGGCCATAACTATTGGCTCGTTTTAAGTTACGGGAGCCATAACCAGTCAAAACAAAGCGCTCTGTGAGTTCTACGGCTTTGACGGCTTTAAGTCGTCAATGATAGTTTCATACCCAAAAAGGCTATCCGAACCTCAATCGGAGCTCTGAAGTTTTTTAGCCTTTTTTTTCGTCACGTGAATTTTTACGTTAAAACGGGATAATCAAGGATGGTCTTTGATTTACCATCCCTAGAGAGTGGTGCACCATGGTACTGTTCCATTTCAAATCCCTGTACCCACTTCTAAAAGTTGCATGGCGCTGTTTCGGCATTTCGGACGGATGTAGCACCTTGCACCGCAGATGTTGCACCCTGTTGATATCGATTCTTCGGACGGCCATAACTGTTGGCTCGTTTAGAGTTACGGGAGCCATATCTAGTCAAAACGAAGCTCTCTGTGAGCTCTACGGCATTGACGGCTTGATAGTTTCATACCCAAAAAAGGATAACCGAACCTCAATCGGGTCTCTGAAGTTTTTTAGCCTTCTTTTTTTCGTCACGTGAATTTTTACGTTAACACGGGTTCACCGTGGATGGTCTTCGATTTACCATCCCTAGAGAGTGGTGCACCATGGTACTGTTCCATTTCAAATCCCTGCACCCATTTTTAAAAGTCGCACGGCACTGTTTCGGCATTTTCGATGGATGTTGCACCGTGCACCGCAGATGTTGCACCCTGCGGATATCGATTCTTCGGACGGCCATAACTGTTGGCTCGTTTAGAGTTACAGGAGCCATAACCAATCAAAACGAAGCTCTCTATGGGTTCTACGGCTTTGACCGCTTTAAGCCGTCGATGAATAGTTTCATACCCTAAAAAGGCTATCCGAACCTCAATCGGGGCTTTGAAGTTTTTTAGCATTCTTTTTTTCATCAAGTGAATTTTTATGTTAAAACGGGTTCACCGTGGCTGGTCTTCGATTTACCATCCTTGGAGAGTGGTGCACCATGGTACTGTTCCATATCAAATCCATGCACCCATTTCCAAAAGTCACACGGGACTGTTTCCGCATTTTGGACGGATGTTGCACCTTGCACCGCAGATGTTGCACCCTATGGATATCGATTTTTCGGACGGCCATAACCGTTGGCTCGTTTAGAGTTACGGTAGCCATATGCAGTTGAAACGAAGTTCTCTATGAGATCTACGGCTTTGACAGCTTTAAATCGTCAATGGATAGTTTCATACCAAAAAAGGCTATCCAAACCTCAATCGGGTCTCTGAAGTTTTTTTGCCTTCTTTTTTTCGTCATGTGAATTTTTACGTTAAAACGGGTTCACTGTGGATGGTCTTCGATTAAACATCCCTGGAGAGTGGTGCATCATGGTACTGTTCCATTTCAAATCCCTGCACCCATTTCTAAAAGTCGCACGACGCTGTTTCGGCATTTTCGACGGATGTTGCACCTTGCACCGCAGATGTTGCACCCTGTGGATATCAATTCTTCGGACGGCCATAACTGTTGGCTCGTTTAGAGTTACAGGAGCCATAACCAGTCAAAACAAATCTCTTTGTGAGTTCTACGGCTTTTACCACTTTAAGCCATCTATGGATAGTTTCATACCCAAAAAAGGCTATCTGAACCTCAATCGGGGCTCTGAAGTTTTTTAGGCTTCTTTTTTTCGTCAAGTGAATTTTTACGTTAAAACGGGATCACCGTGGCTGGTCTTCGATTTACCATCCCTGGAGAGTGGTGCACCATGGTACTGTTCCATTTCAAATCCATGCACCCATTTCTAAATGTCGCACGGGACTGTTTCGGCATTTTGGACGGATGTTGCACCTTGCACCGCAGATGTTGCACCCTGTGGATATCGATTCTTCGGACGGCCATAACTGTTGGTTCGTTTGGAGTTGTGGGAGGCATAACCAATCAAAATGAAGTTCTCTGTGAGTTCTACGACTTTGACGGCTTTAAGTCGTCAATGGATAGTTTCATACCCAAAAAAGGCTATCCGAACCTCAATCGGGGCTCTGAAGTTTTTTAGCCTTGTTTTTTCGTCACGTGAATTTTTACCTTAAAACGGGATCACCGTGGATGGTCTTAGATTTACCATCCCTAAAGAGTGGTGGACCATGGCACTGTTCCATTTCAAATCCCAGCACCCACTTCTAAAAGTCGCATGGCGCTGTTTCGGGATTTCGGACGGATGTTGCACCTTGCACCGCAGATGTTGCACCCTGCGGATATCGATTTTTCGGACGGCCTTAACTGTTAGCTCGTTTAGAGTTACGGGAGCCATAACCAGTCAAAACGAATCTCTATATGAGTTCTACGGCTTTGACGGCTTTAAGCCATCAATGGATAGTTTCATACCCAAAAAAGGATATCCAAACCTCAATCGGTGCTCTGAAGTTTTTTAGCCTTCTTTTTTTCGTCAAGTGAATTTTTACGTTAAAACGGGATCACCGTGGCTGGCCTTCGATTTACCATCCCTGGAGAGTGGTGCACCATGATACTGTTCCATTTTAAATCCATGCACCCATTTCTAAAAGTCGCACGGGACTGTTTCGGCATTTTGGACGGATGTTGCACCTTGCACCATAGATGTTGTACCCTGTGGATATCGATTCTTCGGACGGCCATAACTGTTGGCTCGTTTAGAGTTACGGGAGCCATAACCAGTCAAAACGTAGCTCTCTGTGAGTTCTACGGCTTTGACGGCTTTAAGCCATCAATGGATAGTTTCATACCCAAAAAAGGCTATCCGAACTTCAATCGGGGCTCAGAAGTTTTATAGCATTTTTTTTCGTCACGTGAATTTTTACGTTAAAACGGAATCACCGTGGATGGTCTTCGATTTACCATGCCTGAAGAGTGGTGCACCATGATACTATTCCATTTCAAATCCCTGCACCCACTTCTAAAAGTCGCATGGCGCTGTTTCGGCATTTCGGACGGATGTTGCACCTTGCACCGCAGATGCTGCACCCTACGGATATCGATTCTTCGGACGGCCATAACTGTTGGCTCGTTTAGAGTTAAGGGAGCCATAACCAGTCAAAACGAAGCTCTCTATGAGTTCTATGGCATTGATGGCCGTCAATGGATAGTTTCATACCCAAAAAAGGCTAACCGAACCTTAGTCGGGTCTCTGAAGTTTTTTAGCCTTCTTTTTTTCGTCACGTGAATTTTTACGTTAAAACGGGTTCACCATGGATGTTCTTCGATTTACCATCCCTGGAGAGTGGTGCACCATGGTACTGTTCCATTTCAAATCCCTGCACCCATTTCTAAAAGTCGCACGGGGCTGTTTCGGCATTTTCGATGGATGTTGCACCTTGCACCGCAGATGTTGCACCCTATGGATATCGATTCTTCGGACGGCCATAACTGTTGGCTCGTTTAGAGTTACGAGAGCCATAACCAGTCAAAATGAAGTTCTTTATGAGTTCTACAGCTTTGACGGCTTTAAGCCGTTAACGGATAGTTTCATACCCAAAAAAGACTATCCGAACCTCAATCGAGGCTTTGAAATTTTTTAGCCTTTTTTTTCGTCATGTGAATTTTTACGTTAAAACGGGATCACCGTGGATGGTCTTCGATTTACCATCCCTGTAGAGTGGTGCACCATGGTACTGTTCCATTTCAAAACCCTGCACCCAATTCTAAAAGTCGCACGGCACTGTTTCGAGATTTTCGATGGATGTTGCACCTTGCACCGCAGATGTTGCACCCTATGGATATCGATTCTTCGGACGGCCATAACTATTGGCTCGTTTAGAGTTACGGGAGCCATAATTCGTCAAAACGAAGCACTCTGTGAGTTCTACGGCTTTGACCCCTTTAAGCCATCAATGGATAGTTTCATACCCAAAAAAGGCTATCCGAACCTCAATCGGGGCTCTAAAGTTTTTTAGCCTTCTTTTTTTCGTCAAGTGAATTTTTACGTTAAAACGGGATCATCGTGGCTGGTCTTCGATTTACCATCTTTGGAGAGTGGTGCACCATGGTACTGTTCTATTTCAAATCCATGCACCCATTTCTAAAAGTCGCACGGGACTGTTTCGGCATTTTGGACGGATGTTGCACCTTGCACCGCAGATGTTGCAACTTGAGGATATCGATTCTTCGGACGGCCATAACTGTTGGCTCGTTTAGAGTTACGGGAGCCATAACCAGTCAAAACGAAGCTCTCTCTGAGTTCTACGGCTTTAAACCGTCAATGGATAGTTTCATACCCAAAATAGGCTATCCGAACCTCAATCGGGGCTCTGTAATTTTTTAGCATTTTTTTTCGTCACGTGAATTTTTACGTTAAAACGGGATCACCGTGGATTGTCTTCGATTTACCATCCCTGTAGAGTGGTGCACCATGGTACTATTCCATTTCAAATCCCTGCACCCACTTCTAAAAGTCCCATGGCGCTGTTTCGGCATTTCGGACGGATGTTGCACCTTGCACCGCAGATGTTGCACCCTGTGGATATCGATTCTTCGGACGGCCATAACTGTTGGCTCGTTTAGAGTTACGGGAGCCATAACCAATCAAAACGAAGCTCTCCGTGAATTCTACGGGTTTGACGGCTTTAAGCCATCAATGGATAGTTTCATACCCAAAAAAGGCTATCCGAACCTCAATCAGGGCTCTGAAGTTTTTTAGCCTTTTTTTTCATCACGTGAATTTTTAGGTTAAAATGGGATCACCGTGGATGGTGTGAGAAATGCGGATTAAGGATCTTAAGGCTAGAATTAACACTAGAGGAGGGGTGAATAGTTTTTTAAGAAATTTGTTAATCTTTTTGAGTTTATCTTACTTTGTTAACAATGCATACACTAATCAGACACAGATATGAACACATAATCAACCACAGATGCAAATATAAAGTAAAAGCAGTAAAGGAATGAACACACCAGATTTTATACTGGTTCGGAGTTACCCTACATCCAGTCCCACACAACTAAGTACGGATTTCCTTTCAAAATCAATTCAACAATTACAACCCTCGGTTTCAAGGCTCCGAGGTACACCCTCCAGAATAACAATCCTCTGGATAGAGATACTTGATTTCCGGGGCAACAAGTTCACCCAATTGATTTCCAGGGCTACAATCACACCTTCTCTCGCTCAATTGATTAGAAAAATTTATAACTCAGATTAGCACTTGGATCTTGTAGAGATAGTGGAGAGAATCAAAACCAGAAATTATCCAGTTAGATTCGATATTGATTTCGGCAGAGTAATGGTGTAATTTGTAAATAAGAAAGTGGAGAATAAGAAGAGAAGTTAAAATAGAGAAAAGTGTTATAAAATTCGTTGAAACTGACCCCTATTTATAGAAGAACAACAGCCATGACCATTCATGAAAAGTTATGGCGAATAGACACTTCTTTTGAAATTTGAATTTTGAATTAAACTGTCACCATGTCGACATGGTGCCTATGGGCATGTCGACATCTCTCAACCAAATTTGATGTTTTGAATTTCTATAAAAATAATATTTATCTTATATTAAAACTTTATAAATATACTTGAATATAGTTGAAATTCATAAGTAAATATAAATAACAATATATATATATATATTATTTAACTATAATTTAAATCAAAGTATAAATAATTTAAAAGTTAAATATATTATTTGAAAAGATAGTTTAAAATCAGGAGAAATTTTTACTCTGAAAATAAAGATGTTTTGAGGCTAAATTTATTTTAAAAACAAAATCGAGGGTTTTGAATCTTTTTAAAAGGGAAGTTTTGAAATCATTTCGAAAACAAGATAATTTTGAAAAATCATTTGAATTAAGCTTAGTGGATACAAAACAATGTCCCACTAGATTTTCGTAGGTTCCATCCTACTTAGGGTTCCATCTCTTTAACGGGCTCAAAGTGGATTCCATTCCACGAATAAATTGGATATTAAGATGCCAGTGCTTTTCTACGAGTTTTATCAAATATTCCTAATAAAACAAACTTAACCTTGAAATCTTGAACTCTTGATAATCTTGATACTCATGAGTCTTCTATCTCTATATCTTGAATCTCTATACTGTACAGTCTTCAATCTTGATACCTGCATGGTTAGATCCTGCATATACATATATATCTAAACTTGTAATGTTAGTATTTATATTTTATAATCTATTCTAAGGTTGTTGTCATCAAAACCATCATCTCATGGACTAACAATCTCCCCCTTTTTGATGATGACAACCTTTGTTTATAAAAAATTCCTTCTATCCTAATAACTCCCCCTAAAACTAACAACTCCCCCTTAATCTATGCCTAACTACCCTATTTTATATTTCTCCCCCTTTGTCATCAACAAAAAACTTACTCCCCCTTATTCTTGGACTTCAGTACCTGGATTGATAAACTCTACAACGAAATATATAATATATAGATTACGAAATAATGATACTTATGAGCATAATAACTTAATTAAAGACTATATTCATTTCAGTGTATATATATATGTTTCACACACCAAACTTCAAACCAACTAAAATCAATCCACACAAAGTATCAATTCAAACCAAATTAATTCAAACAGAGAAAGAAAATTAAACGTTACGAGGAACATCTACCCATCCATCTTCTCCAAATATAGGGTCTGCTTTAATTGCATCCCAATTCTCATTGTCATTGGTGAGAGAGACAGGAGGATGTGCTTCATTATTATCCTTGTGTAGAGAGGAGATCATCCATCGTATTGCATCGAAGTGTCTCTCTTGTTCCTTGATCATCTGTATTTGACTCAATTCTAAGTGACGCTGGTTTTGTAGAATAAAAGAGAGAATATTCTTGAATGAATTGAGTGTTTCTTCAAGATTTTCAGATAGATTGTGAATAGGATTGGCCATAATTGAATTAGAGAAAGAAATGAAGGATATAGATAATGAGAAATAAATTTCAGTGAAGATTTCTGGAAGAAAAAGGTATATATAGGTGTAGAAATTCGTTTGAAATGAATAGACATTTGGTAGTTATTCAAATTTCAAAATCAATAATCACTTCTGACCAGTACATGTCGGCATGGTCTTCTAGGGGATGTCGACATGGGTTAGTGAAAATTTATGACAACTTTGATTTTGTGAATAATTGTGTATACGTATATATTTATATAATATACTAACATTTATTCTAGAGATAAGATAAGATAGATAACAGAAAGGAAATTTCATTTCATTATGATAATACAAAGATTAAGCATAATGAACTATACGAACATTCGAAAAAACAAACTAAGACAAATACAATAAGATACTAAAAGATAAAACTAGTCAGAAGTTGAAGATGATGAAGATAGTCCAAGTTTCTTGCTGACTTTTGAAAAGAACTTGTTCATCTTCGAAGAAATGTTATCCAACTTCTTACTAACGGATCGTTTTAAAATCCGTTGATTCTCCACAATTATCTTTTGGTTTTTGAGAAGGGTTTTGTTGGATGGATTGGAAGGATATTCAATGCTTTCCAAAGAGGTTTCACCTTCTTCTTCTTCTTCAATTTCCATTTCATCCCTTTCTTCTTCCTCTTCCATTTTTTCATGAGCCAAACGCTCTTCCTTTTCGGCAAGAGTCTCATAAGGTTGAAAAACATATGGGATTTTCATGAGAGATATGTTTGAGATATTAAAAACTTTTCTTGAAATAAATTCTTCTCCTTTGAGATTTACTCCAAAATAGTTGAAAATCCGAGTAAGGTAAATTCCATGATATAAAATGTTTTCTCCCATTTCAAAATTTTTAGGACGAAGTTCATCCAAAATAACTTGCGCCCAATTGATATCATAAATTCCGAAAATAGCAAAAAGTGCTTTGCACACTTTTGAAGTAGGATTGTTCAAATTTCCCGATCTTGGGGTCAAAGTATGTTGTAAGAGAAGATTGACAATTCTTGCTTTAGGACGAAAGTTTCGGTTTTTAAATTCAAATTTTCATCTCCTTCAAAAATATGATGAAATGTCTCACAATCATGTTCATTGATTTGAAAACTAGAAAGATTCATTCCCGTGTTTTTGCAATTGAGAATGGTACCCAAAAGATCACAATTCAAAACAATTTGAGTGCCTTTGACACTATTCCAAATTTCATTCTCATTTCCAATATAAAAACCACGGTTTAAATTAGCATAGAAGATTTTGACAAGATTATGATAGCAAACAAAATCATTTTGAGAAGAGTCAATAAGACTTAAAACACCATTGTTTGCAAAAAGAGAATCAATTTCATAAGAAGAAAAATCTTGAAAAATAGCAAATTTTCTGGAATGGACTTTGGCATAATTAGCATAATTGATGTATGCTTTAATTGCCTCCGGATTATTGAATAATTGCTCTTTGATTTTTCTGGAAATTCTCATGGTTGAGTGGTTGCTTGAAGAAACCATTAGAGTAGAGAGTAGAGAGTAGAGAGCTTGAAGATATGAAGAGAGAGTTTGAATTTGAAAATGAAAGTGAAAAGATATGATAAAAGATAGTGAATAAATAGACTTTCAAAGGACATATTCTCTGGTCAAAAGGTATCTTTTCAGAGAAATAAATGAAGTAAAAAGGTTGAGGGAAATTCAAACATTTGAATTCAAAATTTGAAATTCAAATTCAGGTAGGCATGTCGACATCATGGTAGGGGCCATGTCGACATGTGGCTTTGAATTTTCATGACATAATTTTTTCTAAGTTATCTAATATACATACATATAAATATTATTATTAATGTCTATATTTCTGAAATATTATTGTACTTATAATACATTTCAGAATGTGTCAAAAATAATAAAAATAATAATAAAATAATAGTAAAAAATAGAAAATAAATTTTAAAATTCAAACAACATATCAATTCAAAATCAATCAATCAATTCAAAAACAACCAATCAATCAATCAATTCAAGCATGCAATTTCAGCCAATGTATTGTAACGTGTACCTTTTTCAGATTCAGTGTCTTTGGTAAATCGAGAATTGCTGTGAAACACAGATTTGAATTATCTTTCTTCTGTTCATCGTCGCTGGAGGATGAGTCAGAGTCATCTAGAGTAGCAGTGAATGCACGTTTCCGTTTCTTTGCAGAATCATTGTTTGTATGAGGGTTTTGCTTATCTGGATGCGGACAGTCTCTTTTGATATGACCTGGTTCGTCGCAATTGAAGCATTTGATAAAGTTTGGTACTGTAGTCTGATTATCGGAATTCTTAAAGTTGTTTCTCTTGGAACTATTCAATTTTCTGTACTTCAGGAATTTCCGAAAATTCCTGGTCATAAATGCTATCTCTTCATCATTATCACCGTTTGAGTCTGATCCGTCGATTAATGCATTGAATGCCATTGATTTCTTTTCAGATGCTTTGCTTTCTCTTCTCCCGATCATTTGAACTTCAAACGACATTAGATTTCCAATCAATTCTTTTATCTTTAAAGTACTGATGTCATTTGCCTCTTCAATTGCAAATGTCTTTTGATCCCATTCTGGAGTGAGAATTTAAAAAATTTCTGACTTGATCTTCTTCCAAAAATTTCTTTCCCAAAGATATTAAAGAATGCACAATATCTTGAAATCGACTATACATATCTGAAATAGACTCATTAATATTCATTTTAAATAACTGAAACTGATTTGTGAGCATGGAAATTTTGGTTTGTTTAACTTTGCTTGTTCCTTCGTGAGTTACTTGCCAAGTTTTCCAGATTTCATATGCAGACTTACAAACTGACACTCTATTAAATTCATTTCTTTCAAGTGAACAAAACAGAATATTCATTGCTTTAGAATTATTTTGTGCAACAGTCTTTTGCTCAGTGGTCCACTGTGCAAAATTAGTTGTGGGTTCAGAATATTCAGTTTGTGTGATATTTCAAGTATCTAATCCTACAGATTGTAAATATATTTTCATCCTACATGCCCAATATGCATAGTTACTGCCATTAAAAAGTGGTGGTCTGGCAGTAGACTGGCCTTCTACAAATGAACTAGTGTTGGTGGTAATAGCATTACTAGTGTTAGTAGCCATTTTGAAATTTTTCAAAATTCAGATAATGAAACTTTTGAAAACAAGGCTCTGATACCAAATGTGAGAAATGCAGATTAAGGATCTTAAGGCTAGAATTAACACTAGAGGGGGGTGAATAGTGTTTTAAGAAATTTGTTAATCTTTTTGAGTTTATCTTACTTTATTAACAATGTATACACTAATCAGACACAGATATGAACACAGAATCAAACACAGATGTAAATATAAAGTAAAAGCAGTAAAGGAAAGAACACACCGGATTTTATACTGGTTCGGAGTTACCCTACATCCAGTCCCGCACAACTAAGTACGGATTTCCTTTCAAAATCAATTCAACAATTACAACCCTCGGTTTCAAGGCTACGAGGTACACCCTCTAGAATAACAATCCTCTGGGTAGAGATACTTGATTTCCAGGGCAACAAGTTCGCTCAATTGATTTCCAGGGCTACAATCACACCTTCTCTCGCTCAATTGATTACAAAAAGTCTATAACTCAGATTAGCACTTGGATCTTGTAGAGATAATGGAGAGAATCAAAACCAGAAATTATCTAGTTAGATTCGATATTGATTTCGGCAGAGTAATGGTGTAATTTGTAAATAAGAAAGTGGAGAAGAAGAAGAGAAGTTAAAATAGAGAAAACTGTTATAAAATTCGTTGAAACTGACCCCTATTTATAGAAGAACAACAACCATGACCATTCATGAAAGGTTATGGCGAATAGACACTTCTTTTGAAATTTGAATTTTGAATTAAACTGTCACCATGTCGACATGGTACCTATGGGCACGTCGACATCCCTTAGCCAAATTTGATGTTTTGAATTTCTATAAAAATAATATTTATCTTATATTAAAACTTTATAAATATACTTGAATATAGTTGAAATTCATAAGTAAATATAAAGAACAATATATATATATATATATTATTTAACTATAATTTAAATCAAAGTATAAATAATTTAAAAGTTAAATATATTATTTGAAAAGATAGTTTAAAATCAGGAGAAATTTTGACTCTGAAAATAAAGATGTTTTGAGGCTAAAATTATTTTACAAACGGAATTGAGGGTTTTGAATCTTTTTAAAAGGAAAGTTTTGAAATCATTTCGAAAACAAGATAATTTTGAAAAATCATTTGAATTCAGCTTAGTGGATACAAAATAATGTCCCACTAGATTTTCGTAGGTTCCATCCTACTTAGGGTTCCATTCCTTTAACGGGCTCGAAGTGGATTCCATTCCACGAATAAATTGGATATTAAGATGCCAGTGCTTTTCTACGAGTTTTAAAAAATATTCCTAATAAAATAAACTTAACCTAGAAATCTTGAACTCTTGATAATCTTGATACTCATGAGTCTTCTATCTCTATATCTTGAATCTATATACTGTACAGTCTTCATTCTTGATACCTGCATGTTTAGATCCTGCATATACATATATATCTAAACTTGTAATGTTAGTATTTATATTTTATAATCTATTCTAAGGTTGTTGTCATCAAAACCATCATCTCATGGACTAACAGATGATCTTTGATTTACCATCCTTGGAGATTGGTGCACCATGGTACTGTTCCATTTCAAATCCCTGCAACCACTTCTAAAAGTCACACAGCGTTGTTTTGGCATTTCAGACGGATGTTGCACCTTGCCCCGCAGATGTTGCACCCTCTGGATATCGATTCTTCGGAAGGCCATAACTGTTGGCTCGTTTAGAGTTACGGGAACCATCACCAGTCAAAACGAAGCTCTCTGTGAGTTCTACGGCTTTCACAGCTTTAAACCATCAATGGATAGTTTCATACCCAAAAAAAGCTATCCGAACCTCAATCGGGTCTCTGAAGTTTTATAGCCTTTTTTTCGTCACGTGAATTTTTATGTTAAAACGGGATCACCATGGCTGGTCTTCGATTTACCATCACTGGAGAGTGGTCCACCATGGTACTGTTACATTTCAAATCCATGCACCCATTTCTAAAAGTCGCATGGGACTGTTTCGGCATTTCTAAAAGTCTACGGCTTTAACGGATTTAAGCCATCAATGGATAGTTTCATAACCAAAAAAGGCTATCCGAACCTCAATCGGGTCTCTGAAGTTTTTAGCCTTCTTTTTTTCGTCACGTGAATATATACGTTAAGACGGGATCACCGTGGCTAGTCTTCGATTTACCATCCCTAGAGAGTGGTGCACCATGATACTGTTCCATTTTAAATCCATGTACCCATTTCTAAAAGTCGCACGGCGCTTTTTCGGCATTTTGGACGGATCTTGCACCTTGCACCGCAGATGTTGCACCCTGTTGATATCGATTCTTCGGACGGCCATTACTGTTGGCTCGTTTAGAGTTACGGGAACCATAACCCGTCAAAACGAAGCTATCTATGAGTTCTACGACTTTGACGCCTTTAATCCGTCAAGGGATAGTTTCATACCCAAAAAAGGCTATCCGAACCTCAATCGGGTCTCCGAAGTTTTTAGCCTTCTTTTTTTCGTCACGTGAATTTTTACGTTAAAACGGGATCACCGTGGCTAGTCTTTGATTAACCATCCTTGGAGAGTGGTGCACCATGCTACTGTTCCATTTCAAATCCATACACCCATTTCAAAAAGACGCACAGAGCTGTTTCGGCATTTTGGACGGATGTTGAACCTTGTACCATAGATGTTGCACCCTGTGGATATCGATTCTTCGGTCGGCCATAACTGTTGGTTCATTTAGAGTTACGGGAGCCATAACCAGTCAAAAAGAAGCTCTCTGTGAGTTCTACGGCTTTGAATGCTTTAAGCCGTCAATGGATATTTTCATATCCAAAAACGGCTATCCGAACCTCAATTGGGTCTCTGAAGTTTTTTAGCCTTCTTTTTTTCGTCACGTGAATTTTTACGTTAAAACGGGATCACCGTGGCTGGTCTTCGATTTACCATCCCTGGAGAGTGGTGCACCATGGTACTGTTCCATTTTAAACCCATGCACCCATTTCTAAAAGTCGCAAGGTGCTGTTTCGGCATTTCGGACGGATGTTGCACCTTGTGGATATCGATTCTTCGGACGACCATAAATGTTGGCTCGTTTAGAGTTACGGGAGCCATAACTAGTCAAAACGAAGCTCTCTGTGAGTTTTACGGCTTTGACAGCTTTAAGCCGTCAATGGATAGTTTCATACCCAAAAAAGGCTAACCGAACCTCAATCGGGTCTTTGAAGTTTTTAGCCTTCTTTTTTTCATCACGTGAATTTTTACGTTAAAACGGGATCACCGTGGCTGGTCTTTGATCTACCATCCTTGCAGAGTGGTGCACCATGCTACTGTTCCGTTTCAAATCCATGCACCCATTTCTAAAAGTCGCACGGCGCTGTTTCGGCATTTTAGACGGATGTTGCACCTTGCACCGCAGATGTTGCACCCTGTGGATATCGATTCTTCGGACGGCCATAACTGTTGGCTCGTTTAGAGTTACCGGAGCCATAACCTGTCAAAATAAAGCTCTCTGTGAGTTCTACGGCTTTGACAGCTTTAAGCCGTCAATGGATAGTTTCATACCCAAAAAAAGCTATCTGAACCTCAATCGGGTCTCGGAAGTTTTTTAGCCTGCTTTTTTTCGTCACGTGAATTTTTACGTTAAAACGGGATCACTGTGGCTAGTCTTCGATTTACCATCCCTGGAGAGTGGTGCGCCATGGTACTGTTCCATTTCAAATCCCTGCACCCATTTCTAAAAGTCGCACGATGCTGTTTCGGCATTTCGGACGGATGTTGCACCTTGCACCGCAAATGTTGCACCCTATGGATATCGATTCTTCGAACGACCATAACTGTTGGCTCGTTTAGAGTTACGGGAGCCATAACCAGTCAAAACGAAGCTCTCAGTGATTTCTACGGCTTTGATGGCTTTAAGCCGTCAATGGATAGTTTCATACCCAAAAAAGGCTATCCGAACCTCAATCGGGTCTCTGAAGTTTTTAGCCTCCTTTTTTTCGTCATGTGAATTTTTACGTTAAAACGAGATCACCGTGGCTGGTCTTCGATTTATCATCTTTGGAGAGTTGTGCACCATGCCACTATTCCATTTCAAATCCATGCACCCATTTCTAAAAGTCGCACAGCGCTGTTTCGGCATTTTGGACGGATGTTGCACCTTGCACCGCAGATGTTGCACCCTGTGGATATCGATTCTTCGGCCGGCCATAACTGTTGGTTCGTTTAAAGTTGCGGAAGCCATAACCAGTCAAAACGAAGCTCTCTGTGAGTTCTACAGCTTTTCCGGCTTTAAGCCGTCAATGGATAGTTTCCTACCCAAAAAAGGCTATCCGAACCTCAATCGGGTTTCTGAAGTTTTTTAGCCTTCTTTTTTTCATCACGTGAATTTTTACGTTAAAAGGGGATCACCGTGGCTGGTCTTCGATTTACCATCCCCGGAGATTGGTGCACCATGGTAATGTTCCATTTCAAATCCCTTCACCCATTTCTAAAAGTCGCTCGGTGCTGTTTCGGCATTTCGGACAGATGTTGCACCTTGCACCGCAGATGTTGCACCCTCTGGATATCGATTCTTCGGACGGCCATAACTGTTGGCTCGTTTAGATTTACGGGAGTCATTACCAGTCAAAATGAAGCTATATGTGAGTTCTGCGGCTTTGTTATCTTTAAGCCATTTATGGATAGTTTCATACCCAAAAAAAGCTATCTGAACCTCAATCGGGTCTCTAAAGTTTTTTAGCCTTTTTTTTCGTCACGTGAATTTTTATGTTTACACGGGATCACCGTGGCTGGTCTTCGATTTACCATCCCTGGAGAGTGGTGCACCATGGTACTGTTCCATTTTAAAACCATGCACCCACTTCTAAAAGTCACACAGCGCTGTTTTGGCATTTCGGGCGGATATTGCACCTTGCACCGCAGATGTTGCACCCTCTGGATATCGATTCTTCGGAAGGCCATAACTGTTGGCTCGTTTAGAGTTACGGGAACCATCACCAGTCAAAACGAAGCTCTCTGTGAGTTCTACGGCTTTCACAGCTTTAAGCCGTCAATGGATAGTTTCATACCCAAAAAAAGCTATCCGAACATCAATCGGGTCTCTAAAGTTTTTAGCCTTCTTTTTTTCGTCACGTGAATATATACGTTAAAACGGGATCACCGTGGCTAGTCTTCGATTTACCATCCTTGGAGAGTGGTGCACCATGATACTGTTCCATTTCAAATCTATGCACCCATTTTTAAAAGTCGCACGGCGCTGTTTCGGCATTTTGGATGGATGTTGCACCTTGCACCGCAGATGTTGCACCCTGTGGATATCGATTCTTCGAACGGCCATAACTGTTGGCTCGTTCAGAGTTACGAGAGCCATAACCAGTCAAAACAAAGCTATCTATGAGTTCTACGGCTTTGATGGCTTTAAGTCGTCAATGGATAGTTTCATACCCAAAAATTCTCTCTGAACCTCAATCGGGTCTCTGAAGTTTATTAGCCTTCTTTTTTTCGTCACGTGAATTTTTACGTTAAAACGGGATCACCATGGCTTGTCTTCGATTTACCATCCCTGGAGAGTGTTGCACCATGATACTGTTCCATTTCAAATCCATTCACCCATTTCTACAAGTCGCACAGCGCTGTTTCGGCATTTCGGACGGATGTTGCACCTTGCACCGCAGATGTTGCACCCTATGGATATCGATTCTTCGAACGGCCATAACTGTTGGCTCGTTTAGAGTTACGGGAGCCATAACCAGTCAAAACGAAGCTCTCTGTAAGTTCTTCAGCTTTGATGGCTTTAAGTCGTCAATGGATAGTTTCATACCCAAAAAAGTCTCTTCGAACCTCAATCGGGTCTCTGAAGTTTTTTAGCCTTCTTTTTTTCGTCACCTGAATTTTTACGTTAAAACGGGATCACCATGGCTTGTCTTCGATTTACCATCCCTGGAGAGTAGTGGACCATGATACCGTTCCATTTCAAATCCATTCACCCATTTCTAAAAGTGGCACGGCGCTGTTTCGGCATTTTGGACGGATGTTGCACCTTGGACTACAGATGTTGCACCCTGTGGATATCGATTCTTCGGACGGCCATAACTATTGGCTCGTTTAGAGTTACGGGAGCCATAACCAGTCCAAACGAAGCTCTCAGTGAGTTCTACGGCTTTGACGGCTTTAAGCTGTCAATGGATAGTTTCATATCCAAAAAAGGCTATCCGAACCTCAATCGGGTCTCTGAAGTTTTTTAGCCTTCTTTTTTCGTCCCGTGAATTTTTATGTTAAAACGAGATCACCGTGGCTGGTCTTCGATTTACCATCCCTGGAGAGTGGTGCACCATGGTACTGTTACATTTCAAATCCATGCACCCATTTCTAAAAGTCGCAAGAGACTGTTTCGGCATTTTGGATGGATGTTGCACCTTGCACAGCAGATATTGCACCCTGTGGATATCGATTCTTCGAACGGCCATAACTGTTGGCTCGTTTAGATTTACAAGAGCCATAACCGGTCAAAACGAAGCTCTCTGTGAGTTCTACGGCTTTGACGGCTTTAAGCCGTCAATGGATTGTTTCATACCCAAAAAAGGCTATCCGAACCACAATCGGGGCTATGAAGTTTTTTAGGCCGTGGCTGGTCTTCGATTTACCATCCCTGGAGAGTGGTGCACCATGGTACTGTTCCATTTCAAATCCATGCACTCATTTCTAAAAGTCGCACGGCGCTGTTTCGGCATTTTGGACGGATGTTGCTCCCTTGGATAACGATTTTTCGGACGGCCATAACTATTGGCTCGTTCTGAGTTACATGAGCCATAACCAGTCAAAACGAAGCTCTCTGTGAGTTCTACGGCTTTGACAGCATTAGGCCATAAATGGATAGTTTCATACCCAAAAAAGGCTATCCGAACCTCAATCGGGTCTCTGAAGTTTTTTAGCCTTCTTTTTTTCGTCACGTAAATTTATACGTTAAAACGGGAACACCGTGGCTGGTCTTCGATTTACCATCCCTGGAGAGTGGTGCACCATGATACTGTTCCATTTCAAATCCATGCACCTATTTCTAAAAGTCGCATGGCGCTGTTTCGGCATTTTGGACGGATGTTGCACCTTGCACCGCAGATGTTGCACCCTGTGGATGTCGATTCTTCGGACGGCCATAACTGTTGTCTCGTTTAGAGTTATGGGTGCCATAACCCATCAAAATGAAGCTCTCTATAAGTTCTACGGCTTTGACGGCTTTGAGCCATCAATGGATAGTTTCCTACCCAAAAAAGGCTATCCGAACCTCAATCGGGTCTCTGAAGTTTTTTAGCCTTCTTTTTTTCGTCACGTGAATTTTTACGTTAAAACGGGATCACCGTGGCTGGTCTTCGGTTTACCATCCCTGGAGAGTGGTGCACCATGGTACTGTTCCATTTCAAATCCATGCACACATTTCTAAAAGTCGCTCGGTGCTGTTTCGGCATTTCGGACGGATGTTGCACCTTGCACCGCAGATGTTGCACCCTCTGGATATCGATTTTTCGGACGACCATAACTGTTGGCTCGTTTAGAGTTACGGGAGCCATAACTAGTCAAAACGAAGCTCTCTATGAGTTCTACGGCTTTGACAGCTTTAAGCCATCAGTGGATAGTTTCATACCCAAATAAAGCTATCCGAACCTCAATTGGGTCTTTGAAGTTTTTTAGCCTTTTTTTTCGTCACGTGAGTTTTTATGTTATAACGGGATCACCGTGACTGGTCTTCGATTTACCATCCCTGGAGAGTGGTGCACCATGGTACTGTTCCATTTTAAAACCATGCACCCACTTCTAAAAGTCGCACATCGCTGTTTTGGCATTTCGGACGGATGTTGCAACTTGCACCGCAGATGTTGCACCCTCTAGATATCAATTCTTCGGAAGACCATAACTGTTGGCTCGTTTAGAGTTCCGGGAACCATAACCAGTCATAACGAAGCTCTCTATGAGTTCTACGGCTTTCACAGCTTTAAGCCGTCAATGGATAGTTTCATACCCAAAAAAGCTATCCGAACCTCAATCGGGTCTTTGAAGTTTTTTAGCCTTTATTTTCGTCACGTGAATTTTTATGTTAAAACGGGATCACCGTGGCTGGTCTTCGATTTACCATCCCTGGAGAGTGGTCCACCATGGTACTGTTACATTTCAAATCCATGCACCTATTTCTAAAAGTCGCACGGGACTGTTTCGGCATTTTGGACAGATGTTGCACCTTGCACCGCAGATGTTGCACCCTGTGGATATCGATTCTTCGGACGGCCATAATTGTTCGTTCGTTTAGAGTTATAAGAGCCATAACCAGTCAAAACAAAGCTCTCTGTGATTTTAATGGCTATGATGACTTTAAGCCGTCAATGGATGGTTTCATACTCAAAAAAGGCTATCCGAACCTCAATCGGGTCTCTGAAGTTTTTTAGCCTTCTTTTTTTTCGTCATGTGAATTTTTATGTTAAAATGGGATCACCGTGGCTGGTCTTCGATTTCCCATCCCTGGAGAGTGGTGCACCATGGTACTGTTCCATTTCAAACCCATGCACCTATTTTAAAAGTCGCATGGTGTTGTTACGGCATTTCGGACGGATGTTGCACCTTGCACCGCAGATGTTGCACCCTGTGGATATCGATTCTTCGGACGGCCATAACTGTTGGCTCGTTTAGAGTTACGGGAGCCATGACCAGTCAAAACGAAGCTCTCTGTGAGTTATACGGCTTTGACGGCTCTAAGCCGTCAATGGATAGTTTCATACCCAAAAATTTCTATCCGAACCTCAATCGGGTCTTTGAAGTTTTTAGCCTTCTTTTTTTCATCATTTGAATTTTTACGTTAAAACGGGATCACCGTGGCTGGTCTTCGATTTACCATCCTCGGAGAGTGGTGCACCATGATATTATTCCATTTCAAATCCATGCACCCATTTCTAAAAGTCGCACGGTGCAGTTTCGGCATTTTGGACGGATGTTGCGCCTTGCACCGCAGATGTTGCACCCTGTGGATATCGATTCTTCGCCCGGCCATAACTGTTGGCTCGTTTAGATTTATGGGAGCCATAACCAGTCAAAATGAAGCACTCTATGAGTTCTACGGCTTTGACATCTTTAAGCCGTCAATGGATAGTTTCACACCCAAAAAAAGTTATCTGAACCTCAATCGGGTCTCGGAAGTTTTTTAGCCTTCTTTTTTTCGTCACGTGAATTTTTACGTTAAAACGGGATCACCAGGGCTAGTCTTCGATTTACCATCCCTGGAGAGTGGTGCACCATGGTACTGTTCCATTTCAAATCCCTGCACCCATTTCTAAAAGTCGCTCGGTGTTGTTTCGGCATTTCGGACGGATGTTGCACCTTGCACCGCAGATGTTGCACCCTGTGGATATCGATTCTTCGGACGACCATAACTGTTGGCTCGTTTAGAGTTACGGGATCCATAACAAATCAAAACGAAGCTTTCTGTGATTTCTACGGCTTTGACGGCTTTAAGCCATCAATGGAAAGATTCATACCCAAAAAAGGCTATCCGAACCTCAATCGGGTCTCTGAAGTTTTTAGCCTTCTTTTTTTCGTCACGTGAATTTTTACGTTAAAACAGGATCACCGTGGCTGGTCTTCGATTTATCATCTTTGGAGAGTGGTGCACCATGCTACTATTCCATTTCAAATCCATGCACCAATTTCTAAAAGTTGCACGGCGCTGTTTTGCCATTTTGGACGGATGTTGCACCTTGCACCGCAGATGTTGCACCCTGTGGATATCGATTCTTCGGACAGCCATAACTGTTGGCTCGTTTAGAGTTACGGGAGCCATAACCAGTCAAAATGAAGCTCTCTGTGAGTTCTACGTTTTTGACTGCTTTAAGCCGTTAATGGATAGTTTCATACCCAAAAAAGGCTATCTAAACGTCAATCGAGTCTCTGGAGTTTTTTAGCCTTCTTTTTTTCGTCACGTGAATTTTAACTTTAAAACGGGATCACCGGGGCTGGTCTTCGATTTACCATCCCTGGAGAGTGGTGCACCATGGAACTGTTCCATTTCAAATCCCTGCACGCATTTCTAAAAGTCGCACGACGCTGTTTTGGCATTTCGGACGGTTGTTGCACCTTGCACCGCAGATGTTGCACCCTCTGGATATCGATTCTTCGGACGGCCATAACTGTTGGCTCGTTTAGAGTTACGGGAGCCATAACCTGTCAAAACGAAGCTCTCTGTGAGTTCTATGGCTTTGACGGCTTTAAGCTGTCAATGGATAGTTTCATACCGAAAAAAAGCTATCTGAACCTCAATCGGGTCTTGGAAGTTTTTTAGCCTTCTTTTTTTCGTCACGTGAATTTTTACGTTAAAACGGGATCACCGTGGCTGGCCTTCAATTTACCATCCCTGGAGAGTGGTGCACCATGGTACTGTTCCATTTTAAACCCATGCACCCATTTCTAAAAGTCGCACGGTGTTGTTTCGGCATTTCGGACGGATGTTGCACCTTGCACCGCGGATGTTGCACCCTGTGGATATCGATTCTTCGGACGTCCATAACTGTAGGCTCGTTTAGAGTTACGGGAGCCATAACCAGCCAAAACGAAGCTATTTGTGAGTTCTACGGCTTTGACAGTTTTAAGCCGTTAATAGATAGTTTCATACCCAAATAAGGCTATCCGAACCTCAATCGGGTGTCTGAAGTTTATAGCCTTCTTTTTTTCGTCACGTGAATTTTTACGTGAAAACGGGATCACCGTTGCTGGTCTTCGATTTACCATCCTTGGAGAGTGGTGCACCATGCTACTGTTCCATTTCAAATCCATGCACCCATTTCTAAAAGTCGCACGGCGTTGTTTCAGCATTTTGGACGTATGTTGCACCTTGCACCGCAGATGTTGCACCCTGTGGACATCGATTCTTCGGACGGCCATAATTGTTGGCTCGTTTAGAATTATGGAAACCATAACCAGTTAAAACGAAGCTCTCTGTGAGTTCTATGGCTTTGACAGCTTTAAGCCGTCAATGGATAGTTTCATACCCAAAAAAGGCTATCCGAACCTCAATCGGGTCTCGGAAGGTTTTTAGCCTTCTTTTTTTCGTCACGTGAATTTTTACGTTAAAACGGGATCACCGTGGCTGGCCTTCGATTTACCATACCTGGAGAGTGGTGCACCATGGTACTGTTCCACTTTAAACCCATGCACCCATTTCTAAAAGTCGCACGGTGCTGTTTCGGCAATTCAGATGAATGTTGCACCTTGCACCGCAGATGTTGCACCCTGTGGATATCGATTCTTCGGACGGCCATAACTGTTGGCTCGTTTAGAGTTACGGGAGCCATAACCAGTCAAAACGAAGCTCTCTGTGAGTTCTACGGCTTTGATGGCTTTAAGCCGTCAATGGATAGTATCATACCCAAAAAAGGCTATCCGAACATCAATCGGGTCTCTGAAGGTTTTAGCCTTCTTTTTTTCGTCACGTGAATTTTTACGTTAAAACGGGATCACCGAGGCTGGTCTTCGATTTACCATCCTTGGAGAGTGGTGCACCATGCTACTGTTCCATTTCAAATCCATGCACCCATTTCTAAAAGTCGCACGGCGTTGTTTCGGCATTTTGGACGGCTGTTGCACCTTGCACCGCAGATGTTGCACCCTGTGAATATCGATTCTTCGGACGGCCATAACTGTTGGCTCGTTTAGAGTTACGGAAGCCATTACCAGTCAAAACAAAGCTCTTTGTGAGTTCTACGGCTTTGACAGCTTTAAGCTGTCAATGGATAGTTTCATACCCAAAAAAGGCTATCCGAACCTCAATCGGGTCTCGGAAGTTTTTTAGCCTTCTTTTTTCGTCACGTGAATTTTTACGTTAAAACGGGATCGCCGTGGCTCGTCTTCGATTTACCATCCCTGGAGAGTGGTGCACCATAGAACTGTTCCATTTCAAATCCCTACACCCATTTCTAAAAGTCGCACGGCGCTGTTTCGGCATTTCGGATGGATGTTGCACCTTGCACCGCAGATGTTGCACCCTGTGGATATCGATTCTTCGGACGGCCATAACTGTTGGCTCGTTTAGAGTTAAGGGAGCCATAACCAGTCAAAACGAAGCTCTATGTGAGTTCTACGGCTTTGATGGCTTTAAGCCGTCAATGGATAGTTTCATACCCAAAAAAAGGCTATCCGAACCTCAATCGGGGCTCTGAAGTTTTTTAGCCTTCTTTTTTTCATCAAGTGAATTTTTACGTTAAAACGGGATCACCGTGGCTGGTCTTCGATTTACCATCCCTGGAGAGTGGTGCACCAGGTACTGTTCTATTTTAAACCCATGCACCCAATTCTAAAAGTCGTACGACACTGTTTCGGCATTTTGGACGGATGTTGCACCTTGCACCGCAGACGTTGCACCCTGTGGATATCGATTCTTCGGACGGCCATAACTATTGGCTCGTTTATAGATACGGGAGCCATAACCAGTCAAAACGAAGCTCTCTGTGAGTTCTACGGCTTTGATGGCTTTAAGCCATCAATGGATAGTTTTATACCCAAAAAAGGCTATCCGAATCTCAATCGGGGCTCTGAAGTTTTTTTGCCTTCTTTTTTTCGTCAAGTGAATTTTTACGTTAAAATGGGATCACAATGGCTTGTCTTCGATTTTCCATCCCTGGAGAGTGGTGCACCATGATACTGTTCCATTTCAAATCCCTGCACCCATTTCTAAAAGTCGCACGGCGCTTTTTCGGCATTTTGGACGGATGTTGCACCTTGGACCGCAGATGTTGCACCCTGTGGATATCAATTCTTCGGATGGCCATAACTGTTGGCTCGTTTAGAGTTACAGGAGCCATAACCAGTCCAAACGAAGCTCTCTGTGAGTTCTATGGCTTTGACGGCTTTAAGCCGTCAATGGATAGTTTCATACCCAATAAAGGCTATCCGAACCTCATTCGGGTCTATGAAGTTTTTTGTCCTTCTTTTTTTCGTCACGTGAATTTTTACGTTAAAACGTGATCACCGTGGCTGGTCTTCGATTTACCATCCCTGGAGAGTGGTGCACCATGGTACTGTTCCATTTCAAATCCCTGCACCCATTTCTAAAAGTCGCATGGCGCTGTTTCGGCATATCGGACGGATGTTGCACCTGCACCGCAATGTTGCACCCTATGGATATCGATTCTTCGGACGGCCATAACTGTTGGCTCGTTAGAGTTACGGGAGCCATAACCAGTCAAAACGATGCGCTCTGTGAGTTCTACGGCTTTGACGGCTTTAAGCCGTTAATGGATAGTTTCATACCCAAAAAAGGCTATCCGCACCTCAATCGGGGCTCTGAAGTTTTTTAGCCTTCTTTTTTCATCAAGTGAATTTTCACGTTAAAACGAGATCACCATGGCTGGTCTTCGATTTACCATCCCTGGAGAGTGGTGCACTATGGTTCTGTTCCATTTCAAACCCATGCACCCATTTTTAAAAGTCGTACGATACTGTTTCGGCATTTTGGACGGATGTTGCACCTTGCACCGCTGATGTTGCACCCTGTGGATATCGATTCTTCGAACGGCCATAACTGTTGGCTCGTTTAGACTTATAGGAGCCATAACCAGTCAAAACGAAGCTCTCTGTGAGTTCTACGGCTTTGATGCCTTTAAGCCGTCAATGGATAGTTTCATACCCAAAAATAGCTATCCGAACCTCAATCAGGTCTTTGAATTTTTTAGCCTTCTTTTTTTCGTCACATGAATTTTTACGTTAAAACGGGATCACCATGGCTTGTCTTCGATTTACCATCCCTGGAGAGTGGTGCACCATGATACTATTCCATTTCAAATCCTTGCACCCATTTCTAAAAGTCGCACGGTGTTGTTTCGGTATTTTGGATGGATGTTGCACCTTGGACCGTAGATGTTGCACCCTGTGGATATCGATTCTTCGGCCGGCCATAATTGTTGGCTCGTTTAGAGTTACGGGAGCCATAATCAGTCCAAACGAAGCTCTCTGTGAGTTCTACGGTTTTAACGGCTTTAAGCCGTCAATGGATAGTTTCATACCCAAAAAAGGCTATCCGAACCTCAATCGGATCTCTGAAGTTTTTTAGCCTTCTTTTTTTCGTCACGTGAATTTTTACGTTAAAACGGGATCACCGTGGCTGGTCTTCGATTTACCATCCCTGGAGAGTGGTGCACCATGGTACTATTCCATTTCAAATCCATGCACCCATTTCTAAAAGTCGCACGGCGCAGTTTCGGTATTTTGGACCGATGTTGCACCTTGCACCGCAGATGTTGCACCCTGTGGATATCGATTCTTCGGATGGCCATAACTGTTGGCTCGTTTAGAGTTACGGGAGCCATAAACAGTCAAAACGAAGCTCTATGTGAATTCTATGGCTTTGACGGCTTTAAGTCGTCAATGGATAGTTTCATACCCAAAAAAGGCTATCCGAACCTCAATCGGGTCTCTGAAGTTTTTTAGCCTTCTTTTTTTCGTCACGTGAATTTTTACGTTAAAACGGGATCGCCGTGGCTGGTCTTCGATTTACCATCCATGGAGAGTGGTGCACCATGGTACTGTTCCATTTTAAAACCATGCACCCATTTCTAAAAGTCGTATGGCACTGTTTCGGCATTTTGGACGGATGTTGCACCTTGCACCGCAGATGTTGCACCCTGTGGATATCGATTCTTCGGACGGCCATAACTGTTGGCTCGTTTAGAGTTACGGAAGCCATAACCAGTCAAAATATACCTCTCTGTGAGTTCTACGGCTTTGATGACTTTAAGCCGTCAATGGATAGTTTCGTACCCAAAAAAGCCTATCCGAACCTCAATCGGGTCTCTGAAGTTTTTTAGCCTTCTTTTTTTCGTTACGTGAATTTTTACGTTTAAACGGGTTCACCGTGGTTGGTCTTCGATTTACCATCCCTGGAGTGTGATGCACCATGGTACTGTTCTATTTCAAATCCCTGCACCCATTTCTAAAAGTCGCACGGCGCTGTCTTGTCATTTCGAACGGATGTTGCCCCTTGCACCGCAGATGTTGCACCCTTTGGATATTGATTCTTCGGATGGCCATAACTATTGGCTCGTTTAGAGTTACGGGAGCCATAACCAGTCAAAATGAAGCTCTCTGTGAGTTCTATGGCTTTGACGGCTTTAAGCCGTCAATGGATAGTTTCATACCCAAAAAAGGCTATCCGAACCTCAATCGGGGCTCTGAAGTTTTTTAGCCATCTTTTTTTCGTCAAGTGAATTTTTATGTTAAAACGGGATCACCGTGGCTGGTCTTCGATTTACCATCCCTGGAGATTGGTGCACCATGGTACTGTTCCATTTCGAACCCAAACACCCATTTCTAAAAGTCGTACGGCACCTTTTCGGCATTTTGGACGAATGTTGCACCTTGCACCGCAGATGTTGCACACTGTGGATATCGATTATTCGGACGGCCATAACTGTTGGCTCGTTTAGAGTTACGGGAGCCATAACAAGTCAAAACGAAGCTCTCTGTGAGTTCTACCGCTTTGATGGCTTTAAGACTTCAATGGATAGTTTCATACCCAAAAAAGGATATCCGAACCTCCATCGGGTCTTTGAAGTTTTTTAGCCTACTTTTTTTCGTCACGTGAATTTTTAAGTTAAAACGGGATCACCATGGCTTGTCTTCCATTTACCATCCCTGGAGAATGGTGCACCATGATACTATTCCATTTCAAATCCATGCACCCATTTCTAAAAGTCGCAAGGCGCTGTTTCGGCATTTTGGACGGATGTTGCACCTTGCACCGCAGATGTTGCACCCTGTGGATATCGATTCTTCGGACGGCCATAACTGTTGGCTCGTTTAGAGTTACGGGAGCCAAACCAGTCTAAACGAAGCTCTCTGTGAGTTCTACGGCTTTGACGGCTTTAAGCCGTCAATGGATAGTTTCATACCCAAAAAAGGCTATCCGAACCTCATTCGGGGCTCAGAAGTTTTTTAGCCTTCTTTTTTTCATCAAGTGAATTTTTACGTTAAAACGGAATCACCGTGGCTGGTCTTCGATTTACCATCCCTGGAGAGTGGTGCACCATGGTACTGTTCCATTTCAAATCCCTGCACCCATTTCTAAAAGTCGCACGGCGCTGTTTTGGCATTTCGGACGGATGTTGCACCTTGCACCGCAGATGTTGCACCCTGTGGATATCGATCCTTCGGACGGCCATAACTGTTGGCTCGTTTAGAGTTACGGGAGCCATAACCAGTCAAAACAAAGCTCTCTGTGAGTTCTACGGCTTTAAGCCGTCAATGGATAGTTTCATACCAAAAAAAGGCTATCCGAACCTCATTCGGGGATCTTAAGTTTTTTATCCTTCTTTTTTTCGTCAAGTGAATTTTTATGTTAAAACGGGATCAACGTGGCTGGTCTTCGATTTACCATCCCTGGAGAGTGGTGCTCCATTGTACTATTCCATTTCAAATCCCTGCACCCATTTCTAAAAGTCGCACGGCGCTGTTTCGGCATTTCGGAAGGATGTTGCACCTTGCACCTTAGATGTTGCACCCTATGTATATCGATTCTTCGGACGACCATAACTGTTGGCTCGTTTAGAGTTACGGGAGCCATAACCAGTCAAAACGAAGCTCTCTATGAGTTCTACGGCTTTGACAGCTTTAAGCCATCAATGGATAGTTTCATACCCAAAAAAGGCTATTCGAACCTCAATCGGGTCTCTAAAGTTTTTTAGCCTTATGTTTTTCATCACGTGAATTTTTACATTAAAACGGGATCACCGTGGCTGGTCTTTGATTTACCATCCCTGGAGAGTGGTGCACCATGGTACTGTTACATTTCAAATCCATGCACCCATTTCTAAAAGTCGCACGGGACTGTTTCGGCATTTTGGGCGGATGTTGCACCTTGCACTGCAGATGTTGCACCCTGTGGATATCGATTCTTCGGACGACCATAACCATTGCCTCGTTTAGAGTTACGGGAGCCATAACCAGTCAAAACGAAGCTCTCTGTGAGTTCTACGGCTTTGACCGCTTTAAGCCGTCAATGGATAGTTTCATACCCAAAAAAGGCTATCCGAACCTCATTCGGGGCTCTGAAATTTTTTATCCTTCTTTTTTTCGTCAAGTGAATTTTTACGTTAAAACGGGATCACCGTGGCTGTTCTTCGATTTACCATTCCTGGAGAGTGGTGAACCATGGTACTGTTCCATTTCAAATCCCTGCACCCATTTCTAAAAGTCGCAAGGCGATGTTTCGGCATTTCGGACGGATGTTGCACCTTGCAATTCAGATGTTGCACCCTATGGATATCGATTCTTCGGACGGCCATAACTGTTGGCTCGTTTAGAGTTACGAGAGCCATAACTAGTCAAAACGAAGCTCTCTGTGAGTTCTACGGCTTTGACTGCTTTAAGCCTTCAATGGATAGTTTCATACCCAAAATAGGTTATCCGAACCTCATTCGGGGCTCAGAAGTTTTTTAGCCTTCTTTTTTTCGTCAAGTGAATTTTTACGTTAAAATGGGATCACCGTGGCCGGTCTTCGATTTACCATCCCTGGAGAGTGGTGCACCATGGTACTGTTCCATTTCAAATCCATTCACCCATTTCTAAAAGTCGCACGGGACTGTTTCGGCATTTTGGACGGATGTTGCACCTTGCACCGCAGATGTGGCACCCTGTGGATATCGATTCTTCGGACGGCCATAACCGTTGGCTCGTTTAGAGTTACGGGTGCCATAACCAGTCAAAACGAAGCTCTCTGTGAGTTCTACGGCTTTGACCGCTTTAAGCCGTCAATGGATAGTTTCATACCCAAAAAAGGCTATCCGAACCTCATTCGGGGCTTAGAAGTTTTTTAGCCTTCTTTTTTTCGTCAAGTGAATTTTTACGTTAAAACGGGATCACCGTGGCTGGTCTTCGATTTACCATCCCTGAAGAGTGGTGCACCATGGTACTGTTCCATTTCAAATCCCTGCACCCATTTCTAAAAGTCGCACGGCACTGTTTCGGCATTTGGGACGGATGTTGCACCTTGCACCTCAGATGTTGCACCCTATGGATATCGATTCTTCGGACGGCCATAACTGTTGGCTCGTATAGAGTTACGAGAGTCATAACCAGTCAAAATGAAGCTCTTTGTGAGTTCTACGGATTTAAGCCGTCAATGGATAGTTTCATACCCAAAAAAGGCTATCCGAACCTTAATCGGGTCTCTGAAGTTTTTTAGCCTTCTTTTTTTCGTCACGTAAATTTTTACGTTAAAATGGGATCACCGTGGCTGGTCTTCGATTTACCATCCCTGGAGAGTGGCGCACCACGGTACTGTTACATTTCAAATCCATGCACCCATTTCTAAAAGTCGCACGGGACCGTTTCAGCATTTTGGACGGATGTTGCACATTGCACCGCAGATGTTGCACCCTGTGGATATCGTTTCTTCGGCGGCTATAACTGTTGGCTCGTTTAGAATTACGGGAGCCATGACCAGTCAAAACGAAGCTCTTTGTGAGTTCTACGGCTTTGACAGCTTTAAGCCGTCAATGGATAGTTTCATACCCAAAAAATGATATCCGAACCTCAATCGAGGCTTTGAAGTTTTTTAGCCTTCTTTTTTTCGTCAACTGAATTTTTACGTTAAAACGGGAAAACCGTGGCTGGTCTTAGATTTACCATCCTTGGAGAGTGGTGAACCATGCCACTGTTCCATTTCAAACCCACGCACCCATTTCTAAAAGTCGTACGACACTGTTTCGGCATTTTGGACGGATGTTGCACCTTGCACCGCAGATGTTGCACCCTATGGATATCGATTTTTCGGACGGCCATAACTGTTGGCTCGTTTAGAGTTACGGGAGCCATAACTAGTCAAAACGAAGCTCTCTGTGAGTTCTACGGCTTTGATGGCTTTAAGCCGTCAATGGATAGTTTCATATCCAAAAAAGGATATCCGAACCTCAATCGGGTCTCTTAAGTTTTTTAGCCTTCTTTTTTTCGTCACGTGAATTTTTACGTTAAAACGGGATCACCGTGGCTGGTCTTCGATTTACCATCCCTGGAGAGTGGTGCACCATGGTACTGTTACATTTCAAATCCATTCACCCATTTCTAAAAGTCGCACGGGACTGTTTCGGCATTTTGGACGGATGTTGCACCTTGCACCGCAGATGTTGCACCCTGTGGATATCGATTCTTCGGACGGCCATAACTGTTGGCTCGTTTAGAGTTACGGGTGCCATAACCAGTCAAAACGAAGCTCTCTGTGAGTTCTATGGCTTTGACGGCTTTAAGCCATCAATGGATAGTTTCATACCCAAAAAAGGCTATCCGAACCTCATTCAGGGCTCAGAAGTTTTTTAGCCTTCTTTTTTTCGTCAAGTGAATTTTTACGTTAAAACGGGATCACCGTGGCTGGTCTTCGATTTACCATCCCTGGAGAGTGGTGCACCATGGTACTGTTCCATTTCAAATCCCTTCACCCATTTCTAAAAGTCGCACGGCGCTGTTTTGGCATTTCGGAAGGATGTTGCACCTTGCACCGCAGATGTTGCACCCTGTGGATATCGATCCTTCAAACGACCATAACTGTTGGCTTGTTTAGAGTTACGGGAGCCATAACTAGTCAAAACAAAGCTCTCTGTGAGTTCTACGGCTTTAAGCCGTCAATGGATAGTTTCATACCAAAAAAAGGCTATCCGAACCTCATTCGGGGATCTTAAGTTTTTTAGCCTTCTTTTTTTCGTCAAGTGAATTTTTACGTTAAAACGGGATCAACGTGGCTGGTCTTCGATTTACTATCCCTGGAGAGTGGTGCACCATTGTACTGTTCCACTTCAAATCCCTGCACCCATTTCTAAAAGTCGCACGGCGCTGTTTTGGCATTTCGGAAGGATGTTGCACCTTGCACCTCAGATGTTGCACCCTATGGATATCGATTCTTCGGACAACCATAACTGTTGGCTCGTTTAGAGTTACGGGAGCCATAACCAGTCAAAACGAAGCTCTCTATGAGTTCTACAGCTTTGACAGCTTTAAGCCGTCAATGGATAGTTCCATACCCAAAAAAGGCTATTCGAACCTCAATCGGGTCTCTAAAGTTTTTTAGCCCTCTGTTTTTCGTCACATGAATTTTTACATTAAAACGTGATCACCGTTGCTGGTCTTCGATTTACCATCCCTGGAGAGTGGTGCACCATGGTACTGTTACATTTCAAATCCATGCACCCATTTCTAAAAGTCGCACGGGACTGTTTCGGCATTTTGGACGGATGTTGCACCTTTCACCGCAGATGTTGCACCCTATGGATATCGATTCTTCGGACGGGCATAACTGTTGGCTCGTTTAGAGTTACGGGAGCCATAACCCATCAAAACGAAGGTCTCTGTGAGTTCTACGGCTTTGACCGCTTTAAGCCGTCAATGGATAGTTTCATACCCAAAAAAGGCTATCCGAACCTCATTCGGGGCTCTGAAGTTTTTTATCCTTCTTTTTTTCGTCAAGTGAATTTTTACGTTAAAACGGGATCACCCTGGCTGTTCTTCGATTTACCATCCCTGGAGAGTGGTACACCATGGTACTGTTCCATTTCAAATCCCTGCACCCATTTCTAAAAGTCGCAAGGCGCTGTTTCGGCATTTCGGACGGATGTTGCACCTTGCACTTCAGATGTTGCACCCTATGGATATCGATTCTTCAGACGGCCATAACTGTTGGCTCGTTTAGAGTTACGAGAGCCATAACTAGTCAAAACGAAGCTCTCTATGAGTTCTATGGCTTTAACCCGTCAATGGATAGTTTCATACCCAAATAAGACTATCCGAACCTCAATCGGGTCTCTGAAGTTTTTTAGCCTTCTTTTTTTCGTCTCGTGAATTTTTACGTTAAAACGGGATCACCGTGGCTGGTCTTCGATTTACCATCCCTGGAGAGTGGTGCACCATGGTACTGTTACATTTCAAATCCATTCACCCATTTCTATAAGTCGCATGGGACTGTTTCGGCATTTTGGACGGATGTTGCACCTTGCACCGCAGATGTTGCACCCTGTGGATATCGATTCTTCGGACGGCCATAACCGTTGGCTCGTTTAGAGTTACGGGAGCCATAACTAGTCAAAACAAAGCTCTCTATGAGTTCTACGGCTTTGACCGGTTTAAGCCGTCAATGGATAGTTTCATATCCAAAAAAGGCTATCCGAACCTCATTCGGGGCTCAGTAGTTTTTTAGCCTTCTTTTTTTCGTAAAGTGAATTTTTACGTTAAAACGGGATCACTGTTGCTGGTCTTCGATTTACCATCCCTGGAGAGTGGTGCACCATGGTACTGTTCCATTTCAAATCCCTGCACCCATTTCTAAAAGTCGCATGGTGCTGTTTCGGCATTTCGGACGGATGTTGCACCTTGCACCTCAGATGTTGCACCCTATGGATATCGATTCTTCGGACGGCCATAACTGTTGGCTCGTTTAGAGTTACGAGAGTCATAACCAGTCAAAAAGAAGCTCTCTGTGAGTTCTAAGACTTTAAGCCGTCAATGGATATTTCATACCCAAACAAGGCTATCCGAACCTCAATCGGGTCTCTGAAATTTTTTAGCCTTCTTTTTTTCGTCACGTGAATTTTTACGTTAAAACGGGATCACCGTGGCTGGTCTTCTATTTACCATCCCTGGAGAGTGGCGCACCATGGTACTGTTACATTTCAAATCCATGCACCCATTTCTAAAAGTCGCACGGGACCGTTTCGGCATTTTGGAAGGATGTTGCACCTTGCACCGCAGATGTTGCACCCTGTGGATATCGATTCTTCGACGGCCATAACTGTTGGCTCGTTTAGAATTATGGGAGCCAAAACGAAGCTCTTTGTGAGTTCTACGGCTTTGATAGCTTTAAGCCGTCAATGGATAGTTTCATACCCAAAAAATGGTATCCGAACCTCAATCGGGGCTCTGAAGTTTTTTAGCCTTCTTTTTTTCGTCAACTGAATTTTTACGTTAAAACGGGAAAACCGTGGCTGGTCTTAGATTTACCATCCCTGGAGAGTGGTGAACCATGGCACTGTTCCATTTCAAACCCACGCACCCATTTCTAAAAGTCGTACGGCACTGTTTCGGCATTTTGGACGGATGTTGCACCTTGCACCGCAGATGTTGCACCCTATGGATATCGATTCTTCGGACAGCCATAACTGTTGGCTCGTTTAGAGTTACGGGAGCCATAACTAGTCAAAACGAAGCTCTCTGTGAGTTCTACGGCTTTGATGGCTTTAAGCCGTCAATGGATAGATTCATACCCAAAAAAGGATATCTGAAGCTCAATCGGGTCTCTTAAGTTTTTTAGCCTTCTTTTTTTCGTCACGTGAATTTTTACGTTAAAACGGGATCACCGTGGCTGCTCTTCGATTTACCATACCTGGAGAGTGGTGCGCCATGGTACTGTTACATTTCAAATCCATTCACCCATTTCTAAACGTCGCACGGGACTGTTTCGGCATTTTGGACGGATATTGCACCTTGCACCGCAGATGTTGCACCCTGTGGATATCGATTCTTCGGACGACCATAACCGTTGGCTCGTTTAGAGTTACGAGAGCCATAACCAGTCAAAACGAAGCTCTATGTGATTTCTACGGCTTTGACGGCTTTAAGCCGTCAAAGAATAGTTTCATACCCAAAAAAGGCTATCCGAACCTCATTCGGGGCTCAGAAGTTTTTTAGCCTTCTTTTTTTCGTCAAGTGAATTTTTACGTTAAAACGGGATCACCGTGGCTGGTCTTCGATTTACCATCCCTGGAGAGTGGTGCACCATGGTACTGTTCCATTTCAAATCCCTACACCCATTTCTAAAAGTCGCACGGCGCTGTTTCGGCATTTCAGACGGATGTTGCACCTTGCACCTCAGATGTTGCACCCTATGGAAATCGATTCTTCGGACGGCCATAACTGTTGGCTCGTTTATAGTTACGAGAGTCATAACCAGTCAAAACGAAGCTCTCTGTGAGTTCTACGGCTTTAAGCCGTCAATGGATAGTTTCATACCCAAAAAAGGCTATCCGAATCTCAATCGGGTCTCTGAAGTTTTTTTGCCTTCTTTTTTTCGTCACGTGAATTTTTACGTTAAAACGGGATCACCGTGGCTGGTCTTCTATTTACCATCCCTGGAGAGTGGCGCACCATAGTACTGTTACATTTCAAATCCATGCACCCATTTCTAAAAGTCGCACGGGACCGTTTCGGCATTTTGGACGGATGTTGCACCTTGCACCGCAGATGTTGCACCCTATGGATATCGATTCTTCGGACGACCATTACTGTTGGCTCGTTCAGAGTTACGGGAGCCACAACCAGTCAAAACGAAGCTCTCTGTGAGTTCTACGGCTTTGATGGCTTTAAGCCGTCAATGGATAGTCTTATACCCAAAAAAGGCTATCCGAACATCAATCGGGGCTCTGAAGCTTTTTAGCCTTCTTTTTTTCGTCAAGTGAATTTTTACGTTAGAACGGGATCACCGTGGCTGGTCTTCAATTTACCATCCCTAGAGACTGGTGCACCGTGGTACTGTTCCATTTCGAACCCACACACCCATTTCTAAAAGTCGTACGACACTGTTCGGCATTTTGGACGGATGTTGCACCTTGCACCGCAGATGTTGCACCCTGTGGATATCGATTCTTCGGACGGCCATAACTGTTGGCTCGTTTAGACTTACGGGAGCCATAACCATTCAAAACGAAGCTCTCTGTGAGTTCTACGGCTTTGATGGCTTTAAGCCTTCAATGGATAGTTTCATACCCAAAAAAGGATATCCGAACCTCAATCGGGTCTCTGAAGTTTTTTAGCCTTCTTTTTTTCGACACGTGAATTTTTACGTTAAAACGGGATCACCATGGCTTGTCTTCGATTTACCATCCCTGGAGAGTGGTGCACCATGATACTGTTCCATTTCAAATCCATGCACCCATTTCTAAAAGTCGCAAGGCGCTGTTTCGGCATTTTAGATGGATGTTGCACCTTGCACCGCAGATGTTGCACCCTATGGATATCGATTCTTCGGACGGCCTTAACTATTGGCTCGTTTAGAGTTACGGGAGCCATAACCAGTCGAAACGAAGCTCTCTGTGAGTTCTACGGCTTTGACGGCTTTAAGCCGTCAATAGGTAGTTTCATAACCAAAAAAGGCTATCCGAACCTCAATCGGGTCTTTGAAGTCTTTTAGCCTTCTTTATTTCGTCACGTGAATTTTTACGTTAAAACGGGATCACCGTGGCTGCTCTTCGATTTACCATCCCTGGAGAGTGGTGCACCATGGTACTGTTCCATTTCAAATCCCTGCACCCATTTCTAAAAGTCGCACGACGCTGTTTTGGCATTTCGAATGGATGTTGCACCTTGCATCGCAGATGTTGCACCTTGTGGATATCGATCCTTCAGACGGCCATAACTGTTGGCTCGTTTAGAGGTACGGGAGCCATAACCAGTCAAAACAAAGCTCTCTGTGAGTTCTACGGCTTTAAGCCGTCAATGGATAGTTTCATACCAAAAAAAGGCTATCCGAACCTCATTCGGGGATATTAAGTTTTTTAGCCTTCTTTTTTTCATCAAGTGAATTTTTACGTTAAAACGGGATCAACGTGGCTGGTCTTCGATTTACCATCCCTGGAGAGTGGTGCACCATTGTACTGTTCCATTTCAAATCCCTGCACCCATTTCTAAAAGTCGCACGGTGCTGTTTCGGCATTTCGGAAGGATGTTGCACCTTGCACCTCAGATGTTGCACCCTATGGATATCGATTCTTTGGACGACCATAACTGTTGGCTCGTTTAGAATTACGGGAGCCATAACTAGTCAAAACGAAGCTCTCTATGAGTTCTACGGTTTTCACAGCTTTAAGCCGTCAATGGATAGTTTCATACCAAAAAAAGGCTATCCGAACCTCAATCGGGTCTCTGAAGTTTTTTAGCCTTCTTTTTTTCGTCACGTGAATTTTTACATTAAAACGGGATCACCGTGGCTGGTCTTCGATTTACCATCCCTGGAGAGTGGCGCCCCATGGTACTGTTACATTTCAAATCCATGCACTCATTTCCAAAAGTCGCATGGGACCGTTTTGGAATTTTGGACGGATGTTGCACCTTGCACCGCAGATGTTGCACCCTATGGATATCGATTCTTCGGACGGCCATAATTGTTGGCTCGTTTAGAGTTACGGGAGCCATAACCAGTCAAAATGAAGCTCTCTGTGAGTTCTACGGCTTTGATGGCTTTTAGCCGTCAATGGATAGTTTTATACCCAAAAAAGGCTATCCGAACATCAATAGGGCTCTGAAGTTTTTTATCCTTCTTTTTTTCGTCAAGTGAATTTTTACGTTAAAACGAGATCACCGTGGCTGTTCTTCGATTTACCATCCCTGTAGAGTGGTGCACCATGGTACTGTTCCATTTCAAATCCCTGCACCCATTTCTAAAAGTCGCAAGGCGCTGTTTCGGCATTTCGGACGGATGTTGCACCTTGCACTTCAGATGTTGCACCCTATGGATATCGATTCTTCGGACGGCCATAACTATTGGCTCGTTTAGAGTTACGAGAGCCATAACTAGTCAAAACGAAGCTCTCTATGAGTTCTACGGCTTTAAGCCGTCAATGTATAGTTTCATACCCAAAAAAGTCTATCCGAACCTCAATCGGGTCTCTGAAGTATTTTAGCCTTCTTTTTTTCGTCACGTGAATTTTTACGTTAAAACGGGATCACCGTGGCTGGTCTTTGATTTACCATCCCTGGAGAGTGGTGCACCATGTTACTGTTACATTTCAAATCCATTCACCCATTTCTAAAAGTCGCACGGGACTGTTTCGGCATTTTGGATGGATGTTGCACCTTGCACCGCAGATGTTGCACCCTGTGGATATCGATTCTTCGGACGTCCATAACCGTTGGCTCGTTTAGAGTTACGGGAGCCATAACCAGTCAAAACGAAGTTCTCTGTGAGTTCTACGGCTTTGACCGCTTTAAGCCGTCAATGGATAGTTTCATACCCAAAAAAGGCTATCTGAACCTCATTCGGGGCTCAGAAGTTTTTTAGCCTTCTTTTTTTCGTCAAGTGAATTTTTACGTTAAAACGGGATCACCGTGGCTGGTCTTCGATTTACCATCCCTGGAGAGTGGCGCACCATGGTACTGTTACATTTCAAATCCATGCACCCATTTCCAACAGTCGCACGGGACCGTTTCGGCATTTTGGACGGATGTTGCACCTTGCACCGCAGATGTTGCACCCTATGGATATCGATTCTTCGGACGGCCATAACTGTTGGCTCGTTTAAAGTTACGGGAGCCATAACCAGTCAAAACAAAGCTCTCTGTGAGTTCTACGACTTTGATGGCTTTACGCCGTCAATGGATAGTTTTATACCCAAAAAAGGCTATCCGAACATCAATAGGGGCTCTGAAGTTTTTTATCCTTCTTTTTTTCATCAAGTGAATTTTTACGTTAAAACGGGATCACCGTGGCTGTTCTTCGATTTACCATCCCTGTAGAGTGGTGCACCTTGGTACTGTTCCATTTCAAATCCCTGCACCCATTTCTAAAAGTCGCAAGGCGCTGTTTTGGCATTTCGGACGGATGTTGCACCTTGCACTTCAGATGTTGCACCCTATGGATATCGATTCTTCGGACGGCCATAACTGTTGGCTCGTTTAGAGTTACGAGAGCCATAACTAGTCAAAACGAAGCTCTCTGTGAGTTCTACAGCTTTAAGCCATCAATGGATAGTTTCATACCCAAAAAAGGCTATCCGAACCTCAATCGGGTCTCTGAAGTTTTTTAGCCTTCTTTTTTTCATCACGTGAATTTTTACGTTAAAACGGGATCACCGTGGCTGGTCTTCGATTTACCATCCCTGGAGAGTGGTGCACCATGTTACTGTTACATTTCAATTCCATTCACCCATTTCTAAAAGTTGCACGGGACTGTTTCAGCATTTTTGACGGATGTTGCACCTTGCACCGCAGATGTTGCACCCTGTGGATATCGATTCTTCGGACGGCCATAACCGTTGGCTCGTTTAGAGTTACGGGAGCCATAACCAGTCAAAACGAAGCTCTTTGTGAGTTCTACTTCTTTGACAGCTTTAAGCCGTCAATGGATAGTTTCATACCCAAAAAATGTTATCCGAACCTCAATCGGGGCTCTGAAGTTTTTTAGCCTTCTTTTTTTCGTCAACTGAATTTTTACGTTAAAACGGGATCACCATGGCTGGTCTTCGATTTACCATCCCTGGAGAGTGGTGCACCATGGTACTGTTCCATTTCAAATCCCTGCACCCATTTCTAAAAGTCGCACGGCGCTGTTTCGGCATTTCGGACGGATGTTGCACCTTGCACCTCAGATGTTGCACCGTATGGATATCGATTCTTCGGATGGCCATAACTGTTGGCTCGTTTAGAGTTACGAGAGTCATAACCAGTCAAAACGAAGCTCTCTGTGAGTTCTACAGCTTTTGCTCTGACCAATTGAACTACAATCCCGGCGAGGTGTATAGCATACATATACTTAGGATTTTATAAGAATATTCTACTCGTCATGTTGGAACGTAACAGATATGCGAATGCTATATTGATATTATATCCACATAAACACGGGCTTTAGTGAGAGTGAGACGGATTATTAGTAACTAGTGATTTTTGAAAGCCGTCAATGGATAGTTTCATACCCAAAAAAGGCTATCCGAACCTCAATTGGGTCTCTGAAGTTTTTTAGCCTTCTTTTTTTCGTCACGTGAATTTTTACGTTAAAACGGGATCATCGTGGTTGGTCTTCGATTTACCATCCCTGGAGAGTGGCGCACCATGGTACTGTTACATTTCAAATCCATGCACCCATTTCTAAAAGTCGCACGGGACCATTTCAGCATTTTGGACGGATGTTGCACCTTGCACCGCAGATGTTGCACCCTGTGGATATCGATTCTTCGACGGCCATAACTGTTGGCTCGTTTAGAATTACGGGAGCCATAACCAGTCAAAACGAAGCTCTTTGTGAGTTCTACTTCTTTGACAGCTTTAAGCCGTCAATGGATAGTTTCATACCCAAAAAATGTTATCCGAACCTCAATCGGGGCTCTGAAGTTTTTTAGCCTTCTTTTTTTCGTCAACTGAATTTTTACGTTAAAACGGGAAAACCGTGGCTGGTCTTAGATTTACCATCCCTGGAGAGTGGTGAACCATGGCACTATTCCATTTCAAACCCACGCACCCATTTCTAAAAGTCGTACGGCGCTGTTTCGGCATTTTGGACGGATGTTGCACCGTGCACCGCAGATGTTGCACCCTATGGATATCGATTCTTCGGACGGCCATAACTGTTGGCTCGTTTAGAGTTATGGGAGCCATAACTAGTCAAAACGAAGCTCTCTGTGAGTTCTACTTCTTTGATGGCTTTAAGCCGTCAATGGATAGTTTCATACCCAAAAAAGGATATCCGAACCTCTATCGGGTTTCTGAAGTTTTTTACCCTTCTTTTTTTCGTCACGTGAATTTTTACGTTAAAACAGGATCACCGTGGCTGGTCTTCGATTTACCATCCCTGGAGAGTGGTGCACCATGGTACTGTTACATTTCAAATCCATTCACCCATTTCTAAAAGTCGCACGGGACTGTTTCGGCATTTTGGACGGATGTTGCACCTTGCACCGCAGATGTTGCACCCTATGGATATCGATTCTTCGGACGGCCATAACCGTTGGCTCGTTTAGAGTTACGGGAGCCATAACCAGTCAAAACGAAGCTCTCTGTGAGTTCCACGGCTTTGACGGCTTTAAGCCGTCAATGCATAGTTTCATACCAAAAAAGGCTATTCGAACCTCATTCGGGGCTTTGAAGTTTTTTAGCCTTCTTTTTTTCGTCAAGTGAATTTTTACGTTAAAACGGGATCACCGTGGCTGGTCTTCGATTTACCATCCCTAGAGAGTGGTGCACCATGGTACTGTTCCATTACAAATCCCTGCACCCATTTTTAAAAGTCGCACGGCGCTGTTTCGGCATTTCGGACGGATGTTGCACCTTGCACCTCAGATGTTGCACCCTATGGATATCGATTCTTCGGACGACCATAACTGTTGGCTCGTTTAGAGTTACGGGATCCATAACCAGTCAAAACGAAGCTCTCTGTGAGTTCTACGGCTTTGACAGCTTTAAGCCGTCAATGGATAGTTTCATACCCAAAAAGGCTATCCGAATCTCAATAGGGTCTCTGAAGTTTTTTAGCCTTCTTTTTTTCGTCACGTGAATTTTTACATTAAAACGGGATCACCGTGGCTGGTCTTCGATTTACCATCCCTGGAGAGTGGTGCACCATGGTACTGTTACATTTCAAATCCATGCACCCATTTCTAAAAGTCGCACGGGTCTGTTTCGGCATTTTGGACGGATGTTGCACCTTGCACTGTAGATGTTGCTCCATGTGGATATCGATTCTTCGGACGGCCATAACCGTTGGCTCGTTTATAGTTATGGGAGCCATAACCAGTCAATACGAAGCTCTCTGTGAGTTCTACGGCTTTGATCGCTTTAAGCCATCAATGGATAGTTTCATACCCAAAAAAGGCTATCCGAACCTCATTAGGGTCTCTGAAGTTATTTAGCCTTCTTTTTTTCGTCACGTGAATTTTTACGTTAAAACTGGATCACCATGGCTTGTCTTCGATTTACCATCCCTGGAGAGTGGTGAACCATGATACTGTTCCATTTCAAATCCATGCACCCATTTCTAAAAGTCGCAAGGCGCTATTTCGGCATTTTGGACGGATGTTGCACCTTGCACCGCAGATGTTGCACTTTATGTATATCGATTCTTCGGACGGCCATAACTGTTGGCTCGTTTAGAGTTACGGTAGCCATAACCGGTCCAAACGAAGCTCTCTGTGAGTTCTACGGCTTTGATGGCTTTAAGCCGTCAATGGGTAGTTTCATACCCAAAAAAGGCTATCCGAACCTCAATCGGGTCTTTGAAGATTTTAGCCTTCTTTTTTTCGTCACGTGAATTTTTACGTTAAAACGGGATCACCGTGGCTGGTCTTTGATTTACCATCCCTGGAGAGTGGTGCACCATGGTAATGTTCCATTTCAAATCCTTGCACTCATTTCTAAAAGTCGCACGGCGCTGTTTCGGCATTTCGGACGGATGTTGCACCTTGCACCGCAGATGTTGCACCCTGTGGATATCGATTCTTCGGACGGCCATAACCGTTGGCTCGTTTAGAGTTACAGGATCCATAACCAGTCAAAACGAAGCTCTCTGTGAGTTCTACGGCTTTGATAGCTTTAAGCCGTCAATGGATAGTTTTATACCTAAAAAAGCCTATCCGTACCTCAATCGGGTCTCTGAAGTTTTTTAGCCTTCTTTTTTTCGTCAGGTGAATTTTTACGTTAAAACGGGATCACCATGGCTTATCTTCGATTTACCAGCCCTGGAGAGTGGTGCACCATGATACTGTTCCATTTCTAATCCATGCACCCATTTCTAAAAGTCGCAAGGCGCTGTTTCGGTATTTTGGACGGATGTTGCACCTTGCACCGCAGATGTTGCACCCTATGGATATCGATTCTTCGGACGGCCATAACTGTTGGCTCGTTTAGAGTTACGGGAGCCATAACCAGTCCAAACGAAGCTCTCTGTGAGTTCTACCGCTTTGATGGCTTTAAGCCGTCAATGGGTAGTTTCATACCCAAAAAAGGCTATCCCAACCTCAATCGGGTCTCTGAAGATTTTAGCCTTCTTTTTTTTGTCACGTGAATTTTTACGTTAAAACGGGATCACCATGGCTGGTCTTCGATTTACCATCCCTGGAGAGTGGTGCACCATGGTACTATTCCATTTCAAATCCCTGCACCCATTTCTAAAAGTCGCACGGTGCTGTTTCGGCATTTCGGACGGATGTTGCACCTTGCACCGCAGATGTTGCACCTTGCACCGCAGATGTTGCACCCTGTGGATATCGATTCTTCGGACGGCCATAACTGTTGGCTCGTTTAGAGTCACGGGAGCCATAACCAGTCAAAACAAAGCTTTCTGTGAGTTCTACGGCTTTGACAGCTTTAAGTCGTCAATGGATAGTTTCATACCCAAAAAAGGATATCCGAACCTCAATCGGGTCTCTGAAGTTTTTTAGCCTTCTTTTTTTCGTCATGTGAATTTTTACATTAAAACGGGATCACCATGGCTTGTCTTCGATTTACCACCCTGGAGAGTGGTGCACCATGATACTGTTCCATTTCAAATCCATGCACCCATTTCTAAAAGTCGCAAGGCGCTGTTTCGGCATTTTGGACGGATGTTGCACCTTGCACCGCAATGTTGCACCCTATGGATATCGATTCTTCGGACGGCCATAACTGTTGGCTCGTTTAGAATTACGGGAGCCATAACCTGTCCAAACGAAGCTCTCTATGAGTTCTACGGCTTTGACGGCTTTAAGCCGTCAATGGGTAGTTTCATACCCAAAAAAGGCTATCCGAACCTCAATCGGGTCTCCGTAGTTTTTAGCTTTCTTTTTTCGTCACGTGAATTTTTACGTTAAAACGGGATCACCGTGGCTGGTCTTCGATTTACCTTCCTTGGAGAGTGGTGCACCATGGTACTGTTCCATTTCAAATCCCTGTACCCATTTCTAAAAGTCGCACGGCGCTGTTTCGGCATTTCGGACGAATGTTGCACCTTGCACCGCAGATGTTGCACCCTGTGGATATCGATTCTTCCGACAGCCATAACTGTTGGCTCGTTTAGAGTTACGGGAGCCATAACCAGTCAAAATGATGCGCTCTGTGAGTTCTACGGCTTTGACGGCTTTAAGCCGTCAATGGATAGTTTCATACCCAAAAAAGGCTATCTGAACCTCAATCGGGGCTCTGAAGTTTTTTAGCCTTCTTTTTTCGTCAAGTGAATTTTCACGTTAAAACGGGATCACCATGGCTGGTCTTCGATTTACCATCCCTGGAGAGTGGTGCACCATGGTTCTGTTCCATTTCAAACCCATGCACCCATTTCTTAAAGTCGTATGACACTGTTTCGGCATTTTGGACGGATGTTGCACCTTGCATCGCTGATGTTACACCCTGTGGATATCGATTCTTCGAACGGCCATAACTATTGGCTCGTTTAGATTTATAGGAGCCATAACCAGTCAAAACGAAGCTCTCTGTGAGTTCTACGGCTTTGATGGCTTTAAGCCGTCAATGTATAGTTTCATATCCAAAAATAGCTATCCGAACCTCAATCGATTCTTCGAACGGCCATAACTGTTGGCTTGTTTAGAGTTACGGGATCCATAACCAGTCAAAATGAAGCGCTCTGTGAGTTCTACGGCTTTAAGCCGTCAATGGATAGTTTCATACCATAATAAGGCTATCCGAACCTAATTCGGGTCTTTGAAGTTTTTTAGCCTTCTTTTTTTCGTCAAGTGAATTTTTACGTTAAAACAGGGTCACCGTGGCTGGTCTTCGATTTACCATCCCTGGAGAATGGTGCACCATGGTACTGTTCCATTTCAAATCCCTGCACCCATTTCTAAAAGTCGCACGGCGCTGTTTTGGCATTTCGGACGGATGTTGCACTTTGCACCTCAGATGTTGCACCCTATGGATATCGATTCTTCGGACGACCATAATTGTTCGCTCGTTTAGAGTTACGGGAGCCATAACCAGTCAAAACGAAGCTCTCTGTGAGTTCTACGGCTTTGATGGCTTTAAGCCTTCAATGGATAGTTTCATACCCAAAAAAGGATATCCGAACCTCAATCGGGTCTCTGAAGTTTTTTAGACTTCTTTTTTTCGTCACGTGAATTTTTACGTTAAAACGGGATCACCGTGGCTGGTCTTCGATTTACCATCCCTAGAGAGTGGTGCACCATGGTACTTTTCCATTTCAAATCCTTGCACCCATTTATAAAAGTCGCACGGCGCTGTTTCGACATTTCGGACGGATGTTGCACCTTGCACCTCAGATGTTGCACCCTAGGAATATCGATTCTTCGGACGGCCATAACTGTTGGCTCATTTAGAGTTACGGGAGCCATAACCAGTCCAAACGAAGCTCTTTGTGAGTTCTACGGCTTTGATGGCTTTAAGCCGTCAATGGGTAGTTTCATACCCAAAAAGGGCTATCCGAACCTCAATCGGGTCTCTGAAGATTTTAGCCTTCTTTTTTTCATCACGTGAATTTTTACGTTAAAACGGGATTACCGTGGCTGGTCTTCGATTTACCATCCCTGGAGAGTGGTGCACCATGGTACTGTTCCATTTCAAATCCCTGCACCCATTTAAAAAATCGCACGGCGCTGTTTTGGCATTTCGGAATGATGTTGCACCTTGCACCGCAGATGTTGCACCCTGTGGATATCGATTCTTCGGACGGCCATAACTGTTGGCTCATTTAGAGTTACGGGTGCCATAACTAGTCAAAACGAAGCTCTCTATGAGTTCTACGGATTTAAGCCGTCAATGGATAGTTTCATACCAAAAAAGACTATCCGAACCTCATTCGGGGCTCTGAAATTTTTTAGCAGTGAATTTTTACGTTAAAACGGGATCACCGTGGCTGTTCTTCGATTTACCATCCCTGGAGAGTGGTGAACCATGGTACTGTTCCATTTGAAATCCCTGCACCCATTTCTAAAAGTCGCACGGCACTGTTTCGGCATTTCGGACGGATGTTGCACCTTGCACCTCAGATGTTGCACCCTATGGATATCGATTCTTCGGACGACCATAACTGTTGGCTTGTTTAGAGTTACTGGAGCCATAACCAGTCAATACGAAGCTCTCTGTGAGTTATACGGCTTTGACAGCTTTGAGCCGTCAATGGATAGTTTCATACCCAAAAAAGGCTATCCGAACCTCAATCGGCTCTCTGAAGTTTTTTAGCCTCCTTTTTTTCGTCACGTGAATTTTTACGTTCATACGGGATCACCGTGGCTGTTCTTCGATTTACCATCCCTAGAGAGTGGTGCACCATGGTACTGTTACATTTCAAATCCATGCACCCATTTCTAAAAGTCGCACGGGACTGTTACGGCATTTTGGACGGATGTTGCACCTTGCACCGCAGATGTTGCACCCTGTGGATATCGATTCTTCGGACGGCCATAACTGTTGGCTCGTTTAGAGTTACGGGAGCCATAACCAGTCAAAACGAAGCTCTCTGTGAGTTCTACGCTTTGACAGCATTTAGCCGTCAATGGATAGTTTCATACCCAAAAAAGGCTATCCGAACCACAATCGAAGCTCTGAAGTTTTTTAGCCTTCTTTTTTTTGTCAACTGAATTTTTACGTTAAAACGGGATCACCGTTGCTGGTTTTAGATTTACCATTCCTGGAGAGTGGTGAACCATGGTACTGTTCCATTTCAAACCCACGCACCCATTTCTAAAAGTCATACGGTATTGTTTCGGCAATTTGGACGGATGTTGCACCTTGCACCGCAGATGTTGCACCTTGTGGATATCGATTCTTCGGACGTCCATAACAGTTGGCTCGTTTAGAGTTACGGGAGCCATAACCAGTCAAAACGAAGCTCTCTGTGAGTTCTCCGGCTTTAAGCCGTCAATGGATAGATTCATACCAAAAAAGGCTATCCGAACCTCAATCGGGTCTCTGAAGTTTTTTAGCCTTCTTTTTTTCGTCACGTGAATTTTTACGTTAAAACGGGATCACCATGGTTTGTCTTCGATTTACCATCCCTGGAGAGTGGTGCACCATGATATTGTTCCATTTCAAATCCGTACACCCATTTCTAAAAGTGGCACGGTGCTGTTTCGGCATTTTGGACGAATGTTGCACCTTGCACCGCAGATGTTGCACCCTGTGGATATCGATTCTTCGGACGGCCATAACTGTTGGCTCGTTTAGAGTTACGGGATCCATCACCAGTCGAAACGAAGCTCTCTGTGAGTTCTACGGCTTTAAGCCGTCAATGGATAGTTTCATACCATAATAAGGCTATCCGAACCTAATTCGGGTCTTTGAAGTTTTTTAGCCTTCTTTTTTTCGTCAAGTGAATTTTTACGTTAAAACAGGGTCACCGTGGCTGGTCTTCGATTTACCATCCCTGGAGAGTGGTGCACCATGGTACTGTTCCATTTCAAATTCCTGCACCCATTTCTAAAAGTCGCACGGCGCTGTTTCGACATTTCGGACGGATGTTGCACTTTGCACCTCAGATGTTGCACCCTATGGATATCGATTCTTCGGACGACCATAACTGTTGGCTCGTTTAGAGTTACGGGTGCCATAACTAGTCAAAACGAAGCTCTCTGTGAGTTCTACGGCTATGACGGCTTTAAGCCGTCAATGGGTAGTTTCATACCCAAAAAAGGCTATCCGAACCTCAATCGGGTCTCCGTAGTTTTTAGACTTCTTTTTTTCGTCTCGTGAATTTTTACGTTAAAACGGTATCACCGTGGCTGGTCTTCGATTTACCATCCTTGGAGAGTGGTGCACTATGGTACTGTTCCATTTCAAATCTCTGCACCCATTTCTAAAAGTCGCACGGCGCTGTTTCGGCATTTCGGACGGATGTTGCACCTTGCACCGCAAATGTTGCACCCTGTGGATATCGATTCTTCGGACGGCCATAACTGTTGGCTCGTTTAGAGTTACGGGATCCATAACCAGTCAAAATGAAGCTCTGTATGAGTTCTACGGATTTAAGCCGTCAATGGATAGTTTCATACCAAAAAAGGCTATCCGAACCTCAATCGGGGCTCTGAAGTTTTTTAGCCTTCTTTTTTTCGTCAAGTGAATTTTTACGTTAAAACGGGATCACCGTGGCTGGTCTACGATTTACCATCCCTGGAGAGTGGTGCACCATGGTACTGTTCCATTTCAAATCCTTGCACCCATTTCTAAAAGTCGTACGGCGCTGTTTCGGCATTTCGGACGGATGTTGCACCTTGCACCTCAGATGTTGCACCCTATGGATATCGATTCTTCGGACGGCCATAACTGTTGGCTCGTTTAGAGTTACGGGAGCCATAACCAGTCCAAACGAAGCTATCTGTGAGTTCTACAACTTTGATGGATTTAATCCGTCAATGGGTAGTTTCATACCCAAAAAAGGCTATCCGAACCTCAATCGGGTCTTTGAAGATTTTAGCCTTCTTTTTTTCGTCACGTGAATTTTTACGTTAAAACTGGATCACCATGGCTGGTCTTCGATTTACCATCCTTGGAGAGTGTTGCACCATGGTACTGTCCCATTTCAAATCTCTGCACCCATTTATAAAAGTCGCACAGCGCTGTTTCGGCATTTCAGAATGATGTTGCACCTTGCACCGCAGATGTTGCACCATGTGGATATCGATTCTTCGGACGGCCATAACTGTTGGCTCGTTTAGAGTTACGGGAGCCATAACTAGTCAAAACGAAGCTCTCTATGAGTTCTACGGATTTAAGCCATCAATGGATAGTTTCATACCAAAAAAAGGCTATCCGAACCTCATTTGGGGCTCTGAAGTTTTTTAGCCTTCTTTTTTTCATCAAGTGAATTTTTACGTTAAAACGGGATCACCGTGGTTGTTCTTCGATTTACCATCCCTGGAGAGTGGTGCACCATGGTACTGTTCCATTTCAAATCCCTGCACCCATTTCTAAAAGTCGCACGGCGCTGTTTCGGCATTTCGGACGGATGTTACTCCTTGCACCTCAGATGTTGCACCCTATGGATATCGATTCTTCGGATGGCCATAACTGTTGGCTCGTTTAGAGTTACGAGAGCCATAACCAGTCAAAAGGAAGCTCTATGTGAGTTCTCCGGCTTTAAGCCGTCAATGGATAGATTCATACCAAAAAAGGCTATCCGAACCACAATCGGGTCTCTGAAGTTTTTTAGCCTTCTTTTTTTCATCACGTGAATTTTTACGTTAAAATGGGATCACCGTGGCTGGTCTACGATTTACCATCCCTGGAGAGTGGTGCACCATGGTACTGTTACATTTCAAATCCATGCACCCATTTCTAAAAGTCGCACGGGACTGTTTCGGCATTTTGGATGGATGTTGCACCTTGCATCGCAGATGTTGCACCCTGTGGATATCGATTCTTCGACGGCCATAACTGTTGGCTCGTTTAGAGTTACGGGAGCCATAACCAGTCAAAACGAAGCTCTCTATGAGTTCTACAGCCAGCTTTAAGCCGTCAATGGATAGTTTCATACCCAAAAAAAGTTATCCGAACCTCAATCGGGGCTTTGAAGTTTTTTAGCCTTCTATTTTTTGTCAACTGAATTTTTACGTTAAAACGGGATCACCGGGGCTGGTCTTAGATTTACCATCCCTGGAGAGTGGTGAACCATGGTACTGTTCCATTTCGAACCCACGCACCCATTTCTAAAAGTCGTAAGGCACTGTTTCGGCATTTTGGACGGATGTTGCACCTTGCACCGCAGATGTTGCTCCCTGTGGATATCGATTCTTCGGACGGCCATAACAGTTGGCTCGTTTAGAGTTACGGGAGCCATAACCAGTCAAAACGAAGCTCTCAGTGAGTTCTACGGCTTTGATTGCTTTAAGCCGTCAATGGATAGTTTCATACCCAAAAAAGGCTATCCGAACCTCAATTGGGGCTCTGAAGTTTTTTAGCCTTCTTTTTTTCGTCAAGTGAATTTTTACGTTAAAAAGGGGTCACCGTGGCTGGTCTTCAATTTACCATCCCTTGAGACTGGTGCACCATGGAACTGTTCCATTTCAAATCCATGCACTCATTTCTAAAAGTCGCAAGGCGCTGTTTCGGCATTTCGGACGGATGTTGCACCTTGCACCGCAGACGTTGCACCCTATGGATATCGATTCTTCGGACGGCCATAACTGTTGGCTCGTTTAGAGTTACGGGAGCCATAACCAGTCCAAACGAAGCTCTTTGTGAGTTCTACGGTTTTGACGGCTTTAAGCCATCAATGGGTAGTTTCATACCCAAAAAAGGTTATCCGAACCTCAATCGGGTCTCTGAAGTTTTTTAGCCTTCTTTTTTTCGTCACGTGAATTTTTACGTTAAAACGGGATCACCGTGGCTGGTCTGCGATTTACCATCCTTGGAGAGTGGTGTACCATGGTACTGTTCCATTTCAAATCCCTGCACCCATTTCTAAAAGTCGCACAGCGCTGTTTTGGCATTTCGGACGGATGTTGCACCTTGCACTGCAGATGTTGCACCCTGTGGATATCGATTCTTCGGACGGCCATAACTATTGGCTCGTTTAGAGTTACGAGAGCCATAACCAGTCAAAAGGAAGCTCTCTGTGAGTTCTCCGGCATTAAGCCGTCAATGGATAGATTCATACCAAAAAAGGCTATCCGAACCACAATCGGGTCTCTGAAGTTTTTTAGCCTTCTTTTTTTCATCACGTGAATTTTTACGTTAAAATGGGATCACTGTGGCTGGTCTACGATTTACCATCCCTGGAGAGTGGTGCACCATGGTACTGTTACATTTCAAATCCATGCACCCATTTCTAAAAGTCGCACGGGACTGTTTCGGCATTTTGGACGGATGTTGCACCTTGCATCGCAGATGTTGCACCCTGTGGATATCGATTCTTCGACGGCCATAACTGTGGGCTCGTTTAGAGTTACGGGAGCCATAACCAGTCAAAACGAAGCTCTCTGTGAGTTCTACGGCCAGCTTTAAGCCGTCAATGGATAGTTTCATACCCAAAAAAAGTTATCCGAACCTCAATCGGGGCTTTGAAGTTTTTTAGCCTTCTATTTTTTGTCAACTGAATTTTTACGTTAAAACGGGATCACCGGGGCTGGTCTTAGATTTACCATCCCTGGAGAGTGGTGAACCATGGTACTGTTCCATTTCGAACCCACGCACCCATTTCTAAAAGTCGTAAGGCACTGTTTCGGCATTTTGGACGGATGTTGCACCTTGCACCGCAGATGTTGCTCCCTGTGGATATCGATTCTTCGGACGGTCATAACAGTTGGCTCATTTAGAGTTACGGGAGCCATAACCAGTCAAAACGAAGCTCTCAGTGAGTTCTACGGCTTTGATTGCTTTAAGCCGTCAATGGATAGTTTCATACCCAAAAAAGGCTATCCGAACCTCAATTGGGGCTCTGAAGTTTTTTAGCCTTCTTATTTTCGTCAAGTGAATTTTTACGTTAAAAAGGGGTCACCGTGGCTGGTCTTCAATTTACCATCCCTTGAGACTGGTGCACCATGGTACTGTTCCATTTCAAATCCATGCACTCATTTCTAAAAGTCGCAAGGCGCTGTTTCGGCATTTCGGACGGATGTTGCACCTTGCACCGCAGACGTTGCACCCTATGGATATCGATTCTTCGGACGGCCATAACTGTTGGCTCGTTTAGAGTTACGGGAGCCATAACCAGTCCAAACGAAGCTCTTTGTGAGTTCTACGGTTTTGACGGCTTTAAGCCATCAATGGGTAGTTTCATACCCAAAAAAGGTTATCCGAACCTCAATCGGGTCTCTGAAGTTTTTTAGCCTTCTTTTTTTCGTCACGTGAATTTTTACGTTAAAACGGGATCACCGTGGCTGGTCTTCGATTTACCATCCTTGGAGAGTGGTGTACCATGGTACTGTTCCATTTCAAATCCCTGCACCCATTTCTAAAAGTCGCACAGCGCTGTTTTGGCATTTCGGACGGATGTTGCACCTTGCACTGCAGATGTTGCACCCTGTGGATATCGATTCTTCGGACGGCCATAACTATTGGCTCGTTTAGAGTTACGAGAGCCATAACCAGTCAAAACGAAGCTCTCTGTGAGTTCTCCGGCTTTAAGCCGTCAATGGATAGATTCATACCAAAAAAGGCTATCCGAACCTCAATCGGGTCTCTGAAGTTTTTTAGCCTTCTTTTTTTCGTCACGTGAATTTTTAAGTTAAAATGGGATTACCGTGGCTGGTCTACGATTTACCATCCCTGGAGAGTGGTGCACCATGGTATTGTTACATTTCAAATCCATGCACCCATTTCTAAAAGTCGCACGGGACTGTTTCGGCATTTTGGACGGATGTTGCACCTTGCACCGCAAATGTAGCACCCTGTGGATATCGATTCTTCGACGGCCATAACTGTTGGCTCGTTTAGAGTTACGGGACCCATAACCAGTCAAAACGAAGCTCTCTGTGAGTTCTACGGCTTTGATAGCTTTAAGCTGTCAATGGATAGTTTCATACCCAAAAAAAGTTATCCGAACCTCAATCGGGGCTCTGAAGTTTTTTAGCCTTCTTTTTTTTGTCAACTGAATTTTTACGTTAAAACGGTGTCATCGGGGCTGGTCTTAGATTTACCATCCCTGGAGAGTGGTGAACCATGGTACTGTTCCATTTTGAACCCACGCACCCATTTCTAAAAGTCGTAAGGCACTGTTTCGGCATTTTGGACGGATGTTGCACCTTGCACCGCAGATGTTGCACCCTGTGGATATCGATTCTTCGGACGGCCATAACAGTTGGCTCGTTTAGAGTTACGGGAGCCATAACCAGTCAAAACGAAGCACTCTGTGAGTTCTACGGCTTTGATGGCTTTAAGCCGTCAATGGATAGTTTCATACCCAAAAAAGGCTATCTGAACCTCAATCGGGGCTCTGAAGTTTTTTAGCCTTCTTTTTTTCGTCAAGTGAATTTTTACGTTAAAAAGGGGTCACCGTGGCTAGTCTTCAATTTAACATCCCTTGAGACTGGTGCACCATGGTACTGTTCCATTTCAAATCCATGCACCCATTTCTAAAAGTCGCAAGGCGCTGTTTCGGCATTTCAGACGGATGTTGCACCTTGCACCGTAGACGTTGCACCCTATGGATATCGATTCTTCGGACGGCCATAACTGTTGGCTCGTTTAGAGTTACGGGAGCCATAACCAGTCCAAACGAAGCTCTCTGTGAGTTCTATGGTTTTGACGGCTTTAAGCCATCAATGGGTAGTTTCATACCCAAAAAAGGCTATCCGAACCTCAATCGGGTCTCTGAAGTTTTTTAGCCTTCTTTTTTTCATCACGTGAATTTTTACATTAAAACGGGATCACCGTGGCTGGTCTTCGATTTACCATTCTTGGAGAGTGGTGCACCATGGTACTGTTCCATTTCAAATCCCTGCACCCATTTCTAAAAGTCGCACGGCGCTGTTTTGACATTTCGGACGGATGTTGCACCTTGCACTGCAGATGTTGCACCCTATGAATATCGATTCTTCGGACGGCCATAACTGTTGGCTCGTTTAGAGTTACGGGAGCCATAACCAGTCAAAACAAAGCTCTTTGTGAGTTCTAGGGCTTTAAGCCGTCAATGGATAGTTCATACCCAAAAAAGGCTATCCGAAACTAAATCGGATCTTTGAAGTTTTTTAGCCTTCTTTTTTTCGTCACGTGAATTTTTACATTAAAACGGGATCACCGTGGCTGGTCTTCGATTTACCATCCATGGAGAGTGGTGCACCATGGTATTGTTCCATTTCAAATCCTTGCACCCATTTCTAAAAGTTGCACGGCGCTGTTTCGGCATTTCGGACGGATGTTGCACCTTGCACCGCAGATGTTACACCCTGTGGATATCGATTCTTCGGACGGCCATAACTGTTGGCTCGTTTAGAGTTACGGGAGCCATAACCAGTCAAAACAAAGCTCTCTTTGAGTTCTACGGCTTTAAGCCATCAATGGATAGTTTTATACCCAAAAAAGGCTATCCAAAACTCAATCGGGTCTTTGAAGTTTTTTAGCCTTCTTTTTTTCGTCACGTGAATTTTTACGTTAAAACGGGATCACCGTGGCTGGTCTTCGATTTACCATCCCTGGAGAGTGGTACACCATGGTACTGTTACATTTCAAATCCTTGCACCCATTTCTAAAAGTCGCACGGGACTGTTTCGGCATTTTGGACGGATGTTGCACCTTGCACCGCAGATGTTGCACCCTGTGGATATCGATTCTTCGGACGACCATAACTGTTGGCTCGTTTAGAGTTACGGGAGCCATAACCAGTCAAAACGAAGCTCTCTGTGAGTTCTACGGCTTTGACAGCATTAAGCCGTCAATGGATAGTTTCATACCCAAAAAAGGCTATCCGAACCTCAATCGGAACTCTGAAGTTTTATAGCCTTCTTTTTTTTGTCAACTGTATTTTTACGTTAAAACGGGATCACCGTTGCTGGTCTTAGATTTACCATTCCTGGAGAGTGGTGAACCATGGTAATGTTCCATTTCAAACCCACGCACCCATTTCTAAAAGTCGTATGGTATTGTTTCGGCAATTTGGACGGATGTTGCACCTTGCACCGCAGATGTTGCACCTTGTGGATATCGATTCTTCAGACGGCCATAACTGTTGGTTCATTTAGAGTTACGGGAGCCATAACCAGTGAAAACGAAGCTATCTGTGAGTTCTACGGCATTGATGGCTTTGAGCTGTCAATGGATAGTTTCATACCCAAAAAAGGCTATCCGAACCTCAATCGGGTCTCTGAAGTTTTTTAGCCTTCTTTTTTTCGTCACGTGAATTTTTACATTAAAACGGGATCACCATGGTTTGTCTTCGATTTACCATCCCTGGAGAGTGGTGCACCATGATACTATTCCATTTCAAATCCATGCACCCATTTCTAAAAGTGGCACGGCGCTGTTTCGGCATTTTGGACGGATGTTGCACCTTGCACCGCAGATGTTGCACCCTGTGGATATCGATTCTTCGGACGGCCATAACTGTTGGCTCGGTTAGAGTTACGGGAGTCATAACCATTCCAAACGAAGCTCTCTGTAAGTTCTACGGCTTTGACGGCTTTAAGCCGTTAATGGATAGTATCATACCCAAAAAAGGCTATCCGAACCTCAATCGGGGCACTGAAGTTTTTTGGCCTTGTTTTTTTCGTCACTTGAATTTTTACGTTAAAACGGGATCACCGTGGCTGGTCTTCGATTTACCATCCCTGGAAAGTGGTGCACCATGGTACTGTTCCATTTCAAATCCCTGCACCCATTTCTAAAAGTCGCACGGCGCTGTTTCGGCATTTCGGACGGATGTTGCACCTTGCACTGCAGATGTTGCACCCTGTGGATATTGATTCTTCGGACGGCCATAACTGTTGGCTCGTTTAGAGTTACGGGAGCCATAACCAGTCAAAACGAAGCTCTCTGTGAGTTCTACGGCTTTGACCACTTTAAGCCGTCAATGGATAGTTTCATACCAAAAAAAGGCAATCCGAACCTCATTCGGGGCTCTGAAGTTTTTTATCCTTCTTTTTTTCGTCAAGTGAATTTTTACGTTAAAACGGGATCACCCTGGCTGTTCTTCGATTTACCATACCTGGAGAGTGGTGCACCATGGTACTGTTCCATTTCAAACCCATGCACCGATTTTTAAAAGTCGTACGGTATTGTTTCGGCAATTTGGACGGATGTTGCACCTTGCACCGCAGATGTTGCACCTTGTGGATATCGATTCTTCAGACGGCCATAACTGTTGGCTCGTTTAGAGTTACGGGAGCCATAACCAGTCAAAATAAAGATCTCTGTGAGTTCTACGGCATTGATGGCTTTAAGACGTCAATGGATAGTTTCATACCCAAAAAAGGCTATCCGAACCTCAATCGGATCTCTAAAGTTTTTTAGACTTCTTTTTTTCGTCACGTGAATTTTTACGTTAAAACGGGATCCCCATGTTTTGTCTTCGATTTACCATCCCTGGAGAGTGGTGCACCATGATACTGTTCCATTTCAAATCCATGCACCCATTTCTAAAAGTGGCACGGCGCTGTTTCGGCATTTTGGATGGATGTTGCACCTTGCACCGCAGATGTTGCACCCTGTGGATATCGATTCTTCGGACGGCCATAACTGTTGGATCGTTTAGATTTACGGGAGCCATAACCAGTCCAAACGAAGCTCTCTGTGAGTTCTACGGCTTTGATGGCTTTAACCGTTAATGGATAGTTTCATACCCAAAAAAGGCTATCTGAACCTCAATCGGGGCTCTGAAGTTTTTTGGCCTTCTTTTTTTCGTCACGTGAATTTTTACGTTAAAACGGGATCACCGTGGCTGGTCTTCGATTTACCATCCTTGGAGAGTGGTGCACCATGGTACAGTTCCATTTCAAATCCCTGCACCCATTTCTAAAAGTCGCACGGTGCTGTTTCGGCATTTTGGACGGATGTTGCACCTTGCACCGCAGATGTTGCACCTTGCACCGCAGATGTTGCACCCTGTGGATACCGATTCTTCGGACGGCCATAACTGTTGGCTCGTTTAGAGTTACGGGAGCCATAACCAGTCAAAACGAAGCTCTTTGTGAGTTATACGGCTTTGACGGCTTTGAGCCGTCACTGGATAGTTTCTTACCCAAAAAAGGCTATCTGATCCTCAATCGGGTCTCTGAAGTTTTTTAGCCTTCTTTTTTTCGTCACGTGAATTTTTACGTTAAAACGGGATCACCATGGCTTGTCTTCGATTTACCTTCCTTGGAGAGTGGTGCACCATGATACTGTTCCATTTCAAATCCATGCACCCATTTCTAAAAGTCGCACGGCGCTGTTTTGGCATTTTGGACGGATGTTGCACCTTGCACCGCAGATGTTGCACCTTGTGGATATCGATTTTTCGGACGGCCATAAATGTTGGCTCATTTAGAGTTACGGGAGCCATAACCAGTCCAAACGAAGCTCTCTATGAGTTCTACGGCTTTGACGGCTTTAAGCCATCAATGGTTAGTTCATACCCGAATAAGGTTATCCGAACCTCAATCGGGTCTCTGAAGTTTTTTAGCCTTCTTTTTTTCGTCACGTGAATTTTTACGTTAAAACGGGATCACCGAGGTTGGTCTTCGATTTACCATCAATGGAGAGTGGTGCACCATGGTACTGTTCCATTCCAAATCCCTGCACCCATTTCTAAAAGTCGCACGGCACTGTTTCGGCATTTCGGACGGCTGTTGCACCTTGCACCTCAGATGTTGCACCCTATGGATATCGATTCTTCGGACGGCCATAACTGTTGGCTCATTTAGTGTTACGGGAGCCATAACCAGTCAAAACGAAGCTCTCTGTGAGTTCTACGGCTTTGATGGCTTTAAGCCATCAATGGATAGTTTCATACCCAAAAAAGGCTATCCGAACCTCAATCGGGGCTCTGAAGTTTTTTAGCCTTCTTTTTTTCGTCAAGTGAATTTTTACGTTAAAACGGAATCACCGTGGCTGGTCTTCGATTTACCATTCCTGGAGAGTGTTGCACCATGGTACTGTTCCATTTCAAACCCATGCACCCATTTCTAAAAGTCGTACGACACTGTTTCGGCATTTTGGACGGATGTTGCACCTTGCACCGCAGATGTTGCACACTGTGGATATCGATTCTTCGGACGGCCATAACTGTTGGCTCGTTTAGAGTTACGGGAGCCATAATCAGTCAAAACTAAGCTCTCTGTGAATTCTACGGCGTTGACTACTTTAAGCCGTCAATGGATAGTTTCATACCCAAAAAAGGCTATCTGAACCTCAATTGGGTTTCTGAAGTTTTTTAGCCTTCTTTTTTTCGTCATGTGAATTTTTACGTTAAAAAGGGATCACCATGGCTTGTCTTCGATTTACCATCCCTGGAGAGTGGTGCACCATGATACTGTTCCATTTCAAATCCATTCACCCATTTCTAAAAGTCGCACGGCGCTGTTTTGGCATTTTGGACGGATGTTGCACCTTGCACCGCAAATGTTGCACCCTGTGGATATCGATTTTTCGGACGGTCATAACTGTTGGTTCGTTTAGAGTTACGGGAGCCATAACCAGTCCAAACGAAGCTCTCTATGAGTTCTACGGTTTTGATGGCTTTAAGCCGTCAATGGGTAGTTTCATACCTAAAAAAGGCTATCCGAACCTCAGTTGGGTCTTTGAAGTTTTTAGCCTTCTTTTTTTCGTCACGTGAATTTTTACGTTAAAACGGGATCACCGTGGCTGGTCTTCGATTTACCATCCCTGGAGACTGGCGCACCATGGTACTGTTCCATTTCAAACCCATGCAGACATTTCTAAAAGTCGTACGGCACTTCTTTGGCATTTTGGACGGATGTTGCACCTTGCACCGCAGATGTTGCACCCTGTGGATATCGATTCTTCGGATGGCCATAACTGTTGGCTCGTTTAGAGTTACGAGAGCCATAACCAGTCCAAACGAAGCTCTCTGTGAGTTCTATGGCTTTGATGGATTTAAGCCGTCAATAAATAGTTTCATACCCAAAAAAGGCTATCCGAACCTCAATCGGGTCTCTGAAGTTTTTTTGCCTTCTTTTTTTCGTCACGTGAATTTTTACGTTAAAACGGGATCACCATGGCTTGTCTTCGATTTACCATCCCTGGAGAGTGGTGCACCATGAAACTGTTCCATTTCAAATCCATGCACCCATTTCTATAAGTCGCACGGCGCTATTTCGGCATTTTGGACGGATGTTGCACCTTGCACTGCAGATGTCGCACCCTGTGGATATCGATTCTTCGGACGGCCATAACTGTTGGCTCGTTTAGAATTACGGGAGCCATAACCAGTCCCAACGAAGCTCTCTGTGAGTTCTACGGCTTTAATGACTTTAAGTCATCAATGGATAGTTTCATACCCAAAAAAGGCTATCCGAACCTCAATCGGGGCTCTGAAGTTTTTTAGCCTTCTTTTTTTCGTCACATGAATTTTTACGTTAAAACGGGATCACCGTGGCTGGTCTTCGATTTACCATCTCTGGAGAGTGGTGCACCATGGTACTATTCCATTTCAAATCCTTGCACCCATTTCTAAAAGTTGCAGGGCGTTGTTTCGGCATTTCGGAGGGATGTTGCACCTTGCACCGCAGATGTTGCACCCTGTGGATATCGATTCTTCGGACAGCCTTAACTGTTGGCTCGTTTAGAGTTACTGGAGCCATAACCAGTAAAAACAAAGCTCTCTTTGAGTTCTACCGCTTTGACGGTTTTCAGCCGTCAATGGATAGTTTCATACCCAAAAAAGGCTATCCGAACCTCAATCGGGGGTTTGAAGTTTTTTAGCCTTCTTTTTTTCGTCAAGTGAAATTTTACGTTAAAATGGGATAACCGTGGCTGGTCTTCGATTTACCATCCCTAGAGAGTGGTGCACCATGGTACTGTTCAATTTCAAACCCATGCACCCATTTCTAAAAGTCGTACGGCACTGTTTCGGCATTTTGGACAGATGTTGCACCTTGCACCGCAGATGTTGCACCCTATGGATATCGATTCTTCGGACGGCCATAATTGTTGGCTCGTTTAGAGTTACGGGAGCCATAACCAGTCAAAACGAAGCTCTTTGTGAGTTCTACGGCTTTGACGACTTTAAGCCGTCAATGGATAGTTTCATACCCTAAAAAGGCTATCCGAACCTCAATCGGGTCTCTGAAGTTTTTTAGCCTTCTTTTTTTCATCACGTGAATTTTTACGTTAAAACGGGATCACCATGGCTTGTCTTCGATTTACCTTCCTTGGAGAGTGGTGCACCAATATACTGTTCCATTTCAAATCTTTGCACCCATTTCTAAAAGTCGCACGATGCTGTTTCGGCATTTCGGACGGCTGTTGCACCTTGCACCTCAGATGTTGCACCCTATGGATGTCGATTCTTCGGACGGCCATAACTGTTGGATCGTTTAGAGTTACGGGAGCCATAACCAGTCAAAACGAAGCACTCTGTGAGTTATACGGCTTTAAGCCGTCAATGGATAGTTTCATACCCAAAAAAGTCTATCCGAACCTCAATCGGGGCTTTGAAGTTTTTTAGCCTTCTTTTTTTCCTCAAGTGAATATTTACGTTAAAACGGGATCACCATGGCTGGTCTTCGATTTACCATCCCTGGAGAGTGGTGCACCATGGTACTGTTACATTTCAAATCCATGCACCCATTTCTAAATGTCGCACGGGACTGTTTCGGCATTTTGGACGGATGTTGCACCTTGCACCGCAGATGTTGCACCCTGTGGATATCGATTCTTCGGACGACCATAACTGTTGGCTCGTTTAGAGTTACGGGAGCAATAACCAGTCAAAACAAAGCTATTTGTGTGTTCTATGGCGTTGACCGCTTTAAGCCGTCAATGGATAGTTTCATACCCAAAAAAGGCTATCCGAACCTCAATCGAGGTTCGTCAACTGAATTTTTACGTTAAAACGGGATCACCGTGGCTGGTCTTAGATTTACCATCCCTGGAGAGTGGTGCACCATGGTACTGTTCCATTTCAAACCCACGCACCCATTTCTAAAAGTCGTACGGCACTGTTTCGGCATTTTGGACGGATGTTGCACCTTGCACCGCAGATGTTGCACCCTATGGATATCGATTCTTCGGACAGCCATAACTGTTGGCTCGTTTAGAGTTATGGGAGCATAACCAGTCAAAACAAAGCTCTCTGTGAGTTCTACGGCTTTGATGGCTTTAAGCCGTCAATGGATAGTTTCATACCCAAAAAAGGCTATCTGAACCTCAATCGGCTCTCTGAAGTTTTTTGGCCTTCTTTTTTTCGTCACGTGAATTTTTACGTTAAAACGGGATCACCATGGCTTGTCTTCGATTTACCATCCCTCGAGAGTGGTTCACCATGAAACTGTTCCATTTCAAATCCATGCACCCATTTCTAAAAGTCGCACGGCGCTGTTTCGGCATTTTGCATGGATGTTGCACCTTGCACCGCAGATGTTGCACCCTGTGGATATCGATTCTTCGGACAGTGATAACTGTTGGCTCGCTTAGAGTTACGGGAGCCATAATCAGTCAAAACGAAGCTCTCTGTGAGTTCTACGGCTTTAACAGCTTAAAGCCGTCGATGGATAGTTTCATACCAAAAAAAGGCTATCCGAACCTCGATCGGGTCTCTGAAGTTTTTTAGCCTTCTTTTTTTCGTCACGTGAATATTTACGTTAAAACGGGATCACCGTGGCTGATCTTCTATTTACCATCCCTGGAGAGTGGTGCACCATGGTACTGTAACATTTCAAATCCATGCACCCATTTCTAAAAGTCGCACGACGCTGTTTCGGCATTTCGTACGGATGTTGCACCTTGCACCGCAGATGTTGCACCCTGTGGATATCGATTCTTCGGACGGCCATAACTGTTGGCTCGTTTAGAGTTACGGGAGCCATAACCAGTCAGAACGAAGCTCTTTGTGAGTTCTACGGCTTTGATGGATTTAAGTCGTCAATGGATAGTTCCATACCCAAAAAAGGCTATCTGAACCTCAATCGGGTCTCTGAAGTTTTTTAGCATTCTTTTTTTCATTACGTGAGTTTTTACGTTAAAACGGGATCACCATGGCTTGTCTTTGATTTACCATCCCTGGAGAGTGGTGCACCATGATATTGTTCCATTTCAAATCCATGCACCCATTTCTAAAAGTCGCACGGCGCTGTTTCGGCATTTTGGTTGGATGTTGCACCTTGCACCGCAGATGTTGCACCCTGTGGATATCGATTCTTCGTACGGCCATAACTGTTGGCTCGTTTAGAGTTACGGGAGCCATAACCAGTCCAAACGAAGCTCTCTATGAGTTCTACGGCTTTGATGGCTTTAAGCCATCAACGGATAGTTTTATACCCAAAAAGGCTATCCGAACCTCAATTGGGTCTCTGAAGTTTTTTAGCCTTCTATTTTTCGTCACGTGAATTTTTACGTTAAAACGGGATCACCGTGGCTGGTCTTCGATTTACCATCCCTGGAGAGTGGTGCACCATGGTACTGTTCCATTTCAAATCCCTGCACCCATTTCTAAAAGTCGCACGACGCTGTTTCGGCATTTCGGATGGATGTTGCACCTTGCACCGCAGATGTTGCACCCAGTGGATATCGATTCTTCGAACGACCATAACTGTTGGCTCGTTTAGAGTTACAGGAGCCATAACCAATCAAAATGATGCTCTCTTTTAGTTTTACGGCTTTGATGGCTTTAAGTCGTCAATGGATAGTTTCATACCCAAAAAAGGCTATCTGAACCTCAATTGGGTCTTTGAAGTTTTTTAGCCTTCTTTTTTTCATCACGTGAATTTTTACGTTAAAACGGGATCACTGTGGCTGGTCTTCGATTTACCATACCTGGAGAGTGGTGCACCATGGTACTGTTCCATTTCAAATCCCTGCACCCATTTCTAAAAGTCGCACGGCGCTGTTTCGGCATTTCGGACGGATGTTGCACCTTGCACCGCAGATGTTGCACCCTGTGGATATAGATTCTTCGGACGGCCATAAATGTTGGCTCGTTTAGAGTTACGGGAGCCATAACCAGTCAAAACAAAGCTCTCTGTGAGTTCTACGGCTTTAAGCCGTCAACGGATAGTTTCATAGCCAAAAAAGGCTATCCGAACCTCAATCGGGGCTCTGAAGTTTTTTAGCCTTCTTTTTTTCGTCAAGTGAATTTTTACGTTAAAACGGGATCACCGTGGCTGGTCTTAGATTTACCATCCCTGTAGAGTGGTGCACCATGGTATTGTTCCATTTCAAACCCACGCACCCATTTCTAAAAGTCGTACGACACTGTTTCGGCATTTTAGACAGATGTTGCACCTTGCACCGCAGATGTTGCACCCTGTGGATATCGATTCTTCGGACGTCCATAACTGTTGGCTCGTTTAGAGTTACGGGAGACATAAACAGTCAAAACGAAGCTCTTTGTGATTTCTACGGCTTTGATGGCTTTAAGTCGTCAATGGATAGTTTCATACCCAAAAAAGTCTCTCCGAACCTCAATCGGGTCTCTGAAGTTTTTTAGCCTTCTTTTTTTCGTCACGTGAATTTTTACGTTAAAACGGGATCATTGTAACGACCCTGAATTTTTGACATTTGAAATGTGAATATTTAATTGAGTTTAAATATTCGAATGATAGTTCAATTTGAAATTCAAGTATCAGAATGGATTTGTCGATTAAATTATTGAATTTAATTGTGTGAAACTGGGTAAAAATTTGAATCTTCAGTTTTTTGCTGACTAAAAATAATCTGAAGGCTTAAAAAATTTATATTGATAATTCTGAGGGTACTGGAACTTTCTGAATCGAATTTGGAACTGTTTTGTTCAGTTTGGAAATTTTATCGTTTAAATTGAATTTAAAAATAGCGTTCCAAGGCACAGTCTCGGAATTCGACGAAACTAGTTCCATTAGATCCGTAATAGTGTATTATTATCGGATTTCAATTTTCGTGATGTTTGGAGTGATCGTTTGGCCGTAAGATAAGCAAACGCGCTGAATTTAAATTGAAAATTCAATTTAATAATTGGTACAAAAAAGCTATCTTCTCCATACGATCGAATTTGGACTCGGAAACCTTTCCATTGCGTTCGGAATAGGCGTATAACATTATAAATGCCTAGCGGCATGCCTTGATAGGAAGTCGAAATTTTTGACTTCGTTTATCGAGACAATTCGAATTTGAGTTAATTAATATATAAATTTTTAATTCCGGGTCAACACAGCAGAGATTCCTGGCTTTATTTCACTTCAATGCCGACCTACTCTCTGCTTAATCATGTTCTCTTGACTCCTCTCCATTTCATTCAAAACGAACGAAACATTTTCTTCGTTCAAAATTTAAAACAGAAGCTTCAGAAAGAAAAAAGAGAAAGTGAATATTAGGCACGCATCCTTAAAACAGAACTTAATTCAAAGCGGATCCCTGTGATAAAAAGTATACTTTCTACGTCCCTGTTTTTGGTTTCCGCCTATTTTTTCCCCAAATTACCCCTACGCTTCACTGTCGAGCTCTAGTTCTTCTTCTTCAGTTTCTTCTGATCAAATGAAAAACCGAGCCGAGTCTATAAACTATGAGAATCAAGAAATTAAATTGAAGACTCTACAAAATCGAAGGTTTATTTTTCGATTTAAATGAAAAACTACAATTAAATTGAAGACGAATCAAGCTTTTTTACAAAATATGAGATTATTAATAGTTGCAGTTATGAATAATTGCAACAGGTTCTTTTTTTGGATTAAATGATTTTACATGGATAATTGCTGATAAGAATGCAATTATTCTGAATATTTGCAGAAATAAATGCAATTGTTTGAGAATAATTGCTGAAAACTATGCAATTATTATGAATAATTGCAGAGAAAGATGAATTTAGTATTGAAATGATTTTACAAGAAAAATTGCTGATAAGAATGCAATTATTTTGAATATTTTCAAAAATAAATGCAATTATTGAGAATAATTGCTAATAAATATGCAACTATTACAAATAATTGCAGAGAAAGATAAATTTAGGATTAAAATGATTTTACATGAATAATTGCTAATAAGAATGTAATTAAGAAAGATGAATTTCGGATTGAAATAATTTTACATGAATAATTGCTGATAAGAATGCAATTATTTTGAATATTTGCAGAAATAATGCAATTATTGAGAATAATTGCCGATAACTATGCAGTTATTATGAATAATTGCAGAGACAGATGAGTTTAGAATTGAAATGATTTACATGAATTTAGAATTGAAATGATTACATGAATAATTGCTGATAAGAATGCAATTATTCTGAATGTTTGCAGAAATAAATGCAGTTATTGAGAATAATTGCTGATAACTATGCAATTATTATGAATAATTGCAGAGAAAGATGAATTTAGGATTGAAATGATTTTACATGAATAATTGTTGATAAAAATGTAATTAATCAGAATAATTGCAGAAATAAATGCAATTATTGAGAATAATTGCTGATAACTATGCAAATATTATGAATAATTGTAAAGAATGATGAATTTAATCTTTATAATTGAACTAAAATTCTTTATTTTGTTATTTATAGTTATAAATGTCTAGGTTTGTATTGAAATGCTTTTATATGAATAGTTGCCGATGAGCATGCAATTAATCAGAATATTTACAGACATACATGCAATTATTAAAGATAATTGCAGATTTATATGCAATATTTGCAAACAATTCAGCAATTATATGCAATAATTGATGACATGCCTGCAAGTATACGCAATAGTTGCCGACAATTCAGCAAGTATATGCAATAGCTGTTGGCATTTGAAGAAAAATCGATAATGTTTAAAATTTGCAGAATTCTTCGCAAATATATGGAATAATTGCACTCTTACCTTAAATATGTTTTTTTGGTATCAACAATGGATCTCATTTTAAAGATCATCAAATTTGTGATTTTTTGGTGACAACGGTATGCTGATATGATTTTTCTACATAAAGTTATACGCGTTTGAAATGTTAAAAACGTAAAGGGTATTTTGGTCTTTCTGCACGCGCGAATTTGAAAACAGGGACCGAAAATGTAAGTTAAGTTTGGCAAGGATTTTTTCTCTATTTTGAAACTTATCAGGGATGTGAGCCAAACTATCCCAAAAAAGAATCTCTCTCGTTCTCCCTCATTCTTCTTTGTTATGCCGTTCGAAAATAAATGGCCGCTCCTCAAGAAAAATCAAACGAACTAGGTTCGAAATCGCGGCGTACGATTGTCAGGTCGAGGTGGTCTTGCATTGGCATGCGTGCGATGGGCGACGTGAGCTAGGGCTTCGGTGGCGGTGGCATTCACGAGCTCGTTCGCGTAGGAGATCTCGAGCACGGCAAGGTTGTTAGATAATTCGATTTTTAACATTTTTAATTTAAATGTTGCTCAAGTTTAAAACAGAAAAGGGGAGTAGCAGTAAGTTTATAAAACAATTTATCTCAATTTAAAGATTTATATACAATTTGTGTATATACAGTAAAACAAATTTCTAATATTAATTGCAGAAAGCAAAGAATTTTTTTTTACAGTAAGGAATTTATAGTTCTGGTTAAAATTTAATGTTAGTGAAAACTTTAGTTTAATTGATGTTTATTTTGTGAATTATTCGAAATTCCAGTAAAATAAATTTGGTTATTATAAAAGGGGTTTTAAAGGGAAAATTTATTAAAATCAAATTATTAGTTAGTTTTTTTTTAAAAAACCCAGGAGAACCCAGCGGGTCGGTAAACTCCTGAGGAGGGTATAGTAAAGTTGTCCGCTGATCCAAGCCCCCATACCCCCGGGTAAATTTATATAGGATAGGGAAGCGCATGGTAGGAATCGAACCTGGGTCTTTTTACCAGAACCCAAGCCTCCTTTCCACTGCGCCGCACCTGCGGACATTAATTATTAGTTATGTCAAATTATAAAATGAAATTAATTGTTCGATTCTTTCGAATATTAATCAACTGTATAAATTGTTTATACAAGGTCAAAATTGCAAAGAAAACAAACTGGATTGAAAATGGACTGCAAATTAAAGCAAAGGTGAGATCTTCTCACTCAAAATGAAAAGTTGGATTTTGCAGTTATTGACTGATTGATTGACTGTTTGGATATGATATAGTATATATAGTAATATATACCAATATATATATATATATATATATATATATATATTGGAATATGTATATATTGGAGTTGATTGATTTTCCCGCATTATATAGCGGATGAGACCCTATTGCGCCACATAATAGCGGATGATATTTTATAAATCCCATATACCGCGTTATTCCACCTCGAAGTGGAATTGGTATTGTGCTAACATCTGTGGATGCAGGGAAACAGGTTGGAGGGATCCAACAGGATTCCTCAAAACATTTGAATTGGTTCATATGTTGTGTGTTGACTATTTATAATCTGTGTATGATTATATCTGTGATTGAATTTGTTGAAGGCTATAATTTAGTCGAATGTATTTTTGGTATCGTTGGATACCAGAAATAAATAGATTTGGATTTTTGAAATTTTAAAGCGGGAAATTTTAAGTAAATTCTTTTGAAAGAATTGGGTGAATTTAAAAGAAGGAATTTTAAAAGTATAAAGTTGATTTTTCTATCTTATCGAATTATTTCCAAATTATGGGAAAAGATTTTTATAAATGGATTTTGAATAGTATTACTCGAAAGTTGAAGAATTTATTGAAAATGGAATTTTAAATTGTTTGGAAGAGATAAAGGAATTTATTTTAAAAAGGTGATAAATTTGTTTGAAATCCAATTGATAATTGATTTAGTATTTTAAGATAAATCTTTGGGAAATCAATTTGAAAATTGATTTGATGTTGAATTAAAATAGATTTTGTGTTGAAATAAATTTGGAAATCGATTTGTAAAATGATTAGTGATTTGAAATAAACTTAGAAATCAATTTGTAATTGATTTGGTGTTTTGAAATAAATGTTTGGAAAATTAATTTGGGATTGGAAATAAATTTGGAAATCAATTTGAAATTGATTCGGTGTTGAAATAAAAAATTGAAATCAATTTGGAAGTTGATTTGGGGTTAAAAGTGAATATTTTGGAATGTAAATTCACAATGGAATTTATAAAGGAAAGGGAAATTTGTTTTAAAAATAAACATTGATTTATTTTTAAAGTGTGGAAAATATGATTTGAAATTGGTTTTCAAAGTGATGTAGTGTGGAAATAAATTTACAGATTGGGACGTAAATTTGAAATAAATCGATAAGGATTTATTTAATTCGTTTAAATGAAAGTGATTTGAAATTTGTTTTCAAATGGTTGAAGTGTAAACCATATATCGGGAAGATATTTGAAATTTAATAATTTGGGAAAATTATTTAAATTGGTTGTTTGTTGTGAATGTTGTTGATAGTTAAATAATCGACTATCAATATTTGCCTTTGAAATGGCACTTGAATTAGTTTTTAAAACAAACGCTCACTATTCAGGTTAGCCGGGAAAAGACCTTTATGTCATATAACCCATTCTGAATTAGTGATACGACGATATGGATTGTATTGAAGACCGGTGTGAAGACAGGGTATTTTCGAAAATGAAAGGACAACCTGTCGAATGTCTCTGCACCGAGTTGCTCCGGTATAGAGATTTATATCACTCTTCTTGTGATGGGAAGTCCGGACGTGATTAGAAATTATCCAGATTGCAAGGGCTTCTTTGGAAGTGCCTTCGGTTCCGTTCGATCCCGGAACGGACTTGTATGGGTGTGTGTCTGATATTACACTTTGAGATGTAAAGCTGGTTTCTATCAAATACATTTCTATTGGTGGCGGAGAATTTATTCTCTTAGCTTAACACCCTTCTCTAAGACGTACGAGCTCAGAGGTTATGTAGTTGATGGTTACTAGTGATACATTCCCAATTTGGTAATGTGGCATACGAAGTGCTGTTGATCATTTGTTGATCAAAGCGTGGCTTTGTGAAAAAGCGTGGCTTTGTGAAAAAGCGTGGCTTTGTGGACGAGACTTCGTCGAGCCTCATAACCCGGTAATGGTCGAAACAGGAATGTTGCGGCAAAGGTTTTTAGGGGTAGCGATCCTAGGGTATGTCATTTCCTTCTGGATAAAAGGTGATATCATGGTATGGAGCCCAGATATTTTACCTATGTTGATGCTGCAAATTTATTATACTTTGTGGTTGTTGCTTTGAGGATCCTCGGATAAAGGTCGGTGATGACCGGGGGATGACATAGCTCGTGTGTTAGCTACCTAGTTACAGCTTGGTTAAAGCGTGAGGTAGCATCGGCCTTGTGTTTGCAGAGAGCAGGTTGACTCTCGGGGCGTCTTTCCAGAGGCGTTTCCATTTCGGTGTAAGGAAGTTCCTTTGCCTGACCATTTGTTGGAAATCCAAAGAAACAATACGAACCTTGTACGGTTTTAGTTGTAGAACCTGCCATTTACTTATGGTGGTCACCACTGTTTAGATGGTAGCTATAGTAGGCATACAATAATGGTTGTATGCCGGCTAAGATTGATATTATACTTTCGAAATGTTTTCCACACTAAACATTAATAATAATATCAACTGATTTTTCGTAGTAAGCATGTTTGACTATCATAAGGAGAAATCTCCTCCAATTCTGCGTTTGCATTGTGTGTGTGGCGGGAGGCCTTATGGTAGTTTCATTTTCCAAAAGCATTGCGAATTTGTTTTATTTTCTTTATGAAAATAACTGTTTTACGACCTCACACCAGTCACCATGACTGACTCGGAGTTTATTGTTTCCTTTCTAAACTCTGGGTGCCCATAATTTTCCACACGGGCAGCCTAGAGTTATGTTATCAGGATATTCTGGATATTCTGGAGCATTGGAGATGAGCTGGATGGCGAGGCATACTACCGTACTTGTTTATTTATTCCGCTGTGTATTCTGTATGAGGACAAGTTTATATAACTGTCCATTGTTGTATTGAGTTGTATATTGACTCTGATTGATGTATGTATAAACTGATATAGTCTTTTGTTTTAAAGATTATTGATTCATCTATTATATATTGTTCCGCTACGGATGTGAGATTCTGATATTGTTCTGTTTTTGTTTTTCTGTTCTTTCTTTTCTTCTGTCTTTTCTACCTCTTCTTTTTAACCCTAATGGTTCGGTTTTCCGGCATTCGATTGCGCGGCATTTGATACAGTGGACGTATTAATGTTGACTTTCGAGCATCGAAATGTCGATCGTTACAAGTGGTATCAAAGCATCCGGTTAAGCGACAACCCTTGCTCTGTTGGGTGTTACTCATTAGAGATAGAGTCAGTAGTACTCTAGAATGAGTGTGAGTGTAATAATTGATATGAGTGCGTATTTGTTAGTGAATACAAAAATTTGTTGTGTATTGTGTTGACTTATCGGTTGATTGTTTATAGATTCTGGTCGGTGCAGTCTGGCCAACTGTAATCGATAGGGGTTTCTAAACTCTTAAACAAGATAAACTGACACAGTATTGTTTTAAATAGGGTAAATGAAATAATTTTACCCAAAACTATTTTTTTATAGAAAAGAAATCATTTTCTGTAAATTATTATTGTGTATGGATGCTTGGTTGTTAGGAAGTGATAATATTGAATTATTATCATTGTTATATGGAAATGAATAAGAAATAAAATGTATAACCAAAGATTTGGAGATAAATTCATTTAACCAATGAAATTTATAAATATGAATTAAAAGTATAAGGAAATAAATTCATATATGAATGAGATTTGTAAATGTAAATTTTAAATGTGATTTATAACTGAAAATAGAATTCCAGGAAAGTATTTGAGAATAAATTCATTTAAGGAATGAAATTGTGAATGAACAAATGAAGCTACATTTGTAAATAAGTGAATTGGAAATTGGATAATGGAATGAGATTTGATTTGAATCAAGTTGAATAAAATCCAAACTTGGAGAAAAAATAAAATACAATGGATTGAATTCATGTAAACTAACTTGATAATTTATTAATTCATGAAATAATGAATTGAAAGTTGAATTAGTTGAATTAAAATTTAGTTGTGAGCTAAATTTAAAAATACTTCGAATTTGCATATAAATTCAAGTAGTAGAAATAAATTGGAAATTTCCTTGTTATTGATAAAGTAAATTCAGGATGAATTAAATATGGAAATTTGAAATTTAAAATGAATAAGTGAGTATACTAATTGAATTAAATTAGTAGATGGAATGGATTTGATAAATAAAAAAAATCAAATCAAGAATTGAAATTGGAAATTGCTACAAGGAAATGAACTTGAGTTTTGGGAATGACCTAAGAAATATTTGGAAAAAAAAGTGTTGTTGTCGAGTTTTGTGAAATGGTTTCAAATAAACCGAATTTGAATATGTAATGGAAATGTAAGAATTGAACTAGAAAAGTGAATTTTTGGTTTTTGAAGATAAAATGAATTCAAATTGAATTGAATTAGGAAATTGAATTCAAATGGAATTGAAAATGCAAAGTTGAATGGAAATGAATATATAACTTTGTTAGTAAAGTGAGAATAAATATAAGAAGTATGTAAATGCTTATATTGAACTTAAGAAATGGAGAATGAAATTCTTAAGTAAAATGGGTATTCGGAAATCCAATAAGTGAATTTGGACATTGTTATTGAGTAAAGTATACCAGGATTGTAAAGGCTATAGGAAAATGGAATTAAATTTGATTTCGAAGATGAATTTGAAATTGCTCGACAATAAGGTATGTATTTGAATTTCAGTATGAAATTTGATGAGTTTCTGATTTTTCCACTTAGCATTTTGTTTTCTATTGAGATTTGGGAGTCCGTAGGGACATTTTGTAGTTGTACCGAGTTAGCCGCGCGAAGGAGACGCTGGTGAAATTTCTTGGAAATTTAGAGAGTTAGAAAAAAATTTGAGAAAATTTTGAATTCAAATTTTGAATTTGAAATGAAATTTGAATTGTTAAGAAAACCATATTATTTGGAACTTATGGTTGATTTTGGAAAATTAGTTAAAGTGATAACGAATCTTTAATAAAAAGATTTGTTTTGAAAATTTGATAAAACTGTTTGGTTTTGGTAAAATGAAACGGGTATTGGACTTCTTAACTCGTAATTTCAGGACGAAATTCTTTTAAGGGGGGAAGATTGTAACGACCCTAAATTTTTGACATTTGAATGTGAATATTTAATTGAGTTTAAATATTCGAATGATAGTTCAATTTGAAATTCAAGTATCAGAATGGATTTGGCGATTAAATTATTGAATTTAATTGTGTGAAACTGGGTAAAAATTTGAATCTTCAGTTTTAAGCCGATTAAAAATAATCTGAAGGCTTAGAAAATTTATATTGATAATTATGAGGGTACTGGAACTTTCTGAATCGAATTTGGAACTGTTTTGTTCAGTTTGGAAATTTTATCGTTTAAATTGAATTTAAAAATAGCGTTCCGGGGCACGATTTCGGAATTCGACGAAACCAGTTCCATTGGATTCGTAATAGTGTATTATTATCAGATTTCAATTTTCGTGATGTTTGGAGTGATCGTTTGGCCGTACGATAAGCAAACGCGCTGAATTTAAATTGAAAATTCAATTTAATAACTGGTCCAAAAAAGCTATCTTCTCCATACGATCGAATTTGGACTCGGAACATTTTCCATTGCGTTCAGAATAGGCGTATAACATTATAAACGCCTAGCGGCATGCCTTGATAGGAAGTCGAAATTTTTGACTTCGTTTATCGAGACAATTCGAATTTGAGTTAATTAATATATAAATTTTTAATTCCGGGTCAACACAGCAGAGATTCCAGGCTTTATTTCACTTCAATGCCGACCTACTCACTGCTTAATCACGTTCTCTTGTCTCCTCTCCATTTCGTTCAAAACGAACGAAACATTTTCTTCGTTCAAAAATTAAAACAGAAGCTTCAGAAAGAAAAAAAAATCTCTCTCGTTCTCCCTCATTCTTCTTTGTTATGCCGTTCGAAAATAAATGGCCGCTCCTCAAGAAAACTCAAACAAACTAGGTTCGAAATCGCGGCGTATGATTGTCAGGTCGAGGTGGTCTTGCGTTGGCATGCGTGCGATGGGCGACGTGAGCTAGGGCTTCGGTGGCGGTGGCATTCGCGTGCTTGTTCGCGTAGGAGATCTCGAGCACGGCAAGGTTGTTAGGTAATTTGATTTTTAACATTTTTAATTTAAATGTTGCTCAAGTTTAAAACAAAAAAGGGGAGTAGCAGTAAGTTTATAAAACAATTTATCTCAATTTAAAGATTTATATACAATTTGTGTATATACAGTAAAACAGATTTCTAATATTAATTGTAGAAAGCAAAGAAAATTTTTTTACAGTAAGGAATTTATAGTTCTGGTTAAAATTTAATGCTAGTGAAAACTTTAGTTTAATTGGTGTTTATTTTGTGAATTATCCGAAATTACAGTAAAATAAATTTGGTTATTTTAAAAGGGGTTTTAAAGGGAAAATTTATTAAAATCAAATTATTAGTTTAAACTAATTATTAGTTAAGTCAAATTATAAAATGAAATTAATTGTTCGATTCTTTCGAATATTAATCAACTGTATAAATTGTTTATACAAGGTCAAAATTGCAAAGAAAACAAACTGGATTGAAAATGGACTGCAAATTATAGAAAAGGTGGGATCTTCTCACTCAAAATGAAAAGTTGGATTTTGCATTTATTAACTGATTGATTGACTGTTTGGATGGGATATAGTATATATAGTAATATATACCAATATATATATATTGGAATATGTATATATTGGAGTTGATTGATTTTCCCGCATTATATAGCGGATGAGACCCTATTGCGCTGCAAAATAGCGGATGATATTTTATAAATCCCATATACCACGATATTCCACCTCGAAGTGGAATTGGTATTGTGCTAACATCTGTGGATGCAGGGAAACAGGTTGGAGGGATCCAACAGGATTCCTCAAAACATTTGAATTGGTTTCATATGTTGTGTGTTGACTATTTATAATCTGTGTATGATTATATCTGTGATTGAATTTGTTGAAGGCTATAATTTATCCGAATGTATTTTTGGTATCGTTGGATACCAGAAATAAATAGATTTGGATTTTTGAAATTTTAAAGCGGGAAATTTTAAGTAAATTCTTTTGAAAGAATTGGGTGAATTTAAAAGAAGGAATTTTAAAAGTATAAAGTTGATTTTTCTATCTTATCGAATTATTTACAAATTATGGGAAAAGTTTTTTATCAATGGATTTTGAATAGTATTACTCGAAAGTTGAAGAATTTATTGAAAATGGAATTTTAAATGGTTTGGAAGAGATAAAGGAATTTATTTTAAAAAGGTGATAAATTTGTTTGAAATCAAATTGATATTTGATTTAGTATTTGAACATAAATCTTTGGGAAATCAATTTGAAAATTGATTTGATGTTGAATGAAAATAGATTTTGTGTTGAAATAAATTTGGAAATCGATTTGTAAAATGGTTAGTGATTTGAAATAAACTTAGAAATCAATTTGTAATTGATTTGGTGTTTTGAAATAAATGGTTGGAAAATCAATTTGGGATTGGAAATAAATTTGGAAATCAATTTGAAATTGATTCGGTGTTGAAATAAAAAATTGAAATCAATTTGGAAGTTGATTTGGGGTTAAAAGTGAATATTTGGGAATGTAAATTCACAATGGAATTTATAAAGGAAAGGGAAATTTGTTTTAAAAATAAACATTGATTTATTTTTAAAGTGTGGAAAATATGATTTGAAATTGGTTTTCAAAGTGATGAAGTGTGGAAATAAATTTACAGACTGTGACGTAAATTTGAAATAAATCGATAAGGATTTATTTATTTGGTTTAAATGAAAGTGATTTGAAATTTGTTTTCAAATGGTTGAAGTGTAAACCATATATCGGGAAGATATTTGAAATTTAATAATTTGGGAAAATTATTTAAATTGGTTGTTTGTTGTGAATGTTGTTGATAGTTAAATAACCGACTATCAATATTTGCCTTTGAAATGACACTTGAATTTGTTTTTAAAACAAACGCTCACTATTCGGGTTAGCCGGGAAAAGACCTTTGTGTCATATAACCCATTCCGAATTAGTGATACGATGATATGGATCGTATTGAAGACCGGTGTGAAGACCGGGTATTTTCAAAAATGAAAGGACAACCTGTCGAACGTCTCTGCACCGAGTTGCTCCGGTATAGAGATTTATATCACTCTTCTTGTGATGGGAAGTCCGGACGTGATTAGAAATTATCCGGATTGCAAGGGCTTCTTTGGAAGTGCCTTCGGTTCCGTTCGATCCTGGAATGGACTTGTATGGATGTGTGTCTGACATTACACTTTGAGATGTAAAGCTGGTTTCTATCAAATACATTTCTATTGGTGGCGGAGAATTTATTCTCTTAGCTTAACACCCTTCTCTGAGACGTACGAGCTCAGAGGTTATGTAGTTGATGGTTACTAGTGATACATTCCCAATTTGGTAATGTGGCATACGAAGTGCTGTTGATCATTTGTTGATCAAAGCGTGGCTTTGTGAAAAAGCGTGGCTTTGTGAAAAAGCGTGGCTTTTTGAAAAAGCGTAGCTTTGTGGACGGGACTTCGTCGAGCCTCACAACCTGGTAATGGTCGAAACATGAATGTTGCGGGAAAGGTTTTTAGGGGTAGCGCCCCTAGGGTATGTCATTTCCTTATGGATAAAAGGTGATATCATGGTATGGAGCCCAGATATTTTACCTCTGTTGATGCTGCAAATTTATTATACTTCGTGGTTGTTGCTTTGAGGATCCTCGGATAAAGGTCGGTGACGACCGGGGGATGACATAGCTCGTGTGTTAGCTACCTAGTTACAACTTGGTTAAAGCGTGAGGTAGCGTCGGCCTTGTGTTTGCAAAGAGCAGGTTGACTCTCGGGGCGTCTTTCCAGAGGCGTTTCCATTTCGGTGTAAGGAAGTTCCTTTGCCTGACCATTTGTTGGAAATCCAAAGAAACAATACGAACCTTGTACGGTTTTAGTTGTAGAACCTGCCATTTACTTATGGTGGTCACCACTGTTTAGATGCTAGCTATAGTAAGCATACAATAATGGTTGTATGCTGGCTAAGATTGATATTATACTTTCGAAATGTTTTCCACACTAGACATTAATAATAATATCAACTGATTTTTCGTAGTAAGCATGTTTGACGATCATAAGGAGAAATATCCTCCAATTCTGCGTTTGCATTGTGTGTGTGGCGGGAGGCCTTATGGTAGTTTCATTTTCCAAAAGCATTGCGAATTTGTTTTATTTTCTTTGTGAAAATAACTGTTTTACGATCTCACACCAGTCACCATGACTGACTCGGAGTTTATTGTTCCCTTTCTAAACTCTGGGTGCCCATTATTTTCCACACGGGCAGCATAGAGTTATGTTATCAGGATATTCTGGATATTCTGGAGCATTGGAGATGAGCTGGATGGCGAGGCGTACTACCGTACTTGTTTATTTATTCCGATGTGTATTCTATATGAGGACAAGTTTATATTACTGTCCATTGTTGTATTGAGTTGTATATTGACTCTGATTGATGTATGTATAAACTGATATAGTCTTTTGTTTTAAAGATTATTGATTCATCTATTATATATTGTTCCGCTACGAATGTGAGATTCTGATATTGTTCTATTTCTGTTTTTCTGTTCTTTCTTTTCTTCTGTCTTCTTCTACCTCTTCTTTTTAACCCTAATGGTTCGGTTTTCCGGCATTCGATTGTGCAACATTTGATACAGTGGACGTATTAATGTCGACTTTCGAGCATCGAAAAGTCGATCGTTACAATCACCATGGCTTGTCTTCGATTTACCATCCCTGGAGAGTGGTGCACCATGCTACTGTTCCATTTCAAATCCATGCACCCATTTCTAAAAGTCGCACGGCGCTGTTTCGGCATTTTGGACGGATGTTGCACCTTGCACCGCAGATGTTGCACCCTGTGGATATCGATTCTTCGGACGGCCATAACTGTTGGCTCGTTTAGATTTACGGGAGCCATAACCAGTCAAATTGAAGCTCTCTGTGAGTTCTACGACTATGACGGCTATAAGCCGTCAATGGATAGTTTCATACCCAAAAAAGGCTATCCGAACCTCAATCGGGTCTTTGAAGTTTTTTAGCCTTTTTTTTCATCACGTGAATTTTTACCTTAAAACGGGATCACCGTGGCTGGTCTTCGATTTACCATCCCTAGAGAGTGGTGCACCCTGGCACTCTAACATTTAAAATCCATGCACCCATTTCTAAAAGTCGCACGGGACTGTTTCGGCATTTTGGACGGATGTTGCACCTTGCACCGCAGATGTTGCACCCTGTGGATATCGATTCTTCGGACGGCCATAACTGTTGACTCGTTTAGAGTTACGGGAGCCATAACCAGTCAAAACGAAGCTCTCTGTGAGTTCTACGGCTTTAACAGCTTTAAGTCGTCAATGGATTGTTTCATACCCAAAAAAGGCTATCCGAACCTCAATCAGGTCTCTTAAATGTTTTGGCCTTCTTTTTTTCGTCACGTGAATTTTTGCGTTAAAACGGGATCACCATGGCCTGTCTTCGATTACCATCCCTAGAGAGTGGTGCATCATGATACTGTTCCATTTCAAATACATGCACCCATTTCTAAAAGTCGCACGGCGCTGTTTCGCCATTTTGGACGGATGTTGCACCTTGCACCGCAGATGTTGCACCCTGTGGATATCGATTCTTCAGACGGCCATAACTGTTGGCTCGTTTAGATTTACGGGAGCCATAACCAGTCCAAACGAAGCTCTTTGTGAGTTCTATGGCTTTGACGGCTTTAAGCCGTCAATGGATAGTTTCATACCCAAAAAAGGCTATCCGAACCTCAATCGGGTCTCTGAAGTTTTTTAGCCTTCTTTTTTTCGTCACGTGAATTTTTACGTTAAAACGGGATCACCGTGGCTAGTCATCGTTTTACCATCCCTGGAGAGTGGTGCACAATGGTACTGTTCCATTTCAAATCCCTGCACCCATTTCTAAAAGTCGCAAGGCGCTGTTTCGGCATTTCGGACGGATGTTGCACCTTGCACCGCAGATGTTGCACCCTGTGGATATCGATTCTTCGGACGGCCATAACTGTTGGCTCGTTCAGAGTTACGAGAGCCATAACCAGTCCAAACGAAGCTCTTTGTGAGTTCTACGCCTTTGATGGCTTTAAGCCATCAATGGATAGTTTCATACCCAAAAACGCTATCCGAACCTCAATCGGGTCTTTGAAGTTTTTTAGCCTTCTTTTTTTCGTCACGTGAATTTTTACGTTAAAACGGGATCACCGTGGCTGGTCTTCGATTTACCATCCCTAGAGAGTGGTGCACCATGGTATTGTTCCATTTAAAATCCATGCACCCATTTATAAAAGTCGCACGACGCTGTTTCGGCATTTCGGACGGATGTTGCACCTTGCACCGCAGATGTTGCACCCTGTGGATATCGATTCTTCGGACGGCCATAACTGTTGGCTCGTTTAGAGTTACGGGAGCCATAACCAGTCAAAATGAAGCTCTCTGTGAGTTCTACGGCTTTGATGGCTTTAAGCCGTCAATGGATAGTTTAATACCTAAAAAAGGCTATCCGAACCTCAATCTGGTCTTTGAAGTTTTTTTGCCTTCTTTTTTTCGTCAAGTGAATTTTTACGTTAAAACGGGATCACCGTGGCTGGTCTTTGATTTACCATCCATGGAGAGTGGTGCACCATGGTACTGTTCCATTTCAAATCCCTGCACCCATTTCTAAAAGTCGCACGGCGCTGTTTCGGCATTTCGGACGGATGTTGCACCTTGCATCGCAGATGTTGCACCCTGTGGATATCGATTCTTCGGACGGCCATAAATGTTGGCTCGTTTAGAGTTACGGGAGCCATAACCAGTCAAAACGAAGCTCTCTGTGAGTTCTACGGCTTTAAGTCGTTAATGGATAGTTTCAAAACCAAAAAAGGCTATCGGAACCTCAATCGGGGCTCTTAAGTTTTTTAGCCTTCTTTTTTTCATCAAGTGAATTTTTAAGTTAAAATGGGATCACCGTGCCTGGTCTTAGATTTGCCATCCCTAGAGAGTGGTGCACCATGGTATTGTTCCATTTCAAACCCATGCGCCCATTTCTAAAAGTTGTACGACATTGTTTCGGCATTTTGGACGGATGTTGCACCTTGCACCGTAGATGTTGCACCTTGTGGATATCGATTCATCGGACGTGCCTAACTGTTGGCTCGTTTAGAGTTACGGGAGCCATAACCAGTCAAAACGAAGCTCTCTGTGAGTTCTAAGGCTTTGATGGCTTTAAGTCGTCAATGGATAGTTTCATACCCAAAAAAGTCTCTTCGAACCTCAATCGGGTCTCTGAAATTTTTTAGCCTTCTTTTTTTCGTCACGTGAATTTTTACGTTAAAAAGGGATCACCATGGCTTGTCTTCGATTTACCATCCCTGGAGAGTGGTGCACCATGCTGCTGTTCCATTTCAAATCCATGGGACAGCGCTGTTTCGGCATTTTGGACGGATGTTGCACCTTGCACCGCAGATGTTGCACCCTGTGGATATCGATTCTTCGGACGACCATAACTGTTGGCTCGTTTAGATTTACGGGAGCCATAACCAGTCAAATCGAAGCTCTCTGTGAGTTCTACGGCTTTGACGGCTTTAAGCCGTCAATGGATAGTTTCATACCCAAAAAAGGCTACCCGAACCTCAATCGGGTCTTTGAAGTTTTTTAGCCTTCTTTTTTTCGTCACTTGAATTTTTACCTTAAAACGGGATCACCGTGGCTGTTCTTCGATTTACCATCCCTGGAGAGTGGTGCACCATGGTACTCTAACATTTCAAATCCATGCACCCATTTCTAAAAGTCGCACGGGACTGTTTCGGCATTTTGGACGGATGTTGCACCTTGCACCGCAGATGTTGCACCCTGTGGATATCGATTCTTCGGACGGCCATAACTGTTGGCTCGTTTAGAGTTACAGGAGCCATAACCAGTCAAAATGAAGCTCTCTGTGAGTTCTACGGCTTTGACAGCTTTAAGCCGTCAATGGATTGTTTCATACCCAAAAAAGGCTACCCGAACCTCAATCGGGTCTCTGAAATTTTATAGCCTTCTTTTTTTCTTCACGTGAATTTTTACGTTAAAACGGGATCACCATGGCTTGTCTTAGATTTACCATCCCTAGAGAGTGGTGCATCATGATACCGTTCCATTTCAAATCCATGCACCCATTTCTAAAAGTCGCACGGTGCTGTTTCGGCATTTTGGACGGATGTTGCACCTTGCACCGCAGATGTTGCACCCTGTGGATATCGATTCTTCGGACGACCATAACTGTTGGCTCGTTTAGAGCTACGGGAGCCATAACCAGTCCAAACGAAGCTCTCTGTGAGTTCTACGGCTTTGATAGCTTTAAGATGTCAATGAATAGTTTCATACCCAAAAAAGGCTATCCGAACCTCAATCGGGTATCTGAAGTTTTTTAGCCTTCTTTTTTTCGTCACGTGAATTTTTACGTTAAAACGGGATCACCGTGGCTGGTCTTCGATTAACCATCCCTGGAGAGTGGTGCACCCATGGTACTGTTCCATTTCAAATCCCTGCACCCATTTCTAAAAGTCGCACGGCGCTGATTCGGCATTACGGACGGATGTTGCACCTTGCACCGCAGATGTTGCCCCCTGTGGATATCGATTCTTTGGACGGCCATAACTGTTGGCTCGTTTAGAGTTACGGGAGCCATAACTAGTCAAAACGAAGCTCTCTGTGAGTTCTACAGCTTTGATGGCTTTAAGCCGTCAATGGATAGTTTCATACCCAAAAAAGGCTATCCGAACCTCAATCGGGTCTTTGAAGTTTTTTAGCCTTCTTTTTTTCGTCACGTGAATTTTTACGTTAAAACGGGATCACCGTGACTGGTCTTCTATTTACCATCCCTGGAGAGTGGTGCACCATGGTACTATTCCATTTCAAATCCCTGCACCCATTTCTAAAAGTCACACGGCGCTGTTTCGGCATTTCGGACGGATGTTGCACCTTGCACCGCAGATGTTGCACCCTGTGGATATCAATTCTTAGGACGGCCATAAATGTTGGCTCGTTTAGAGTAATGGGAGCCATAACCAGTCAAAACAGAGCTCTCTGTGAGTTCTACGGCTTTAAGCTGTTAATGGATAGTTTCATAGCCAAAAAAGACTATCTGAACCTCAATCGGGGCTCTGAAGTTTTTTTCGTCACATGAATTTTTACGTTAAAACGGGATCACCATGGATTATCTTCGATTTACCATCTCTGGAGTGTGGTGCACCATGATACTGTTCCATTTCAAATCCATGCACCCATTTCTAAAAGTCGCACGGTGCTGTTTCGGCATTTTGGACGGATGTTGCACCTTGCACCGCAAATGTTGCACCCTGTGGATATCGATTCTTCGGACGGCCATAACTGTTGGCTCGTTTAGAGTTACGGGAGCCATAACCAGTCCAAACGAAGCTTTTTGTGAGTTCTATGGCTTTGATGGCTTTAAGCCGTCAATGGTTGGTTTCATACCCAAATAAGGTTATCCGAACCTCAATCAGGTCTCTGAAGTTTTTTAGCCTTCTTTTTTTCGTCACGTGAATTTTTACGTTAAAACGGGATCACCGTAGCTGGTCTTCGATTTACCATCCCTGGAGAGTGGTGCACCATGGTACTGTTCCATTTCAAACCCATGCACCCATTTCTAAAAGTCGTACGGCACTGTTTCGGCATTTTTGACGGATGTTGCACCTTGCACCGCAGATATTGCACCCTATGGATATCGATTCTTCGGACGACCATAACTGTTGGCTCGTTTAGAGTTACGGGAGCCATAACCAGTCAAAACGAAGCCCTTTGTGAGTTTTACGGTTTTGAAGGCTTTAAGCCATCAATGGATAGTTTCATACCCAGAAAAGGATATTCGAACATCAATCGAGTCTTTGAAGCTTTTAGCCTTATTTTTTCGTCACGTGAATTTTTACGTTAAAACGGGATCACCGTGGCTGGTCTTCGATTTACCATCCGTTAAGAGTGGTGCACCATGGTACTGTTCCATTTCAAACCCATGCACCTATTTCTAAAAGTCGTACGACACTGTTTCGGCATTTTTGACGGATGTCGCACCTTGCACCGCAGATGTTGCACCCTGTGGATATCGAATTTTCGGACGGCCATAACTGTTGGCTCGTTTAGAGTTACGGGAGCCATAACCAATCCAAACGAAGTTCTTTGTGAGTTCTACGCCGTTGATGGCTTCAAGCCATCAATGGGCAGTTTCATACCCAAAAAAGGCTATCCGAACCTCAATCGGGTCTCTGAAGTTTTTTAGCCTTCTTTTTTTCGTCACGTGAATTTTTACGTTAAAACGGGATCACCGTGGCTGGTCTTCGATTTACCATCCCTGGAGAGTGGTGCACCATGGTACTGTTCCATTTCAAATCCCTGCACCCATTTCTAAAAGTCGCACGGCGCTGTTTCGGCATTTCGGACGGATGTTGCACCTTGCACCGCAGATGTTGCACCCTGTGGATATCGATTCTTCGGACGGCCATAACTGTTGGCTCGTTTAGAGTTACGGGAGCCATAACCAGTCAAAACGAAGCTCTCTGTGAGTTCCACGGCTTTGATGGCTTTAAGCCGTCAATGGATAGTTTCATACCCAAAAAAGGCTATCCGAACCTCAATCGGGGCTCTGAAGTTTTTTAGCCTTATTTTTTTCCTCAAGTAAATTTTTACGTTAAAACGGGATCACCGTGGCTTGTCTTCGATTTACCATCCGTGGAGAGTGGTGCACCATGGTAATATTTTATTTCAAACCCATGCACCCATTTCTAAAAGTCGGACGGCACTGTTTCGGCATTTTGGACGGATGTTGCACCTTGCACCGTAGATGTTGCACCCTGTGGATATCGATTCTTCGGACGGCCATAACTGTTGGCTCGTTTAGAATTACGGGAGCCATAACCAGTCAAAACGAAGCTCTCTGTGAGTTCTACGGCTTTGATGACTTTAAGCCATCAATGGATAGTTTCATACCCAAAAAAGGCTATCCGAACCTCAATCGGTTCTCTAAAGTTTTTTAGCCTTCTTTTTTTCGTCACGTGAATTTTTACGTTAAAACGGGATCACCAAGGCTTGTCTTCGATTTACCATCCCTGGAGAGTGGTGCACCATGATACTGTTCCATTACAAATCCATGCACCCATTTCTAAAAGTCGCACGGTGCTGTTTCGGCATTTTGGATGGATGTTGTACCTTGCACCGCAGATGTTGCACCCTGTGGATATCGATTCTTCGGACGGCCATAACTGTTGGCTCGTTTAGAGTAACGGGATCCATAACCGGTCCAAACGAAGCTCTCTGTGAGTTCTATGGCTTTGATGGCTTTAAGCCGTCAATGGATAGTTTCATACCCAAAAAAGGCTATCCGAACCTCAATCGGGTCTCTGAAGTTTTTTAGCCTTTTTTTTCGTCACGTGAAATTTTACGTTAAAACGGGATCACCGTGGCTAGTCTTCGATTTACCATCCCTGGAGAGTGGTGCACCATGGTACTATTCCATTTCAAACCCATGCACCCATTTCTAAAAGTCGTACGGAATTGTTTCGGCATTTTTGACGGATGTTGCACCTTGCACCGCAGATATTGCACCCTATGGATATCGATTCTTTGGACGACCATAACTGTTGGCTCATTTAGAGTTACGGGAGCCATAACCAGTCAAAACAAATCTCTTTGTGAGTTTTATGGTTTTGACAGCTTTAAGCCGTCAATGAATAGTTTCATACCCAAACAAGGCTATCCGAACATCAATCCGGTCTTTGAAGTTTTTAGCCTTCTTTTTTTCGTCACGTGAATTTTTACGTTAAAACGGGATCACCGTGGCTGGTCTTAGATTTACCATCCGTGGAGAGTGGTGCACCATGGTACTGTTCCATTTCAAACCCATGCACCTATTTCTAAAAGTCGTACGACACTGTTTTGACATTTTTGACGGATGTTGCACCTTGCACCGCAGATGTTGCACCCTGTGGATATCGAATTTTTGGACGACCATAACTGTTGGCTCGTTTAGAGTTACGGGAGCCATAACCAGTCCAAATGAAGCTCTCTATGAGTTCTACGGCTTTGATGGGTTTAAGCCATCAATGGGTAGCTTCATACCCAAAAAAGGTTATTCGAACCTCAATCGGGTTGTTTGCGCCAAAATTGGTCACAAACCCCGAATGTTGTGAAAGCACCAGTGTATGAATATAAATCAACAATATTCACACACAAATCTCAAATCTAAGCAAACAGAGTGTCACAGTTCAGAAATAATGAATAGAAACACGAGATTTATAGTGGTTCGGCGATCTTGCCTACGTCCACTCTGAAGTTGATGATTTTATTGATGTTCACTTGATGATTACAATTTCTTTTAACGTAGTACAACTGATTATATGATTATAATCTGAATCTAAGGAAGCGGTGGTGATTCTGAGTAAATCTGGTAGAGTCTGGGCGCTCTTTAGCTCTCAAAAATGTCTGACCCCTTTTCTGAATGACCAGGGGCTCTATTTATAGGTGTAGGAGGCTGATATTTCGCCTAAATTGAGGGGAGACCAGTTCTGGTACGTGAGGGGGCCCACCTGGCCGAAACCTGGAGATCTGGGCCCACTTTGGGATCGATTCGACCCTTGGTTCGAATCGATCAAGAAATTGTCCGATCGAGCTGAAATTTGGCATGAACATTCTTCAACATGTGCTCAAGCTACTGTCCAAATTTCATAGCATTTGGACTTGTAGATCTCAAGTTATGATCGATTCAAGATTGCATTCCTGGTTGACACACTTGCTTCGACTCGATTCGTTCGAATCGATAGGCTCGACTCGATGGCCTCGCGTGCCTTTGCGATGACGTGGTGCGTATTTCCTGGGTTGATCCACTTTTCACTCCGAGACGACTGGGTCGACTCCACCTTTTCTGCTGCCTTGACTTAGTGGATTCTAGAGAATGGATTCGAAGGTGTGATCGTTCGAATCAATTATGTTACGCTACAGCCAATCGATTCGAAGTCATCATAATAGGATGGGTTCGAAGGTATTCATTTCGATGGAGTCGAAGGAAGGCACTTAATGGATTCGAACACGCCACCCTCGCATGGATTCGAAGCAGAGCATCTGATGGGTACGAAGTGGAGTAGCTTCATGGATTCGAAGCAGAGCATCTGATGGGTACGAAGTGGAGTAGCTTCATGGATTCGAAGCGGAGTATCTGATGGGTACGAGGCAAGATGTCTTCATGGGTTTGAGTGATGGATACGAGCCATCGAGCCCAGATGGATACGAAGGTGTTCTATCTGAAGGTTACGAGGCGAAGTAGCTCTGTGGATTCGAAGTACTCTGGCTTGATGGATTCGAACGCATGTTTCTGCCTATGGATTCGAACTCAAGGTCATTTCCTCCAATTTGCATCGATGATATCTTGAGCGTACGAACTCGGATTGACTTCAAACTTGGAACGTTGGTTTGCATGGCTTTACTTGTCATGTCTTATCAATTGTAGCCTGATCCGGACTCGGACAAAATTCATTGATATCCATGGTGAAACAGTGTATAACGAACTTTAACGACGAACTCTCTTTAGTTTTCCAGTCAACTTTTTGGTGTCACGGCCTTGCCAAAAGGCGGGATAACATTTGCCCCCCAAAACATGCCTTGCGATAGGAAGGTGTGTTTTGTAGTTTCATAAATTGGATGTTCATATCCTGTTGACGACCTGCAAAGACATTGATAGTTTTATTTGTCCTTAAATGACGACTGTTCGCGATCTAGCCATTTTGAGGTGGAATGCGACCGTTTGCGATCTAGTATTTTTTGTACGACCTTAAATGACGACCGTTCGTGATCAAGCCATTTGAGGTGAGGGGTGCCGTTCGAGGCGAGTTGTGACCGTTCGCGATCTGGTTTCGTGGAAAGAAGAATGTGATCGTTCGTGATCGTGTGCCATACGAGGCAAAAATGTGATCGTTCGTGATCAAATGTCATTCTAGACAAATTACGACTGTTCGAAGTCGGATGACGTTCTAGACGAATTATGATGGATTATGACCGTTCGTGGTCGAGTGCCGTACGAGGCAGAGTGTGATCATTCGTGATCGAATGTTATACTAGATGATGTGTGACCGTTCGCGGTCGGGTGCCATTCGAGGCAAATGGTGACCGTTCGAGGTTGGGTGCCGTTCGAGGCTAATGGTGACCGTTCGAGGTCGGGTGCCGTTCGTGGCGAAGTGTGATCGTTCGCAATCGAATTGTGACCGTTCGCGGTCGGATGCCGCTCGAGGCGAATTGAGTGTGCCCGGGGAGGGACTTAGTATCATCAATACCAGGTTTCACGTTCGGGTGAATCCCGGATTGGTTCTTGCAACGGTTTATCGCCATCTCAGAGCATGCCTAGGGACCGTTCGTGATCCCGTACATGTGTAAGTGGCTTAGCCATTACGAAATCACAAGTAGCATTTTTTCATTGAAAATAAGTCTTTAGCAGAAATGTTAAATAAAGTCAAGTTCAAATATTCAAATCAAAATGAAACAAAAGCAAAGCAAGGATGTCAAAGTGTAAACTCTCACAACGATAGGGTTAGTAGTCATTCACAACATGCCTATGGACCATTCGTGATCTCGCACATGTGTAAATGACTTACCCGTGTTGGTGAGAGGTTTACAACTTGTCCATCGTTATTTCAACTAATTGATAATCATACGATGTCCTGGCTCGGGGGCACCCCTGGCTGATGTAGACGGTGGTCGCTCTGGCTCCACCGCTGGAGCTCGCCTCCTCACATACTGAAGTAGCATACCATTCCTGATGTGCCCTTCCACCTCATCCTTCAGATGTCTACAGTCGTTAGTGTTATGACCATTCAGTTCGTGGAATAAGCAGTATCTGTCTGATTTCCTCTCGTCAACAGTGGGATCCCTTCGTATTGGCCTACGGTAGGGAACTTGCTCTCGTGTATCTTGGTAGATTCGCTCCAAACTCTCATTCAGCTCTGAATAAGTGGTGAATCGTGGCTCTCTCCGCAGTCGCTTTGACCTGTCACCATTGTCCTCAGCCTTTCGTTTTCCTTTATCCTTGCCTGAATCATTTTCGAGAGGCTTTTTGTCTTTAAGTGCATAAACTTCTATTCCCTCTCCTTCTTCTCTTTCAGCATTAGCGTCTTCCAATCGTAAAAACTTTTCTGCCTCGTGATAGAATTCTCCTAGATCCATCGGCGGATCCTTAGTTAATGAATTTTTGAATTCCGTGCCATCAGCTACTCCGGACACAGCTGCCATCATAACCATGGATGGATCTGGCCGATACACCGATGCTGCTGCCGCATTGAACCGCGTCAAGAAATTCCTCAAAGACTCCCCAGCTTTCTGCTTTAGCGTTGCCAAACTCATCACATTCTTGGGTCTCGAAATATGAACTCTGAATTGCCTCATAAATTTCTCAATCAAATCGGTCCATGTCCCAATGGAGCCGCTCTCTAGCTGTCTGAACCATAAAGCTGCTATGTCTGTCGAATACAATGGGAAGCACCGGGCCATGACTTCCTGTGATGCCCCCAGCACTTCCATGTGCCTTATATACCTCGTTAGATGGACCGCAGGGTCCGTCCTCCCGTCATACCCTTCTACTGTTGGCAGTTTGAATTCTGGTGGGTTCCTAGCCAACCTAATCGCAGGAGAAAAGGGACTCTTGTTCACGTCTTCAAGATCTCTGTTTACTAATCCGCCCCTCATGGCTCGCCTGACCATCTCTGCCAATCTATCATTGTCTCCAAGCTGTAGTCCTTGTTCGCTACCTTCGATCTGCCCCCCGAGTCCGTGTGAGCTTTCGGGTGTCTGCCCCCCTGGCTGAGCGTTCATCCCTCTATTGCCGCCAGGTTGCTCGGATGTCCTTGTCTCTCTTCCCAGGTTCGGATCAACATGTCCTAAGTGTGTGCCCCCCAGCTCCGGCGCTGCGTTGGATGGTCCTGCTCCGTTCTGGATTCTGGTTGTTCCTTGATTTTGCGCTCCAAGTTGTCCAATCTGTTGAAGCAAATTCTGGATCATCTCCTCCTGTCTCTTCATCATTGTCTCCATCTCATCCCTGGTGATGAAGATCGATGCTTGGTTTGCTCCTGAGGAAGCCTCTTGACTCCCTTCGTGCTGACTTCGCTCTGGTCTCTGCCTTTTACTAGTTTGTCTCGTCATGATTCTTCGGATCTAAATCTCTTAGCCTTCTGATTCGACTTTCAAATGATAGAACTCCTGAGTTCAGCTTCTCGGTGAAAGCACCAAAGTGTTTGCGCCAAAATTGGTCACAAACCCCGAATGTTGTGAAAGCACCAGTGTATGAATATAAATCAACAATATTCACACACAAATCTCAAATCTAAGCAAACAGAGTGTCACAGTTCAGAAATAATGAATAGAAACACGAGATTTATAGTGGTTCGACGATCTTGCCTACGTCCACTCTAAAGTTGATGATTTTATTGATGTTCACTTGATGATTACAATTTCTTTTAACGTAGTACAACTGATTATATGATTATAATCTGAATCTAAGGAAGCGGTGGTGATTCTGAGTAAATCTGGTAGAGTCTGGGCGCTCTTTAGCTCTCAAAAATGTCTGACCCCTTTTCTGAATGACCATAGGCTCTATGTATAGGTGTAGGAGGCTGATATTTCGCCTAAATTGAGGGGAGACCAGTTCTGGTACGTGAGGGGGCCCACTTGGCCGAAACCTGGAGATCTGGGCCCACATTGGGATCGATTCGACCCTTGGTTCGAATCGATCAAGAAATTGTCCGATCGAGCTGAAATTTGGCGTGAACATTCTTCAACATGTGCTCAAGCTACTGTCCAAATTTCATAGCATTTGGACTTGTAGATCTCAAGTTATGATCGATTCAAGATTGCATTCCTGGTTGACACGCTTGCTTCGACTCGATTCGTTCGAATCGATAGGCTCGACTCGATGGCCTCGCGCGCCTTTGCGATGACGTGGTGCGTATTTCCTGGGTTGATCCACTTTTCACTCCGAGACGACTGGGTCGACTCCACCTTTTCTGCTGCCTTGACTTAGTGGATTCTAGAGAATGGATTCGAAGGTGTGATCGTTCGAATCAATTATGTTACGCTACAGCCAATCGATTCGAAGTCATCATAATAGGATGGGTTCGAAGGTATTCATTTCGATGGAGTCGAAGGAAGGCACTTAATGGATTCGAACACGCCACCCTCGCATGGATTCGAAGCAGAGCATCTGATGGGTACGAAGTGGAGTAGCTTCATGGATTCGAAGCAGAGCATCTGATGGGTACGAAGTGGAGTAGCTTCATGGATTCGAAGCGGAGTATATGATGGGTACGAGGCAAGATGTCTTCATGGGTTTGAGTGATGGATACGAGCCATCGAGCCCAGATGGATACGAAGGTGTTCTATCTGAAGGTTACGAGGCGAAGTAGCTCTGTGGATTCGAAGTACTCTGGCTTGATGGATTCGAATGCATGTTTCTGCCTATGGATTCGAACTCAAGGTCATTTCCTCCAATTTGCATCGATGATATCTTGAGCGTACGAACTCGGATTGACTTCAAACTTGGAACGTTGGTTTGCATGGCTTTACTTGTCATGTCTTATCAATTGTAGCCTGATCCGGACTCGGACAAAATTCATTGATATCCATGGTGAAACAGTGTATAACGAACTTTAACGACGAACTCTCTTTAGTTTTCCAGTCAACTTTTTGGTGTCACGGCCATGCCAAAAGGCGGGATAACACGGGTCTCTGAAGTTTTTTAGCCTTCTTTTTTCGTCACGTGAATTTTTACGTTAAAACGGGATCACCGTGGCTGGTCTTCGATTTACCATCGCTGGAGAGTGGTGCACCATGGTACTGTTCCATTTTAAATCCCTGCACCCATTTCTAAAAGTCGCACGGCGCTGTTTCGGCATTTCGGACGGATGTTGCACCTTGCGCCGCAGATGTTGCACCCTATGGATATCGATTCTTCGGACGACCATAACTGTTGGCTCGTTTAGATTTACGGGAGCCATAACCAGTCAAAACGAAGCTCTCTGTGAGTTCTACGGCTTTGACGGATTTAAGCCGTCAATGGATAGTTTCATACCCAAAAAAGGCTATCCGAACCTCAATCGGGGCTCTGATGTTTTTTAGCCTTCTTTTTTCGTCAAGTGAATTTTTACGTTAAATCGGGATCACCGTGGCTGGTCTTCGATTTACCATCCGTGGAGAGTGGTGCACCATGGTACTGTTCCATTTCAAACCCATGCACCTATTTCTAAAAGTCGTACGGCACTATTTCGGCATTTTGGACGGATGTTGCACCTTGCACCGCAGATGTTGCACCCTGTGGATATCGATTCTTCCGACGGCCATAACTGTTGGCTCGTTCTGAATTACGGGAGCCATAACCAGTCAAAACGAAGCTCTCTGTGAGTTCCACGGCTTTGATGACTTTAAGCCATCAATGGATAGTTTCATACCCAAAAAAGGCTATCCGAACCTCAGTCGGGTCTCTGAAGTTTTTTAGCCTTCTTTTTTTCGTCACGTGAATTTTTACATTAAAACGGGATCACCATGGCTTGTCTTCGATTTACCATCCCTGGACAGTGGTGCACCATGATACCGTTCCATTTCAAATCCATGCACCCATTTCTAAAAGTCGCGCAGCGCTGTTTTGGCATTTTGGACGGATGTTGCACCTTGCACCGCAAATGTTGCACCTTGTGGATATCGATTCTTCGGACGGCCGTAACTGTTGGCTCGTTTAGAGTTACGGGAGCCATAACCAGTCCAAACGAAGCTCTTTGTGAGTTCTACGGCTTTGACGGCTTTAAGCCGTCAATGGGTAGTTTCATACCCAAAAAAGGCTATCCGAACCTCAATTGGGTCATTGAAGTTTTTAGCCTTCTTTTTTTCGTCACGTGAAATTTTACGTTAAAACGGGATCACCGTGGCTGGTCTTCGATTTACCATCCCTGGAGAGTAGTGCACCATGGTACCGTTCCATTTCAAACCCATGCACCCATTTCTAAAAGTCGTACGGCGCTGTTTCGGCATTTTTAACGGATGTTGCACCTTGCACCGCAGATATTGCACCTTATGGATATCGATTCTCCGGACGACCATAACTGTTGGCTCATTTAGGGTTACGGGATCCATAACCAGTTAAAATGAAACTCTCTGTGAGTTCTACGGTTTTGACGGCTTTAAGCCGTCAATGGATAGTTTCATACCCAAAAAAGGCTATCCGAACATCAATCGGGTCTCTGAAGTTTTTAGCCTTCTTTTTTTCGTCACGTGAATTTTTACGTGGCTGGTCTTCTATTTACCATCCGTGGAGAGTGGTTAACCATGGTACTGTTCCATTTCAAACCAATGCACCTATTTCTAAAAGTCGTACGGCACTGTTTTGGCATTTTTGACGGATGTTGCACCTTGCACCGCAGATGTTGCACCCTGTGGATATTGAATTTTCGGACGGCTATAACTGTTGGCTCGTTTAGAGTTACGGGAGCCATAACCAGTCCAAACGAAGCTCTTTGTGAGTTCTACGGCTTTGACGGCTTTAAGCCGTTAATGGGTAGTTTCATACCCAAAAAAGTCTATCCGAACCTCAATCGGGTCTTTGAAGTTTTTTAGCCTTCTTTTTTTCGTCACGTGAATTTTTACGTTAAAACGGGATCACCGTGGCTGGTCTTCGATTTACCATCCCTGGAGAGTGGTGCACCATGGTACTGTTCCATTTCAATTCCCTGCACCCAATTCTAAAAGTTGCACGACGCTGTTTTTGCATTTCGGACGGATGTTGCACCTTGCACCGCAGATGTTGCACCCTATGGATATCGATTCTTCGGACGGCCATAACTGTTGGCCCGTTTAGAGTAACGGGAGCCATAACCAGTCAAAACGAAGCTCTCTGTGAGTTCTACGGCTTTGACGTCTTTAAGCCATCAATGGATAGTTTCATACCCAAAAAAGGCTATCCGAACCTCAATCGGGGCTCTGAAGTTTTTTAGCCTTCTTTTTTTCGTCAAGTGAATTCTTACGTTAAAACGGGATCACCGTGGCTGGTCTTCGATTTACCATCGTGGAGAGTGGTGCACTATAGTACTATTCCATTTCAAACCCATGCACCCATTTCTAAAAGTCGTACGACACGTTTTCGGCATTTTGGACGGATGTTGCACCTTGCACCGCAGATGTTGCACCCTGTGGATATCGATTCTTTGGACGGCCATAACTGTTGGCTCGTTTAGTATTATGGGAGCCATAACTAGTCAAAATGAAGCTCTCTGTGAGTTCTACGGCTTTGATGACTTTAAGCCGTCAATGGATAGTTTCATACCGAAAAAAGGCTATCCGAACCTCAATCGGGTCTCTGAAGTTTTTTAGCCTTCTTTTTTTCGTCACGTGAATTTTTACGTTAAAACGGGATCACCATGGCTTGTCTTCAATTTACCATCCCTGGAGAGTGGTGCACCATGATACTGTTCCATTTCAAATCCATGCACCCATTTCTAAAAGTCGCTCGGTGCTGTTTCGGAATTTTGGACGGATGTTGCACCTTGCATCGTAGATGTTGCACCCTGTGGATGTCGATTCTTCAGACAACCATAATTGTTGGCTCGTTTAGAGTTACGGGAGCCATAACCAGTCCAAACGAAGCTCTTTGTGAGTTCTATGGCTTTTAGCCGTCAAAGGATAGTTTCATACCCAAAAAGGCTATCCGTACCTCAATCGGGTCTCTGAAGTTTTTTAGCCTTTTTTTTCGTCACGTGAATTTTTACGTTAAAACGGGATCACCGTGGCTGGTCTTCGATTTACCATCCGTGGAGAGTGGTGCACCATGGTACTGTTCCATTTCAAACCCATGCACCTATTTCTAAAAGTCGTACGGCACTGTTTCCGTATTTTTGACGGATGTTGCACCGTGCACCGCAGATGTTGCACCCTGTGGATATCGAATTTTCGGACGGCAATAACTGTTGGCTCGTTTAGAGTTACGGGAGCCATAACCAGTCCAAACAAAGCTCTCTGTGAGTTCTACGGCTTTGACGGCTTTAAGCCGTCAATGGGTAGTTTCATACCCAAAAAAGGCTATCCGAACCTCAATCGGGTCTCTGAAGTATTTTAGCCTTCTTTTTTTCCTCACGTGAATTTTTACGTTAAAACGGGATCACCGTGGCTGGTCTTCGATTTACCATCCCTGGAGAGTGGTGCACCATGGTACTGTTCCATTTTAAATCACTGCACCCATTTCTAAAAGTCGTACGGCGCTGTTTCGGCATTTCGGACGGATGTTGCACCTTGCACTGCAGATGTTGCACCCTGTGGATATAGATTCTTCGGACGGCCATAACTGTTGGCTCGTTTAGAGTTACGGGAGCCATAACTGGTCAAAACGAAGCCCTCTGTGAGTTCTATGGCTTTGACGGCTTCAAGCCGTCAATGAATAGTTTCATACCCAAAAAAGGCTATCCGAACCTCAATCGGAGCTCTGATGTTTTTTAGCCTTCTTTTTTTCGTCAAGTGAATTTTTACGTTAAAACGGGATCACCGTGGCTGGTCTTCGATTTACCATCCGTGGTGAGTGGTGCACCATGGTACCGTTCCATTTCAAACCCATGCACCCATTTCTAAAAGTCGCACGGCGCTGTTTTGGCATTTTGGACGGATGTTGCACCTTGCACCGCAAATGTTGCACCTTGTGGATATCGATTCTTCGGACGGCCGTAACTGTTGGCTCGTTTAGAGTTACGGGAGCCATAACCAGTCCAAACGAAGCTCTTTGTGAGTTCTACGGCTTTGACGGCTTTAAGCCGTCAATGGGTAGTTTCATACCCAAAAAAGGCTATCCGAACCTCAATTGGGTCATTGAAGTTTTTAGCCTTCTTTTTTTCGTCACGTGAAATTTTACGTTAAAACGGGATCACCGTGGCTAGTCTTCGATTTACCATCCCTGGAGAGTAGTGCACCATGGTACTGTTCCATTTCAAACCCATGCACCCATTTCTAAAAGTCGTACGGCGCTGTTTCGGCATTTTTAACGGATGTTGCACCTTGCACCGCAGATATTGCACCTTATGGATATCGATTCTCCGGACGACCATAACTGTTGGCTCATTTAGGGTTACGGGATCCATAACCAGTTAAAATGAAACTCTCTGTGAGTTCTACGGTTTTGACGGCTTTAAGCCGTCAATGGATAGTTTCATACCCAAAAAAGGCTATCCGAACATCAATCGGGTCTCTGAAGTTTTTAGCCTTCTTTTTTTCGTCACGTGAATTTTTACGTTAAAACGAGATCACCGTGGCTGGTCTTCGATTTACCATCCGTGGAGAGTGGTTAACCATGGTACTGTTCCATTTCAAACCAATGCACCTATTTCTAAAAGTCGTACGGCACTGTTTCGGCATTTTTGACGGATGTTGCACCTTGCACCGCAGATGTTGCACCCTGTGGATATTGAATTTTCGGACGGCTATAACTGTTGGCTCGTTTAGAGTTACGGGAGCCATAACCAGTCCAAACGAAGCTCTTTGTGAGTTCTACGGCTTTGACGGCTTTAAGCCGTTAATGGGTAGTTTCATACCCAAAAAAGTCTATCCGAACCTCAATCGGGTCTTTGAAGTTTTTTAGCCTTCTTTTTTTCGTCACGTGAATTTTTACGTTAAAACGGGATCACCGTGGCTGGTCTTCGATTTACCATCCCTGGAGAGTGGTGCACCATGGTACTGTTCCATTTCAATTCCCTGCACCCAATTCTAAAAGTTGCACGACGCTGTTTTTGCATTTCGGACGGATGTTGCACCTTGCACCGCAGATGTTGCACCCTGTGGATATCGATTCTTCGGACGGCCATAACTGTTGGCTCGTTTAGAGTTACGGGAGCCATAACCAGTCAAAACGAAGCTCTCTGTGAGTTCTACGGCTTTGACGTCTTTAAGCCATCAATGGATAGTTTCATACCCAAAAAAGGCTATCCGAACCTCAATCGGGGCTCTGAAGTTTTTTAGCCTTCTTTTTTTCGTCAAGTGAATTCTTACGTTAAAACGGGATCACCGTGGCTGGTCTTCGATTTACCATCGTGGAGAGTGGTGCACTATAGTACTATTCCATTTCAAACCCATGCACCCATTTCTAAAAGTCGTACGACACGTTTTCGGCATTTTGGACGGATGTTGCACCTTGCACCGCAGATGTTGCACCCTGTGGATATCGATTCTTTGGACGGCCATAACTGTTGGCTCGTTTAGTATTATGGGAGCCATAACTAGTCAAAATGAAGCTCTCTGTGAGTTCTACGGCTTTGATGACTTTAAGCCGTCAATGGATAGTTTCATACCGAAAAAAGGCTATCCGAACCTCAATCGGGTCTCTGAAGTTTTTTAGCCTTCTTTTTTTCGTCACGTGAATTTTTACGTTAAAACGGGATCACCATGGCTTGTCTTCAATTTACCATCCCTGGAGAGTGGTGCACCATGATACTGTTCCATTTCAAATCCATGCACCCATTTCTAAAAGTCGCTCGGTGCTGTTTCGGAATTTTGGAAGGATGTTGCACCTTGCATCGTAGATGTTGCACCCTGTGGATGTCGATTCTTCAGACAACCATAATTGTTGGCTCGTTTAGAGTTACGGGAGCCATAACCAGTCCAAACGAAGCTCTTTGTGAGTTCTATGGCTTTTAGCCGTCAAAGGATAGTTTCATACCCAAAAAGGCTATCCGTACCTCAATCGGGTCTCTGAAGTTTTTTAGCCTTTTTTTTCGTCACGTGAATTTTTACGTTAAAACGGGATCACCGTGGCTGGTCTTCGATTTACCATCCGTGGAGAGTGGTGCACCATGGTACTGTTCCATTTCAAACCCATGCACCTATTTCTAAAAGTCGTACGGCACTGTTTCCGTATTTTTGACGGATGTTGCACCGTGCACCGCAGATGTTGCACCCTGTGGATATCGAATTTTCGGACGGCAATAACTGTTGGCTCGTTTAGAGTTACGGGAGCCATAACCAGTCCAAACAAAGCTCTCTGTGAGTTCTACGGCTTTGACGGCTTTAAGCCGTCAATGGGTAGTTTCATACCCAAAAAAGGCTATCCGAACCTCAATCGGGTCTCTGAAGTATTTTAGCCTTCTTTTTTTCCTCACGTGAATTTTTACGTTAAAACGGGATCACCGTGGCTGGTCTTCGATTTACCATCCCTGGAGAGTGGTGCACCATGGTACTGTTCCATTTTAAATCACTGCACCCATTTCTAAAAGTCGTACGGCGCTGTTTCGGCATTTCGGACGGATGTTGCACCTTGCACTGCAGATGTTGCACCCTGTGGATATAGATTCTTCGGACGGCCATAACTGTTGGCTCGTTTAGAGTTACGGGAGCCATAACCGGTCAAAACGAAGCCCTCTGTGAGTTCTATGGCTTTGACGGCTTCAAGCCGTCAATGAATAGTTTCATACCCAAAAAAGGCTATCCGAACCTCAATCGGAGCTCTGATGTTTTTTAGCCTTCTTTTTTTCGTCAAGTGAATTTTTACGTTAAAACGGGATCACCGTGGCTGGTCTTCCATTTACCATCCGTGGTGAGTGGTGCACCATGGTACTGTTCCATTTCAAACTCATGCACCCATTTCTAAAAGTCGTACGGTACTTATTCGGCATTTTGGACGAATGTTGCACCTTGCACCGCAGATGTTGCACCCTATGGATATCGATTCTTCGGATGGCCATAACTGTTAGCTCATTTAGAATTACGGGATCCATGACCAGTCAAAATGAAGCTCTCTGTGAGTTCTACGGCTTTGACAGCTTTAAGCCGTCAATGGATAGTTTCATACCCAAAAAAGGCTATCCGAACCTCAGTCAGATCTCTAAAGTTTTTTAGCCTTCTTTTTTTCGTCACCTGAATTTTTAAGTTAAAACGGGATCACCATGGCTTGTCTTCGATTTACCATCCCTGGAGAGTAGTGCACCATGATACCGTTCCATTTCAAATCCATGCACCCATTTATAAAAGTCGCACGGCGCTGTTTCGGCATTTCGGACGGATGTTGCACCTTGCACCTCAGATGTTGCACCCTATGGATATCGATTCTCCGGACGACCATAACTATTGGCTCGTTTAGAGTTACTGGAGCGATAACCAGTCAATACGAAGCTCTCTGTGAGTTCTACGGCTTTGACAGCTTTAAGCCGTCAATGGTTAGTTTCATATCAAAAAAAGGCTATCCGAACCTCAGTCGGGTCTCTGAAGTTTTTTAGCCTTCTTTTTTTCGTCAAGTGAATTTTTACGTTAAAACGGGATCACCGTGGCTGGTCTTCGATTTACCATCCCTGGAGAGTGGTGCACCATGGTACTGTTCCATTTCAAACCCATGCACCCATTTCAAAAAGTCGTACGACACTGTTTCGGCATTTTGGACGGATGTTCCACCTTGCACCGCAGATGTTGCACCCTGTGGATATCGATTCTTCGGACGGCCATTACTGTTGGCTCGTTTAGAATTACGGGAGCCTTAAGCAGTCAAAACGAAGCTCTCTGTGAGTTCTACAGCTTTGACGGCTCTAAGCCGTCAATGGATAGTTTCATACCCAAAAAAGGCTATCAGAACCTCAATCGGGTCTTTGAAATTTTTAGCCTTCTTTTTTTCGTCACGTGAATTTTTACGTTAAAACGGGATCACCGTAGCTGGTCTTCGATTTACCATCCCTGGATAGTGGTGCACCATGATACTGTTCCATTTCAAATCCATGCACCCATTTCTAAATGTCGCACGGCGCTGTTTCGGCATTTCGGACGGATGTTGCACCATGCACCGCAGATGTTGCACCCTCTGGATATCGATTCTTCGGACGGCCATAACTAGTGGCTTGTTTAGAGTTACGGGAGCCATAACCAGTCAAAATAAATCTCTCTGTGAGTTCTACGGCTTTGACGGCTTTAAGCCTTCAATGGATAGTTTCCTACCCAAAAAAAGCTATCCGAACCTACATCGGGTCTCTGAAGTTTTTTAGCCTTCTTTTTTTCGTCATGTGAATTTTTACGTTAAAACGGGATCGCCGTGGCTGGTCTTCGATTTACCATCCCTGGAGAGTGGTGCACCATGGTACTGTTCCATTTCAAATTCCTGCACCCATTTCTAAAAGTCGCACGGTGCTGTTTCGGCATTTCGGATGGATGTTGCACCTTGCACCGCAGATGTTGCACCATGTGGAAATCGATTCTTCGGACAGCCATAACTGTTGGCTCATTTAGAGTTACGAGAGCCATAACCAGTCCAACCGAAGCTCTCTGTGAGTTCTATGGATTTGACGGCTTTAAGCCGTCAATGGATAGTTTCAAACCCAAAAAAGGCTATCCGAACCTCAATCGAGTCTTTGAAATTTTTTAGCCTTCTTTTTTTCGTCACGTGAATTTTTACGTTAAAACCGGATCACTGTGGCTTGTCTTCGATTTACCATCCCTGGAGAGTGGTGCACCATGGTAATATTCCATTTTAAATCCCTGCACTCATTTCTAAAAGTCGCACGATGCTATTTCGGAATTTCGGACGGATGTTGGACCATGCACCACAGATGTTGCACTCTATGGATATCGATTCTTCGGACGGCCATAACCGTTGGCTCGTTTAGATTAACGGGAGCCATAACCAGTCAAAACGAAGCTCTCTGTGAGTTCTACGGCTTTGATAGCTTTAAGCCGTCAATGGATAATTTCGTATCCAAAAAACGCTATCGGAACCTCAATCGGGTCTTTGAAGTTTTTTAGCCTTCTTTTTTTCGTCACGTGATATTTTACGTTAAAACGGGATCTCCGTGGCTGGTCTTCGATTTACCATCCTTGGATAGTGGTGCTCCATGATACTGTTCCATTTCCAATCCATGCACCCATTTCTAAAAGTAGCACGGCGCTGTTTCGACATTTTGGACGGATGTTGCACCTTGCACCGCAGATGTTGCACTCTCTGGATATCGATTCTTCGGACGGCCATAACAGTTGGCTCGTTTAGAGTAACGAGAGTCATAACCAGTCCAAACGAAGCTCTCTGTGAGTTCTACGGATTTGACGGCTTTAAACCATCAATAAATAGTTTCATACCCAAAAAAAAGCTATCCGAACCTCAATCGGGTCTCTGAAGTTTTTTAGCCTTCTTTTTTTCGTCACGTGAATTTTTACGTTAAAACGGGATCACTGTGGCTGGTCTTCGATTTACCATCCCTGGAGAGTGGTGCACCACGGTACTATTCCATTTCAAATTCCTGCACCCATTTCTAAAAGTCGCACGGTGCTGTTTCGGCATTTCGGACGGATGTTGCACCTTGCACCGCCGATGTTGCACCCTGTGGAAATCGATTCTTCGGACGGCCATAACAGTTGGCTCGTTTAGACTTACGGGAGCCATAACCAGTCAAAACGAAGCTCTCTGTGAGTTCTACGGCTTTGATGGCTTTAAGTCGTCAATGGATAGTTTCATACCGAAAAAGGCTATCTGAAACTCAATCGGGGCTCTGAAGTTTTTTAGCCTTCATTTTTTCGTCAAATGAATTTTTACGTTAAAACGGGATCACCGTGGCTGGTCTTCGATTTACCATCCATGAAGAGTGGTGCACCATGGTACTGTTCCATTTCAAATCCTTGCACCCATTTCTAAAAGTCGCACGGTGCTGTTTCGGCATTTCCGACGGATGTTGCACCTTGCAACGCAGATGTTGCACCCTGTGGAAATTGATTCTTCGGACGGCCATAACTATTGGCTCGTTTAGAGTTACGGGAGCCATAACCAGTCAAAACGAAGTTCTTTGTGAGTTCTACGGCTTTGATGGCTTTAAGCCGTCAATGGATAGTTTCATACCCAAAAAGGCTATCCGAACCTCAATCGAGGCTTTGAAGTTTTTTAGCCTTCATTTTTTGGTCAAGTGAATTTTTACGTTAAAACGGGATCACCATGGATGGTCTTTGATTTACCATCCCTGGAGAGTGGTGCACCATGGTACTGTTCCATTTCAAACCCATGCACCCATTTCTAAAAGTCGTACGGCACTGTATCGGCATTTTTGACGGATGTTGCACCTTGCATCGTAGATGTTGCACCCTGTGGATATCGATTCTTCGGACGACCATAACTGTTGGCTCGTTTAGAGTTACGGGAGCCATAACCAGTCAGAACGAAGCTCTCTGTGAGTTTTACGGTTTTGATGGCTTTAAGCCGTCAATGGATAATTTCATACCTAAAAAAGGCTATTTGAACCTCAATCGGGTTCATGATGTTTTTAGCCTTCTTTTTTTCGTGACGTGAATTTTTACGTTAAAACGAGATCACCGTGCCTGGTCTTCGATTTACCATCCCTGGAGAGTGGTGCACCATGATACTGTTCCATTTCAAAACCATGCACCCATTTCTAAAAGTCGCACGGCACTGTTTCTGCATTTTGGACGGATGTTGCACCTTGCATCGCAGATGTTGCACCTTGTGGATATCGATTCTTCGGACGGCCATAACTGTTGGCTCGTTTAGAGTTACGGGAGCCTTAACCAGTCAAAATGAAGCTCTCTGTGAGTTCTACGGCTTTAACGGCTTTAAGCCATAAATGGATAGTTTCATACCCAAAAAAGGCTATCAGAACCTCAATCGGGTCTCTGAAGTTTTTAGCCTTCTTTTTTTCGTCACGTGAATTTTTACGTTAAAATGGGATCACCATGGCTGGTCTTCGATTTACCATCCCTAGAGAGTGGTGCACCATGGTACTATTCCATTTCAAATCCCTGCACCCATTTCTAAAAGTCGTACAGTGCTGTTTCGGCATTTCGGACGGATGTTGCACCTTGCACCGCAGATGTTGCACCCTGTGGAAATCGATTCTTCGGACAGCCATAACTGTTGGCTCGTTTAGAGTTACGGGAGCCATAACCAGTCAAAACGAAGCTCTCTATGAGTTCTACGGTTTTGACAGCTTTAAGCTGTCAATGGATAGTTTGATACCCAAAAAGGCTATCTGAACCTCAATCGGGGCTTTGAAATTTTTTAGCCTTCATTTTTTCGTCAAGTGAATTTTACGTTAAAACGGGATCACCATGGCTGGTCTTCGTTTTACCATCCATGGAGGGTGGTGCACCGTGGTACTGTTCCATTTCAAATCCCTGCACCCATTTCTAAAAGTCGCACGGTGCTGTTTCGGTCTTTCGGACGGATGTTGCACCTTGCACCGCAGATGTTGCACCCTATGGATATCGATTCTTCGGACGGCCATAACTGTTGGCTCGTTTAGAGTTACGGGAGCCATAACCAGTCAAAAAGAAGCTCTTTGTGAGTTCTACGGCTTTAATGGCTTTAAGCCATCAATGGATAGTTTCATACCCAAAAAAGGCTATCCGAACCTCAATCGGGGCTCTGAAGTTTTTTAGCCTTCATTTTTTGGTAAAGTGAATTTTACGTTAAAATGGGATCACCGTGGCTGGTCTTCGATTTACCATCCCTGGAGAGTGGTGCACCATGGTACTGTTCCATTTCAAACACATGCACCCATTTCTAAAAGTCGTACGGCACTGTTTCGGCATTTTTGATGGATGTTGCACCTTGCACCGTAGATGTTGCACCCTGTGGATATCGATTCTTCGGACGACCATAACTGTTGGCTCATTTAGAGTTACCGGAGCCATAACCAGTCAAAACGAAGCTCTCTGTGAGTTTTACAGTTTTGACGGCTTTAAGCCGTCAATGGATAGTTTCATACCCAAAAAAGGCTATCCGAACCTCAATCGGGTCTCTGGAGTTTTTAGTCTTCTTTTTTTCGTTACGTGAATTTTTACGTTAAAACGAGATCACCGTGGCTGGTCTTCGATTTACCATCCCTGGAGAGTGGTGCACCATGGTAATGTTCCATTTCAAATCCATGCACCCATTTCTAAAAGTCGCATGGCGCTGTTTGGGCATTTTGGACGGATGTTGCACCTTGCACCGTAGATGTTGCACCTTGTGGATATCGATTTTTCGGACGGCCATAACTGTTGGCTCGTTTAGAGTTATGGGAGCCTTAACCAGTCAAAACGAAGCTCTCTGTGAGTTCTATGGCTTTGACGGCTTTAAGCCGTCAATGGATAGTTACATACCCAAAAAAGGCTTTCAGAACCGCAATCGGGTCTCTGAAGTTTTTAGCCTTCTTTTTTTCGTCACGTGAATTTTTACGTTAAAATGGGATCACCGTGGCTGGTCTTCGATTTACCATCCCTGGATAGTGGTGCACCATGATACTGTTCCATTTCAAATCCATGCACCCATTTCTAAAAGTCGCACGGCGCTGTTTCGGCATTTTGGACGGATGTTGCACCTTGCACCGCAGATGTTGCACCCTGTGGATATCGATTCTTCAGACGGCCATAATTGTTGGATCGTTTAGAGTTATGGGAGCCATAACCAGTCCAAACGAAGATCTCTGTGAGTTCTACGGATTTGACGGCTTTAAGTCGTCAATGGATATTTTCATACCCAAAATTAGCTATCCGGACCTCAATCGGGTCTCTGGAGTTTTTAGCCTTCTTTTTTTCGTCACATGAATTTTTACGTTAAAACGAGATCACCGTGCCTGGTCTTCGATTTACCATCCCTGGAGAGTGGTGCACCATGGTACTGTTCCATTTCAAATCCATGCACCCATTTCTAAAAGTCGCACGGCGCTTTTTCGGCATTTTGGACGGATGTTGCACCTTGCACCGCAGATGTTGCACCTTGTGGATATCGATTCTTGGGACGGCCATAACCGTTGGCTCGTTTAGAGTTACGGGAACCTTAACCAGTCAAAACGAAGCTCTCTGTGAGTTCTACGGCTTTGACGGCTTTAAGCCGTCAATGGATAGTTTCATACCCAAAAAAGGCTATCAGAACCTCAGTCGGGTCTCTGAAGTTTTTAGCCTTCTTTTTTTCATCACGTGAATTCTTACGTTAAAACGGGATCACCGTGGCTGGTCTTCGATTTACCATCCCTGGATAGTGGTGCACCATGATACTGTTCCATTTCAAATCCATGCACCCATTTCTAATAGTCGCACGGCGCTGTTTCGGCATTTTGGACGGATGTTGCACCATGCATCGCAGATGTTGCACCCTGTGGATATCAATTCTTCGGACGGCCATAACTGTTGGCTCGTTTGGAGTTACGGGAGCCATAACCAGTCCAAACGAAGCTCTCTGTGAGTTCTACGGATTTGACCGATTTAAGCCGTCAATGGAAAGTTTCATACCCAAAAAAGGCTATCCAAACCTTAATCGGGGCTCTGAAGTTTTTTAGCTTAATTTTTTCATCAAGTGAATTTTTACGTTACAACGGGATCACCGTGGCTGGTCTTCGATTTACCATCCATGGAGAGTGGTGCACCATGGTACTGTTCCATTTCAAATCCCTGCACCCATTTCTAAAATTCACACGGTGCTGTTTCGGCATTTCAGACGGATGTTGCACCTTGCACTGCAGATGTTGCACCCTGTGGAAATCGATTCTTCGGACGGCCATAAATGTTGGCTCATTTAGAGTTACGAGATCCATAACTAGTCAAAACGAAGCTCTTTGTGAGTTCTACGGCTTTGATGGCTTTAAGCCGTCAATGGATAGTTTCTTACCCAAAAAAGGCTATCTGAACCTTAATCGGGGTTCTGAAGTTTTTTAGCCTTCATTTTTTGGTCAAGTGAATTTTTACGTTAAAATGGGATCACCGTGGCTGGTCTTCGATTTACCATCCCTGGAGAGTGGTGCACCATGGTACTGTTCCATTTCAAAACCATGCACCCATTTCTAAAAGTCGTACGACACTGTTTCGGCATTTTTGACGGATGTTGCACCTTGCACCGCAGATGTTGCATCCTGTGGATATCGATTCTTCGGACAACGATAACTGTTGGATCGTTTAGAGTTACGGGAGCCATAACCAGTCAAAACGAAGCTCTCTGTGAGTTTTACGGTTTTGATTGCTTTAAGCCGTCAATGGATAGTTTCATACCCAAAAAATTCTATCCGAACCTCAATCAGGTCTTTAAAATTTTTAGCCTTCTTTTTTTCGTCACGTGAATTTTTACTTTAAAACGAGATCACTGTGGCTGGTCTTCGATTTACCATCCCTGGAGAGTGGGGCACCATGGTACTCTTCCATTTCAAATCCATGCACCCATTTCTAAAAGTCGCACGATGCTGTTTCGGCATTTTGGACGGATGTTGCAGCTTGCACCGCAGATGTTGCACCTTGTGGATATCGATTCTTCGGACGGCCATCACTGTTGGCTCGTTTAGAGTTACGGGAGCCTTAACCAGTCGAAACGAAGCTCTCTGTGAGTTCAATGGCATTGACGGCTTTTAGTTTCATGCCCAAAAAAGGCTTTCAGAACCTCAATCGGGTCTCTGAAGTTTTTAGCCTTATTTTTTTCGTCACGTGAATTTTTACGTTAAAACGGGATCACCGTGGCTGGTCTTCGATTTACCATCACTGCATAGTGGTGCACCATGATAATGTTCCATTTCAAATCCATGTACCCATTTCTAAAAGTCGCACGGCGCTGTTTCAGCATTTTGGACGGATGTTGCACCTTGCACCGCAGATGTTGCATCCAATGGATATCGATTCTTCGGAAGGCCATAACTGTTGGCTCGTTTAGAGTTACAGGAGCCATAACCATTCCAAATAAATCTCTCTGTGAGTTCTACATATTTGATGACTTTAAGCTGTAAATAGATAGTTTCGTACCCAAAAAAGACTATCCGAACCTCAATCGGGTCTCTGGAATTTTTTAGCCTTCTTTTTTTCGTCACATGAATTTTTACGTTAAAACGGGATCACTGTGGCTGGTCTTCGATTTACCATCCCTGGAGAGTGGTGCACCATGGTACTGTTCCATTTCAAATCCCTGCACCCATTTCTAAAAGTCGCACGGCGTTGTTTCGGCATTTCGGACGGATGTTGCACCATGCACCGCATGTTGCACCCTATGGATATCGATTCTTCGGACGGCCATAACTGTTGGCTCGTTTAGAGTTACGGGTGCCATAACCAGTCAAAACGAAGCTCTCTGTGAGTTCTACGGATTTGACAGCTTTAAGCCGTCAATGGATAGATTCATACCCAAAAAAAGCTATCCGAACCTCAATCGGGTCTCTCAAGTTTTTTAGCCTTTTTTTTCGTCACGTGAATTTTTACGTTAAAATGGGATCAACGTGGCTATTCTTCGATTTACCATCCTTGGAAAGTGGTGCACCATGGTATTATTCCATTTCAAATCCCTGCACCCATTTCTAAAAGTCGCACGGTGCAGTTTCGGAATTTCGGACCGATGTTGCACCTTGCACCGTACATGTTGCACCCTGTGGAAATCAATTCTTCAGACGTCCATAACTGTCGGCTCGTTTAGAGTTACGGGAGCCATAACCAGTCAAAACGAAGCTCTCTGTGAGTTCTACGGCTTTGACGACTTTAAGTCGTCAATGGATAGTTTCATACCCAAAAAAGGCTATCCGAACCTCAATCGGGTCTTTGAAGTTTTTTGCATTCTTTTATTCGTCACGTGAATTTTTACGTTAAAACGAGATCACCGTGCCTGGTCTTCGATTTACCATCCCTGGAGAGTGGTGCACCATGGTACTGTTCCATTTCAAATCCATGCACCCATTTCTAAAAGTCGCACGGCGCTGTTTCGGCATTTTGGACGGATGTTGCACCTTGCACCGCAGATGTTGCACCTTGTGGATATCGATTCTTCGGACGACCATAACTGTCGGCTCGTTTAGAGTTACGGGAGCCATAACCAGTCAAAACGAAGCTCTCTGTGAGTTCTACGGCTTTGACGACTTTAAGCCGTCAATGGATAGTTTCATACCCAAAAAGGCTATCCAAACCTCAATCGGGTCTCTAAAGTTTTTTGCCTTCTTTTTTTCGTCACATGAATTTTTACATTAAAACGAGATCACCGTGCCTGGTCTTCGATTTACCATCCTTGAAGAGTGGTGCACCATGGTACTGTTCCATTTCAAATCAATGCACCCATTTCTAAAAGTCGCACGGCGCTGTTTCGGCATTTTGGATGGATGTTGCACCTTGCACCGCAGATGTTGCACCTTGTGGATATCGATTGTTCGGACGACCATAACTGTTGGCTCGTTCAAAGTTACGGGAGCCATAACCAGTCAAAACGAAGCTCTCTTTGAGTTTTACGGTTTTGACGGCTTTACGCCGTCAATTGATAGTTTCATACCCAAAAAAGGCTATCCGAACCTCAATCAGGTCTCTGAAGTTTTTAGCCTTCTTTTTTTCGTCACGTGAATTTTTACGTTAAAACGAGATCACCTCGCCTGGTCTTCGATTTACCATTCCTAGAGAGTGGTGCACCATGGTACTGTTCCATTTCGAATCCATGCACCCATTTCTGAAAGTAGCACGGCGCTGTTTCGGCATTTTGGACGGATGTTGCACCTTGTGGATATCGATTTATTCGGACGGCCATAACTGTTGGCTCGTTTAGGGTTACAGGAGCCTTAACCAGTCAAAACGAAGCTCTCTATGAGTTCTATGGCTTTGACGGCTTTAAGCCGTCAATGGATAGTTTCATACCCAAAAAAGGCTATCAGAACCTCAATCGGGTCTCTGAAGTTTTTAGCCTTCTTTTTTTCGTCACGTGAATTTTTATGTTAAAACGGGATCACCGTGGCTGGTCTTCAATTTACCATTCCTGGAAAGTGGTGCACCATGATACTGTTCCATTTCAAATCCATGCACCCATTTATAATAGTCGCACGGTGCTGTTTCGTCTTTTCGGACGGATGTTACACATTGCACCGTAGATGTTGCACCCTGTGGATATCGATTCTTCGGACGGCCATAACTGTTGGCTCGTTTAGAGTTATGGGAGCCATAACCAGTCCAAACGAAGCTCTCTGTGAGTTCTACGGATTTGATAGCTTTAAGCCGTCAATGGATAGTTTCATACCCAAAAAGGCTATCTGAACCTCAATCGGGTTTCTAAAATTTTTTACCCTTCTTATTTTTCGTCACGTGAATATTTACGTTAAAACGGGATCACCGTGGATGGTCTTCGATTTACCATCCCTGGAGAGTGGTGCACCATGGTACTGTTCCATTTCAAATCCATGCACCCATTTCTAAAAGTCGTACGGCACTGTTTTGGCATTTTTGACGGATGTTGCACCTTGCACCGTAAATGTTGCACCCTGTGGATATCAATTCTTCGGACGACCATAACTGTTGGCTCGTTTAGAGTTACCGGAGCCATAACCAGTCAAAACGAAGCTCTCTGTGAGTTTTATGGTTTTGACGGCTTTAAGCCGTCAATGGATAGTTTCATACCCAAAAAAGGCTATACGAACCTCAATCGGGTCTCTGAAGTTTTTAATCTTCTTTTTTTCGTTACGTGAATTTTTACGTTAAAAGGAGATCACCTAGGCTGGTCTTCGATTTACCATCCCTGCAGAGTGGTGCACCATGGTACTGTTCCATTTCAAATCCATGCACCCATTTCTAAAAGTCGCATGGCGCTGTTTCGGCATTTTGGACGGATGTTGCACCTTGCACCGTAGATGTTGCACCTTGTGGATATCGATTTTTCGGACGGCCATAACTGTTGGCTCGTTTAGAGTTATGGGAGCCTTAACCAGTCAAAACGAAGCTCTCTGTGAGTTCTATGGCTTTGACGGCTTTAAGCCGTCAATGGATAGTTACATACCCAAAAAAGGCTTTCAGAACCGCAATCGGGTCTTTGAAGTTTTTAGCCTTCTTTTTTTCGTCACGTGAATTTTTTCGTTAAAACGGGATCACCGTGGCTGGTCTTCGATTTACCATCCCTGGATAGTGGTGCACCATGATACTGTTCCATTTCAAATCCATGCACCCATTTCTAAATGTCGCACGGCGCTGTTTCGGCATTTTGGACGGATGTTGCACCTTGCACCGCAGATGTTGCACCCTGTGGATATCGATTCTTCGGACGACCATAATTGTTGGATCGTTTAGAGTTACGGGAGCCATAACCAGTCCAAACGAAGATCTCTGTGAGTTCTACGGATTTGACGAGTTTAAGCCGTCAATGGATAGTTTCATACCCAAAATTAGCTATCCGAACCTCAATCGGGTCTTTGGAGTTTTTAGCCTACTTTTTTTCGTCACATGAATTTTTACGTTAAAACGAGATCACTGTGCCTGGTCTTCGATTTACCATCCTTGGAGAGTGGTGCACCATGGTACTGTTCCATTTCAAATCCATGCACCCATTTCTAAAAGTCGCACGGCGCTGTTTCGGCATTTTGGACGGATGTTGCACCTTGCACCACAGATGTTGCACCTTGTGGATATCGATTCTTGGGACGGCCATAACCGTTGGCTCGTTTAGAGTTACGGGAACCTTAACCAGTCAAAATGAAGCTCTCTGTGAGTTCTACGGCTTTGATGGCTTTAAGCCGTCAATGGATAGTTTCGTACCCAAAAAAGGCTATCAGAACCTCAGTCGGGTCTCTGAAATTTTTAGCCTTCTTTTTTTCGTCACGTGAATTCTTACGTTAAAACGGGATCACCGTGGCTGGTCTTCGATTTACCATCCCTGGATAGTGGTGCACCATGATACTGTTCCATTTCAAATCCATGCACCCATTTATAAAAGTCGCACGGCGCTGTTTCGTCATTTCGGACGGATGTTACACATTGCACCGTAGATGTTGCACCCTGTGGATATCGATTCTTCGGACGGCCATAACTGTTGGCTCGTTTAGAGTTATGGGAGCCATAACCAGTCCAAACGAAGCTCTCTGTGAGTTCTACGGATTTGATAGCTTTAAGCCGTCAATGGATAGTTTCATACCCAAAAAGGCTATCTGAACCTCAATCGGGTTTCTAAAATTTTTTACCCTTCTTATTTTTCGTCACGTGAATATTTACGTTAAAACGGGATCACCGTGGATGGTCTTCGATTTACCATCCCTGGAGAGTGGTGCACCATGGTACTGTTCCATTTCAAATCCATGCACCCATTTCTAAAAGTCGTACGGCACTGTTTTGGCATTTTTGACGGATGTTGCACCTTGCACCGTAAATGTTGCACCCTGTGGATATCAATTCTTCGGACGACCATAACTGTTGGCTCGTTTAGAGTTACCGGAGCCATAACCAGTCAAAACGAAGCTCTCCGTGAGTTTTATGGTTTTGACGGCTTTAAGCCGTCAATGGATAGTTTCATACCCAAAAAAGGCTATACGAACCTCAATCGGGTCTCTGAAGTTTTTAATCTTCTTTTTTTCGTTACGTGAATTTTTACGTTAAAAGGAGATCACCTAGGCTGGTCTTCGATTTACCATCCCTGCAGAGTGGTGCACCATGGTACTGTTCCATTTCAAATCCATGCACCCATTTCTAAAAGTCGCATGGCGCTGTTTCGGCATTTTGGACGGATGTTGCACCTTGCACCGTAGATGTTGCACCTTGTGGATATCGATTTTTCGGACGGCCATAACTGTTGGCTCGTTTAGAGTTATGGGAGCCTTAACCAGTCAAAACGAAGCTCTCTGTGAGTTCTATGGCTTTGACGGCTTTAAGCCGTCAATGGATAGTTACATACCCAAAAAAGGCTTTCAGAACCGCAATCGGGTCTTTGAAGTTTTTAGCCTTCTTTTTTTCGTCACGTGAATTTTTTCGTTAAAACGGGATCACCGTGGCTGGTCTTCGATTTACCATCCCTGGATAGTGGTGCACCATGATACTGTTCCATTTCAAATCCATGCACCCATTTCTAAATGTCGCACGGCGCTGTTTCGGCATTTTGGACGGATGTTGCACCTTGCACCGCAGATGTTGCACCCTGTGGATATCGATTCTTCGGACGACCATAATTGTTGGATCGTTTAGAGTTACGGGAGCCATAACCAGTCCAAACGAAGATCTCTGTGAGTTCTACGGATTTGACGAGTTTAAGCCGTCAATGGATAGTTTCATACCCAAAATTAGCTATCCGAACCTCAATCGGGTCTTTGGAGTTTTTAGCCTACTTTTTTTCGTCACATGAATTTTTACGTTAAAACGAGATCACTGTGCCTGGTCTTCGATTTACCATCCTTGGAGAGTGGTGCACCATGGTACTGTTCCATTTCAAATCCATGCACCCATTTCTAAAAGTCCCACGGCGCTGTTTCGGCATTTTGGACGGATGTTGCACCTTGCACCACAGATGTTGCACCTTGTGGATATCGATTCTTGGGACGGCCATAACCGTTGGCTCGTTTAGAGTTACGGGAACCTTAACCAGTCAAAATGAAGCTCTCTGTGAGTTCTACGGCTTTGATGGCTTTAAGCCGTCAATGGATAGTTTCGTACCCAAAAAAGGCTATCAGAACCTCAGTCGGGTCTCTGAAATTTTTAGCCTTCTTTTTTTCGTCACGTGAATTCTTACGTTAAAACGGGATCACCGTGGCTGGTCTTCGATTTACCATCCCTGGATAGTGGTGCACCATGATACTGTTCCATTTCAAATCCATGCACCCATTTATAAAAGTCGCACGGCGCTGTTTCGTCATTTCGGACGGATGTTACACATTGCACCGTAGATGTTGCACCCTGTGGATATCGATTCTTCGGACGGCCATAACTGTTGGCTCGTTTAGAGTTATGGGAGCCATAACCAGTCCAAACGAAGCTCTCTGTGAGTTCTACGGATTTGATAGCTTTAAGCCGTCAATGGATAGTTTCATACCCAAAAAGGCTATCTGAACCTCAATCGGGTTTCTAAAATTTTTTACCCTTCTTATTTTTCGTCACGTGAATATTTACGTTAAAACGGGATCACCGTGGATGGTCTTCAATTTACCATCCCTGGAGAGTGGTGCACCATGGTACTGTTCCATTTCAAATCCATGCACCCATTTCTAAAAGTCGTACGGCACTGTTTTGGCATTTTTGACGGATGTTGCACCTTGCACCGTAAATGTTGCACCCTGTGGATATCAATTCTTCGGACGACCATAACTGTTGGCTCGTTTAGAGTTACCGGAGCCATAACTAGTCAAAATGAAGCTCTCTGTGAGTTTTACGGTTTTGACGGCTTTAAGCCGTCAATGGATAGTTTCATACCCAAAAAAGGCTATACGAACCTCAATCGGGTCTCTGAAGTTTTTAATCTTCTTTTTTTCGTTACGTGAATTTTTACGTTAAAAGGAGATCACCTAGGCTGGTCTTCGATTTACCATCCCTGCAGAGTGGTGCACCATGGTACTGTTCCATTTCAAATCCATGCACCCATTTCTAAAAGTCGCATGGCGCTGTTTCGGCATTTTGGACGGATGTTGCACCTTGCACCGTAGATGTTGCACCTTGTGGATATCGATTTTTCGGACGGCCATAACTGTTGGCTCGTTTAGAGTTATGGGAGCCTTAACCAGTCAAAACGAAGCTCTCTGTGAGTTCTATGGCTTTGACGGCTTTAAGCCGTCAATGGATAGTTACATACCCAAAAAAGGCTTTCAGAACCGCAATCGGGTCTTTGAAGTTTTTAGCCTTCTTTTTTTCGTCACGTGAATTTTTTCGTTAAAACGGGATCACCGTGGCTGGTCTTCGATTTACCATCCCTGGATAGTGGTGCACCATGATACTGTTCCATTTCAAATCCATGCACCCATTTCTAAATGTCGCACGGCGCTGTTTCGGCATTTTGGACGGATGTTGCACCTTGCACCGCAGATGTTGCACCCTGTGGATATCGATTCTTCGGACGATCATAATTGTTGGATCGTTTAGAGTTACGGGAGCCATAACCAGTCCAAACGAAGATCTCTGTGAGTTCTACGGATTTGACGAGTTTAAGCCGTCAATGGATAGTTTCATACCCAAAATTAGCTATCCGAACCTCAATCGGGTCTTTGGAGTTTTTAGCCTTCTTTTTTTCGTCACATGAATTTTTACGTTAAAACGAGATCACTGTGCCTGGTCTTCGATTTACCATCCTTGGAGAGTGGTGCACCATGGTACTGTTCCATTTCAAATCCATGCACCCATTTCTAAAAGTCGCACGGCGCTGTTTCGGCATTTTGGACGGATGTTGCACCTTGCACCACAGATGTTGCACCTTGTGGATATCGATTCTTGGGACGGCCATAACCGTTGGCTCGTTTAGAGTTACGGGAACCTTAACCAGTCAAAATGAAGCTCTCTGTGAGTTCTACGGCTTTGACGGCTTTAAGCCGTCAATGGATAGTTTCGTACCCAAAAAAGGCTATCAGAACCTCAGTCGGGTCTCTGAAATTTTTAGCCTTCTTTTTTTCGTCACGTGAATTCTTACGTTAAAACGGGATCACCGTGGCTGGTCTTCGATTTACCATCCCTGGATAGTGGTGCACCATGATACTGTTCCATTTCAAATCCATGCACCCATTTATAAAAGTCGCACGGCGCTGTTTCGTCATTTCGGACGGATGTTACACATTGCACCGTAGATGTTGCACCCTGTAGATATCGATTCTTCGGACGGCCATAACTGTTGGCTCGTTTAGAGTTATGGGAGCCATAACCAGTCCAAACGAAGCTCTCTGTGAGTTCTACGGATTTGATAGCTTTAAGCCGTCAATGGATAGTTTCATACCCAAAAAGGCTATCTGAACCTCAATCGGGTTTCTAAAATTTTTTACCCTTCTTATTTTTCGTCACGTGAATATTTACGTTAAAACGGGATCACCGTGGATGGTCTTCGATTTACAATCCCTAGAGAGTGGTGCACCATGGTACTGTTCCATTTCAAATCCATGCACCCATTTCTAAAAGTCGTACGTCACTGTTTTGGCATTTTTGACGGATGTTGCACCTTGCACCGTAAACGTTGCACCCTGTGGATATCAATTCTTCGGACGACCATAACTGTTGGCTCGTTTAGAGTTACCGGAGCCATAACTAGTCAAAACGAAGCTCTCTGTGAGTTTTACGGTTTTGACGTTTTTAAGCCGTCAATGGATAGTTTCATACCCAAAAAAGGCTATACGAACCTCAATCGGGTCTCTGAAGTTTTTAATCTTCTTTTTTTCGTTACGTGAATTTTTACGTTAAAAGGAGATCACCTAGGCTGGTCTTCGATTTACCATCCCTGCAGAGTGGTGCACCATGGTACTGTTCCATTTCAAATCCATGCACCCATTTCTAAAAGTCGCATGGCGCTGTTTCGGCATTTTGGACGGATGTTGCACCTTGCACCGTAGATGTTGCACCTTGTGGATATCGATTTTTCGGACGGCCATAACTGTTGGCTCGTTTAGAGTTATGGGAGCCTTAACCAGTCAAAACGAAGCTCTTTGTGAGTTCTATGGCTTTGACGGCTTTAAGCCGTCAATGGATAGTTACATACCCAAAAAAGGCTTTCAGAACCGCAATCGGGTCTTTGAAGTTTTTAGCCTTCTTTTTTTCGTCACGTGAATTTTTTCGTTAAAACGGGATCACCGTGGCTGGTCTTCGATTTACCATCCCTGGATAGTGGTGCACCATGATACTGTTCCATTTCAAATCCATGCACCCATTTCTAAATGTCGCACGGCGCTGTTTCGGCATTTTGGACGGATGTTGCACCTTGCACCGCAGATGTTGCACCCTGTGGATATCGATTCTTCGGACGACCATAATTGTTGGATCGTTTAGAGTTACGGGAGCCATAACCAGTCCAAACGAAGATCTCTGTGAGTTCTACGGATTTGACGAGTTTAAGCCGTCAATGGATAGTTTCATACCCAAAATTAGCTATCCGAACCTCAATCGGGTCTTTGGAGTTTTTAGCCTTCTTTTTTTCGTCACATGAATTTTTACGTTAAAACGAGATCACTGTGCCTGGTCTTCGATTTACCATCCTTGGAGAGTGGTGCACCATGGTACTGTTCCATTTCAAATCCATGCACCCATTTCTAAAAGTCGCACGGCGCTGTTTCGGCATTTTGGACGGATGTTGCACCTTGCACCACAGATGTTGCACCTTGTGGATATCGATTCTTGGGACGGCCATAACCGTTGGCTCGTTTAGAGTTACGGGAACCTTAACCAGTCAAAATGAAGCTCTCTGTGAGTTCTACGGCTTTGACGGCTTTAAGCCGTCAATGGATAGTTTCGTACCCAAAAAAGGCTATCAGAACCTCAGTCGGGTCTCTGAAATTTTTAGCCTTCTTTTTTTCGTCACGTGAATTCTTACGTTAAAACGGGATCACCGTGGCTGGTCTTCGATTTACCATCCCTAGATAGTGGTGCACCATGATACTGTTCCATTTCAAATCCATGCACCCATTTCTAATAGTCGCACGGCGCTGTTTCGGCATTTTGGACGGATGTTGCACCTTGCACCGCAGATGTTGCAGCCTGTGGATATCAATTCTTCGGACGGCCATAACTGTTGGCTCGTTTAGAGTTACGGGAGCCATAACCAGTCCAAACGAAGCTTTCTGTGAGTTCTACGGATTTGACCGCTTAAACCGTCAATGGAAAGTTTCATACCCAAAAAAGGCTATCCAAACCTCAATCGGGGCTTTGAATTTTTTTAGCTTCATTTTTTCATCAAGTGAATTTTTACGTTAAAACGGGATCACCGTGGCTGGTCTTTGATTTACCATCCATGGAGAGTGGTGCACCATGGTACTGTTCCATTTCAAATCCCTGCACCCATTTCTAAAAGTCACACGGTGCTGTTTCGGCATTTCAGGCGGATGTTGCACCTTGCACTGCAGATGTTGCACCCTATGGAAATCGATTCTTCGGACGGCCATAACTGTTGGCTCATTTATAGTTACGAGATCCATAACCAGTCAAAACGAAGCTCTTTGTGAGTTCTACGGCTTTGATGGCTTTAAGCCGTCAATGGATAGTTTCTTACCCAAAAAAGGCTATCTGAACCTTAATCGGGGTTCTGAAGTTTTTTAGCCTTCATTTTTTGGTCAAGTGAATTTTTACGTTAAAATGGGATCACCGTGGCTGGTCTTCAATTTACCATCCCTGGAGAGTGGTGCACCATGGTACTGTTCCATTTCAAAACCATGCACCCATTTCTAAAAGTCGTACGACACTGTTTCGGCATTTTTGATGGATGTTGCACCTTGCACTGTAGATGTTGCATCCTGTGGATATCGATTCTTCGGACAACGATAACTGTTGGCTCGTTTAGAGTTACGGGAGCTAAAACCAGTCAAAACGAAGCTCTCTGTGAGTTTCACGGTTTTGATTGCTTTAAGCCGTCAATGGATAGTTTCATACCCAAAAAAGGCTATCCGAACCTCAATCAGGTCTCTAAAATTTTTAGCCTTCTTTTTTTCGTCACGTGAATTTTTACGTTAAAACGAGATCACTGTGGCTCGTCTTCGATTTACCATCCCTGGAGAGTGGGGCACCATGGTACTATTCCATTTCAAATCCATGCACCCATTTCTAAAAGTCGCACGACGCTGTTTTGGCATTTTGGACGGATGTTGCAGCTTGCACCGCAGATGTTGCACCTTGTGGATATCGATTCTTCGGACGGCCATCACTGTTGGCTCGTTTAGAGTTACGGGAGCCTTAACCAGTCGAAACGAAGCTCTCTGTGATTTCAACGGCATTGACGGCTTTTTAAGCTGTCAATGGTTAGTTTCATACCCAAAAAAGGCTTTCAGAACCTCAATCGGGTCTTTGAAGTTTTTAGCCTTATTTTTTTCGTCACGTGAATTTTTACGTTAAAACGGGATCACCGTGGCTGGTCTTCGATTTACCATCCCTGCATAGTGGTGCACCATGATAATGTTCCATTTCAAATCCATGTACACATTTCTAAAAGTCGCACGGCGCTGTTTCAGCATTTTGGACGGATGTTGCACCTTGCACCGCAGATGTTGAACCCAATGGATATCGATTCTTCGGAAGGCCAGAACTGTTGGCTCGTTTAGAGTTACAGGAGCCATAACCATTCCAAATAAATCTCTCTGTGAGTTCTACATATTTGATGACTTTAAGCTGTAAATAGATAGTTTCGTACCCAAAAAAGACTATCCGAACCTCAATCGGGTCTTTGGAATTTTTTAGCTTTATTTTTTTCGTCACGTGAATTTTTACGTTAAAACGGGATCACTGTGGCTGGTCTTCGATTTACCATCCCTGGAGAGTGGTGCACCATGGTACTGTTCCATTTCAAATCCCTGCACCCATTTCTAAAAGTCGCACGGCGTTGTTTCGGCATTTCGGACGGATGTTGCACCATGCACCGCATGTTGCACCCGATGGATATCGATTCTTCGGACGGCCATAACTGTTGGCTCGTTTAGAGTTACGGGTGCCATAACCAGTCAAAAAGAAGCTCTCTGTGAGTTCTACGGCTTTGACAGCTTTAAGCCGTCAATGGATAGATTCATACCCAAAAAAAGCTATCCGAACCTCAATCGGGTCTCTCAAGTTTTTTAGCCTTTTTTTCGTCACGTGAATTTTTACGTTAAAATGGGATCAACGTTGCTATTCTTCGATTTACCATCCTTGGAAAGTGGTGCACCATGGTATTGTTCCATTTCATATCCCTGCACCCATTTCTAAAAGTCGCACGGTGCAGTTTCGGCATTTCGGACCGATGTTGCACCTTGCACCGTACATGTTGCACCCTGTGAAAATCAATTCTTCAGACGTCCATAACTGTCGGCTCGTTTAGAGTTATGGGAGCCATAACTAGTCAAAACGAAGCTCTCTGTGAGTTCTACGGCTTTGACGGCTTTAAGTCGTCAATGGATATTTTCATACCCAAAAAAGGCTATCCGAACCACAATCGGGTCTCTGAAGTTTTTTGCATTCTTTTTTTCGTCACGTGAATTTTTACGTTAAAACGAGATCACCGTGCCTGGTCTTTGATTTACCATCCCTAGAGAGTGGTGCACCATGGTACTGTTCCATTTCAAATCCATGCACCCATTTCTAAAAGTCGCACGGCGCTGTTTCGGCATTTTGGACGGATGTTGCACCTTGCACCGCAGATGTTACACCTTGTGGATATCGATTCTTCGGACGACCATAACTGTCGGCTCGTTTAGAGTTACGGGAGCCATAACCAGTCAAAACAAAGCTCTCTGTGAGTTCTACGGCTTTGGCGGCTTTAAGCCATCAATGGATAGTTTCATACCCAAAAAGGCTATCCAAACCTCAATCGGGTCTCTAAAGTTTTTTGCCTTCTTTTTTTCGTCACGTGAATTTTTACGTTAAAACGAGATCACTGTGCCTGGTCTTCGATTTACCATCCCTGAAGAGTGGTGCACCATGGTACTGTTCCATTTCAAATCCATGCACCCATTTCTAAAAGTCGCACGGCGCTGTTTCGGTATTTTGGATGGATGTTGCATCTTGCACCGCAGATGTTGCACCTTGCGGATATCGATTCTTCGGACGACCATAACTGTTGGCTCGTTCAAAGTTACGGGAGCCATAACCAGTCAAAACGAAGCTTTCTGTGAGTTTAACGGTTTTGACGGCTTTACGCCGTCAATTGATAGTTTCATACCCAAAAAAGGCTATCCGAACCTCAATCAGGTCACTGAAGTTTTTAGCCTTCTTTTTTTCGTCACGTGAATTTTTACGTTAAAACGAGATCACCTCGCCTGGTCTTCGATTTACCATTCCTAGAGAGTGGTGCACCATGGTACTGTTCCATTTCGAATCCATGCACCCATTTCTGAAAGTAGCACGGCGCTGTTTCGGCATTTTGGACGGATGTTGCGCCTTGTGGATATCGATTATTCGGACGGCCATAACTGTTGGCTCGTTTAGTGTTACAGGAGCCTTAACCAGTCAAAACGAAGCTTTTTATGAGTTCTATGGCTTTGACAGCTTTAAGCCGTCAATGGATAGTTTCATACCCAAAAAAGGCTATCAGAACCTCAATCGGGTCTCTGAAGTTTTTAGCCTTCTTTTTTTCGTCACGTGAATTTTTATGTTAAAACGGGATCACCGTGGCTGGTCTTCAATTTACCATTCCTGGATAGTGGTGCACCATGATACTGTTCCATTTCAAATCCATGCACCCATTTATAAAAGTCGCATGGCGCTGTTTCGGTATTTTAGACGGATGTTACACATTGCACCGTAGATGTTGCACCCTGTGGATATCGATTCTTCGGACGGCCATAACTATTGGCTCGTTTAGAGTTATGGGAGCCATAACCAGTCCAAATGAAGCTCTCTGTGAGTTCTACGGATTTGATAGCTTTAAGCCGTCAATGGATAGTTTCATACCCAAAAAGGCTATCTGAACCTCAGTCGGGTTTCTAAAATTTTTTACCCTTCTTTTTTTTCGTCACGTGAATATTTACGTTAAAACGGGATCACCATGGCTGGTCTTCGATTTACCATCCCTGAAGAGTGGTTCACCATGGTACTGTTCCATTTCAAATCCATGCACCCATTTCTAAAAGTCGCACGGCACTGTTTTGGCATTTTGGACGAATGTTGCATCTTGCACCGCAGATGTTGCACCTTGTGGATATCGATTTTTCGGACGGCTATAACTGTTGGCTCGTTTAGAGTTAGGTGAGCCTTAACCAGTCAAAACGAAGCTCTCTGTGAGTTCTACGACTTTGACGGCTTTAAGCCATCAATGGATAGTTTCATACCCAAAAAAGGCTTTCAGAACCGCAATCGGGTCTCTGAAGTTTTTAGCCTTCTTTTTTTCATCACGTGAATTTTTACGTTAAAACGGGATCACCGTGGCTGGTCTTCGATTTACCATCCCTGAAGAATGGTGCACCATGGTACTGTTCCATTTCAAATCCCTGCACCCATTTCTAAAAGTCGCACGGTGCTGTTTCGGCATTTGGGACGGATGTTGGACCTTGCACCGCAGATGTTGCACCCTGGGAAAATCGATTCTTCGGACAGCCATAACTGTTGGCTCGTTTAGAGTTACGGGAGCCATAACTAGTAAAAACGAAGCTCTCTATGAGTTCTACGGCTTTGACGGCTTTAAGCCATCAATGGATAGTTTCATAGCCAAAAAAGGCTATCCGAACCTCCATCGGGGCTCTGAAGTTTTTTAGCCTTCATTTTTTCGTCATGTGAATTTTTACGTTAAAATGGGATCACCGTGGCTGGTCTTCGATTTACCATCCATGGAGAGTGGTGCACCATGGTACTGTTCCATTTCAAATCACGGCACCCATTTCTAAAAGTCGCACGGTGTTGTTTCGACATTTCAGATGGATGTTGCACCTTGCACCGCAGATGTTGCACCCTGTGGAAATTGATTCTTCGGACGGCCATAAATGTTGGCTTGTTTATAATTACGGGAGCCATAACTAGTCAAAATGAAGCTCTTTGTGAGTTCTATGGCTTTCATGTCTTTAAGCCGTCAATGGATAGTTTCATACCCAAAAAAGGCTATCAGAACCTCAATCGGGTCTCTGAAGTTTTTAGCCTTCTTTTTTTCATCACGTGAATTTTTACGTTAAAACGAGATCACCGTGGCTGGTCTTCAATTTACCATCCCTGGAGAGTGGTGCACCATGGTACTGTTCCATTTCAAATCCATGCACCCATTTCTAAGTCGCACGGCGCTGTTTCGGCATTTTGGACAGATGTTGCACCTTGCACTGCAGATGTTTCACCTTGTGGATATCGATTCTTCTGACGGACATAACTGTTGGCTCGTTTAGAGTTACGGGAGCCTTAACCAGTGAAAATGAAGCTCTATGTGAGTTTTACGGCTTTGACGGCTTTAAGCCGTCAATGGATAGTTTCATACCCAAAAAAGGCTATAAGAACCTCAATCGGGTCTCTGAAGTTTTTAGCCTTCTTTTTTCATCAAGTGAATTTTTACGTTAAAACGGGATCACCGTGGCTGGTCTTCGATTTACCATCCCTGGATAGTGGTGCACCATGATACTGTAACATTTCAAATCCATGCACCCATTTCTATAAGTCGCACGGCGCTGTTTCGGCATTTTGGACTGATGTTGCACCTTGCACCGCAGATGTTGCACCCTGTGGATATTGATTCTTCGGACGGCCATAACTGTTGGCTCGTTTAGAGTTACGGGAGCCATAACCAGTCCAAACGAAGCTCTCTGTGAGTTCTACGGATTTGACGGCTTTAAGCCGTCAATGGATACTTTCATGCCCAAAAAAGGCTATCCGAACCTCAATCGGGGCTCTGAAGTTTTTTAGCCTTCATTTTTTCGTCAAGTGAATTTTTACGTTAATACGGGATCACCGTGGTTGGTCTTTGATTTACCATCCATGGAGAGTGGTTCACCATGGTACTGTTCCATTTCAAATCACTGCACCTATTTCTAAAAGTCGCACGGTGCTGTTTCGGCATTTCGGACGGATGTTGCACCTTGTACTGCAGATGTTGCACCCTGTGGAAATTGATTCTACGGACGGCCATAACTGTTGGCTCGTTTAGAGTTACGAGAGCCATAACCAGTCCAAACGAAGCTCTCTGTGAGTTCTACGGATTTGACGGCTTTAAGCCGTCAATGGATAGTTTCATACCCAAAAAGGCTATCTGAACCTCAATCGGGTGTCTGATGTTTTTAGCCTTCTTTTTTTTGTCACGTGAATTTTTACGTTAAAACGAGATCACCGTGCCTGGTCTTCGATTTACCATCCCTAGAGAGTGGTGCACCATGGTACTATTCCATTTCAAATCCATGCACCATTTCTAAAAGTCGCATGGCGCTGTTTCGGCATTTTGGACGGATGTTGCACCTTGCCCCGCAGATCTTGCACCTTGTGGATATCGATTCTTCGGACGGCCATAACTGTTGGCTCGTTTATAGTTACGGGAGCCTTAACCAGTCAAAACGAAGCTCTCTGTGAGTTCTACGGCTTTGACAGCTTTAAGCCGTCAATGGATAGTTTCATACCCAAAAAAGGCTATCCGAACCTCAATCGGGGCTCTGAAGTTTTTTAGCCTTCTTTTTTTGGTAAAGTGAATTTTTACGTTAAAATGGGATCACCGTGGCTGGTCTTCGATTTACCATCCCTGGAGAGTGGTGCACCATGGTACTGTTCCATTTCAAACACATGCACCCATTTCTAAAAGTCGTACGGCACTGTTTCGGCATTTTTGACGGATGTTGCACCTTGCATCGCAGATGTTGCACCCTATGGATATCGATTCTTCGGACGACCATAACTGTTGGCTCGTTTAGAGTTACCGGAGCCATAACCATTCAAAACGAAGCTCTCTGTGAGTTTTACGGTTTTGACGGCTTTAAGCCGTCAATGGATAGTTTCATACCCAAAAAAGGCTATCCAAACCTCAATCAGGCCTCCGAAGTTTTTTAGCCTTCATTTTTTGGTCAAGTGAATTTTTACGTTAAAACGGGATCACCGTGGCTGGTCTTCGATTTACCATCCCTGGAGAGTGGTGCACCATGGTACCGTTCCATTTCAAACCCATGCACCCATTTCTAAAAGTCGTACGGCACTGTTTCGGCATTTTTGACGGATGTTGCACCTTGCACCGCAGATGTTGCACCCTGTGGATATCGATTCTTTGGACGACCATAACTGTTGGCTCGTTTATAGTTACGGGAGCCATAACCAGTCAAAACGAAGCTCTCTGTCAGTTTTACGGTTTTGATGGCTTTAAGCCGTCAATGAATAGTTTCTTACCTAAAAATGCTATCCGAACCTCAATCGGGTCTCTGAAGTTTTTAGCCTTCTTTTTTTCGTCACGTGAATTTTTACGTTAAAACGAGATCACCGTGGCTGGTCTTCGATTTACCATCCCTGGAGAGTGGTGCACCCTGGTACTGTTCCATTTCAAATCCATGCACCCATTTCTAAAAGTCGCACGGCGCTGTTTCGGCATTTTGGACGGATGTTGCACCTTGCACCGCAGATGTTGCACCTTGTGGATATCGATTCTTCGGACGGCCATCACTGTTGGCTCGTTTAGAGTTACGGGAGCCTTAACCAGTAGAAACGAAGCTCTCTGTGAGTTCAACGGAATTGATGGCTTTTTAAGCCGTCAATGGTTAGTTTCATACCCAAAAAAGGCTTTCAGAACCTCAATCGGGTCTCTGAAGTTTTTAGCCTTATTTTTTTCGTCACGTGAATTTTTACGTTAAAACGGGATCACCGTGGCTGGTCTTCGATTTACCATCCCTGCATAGTGGTGCACCATGATAATGTTCCATTTCAAATCCATGTACCCATTTCTAAAAGTCGCACGGCGCTGTTTCATCATTTTGGACGGATGTTGCACCTTGCACCGCAGATGTTGCACCCAATGGATATCGATTCTTCGAAAGGTCATAACTGTTGGCTCGTTTAGAGTTACAGGAGCCATAACCAGTCCAAATAAATCTCTCTGTGAGTTCTACATATTTGACAGCTTTAAGCCGTAAATAGATAGTTTCATACCCAAAAAAGGCTATCCGAACCTCAATCGGGGCTCTGAAGTTTTTTAGCCTTCATTTTTTGGTCAAGTGAATTTTTACGTCAAAACAGGATCACCGTGGCTGGTCTTCGATTTACCATCCCTAGAGAGTGGTGCACCATGGTACTGTTCCATTTCAAATCCCTACACCCATTTCTAAAAGTCGCATGACGCTGTTTCGGCATTTCAGACGGATGTTGCACCATGCACCGCAGATGTTGCACCCTGTGGATATCGATTCTTTGGACGACCATAATTGTTGGCTTGTTTAGAGTTACGGGAGCCATAACCAGTCAAAACAAAGCTCTCTGTGAGTTTTACGGTTTTGATGGCTTTAAGCCGTCAATGGATAGTTTCATACCCAAAAAAGGCTTTCAGAACCGCAATCGGGTCTCTGAAGTTTTTAGCCTTCTTTTTTTCGTCACGTGAATTTTTACGTTAAAACGGGATCACCGTGGCTGGTCTTCGATTTACCATCCCTGAAGAATGGTGCACCATGGTACTGTTCCATTTCAAATCCCTGCACCTATTTCTAAAAGTCGCACGGTGCTGTTTCGGCATTTCGGACGGATGTTGGACCTTGCACCGCAGATGTTGCTCCCTGGGAAAATCGATTCTTCGGACAGCCATAACTGTTGGCTCGTTTAGAGTTACGGGAGCCATAACTAGTAAAAACGAAGCTCTCTATGAGTTCTACTGCTTTGACGGTTTTAAGCCATCAATGGATAGTTTCATACCCAAAAAAGGCTATCCGAACCTCCATCGGGGCTCTGAAGTTTTTTAGCCTTCATTTTTCGTCATGTGAATTTTTACGTTAAAATGGGATCACCGTGGCTGGTCTTCGATTTACCATCCATGGAGAGTGGTGCACCATGATACTGTTCCATTTCAAATCACTGCACCCATTTCTAAAAGTCGCACGGTGCTGTTTCGGCATTTCGGACGGATGTTGCACCTTGCACCGCAGATGTTGCACGCTGTGGAAATTGATTCTTCGGACGGCCATAAATGTTGGCTTGTTTATTGTAACGGGAGCCATAACCAGTCAAAATGAAGCTCTTTGTGAGTTCTATGGCTTTCATGTCTTTAAGCCGTCAATGGATAGTTTCATACCCAAAAAAGGCTATCAGAACCTCAATCGGGTCTCTGAAGTTTTTAGCCTTCTTTTTTTCATCACGTGAATTTTTACGTTAAAACGAGATCACCGTGGCTGGTCTTCAATTTACCATTCCTGGATAGTGGTGCACCATGGTACTGTTCCATTTCAAATCCATGCACCCATTTCTAAGTCGCACGGCGCTGTTTCGGCATTTTGGACAGATGTTGCACCTTGCACCGCAGATGTTTCACCTTGTGGATATCGATTCTTCGGACGGACATAACTGTTGGCTCGTTTAGAGTTATGGGAGACTTAACCAGTGAAAACGAAACTCTCTGTGAGTTTTACGGCTTTGACGGCTTTAAGCTGTCAATGGATAGTTTCATACCCAAAAAAGGCTATCAGAACCTCAATCGGGTCTCTGAAGTTTTTAGCCTTCTTTTTTTCGTCAAGTGAATTTTTACGTTAAAACGGGATCACCGTGGCTGGTCTTCGATATACCATCCCTGGATAGTGGTGCACCATGATACTGTTCCATTTCAAATCCATGCACCCATTTCTATAAGTCGCACGGCGCTGTTTTGGCATTTTGGACTGATGTTGCACCTTGCACCGCAGATGTTGCACCCTGTGGATATTGATTCTTCGGACGGCCATAACTGTTGGCTCGTTTAGAGTTACGGGAGCCATAACCAGTCCAAACGAAGCTCTCTGTGAGTTCTACGGATTTGACGGCTTTAAGCCGTCAATGGATAGTTTCATGCCCAAAAAAGGCTATCCGAACCTCAATCGGGTCTCTGAAGTTTTTTAGCCTTCATTTTTTCGTCAAGTGAATTTTTACGTTAATACGGGATCACCATGGTTGGTATTTGATTTACCATCCATGGAGAGTGGTTCACCATGGTACTGTTCCATTTCAAATCACTGCACCCATTTCTAAAAGTCGCACGGTGTTGTTTCGGCATTTCGGACGGATGTTGCACCTGGTACCGCAGATGTTGCACCCTGTGGAAATTGATTCTACGGACGGCCATAACTGTTGGCTCGTTTAGAGTTACGAGAGCCATAACCAGTCCAAACGAAGCTCTCTGTGTGTTCTACGGATTTGACGGCTTTAAGCCGTCAATGGATAGTTTCATACCCAAAAAGGCTATCTGAACCTCAATCGGGTCTCTGATGTTTTTAGCCTTCTTTTTTTTATCACGTGAATTTTTACGTTAAAACGAGATCACCGTGCCTGGTCTTCGATTTAACATCCCTAGAGAGTGGTGCACCATGGTACTGTTCCATTTCAAATCCATGCACCATTTCTAAAAGTCGCACGGCGCTGTTTCGGCATTTTGGACGGATGTTGCACCTTGCCCCGCAAATCTTGCACCCTGTGGATATTGATTCTTCGAACAGCCATAACTGTTGGCTCATTTAGAGTTACGGGAGCCATAACCTGTCCAAACGAAGCTCTCTGTGAGTTCTACGGATTTGACGGCTTTAAGCCGTCAATGGATAGTTTCATACCCAAAAAAGGCTATATGAACCTCAATCGGAGCTCTGAAGTTTTTTAGCCTTCATTTTTTCGTCAAGTGAATTTTTACGTTAAAATGTTATCACCGTGGCTGGTCTTCGATTTTCCATCCCTGGTGAGTGGTGCACCATGGTACTGTTCCATTTCAAACCCCTGCACCCATTTCTAAAAGTCGCACGGTGCTGTTTCATCATTTCGGACGGATGTTGCATCTTGCACCGTAGATGTTGCACCATGTGGAAATCGATTCTTCGGACGGCCATAACTGTTGGCTCGTTTAGAGTTACGGGAGCCATAACCAAACAAAAAGAAGCTCTTTGTGAGTTCTACGGTTTTGATGGCTTTAAGCCGTCAATGGATAGTTTCATACCCAAAAAAGGCTATCCGAACCTCAATCGGGGCTCTGAAGTTTTTTAGCATTCATTTTTTGGTCAAGTGAATTTTTACGTTAAAACGGGATCACCGTGGCTGGTCTTCGATTTACCATCTCTGGAGAGTGGTGCACCATGGTACTGTTCCATTTCAAACCTATGCACCCATTTCTAAAAGTCATAAGGCACTGTTTCGGCATTTTTGACGGATGTTGCACCTTGCACCGCAGATGTTGCACCTTGTGGATATCTATTTTTCGGACGGCCATAATTGTTGGCTCGTTTAGATTTATGGGAGCCTTAACCAGTCAAAACAAAGCTCTCTGTGATTTCTACGGCTTTGATGGCTTTAAGCCGTCAATGGATAGTTTCATACCCAAAAAAGGCTTTCAGAACCTCAATCGGGTCTCTGAAGTTTTTAGCCTTATTTTTTTCGTCACGTGAATTTTTACGTTAAAACGGGATCACCTTGGCTTGTCTTCGATTTACCATCCCTGGATAGTAGTGCACCATGATACTGTTTCATTTCAAATCCATGCACTCATTTCTAAAAGTCTCACGATGCTGTTTCGGCATTTTGGATGGATGTTGCACCTTGCACCGCAGATGTTGCACCCTGTGGATATCGATTCTTCGGATGGCCATAACTGTTGGCTCCTTTAAGTTACGGGAGCCATAACCAGTCAAAACGAAGCTCCCTGTGAGTTCTACGGCTTTGACAGCTTTAAGCCGTCAATGGATAGTTTCATATCCAAAAAAGCTATTCGAACCTCAATCGGGTCTCTGAAGTTTTTTAGTCTTCTTTTTTTCGTCACGTGAATTTTTACGTTAAAACGGGATCACCGTGGCTGGTCTTCGATTTACCATCCCTGAAGAGTGGTGCACCATGGTACTGTTCCATTTCAAATCTCTGCACCCATTTCTAAAAGTCGCACGGCGCTGTTTCGGCATTTCGGACGGATGTTGCACCTTGCACCGCAGATGTTGCACCCTGTGGATATCGATTCTTCGGACGGCCATAACCATTTGCTCGTTTAGAGTTACGGGAGCCATAACCAGTCAAAACGAAGCTCTCTGTGAGTTCTACGACTTTGATGACTTTAAGTTGTCAATGGATAGTTTCATAACCAAAAAAGGCTATCCGAACCTCAATCGGGTCTCTGAAGTTTTTTAGCCTTCGTTTTTTCGTCACGTGAATTTTTATGTTAAAACGGGATCACCAAGGCTTGTCTTCGATTTACCATCCCTGGAGAGTGGTGCACCAAGATACTGTTCCATTTCAAATCCATGCACCAATTTCTAAAAGTCGCACGGGACTGTTTTGGCATTTTGGACGGATGTTGCACCTTGCACCGCAGATGTTGCACCCTATGGATATCGATTCTTCGGACGGCCATAACTGTTGGCTCGTTTACAGTTATGGGAGCCATAACCAGTCAAAACGAAGCTCTTTGTGAGTTCTACGACGTTGACGGCTTTAAGCCATCAATGGATAGTTTCATACCCAAAAAAGGCTATCCGAACGTCAATCGGGGCTTTGAAGTTTTTTAGCCTTCTTTTTTTGTCAAGTGAATTTTTACGTTAAAACGGGATCACCGTCGTTGGTCTTAGATTTACCATCCCTAGAGAGTGGTGCACCATGGTACTGTTCCATTTCAAACCCATGCAACCATTTCTAAAAGTCGCACAGGACTATTTCGGCATTTTGGATGGATGTTGCACCTTGCAGCGCAGATGTTGCACCCTGTGGATATTGATTCTTCAGACGGCCATAACTGTTGGCTCATTTAGAGTTACGGGAGCCATAACCAGTCCAAAAAGAAGCTCTCTGTGAGTTCTACGGATTTGACGGCTTTAAGCCGTCAATGGATAGTTTCATACCCAAAAAAGGCTATCTGAACCTCAATCGGAGCTCTGAATTTTTTTAGCCTTCATTTTTTCGTCAAGTGAATTTTTATGTTAAAATGTGATCACCGTGGCTGGTCTTCGATTTACCATCCCTGGAGAGTGTTGCATCATGGTACTGTTCCATTTCAAACCCCTGCATCCATTTCTAAAAGTCGCACGATGCTGTTTCGGCATTTCAGACGGATGTTGCACCTTCCACCGCAGATGTTGCACCATGTGGAAATCGATTCTTCGGACGACCATAACTGTTGGCTCGTTTAGAGTTACGGGAGCCATAACCAGTTAGAACGAAGCTCTTTGTGAGTTCTGCGACTTTGATGGCTTTAAGCCGTCAATGGATAGTTTCATACCCAAAAAAGGCTATCCAAACCTCAATCGGGGCTTCGAAGTTTTTTAGTCTTCTTTTTTTCGTCAAGTGAATTTTTACGTTAAAACGGGATCACCGTGGCTGGTCTTCGATTTACCATCCCTGGAGAGTGGTGCACCATGGTACTGTTCCATTTCAAACCCATGCACCCATTTCTAAAAGTCGTACGGCACTATTTCGGCATTTTTGACGGATGTTGCACCTTGCACCGCAGATGTTGCACCCTGTGGATATCGATTCTTCGGACGACCATAACTGTTGGCTCGTTTAGAGTTACGGGAGCCATAACCAGTCAAAACGAAGCTCTCTGTGAGTTTGACGGTTTTGATGTCTTTAAGCCATCAAAGGATAGTTTCTTACCCAAAAAGGCTATCCGAACCTCAATCGGGTCTCTGAAGTTTTTAGCCTTCTTTTTTTCGTCACGTGAATTTTTACGTTAAAACGAGATCACCGTGGCTGGTCTTCGATTTTCCATCCCTGGAGAGTGGTGCACCATGGTACTGTTCCATTTCAAATCCATGCAACCATTTCTAAAAGTCGCACGGCGCTGTTTTGGCATTTTGGACGGATGTTGCACCTTGCACCGCAGATATTGCACCTTGTGGATATCGATTCTTCGTACGGCCATAACTGTTGGCTCGTTTAGAGTTACGGGAGCCTTAACCAGTCAAAACGATGCTATCTGTGAGTTCTACGACTTTGACGGCATTAAGCCGTCAATGGATAGTTTCATACCAAAAAAAAAGGCTTTCAGAACTTCAATCGGGTCTTTGAAGTTTTTAGCCTTATTTTTTTCGTCACGTGAATTTTTACGTTAAAACGGGATCACTGTGGCTAGACTTCGATTTACCATCCCTGGATAGTGGTGCACCATGATACCGTTCCATTTCAAATCCATGCACTCTTTTCTAAAAGTCGCACGACGCTGTTTCGGCATTTTGGACGGATGTTGCACCTTGCACCACAGATGTTGCACCCTGTGGATATCGATTCTTCAGACGGCCATAACTGTTGGCTCATTTAGAGTTACGGGAGTCATAACCAGTCAAAAAGAAGCTCTCTGTGAGTTCTACGGATTTGACGGCTTTAAGCCGTCAATGGATAGTTTCATACCCAAAAAAGGCTATCCGAACCTCAATCGGGGCTCTGAAGTTTTTTAGCCTTCATTTTTTCGTCAAGTGAATTTTTACGTTAAAACGGGATCACCGTGGTTGGTCTTCAATTTACCTTCCATGGAGAGTGGTGTACCATGGTACTGTTCCATTTCAAATCACTGCACCCATTCCTAAAAGTCGCACGGTGCTGTTTCGGCATTTCGGACGGATGTTGCACCTTGCACCGCAGGTGTTGCACACTGTGGAAATCGATTCTTCGGACGGCCATAACTGTTGGCTCGTTTAGATTTACGAGAGCCATAACCAGTCCAAACGAAACTCTCTGTGAGTTCTACGGATTTGAAGGCTTTAAGCCGTCAATGGATAGTTTCATACCCAAAAAAGGCTATCTGAACCTCAATCGGGTCTCTGAAGTTTTAAGCCTTCATTTTTTGGTCAAGTGAATTTTTACGTTAAAACGGGATCACCGTGGCTCGTCTTCGATTTTCCATCCCTGGAGAGTGGTGCACCATGGAACTGTTCCATTTCAAACCCATGCACCCACTTCTAGAAGTCGTACGGCTCTGTTTCGGCAGTTTTGACGGATGTTGCACCTTGCACCGCAGATGTTGCACCCTGTGGATATCGATTCTTCAGACGACCATAACTGTTGGCTCTTTTAGAGTTACGGGAGCCATAACCAGTCAAAACGAAGCTCTCTGTGAGTTTTACAATTTTGATGGCTTTAAGCCGTCACTGGATAGTTTCATACCCAAAAAGGCTATCCGAACCTCAATCGGGTCTCTGAAGTTTTTAGCCTTCTTTTTTTCGTCACGTGAATTTTTACGTTAAAACGAGATCACCGTGGCTGGTCTTCGATTTACCATCCCTGGAGAGTGGTGCACCATGGTACTGTTCCATTTAAAATCCATGCAACCATTTCTAAAAGTCGCACGGTGCTGTTTTGGCATTTTGGACGGAAGTTGCACCTTGCACCGTAGATATTGCACCTTGTGGATATCGATTCTTCGTACGGCCATAACTGTTGGCTCGTTTAGAGTTACGGAAGATTTAACCAGTCAAAACGATGCTCTCTGTGAGTTCTACGGCTTTAACGGCATTAAGCCGTCAATGGATAGTTTCATACCCAAAAAAGGCTTTCAGAACTTCAATCGGGTCTTTGAAGTTTTTAGCCTTATTTTTTTCGTCACGTGAATTTTTACGTTAAAACGGGATCACTGTGGCTAGTCTTCGATTTACCATCCCTGGATAGTGGTGCACCATGATACCGTTCCATTTCAAATCCATGCACTCTTTTCTAAAAGTCGCACGACGCTGTTTCGGCATTTTGGATGGATGTTGCACCTTGCACCAAAGATGTTGCACCCTGTGGATATCGATTCTTCGGACGGCCATAACTGTTGGCTCATTTAGAGTTACGGGAGTCATAACCAGTCAAAAAGAAGCTCTCTGTGAGTTCTACGGATTTGACGGCTTTAAGCCGTCAATGGATAGTTTCATACCCAAAAAAGGCTATCCGAACTTCAATCGGGGCTCTGAAGTTTTTTAGCCTTCATTTTTTCGTCAAGTGAATTTTTACGTTAAAACGGGATCACCGTGGTTGGTCTTCAATTTACCTTCCATGGAGAGTGGTGTACCATGGTACTGTTCCATTTCAAATCACTGCACCCATTCCTAAAAGTCGCACGGTGCTGTTTCGGCATTTCGGACGGATGTTGCACCTTGCACCGCAGGTGTTGCACCCTGTGGAAATCGATTCTTCGGACGGCCATAACTGTTGGCTCGTTTAGAGTTACGAGAGCCATAACCAGTCCAAACGAAACTCTCTGTGAGTTCTACGGATTTGAAGGCTTTAAGCCGTCAATGGATAGTTTCATACCCAAAAAAGGCTATCTGAACCTCAATCGGGTCTCTGAAGTTTTTAGCCTTCATTTTTTGGTCAAGTGAATTTTTACGTTAAAACGGGATCACCGTGGCTCGTCTTCGATTTTCCATCCCTGGAGAGTGGTGCACCATGGAACTGTTCCATTTCAAACCCATGCACCCATTTCTAGAAGTCGTACGGCTCTGTTTCGGCAGTTTTGACGGATGTTGCACCTTGCACCGCAGATGTTGCACCCTATGGATATCGATTCTTCAGACGACCATAACTGTTGGCTCTTTTAGAGTTACGGGAGCCATAACCAGTCAAAACGAAGCTCTCTGTGAGTTTTACAATTTTGATGGCTTTAAGCCGTAACTGGATAGTTTCATACCCAAAAAGGCTATCCGAACCTCAATCGGGTCTCTGAAGTTTTTAGCCTTCTTTTTTTCGTCACGTGAATTTTTACGTTAAAACGAGATCACCGTGGCTGGTCTTCGATTTACCATCCCTGGAGAGTGGTACACCATGGTACTGTTCCATTTAAAATCCATGCAACCATTTCTAAAAGTCGCACGGTTCTGTTTTGGCATTTTGGACGGAAGTTGCACCTTGCACCGCAGATATTGCACCTTGTGGATATCGATTCTTCGTACGGCCATAACTGTTGGCTCGTTTAGAGTTACGGGAGCCTTAACCAGTCAAAACGATGCTCTCTGTGAGTTCTACGGCTTTAACGGCATTAAGCCGTCAATGGATAGTTTCATACCCAAAAAAGGCTTTCAGAACTTCAATCGGGTCTTTGAAGTTTTTAGCCTTATTTTTTTCGTCACGTGAATTTTTACGTTAAAACGGGTTCACTATGGCTAGTCTTCGATTTACCATCCCTGGATAGTGGTGCACCATGATACCGTTCCATTTCAAATCCATGCACTCTTTTCTAAAAGTCGCACGACGCTGTTTCGTCATTTTGGATGGATGTTGCACCTTGCACCAAAGATGTTGCACCCTGTGGATATCGATTCTTCGGACGGCCATAACTGTTGGCTCATTTAGAGTTACGGGAGTCATAACCAGTCAAAAAGAAGCTCTCTGTGAGTTCTACGGATTTGACGGCTTTAAGCCGTCAATGGATAGTTTCATACCCAAAAAAGGCTATCCGAACCTCAATCGGGGCTCTGAAGTTTTTTAGCCTTCATTTTTTCGTCAAGTGAATTTTTACGTTAAAACAGGATCACCGTGGTTGGTCTTCAATTTACCTTCCATGGAGAGTGATGCACCATGGTACTGTTCCATTTCAAATCACTGCACCCATTCCTAAAAGTCGCACGGTGCTGTTTCGGGATTTCGGACGGATGTTGCACCTTGCACCGCAGGTGTTGCACCCTGTGGAAATCGATTCTTCGGACGGCCATAACTGTTGGCTCGTTTAGAGTTACGAGAGCCATAACCAGTCCAAAAGAAGCTCTCTGTGAGTTCTACGGATTTGAAGGCTTTAAGCCGTCAATGGATAGTTTCATACCCAAAAAAGGCTATCTGAACCTCAATCGGGTCTCTGAAGTTTTTAGCCTTCTTTTTTTCATCACGTGAATTTTTACGTTAAAACGAGATCACCGTGCCTGGTCTTCGATTTACCATCCCTGGATAGTGGTGCACCATGGTACTGTTCCATTTCAAATCCATGCACCATTTCGAAAAGTCGCACGGCGCTATTTCGGCATTTTGGATGGATGTTGCACCTTGCACCGCAGATCTTTCACCTTGTGGATATCGATTCTTCGGACGGCCATAACTGTTGGCTCGTTTAGAGTTACGGGAGCCTTAATCAGTCAAAACGAAGCTCTCTGTGAGTTCTACGGCTTTGACGGCTTTAAGCCATCAATGGATAGTTTCATACCCAAAAAAGGCTATCAGAACCTCAATCGGATCTCTGATGTTTTTAGCCTTCTTTTTTTCATCACGTGAATTTTTACGTTAAAACGGGATCACCGTGGCTGGTCTTCAATTTACCATCCTTAGATAGTGGTGCACCATGATACTGTTCCATTTCAAATCCATACACCAATTTCTAAAAGTCGCACGGTGCTGTTACGACATTTTGGACGGATGTTGCACCTTGCACCGCAGATGTTGCACCCTGTGGATATCGATTCTTCGAACGGCCATAACTGTTGGCTCGTTTATAGTTATGGGAGCCATAACCAGTCCAAACGAAGCTCTCTGTGAGTTCTACAGATTTGACGGCTTTATGCCGTTAATGGATAGTTTCATACCCAAAAAAGGATATCTGAACCTCAATCGGAGTTCGGAAGTTTTTAGCCTTCTTTTTTTCGTCAAGTGAATTTTTAGGTTAAAACAGGATCACTGTGGCTGGTCCTCGATTTACAATCCCTGGAGAGTGGTGCGCCATGGTACTGTTCTATTTCAAATCCATGCACGGATTTCTAAAAGTCGCAGGGCACTGTTTCGGATTTTGGACGGATGTTGCACCTTGCACCGCAGATGTTGCACCCTGTGGATATCGATTCTTCGGACGGCCATAACTGTTGGCTCGTTTAGAGTTACGGGAGCCATAACCAGTCAAAACGAAGCTCTCTGTGAGTTCTACGGCTTTGACAACTTTAAGCCGTCAATGGATAGTTTCATACCCAAAAAAGGCTATCCGAACCTCAATCGGGGCTCTGAAGTTTTTTAGCCTTCATTTTTTGGTCAAGTGAATTTTTACGTTAAAACGAGATCACCGTGGCTGGTCTTCGATTTACTATCCCTGGAGAGTGGTGCACCATGTACTGTTCCATTTCAAACCAATGCACCCATTTCCAAAAGTCGTATGGCACTGTTTCGGCATTTTTGACGGATGTTGCACCTTGCATCGCAGATGTTGCACCCTGTGGATATCGATTCTTCGGACAACCATAATTGTTGGCTTTTTTAGAGTTACGGGAGCCATAACCAGTCAAAACGAAGCTCTCTGTGATTTTTACGGTTTTGATGGCTTTAAGCCGTCAATGGATAGTTTCATACCCAAAAAAGGCTATCCGAACCTCAATCGGGTCTCTGAAGTTTTTAGCCTTCTTTTTTTCGTCACGTGAATTTTTACGTTAAAACGAGATCACCATGGCTGGTCTTCCATTTACCATCCCTGGAGAGTGGTGCACCCTGGTACTGTTCCATTTCAAATCCATGCACCCATTTCTAAAAGTCGCACGGCGCTGTGTCGGCATTTTGGACGGATGTTGCACCTTGCACCGTAGATGTTGCATTTTGTGGATATCGATTCTTCGGACGTTCATAACTGTTGGCTCGTTTAGAGTTACGGGAGCCTTAACCAGTCAAAACGAAGCTCTCTGTGAGTTCTACGGCTTTGACGGCTTTAAGCCATCATTGGATAGTTTCATACCCCAAAAAGGCTTTCAGAACCTCAATCGGGTCTTTGAAGTTTTTAGCCTTATTTTTTTCGTCACGTGAATTTTTACGTTAAAACGGGATCACCGTGGCTGGTCTTCTATTTACCATCCCTGGAAAGTGGTGCACCATGGTACTGTTCCATTTCAAATCCATGCACCCATTTCTAAAAGTCGCACGGTGCTGTTTCGGCATTTCGGATGGATGTTGCACCTTGCACCGTAGATGTTGCACCCTGTGGAAATCGATTCTTCGGACGGCCATAACTGTTGGCTCGTTTAGAGTTACGGGAGCCATAACCAGTCAAAACGATGCTCTGTGTGAGTTCTACAGCTATGATGGCTTTAAGTCGTGAATGGATAGTTTCATACCCAAAAAAGGCTATCCGAACCTCAATCGGGGATCTGAAGTTTTTTAGCCTTCATTTTTTGGTAAAGTGAATTTTTACGTTAAAACGGGATCACCGTGGCTCGTCTTCGATTTACCATCCCTGGAGAGTGGTGCACCATGGTACTGTTCCATTTCAAACCATGGCAACCATTTCTAAAAGTCGTACGGCTCTGTTTCGGCAGTTTTGATGGATGTTGCACCTTGCACCGCAGATATTGCACCCTGTGGATATCGATTCTTCGGACGACCATAACTGTTGGCTCGTTTAGAGTTACGGGAGCCATAACCAGTCAAAACGAAGCTCTATGTGAGTTTTACGATTTTGATGGCTTTAAGCCGTCAATGGATAGTTTCATACCCAAAAAAGGCTATCCGAACCTCAATCGGGTCTCTGAAGTTTTTAGCCTTCTTTTTTTCGTCACGTGAATTTTTACGTTAAAACGAGATCACCGTGACTGGTCTTCGATTTACCATCCCTGGAGAGTGGTGCACCATGGTACTATTCCATTTCAAATCCATGCACCCATTTCTAAAAGTCGCACGGCGCGGTTTTGGCATTTTGGACAGATGTTGCACCTTGCACCGCAGATGTTGCACCTTGTGGATATCGATTCTTCGTACGGCCATAACTGTTGGCTCGTTTAGAGTTAAGGGAGCCTTAACCAGTCAAAACGATGCTCTCTGTGAGTTCTATGGTTTTGACGGCTTTAAGCTGTCAATGGATACTTTCATACCTAAAAAAGGCTTTCAGAACCTCAATCGGGTCTCTGAAGTTTTTAGCCTTATTTTTTTCGTCACGTGAATTTTTACGTTAAAACGGGATCACCGTGGCTAGTCTTCGATTTACCATCCCTGGATAGCGGTGCACCATGATACTGTTCCATTTCAAATCCATGCACTCTTTTCTAAAAGTCGCACGGCGCTGTTTCGGCATTTTGGACGGATGTTGCACCTTGCACCGCAGATGTTGCACCCTGTGGATATCGATTCTTCGGACGGCCATAACTGTTGGCTCATTTAGAGTTACGGGAGCCATAACCAGTCAAAAAGAAGCTCTCTGTGAGTTCTACGGATTTGACGACTTTAAGCCGTCAATGTATAGTTTCATACCGAAAAAAGGCTATCCGAACCTCAATTGGGGCTCTGAAGTTTTTTAGCCTTCATTTTTTCGTCAAGTGAATTTTTACGTTAAAACGGGATCACCGTGGTTGGTCTTCGAGTTATCTTCCATGGAGAGTGTTGCACCATGGTACTGTTCCATTTCAAATCACTGCACCTATTTCTAAAAGTCGCACGGTGCTGTTTCGGCATTTCGGACGGATGTTGCACCTTGCACCGCAGATGTTGCACCCTATGGATATCGATTCTTCGGACGGCCATAACTGTTGGCTCGTTTAGAGTTACGGGAGCCATAACCAGTCCAAACGAAGCTCTCTGTGAGTTCTATGGATTTGACGGCTTTAAGCCGTTAATGGATAGTTTCATACCCAAAAAAGGATATCTGAACCTCAATCGGAGTTCGGAAGTTTTTTAGCCTTCTTTTTTTCGTCAAGTGAATTTTTAGGTTAAAACAGGATCACTGTGGCTGGTCCTCGATTTACAATCCCTGGAGAGTGGTGCGCCATGGTACTGTTCTATTTCAAATCCATGCACGGATTTCTAAAAGTCGCAGGGCACTGTTTCGGATTTTGGACGGATGTTGCACTTTGCACCGCAGATGTTGCACCCTGTGGATATCGATTCTTCGGACGGCCATAAATGTTGGCTCGTTTAGAGTTACGGGAGCCATAACCAGTCAAAACGAAGCTCTCTGTGAGTTCTACGGCTTTGACAACTTTAAGCCGTCAATGGATAGTTTCATACCCAAAAAAGGCTATCCGGACCTCAATCGGGGCTCTGAAGTTTTTTAGCCTTCATTTTTTGGTCAAGTGAATTTTTACGTTAAAACGGGATCACCGTGGCTGGTCTTCGATTTACTATCCCTGGAGAGTAGTGCACCACGTACTGTTCCATTTCAAACCCATGCACCCATTTCTAAAAGTCGTACGGCACTGTTTCGGCATTTTTGACGGATGTTGCACCTTGCATCGCAGATGTTGCACCCTGTGGATATCGATTCTTCGGACAACCATAATTGTTGGCTTGTTTAGAGTTACGGGAGCCATAACCAGACAAAACGAAGCTCTCTGTGAGTTTTACGATTTTGATGGCTTTAAGCCGTCAATGGATAGTTTCATACCCAAAAAAGGCTATCCGAACCTCAATCGGGTCTCTGAAGTTTTTAGCCATCTTTTTTTCGTCACGTGAATTTTTACGTTAAAACGAGATCACCATGGCTGGTCTTCCATTTACCATCCCTGGAGAGTGGTGCACCCTGGTACTGTTCCATTTCAAATCCATGCACCCATTTCTAAAAGTCGCACAGCGCTGTGTCGGCATTTTGGACGGATGTTGCACCTTGCACCGCAGATGTTGCATTTTGTGGATATCGATTCTTCGGACGTTCATAACTGTTGGCTCGTTTAGAGTTACGGGAGCCTTAACCAGTCAAAACGAAGCTCTCTGTGAGTTCTACGGCTTTGACGGCTTTAAGCCATCATTGGATAGTTTCATACCCCCAAAAAGGCTTTCAGAACCTCAATCGGGTCTTTGAAGTTTTTAGCCTTATTTTTTTCGTCACGTGAATTTTTACGTTAAAACGGGATCACCGTGGCTGGTCTTCAATTTACCATCCCTGGAAAGTGGTGCACCATGGTACTGTTCCATTTCAAATCCATGCACCCATTTCTAAAAGTCGCACGGTGCTGTTTCGGCATTTCGGACGGATGTTGCACCTTGCACCATAGATGTTGCACCCTGTGGAAATCGATTCTTCGAACGGCCATAACTGTTGGCTCGTTTAGAGTTACGGGAGCCATAACCAGTCAAAACGATGCTCTGTGTGAGTTCTACAGCTATGATGGCTTTAAGCCGTGAATGGATAGTTTCATACCCAAAAAAGGCTATCCGAACCTCAATCGGGGATCTGAAGTTTTTTAGCCTTCATTTTTTGGTAAAGTGAATTTTTACGTTAAAACGGGATCACCGTGGCTCGTCTTCGATTTACCACCCCTGGAGAGTGGTGCACCATGGTACTGTTCCATTTCAAACCCTGGCAACCATTTCTAAAAGTCGTACGGCTCTGTTTCGGCAGTTTTGACGGATGTTGCACCTTGCACCGCAGATATTGCACCCTGTGGATATCGATTCTTCGGATGACCATAACTGTTGGCTCGTTTAGAGTTACGGGAGCCATAACCAGTCAAAACGAAGCTCTATGTGAGTTTTACGATTTTGATGGCTTTATGCCGTCAATGGATAGTTTCATACCCAAAAAAGGCTATCCGAACCTCAATCGGGTCTCTGAAGTTTTTAGCCTTCTTTTTTTCGTCACGTGAATTTTTACGTTAAAACGAGATCACCGTGGCTGGTCTTCGATTTACCATCCCTGGAGAGTGGTGCACCATGGTACTGTTCCATTTCAAATCCATGCACCCATTTCTAAAAGTCGCACGGCGCGGTTTTGGCATTTTGGACGGATGTTGCACCTTGCACCGCAGATGTTGCACCTTGTGGATATCGATTCTTCGTACGGCCATTACTGTTGGCTCGTTTAGAGTTAAGGGAGCCTTAACCAGTCAAAACGATGCTCTCTGTGAGTTCTATGGTTTTGACGGCTTTAAGCCGTCAATGGATACTTTCATACCTAAAAAAGGCTTTCAGAACCTCAATCGGGTCTCTGAAGTTTTTAGCCTTATTTTTTTCGTCACGTGAATTTTTACGTTAAAACGGGATCACCGTGGCTAGTCTTCGATTTACCATCCCTGGATAGCGGTGCACCATGATACTGTTCCATTTCAAATCCATGCACTCTTTTCTAAAAGTCGCACGGTGCTGTTTCGGCATTTTGGACGGATGTTGCACCTTGCACCGCAGATGTTGCACCCTGTGGATATCGATTCTTCGGACGGCCATAACTGTTGGCTCATTTAGAGTTACGGGAGCCATAACCAGTCAAAAAGAAGCTCTCTGTGAGTTCTACGGATTTGACGACTTTAAGCCGTCAATGTATAGTTTCATACCGAAAAAAGTCTATCCGAACCTCAATTGGGGCTCTGAAGTTTTTTAGCCTTCATTTTTTCGTCAAGTGAATTTTTACGTTAAAACGGGATCACCGTGGTTGGTCTTCGAGTTATCTTCCATGGAGAGTGGTGCACCATGGTACTGTTCCATTTCAAATCACTGCACCCATTTCTAAAAGTCGCACGGTGCTGTTTCGGCATTTCGGACGGATGTTGCACCTTGCACCGCAGATGTTGCACCCTGTGGAAATCGATTCTTCGGACGACCATAACTGTTGGCTCGTTTAGAGTTACGAGAGCCATAACCAGTCCAAACGAAGCCCTTTATGAGTTCTACAGATTTGACGGCTTTAAGCCATCAATGGATAGTTTCATACCCAAAAAAGGCTATCTGAACCTCAATCTGGTCTTTGAAGTTTTTAGCCTTCTTTTTTTCGTCACGTGAATTTTTACGTTAAAACGGGATCACCGTGTCTGGTCTTCGATTTACCATCCCTGGAGAGTGGTGCACAATGGTACTGTTCCATTTCAAATCCATGCACCATTTCTAAATGTCGCACGGCGCTGTTTCGGCATTTTGGACGGATGTTGCACCTTGCACCGCAGATCTTGCACCTTATGGATATCGATTCTTCGGACGACCATAACTGTTGGCTCGTTTAGAGTTACGGGAGCCTTAACCAGTCAAAACGAAGCTCTTTGTGAGTTCTACGGCTTTGACGGCTTTAAGCCGTCAATGGATAGTTTCATACCCAAAAAAGGCTATCAGAACCTCAATCGGATCTCTGAAGTTTTTAGCCTTCTTTTTTTCATCATGTGAATTTTTACGTTAAAACGGGATCACCATGGCTGGTCTTCGATTTACCATCCCTGGATAGTGGTGCACCATGATACTGTTCCATTTCAAATCCATGCACTCTTTTCTAAATGTCGCACGACGCTGTTTCGGCATTTTGGACGGATGTTGCACCTTGCACCGCAGATCTTGCACCTTGTGGATATCGATTCTTCGGACGGCCATAACTGTTGGCTCGTTTAGAGTTACGGGAGCCATAACCAGTCCAAACGAAGCTCTCTATGAGTTCTATGGATTTGACGGCTTTAAGCCGTTAATGGATAGTTTCATATCCAAAAAAGGCTATCTGAACCTCAATCGGAGCTCTGAAGTTTTTTTGCCTTCATTTTTTCATCAAGTGAATTTTTACGTTAAAATGGGATCACCGTGGCTGGTCTTCGATTTACCATCCCTAGACAGTGGTGCACCATGGTACTATTCCATTTCAAATCCCTGTACCCATTTCTAAAAGTCGCACGGTGCTGTTTCGGCATTTCGGATGGATGTTGCACCTTGCATCGCAGATGTTGCACCATGTGGAAATCGATTCTTCGGACGGCCATAACTGTTGGCTCGTTTAGAGTTTCGGGAGCCATAACCAGACAAAACGAAGCTCTTTGTGAGTTCTACGGCTTTGATGGCTTTAAGCCGTCAATGGATAGTTTCATACCCAAAAAAGGCTATCCGAACCTCAATCGGGGCTCTGAAGTTTTTTAGCCTTCATTTTTTGGTCAAGTGAATTTTTACATTAAAACGGGATCACCGTGGCTGGTCTTCGATTTACCATCCCTGGAGAGTGGTGCACCATGGTACTGCTCCATTTCAAACCCATGCACCCATTTCTAAAAGTCATACGACACTGTTTCGGCATTTTTGACGGATGTTGCCCCTTGCACCGCAGATGTTGCACCCTGTGGATATCGATTCTTCGGACGACCATAATTGTTGGCTCGTTTAGAGTTACGGGAGCCATAACCAGTCAAAACGAAGCTCTCTGTGAGTTTTATTGTTTTGATGGCTTTAAGACATCAATGGATACTTTCATACCCAAAAAAGGCTATCCGAACCTCAATCGGGTCTCTGAAGTTTTTAGCCTTCTTTTTTTCGTCACGTGAATTTTTACCTTAAAACGAGATCACCATGGCTGGTCTTCGATTTACCATCCTCGAAGAGTGGTGCACCATGGTAATGTTCCATTTCAAATCCATGCACCCATTTCTAAAAGTCGCACGGCGCTATTTCGGCATTTTGGACGGATGTTGCACCTTGCACCGCAGATGTTGCACCTTGTGGATATCGATTCTTCGGACGACAATAACTGTTGACTCGTTTAGAGTTACGAGAGCCTTAACCAGTCAAAACGAAGATCTCTGTGAGTTCTACGGCTTTGACGGCTTTAAGCCGTCAATGGATAGTTTCATACGCAAAAAGGCTTTCAGAACCTCAATCGGGTCTCTGAAGTTTTTAGCCTTATTTTTTCGTCACGTGAATTTTTACGTTAAAACGGGATCACCATGGCTAGTCTTCGATTTACCATCCCTGGATAGTGGTGCTCCATGATACTGTTCCATTTCAAATCCATGCACTCATTTCTAAAAGTCGCACGACGCTGTTTCGACATTTTGGACGGATGTTGCACCTTGCACTGCAGATGTTGCACCCTGTGGATATCGATTCTTCGGACGGCCATACCTGTTGGCTCCTTTAGAGTTACGGGAGCCATAACCAGTCAAAACGAAGCTCTCTGTGAGTTCTACGGCTTTGACAGCTTTAAGCCATCAATGGATAGTTTCCTACCCAAAAAAAGCTATCCGAACCTCAATCGGGTCTCTGAAGTTTTTTAGCCTTCTTTTTTTCGTCACGTGAATTTTTACGTTAAAACGGGATCACCGAGGCTGGTCTTCGATTTACCATCCCTGGAGAATGGTGCACCATGGTACTGTTCCATTTCAAATCCTTGCACCCATTTCTAAAAGCCGCACGGCCCTGTTTCGGCATTTCGAACGTATGTTGCACCTTGCACCGCAGATGTTGCACCCTGTGGATATCGATTCTTCGGACGGCGATAACTGTTGGCTCCTTTAGAGTTATGGGAGCCATAACCAGTCAAAACGAACCTCTCTGTGAGTTCTACGGCTTTGACAGCTTTAAGCCGTCAATGGATAGTTTCATACCCAAAAAAAGCTATCCAAACCTCAATCGGGTCTCTGAAGTTTTTTAGCCTTCTTTTTTTCGTCACGTGAATTTTTACGTTAAAACGGGATCACCGTGGCTGGTCTTCGATTTACCATCCCTGGAGAGTGGTGCACAATGGTACTGTTCCATTTAAAATCCATGCACCCATTTCTAAAAGTCGCACGGGACTGTTTTGGCATTTTGGACGGATGTTGCACCTTGCACCGCAGATGTTGCACCCTGTGGATATCGATTCTTCGGATGGCCATAACTGTTGGCTCGTTTAGAGTTACGGTAGCCATAACCAGTCAAAACGAAGCTCTCTGTGAGTTCTACGGTTTTGAAGGCTTTAAGCCATCAATGGATAGTTTCATACCCAAAAAAGGCTATCCGAACCTCAATCGGGGCTTTGAAGTTTTTTAGCCTTCTTTTTTTCGTCAAGTGAATTTTTACGTTAAAACGGGATCGTCGTAGCTGGTCTTCGATTTACCATCCCTGGAGAGTGGTGCAACATGGTACTGTTCCATTTCAAACCCATGCACCCATTTCTAAAAGTCGTATGGCACTGTTTCGGCATTTGGACGGATGTTGCACTATGCACCGCAGATGTTGCACCCTATGTATATTGATTCTTCGGACGGCCATAACCGTTGGCTAGTTTAGAGTTACGGGAGCCATAACCAGTCAAAACGAAGCTCTTTGTGAGTTCTACGACTTTGATGACTTTAAGACGTCAATGGATAGTTTCATACCCAAAAAAGGCTATCCGAACCTCGATCGGGTCTCTGAAGTTTTTTAGCCTTCTTTTTACATCACGTGAATTTTTACGTTAAAACGGGATCACCATGGCTTGTCTTCGATTTACCATCCCTGGAGAGTGGTGCACCATGATACTGTTCCATTTCAAATCCATGCACCCATTTCTAAAAGTCACACGGGACTGTTTTGGCATTTTGGAAGGATGTTGCACCTTGCACCCCAGATGTTGCACCCTGTGGATATCGATTCTTCGGACGGCCATAACTGTTGGCTTGTTTAGAGTTATGGGAGCCATAACCAGTCAAAACGAAGCTCTCTGAGAGTTCTACGGCTTTGACGGCTTTAAGCCATCAATGGATAGTTTCATACCCAAAAAAGGCTATCCGAACGTCAATCGGGGCTCTGAAGTTTTTTAGCCTTCTTTTTTTGTCAAGTGAATTTTTACGTTAAAACGGGATCACCGTCGTTGGTCTTAGATTTACCATCCCTGGAGAGTGGTGCACCATGGTACTGTTCCATTTCAAACCCATGCAACCATTTCTAAAAGTCGCACGGGACTGTTTCGGCATTTTGGACGGATGTTGCACCATGCACCGCAGATGTTGCACCCTGTGGATATCGATTCTTCGGACGGCCATAACTGTTGGCTCATTTAGAGTTACGGGAGCCATAAACAGTCCAAAAAGAAGCTATCTGTGAGTTCTACGGATTTGATGGCTTTAAGCCGTCAATGGATAGTTTCATACCCAAAAAAGGCTATCCGAACCTCAATCGGAGCTCTGAATTTTTTTAGCCTTCATTTTTTCGTCAAGTGAATTTTTTCGTTAAAATGTGATCACCGTGGCTGGTCTTCATTTTACCATCCCTGGAGAGTGGTGCATCATGGTACTGTTCCATTTCAAACCCCTGCTCCCATTTCTAAAAGTCGCACGGTTCTGTTTCGGCATTTCGGACGGATGTTGCACTTTCCACCGCAGATGTTGCACCATGTGGAAATCGATTCTTCGGACGGCCATAACTGTTGGCTCGTTTGGAGTTACGGGAGCCTTAACCAGTCAAAACGATGCTCTCTATGAGTTATACGGCATAGTTTCATACCCAAAAAAGGCTATCCAAACCTCAATCGGGGCTCCGACATTTTTTAGCCTTCATTTTTTGGTCAAGTGAATTTTTACGTTAAAACGGGATCACCGTGGCTGGTCTTTGATTTACCATCCCTGGAGAGTAGTGCACCATGGTATTGTTCCATTTCAAACCCATGCACCCATTTCTAAAAGTCGTACGGCACTGTTTCGGCATTTTTGACGGATGTTGCACCTTGCACCGCAGATGTTGCACCCTGTGGATATCGATTCTTCGGACGACCATAACTGTTGGCTCGTTTAGAGTTACGGGTGCCATAACCAGTCAAAACAAATCTCTCTGTGAGTTTTATGGTTTTGATGTCTTTAAGCCGTCAATGGATAGTTTCTTACCTAAAAAGGCTATCCGAACCTCAATCGGGTCTCTGAAATTTTTAGCCTTATTTTTTTCGTCACGTGAACTTTTACATTAAAATGAGATCACCGTGGCTGGTCTTCGATTTACCATCCCTGGAGAGTGGTGCACCCTAGTACTGTTCCATTTCAAATCCATGCACCCATTTCTAAAAGTCGCACGGCGCGGTTTAGGCATTTTGGACGGATGTTGCACCTTGCACCGCAGATGTTGCACCTTGTGGATATCGATTCTTCGGACGGCCATAACTATTGGCTCGTTTAGAGTTATGGGAGCCATAACCAGTCAAAACGATGCTCCCTGTAAGTTCTACGGCTTTGACGGCTTTAAGCCGTCAATGTATAGTTTCATACCCAAAAAAAGCTATCCGAACCTCAATCGGGGCTCTGATGTTTTTTAGCCGTCTATTTTTGGTCAACTGAATTTTTACGTTAAAACGGGATCACCGTGGCTGGTCTTCGATTTACCATCCCTGGAGAGTGGTGCACCATAGTACTGTTCCATTTCAAATCCCTGCCCATTTCTAAAAGTCGCACGGTGCTGTTTCGGCATTTCGGACCGATGTTGCTCCTTGCATCGCAGATGTTGCACCCTGTGGAAATCGATTCTTCGGACGGCCTTAACTGTTGGCTCGTTTAGAGTTACGGAAGCCATAACCAGTTAAAACGAAGCTCTCTGTGAGTTCTACGGCTTTGACAGCTTTAAGCCGTCAATGGATAGTTTCATACCCAAAAAGGCTATCCGAACCTCAATCGGGGCTCTGAAGTTTTTTAGCCTTCATTTTTTGTTCAAGTGAATTTTTACGTTAAAACGGGATCACCGTGGCTGGTCTTCGATTTACCATCCCTGGAGTGTGGTGCACCATGGTACTATTCCATTTCAAACCCATGCACCCATTTCTAAAAGTCGTACGGCACTGTTTCAGCATTTTTGATGGATGTTGCACCTTGCACCGCAGATGTTGCACCCTGTGGATATCGATTCTTCGGACGACCATAACTATTGGCTTGTTTAGAGTTACGGGAGCCATAACCAGTCAAAACAAAGCTCTTTGTGAGTTTTTCGGTTTTGATGGCTTTATGCCGTCAAAGGATAGTTTCATACCCAAAAAAGGCTATCCGAACCTCAATCAGGTCTCTGAAGTTTTTAGCCTTCTTTTTTTCGTCACGTGAATTTTTACGTTAAAACGAGATCACCGTGGCTGGTCTTCGATTTACCATCCCTGGAGAGTGGTGCACCCTGGTACTGTTCCATTTCAAATCCATGCACCCATTTCTAAAAGTCGCACGATGCTGTTTCGGCATTTTGGACGGATGTTGCACCTTGCACCGCAGATGTTACATCTTGTGGATATCGATTCTTCGGACGTTCATAACTGTTGGCTCGTTTAGAGTTATGGGAGCCATAACCAGTCAAAACGAATCTCTTTGTGAGTTCTACGGCTTTGACGGCTTTAAGCAATCAATGGATAGTTTCATACCCCAAAAAGGCTTTTAGAACCTCAATCGGGTCTCTGAAGTTTTTAGCCTTATTTTTTTCGTCACGTGAATTTTAACGTTAAAACGGGATCACCGTGGCTGGTCTTCGATTTACCATCCCTCGATAGTGGTGCACCATGATACTGTTCCATTTCAAATCCATGCACCCATTTCTAAAAGTCGCACGGTGCTGTTTCGGCATTTCGGACGGATGCTGCACCTTGCACCGTAGATGTTGCACCCTGTGGAAATCGATTCTTCGGACGGCCATAACTGTTGGCTTGTTAAGAGTAACGGGAGCCATAACCAGTCAAAACGAAGCTCTGTGTGAGTTCTACGGCTTTGATGGCTTTAAGCCGTCAATGGATAGTTTCATACCCAAAAAAGGCTATCCGAATCTCAATCGGGGATCTAAAGTTTTTTAGCCTTCATTTTTTGGTCAAGTGAATTTTTACGTTAAAACGGGATCACCGTGGCTCATCTTCGATTTACCATCCCTAAAGAGTGGTGCACCATGGTACTGTTCCATTTCAAACCCATGCACCCATTTCTAAAAGTCGTACGGCTCTGTTTCGGCAGTTTTGACGGATGTTGCATCTTGCACCGCAGATGTTGCACCCTATGGATATCGATTCTTCGGACGACCATAACTATTGGCTCGTTTAGAGTTACGGGAGCCATAACCTGTCAAAACGAAGATCTCTGTGAGTTTTACAATTTTGATGGCTTTAAGCCGTCACTGGATTGTTTCATACCCAAAAAGGCTATCCGAACCTCAATCAGGGTCTCTGAAGTTTTTAGCCTTCTTTTTTTCGTCACTTGAATTTTTACGTTAAAACGAGATCACCGTGGCTGGTCTTCGATTTACCATCCCTGGAGAGTGGTGCACCATGGTACTGTTCCATTTCAAATCCATGCACCCATTTCTAAAAGTCGCACGGCGCTGTTTTGGCATTTTGGACGGATGTTGCACCTTGCACCGCAGATGTTGCACCTTGTGGATATCGATTCTTCGTACGGCCATAACTGTTGGCTCGTTTAGAGTTACGGGAGCCTTAACCAGTCAAAACGATGCTCTCTATGAGTTCTACGGCTTTGACGGCTTTAAGCCGTCAATGGATAGTTTCATACCCAAAAAAGGCTTTCAGAACTTCAATCGGGTCTCTGAAGTTTTTAGCCTTATTTTTTTCGTCACGTGAATTTTTACGTTAAAACGGGATCACTATGGCTAGTCTTCGATTTACCATCCCTGGATAGTGGTGCACCATGATACTGTTCCATTTCAAATCCATGCACTCTTTTCTAAAAGTCGCACGACGCTGTTTCGGCATTTTGGACGGATGTTGCACCTTGCACCACAAATGTTGCACCCTGTGGATATCGATTCTTCGGACGGCCATAACTGTTGGCTCATTTAGAGTTACGGGAGCCATAACCAGTCAAAAAGAAGCTCTCTGTGAGTTCTACGGATTTGACGGCTTTAAGCCGTCAATGGATAGTTTCATACCTAAAAAAGGCTATCCGAACCTCAATCGGGGCTCTGAAGTTTTTTAGCCTTCATTTTTTCGTCAAGTGAATTTTTACATTAAAACGGGATCACCGTGGTTGGTCTTCGATTTACCTTCCATGGAGAGTGGTGCACCATGGTGCTGTTCCATTTCAAATCACTGCACCGATTTCTAAAAGTCGCACGGTGCTGTTTCGGCATTTCGGACGGATGTTGCACCTTGCACCGCAGGTGTTGCACCATGTGGAAATCGATTCTTCGGACGGCCATAACTGTTGGCTCGTTTAGAGTTACGAGAGCCATAACCAGTCCAAACGAAGCTCTCTGTGAGTTCTACGGATTTGAAGGCTTTAAGCCGTCAATGGATAGTTTCATACCCAAAAAAGGCTATCTGAATCTCAATCGGGTCTCTGAAGTTTTTAGCCTTCTTTTTTTCTTCACGTGAATTTTTACGTTAAAACGAGATCACCGTGCCTGGTCTTCGATTTACCATCCCTAGAGAGTGGTGCACCATGGTACTGTTCCATTTCAAATCCGTGCACCATTTCTAAAAGTCGCACGGTGATATTTCGGCATTTTGGATGGATGTTGCACCTTGCACCGCAGATCTTGCACCTTGTGGATATCGATTCTTCGGACGGTCATAACTGTTGGCTCGTTTAGAGTTACGGGATCTTTAATCAGTCAAAACGAAGCTCTCTGTGAGTTCTACGGCTTTGACGGCTTTAAGCCGTCAATGGATAGTTTCATACCCAAAAAAGGCTATCAGAACCTCAATCGGATCTCTGATATTTTTAGCCTTCTTTTTTTCGTCACGTGAATTTTTACGTTAAAACGGGATCACCGTGGTTGGTCTTCGATTTACCATCCCTGGATAGTGGTGCACCATGATACTGTTCCATTTCAAATCCATGCACCCATTTCTAAAAGTCGCACGGCGCTGTTTCGGCATTTTGGATGGATGTTGCACCTTGCACCGCAGATGTTGCACCCTGTGGATATCGATTCTTTGGACGGCCATAACTGTTGGCTCGTTTAGAGTTACGGGAGCCATAACTAGTCCAAACGAAGCTCTCTGTGAGTTCTACGGATTTGACGGCTTTAAGCCGTTAATGGATAGTTTCATATCCAAAAAAGGCTATCTGAACCTCAATCGGAGCTCTGAAGTTTTTTAGCCTTCTTTTTTTCGTCAAGTGAATTTTTAGGTTAAAACGGGATCACTGTGGCTAGTCCTCGATTTACCATCCCTGGAGAGTGGTGCACCATGGTACTGTTCCATTTCAAATCCATGCACCGATTTCTAAAAGTCGCAGGGCACTGTTTCGGATTTTGGACGGATGTTGCACCTTGCACCGCAGATGTTGCACCCTGTGGATATCGATTCTTTGGATGGCCATAACTGTTGGCTCGTTTAGAGTTACGGGAGCCATAACCAGTCAAAACGAAGCTCTCTGTGAGTTTTACGGCTTTGACAGCTTTAAGCCGTCAATGGATAGTTTCATACCCAAAAAAGGCTACCCAAACCTCAATCGGGGCTCTGAAGTTTTTTAGCCTTCATTTTTTGGTCAAGTGAATTTTTACGTTAAAACGGGATCACCGGGGCTGGTCTTCGATTTTCTATCCCTGGAGAGTGGTGCACCATGGTACTGTTCCATTTCAAACCCATGCACCCATTTCTAAAAGTCGTACGGCACTGTTTCGGCATTTTTTACGGATGTTGCACCTTGCACCACATATGTTGCACCCTGTGGATATCGATTCTTCGGACGACCATAACTGTTGGCTTGTTTAGAGTTACGGGAGCCATAACCAGTCAAAATGAAGCTCTTTGTGAGTTTTACGGTTTGATGGGTTTAAGCCGTCAATGGATAGTTTCATACCCAAAAAAGGCTATCCGAACCTCAGTCGGGTCTCTGAAGTTTTTAGCCTTCTTTTTTTCGTCACGTGAATTTTTACGTTAAAACGAGATCACCATGGCTGGTCTTCGATTTACCATCCCTGGAGAGTGGTGCATCCTGGTACTGTTCCATTTCAAATCCATGCACCCATTTCTAAAAGTCGCACGGCGCTGTGTCGGCATTTTGGACGGATGTTGCACCATGCACCGCAGATGTTGCATTTTGTGGATATCGATTCTTCGGACGTTCATAACTGTTGGCTCGTTTAGAGTTACGGGAGCCTTAACCAGTCAAAACGAAGCTCTCTGTGAGTTCTACGGCTTTGACGGCTTTAAGCCATCATTGGATAGTTTCATACCCCAAAAAGGCTTTCAGAACCTCAATCGGGTCTTTGAAGTTTTTAGCCTTATTTTTTTCGTCACGTGAATTTTTACGTTAAAATGGAATCACCATGGCCGGTCTTCTATTTACCATCCCTGGATAGTGGTGCACCATGGTACTGTTCCATTTTAAATCCATGCACCCATTTCTAAAAGTCGCACGGTGCTGTTTCGGCATTTCGGATGGATGTTGCACCAAGCACTGTAGATGTTGCACCCTGTGGAAATCGATTCTTCGGACGGCCATAACTGTTGGCTCGTTTAGAGTTACGGGAGCCATAACCAGTCAAAATGAAGCTCTGTGTGAGTTCTACGGCTTTGATGGCTTTAAGCCGTGAATGGATAGTTTCATACCCAAAAAAGGCTATCCGAACCTCAATCGGGGATCTGAAGTTTTTTAGCCTTCATTTTTTGGTCAAGTGAATTTTTACGTTAAAACGGGATCACCGTGGCTCGTCTTCGATTTACCATCCCTGGAGAGTTGTGCACCATGGTACTGTTCCATTTCAAACCCTGGCACCCATTTCTAAAAGTCGTACGGCTCTGTTTCGGCAGTTTTGACAGATGTTGCACCTTGCACCGCAGATATTGCACCCTGTGAATATCGATTCTTCGGACGACCATAACTGTTGGCTCGTTTAGAGTTACGGGAGCCATAACCAGTCAAAACGAAGCTCTCTGTGAGTTTTACGATTTTGATGGCTTTAAGCCGTCAATGGATAGTTTCATACCCAAAAAAGGCTATCCGAACCTCAATCGGGTCTCTGAAGTTTTTAGCCTTCTTTTTTTCGTCACGTGAATTTTTACGTTAAAACGAGATCACCGTGGCTGGTCTTCGATTTACCATCCCTGGAGAGTGGTGCACCATGGTACTGTTCCATTTCAAATCCATGCACCCATTTCTAAAAGTCGCACGGCGCTGTTACGGCATTTTGGACGGATGTTGCACCTTGCACCGCAGATGTTGCACCCTATGTATATTGATTCTTCGGACGGCCATAACCGTTGGCTCGTTTAGAGTTACGGGAGCCGTAACCAGTCAAAACGAAGCTCTTTGTGAGTTCTACGACTTTGATGACTTTAAGACGTCAATGGATAGTTTCATACCCAAAAAAGGCTATCCGAACCTCGATCGGGTCTCTGAAGGTTTTTAGCCTTCTTTTTTTCATCACGTGAATTTTTACGTTAAAACGGGATCACCATGGCTTGTCTTCGATTTACCATCTCTGGAGAGTGGTGCACCATGATATTGTTCCATTTCAAATCCATGCACCCATTTCTAAAAGTCGCACGGGACTGTTTTGGCATTTTGGACGGATGTTGCACCTTGCACCCCAGATGTTGCACCCTGTGGATATCGATTCTTCGGACGGCCATAACTGTTGGCTTGTTTAGAGTTATGGGAGCCATAACCAGTCAAAACGAAGCTCTCTGAGAGTTCTACGGCTTTGTAGGCTTTAAGCCATCATTGGATAGTTTCATACCCAAAAAAGGCTATCCGAACGTCAATCGGGGCTCTGAAGTTTTTTAGCCTTCTTTTTTTGTCAAGTGAATTTTTACGTTAAAACGGGATCACCGTGGTTGGTCTTAGATTTACCATCCCTGGAGAGTGGTGCACCATGGTACTGTTTCATTTCAAACCCATGCAACCATTTCTAAAAGTCGCACGGGACTGTTTCGGCATTTTGGACGGATGTTGCACCTTGCACCGCAGATGTTGCACCCTGTGGATATCGATTGTTCGGACGGCCATAACTATTGGCTCATTTAGAGTTACGGGAGCCATAATCAGTCCAAAAAGAAGCACTTTGTGAGTTCTACGGATTTGACGGCTTTAAGCTGTCAATGGATAGTTTCATACCCAAAAAAGGCTATCTGAACCACAATCGGAGCTCTGAATTTTTTTAGCCTTCATTTTTTCGTCAAGTGAATTTTTACGTTAAAATGTGACCACCGTGGCTGGTCTTCATTTTTCCATCCCTGGAGAGTGGTGCATCATGGTACTGTTCCATTTCAAACCCCTGCACCCATTTCTAAAAGTTGCATGGTTCTGTTTCGGCATTTCGGACGGATGTTGCACCTTCCACCGCAGATGTTGCACCATGTGGAAATCGATTCTTCGGACGGCCATAACTGTTGGCTCGTTTGGAGTTACGGGAGCCTTAACCAGTCAAAACGATGCTCTCTATGAGTTCTACGGCTTTGACGGCTTTAAGCCGTCAATGGATAGTTTCATACCCAAAAAAGGCTATCCAAACCTCAATCGGGGCTCCGACATTTTTTAGCCTTCATTTTTTGGTCAAGTGAATTTTTACGTTAAAACGGGATCACCGTGGCTGGTCTTCGATTTACCATCCATGGAGAGTAGTGCACCATGGTATTGTTCCATTTCAAACCCATGCACCCATTTCTAAAAGTCGTACGGCACTGTTTCGGCATTTTTGACGGATGTTGCACCTTGCACCGCAGATGTTGCACCCTGTGAATATCGATTCTTCGGACGACCATAACTGTTGTCTCGTTTAGAGTTACGGGAGCCATAACCAGTCAAAACAAAGCTCTCTATGAGTTTTATGGTTTTGATGTCTTTAAGCCATCAATGGATAGTTTCTTACCTAAAAAGGCTATCCGAACCTCAATCGGGTCTCTGAAATTTTTAGCCTTCTTTTTTTCGTCACGTGAACTTTTACATTAAAATGAGATCACCGTGGCTGGTCTTCGATTTACCATCCCTGGAGAGTGGTGCACCCTAGTACTGTTCCATTTCAAATCCATGCACCCATTTCTAAAAGTCGCACGGCGCGGTTTAGGCATTTTGGACGGATGTTGCACCTTGCACCGCAGATGTTGCACCTTGTGGATATCGATTCTTCGGACGGCCATAACTATTGGCTCGTTTAGAGTTATGGGAGCCATAACCAGTCAAAACGAAGCTCCTTGTGAGTTCTACGGCTTTGACGGCTTTAAGCCGTCAATGTATAGTTTCATACCCAAAAAAGCTATCCGAACCTCAATCGGGGCTCTGATGTTTTTTAGCCATCTATTTTTGGTCAACTGAATTTTTACGTTAAAACGGGATCACCGTGGCTGGTCTTCGATTTACCATCCCTGGAGAGTGGTGCACCATGGTACTGTTCCATTTCAAATCCCTGCCCATTTCTAAAAGTCGCACGGGGCTATTTCGGCATTTCGGACCGATGTTGCTCCTTGCATCGCAGATGTTGCACCCTGTGGAAATCGATTCTTCGGACGGCCATAACTGTTGGCTCGTTTGGAGTTACGGGAGCCTTAACCAGTCAAAACGATGCTCTCTATGAGTTCTACGGCTTTGACGGCTTTAAGCCGTCAATGGATAGTTTCATACCCAAAAAGGCTATCCGAACCTCAATCGGGGCTCTGAAGTTTTTTAGCCTTCATTTTTTGGTCAAGTGAATTTTTACGTTAAAAAGGGATCACCGTGGCTGGTCTTCGATTTACCATCCCTAGAGAGTGGTGCACCATGGTACTATTCCATTTCAAACCCATGCACCCATTTCTAAAAGTCGTACGGCACTGTTTCGGCATTTTTGATGGATGTTGCACCTTGCACCGCAGATGTTGCACCCTGTGGATATCGATTCTTCGGACGACCATAACTATTGGCTTGTTTAGAGTTACGGGAGCCATAACCAGTCAAAACAAAGCTCTTTGTGAGTTTTACGGTTTTGATGGCTTTAAGCCGTCAAAGGATAGTTTCATACCCAAAAAAGGCTATCCGAACCTCAATCGGGTCTTTGAAGTTTTTAGCCTTCTTTTTTTCGTCACGTGAATTTTTACGTTAAAACGAGATCACCGTGGCTGGTCTTCGATTTACCATCCCTGGAGAGTGGTGCACCCTGGTACTGTTCCATTTCAAATCCATGCACCCATTTCTAAAAGTCGCACGGCGCTGTTTCGGCATTTTGGACGGATGTTGCACCTTGCACCGCAGATGTTACATCTTGTGGATATCGATTCTTCGGACGTTCATAACTGTTGGCTCGTTTAGAGTTATGGGAGCCATAACCAGTCAAAATGAATCTCTCTGTGAGTTCTACGGCTTTGACGGCTTTAAGCAATCAATGGATAGTTTCATACCCCAAAAAGGCTTTTAGAACCTCAATCGGGTCTCTGAAGTTTTTAGCCTTATTTTTTTCGTCACGTGAATTTTTACGTTAAAACGGGATCACCGTGGCTGGTCTTCGATTTTCCTTCCCTGGATAGTGGTGCACCATGATACTGTTCCATTTCAAATCCATGCACCCATTTCTAAAAGTCGCACGGTGCTGTTTCGGCATTTCGGACGGATGCTGCACCTTGCACCGTAGATGTTGCACCCTATGGAAATCGATTCTTCGGACGACCATAACTGTTGGCTTGTTAAGAGTAACGGGAGCCATAACCAGTCAAAACGAAGCTCTGTGTGAGTTCTACGGCTTTGATGGCTTTAAGCCGTCAATGGATAGTTTCATACCCAAAAAAGGCTATCCGAATCTCAATCGGGGATCTAAAGTTTTTTAGCCTTCATTTTTTGGTCAAGTGAATTTTTACGTTAAAATGGGATCACCGTGGCTCGTCTTCGATTTACCATCCCTGAAGAGTGGTGAACCATGGTACTGTTCCATTTCAAACCCATGCACCCATCTCTAAAAGTCGTACGGCTCTGTTTCGGCAATTTTGACGGATGTTGCATCTTGCACCGCAGATGTTGCACCCTGTGGATATCGATTCTTCGGACGACCATAACTATTGGCTCGTTTAGAGTTACGGGAGCCATAACCAGTCAAAACGAAGCTCTCTGTGAGTTTTACAATTTTGATGGCTTTAAGCCATCACTGGATTGTTTCATACCCAAAAAAGGCTATCCGAACCTCAATCAGGGTCTCTGAAGTTTTTAGCCTTCTTTTTTTCGTCACTTGAATTTTTACGTTAAAACGAGATCACCGTGGCTGGTCTTCGATTTATCATCCCTGGAGAGTGGTGCACCATGGTACTTTTCCATTTCAAATCCATGCACCCATTTCTAAAAGTCGCACGGCGCTGTTTTGGCATTTTGGACGGATGTTGCACCTTGCACCGCAGATGTTGCACCCTGTGGATATCGATTCTTCGGACGACCATAACTGTTGGCTCTTTTAGAGTTACGGGAGCCATAACCAGTCAAAACGAAGCTCTCTATGAGTTTTACAATTTTGATGGCTTTAAGCCGTCACTGTATAGTTTCATACCCAAAAAGGCTATCCGAACCTCAATCGGGTCTCTGAAGTTTTTAGCCTTCTTTTTTTCGTCACTTGAATTTTTACGTTAAAACGAGATCACCGTGGCTGGTCTTCGATTTACCATCCCTGGAGAGTGGTGCACCATGGTACTGTTCCATTTCAAATCCATGCACCCATTTCTAAAAGTCGCACGGCGCTGTTTTGGCATTTTGGACGGATGTTGCACCTTGCACCGCAGATGTTGCACCTTGTGGATATCGATTCTTCGTACGGCCATAACTGTTGGCTCGTTTAGAGTTACGGGAGCCTTAACCAGTCAAAACGATGCTCTCTATGATTTCTACGGCTTTGATGGCTTTAAGCCGTCAATGGATAGTTTCATACCCAAAAAAGGCTTTCAGAACTTCAATCGGGTCTCTGAAGTTTTTAGCCTTATTTTTTTCGTCACGTGAATTTTTACGTTAAAACGGGATCACTATGGCTAGTCTTCGATTTGCCATCCCTGGATAATGGTGCACCATGATACTGTTCCATTTCAAATCCATGCACTCTTTTCTAAAAGTCGCACGACGTTGTTTCGGCATTTTGGACGGATGTTGCGCCTTGCACCACAGATGTTGCACCCTGTGGATATCGATTCTTCGGACGGCCATAACTGTTGGCTCATTTAGAGTTACGGGAGCCATAACCAGTCAAAAAGAAGCTCTCTGTGAGTTCTATGGATTTGACGGCTTTAAGCTGTCAATGGATAGTTTCATACCCAAAAAAGGCTATCCGAACCTCAATCGGGGCTCTGAAGTTTTTTAGCCTTCATTTTTTCGTCAAGTGAATTTTTACATTAAAACGGGATCACCGTGGTTGGTCTTCGATTTACCTTCCATGGAGAGTGGTGCACCATGGTACTGTTCCATTTCAAATCACTGCACCCATTTCTAAAAGTCGCACGGTGCTGTTTCGGCATTTCGGACGGATGTTGCACCTTGCACCGCAGGTGTTGCACCATGTGGAAATCGATTCTTCGGACGGCCATAACTGTTTGCTCGTTTAGAGTTACGAGAGCCATAACCAGTCCAAACGAAGCTCTCTTTGAGTTCTACGGATTTGAAGGCTTTAAGCCGTCAAAGGATAGTTTCATACCCAGAAAAGGCTATCTGAACCTCAATCGGGTCTCTGAAGTTTTTAGCCTTCTTTTTTTCGTCACGTGAATTTTTACGTTAAAACGAGATCACCGTGCCTGGTCTTCGATTTACCATCCCTAGAGAGTGGTGCACCATGGTACTGTTCCATTTCAAATCCGTGCACCATTTCTAAAAGTCGCACGGCGCTATTTCGGCATTTTGGACGGATGTTGCACCTTGCACCGTAGATCTTGCACCTTGTGGATATCGATTCTTCGGACGGTCATAACTGTTGGCTCGTTTAGAGTTACGGGATCCTTAATCAGTCAAAACGAAGCTCTCTGTGAGTTCTACGGCTTTGACGGCTTTAAGCCATCAATGGATAGTTTCATACCCAAAAAAGGCTATCAGAACCTCAATCGGATCACTAATATTTTTAGCCTTCTTTTTTTCGTCACGTGAATTTTGACGTTAAAACGGGATCACCGTGGTTGGTCTTCGATTTACCATCCCTGGATAGTGGTGCACCATGATACTGTTCCATTTCAAATCCATGCACCCATTTCTAAAAGTCGCACGGCGCTGTTTCGGCATTTTGGATGGATGTTGCACCTTGCACCGCAGATGTTGCACCCTGTGGATATCGATTCTTCGGACGGCCATAACTGTTGGCTCGTTTAGAGTTACGGGAGCCATAACCAGTCCAAACGAAGCTCTCTGTGAGTTCTACGGATTTGATGGCTTTAAGCCGTTAATGGATAGTTTCATACCCAAAAAAGGCTATCTGAACCTCAATCGGAGCTCTGAAGTTTTTTAGCCTTCTTTTTTTCGTCAAGTGAATTTTTAGGTTAAAACGGGATCACTGTGGCTAGTCCTCGATTTACCATCCCTGGAGAGTGGTGCACCATGGTACTGTTCCATTTCAAATCCATGCACCGATTTCTAAAAGTCGCAGGGCACTGTTTCGGATTTTGGACGGATGTTGCACCTTGCACCGCAGATGTTGCACCCTGTGGATATCGATTCTTTGGATGGCCATAACTGTTGGCTCGTTTAGAGTTACGGGAGCCATAACCAGTCAAAACGAAGCTCTCTGTGAGTTTTACGGCTTTGACAGCTTTAAGCCATCAATGGATAGTTTCATACCCAAAAAAGGCTACCTGAACCTCAATCAGGGCTCTGAAGTTTTTTAGCCTTCATTTTTTGGTCAAGTGAATTTTTACGTTAAAACGGGATCACCGGGGCTGGTCTTCGATTTACTATCCCTGGAGAGTGGTGCACCATGGTACTGTTCCATTTCAAACCCATGCACCCATTTCTAAAAGTCGTACGGCACTGTTTCGGCATTTTTGACGGATGTTGCACCTTGCACCGCATATGTTGCACCCTGTGGATATCGATTCTTCGGACGACCATAACTGTTGGCTTGTTTAGAGTTACGGGAGCCATAACCAGTCAAAACGAAGCTCTTTGTGAGTTTTACGGTTTTGATGGCTTTAAGCCGTCAATGGATAGTTTCATACCCAAAAAAGGCTATCCGAACCTCAGTCGGGTCTCTGAAGTTTTTAGCCTTCTTTTTTTCGTCACGTGAATTTTTACGTTAAAACGAGATCACCATGGCTGGTCTTCGATTTACCATCCCTGGAGATTGGTGCATCCTGGTACTGTTCCATTTCAAATCCATGCACCCATTTCTAAAAGTCGCACAGCGCTGTGTCGGCATTTTGGACGGATGTTGCACCTTGCACCGCAGATGTTGCATTTTGTGGATATCGATTCTTCGGACGTTCATAACTGTTGGCTCGTTTAGAGTTACGGGAGCCTTAACCAGTCAAAACGAAGCTCTCTGTGAGTTCTACGGCTTTGACGGCTTTAAGCCATCATTGGATAGTTTCATACCCAAAAAAGGCTTTCAGAACCTCAATCGGTCTTTGAAGTTTTTAGCCTTATTTTTTTCGTCACGTGAATTTTTACGTTAAAATGGGATCACCGTGGCCGGTCTTCTATTTACCATCCCTGGATAGTGGTGCACCATGGTACTGTTCCATTTCAAATCCATGCACCCATTTCTAAAAGTCGCACGGTGCTGTTTCGGCATTTCGGATGGATGTTGCACCAAGCACCGTAGATGTTGCACCCTGTGGAAATCGATTCTTCGGACGGCCATAACTGTTGGCTCGTTTAGAGTTACGGGAGCCATAACCAGTCAAAATGAAGCTCTGTGTGAGTTCTACGGCTTTGATGGCTTTAAGCCGTGAATGGATAGTTTCATACCCAAAAAAGGCTATCCGAACCTCAATCGGGGATCTGAAGTTTTTTAGCCTTCATTTTTTGGTCAAGTGAATTTTTACGTTAAAACGGGATCACCGTGGCTCGTCTTCGATTTACCATCCCTGGAGAGTTGTGCACCATGGTACTGTTCCATTTCAAACCCTGGCACCCATTTCTAAAAGTCGTACGGCTCTGTTTCGGCAGTTTTGACGGATGTTGCACCTTGCACCGCAGATATTGCACCCTGTGAATATCGATTCTTCGGACGACCATAACTGTTGGCTCGTTTAGAGTTACGGGAGCCATAACCAGTCAAAATGAAGCTCTCTGTGAGTTTTACGATTTTGATGGCTTTAAGCCGTCAATGGATAGTTTCATACCCAAAAAAGGCTATCCGAACCTCAATCGGGTCTCTAAAGTTTTTAGCCTTCTTTTTTTCGTCACGTTAATTTTTACGTCAAAATGAGATCACCATGGCTGGTCTTCAATTTACCATCCCTGGAGAGTGGTGCACCATGGTACTGTTCCATTTCAAATCCATGCACCCATTTCTAAAAGTCGCACGGCGCTGTTTTGGCATTTTGGACGGATGTTGCACCTTGCACCGCAGATGTTGCACCTTGTGGATATCGATTCTTCGTACGGCCATAACTGTTGGCTCGTTTAGAGTTACGGGAGCCTTAACCAGTAAAAACGATGCTCTCTGTGAGTTCTACGGTTTTGATGGCTTTAAGCCGTCAATGGATAGTTTCATACCGAAAAAAGGCTTTCAGAACCTCAATCGGGTCTCTGAAGTTTTTAGCCTTATTTTTTTCGTCACGTGAATTTTTACGTTAAAATAGGATCACCGTGGCTAGTCTTCGATTTACCATCCCAGGATAGTGGTGCACCATGATACTGTTCCATTTCAAATCCATGCACTCTTTTCTAAAAGTTGCACGGTGCTGTTTCGACATTTTGGACGGATGTTGCACCTTGCACCGTAGATGTTGCACCCTGTGGATATCGATTCTTCAGACGGCCATAACTGTTGGCTCATTTAGAGTTACGGGAGCCATAACCAGTCAAAAAGAAGCTCTCTGTGAATTCTATGGATTTGACGACTTTAAGCCGTCAATGTATAGTTTCATACCCAAAAAAGTCTATCCGAACCTCAATCGGGGCTCTGAAGTTTTTTAGCCTTCATTTTTTCGTCAAGTGAATTTTTACGTTAAAACGGGATCACCGTGGTTGGTCTTCGAGTTATCTTCCATGGAGAGTGGTGCACCATAGTACTGTTCCATTTCAAATCAGTGCACCAATTTCTAAAAGTCGCACGGTGCTGTTTCGGCATTTCGGACGGATGTTGCACCTTGCACCGCAGATGTTGCACCCTGTGTAAATCGATTCTTCGAACGGCCATAACTGTTGGCTCGTTTAGAGTTACGAGAGCCATAACTAGTCCAAACGAAGCCCTTTGGGAGTTCTACGGATTTGACGGCTTTAAGCCGTCAATGGATAGTTTCATACCCAAAAAAGGCTATCTGAACCTCAATCGGGTCTTTGAAGTTTTTAGCCTTCTTTTTTGCGTCACGTGAATTTTTACGTTAAAACGAGATCACCGTGTCTGATCTTCGATTTACCATCCCTGGAGAGTGGTGCACCATGGTACTGTTCCATTTCAAATCCATGCACCATTTCTAAAAGTCGCACGGCGCTGTTTCGGCATTTTGGACGGATGTTGCACCTTGCACCTCAGATCTTGCACCTTGTGGATATCGATTCTTCGGACGGCCATAACTGTTGGCTCGTTTAGAGTTACGGGAGCCTTAACCAGTCAAAACAAAGGTCTCTGTGAGTTCTACGGCTTTGACGGCTTTAAGCCGTCAATGTATAGTTTTATACCCAAAAAAGGCTATCAGAACCTCAATCGGATCTTTGAAGTTTTTAGCCTTGTTTTTTTCGTCACGTGAATTTTTACGTTAAAACGGGATAACCGTGGCTGGTCTTCGATTTACCATCCCTGGATAGTGGTGCACCATGATACTGTTCCATTTCAAATCCATGCACCCATTTCTAAACGTCGCACGGCGCTGTTTCGGCATTTTGGACGGATGTTGCACCTTGCACCGTAGATGTTGCACCATGTGGATATCGATTCTTCGGACGGCCATAACTGTTGGCTCGTATAGAGTTACGGGAGCCATAACCATTCCAAACGAAGCTCTCTATGAGTTCTACGGATTTGATGGCTTTAAGCCATTAATGGATAGTTTCATCCCCAAAAAAGGCTATCTGAACCTCAATCGGAGCTCTGAAGTTTTTTAGCCTTCATTTTTTTGTCAAGTGAATTTTTACGTTAAAATGGGATCACCATGGCTAGTCTTCGATTTACCATCACTGGAGAGTGGTGCACCATGGTACTGTTCCATTTCAAATCCCTGCACCCATTTCTAAAAGTCGCACGGTACTGTTTCGGCATTTCGGATGGACGCTGCACCTTGCATCGCAGATGTTGCACCCTGTGGAAATCGATTCTTCGGACGGCCATAACTGTTGGCTCGTTTAGAGTTACGGGAGCCATAACCAGACAAAACGAAGCTCTTTGTGAGTTCTACGGCTTTGATGGCTTTAAGCCGTCAATGGATAGTTTCATACCTAAAAAAGGCTATCTGAACCTCAATCGGGGCTCTGAAGTTTTTTAGCCTTCATTTTTTGGTCAAGTGAATTTTTACATTAAAACGGGATCACCGTGGCTGGTCTTCGATTTACCATCCCTGGAGAGTGGTGTACCATGGTACTGCTACATTTCAAACCCATGCACCCATTTCTAAAAGTCATACGACACTGTTTCGGCATTTTTGACGGATGTTGCACCTTGCACCGCAGATGTTGCACCCTGTGGATATCGATTCTTCGGACGACCATAACTGTTGGCTTGTTTAGAGTTACGGGATCCATAACCAGTCAAAACAAAGCTCTGTGTGAGTTTTATTGTTTTGATGGCTTTAAGACGTCAATGGATAGTTTCATACCAAAAAAAGGCTATCCGAACCTCAACCGGGTCTATGAAGTTTTTAGCCTTCTTTTTTTCGTCACGTGAATTTTTACGTTAAAACGAGATCACCATGGCTGGTCTTCGATTTACCATCCCTTGAGAGTGGTGCACCATGGTACTGTTCCATTTCAAATCCATGCACCCATTTCTAAAAGTCGCACGGCGCTGTTTCGGCATTTTGGACGGATGTTGCACCTTGCACCGCAGATGTTGCACCTTGTGGATATCGATTCTTCGGACGGCAATAACTGTTGGCTCGTTTAGAGTTACGGGAGCCTTAACCAGTCAAAACGAAGATCTCTGTGAGTTCTACGGCTTTGATGGCTTTAAGCCGTCAATGGATAGTTTCATACGCAAAAAAGGCTTTCAGAACCTCAATTGGGTTTTTGAAGTTTTTAACCTTATTTTTTTCGTCACGTGAATTTTTACGTTAAAACGGGATCACCGTGGCTAGTCTTCGATTTACATTCCCTGGATAGTGGTGCACCATGATACTATTCAATTTCAAATCCATGCACTCATTTCTAAAAGTCGCACGACGCTGTTTCGGCATTTTGGACGGATGTTGCACCGCAGATGTTGCACCCTGTGGATATCGATTCTTCGTACGGCCATAACTGTTCGCTCCTTTAGAGTTACGGGAGTCATAACCAGTCAAAACGAAGCTCTCTGTGAGTTCTACGGCTTTGACAGCTTTAAGCCTTCAATGGATAGTTTCATACCCAAAAAAAGCTATCCGAACCTCAATCGGGTCTCTGAAGTTTTTTAGCCTTCTTTTTTTCGTCACGTGAATTTTTACGTTAAAACGGGATCACTATGGCTGGTCTTCGATTTACCATCCCTGGAGAGTGGTGCACAATGGTACTGTTCCATTTCAAATCCTTGCACCCATTTCTAAAATTCGCACGGCGCAGTTTCGGCATTTTGGACGGATGTTGCACCTTGCACCGCAGATGTTGCACCCTGTGGATATCGATTCTTCGGACGGCCATAACTGTTGGCTCGTTTAGAGTTACGGGAGCCATAACCAGTCAAAACAAAGCTCTCTGTGAGTTTTACGGCTTTAAGCCGTCAAGGAAAATTTCATATCCAAAAAAGGCTATCCGAACCTCAATCGGGGCTCTGAAGTTTTTTAGCCTTCTTTTTTTCGTCAAGTGAATTTTTACGTTAAAACGGGATCACCGTGGCTGGTCTTAGATTTACCATCCCTGGAGAGTGGTGCACCATGGTACTGTTCCATTTCAAACCCACACACCCATTTCTAAAAGTCGTACGGCACAGTTTCGGCATTTTGGACGGATGTTGCACCTTGCACCATAGATGTTGCACCCGGTGGATATCGATTCTTCGGAAGTCCATAACTGTTGGCTCGTTTAGAGTTACGGGAGCAATAACCAGTCAAAACGAAGCTCTCTGTGAGTTCTACGGCTTTGATGGATTTAAGTCGTCAATGGATAGTTTCATACCCAAAAAAGTCTCTCCGAACCTCAATCGGGTCTCTAAAGTTTTTTAGCTTTCTTTTTTTCGTCACGTGAATTTTTACGTTAAAACGAGATCACCATGGCTGGTCTTCGATTTACCATCCCTTGAGAGTGGTGCACCATGGTACTGTTCCATTTCAAACCCATGCACCCATTTCTAAAAGTCGCACGGCGCTGTTTCGGCATTTTGGACGGATGTTGCACCTTGCACCGCAGATGTTGCACCTTGTGGATATCGATTCTTCGGACGGCAATAATTGTTGGCTCGTTTAGAGTTACGGGAGCCTTAACCAGTCAAAACGAAGATCTCTGTGAGTTCTACGGCTTTGATGGCTTTAAGCCGTCAATGGATAGTTTCATACGCAAAAAAGGCTTTCAGAACCTCAATTGGGTTTTTGAAGTTTTTAGCCTTATTTTTTTCGTCACGTGAATTTTTACGTTAAAACGGGATCACCGTGGCTAGTCTTCGATTTACATTCCCTGGATAGTGGTGCACCATGATACTATTCCATTTCAAATCCATGCACTCATTTCTAAAAGTCGCACGACGCTGTTTCGGCATTTTGGACGGATGTTGCACCGCAGATGTTGCACCCTGTGGATATCGATTCTTCGGACGGCCATAACTGTTGGCTCCTTTAGAGTTACGGGAGCCATAACCAGTCAAAACGAAGCTCTCTGTGAGTTCTACGGCTTTGACAGCTTTAAGCCGTCAATGGATAGTTTCATACCCAAAAAAAGCTATCCGAACCTCAATCGGGTCTCTGAAGTTTTTTAGCCTTCTTTTTTTCGTCACGTGAATTTTTACGTTAAAACGGGATCACTATGGCTGGTCTTCGATTTACCATCCCTGGAGAGTGGTGCACCATGGTACTGTTCCATTTCAAATCCTTGCACCCATTTCTAAAAGTCGCACGGCACTGTTTCGGCATTTCGGACGGATGTTGCACCTTGCACCGCAGATGTTGCACCCTGTGGATATCGATTCTTCGGACGACCATAACTATTGGCTCGTTTAGAGTTACGGGAGCCATAACCAGTCAAAACAAAGCTCTCTGTGAGTTCTACGGCTTTAAGCCGTCAAGGAAAATTTCATAGCCAAAAAAGGCTATCCGAACCTCAATCGGGGCTTTGAAGTTTTTTAGCCTTCTTTTTTTCGTCAAGTGAATTTTTACGTTAAAACGGGATCACCGTGGCTGGTCTTAGATTTACCATCCCTGGAGAGTGGTGCACCATGGTACTGTTCCATTTCAATCCCACGCACCCATTTCTAAAAGTCGTACGGCACTGTTTCGGCATTTTGGACGGATGTTGCACCTTGCACCGTAGATGTTGCACCCGGTGGATATCGATTCTTCGGAAGTCCATAACTGTTGGCTCGTTCAGAGTTACGGGAGCAATAACCAGTCAAAACGAAGCTCTCTGTGAGTTCTACGGCTTTGATGGCTTTAAGTCGTCAATGGATAGTTTCATACCCAAAAAAGTCTCTCCGAACCTCAATCGGGTCTCTAAAGTTTTTTAGCCTTCTTTTTTTCGTCACGTGAATTTTTACGTTAAAACGGAATCACCATGGCTTATTTTCGATTTACCATCCCTAGAGAGTGTTGCACCTTGATACTGTTCCATTTCAAATCCATGCACCCATTTCTAAAAGTCGCACGGCGCTGTTTCGGCATTTTGGACGGATGTTGCACCTTGCACCGCAGATGTTGCACCCTGTGGATATCGATTCTTCGGATGGCCATAACTGTTGGCTCGTTTAGAGTTACGGGAGCCATAACCAGTCAAATCGAAGCTCTATGTGAGTTCTACGGCTTTGATGGCTTTAAGCCGTAAATGGATAGTTTCATACACAAAAAAGGCTATCCGAACCTCAATCGGGTCTTTGATGTTTTTTAGCCTTCTTTTTTTCGTCACGTGAATTTTTACGTTAAAACGCGATCACCGTGGCTGGTCTTTGATTCACCATCCCTGGAGAGTGGTGCACCATGGTACTGTAACATTTCAAATCCATGATCCCATTTCTAAAAGTCGCGCGGAACTGTTTCGGCATTTTGGATGGATGTTGCACCTTGCACCGCAGATGTTGCACCCTGTGGATATCGATTCTTCGGACGGCCATAACTGTTGGCTCGTTTAGAGTTACGGGAGCCATAACCAGTCAAAACGAAGCTCTCTGTGAGGTCTACGGCTTTGACATCTTTAAGCATTCAATGGATAGTTTCATACCCGAAAAAGGCTATCCGAACCTCAATTGGGTCTCTGAAGTTTTTTAGCCTTCTTTTTTTCGTCACGTGAATTTTTACGTTAAAAAGATATCACCATGGCTTGTCTTCGACTTACCATCCCTGGAGTGTGGTGCACCATGATACTGTTCCATTTCAAATCCATGCACCCATTTCTAAAAGTTGCATGGCACTTTTTCGGCATTTGGACGGATGTTGCACCTTGCACCGCAGATGTTGCACCCTGTGGATATCGATTCTTCGGACGGCCATAACAGTTGGCTCGTTTAGAGTTACGGGAGCCATAACCAGTCCAAATGAAGCTCTCTGTGAGTTCTATGGCTTTAACGGCTTTAAGCCTTCAATGGATAGTTTCATACCCGAAAAAGGCTATCCGTACCTCAATCTGGGCTCTGAAGTTTTTTTGCCTTCTTTTTTTCGTCAAGTGAATTTTTACGTTAAAACGGGATCACCGTGGCTGGTCTTTGATTTACCATCCATAGAGAGTGGTGCACCCTGGTACTGTTCCATTTAAAATCCATGCACCCATTTCTAAAAGTCGCACGGGACTGTTTTGGCATTTTGGACGGATGTTGCACCTTGCACCGCAGATGTTGCACCCTGTGGATATCGATTCTTAGGACGGCCATAACTATTGGCTCGTTTAGATTTACGGTAGCCATAACCAGTCAAAACAAAGCTCTCTGTGAGTTTTACGGTTTTGAAGGCTTTAAGCCATCAATGGATAGTTTCATACCCAAAAAAGGCTATCCGAACCTCAATTGGGGCTTTGAAGTTTTTTAGCCTTCTTTTTTTCGTCAAGTGAATTTTTACGTTAAAACGGGATTGTCGTGGCTGGTCTTCAATTTACCATCCCTGGAGAGTGGTGCAACATGGTACTGTTCCATTTCAAACCCATGCACCCATTTCTAAAAGTCGTATGACACTGTTTTGGCATTTGGACGGATGTTGCACCTTGCACCGCAGATGATGCACCGTATGTATATTGATTCTTCGGACGGCCATAACCGTTGGCTCGTTTAGAGTTATGGGAGCCATAACCAGTCAAAATGAAGCACTCTGTGAGTACTACGACTTTGATGACTTTAAGCCGTCAATGGATAGTTTCATATCCAAAAAAGGCTATCCGGATCTCAATCGGGTCTCTGAAGTTTTTTAGCCTTCTTTTTTTCGTCACGTGAATATTTACGTTAAAACGGAATCACCATGGCTTATTTTCGATTTACCATCCCTGGAGAGTGGTGCACCATGATACTGTTCCATTTCAAATCCATGCACCTATTTCTAAAAGTCGCACAGGACCGTTTTGGCATTTTGGACGGATGTTGCACCTTGCACCACAGATGTTGCACCCTGTGGATATCGATTCTTCGGACGGCCATAACTGTTGGCTCGTTTAGAGTTATGGGAGCCATAACCAGTCAAAACGAAGCTCTCTGTGAGTTCTACGGCTTTGATGGCTTTAAGCTGTCAATGGATAGTTTCATACCCAAAAAAGGCTATCCGAACCTCAATCGGGGTTCTGAAGTTTTTTAGCCTTCTTTTTTTTGTCTAGTGAATTTTTACGTTAAAACGGGATCACCGTGGTTGGTCTTAGATTTACCATCCCTGGAGAGTGGTGCACCATGGTACTATTCCATTTCAAACCCATGCAACCATTTCTAAAAGTCGCACGGGACTGTTTCGGCATTTTGGACGGATGTTGCACCTTGCACCGCAGATGTTGCACCCTGTGAATATCGATTCTTCGGACGGCCATAACTGTTGGCTCGTTTAGAGTTAAGGGAGCCATAACCAGTCAAAACGAAGCTCTTTGTGAGTTCTACGGCTTTGATGGCTTTAAGCCATCAATGGATAGTTTCATACCCTAAAAAGGCTATCCAAACCTCAATCGGGTCTCTGAAGTTTTTTAGCCTTCTTTTTTTCGTCACGTGAATTTTTATGTTAAAACGGGATCACCATGGCTGGTCTTCGATTTACCATCCCTGGAGAGTGGTGCACCATGGTATTGTTCCATTTCAAACCCATGAACCCATTTCTAAAAGTCATACGGAACTGTTTCGGCATTTTTGACGGATGTTGCACCTTGCACCGCAGATGTTGCACCTTGTGGATATCGATTCTTCGGACGACCATAACTGTTGGCTCGTTTAGAGTTACGGTATCCATATCCAGTCAAAACAAAGCTCTCTGTGAGTTCTACGGTTTTGAAGGCTTTAAGCTATCAATGGATAGTTTCATACCCAAAAAAGGCTATCCGAACCTCAATCGGGGCTTTGAAGTTTTATAGCCTTCTTTTTTTCGTCAAGTGAATTTTTACGTTAAAACGGTATCACCGTGGCTGGTCTTCGATTTACCATCCCTGGAGAGTGTTGCAACATGGTATTGTTCCATTTCAAACCCATGCACCCATTTCTCAAAGTCGTATGGCACTGTTTCGGCATTTGGACGAATGTTGCACCTTGCACCGCAGATGTTGCACCCTATGTATATTGATTCTTCGGACGACCATAACCGTTGGCTCGTTTAGATTTACGAGAGCCATAACCATTCAAAACGAAGTTCTCTGTGAGTTCTACGACTTTGATGACTTTAAGCCGTCAATGGATAGTTTCATACCCAAAAAAGGCTATCCGAACCTCAATCGGGTCTCTGAAGTTTTTTAGCCTTCCTTTTTTCGTAACGCGAATTTTTATGGCTTGTCTTCGATTTACCATCCCTGGAGAGTGGAGCACTATGATACAGTTCCATTTAGAATCCATGCACCCATTTCTAAAAGTCGCACGGGACTGTTTTGGCATTTTGGACGGATGTTGCACCTTGCACCGTAGATGTTGCACCCTATGGATATCGATTCTTCGGACGGCCATAACTGTTGGCTCATTTAGAGTTATGGGATCCATAACCAGTCAAAATGAAGCTCTCTATGAGTTCTACGGCTTTAATGGCATTAAGCCGTCAATGGATAGTTTCATACCCAAAAAAGGCTATCCGAACCTCAATCGGGTCTCTGAAGTTTTTTGGCCTTCTTTTTTTCATCACGTGAATTTTTACGTTAAAACGGGATCACTGTGGTTGGTCTTCGATTTACCATCCCTGGAGAGTGGTGCACCATGGTACTATTCCATTTCAAATCCATGCACCCATTTGTAAAAGTCGCACGGGACTATTTCGGCATTTTGTACGGATGTTGCACCTTGCACCGCAGATGTTGCACCCTGTGGATATCGATTCTTCGGACGGCCATAACTGTTGGCTCGTTTAGATTTACGGGAGCCATAACTAGTCAAAACGAAGCTCTCTGTGAGTTCTGCGGCTTTGACCTCTTTAAGCCGTCAATGGATAGTCTCATACCCAAAAAAGGCTATCCGAACCTCAATCGGGGCTCTGAAGTTTTTTAGCCTTCTTTTTTTCGTCTAGTGAATTTTTAAGTTAAAACGAGATCATCGTGGCTGGTCTTAGATTTAGCATTCCTGGAGAGTGGTGCACTATGGTACTGTTCCATTTCAAACCCACGCATCCATTTCTAAAAGTCGTACGGCACTGTTTCGGCATTTTGGACGGATGTTGCACCTTGCACCGCAATTGTTGCACCCTGTGGATATCGATTCTTTGGACGTCCATAACCGTTGGCTCGTTTAGAGTTACAGGAACCATAACCAGTCAAAAGGAAGCTCTCTGTGAGTTCCACGGCTTTGATGGCTTTAAGCCGTCAATGGATAGTTTCATACCCAAAAAAGGCTATCCGAACCTCAATCGGGGCTCTGAAGTTTTTTAGCCTTCATTTTTTGGTCAAGTGAATTTTTACGTTAAAATGGGATCACCGTGGCAGGTCTTCGATTTACCATCCCTGGAGAGTGGTGCACCATGGTACTGTTCCATTTCAAACCCATGCACCCATTTCTAAAAGTCGTACGACACTGTTTCGGCATTTTTGACGGATGTTCCACCTTGCACCGCAGATGTTGCACCCTGTGGATATCGATTCTTCGGACGACCATAACTGTTGGCTTGTTTAGAGTTATGGGATCCATAACCAGTTAAAACGAAGCTCTCTGTGAGTTTTACGGTTTTGATGGCTTTAAGCCGTCAATGGATAGTTTCATACCCAAAAAAGGCTATCCGAACCTCAATCGGGTCTTTGAAGTTTTTAGCCTTCTTTTTTTCGTCACGTGAATTTTTACGTTAAAACGAGATCACCGTGGCTGGCCTTCGATTTACCATCCCTGGAGAGTGGTGCACCCTGGTATTGTTCCATTTCAAATCCATGCACCAATTTCTAAAAGTCACACGGCGCTGTTTCGTCATTTTGGACGGATGTTGCACCTTGTGGATATCAATTCTTCGGACGTTCATAACTGTTGGCTCGTTTAGAGTTACGGGAGCCTTAACCAGTCAAAACGAAGCTCTCTGTGAGTTCTACGGCTTTGACGGCTTTAAGCAATCAATGGATAGTTTCATACCCCAAAAATGCTTTCAGAACCTCAATCGGGTCTTTGAAGTTTTTAACCTTATTTTTTTCGTCACGTGAATTTTTACGTTAAAATGGGATCACCGTGGCTGGTCTTCGGTTTACCATCCCTGGATAGTGGTGCACCATGATACTGTTCCATTTCAAATCCAAGCACCCATTTCTAAAAGTCGCACGGTGCTGTTTTGGCATTTCGGATGGATGTTGCACCTTGCACCGTAGATGTTGCACCCTGTGGAAAATCGATTCTTCGGACGGCCATAACTATTGGCTCGTTTAGAGTTACGGGAGCCATAACCAGTCAAAACGAAGCTCTGTGTGAGTTCTACGGCTTTGATGGCTTTAAGCGGTCAATGGATAGTTTCATACCCAAAAAAGGCTATCCGAACCTCAATCGGGGATCTGAATTTTTTTAGCCTTCATTTTTTGGTCAAGTGAATTTTTACGTTAAAACGGGATCACCGTGGCTCGTCTTCGATTTACCATCCCTGGAGAGTGGTGCACCATGGTACTGTTCCATTTCAAACCCATGCACCCATTTCTAAAAGTCGTACGGCTCTGATTCGGCAGTTTTGACGGATGTTGCACCTTGCACCGCAGATGTTGCAACCTGTAGATATCGATTCTTCGGATGACCATAACTGTTGGCTCGTTTAGAGTTACGAGAGCCATAACCAGTCAAAACGAAGCTCTCTGTGAGTTTTACGATTTTGATGGCTTTAAACCGTCAATGGATAGTTTCATACCCAAAAAGGCTATCCGAACCTCAATCGGGTCTCTGAATTTTTTAGCCTTCTTTTTTTCGTCACGTGAATTTTTACGTTAAAACGAGATCACCGTGGCTGGTCTTCGATTTACCATCCCTGGAGAGTGGTGCACCACGGTACTGTTCCATTTCAAATCCATGCACCCATTTCTAAAAGTCGCACGGCGCTGTTTCGGCATTTTGGACGGATGTTGCACCTTGCACCGCAGATGTTGCACCTTGTGGATATCGATTCTTCGTATGGCCATAACTATTGGCTCGTTTAGAGTTACGGGAGCCTTAACCAGTCAAAACGATGCTCTCTATGAGTTCTACGGATTTGACGGCTTTAAGCCGTCAATGGATAGTCTCATACCCAAAAAAGGCTATCCGAACCTCAATCGGGGCTCTGAAGTTTTTTAGCCTTCATATTTTCGTCAAGTGAATTTTTACGTTAAAATGGGATCACCGTGGTTGGTCTTCGATTTACCTTCCATTAAGAGTGGTGCACCATGGTACCGTTCCATTTCAAATCACTGCACCCATTTCTAAAAGTCGCACGGTGCTGTTTCTGCATTTCGGACGAATGTTGCACCTTGCACCGAAGATGTTGCACCCTGTGGAAATCGATTCTTCGGACGGCCATAACTGTTGGCTCGTTTAGAGTTACGAGAGCCATAACCAGTCCAACCGAAGCTCTCTATGAGTTCTATGGATTTGACGGCTTTAAGCCGTCAATGGATAGTGTTATCCCGCCTTTTGGCAAGGCCGTGACACCAAAAAGTTGACTGGAAAACTAAAGAGAGTTCGTCGTTAAAGTTCGTTATACACTGTTCCACCATGGATATCAATGAATTTTGTCCGAGTCCGGATCAGGCTACAATTGATAAGACATGACAAGTAAAGCCATGCAAACCAACGTTCCAAGTTTGAAGTCAATCCGAGTTCGTACGCTCAAGATATCATCGATGCAAATTGGAGGAAATGACCTTGAGTTCGAATCCATAGGCAGAAACATGCGTTCGAATCCATCAAGCCAGAGTACTTCGAATCCACAGAGCTACTTCGCCTCGTAACCTTCAGATAGAACACCTTCGTATCCATCTGGGCTCGATGGCTCGTATCCATCACTCAAACCCATGAAGACATCTTGCCTCGTACCCATCAGATACTCCGCTTCGAATCCATGAAGCTACTCCACTTCGTACCCATCAGATGCTCTGCTTCGAATCCATGAAGCTACTCCACTTCGTACCCATCAGATGCTCTGCTTCGAATCCATGCGAGGGTGGCGTGTTCGAATCCATTAAGTGCCTTCCTTCGACTCCATCGAAATGAATACCTTCGAACCCATCCTATTATGATGACTTCGAATCGATTGGTTGTAGCGTAACATAATTGATTCGAACGATCACACCTTCGAATCCATTCTCTAGAATCCACTAAGTCAAGGCAGCAGAAAAGGTGGAGTCGACCCAGTCGTCTCGGAGTGAAAAGTGGATCAACCCAGGAAATACGCACCACGTCATCGCAAAGGCGCGCGAGGCCATCGAGTCGAGCCTATCGATTCGAACGAATCGAGTCGAAGCAAGCGTGTCAACCAGGAATGCAATCTTGAATCGATCATAACTTGAGATCTAAAAGTCCAAATGCTATGAAATTTGGACAGTAGCTTGAGCACATGTTGAAGAATGTTCACGCCAAATTTCAGCTCGATCGGACAATTTCTTGATCGATTCGAACCAAGGGTCGAATCGATCCCAAAGTGGGCCCAGATCTCCAGGTTTCGACCAGGTGGGCCCCCTCACGTACCAGAACTGGTCTCCCCTCAATTTAGGAGAAATATCATCCTCCTACACCTATAAATAGAGCCCCTGGTCATTCAGAAAAGGGGTCAGACATTTTTGAGAGATAAAGAGCGCCCAGACTCTGCCAGATTTACTCAGAATCACCACCGCTTCCTTAGATTCAGATTATAATCATATAATCAGTTGTACTACGTTAAAAGAAATTGTAATCATCAAGTGAACATCAATAAAATCATCAACTTCAGAGTGGACGTAGGCAAGATCGCCGAACCACTATAAATCTCGTGTTTCTATTCATTATTTCTGAACTGTGACACTCTGTTTGCTTAGATTTGAGATTTGTGTGTGAATATTGTTGATTTATATTCATACACTGGTGCTTTCACAACATTCGGGGTTTGTGACCAATTTTGGCGCAAACACTTTGGTGCTTTCACCGAGAAGCTGAACTCAGGAGTTCTATCATTTGAAAGTCGAATCAGAAGGCTAAGAGATTTAGATCCGAAGAATCATGACGAGACAAACTAGTAAAAGGCAGAGACCATAGCGAAGTCAGCACGAAGGGAGTCAAGAGGCTTCCTCAGGAGCAAACCAAGCATCGATCTTCATCACCAGGGATGAGATGGAGACAATGATGAAGAGACAGGAGGAGATGATCCAAAATTTGCTTCAACAGATTGGACAACTTGGAGCGCAAAATCAAGGAACAACCAGAATCCAGAACGGAGCAGGACCATCCAACGCAGCGCCGGAGCTGGGGGGCACACACTTAGGACATGTTGATCCGAACCTGGGAAGAGAGACAAGGACATCCGAGCAACCTGGCGGCAATAGAGGGATGAACGCTCAGCCAGGGGGGTAGACACCCGAAAGCTCACACGGACTCGGGGGGCAGATCGAAGGTAGCGAACAAGGACTACAGCTTGGAGACAATGATAGATTGGCAGAGATGGTCAGGCGAGCCATGAGGGGCGGATTAGTAAACAGAGATCTTGAAGACGTGAACAAGAGTCCCTTTTCTCCTGCGATTAGGTTGGCTAGGAACCCACCAGAATTCAAACTGCCAACAGTAGAAGGGTATGACGGGAGGACGGACCCTGCGGTCCATCTAACGAGGTATATAAGGCACATGGAAGTGCTGGGGGCATCACAGGAAGTCATGGCCCGGTGCTTCCCATTGTATTTGACAGACATAGCAGCTTTATGGTTCAGACAGCTAGAGAGCGGCTCCATTGGGACATGGACCGATTTGATTGAGAAATTTATGAGGCAATTCAGAGTTCATATTTCGAGACCCAAGAATGTAATGAGTTTGGCAACGCTAAAGCAGAAAGCTGGGGAGTCTTTGAGGAATTTCTTGACGCGGTTCAATGCGGCAGCAGCATCGGTGTATCGGCCAGATCCATCCATGGTTATGATGGCAGCTGTGTCCGGAGTAGCTGATGGCACGGAATTCAAAAATTCATTAACTAAGGATCCGCCGATGGATCTAGGAGAATTCTATCACGAGGCAGAAAAGTTTTTACGATTGGAAGACGCTAATGCTGAAAGAGAAGAAGGAGAGGGAATAGAAGTTTATGCACTTAAAGACAAAAAGCCTCTCGAAAATGATTCAGGCAAGGATAAAGGAAAACGAAAGGCTGAGGACAATGGTGACAGGTCAAAGCGACTGCGGAGAGAGCCACGATTCACCACTTATTCAGAGCTGAATGAGAGTTTGGAGCGAATCTACCAAGATACACGAGAGCAAGTTCCCTACCGTAGGCCAATACGAAGGGATCCCACTGTTGACGAGAGGAAATCAGATAGATACTGCTTATTCCACGAACTGAATGGTCATAACACTAACGACTGTAGACATCTGAAGGATGAGGTGGAAGGGCACATCAGGAATGGTATGCTACTTCAGTATGTGAGGAGGCGAGCTCCAGCGGTGGAGCCAGAGCGACCACCGTCTACATCAGCCAGGGGTGCCCCCGAGCCAGGACATCGTATGATTATCAATTAGTTGAAATAACGATGGACAAGTTGTAAACCTCTCACCAACACGGGTAAGTCATTTACACATGTGCGAGATCACGAATGGTCCATAGGCATGTTGTGAATGACTACTAACCCTATCGTTGTGAAAGTTTACACTTTGACATCCTTGCTTTGCTTTTGTTTCATTTTGATTTGAATATTTGAACTTGACTTTGTTTAACATTTCTGCTAAAGACTTATTTTCAATGAAAAAATGCTACTTGTGATTTTGTAACGGCTAAGCCACTTACACATGTACGGGATCACGAACGGTCCCTAGGCATGCTCTGAGATGGCGATAAACCGTTGCAAGAAATAATCCGGGATTCACCCGAACGTGAAACCTGGTATTGATGATACTAAGTCCCTCCCCGGGCACACTCAATTCGCCTCGAGCGGCATCCGACCGCGAACGGTCACAATTCGATCGCGAACGATCACACTTCGCCACGAACGGCACCCGACCTCGAACGGTCACCATTAGCCTCGAACGGCACCCGACCTCGAACGGTCACCATTTGCCTCGAACGGCACCCGACCGCGAACGGTCACACTTCATCTAGTATAACATTCGATCACGAACGATCACACTCTGCCTCGTACGGCACTCGACCACGAACGGTCATAATCCATCATAATTCGTCTAGAACGTCATCCGACTTCGAACAGTCGTAATTTGTCTAGAATGACATTTGATCACGAACGATCACATTTTTGCCTCGTATGGCACACGATCACGAACGATCACATTCTTCTTTCCACGAAACCAGATCGCGAACGGTCACAACTCGCCTCGAACGGCACCCCTCACCTCAAATGGCTTGATCACGAACGGTCGTCATTTAAGGTCGTACAAAAAATACTAGATCGCGAACGGTCGCATTCCACCTCAAAATGGCTAGATCGCGAACAGTCGTCATTTAAGGACAAATAAAACTATCAATGTCTTTGCAGGTCGTCAACAAGATATGAACATCCAATTTATGAAACTACAAAACACACCTTCCTATCGCAAGGCATGTTTTGGGGGGCAAATGTTATCCCGCCTTTTGGCAAGGCCGTGACACCAAAAAGTTGACTGGAAAACTAAAGAGAGTTCGTCATTAAAGTTCGTTATATACTGTTTCACCATGGATATCAATGAATTTTGTCCGAGTCCGGATCAGGCTACAATTGATAAGACATGACAAGTAAAGCCATGCAAACCAACGTTCCAAGTTTGAAGTCAATCCGAGTTCGTACGCTCAAGATATCATCGATGCAAATTGGAGGAAATGACCTTGAGTTCGAATCCATAGGCAGAAACATGCGTTCGAATCCATCAAGCCAGAGTACTTCGAATCCACAGAGCTACTTTGCCTCGTAACCTTCGGATAGAACACCTTCGTATCCATCTGGGCTCGATGGCTCGTATCCATCACTCAAACCCATGAAGAAATCTTGCCTCGTACCCATCAGATACTCCGCTTCGAATCCATGAAGCTACTCCACTTCGTACCCATCAGATGCTCTGCTTCGAATCCATGAAGCTACTCCACTTCGTACCCATTAGATGCTCTGCTTCGAATCCATGCGAGGGTGGCGTGTTCGAATCCATTAAGTGCCTTCCTTCGACTCCATCGAAATGAATACCTTCGAACCCATCCTATTATGATGACTTCGAATCGATTGGCTGTAGCGTAACATAATTGATTCGAACGATCACACCTTCGAATCCATTCTCTAGAATCCACTAAGTCAAGGCAGCAGAAAAGGTGGAGTCAACCCAGTCGTCTCGGAGGGAAAAGTGGATCAACCCAGGAAATACGCACCACGTCATCGCAAAGGCGCGCGAGGCCATCGAGTCGAGCCTATCGATTCGAACGAATCGAGTCGAAGCAAGCGTGTCAACCAGGAATGCAATCTTGAATCGATCATAACTTGAGATCTACAAGTCCAAATGCTATGAAATTTGGACAGTAGCTTGAGCACATGTTGAAGAATGTTCACGCCAAATTTCAGCTCGATCGGACAATTTCTTGATCGATTCGAACCAAGGGTCGAATCGATCCCAAAGTGGGCCCAGATCTCCAGGTTTCGGCCAGGTGGGCCCCCTCACGTACCAGAACTGGTCTCCCCTCAATTTAGGCGAAATATCAGCCTCCTACACCTATAAATAGAGCCCCTGGTCATTCAGAAAAGGGGTCAGACATTTTTGAGAGCTAAAGAGCGCCCAGACTCTGCAAGATTTACTCAGAATCACCACCGCTTCCTTAGATTCAGATTATAATCATATAATCAGTTGTACTACGTTAAAAGAAATTGTAATCATCAAGTGAACATCAATAAAATCATCAACTTCAGAGCGGACGTAGGCAAGATCGCCGAACCACTATAAATCTCGTGTTTCTATTCATTATTTCTGAACTGTGACACTCTGTTTGCTTAGATTTGAGATTTGTGTGTGAATATTGTTGATTTATATTCATACACTGGTGCTTTCACAACATTCGGGGTTTGCGACCAATTTTGGCGCAAACAGATAGTTTCATACCCAAAAAAGGCTATCTGAACCTCAATCCGGTCTCTGAAGTTTTTAGCCTTCTATTTTTCGTCACGTGAATTTTTACGTTAAAACGAGATCACCGTGCCTGGTCTTCGATTTACTATCCCTGGAGAGTGGTGCACCATACAACTGTTCCATTTCAAATCCATGCACCATTTCTAAAAGTCGCACGGCGCTGTTTCGGCATTTTGGACGGATGTTGCACCTTGTACCGCAGATCTTGCACCTTGTGGATATCGATTCTTCGGACGGCCATAACTGTTGGCTCGTTTAGAGTTACGGGAGCCTTAACCAGTCAAAACGAAGCTCTCTGTGAGTTCTACGGGTTTGACGGCTTTAAGCCGTCAATGGATAGTTTCATACCCAAAAACGGCTATCAGATAGTTTCATACCCAAAAAGGCTATCCGAACCTCAATCGGGGATCTGAAGTTTTTTAGCCTTCATTTTTTGGTCAAGTAAATTTTTACGTTAAAACGGGATCACCGTGGCTGGTCTTCGATTTACCATCTCTGGAGAGTGGTGCACCATGGTACTGTTCCATTTCATGCCCATGCACCCATTTCTAAAAGTCATAAGGCACTGTTTCGGCATTTTTGACGGATGTTGCACCTTGCACTGCAGATGTTGCACCCTGTGGATATCGATTCTTCGGACGACCATAATTGTTGGCTCGTTTAGAGTTACGGGAGCCATAACCAGTCAAAACAAAGCTCTCTGTGAGTTTTATTGTTTTGATGGCTTTAAGACGTCAATGGATAGTTTCATACCCAAAAAAGGCTATCCGAACCTCAATCGGGTCTGTGAAGTTTTTTGCCTTCTTTTTTTCGTCACGTGAATTTTTACGTTAAAACGAGATCACCGTGGCTGGTCTTCGATTTACCATCCCTGGAGAGTGGTGCACCATGGTACTGTTCCATTTCAAATCCATGCACCCATTTCTAAAAGTCGCACGGCGCTGTTTCAGCATTTTGGACGGATGTTGCACCTTGCACCGCATATGTTGCACCTTGTGGATATCGATTCTTCGGACGGCCATAACTGTTGGCTCGTTTAGAGTTACAAGAGTCTTAACCAGTCAAAACGAAGATCTCTGTGAGTTCTACGGCTTTGATGGCTTTAAGCCGTCAATGGATAGTTTCATACCCAAAAAAGGATTTCAGAACCTCAATCGGGTCTCTGAAGTTTTTAACCTTATTTTTTTCGTCACGTGAATTTTTACGTTAAAACGGGATCACCGTGGCTGGTCTTAGATTTACCATCCCTGGATAGTGGTGCACCATGATACTGTTTCATTTCAAATCCATGCACTCATTTCTAAAAGTCGGACGACGCTGTTTCGGCATTTTGGACGGATGTTGCACCTTGCACCGCATATGTTGCACCCTGTGGATATCGATTCTTCGGATGGCCATAACTGTTGGCTCCTTTAGAGTTACGAGAGCCATAACCAGTCAAAACGAAGCTCTCTTTGAGTTCTACAGCTTTGACAGCTTTAAGCCGTCAATGGATAGTTTCATACCCAAAAAAAGCTATCCGAACCTCAATCGGGTCTCTGAAGTTTTTTAGTCTTCTTTTTTTCCTCACGTGAATTTTTACGTTAAAACGGGATCACCATGGCTGGTCTTCGATTTACCATCCCTGAAGAGTGGTGCACCATGGTACTGTTCCATTTCAAATCTCTACACCCATTTCTAAAAGTCGCACGGCGCTGTTTCGGCATTTCGGACGGATGTTGCACCTTGCACCGCAGATGTTGCACCCTGTGGATATCGATTCTTCGGACGGCCATAACTGTTGGCTCGTTTAGAGTTACGGGAGCCATAACCAGTCAAAACAAAGCTCTCTGTGAGTTCTACGGCTTTAAGCCGTCAAGGATAATTTCATAGCCAAAAAAGGCTATCCGAACCTCAATCGGGGCTCTGAAGTTTTTTAGCCTTCTTTTTTTCGTCAAGTGAATTTTTACGTTAAAACGGGATCACCGTGGCTGGTCTTAGATTTACCATCCCTGCAGAGTGGTGCACCATGGTACTGTTCCATTTCAAACCCACGCACCCATTTCTAAAAGTCGTACGACACTGTTTCGGCATTTTGGACGAATGTTGCACCTTGCACCGCAGATGTTGCACCCTGTGGATATAGATTCTTCGGACGTCCATGACTGTTGGCTCGTTTAGAGTTACGGGAGCCATAACCAGTCAAAACGAAGCTCTCTGTGAGTTCTACGGCTTTGATGGCTTTAAGTCGTCAATGGATAGTTTCATACCCAAAAAAGTCTCTCCGAACCTCAATCGGGTCTATTAAGTTTTTTAGCCTTCTTTTTTTCGTCCCGTGAATTTTTACGTTAAAACGGAATCACCGTGGCTTATTTTCGATTTACCATCCTTAGAGAGTGGTGCACCATGATACTGTTCCATTTCAAATCTATGCACCCATTTCTAAAAGTCGCACGACGCTGTTTCGGCATTTTGGACGGATGTTGCACCTTGCACCGCAGATGTTGCACCCTATGGATATCGATTCTTTGGATGGCCATAACTGTTGGCTCGTTTAGAGTTACGGGAGCCATAACCAGTCAAATCGAAGCTCTATGTGAGTTCTACGGCTTTGATGGCTTTAAGCCATAAATGGATAGTTTCATACCCAAAAAAGGCTATCTGAACCTCAATCGGGTCACTGAAGTTTTTTAGCCTTCTTTTTTTCGACACGTGAATTTTTACGTTAAAACGGGATCACCGTGGCTGGTTTTCGATTTACCATCCTTGGAGAGTGGTGCACCATGGTACTGTAACATTTCAAATCCATGATCCCATTTCTAAAAGTCGCACGGGACCGTTTCGGCATTTTGGATGGATGTTGCACCTTGCACCGCAGATGTTGCACCCTTTAGATATCGATTCTTCGGACGGCCATAACTGTTGGCTCGTTTAGAGTTACGGGAGCCATAACCAGTCAAAACGAAGCTCTCTGTGAGTTCTACGGTTTTGACAGCTTTAAGCGTTCAATGGATAGTTTCATACCCAAAAATGGCTATCCGAACCTCAATTGGGTCTCTGAAGTTTTTAGCCTTCTTTTTTTCGTCACGTGAATTTTTACGTTAAAACGGGATCACCATGGCTTGTCTTCGATTTACCATCCCTAGAAAGTGGTGAACCATGATACTGTTCCATTTCAAATCCATGCACCCTTTTCTAAAAGTTGCACGGCGCTGTTTCAGCATTTTGGATGGATGTTGCACCTTGCACCGCAGATGTTGCACCCTGTGGGTATCGATTCTTCAAACGGCCATAACTGTTGGCTCGTTTAGAGTTACGAGAGCCATAACCAGTCCAAACGAAGCTCTCTGTGATTTCTACGACTTTGACGGCTTTAAGCCGTCAATGGATAGTTTCATACCCAAAAAAGGCTATCCGTACCTCAATCTGGGCTTTGAAGTTTTTTAGCCTTCTTTTTTTGTCAAGTGAATTTTTACATTAAAACGGGATCACCGTGGCTGGTCTTTGATTTACCATCCCTAGAGAGTGGTGCACCATGGTACTGTTCCATTTAAAATCCATGCACCCATTTCTAAAAGTCGCACGGGACTGTTTTGGCATTTTGGACGGATGTTGCACCTTACACCGTAGATGTTGCACCCTGTGGATATCGATTCTTCGGATGGCCATAACTGTTGGCTCGTTTAGAGTTACGGAAGCCATAACTAGTCAAAACGAAGCTCTCTGTGAGTTCTACGGTTTTGAAGGCTTTAAGCCATCAATGGATAGTTTCATACCCAAAAAAGGCTATCCGAACCTCAATCGGGGCTTTGAAGTTTTTTAGCCTTCTTTTTTTCGTCAAGTGAATTTTTACGTTAAAACGGGATCACCGTGGCTGGTCTTCGATTTACCATCCCTGAAGAGTGGTGCACCATGGTACTGTTCAATTTCAAACCCTTGCACCCATTTCTAAAAGTCGTATGGCACTGTTTCGGCATTTGGACGGATGTTGCACTTTGCACCGCAGATGTTGCACCCTATGTATATTGATTCTACGGACGGCCATAACCGTTGGCTCATTTAGAGTTACGTGATCCATAACCAGTCAAAACAAAGCTCTCTGTGAGTTCTACAACTTTGATGACTTTAAGCCATCAAAGGATAGTTTCATACCCAAAAAAGGCTATCCGAACCTCAATCGGTTCTCTGAAGTTTTTTAGCCTTCTTTTTTTCGTCACGTGAATTTTTACGTTAAAACGGGATCACCATGGCTTGTCTTCGATTTACCATCCCTGGAGAGTGGTGCACCATGATACCGTTCCATTTCAAATCCATGCACCCATTTCTAAAAGTCGCACGGGACTGTTTTGGCATTTTGGATGGATGTTGCACCTTGCACCGCAGATGTTGCACCTTGTGGATATCGATTCTTCGGACGGCCATAACTGTTAGCTCGTTTACAGTTATGGGAGCCATAACCAGTCAAAATGAAGCTCTCTGTGAGTTCTACAGCATTGACGGCTTTAAGACATCAATGGATAGTTTCATACCCAAAAAAGGCTATCCGAACGTCAATCGGGGCTCTGAAGTTTTTTAGCCTTCTTTTTTTGTCAAGTGAATTTTTACGTTAAAATAGGATCACCGTCGTTGGTCTTAGATTTACCATCCCTGGAGAGTGGTGCACCATGGTACTGTTCCATTTCAAACCCATGCAACCATTTCTAAAAGTCGCACGGGACTTTTTTGGCATTTTGGACGGATGTTGCACCTTGCACCGCAGATGTTGCACCCTGTGGATATCGATTCTTCGGACGGCCATAACTGTTGGCTCATTTAGAGTTACGGGAGCCATAACCAGTCCAAATGAAGCTCTCTGTGAGTTCTACAGATTTGATGGCTTTAAACCGTCAATGGATAGTTTCATACCCAAAAAAGGCTATCTGAACCTCAATCGGAGCTCTGAATGTTTTTAGCCTTCATTTTGTCGTCAAGTGAATTTTTAAGTTAAAATGTGATCACTGTGGCTGGTCTTCGATTTACCATCCCTGGAGAGTGGTGCATCATGGTACTGTTTCATTTCAAACCCCTGCACCCATTTCTAAAAGTCGCACGGTGCTGTTTCGGCATTTCGGACGGATGTTGCACCTTCCACCGCAGATGTTGCACTATGTGGAAATCGATTCTTCGGACGGCCATAACTGTTGGCTCGTTTAGAGTTACGGGAGCCATAACCAAACAAAAAGAAGCTCTTTGTGAGTTCTATGGCTTTGATGGCTTTAAGCCATCAATGACTAGTTTCATACCCAAAAAAGGCTATCCGAACCTCAATCGGGGCTCTGAAGTTTTTTAGCCTTCATTTTTTGGTCATGTGAATTTTTACGTTAAAACGGGATCACCGTGGCTGGTCTTCGATTTACCATCTCTGGAGAGTGGTGCACCATGGTACTGTTCCATTTCAAACCCATGCACCCATTTCTAAAAGTCATAAGGCACTGTTTTGGCCTTTTTGACGGATGTTGCACCTTGCACCGCAGATGTTGCACCCTGTGGATATCGATTCTTCGGACGACCATAATTGTTGGCTCGTTTAGAGTTACGGGAGCCATAACTAGTCAAAACGAAGCTCTCTGTGAGTTTTATTGTTTTGATGGCTTTAAGACGTCAATGGATAGTTTCATACCCATAAAAGGCTATCCGAACCTCAATCGGGTCTGTGAAGTTTTTAGCCTTCTTTTTTTCGTCACGTGAATTTTTACGTTAAAACGAGATCACCGTGGCTGGTCTTCGATTTACCATCCCTAGAGAGCGGTGCACCATGGTACTGTTCCATTTCAAATCCATGCACCCATTTCTAAAAGTCGCACGGCGCTGTTTCGGCATTTTGGATGGATGTTGCACCTTGCACCGCAGATGTTGCACCTTGTGGATATTGATTCTTCGGACGGCCATAACTGTTGGCTCGTTTAGAGTTACGGGAGCCTTAATCAGTCAAAACGAAGATCTTTGTGAGTTCTATGGCTTTGATGGCTTTAAGCCGTCAATGGATAGTTTCATACCCAAAAAAGTCTTTCAGAATCTCAATCGGGTCTCTGAAGTTTTTAGCCTTATTTTTTTGTCACAAGAATTTTTACGTTAAAACGGGATCACCGTGGCTAGTCTTCGATTTACCATCCCTGGATAGTGGTGCACCATGATACTCTTTCTTTTCAAATCCATGCACTAATTTCTAAAAGTCGCATGACGCTGTTTCGGCATTTTGGACGGATGTTGCACCTTGCACCGCTAATGTTGCACCCTGTGGATATCGATTCTTCGGATGGCCATAACTGTTGGCTCCTTTAGAGTTACGGGAGCCATAACCAGTCAAAACGAAGCTCTTTGTGAGTTCTACGGCTTTGACAGCTTTAAGCCGTCAATGGATAGTTTCATACCCAAAAAAAGCTATTCGAACCTCAATCGGGTCTTTGAAGTTTTTTAGTCTTCTTTTTTTCGTCACGTGAATTTTTACGTTAAAACGGGATCACCATGGCTGGTCTTCGATTTACCATCCCTGAAGAGTGGTGCACCATGGTACTGTTCCATTTCAAATCTCTGCACCCATTTCTAAAAGTCGCACGGCGCTGTTTCAGCATTTCGGACGGATGTTGCACCTTGCACCGCAGATGTTGCACCCTGTGGATATCGATTCTTCGGACGGCCATAATTGTTGGCTCGTTTAGAGTTACGGGAGCCATAACCAGTCAAAACAAAGCTCTCTGTAAGTTCTACGGCTTTAAGCCATCAAGGATAATTTCATAGCCAAAAAAGGCTATCCGAACCTCAATCGGGGCTCTGAAGTTTTTTAGCCTTCTTTTTTTCGTCAAGTGAATTTTTACGTTAAAACGGGATCACTGTGGCTGGTCTTAGATTTACCATCCTTGGAGAGTGGTGCACCATGGTACTGTTCCATTTCAAACCCACACACCCATTTCTAAAAGTCGTACGGCACTGTTTCGGCATTTTGGATGAATGTTGCACCTTGCACCGTAGATGTTGCACCCTGTGGATATCGATTCTTCGGACGTCCATAACTGTTGGCTCGTTTAGAGTTACGGGAGCCATAACCAGTCAAAACGAAGCTCTCTGTGAGTTCTACGGCTTTGATGGCTTTAAGTCGTCAATGGATAGTTTCATACCCAAAAAAGTCTCTCCGAACCTCAATCGGGTCTCTTAAGTTTTTTAGCCTTCATTTTTTCGTCACGTGAATTTTTACGTTAAAACGCAATCACCATGGCTTATTTTCGATTTACCATCCCTGGAGAGTGGTGCACCATGATACTGTTCCATTTAATATCCATGCACCCATTTCTAAAAGTCGCACGACGTTGTTTCGGCATTTTGGACGGATGTTGCACCTTGCACCGCAGATGTTGCACCCTGTGGAAATCGATTCTTCGGACGGCCATAACTGTTGGCTCGTTTAGAGTTACGGGAGCCATAACCAGACAAAACGAAGCTCTTTGTGAGTTCTACGGCTTTGATGGCTTTAAGCCGTCAATGGATAGTTTCATACCGAAAAAGGCTATCCGAACCTCAATCGGGGCTCTGAAGTTTTTTAGCCTTCTTTTTTTCTGCACGTGAATTTTTACGTTAAAACGGGATCACCGTGGCTGGTCTTCGATTTACCATCCCTGGAGAGTGGTGCACCATGGTACTGTAACATTTCAAATCCATGATCCCATTTCTAAAAGTCGCACGGGACTGTTTCGGCATTTTGGATGGATGTTGCACCTTGCACCGCAGATGTTGCACCCTGTGGATATCGATTCTTCGGACAGCCATAACTGTTGGCTCGTTTAGAGTTACGGGAGCCATAACCAGTCAAATCGAAGCTCTCTGTGAGTTCTACGGCTTTGACAGCTTTAAGCGTTCAATGGATAGTTTCATACCCAAAAAAGGCTATCCGAACCTCAATTGGGTCTCTGAAGTTTTTTAGCCTTCTTTTTTTCGTCACGTGAATTTTTACGTTAAAACGGGATCACCTTGGCTTGTCTTCGATTTACCATCCCAGGAGAGTGGTGCACCATGATACTGTTCCATTTCAAATCCATGCACCCATTTCTAAAAGTCGCACGGGACTGTTTTGGCATTTTGGACGGATGTTGCACCTTGCACCGCAGATGTTGCACCCTATGGATATCGATTCTTCGGACGGCCATAACTGTTGGCTCGTTTAGAGTTATGGGAGCCATAACCAGTCAAAACGAAGCTCTCTGTGAGTTCTACGGCTTTGATGGCTTTAAGCCATCAATGGATAGTTTCATACAAAAAAAAGGCTATCCGAACCTCAATCGGGGCTCTGAAGTTTTTTAGCCTTCTTTATTTGTCAAGTGAATTTTTATGTTAAAACGGGATCACCGTCGTTGGTCTTAGATTTACCATCCCTGGAGAGTGGTGCACCATGGTACTGTTCCATTTCAAACCCATGCAACCATTTCTAAAAGTCGCATGGGACTGTTTCGGCATTTTGGACGGATGTTGCACCTTGCACCGCAGATGTTGCACCCTGTGAATATCGATTCTTCGGACGGCCATAACTGTTGGCTCGTTTAGAGTTACGGGAGCCATAACCAGTCAAAACGAAGCTCTCTATGAGTTCTATGGCTTTGACGGCTTTAAGCCGTCAATGGATAGTTTCATACCCAAAAAAGGCTATCCGAACCTCAAACGGGTCTCTGAAGTTTTTTAGCCTTCTTTTTTTCGTCACGTGAATTTTTACGTTAAAACGAGATCACCGTGGCTGGTCTTCGGTTTACCATCCCTGGAGTGCGGTGCACCAAGGTTCTGTTCTATTTCAAATCCATGCACCCATTTCTAAAAGTCGCACGGTACTGTTTCGGCATTTTGGATGGATGTTGCACCTTGCACCGCAGATGTTGCACCCTGTGGATATCGATTCTTCGGACGGCCAAAACTGTTGGCTCGTTTAGAGTTACAGGAGCCATAACCAGTCAAAACGAAGCTCTCTGTGAGTTCTGCGGCTTTGACCGCTTTAAGCCGTCAATGGATAGTCTCATACCCAAAAAAGGCTATCCGAATCTCAATCGGGGCTCTGAAGTTTTTTAGCCTTCTTTTTTTCGTCTAGTGAATTTTTACGTTAAAATGGGATCACCGTGGCTGGTCTTCGATTTACCATCCCTGGAGAGCGGTGCACTATGGTTCTGTTCCATTTCAAATCCATGCACCCATTTCTAAAAGTCGCACGGTACTATTTCGGCATTTTGGACGGATGTTGCACCTTGCACCGCAGATGTTGCACCCTGTGAATATCGATTCTTCGGACGGCCATAACTGTTGGCTCGTTTAGAGTTACGGGAGCCATAACCAGTCAAAACGAAGCTCTCTGTGAGTTCTGCGGCTTTGACCGCTTTAAGCTATCAATGGATAGTCTCATACCCAAAAAAGGCTATCCGAACCTCAATCGGGGCTCTGAAGTTTTTTAGCCTTCTTTTTTTCGTCTAGTGAATTTTTACGTTAAAATGGGATCACCGTGGCTGGTCTTCGATTTACCATCCTTGGGGAGTGGTGCACCATGGTATTGTTCCATTTCAAATTCCTGTACCCATTTCTAAAAGTCGCATGGTGCTGTTCCGGTATTTCGGATGGATGTTGCACCTTGCACCGCAGATGTTGCACCCTGTGGAAATCGATTCTTCGGACGGCCATAACTGTTGGCTCGTTTAGAGTTACGGGAGCCATAACCAGACAAAACGAAGCTCTTTGTGAGTTCTACGGCTTTGATGGCTTTAAGCCGTCAATGGATAGTTTCATACCCAAAAAAGGCTATCCGAACCTCAATCGGGGCTCTGAAGTTTTTTAGCCTTCATTTTTTAGTCAAGTGAATTTTTACGTTAAAACGGGATCACCGTGGCTGGCCTTCAATTTACCATCCCTGGAGAGTGGTGCACCATGGTACTGTTCCATTTCAAACCCATGCACCCATTTCTAAAAGTCATACGGCACTGTTTCGGCATTTTTGACGGATGTTGCACCTTACACCGCAGATGTTGCACACGGTGGATATCGATTCTTCGGACGACCATAACTGTTGGCTCGTTTAGAGTTACGGGAGCCATAACCAGTCAAACGAAGCTCTCTGTGAGTTTTATGGTTTTGATGGCTTTAAACCATCAATGGATAGTTTCATACCCAAAAAAGGCTATCCGAACCTCAATCGGGTCTCTCAAGTTTTTTAGCCTTCTTTTTTTCGTCACGTGAATTTTTACGTTAAAACGAGATCACCGTGGCTGGTCTTCGATTTACCATCCCTGGAGAGCGGTGCACCATGGTTCTGTTCCATTTCAAATCCATGCACCCATTTCTAAAAGTCGCACGGTACTGTTTCGGCATTTTGGACGGATGTTGCACCTTGCACCGTAGATGTTGCACCCTGTGGATATCGATTCTTCGGACGGCCATAACTGTTGGCTCGTTTAGAGTTACAGGAGCCATAACCAGTCAAAACGAAGCTCTCTGTGAGTTCTGCAGCTTTGACTGCTTTAAGCCGTCAATGGATAGTCACATACCCAAAAAGGGCTTTCCGAACCTCAATCGGGGCTCTAAAGTTTCTTAGCCTTCTTTTTTTCGTTTAGTGAATTTTTACATTAAAATGGGATCACCGTGGCTGGTCTTCGATTTACCATCCTTGGAGAGTGGTGCACCATGGTACTGTTCCATTTCAAATCCCTGTACCCATTTCTAAAAGTCGCACGGTGCTGTTTTGGCATTTCGGACCGATGTTGCACCTTGCACAGCAGATGTTGCACCCTGTGGAAATCGATTCTTCGGATGGCCATAACTGTTGGCTCGTTTAGAATTACGGGAACCATAACCAGACAAAACGAAGCTCTTTGTGAGTTCTACAGCTTTGATGGCTTTAAGCCGTCAATGGATGTTTCATACCCAAAAAAGGCTATCCGAACCTCAATCGGGGCTCTGAAGTTTTTTAGCCTTCATTTTTTGGTCAAGTGAATTTTTACGTTAAAACGGCATCACCGTGGCTGGTCTTCGATTTACCATCCGTGGAGAGTGGTGCACCATGGTACTGTTCCATTTCAAACCCATGCACCCATTTCTAAAAGTCATACGGTACATTTTCGGCATTTTTGACGGATGTTGCACCTTGCACCGCAAATGTTGCACCTTGTGGATATCGATTTTTTGGACGACCATAACTGTTGGCTCGTTTAGAGTTACGGGAGCCATAACCAGTCAAAACGAAGCTCTCTATGAGTTCTAAGGCTTTGATGGCTTTAAGCCGTCAATGGATAGTTTCATACCCAAAAAAGGCTATCCGAACCTCAATCGGGTCTCTGAAGTTTTTTAGCCTTCTTTTTTTCGTCACGTGAATTTTTACGTTAAAACGAGATCACCGTGGCTGGTCTTCGATTTACCATCCCTGGAGAGTGGTGCACCATGGTTTTGTTCCATTTCAAATCCATGCACCCATTTCTAAAAGTCGCACGGTACTGTTTCGGCATTTTGGACGGATGTTGCACCTTGCACCGCAGATGTTGCACCCTGTTGATATCGATTCTTCGGACGGCCATAACTGTTGGCTCGTTTAGAGTTACAGGAGCCATAACCAGTCAAAATGAAGCTCTTTGTGAGTTCTGCGGCTTTTACCGCTTTAAGCCGTCAATGGATAGTCTCATACCCAAAAAAGGCTATCCGAACCTCAATCAGGGCTCTAAAGTTTTTTAGCCTTCTATTTTTCGTCTAGTGAATTTTTACGTTAAAATGGGATCACCGTGGCTGGTCTTCGATTTATCATCCTTGGAGAGTGGTGCACCATGGTACTATTCCATTTCAAATTACTGCACCCATTTCTAAAAGTCGCACGGTGCTGTTTCGGTATTTCGGACGGATGTTGCACCTTGCACCGCAGATGTTGCACCCTGTGGAAATCGATTCTTTGGACGGCCATAACTGTTGGCTCGTTTAGAGTTACGGGAGCCATAACCAGACAAAACGAAGCTCTTTGTGAGTTCTACGGCTTTGATGGCTTTAAGCCATCAACGGATAGTTTCATACCCAAAAAAGGCTATCCGAACCTCAATCGGGGCTCTGAAGTTTTTAAGCCTTCATTTTTAGGTCAAGTTAATTTTTACGTTAAAACGGGATCACCATGGCTGGTCTTTGATTTACCATCCCTGGAGAGTGGTGCACCATGGTACTGTTCCATTTCAAACCCATGCACCCATTTCTAAAAGTCATACGACACTGTTTCGGCATTATTGACGGATGTTGCACCTTGCACCGCAGATGTTGCACCCAGTGGATATCGATTCTTCGGACGACCATAACTGTTGGCTCGTTTAGAGTTACGGGAGCCATAACCAGTCAAAACGAAGCTCTCTGTGAGTTTTATGGTTTTGATGGCTTTAAGCCGTCAATGGATAGTTTCATACCCAATAAAGGCTATCCGAACCTCAATCGGGTCTCTGAAGTTTTTTAGCCTTCTTTTTTTCGTCACGTGAATTTTTACGTTAAAACGAGATCACCGTGGTTGGTCTTCGATTTATCATCCCTGGAGAGCGGTGCACCATGGTTGTGTTCCATTTCAAATCCATGCACCCATTTCTAAAAGTCGCATGGTACTGTTTCGGCATTTTGGACGGATGTTGCACCTTGCACCGCAGATGTTGCACCCTGTGGATATCGATTCTTCGGACGGCCATAAGTGTTGGCTCGTTTAGAGTTACAGGAGCCATAACCAGTCAAAACGAAGCTCTCTGTGAGTTCTACGGCTTTGACCGCTTTAAGCCGTCAATGGATAGTCTCATACCCAAAAAAGGCTATCCGAACCTCAATTGGGGCTTTGAAGTTTCTTAGCCTTCTTTTTTTCGTCTAGTGAATTTTTACGTTAAAACGGGATCACCGTGGCTGGTCTTCGATTTACCATCCCTGGAGAGTGGTGCACCATGGTACTGTTCCATTTCAAATCCCTGCACTCATTTCTAAAATTCGCACGGTGCTGTTTCGGCATTTCGGACGGATGTTGCACCTTGCACCGCAGATGTTGCACCTTGTGGAAATCGATTCTTCTGACGGCCATAACTGTTGGCTCGTTTAGAGTTACGGGAGCCATAACCAGACAAAACGAAGCTCTTTGTGAGTTCTACGGCTTTGATGGCTTTAAGCCGTCAATGGATAGTTTCATACCCAAAAAAGGCTATCTGAACCTCAATCGGGGCTCTGAAGTTTTTTAGCCTTCATTTTTTGGTCAACTGAATTTTTACGTTAAAACGGGATCACCGTGGCTGGTCTTCGATTTACCATCCTTGGAGAGTGGTGCACCATGGTACTGTTCCATTTCAAACCCATTCACCCATTTCTAAAAGTCATACGGCACTGTTTCGGTATTTTTGATGGATGTTGCACCTTACACCGCAGATGTTGCACACGGTGGATATCGATTCTTCGGACGACCATAACTGTTGGCTCGTTTAGAGTTACGGGAGCCATAACCAGTCAAACGAAGCTCTCTGTGAGTTTTATGGTTTTGATGGCTTTAAGCCGTCAATGGATAGTTTCATACCCAAAAAAGGCTATCCGAACCTCAATCGGGTCACTGAAGTTTTTTAGCCTTTTTTGTTTCGTCACGTGAATTTTTACGTTAAAACGAGATCACCGTGGCTGGTCTTCGATTTACCATCCCTGGAGAGCGGTGCACCATGGTTCTGTTCCATTTCAAATCCATGCACCCATTTCTAAAAGTCGCACGGTACTGTTTTGGCATTTTGGACGGATGTTGCACCTTGCACCGCAGATGTTGCACCCTGTGGATATCGATTCATCGGACGGCCATATCTGTTGGCTCGTTTAGAGTTACAGGAGCAATAACCAGTCAAAACGAAGCTCTCTGTGAGTTCTACAGCTTTGTTTGCTTTAAGCCGTCAATGGATAGTCTCATACCCAAAAAAGGCTATCCGAACCTCAATCGGGGCTCTAAAGTTTCTTAGCCTTCTTTTTTTCGTCTAGTGAATTTTTACGTTAAAATGGGATCACCGTGGCTGGTCTTCGATTTACCATCCTTGGAGAGTGGTGCACTATGGTACTGTTCCATTTCAAATCCCTGCACCCATTTCTAAAAGTCGCACGGTGCTGTTTCGGTATTTTGGACGGATGTTGCACCTTGCACTGCAGATGTTGCACGCTGTGGAAATCGATTCTTCGGACGGGCATAACTGTTGGCTCGTTTAGAGTTACGGGAGCCATAATCAGACAAAACGAAGCTCTTTGTGAGTTCTACGGCTTTGATGGCTTTAAGCCGTCAATGGATAGTTTCATACCCAAAAAAGGCTATCCGAACCTCAATCGGGGCTCTGAAGTTTTTTAGCCTTCATTTTTTGGTCAAGTGAATTTTTACGTTAAAACGGGATCACCGTGGCTGGTCTTTGATTTACCATCCTTGGAGAGTGGTGCACCATGGTACTGTTCCATTTCAAATCCCTACACTCATTTCTAAAAGTTGCACGGTGCTGTTTCGGCATTTCGGACGGATGTTGCACCCTGTGGAAATCGATTCTTATGACGGCCATAACTGTTGGCTCGTTTAGAGTTACGGGAGCCATAACCAGACAAAACGAAGCTCTTTGTGAGTTCTATGGCTTTGATGGCTTTAAGCCGTCAATGGATAGTTTCATACCCAAAAAAGGCAATCTGAACCTCAATCGGGGCTCTGAAGTTTCTTAGCCTTCTTTTTTTCGTCTAGTGAGTTTTTACGTTAAAATGGGATCACCATGGCTGGTCTTTGATTTACCATCCTTGGAGAGTGGTGCACCATTGTACTGTTCCATTTCAAATCCCTGCACTCATTTCTAAAAGTCGCACGGTGCTGTTTCGGCATTTCAGACGGATGTTGCACCTTGCACCGCGGATGTTGCACCCTGTGGATATCGATTCTTCGGACGGCCATAACTGTTGGCTCGTTTAGAGTTACAGGAGCCATAACCAGTCAAAACGAAGCTCTCTGTGAGTTCTGCGGCTTTGACCGCTTTAAGCCATCAATGGATAGTCTCATACCCAAAAAAGGCTATCCGAACCTCAATCGGGGCTCTGAAGTTTCTTAGCCTTCTTTTTTTCGTCTAGTGAATTTTTACGTTAAAATGGGATCACCGTGGCTGGTCTTTGATTTACCATCCTTGGAGAGTGATGCACCATGGTACTGTTCCATTTCAAATCCCTGCACTCATTTCTAAAAGTCGCACGGTGCTGTTTCGGCATTTCGGACGGATGTTGCACCTTGCACCGCAGATGTTGCACCCTGTGGAAATCGATTCTTCTGACGGCCATTACTGTTGGCTCGTTTAGAGTTACGGGAGCCATAACCAGACAAAACGAAGCTCTTTGTGAGTTCTATGGCTTTGATGTCTTTAAGCCGTCAATGGATAGTTTCATACCCAAAAAAGGCTATCTGAACCTCAATCGGGGCTCTGAAGTTTTTTAGCCTTCATTTTTTGGTCAAGTGAATTTTTACGTTAAAACGGGATCATCGTGCCTGGTCTTCGATTTACCATCCCTGGAGAGCGGTGCACCATGGTTCTGTTCCATTTCAAATCCATGCACCCATTTCTAAAAGTCGCAAGGTACTGTTTCGGCATTTTGGACGGATGTTGCACCTTGCACCGCAGATGTTGCACCCTATGGATATCGATTCTTCGGACGACCATAACTGTTGGCTCGTTTAGAGTTACAGGAGCCATAACCAGTCAAAACGAAGCTCTCTGTGAGTTCTGCGGCTTTGACCGCTTTAAGCCATCAATGGATAGTCTCATACCCAAAAAAGGCTATCCGAACCTCAATCGGGGCTCTGAAGTTTTTTAGCCTTCTTTTTTTCGTCTAGTGAATTTTTACGTTAAAATAGGATCACCGTGGCTGGTCTTCGATTTACCATCCTTGGAGAGTGGTGCACCATGGTACTGTTCCATTTCAAATTCCTGCACCCATTTCTAAAAGTCGCACGGTGCTGTTTCGGTATTTCGGACGGATGTTGCACCTTGCACCGCAGATGTTGCACCCTGTGGAAATCGATTCTTCGGACGGCCATAACTGTTGGCTCGTTTAGAGTTACGGGAGCTATAACCAGACAAAACGAAGCTCTTTGTGAGTTCTACGGCTTTGATGGCTTTAAGACGTCAATGGATAGTTTCATACCCAAAAAAGGGTATCTGAACCTCAATCGGGGCTCTAAAGTTTTTTAGCCTTCATTTTTTGGTCAAGTGAATTTTTACGTTAAAACGGAATCACCGTGGCTGGTTTCAATTTACCATCCCTGGAGAGTGGTGCACCATGGTACTGTTCCATTTCAAACCCATGCACCCATTTCTAAAAGTCATACGACACTGTTTCGGCATTTTTGACGGATGTTGCACCTTGCACCGCAGATGTTGCACCTTGTGGATATCGATTCTTCGGACGACCATAACTGTTGGCTCGTTTAGAGTTACGGGAGCCATAACCAGTCAAAACGAAGCTCTCTGTGAGTTTTATGGTTTTGATGGCTTTAAGCCGTCAATGGATAGTTTCATACCCAAAAAGGCTATCCGAACCTCAATCGGGTCTCTGAAGTTTTTTAGCCTTCTTTTTTTCGTCACGTGAATTTTTACGTTAAAACGAGATCACCGTGGCTGGTCTTCGATTTACCATCCCTGGAGAGCGGTGCACCATGGTTCTGTTCCATTTCAAATCCATGCACCCATTTCTAAAAGTCGCACGGTACTATTTCGGCATTTTGGACGGATGTTGCACCTTGCACCGTAGATGTTGCACCCTGTGGATATCGATTCTTCGGACGGCCATAACTGTTGGCTCGTTTAGAGTTACAGGAGCCATAACCAGTCAAAACGAAGCTCTCTGTGAGTTCTGCGGCTTTGACCGCTTTAAGCCGTCAATGGATAGTCTCATACCCAAAAAAGGCTATCCGAACCTCAATCGGGGCTCTGAAGTTTCTTAGCCTTCTTTTTTTCGTCTAGTGAATTTTTACGTTAAAATGGGATCACCGTGGCTGGTCTTCGATTTACCATCCTTGGAGAGTGGTGCAACATGGTACTGTTCCATTTCAAATCCCTGCACTCATTTCTAAAAGTCGCACGGTGCTGTTTCGGCATTTCAGACGAATGTTGCACCTTGCACCGCAGATGTTGCACCCTGTGGAAATCGATTCTTCTAACGGCCATAACTGTTGGCTCGTTTAGAGTTACGGGAGCCATAACCAGACAAAACGAAGCTCTTTGTGAGTTCTACGGCTTTGATTGCTCTAAGCCGTCAGTGGATAGTTTCATACCCAAAAAAGGCAATCTGAACCTCAATCGGGGCTCTGAAGTTTTTTAGCCTTCATTTTTTGGTCAAGTGAATTTTTACGTTAAAACGAGATCACCGTGGCTGGTCTTCGATTTACCATCCCTGGAGAGTGGTGCACCATGGTACTGTTCCATTTCAAACCCATGCACCCATTTCTAAAAGTCATACGGCACTGTTTCCGCATTTTTTACGGATGTTGCACCTTGCACCGCGGATGTTGCACCCTATGGATATCGATTCTTCGGACGGCCATAACTGTTGGCTCGTTTAGAGTTACAGGAGCCATAACCAGTCAAAACGAAGCTCTCTGTGAGTTCTGCGGCTTTGACTGCTTTAAGCCATCAATGGATAGTCTCATACCCAAAAAAGGCTATCCGAACCTCAATCGGGGCTCTGAAGTTTCTTAGCCTTCTTTTTTTTCGTCTAGTGAATTTTTACGTTAAAATGGGATCACCGTGGCTGGTCTTTGATTTACCATCCTTGGAGAGTGGTGCACCATGGTATTGTTCCATTTCAAATCCCTGCACTCATTTGTAAAAGTCGCACGGTGCTGTTTCGGCATTTCGGACGGATGTTGCACCTTGCACCGCAGATGTTGCACCCTGTGGAAATCGATTCTTCGGACGGCCATAACTGTTGGCTCGTTTAGAGTTACGGGAGCCATAACCAGACAAAACGAAGCTCTTTATGAGTTCTATGGCTTTGATGGCTTTAAGCCGTCAATGGATAGTTTCATACCCAAAAAAGGCTATCTGAAACTCAATCGGGGCTCTGAAGTTTTTTTGCCTTCATTTTTTGGTCAAGTGAATTTTTACGTTAAAACGGGATCACCGTGCATGGTCTTCGATTTACCATCCCTGGAGAGTGGTGCACCATGGTACTGTTCCATTTCCAACCCATGCACCCATTTATAAAAGTCATACGGCACTGTTTCGGCATTTTTGACGGATGTTGCACCTTGCACCGCAGATGTTGCACCCTGTGAATATCGATTCTTCGGAGGGCCATAACTGTTGGCTCGTTTAGAGTTACGGGAGCCATAACCAGTCAAAACGAAGCTCTATGTGAGTTCTACGGCTTTGACAGCTTTAAGCATTCAATGGATAGTTTCATACCAAAAAAAGGCTATCTGAACCTCAATCGGGTATCTGAAGTTTTTTAGCCTTCTTTTTTCGTCACGTGAATTTTTACGTTAAAACGGGATCACCATGGCTTGTCTTCGATTTACCATCCCTAGAGAGTGGTGAACCATGATACCGTTCCATTTCAAATCCATGCACCCATTTCTAAAAGTTGCACGGCGCTGTTTCGTGATTTTAGACGGATGTTGCACCTTGCACCGCAGATGTTGCACCCTGTGGATATCGATTTTTCGGATGGCCATAACTGTTGGCTCGTTTAGAGTTACGGGAGCCATAACCAGTCCAAACGATGCTCTCTGTGAGTTCTACGGCTATAACGGCTTTAAGCCGTCAATGGTTAGTTTCATACCCAAAAAAGGCTATCTGTACCTCAATCTGGGCTCTGAAGTTTTTTAGCCTTCTTTTTTTCGTCAAGTGAATTTTTACGTTAAAACGGGATCACCGTGGTTGGTCTTTGACTTATCATCCCTAGAGAGTGGTGCACCATGGTACTGTTTCATTTAAAATCCATGCACCCATTTCTACAAGTCGCACGGGACTGTTTTGGCATTTTGGACGGATGTTGCACCTTGCACCACAGATGTTGCACCCTATGGATATCGATTCTTCGGACGACCATAACTGTTGGCTCGTTTGGAGTTACGGTAGCCATAACCAGTCAAAACGAAGCTCTCTGTGAGTTCTACGGTTTTGAAGGCTTTAATCCATCAATGGATAGTTTCATACCCAAAAAAGGCTATCCGAACCTCAATCGGGGCTTTGATGTTTTTTAGCCTTCTTTTTTTCGTCAAGTGAATTTTTACGTTAAAACGAGATCACCGTGGCTGGTCTTCGATTTACCATCCCTAGAGAGTGGTGCAACATGGTACTGTTCCATTTCGAACCCATGCACCCATTTCTAAAAGTCGAATGGCACTGTTTCGGCATTTGGACGGATGTTGCACCTTGCACCGCAGATGTTGCACCCTATGTATATTGATTCTTCGGACGACCATAACCGTTGGCTCGTTTAGAGTTACGGGAGCCATAACTAGTCAAAACGAAGCTCTCTGTGAGTTCTACGACTTTGATGACTTTAAGTCATCAATGGATAGATTCATACCCAAAAAAGGCTATCCGAACCTCAATCGTGTCTTTGAAGTTTTTTAGCCTTCTTTTTTTCGTCACGTGAATTTTTACGTTAAAACGGGATCACCATGGCTTGTCTTCGATTTACCATCCTTGGATAGTGGTGCACCATGATACAGTTCCATTTCAAATCCATGCACCCATTTCTAAAAGTCGCACAGGACTGTTTTGGCATTTTGGACGGATGTTGCACCTTGCACCGTAGATGTTGCACACTGTGGATATCGATTCTTCGGACGACCATAACTGTTGGCTCGTTTAGAGTTATGGGAGCCATAACCAGTCAAAATGAAGCTCTAAATGAGTTCTACGGCTTTGACGGCATTAAGCCGTCAATGGATAGTTTCATACCCAAAAAAGGCTATCAAACCTCAATCGGGTCTCTGAAGTTTTTTAGCCTTCTTTTTTTCGTCACGTGAATTTTTACGTTAAAATGGGATCACCGAGGCTGGTCTTCGATTTACCATCCCTAGAGAGTGGTGCACCATGGTACTATTCCATTTCAAATCCATGCACCCATTTTTAAAAGTCGCACGGGACTGTTTCGGCATTTTGTACGGATGTTGCACCTTGCACCGCAGATGTTGCACCCTGTGGATATCGATTCTTCGGACGGCCATAACTGTTGGCTCGTTTAGAGTTACGGGAGCCATAACCAGTCAAAATGAAGCTCTCTATGAGTTCTGCGGCTTTGACCGCTTTAAGCCGTCAATGGATAGTCTCATACCCAAAAAAGGCTATCTGAACCTCAATCGGGGCTCTGAAGTTTTTTAGGCTTCTTTTTTTCGTCTAGTGAATTTTTAAGTTAAAACGAGATCATCGTTGCTGGTCTTAGATTTACCATCCCTGGAGAGTGGTGCACCATGGTACAGTTCCATTTCAAACCCACGCACCCATTTCTAAAAGTCGTACGGCACTGTTTCGGCATTTTGGACGGATGTTGCACCTTGCACCGCAGATGTTGCACTCTGTGGATATCGATTCTTCGGACGACCATAACTGTTGGCTTGTTTAGAGTTACGGGAGCCATAACCAGTCAAAACGAAGATCTCTGTGATTTTTACGGTTTTGATTGCTTTAAGCCGTCAATGGATAGTTTCATACCCAGAAAAGGCTATCCGAACCTCAATCGGGTGTCTGAAGTTTTTAGCCTTCTTTTTTTCGTCACGTGAATTTTTACGTTAAAACGAGATCACCGTGGCTGGTCTTCAATTTACCATCCCTGGAGAGTGGTGCACCCTGGTACTATTCCATTTCAAATCCATGCACCCATTTCTAAAAGTCACACGGCGCTGTTTCGGCATTTTGGACGGATGTTGCACCTTGCACCGCAGATGTTGCACCTTGTGGATATCGATTATTCGGACGTTCATAACTGTTGGCACGTTTAGAGTTACGGGAGCCTTAACCAGTCAAAACGAAGCTCTCTGTGAGTTCTACGGCTTTGACGGCTATAAGCCATCAATGGATAGTTTCATACCCCAAAAAGGCTTTCAGAACCTCAATCGGGTCTCTGAAGTTTTTAACCTTATTTTTTTCGTCACGTGAATTTTTACCTTAAAACGGGATCACCGTGGCTAGTCTTCGATTTACCATCCCTGGATAGTGGTGCACCATTATACTATTCCATTTCAAATCCAAGCACCCATTTCTAAAAGTCACACGGTGCTGTGTCGGCATTTCGGACGGATGTTGCACCTTGCACCGTAGATGTTGCACCCTGTGGAAATCGATTCTTCGGACGGCCATAACTGTTGGCTCGTTTAGTGTTACGGGAGCCATAACCTGTCAAAACAAAGCTCTGTGTGAGTTCTACGGCTTTGACAGCTTTAAGCCGTCAATGGATAGTTTCATACCCAAAAAAGTCTATCCGAACCTCAATCGGGGATCTGATGTTTTTTAGCCTTCATTTTTGGTCAAGTGAATTTTTACGTTAAAACGAGATCACCGTGGCTCGTCTTCGATTTACCATCCCTGGAGAGTGGTGCACCACGGTACTGTTCCATTTCAAACCCATGCACCCATTTCTAAAAGTCGTACGGCTTTGTTTCGGCAGTTTTGACGGATGTTGCACCTTGCACCGCAGATGTTGCACCTTGTGGATATCGATTCTTCGGACGACCATAACTGTTGGCTCGTTTAGAGTTACGGGAGCCTTAACCAGTCAAAAGATGCTCTCTGTGAGTTCTATGGCATTGATGGCTTTAAGCCGTCAATGGATAGTTTCATACCCAAAAAAGGCTTTCAGAACCTCAATCGGGTCTCTGAAGTTTTTAGCCTTATTTTTTTCGTCACGTGAATTTTTACGTTAAAACGGGATCACCGTGGCTAGTCTTCAATTTACCATCCCTGGATAGTGGTGCACCATGATACTGTTCCATTTCAAATCCATGCACTCATTTCTAAAATCGGACGGCGCTGTTTCGGCATTTTGGACGGATGTTGCACCTTGCACCGCAGATGTTGCACCCTGTGGATATCTATTCTTCGGACGGCCATAACTATTGGCTCATTTAGGGTTACGGGAGCCATAACCATTCAAAAAGAAGCTCTCTGTGAGTTCTACGGATTTGACCTCTTTAAGCCGTCAATGGATAGTTTCATACCCAAAAAAGGCTATCCGAACCTCAATCGGGGCTCTGAAGTTTTTTAGCCTTCATTTTTTCGTCAAGTGACTTTTTACGTTAAAACGGGATCACCGTGGTTGGTCTTCGATTTACCTTCCATGGAGAGTGCTGCACCATGGTACCGTTCCATTTCAAATCACTGCACCCATTTCTAAAAGTCGCACGGTGCTGTTACGGCATTTCGGACGGATGTTGCACCTTGCACCGCAGATGTTGCACCCTGTGGAAATCGATTCTTCGGATGGCCATAACTGTTGGCTCGTTTAGAGTTACGAGAGCCATAACCAGTCCAAATGAAGCTCTCTGTGAGTTCTACGGATTTGACGGCTTTAAGCCATCAATGGATAGTTTCATACCCAAAAAAGGCTATCTGAACCTCAATCGGGTCTCTGAAGTTTTTAGCCTTCTTTTTTTCGTCACGTGAATTTTTACGTTAAAACGAGATCACCGTGATTGGTCTTCGATTTACCATCCCTGGAGAGTGGTGCACCATGGTACTGTTCCATTTCAAATCCATGCACCATTTCTAAGAGTCGCACGGCGCTGTTTCGGCATTTTGGACGGATGTTGCACCTTTCACCGCAGATGTTGCACCTTGTGGATATCGATTCTTCGGACGGCCATAACTATTGGCTCGTTTAGAGTTACTAGAGCCTTAACCAGTCAAAACGAAGCTCTCAGTGAGTTATACGGCTTTGACGGCTTTAAGCCGTCAATGGATAGTTTCATACCCAAAAAAGGCTATCAGAACCTCAATCGGATCTCTGAAGTTTTTAGCCTTCTTTTTTTCGTCACGTGAATTTTTAAGTTAAAACGGGATCACTGTGGCTGGTCTTCGATTTACCATCCCTGGATAGTGGTGCACCATGATACTGTTCGATTTCAAATCCATGCACCCATTTCTAAAAGTCGCATGGCGCTGTTTCGGCATTTTGGACGGATGTTGCACCTTGCACCGTAGATGTTCCACATTGTGGATATCGATTCTTCGGATGGCCATAACTGTTGGCTCGTTTAGAGTTACGGGAGCCATAACCAGTCCAAACGAAGCTCTCTGTGAGTTCTACTGATTTGACGGCTTTAAGCCATCAATGGATAGTTTCGTACCCAAAAAAGGCTATCTGAACCTCAATCGGAGCTCTGAAGTTTTTTAGCCTTCATTTTTTCGTCAAGTGAATTTTTATGTTAAAATGTGATCACCGTGGCTGCTCTTCGATTTACCATCCCTGAAGAGTGGTGCACCATGGTACTGTTCCATTTCAAACCCCTGCACCCATTTCTAAAAGTTGCACGGTGCTGTTCCGGCATTTCGGACGGATGTTGCACCTTGCACCGCAGATGTTGCACCCTGTGGAAATCGATTCTTCGGACGGCCATAACTGTTGGCTCGTTTAGAGTTACGGGAGCCATAACCAGACAAAACGAAGCTCTTTGTGAGTTCTACGGCTTTGATGGCTTTAAGCCGTCAATGGATAGTTTCATACCCAAAAACGGCTATCTGAACCTCAATCGAGGCTCTGAAGTTTTTTAGCCTTCATTTTTTGGTCAAGTGAATTTTTACGTTAAAACGGGATCACCGTGGCTGGTCTTCGATTTACCATCCCTGGAGAGTGGTGCACCATGGTACTGTTCCATTTCAAACCCATGCACCCATTTCTAAAAGTCATAAGGCACTGTTTCGGCATTTTTGACGGATGTTGCACCTTGCACCGCAGATGTTGCACCCTGTGGATATTGATTCTTCAGACGACCATAACTGTTGGCTCGTTTAGAGTAACGGGAGTCATAACCAGTCAAAATGAAGCTCTCTGTGAGTTTTATTATTTTGATGGCTTTAAGACGTCAATGGATAGTTTCATACCCAAAAAAGGCTATCCGAACCTCAATCGGGTCTTTGAAGTTTTTAGCCTTCTTTTATTCGTCACGTGAATTTTTACGTTAAAACGAGATCACCGTGGCTGGTCTTCGATTTACGATCCCTGGAGAGTGGTGCACCATGGTACTGTTCCATTTCAAATCCATGCATCCATTTCTAAAAGTCGCACGGCGCTGTTTCGGCATTTTGGACGGATGTTGCACCTTGCACCGTAGATGTTGCACCTTGTGGATATCGATTCTTCGGACGGCCATTACTGTTGGCTCGTTTAGATTTACGGGAGCCTTAAGCAGTCAAAACGAAGATCTCTTTGAGTTCTACGGCTTTGACGGCTTTAAGCCGTCAATGGATAGTTTCATACCCAAAAAAGGCTTTCAGAACCTCAATCGGGTCTCTGAAGTTTTTAGCCTTATTTTTTTCGTCACGTGAATTTTTACGTTAAAACGGGATCACCGTGGCTAGTCTTCGATTTACCATCCCTGGATAGTGGTGCACCATGATACTGTTTCATTTCAAATCCATGCACTCATTTCTAAAAGTTGCACGACGCTGTTTCGGCATTTTGGACGGATGTTGCACCTTGCACCGCAGATGTTGCACCCTGTGGATATCGATTCTTCGGACGGCCATAACTGTTGGCTCCTTTAGAGTTACGGGAGCCATAACCAGTCAAAACAAAGCTCTCTGTGATTTCTACGGCTTTAAGCCATCAAGGATAATTTCATAGCCAAAAAGGCTATTCGAACCTCAATCGGGGCTCTGAAGTTTTTTAACCTTCTTTTTTTCATCAAGTGAATTTTTACGTTAAAACGGGATCACCGTGGCTGGTCTTAGATTTACCATCCCTGGAGAGTGGTGCACCATGGTACTGTTCCATTTCAAATCCCTGCACCCATTTCTAAAAGTCGCACGGCGCTGTTTCGGCATTTCGGACGGATGTTGCACCTTGCACCGCAGATGTTGCACCCTATGGATATCGATTCTTCGGACGGCCATAATTGTTGGCTCGTTTAGAGTTACGGGAGCCGTAACCAGTCAAAACAAAGCTCTCTGTGAGTTCTATGGCTTTCAGCCGTCAAGGATAATTTCATAGCCAGAAAAAGCTATCCGAACCACAATCGGGGCTCTGAAGTTTTTTAGCCTTCTTTTTTTCGTCAAGTGAATTTTTACGTTAAAACGGTATCACCGTGGCTGGTCTTAGATTTACCATCCCTGGAGAGTGGTGCACCATGGTACTGTTCCATTTCAAACCCACGCACCCATTTCTAAAAGTCATACGACACTGTTTTGGCATTTTGGACGGATGTTGCACCTTGCACCGCAGATGTTGCACCCTGTGGATATCGATTCTTCGGACGGCCATAACTGTTGGCTCGTTTAGAGTTACGGGAGCCATAACTAGTCAAAACGAAGCTCTCTGTGAGTTCTACGGCTTTGACAGCTTTAAGCATTCAATGGATAGTTTCATACCCAAAAAAGTCTCTCCGAACCTCAATCGGGTCTCTGAAGTTTTTTAGCCTTCTTTTTTTCGTCACGTGAATTTTTACGTTTAAACGGAATCACCATGGCTTATTTTCGATTTACCATCCCTGGAGAGTGGTGCACCATGATACTGTTCCATTTCAAATCCATGCACCCATTTCTGAAGGTCGCACGGCGCTGTTTCGGCATTTTGGACGGATGTTGCACCTTGCACCGCAGATGTTGCACCCTGTGGATATCGATTCTTCGGATGGCCATAACTGTTGGCTCGTTTAGAGTTACGGGAGCCATAACCAGTCAAATCGAAGCTCTATGTGAGTTCTACGGCTTTGATGGCTTTAAGCCGTAAATGGATAGTTTCATACCCAAAAAAGGCTATCCGAACCTCAATCGGGTCTTTGAAGTTTTTTAGCCTTCTTTTTTTCGTCACGTGAATTTTTACGTTAAAACGGGATCACCGTGGCTGGTCTTCGATTTACCATCCCGGGAGAGTGGTGCACCATGGTACTGTAACATTTCAAATCCATGATCCCATTTCTAAAAGTCGCACGGGACCGTTTCGGCATTTTGGATGGATGTTGCACCTTGCACCGCAGATGTTGCACCCTGTGGATATCGATTCTTCGGACGGCCATAACTGTTGGCTCGTTTAGAGTTACGGGAACCATAACTAGTCAAAATGAAGCTCTCTGTGAGTTCTACGGCTTTGACAGCTTTAAGCATTCAATGGATAGTTTCATACCCAAAAAAGGCTATCCGAACCTCAATCGGGTCTCTGAAGTTTTTTAGCCTTCTTTTTTTCGTCACGTGAATTTTTACGTTAAAACGGGATCACCATGGCTTGTCTTCGGTTTACCATCCCTAGAGAGTGATGAACCATGATACTGTTCCATTTCAAATCCATGCACCCATTTCTAAAAGTTGCAAGGCGCTGTTTCGGCATTTTGGACGGATGTTGCACCTTGCACCGCAGATGTTGCACCCTATGGATATCGATTCTTCGGACGGCCATAACGGTTGGCTCGTTTAGAGTTACGGGAGCCATAACCAGTCCAAACGAAGCTCTCTGTGAGTTCTACGGCTTTGACGGCTTTAAGCCATCAATGGATAGTTTCATACCCAAAAAAGGCTATCTGTACCTCAATCTGGGCTTTGAAGTTTTTTAGCCTTCTTTTTTTCGTCAAGTGAATTTTTACGTTAAAACGGGATCACCGTGGCTGGTCTTTGATTTACCGTCCCTAGAGAGTAGTGCACCATGGTACTGTTCCATTTGAAATCCATGCACCCATTTCTAAAAGTCGCACGGGACTGTTTTGGCATTTTGGACGAATGTTGCACCTTGCACCGTAGATGTTGCACCATGTGGATATCGATTCTTCGGACGACCATAACTATTGGCTCATTTAGAGTTATGGTAGCCATAACCAGTCAAAACGAAGCTCTCTTTGAGTTCTACGGTTTTGAAGGCTTTAAGCCATCAATGGATAGTTTCATACCCAAAAAAGGCTATCTGAACCTCAATCGGGGCTTTGAAGTTTTTTAGCCTTCGTTTTTTCGTCAAGTGAATTTTTACGTTAAAACGGGATCGTCGTGGCTGGTCTTCGATTTACCATCCCTGGAGAGAGGTGCAACATGGTACTGTTCCATTTCAAACCCATGCACCCATTTCTAAAAGTCGTATGGCACTGTTTCGGCATTTGGACGGATGTTGCACCTTGCACCGCAGATGTTGCACCCTATGTATATTGATTCTTCAAACGACCATAACCGTTGGCTCGTTTAGAGTTACGGGAGCCATAATCAGTCAAAATGAAGCTCTATGTGAGGTCTACGACTTTGATGACTTTAAGCCATCAATGGATAGCTTCATACCCTAAAAAGACTATCTAAACCTCAATCGGGTCTCTGAAGTTTTTTAGCCTTCTTTTTTTCATCACGTGAATTTTTACGTTAAAACGGTATCACCGTGGCTGGTCTTCGATTTACCATCCTTGGAGAGTGGTGCACCATGGTACTGTTCCATTTCAAACCCATGCACCCATTTCTAAAAGTCATAAGGCACAGTTTCGGCATTTTTGACGGATGTTGCACCTTGCACCGCAGATGTTGCACCCTGTGGATATCGATTCTTCAGACGACCATAACTGTTGGCTCGTTTAGAGTTACAGGAGCCATAACCAGTCAAAACGAAGCTCTCTGTGAGTTTTATTGATTTGATGGCTTTAAGACGTCAATGGATAGTTTCATACCCAAAAAAGGCTATTTGAACCTCAATCGGGTCTTTGAAGTTTTTAGCCTTCTTTTATTCGTCACGTGAATTTTTACGTTAAAACGAGATCACCGTGGCTGGCCTTCGATTTACCATCCCTGGAGAGTGGTGCACCATGGTACTGTTCCATTTCAAATCCATGCATCCATTTCTAAAAGTCGCACGGCGCTGTTTCGGCATTTTGGACGGACGTTGCACCTTGCACCGTAGATGTTGCACCTTGTGGATATCGATTCTTCGGATGGCCATTACTGTTGGCTCGTTTAGAGTTACGGGAGCCTTAACCAGTCAAAACGAAGATCTCTGTGAGTTCTACGGCTTTGACGGCTTTAAGCCGTCAATGGATAGTTTCATACCCAAAAAAGGCTTTCAGAACCTCAACCGGGTCTCTGAAGTTTTTAGCCTTATTTTTTTCGTCACGTGAATTTTTACGTTAAAACGGGATCACCGTGGCTAGTCTTCGATTTACCATCCCTGGATAGTGGTGCACCATGATACTGTTTCATTTCAAATCCATGCACTCATTTCTAAAAGATGCACGACGCTGTTTCGGCATTTTGGACGGATGTTGCACCTTGCACCGCAGATGTTACACCCTATGGATATCGATTCTTCGAACGGCCATAACTGTTGGCTCCTTTAGAGTTACGGGAGCCATAACCAGTCAAAACGAAGCTCTATGTGAGTTCTACGGCTTTGACAGCTTTAAGTCGTCAATGGATAGTTTCATACCCAAAAAAAGCTATCCGAACCTCAATCGGATCTTTGAAGTTTTTTAGCCTTCTTTTTTTCGTCACGTGAATTTTTACGTTAAAACGGGATCACCGTGGCTGGTCTTCGATTTACCATCCCTGGAGAGTGGTGTACCATGGTACTGTTCCATTTCAAATCCCTGCACCCATTTCTAAAAGTCGCACGGCGCTGTTTCGGCATTTCGGACGGATGTTGCACCTTACACCGCAGATGTTGCACCCTGTGGATATCGATTCTTCGGACGGCCATAACTGTTGGCTCGTTTAGAGTTACGGGAGCCGTAACCAGTCAAAACAAAGCTCTCTATGAGTTCTATGGCTTTAAGCCGTCAAGGATAATTTCATAGCCAAAAAAGGCTATCCGAACCACAATCGGGGCTCTGAAGTTTTTTAGCCTGCTTTTTTTCGTCAAGTGAAATTTTACGTTAAAACGGTATCACCGTGGCTGGTCTTAGATTTACCATCCCTGGAGAATGGTGCACCATGGTACTGTTCCATTTCAAACCCACGCACCCATTTCTAAAAGTCATACGACGCTGTTTTGGCATTTTGGACGGATGTTGCACCTTGCACCGTAGATGTTGCACCCAGTGGATATCGATTCTTCGGACGTCCATAACTGTTGGCTCGTTTAGAGTTACGGGAGCCATAACCAGTCAAAACGAAGCTCTCTGTGAGTTCTACGGCTTTGATGGCTTTAAGTCGTCAATGGATAGTTTCATACCCAAAAAAGTCTCTCCGAACCTCAATCGGGTCTCTGAAGTTTTTTAGCCTTCTTTTTTTCGTCACGTGAATTTTTACGTTAAAACGGAATCACCATGGCTTATTTTCGATTTACCATCCCTGGAGAGTGGTGCACCATGATACTGTTCCATTTCAAATCCATGCACCCATTTCTAAAAGTCGCACGGCGCTGTTTCGGCATTTTGGACGGATGTTGCACCTTGCACCGCAGATGTTGCACCCTGTGGATATCGATTCTTCGGATGGCCATAACTGTTGGCTCGTTTAGAGTTACGGGAGCCATAACCAGTCAAATCGAAGCTCTATGTGAGTTCTACGGCTTTGATGGCTTTAAGCCGTAAATGGATAGTTTCATACCCAAAAAAGGCTATCCGAACCTCAATCGGGTCTTTGAAGTTTTTTAGCCTTCTTTTTTTCGTCACGTGAATTTTTACGTTAAAACGGGATCACCGTGGCTGGTCTTCGATTTACCATCCCGGGAGAGTGGTGCACCATGGTACTGTAACATTTCAAATCCATGATCCCATTTCTAAAAGTCGCACGGGACCGTTTCGGCATTTTGGATGGATGTTGCACCTTGCACCGCAGATGTTGCACCCTGTGGATATCGATTCTTCGGACGGCCATAACTGTTGGCTCGTTTAGAGTTACGGGAGCCATAACTAGTCAAAACGAAGCTCTCTGTGAGTTCTACGGCTTTGACAGCTTTAAGCATTCAATGGATAGTTTCATACCCAAAAAAGGCTATCTGAACCTCAATTGGGTCTCTGAAGTTTTTTAGCCTTCTTTTTTTCGTCACGTGAATTTTTACGTTAAAACGGGATCACCATGGCTTGTCTTCGGTTTACCATCCCTAGAGAGTGATGAACCATGATACTGTTCCATTTCAAATCCATGCACCCCTTTCTAAAAGTTGCAAGGCGCAGTTTCGGCATTTTGGACGGATGTTGCACCTTGCACCACAGATGTTGCACCCTGTGGACATCGATTCTTCTGACGGCCATAACGGTTGGCTCGTTTAGAGTTACGGGAGCCATAACCAGTCCAAACGAAGCTCTCTGTAGTTCTACGGCTTTGACGGCTTTAAGCCGTCAATGGATAGTTTCATACCCAAAAAGGCTATACGTACCTCAATCTGGGCTCTGAAGTTTTTTAGCCTTCTTTTTTTCGTCAAGTGAATTTTTACGTTAAAACGGGATCACCGTGGCTGGTCTTTGATTTACCATCCCTAGAGAGTGGTGCACCATGGTACTGTTCCATTTGAAATCCATGCACCCATTTCTAAAAGTTGCACGGGACTGTTTTGGCATTTTGGACGGATGTTGCACCTTGCACCGCAGATGTTGCACCCTGTGGATATCGATTCTTCGGACGGCCATAACTGTTGGCTCGTTTAGAGTTACGGTAGCCATAACCAGTCAAAACGAAGCTCTCTTTGAGTTCTACGGTTTTGAAGGCTTTAAGCCATCAATGGATAGTTTCATACCCAAAAAAGGCTATCCGAACCTCAATCGGGGCTTTGAAGTTTTTTAGCCTTCGTTTTTTCGTCAAGTGAATTTTTACGTTAAAATGGGATCGTCGTGGCTGGTCTTCGATTTACCATCCCTGGAGAGAGGTGCAACATGGTACTGTTCCATTTCAAACCCATGCACCCATTTCTAAAAGTCGTATGGCGCTGTTACGGCATTTGGACGGATGTTGCACCTTGCATCGCAGATGTAGCACCCTATGTATATTGATTCTTCGAACGGCCATAACCGTTGGCTCATTTAGAGTTACGGGAGCCATAATCAGTCAAAACGAAGCTCTCTGTGAGTTCTACGACTTTGATGACTTTAAGCCATCAATGGATAGTTTCGTACCCAAAAAAGACTATCCGAACCTCAATCGGGTCTCTGACGTTTTTTAGCCTTCTTTTTTTCGTCATGTGAATTTTTACTTTAAAACGGATCACCATGGCTTGTCTTCGATTTACCATCCCTGGAGAGTGGTGCACCAAGATATTGTTCCATTTCAAATCCATGCACCCATTTCTAAAAGTCGCACGGGACTGTTTTGGCATTTTGGACGGATGTTGCACCTTACACCGCAGATGTTGCACCCTGTGGATATCGATTCTACGGACGGCCATAACTGTTGGCTCGTTTAGAATTATGGGAGCCATAACCAATCAAAACGAAGCTCTTTGTGAATTCTACGGCTTTGATGGCTTTAAGGCATCAATGGATAGTTTCATACCCAAAAAAGGCTATCCGAACCTCAATCGGGGCTCTAAAGTTTTTTAGCCTTCTTTTTTTTGTCAAATGAATTTTTACGTTAAAACGGGATCACCGTGGTTGGTCTTAGATTTACCTTCCCTGGAGAGTGGTGCACCATGGTACTATTCCATTTCAAACCCATGCAACCATTTCTAAAAGTCGTACGGCACTGTTTCGGCATTTTGGACGGATGTTGCACCTTGCACCGCAGATGTTGCACCCTGTGGATATCGATTCTTTGGACGTCCATAACTGTTGGCTCGTTTAGAGTTACGGGAGCCATAACCAGTCAAAACGAAGCTCTCTGTGAGTTCTACGGCTTTGATGGCTTTAAGTCGTCAATGGATAGTTTCATACCCAAAAAAGTCTCTCCGAACCTCAATCGGGTCTCTGAAGTTTTTTAGCCTTCTTTTTTTCGTCACGTGAATTTTTACGTTAAAACGGAATCACCATGGCTTATTTTCGATTTACCATCCCTGGAGAGTGGTGCACCATGATACTGTTCCATTTCAAATCCATGCACCCATTTCTAAAAGTCGCACGGTGCTGTTTCGGCATTTTGGACGGATGTTGCACCTTGCACCGCAGATGTTGCACCCTGTGGATATCGATTCTTCGGATGGCCATAACTGTTGGCTCGTTTAGAGTTACGGGAGCCATAACCAGTCAAATCGAAGCTCTATGTGAGTTCTACGGCTTTGATGGCTTTAAGCCGTAAATGGATAGTTTCATACCCAAAAAAGGCTATCCGAACCTCAATCGGGTCTTTGAAGTTTTTTAGCCTTCTTTTTTTCGTCACGTGAATTTTTACGTTAAAACGGGATCACCGTGGCTGGTCTTCGATTTACCATCCCGGGAGAGTGGTGCACCATGGTACTGTAACATTTCAAATCCATGATCCCATTTCTAAAAGTCGCACGGGACCGTTTCGGCATTTTGGATGGATGTTGCACCTTGCACCGCAGATGTTGCACCCTGTGGATATCGATTCTTCGGACGGCCATAACTGTTGGCTCGTTTAGAGTTACGGGAGCCATAACCAGTCAAAACGAAGCTCTCTGTGAGTTCTACGGCTTTGACAGCTTTAAGCATTCAATGGATAGTTTCATACCCAAAAAAGGCTATCTGAACCTCAATTGGGTCTCTGAAGTTTTTTAGCCTTCTTTTTTTCGTCATGTGAATTTTTACGTTAAAACTGGATCACTATGGCTTGTCTTCGATTTACCATCCCTAGAGAGTGGTGAACCATGATACTGTTTCATTTCAAATCCATGCACCCATTTCTAAAAGTTGCATGGCGCTGTTTCGGCATTTTGGACGGATGTTGCACCTTGCACCGCAGATGTTGCACCCTGTGGATATCGATTCTTCGGACGGCCATAACTGTTGGCTCGTTAAGAGTTACGAGAGCCATAACCAGTCCAAACGAAGCTCTCTGTGAGTTCTACGTCTTTGATGGCTTTAAGCCATCAATGGATAGTTTCATACCCAAAAAAGGCTATCCGTACCTCAATCTGGGCTATGAAGTTTTTTAGCCTTCTTTTTTTCGTTAAGTGAATTTTTACGTTAAAACGGGATCACCGTGGCTGGTCTTTGATTTACCATCCCTAGAGAGTGGTGCGCCATGGTACTGTTCCTTTTAAAATCCATGCACCCATTTCTAAAAGTCGCACGGGTCTGTTTTGGCATTTTGGACGGATGTTGCACCTTGCACCGCAGATGTTGCACCCTATGGATATCGATTCTTCGGACGACCATAACTGTTGGCTCGTTTAGAGTTACGGTAGCCATAACCAGTCAAAACGAAGCTCTCTGTGAGTTCTACGGTTTTGAAGGCTTTAAGCCATCGATGGATAGTTTCATACCCAAAAAAGGTTATCCGAACCTCAATCGGGGCTTTGAAGTTTTTTAGCCTTCTTTTTTTCGTCTAGTGAATTTTTACGTTAAAACGGGATCGCCGTGGCTGGTCTTCGATTTACCATCCCTGGAGAGTGGTGCAACATGGTACTGTTCCATTCCAAACCCATGCACCCATTTCTAAAAGTCGTATGGCACTGTTTCGGCATTTGGACGGATGTTGCACCTTGCACCGCAGATGTTACACACTATGTATATTGATTCTTCGGACGGCCATAACCGTTGGCTCGTTTATAGTTACGGGAGCCATAACTAGTCAAAACGAAGCTCTCTGTGAGTTCTACGACTTTGATGACTTTAAGCCGTCAATGGATAGTTTCATACCCAAAAAAGGCTATCCGAACCTCAATCGGGTCTCTGAAGTTTTTTTGCCTTCTTTTCTTCGTCACTTGAATTTTTACGTTAAAACGAGATCACCGTGGCTGGTCTTCGATTTACCATCCCTGGAGAGTGGTGCACCATGATACTGTTCCATTTCAAATCCATGCACCTATTTCTAAAAGTCGCACGGGACTGTTTTGGCATTTTGGACGGATGTTGCACCTTGCACCGCAGATGTTGCACCCTGTGGATATCGATTCTTCGGACGGCCATAACTGTTGGCTCGTTTAGAGTTATGGGAGCCATAACCAGTCAAAACGAAGCTCTCGGTGAGTTCTACGGCTTTGATAGCTTTAAGTCATCAATGGATAGTTTCATACCCAAAAAAGGCAATCCGAACCTCAATCGGGGCTCTGAAGTTTTTTAGCCTTCTTTTTTTTGTCAAGTGAATTTTTATGTTAAAACAGGATCACTGTGGTTGGTCTTAGATTTACCATCCCTGGAGAGTGGTGCATCATGGTACTGTTCCATTTCAAACCCATGCAACCATTTCTAAAAGTCGCACGGGACTGTTTCAGCATTTTGGACGGATGTTGCACCTTGCACCGCAGATGTTGCACCCTGTGAATATCGATTCTTCGGACGGCCATAACTGTTGGCTCATTTAGAGTTACGGGAGCCATAACCAGTCAAAACGAAGCTATCTATGAGTTCTACGGCTTTGACGGCTTTAAGCCGTCAATGGATAGTTTCATACCCAAAAAAATCTATCCGAACCTCAATCGGGTCTCTGAAGTTTTTTAGCCTTTTTTTTCGTCACGTGAATTTTTACGTTAAAACGAGATCACTGTGGCTGGTCTTCGATTTACCATCCCTGAAGAGCGGTGCATCATGGTTCTGTTCCATTTAAAATCCATGCACCCATTTCTAAAAGATGCACGGGACTGTTTCGGCATTTTGGACGGATGTTGCACCTTGCACCGCAGATGTTGCACCCTGTGGATATCGATTCTTCGGACGGCCATAACTGTTGGCTCGTTTAGAGTTACGGTAGCCATAACCAGTCAAAACGAAGCTATCTGTGAGTTCTACAGTTTTGAAGGCTTTAAGCCATCAATGGATAGTTTCATACCCAAAAAAGGCTATCCGAACCTCAATCGGGGCTTTGAAGTTTTTTAGCCTTCTTTTTTTCGTCTAGTGAATTTTTACGTTAAAACGGGATCGCCGTGGCTGGTCTTCGATTTACCATCCCTGGAGAGTGGTGCAACATGGTACTGTTCCATTCCAAACCCATGCACCCATTTCTAAAAGTCGTATGGCACTGTTTCGGCATTTGGACGGATGTTGCACCTTGCACCGTAGATGTTGCACACTATGTATATTGATTCTTCGGACGGCCATAACCGTTGGCTCGTTTATAGTTACGGGAGCCATAACTAGTCAAAACGAAGCTCTCTGTGAGTTCTACGACTTTGATGACTTTAAGCCGTCAATGGATAGTTTCATACCCAAAAAAGGCTATCCGAACCTCAATCGGGTCTCTGAAGTTTTTTTGCCTTCTTTTCTTCGTCACGTGAATTTTTACGTTAAAACGAGATCACCGTGGCTGGTCTTCGATTTACCATCCCTGGAGAGTGGTGCACCATGATACTGTTCCATTTCAAATCCATGCACCCATTTCTAAAAGTCGCACGGGACTGTTTTGGCATTTTGGACGGATGTTGCACCTTGCACCGCAGATGTTGCACCCTGTGGATATCGATTCTTCGGATGGCCATAACTGTTGGCTCGTTTAGAGTTATGGGAGCCATAACCAGTCAAAACGAAGCTATCGGTGAGTTCTACGGCTTTGATAGCTTTAAGCCATCAATGGATAGTTTCATACCCAAAAAAGGCAATCCGAACCTCAATCGGGACTCTGAAGTTTTTTAGCCTTTTTTTTTTCGTCTAGTGAATTTTTACGTTAAAATGGGATCGCCGTGGCTGGTCTTCGATTTACCATCCTTGGAGAGTGTTGCACCATGGTACTGTTCCATTTCAAATCCCTGCACCCATTTCTAAAAGTCGCACGGTGCTGTTTCAGCATTTCGGACGGATGTTGCACCTTGCACCGTAGATGTTACACCCTATGGAAATCGATTCTTCGGACGGCCATAACTGTTGGCTCGTTTAGAGTTACGGGAGCCATAACCAGACAAAACGAAGCTCTTTGTGAGTTCTACGGCTTTGATGGCTTTAAGCCGTCAATGGATAGTTTCATACCCAAAAAAGGCTATCCGAACCTCAATCGGGGCTCTGAAGTTTTTTAGCCTTCATTTTTTGGTCAAGTGAATTTTTATGTTAAAACGGGATCACCTTGGCTGGTCTTCGATTTATCATCCCTGGAGAGAGGTGCACTATGGTACTGTTCCATTACAAACCCATGCACCCATTTCTAAAAGTCATACGGCACTGTTTCGGCATTTTTGACGGATGTTGCACCTTGCACCGCAGATTTTGCACCCTGTGGATATCGATTCTTCGGACGACCATAACTGTTGGCTCGTTGAGAGTTACGGGAGCCATAACCAGGCAAAACGAAGCTCTCTATGAGTTTTATGGTTTTGATGGCTTTAAGCCGTCAATGGATAGTTTCATACCCAAAAAAGGCTATCCGAACCTCAATCGGGTCTTTGAAGTTTTTAGCCTTCTTTTCTTCGTCACGTGAATTTTTACGTTAAAACGAGATCACCGTGGCCGGTCTTCGATTTACCATCCTTGTAGAGCGGTGCACCATGGTTCTGTTCCATTTCAAATCCATGCACCCATTTCTAAAAGTCGCACGGTACTGTTTCGGCATTTTGGACGGATGTTGCACCTTGCACTGCAGATGTTGCACCCTGTGGATATCGATTCTTCGGACGGCCATAACTGTTGGCTCGTTTAGAGTTACAAGAGCCATAACCAGTCAAAACGAAGCTCTCTGTGAGTTCTGCGGCTTTGACCGCTTTAAGCCGTCAATGGATAGTCTCATACCCAAAAAAGGCTATCCGAACCTCAATCGGGGCTCTGAAGTTTTTTAGCCTTCTTTTTTTCGTCTTGTGAATTTTTACGTTAAAATGGGATCACCGTGGCTGGTCTTCGATTTACCACCCTTGGAGAGTGGTGCACCATGGTACTGTTCCATTTCAAAATCCTGCACCCATTTCTAAAAGTCGCACGGTGCTGTTACGGCATTTCGGACGGATGTTGCACCTTGCACCGCAGATGTTGCACCCTGTGGAAATTGATTCTTCGGACGGCCATAACTGTTGGCTCGTTTAGAGTTACGGGAGCCATAACCAGACAAAACGAAGAACTTTGTGAGTTCTACGGCTTTGATGGATTTAAGCCGTCAATGAATAGTTTCATACCCAAAAAAGGCTATCCGAACCTCAATCGGGGCTCTGAAGTTTTTTAGCCTTCATTTTTTGGTCAAGTGAATTTTTACGTTAAAACAGGATCACCATGGCTTGTCTTCGATTTACCATCCCTGGAGAGTGGTGCACCATGGTACTGTTCAGTTTCAAACCCATGCACCCATTTCTAAAAGTCATACGGCACTGTTTCGGCATTTTTGACGGATGTTGCACCTTGCACCGCAGATGTAGCACCCTGTGGATATCGATTCTTCGGACGACCATAACTGTTGGCTCGTTTAGAGTTACGGGAGCCATAACCAGTCAAAACGAAGCTCTCTGTGAGTTTTATGGTTTTGATGGCTTTAAGCCGTCAATGGATAGTTTCATACCCAAAAAAGGCTATCCGAACCTCAATCGGGTCTCTGAAGTTTTTAGCCTTCTTTTTTTCGTCACGTGAATTTTTACGTTAAAACGAGATCACCGTGGTTGGTCTTTGATTTACCATCCCTGGAGAGCGGTGCACCATGGTTCTGTTCCATTTCAAATCCATGCACCCATTTCTAAAAGTCGCACGGTACTGTTTCAGCATTTTGGACGGATGTTGCACCTTGCACCGCAGATGTTGCACCCTGTGGATATCGATTCTTCGGATGGCCATAACTGTTGGCTCGTTTAGAGTTACAGGAGCCATAACCAGTCAAAACGAAGCTCTCTGAGAGTTCTGCGGCTTTGACCGCTTTAAGCCGTCAATGGATAGTCTCATACCCAAAAAAGGCTATTTGAACCTCAATCGGGGCTCTAAAGTTTTTTAGCCTTCTTTTTTTCGTCTAGTGAATTTTTACGTTAAAATGGGATCGCCGTGGCTGGTCTTCGATTTACCATCCTTGGAGAGTGGTGCACCATGGTACTGTTCCATTTCAAATCCCTGCACCCATTTCTAAAAGTCGCACGGTGCTGTTTCGGCATTTTGGACGGATGTTGCACCTTGCACCGCAGATGTTACACCCTGTGGAAATCGATTCTTCGGACGGCCATAACTGTTGGCTCGTTTAGAGTTACGGGAGCCATAACCAGACAAAAAGAAGCTCTTTGTGAGTTCTACGGCTTTGATGGCTTTAAGCCGTCAATGGATAGTTTCATACCCAAAAAAGGCTATCCGAACCTCAATCGGGGCTCTGATGTTTTTTAGCCTTCATTTTTTGGTCAAGTGAATTTTTACGTTAAAACGGGATCACCTTGGCTATTCTTCGATTTACCATCCCTGGAGAGTGGTGCACCATGGTACTGTTCCATTACAAACCCATGCACCCATTTCTAAAAGTCATACGGCACTGTTTCGGCATTTTTGACGGATGTTGCACCTTGCACCGCAGATGTTGCACCCTGTGGATATCGATTCTTTGGACGACCATAACTGTTGGCTCGTTTAGAGTTACGGGAGCCATAACCAGGCAAAACGAAGCTCTTTGTGAGTTATATGGTTTTGTTGGCTTTAAGCCGTCAATGGATAGTTTCATACCCAAAAAAGGCTATCTGAACCTCAATCGGGTCTCTGAAATTTTTAGCCTTCTTTTCTTCGTCACGTGAATTTTTACGTTAAAACGGGATCACCGTGGCTGGTCTTCGATTTACCATCCCTGGAGAGTGGTGCACCATGGTTTTGTTCCATTTCAAATCCATGCACCCATTTCTAAAAGTCGCACGGTACTGTTTCGGCATTTTGGACGGATGTTGCACCTTGCACAGCAGATGTTGCACCCTGTGGATATCGATTCTTCGGACGGCCATAACTGTTGGCTCGTTTAGAGTTACAGGAGCCATAACCAGTCAAAACGAAGCTCTCTGTGAGTTCTGTGGCTTTGACCGCTTTAAGCCGTCAATGGATAGTCTCATACCCAAAAAAGGCTATCCGAACCTCAATCGGGGCTCTGAAGTTTTTTAGCCTTCTTTTTTTCGTCTAGTGAATTTTTACGTTAAAATGGGATCACCGTGGCTGGTCTTCGATTTACCATCCTTGGAGAGTGGTGCACCATGGTACTGTTTCATTTCAAATTCCCGCACCCATTTCTAAAAGTCGCATGGTGCTGTTTCGGCATTTTGGACGGATGTTGCACCTTGCACCGTAGATGCTGCACCCTGTGGAAATTGATTCTTCAGACGGCCATAACTGTTGGCTCGTTTAGAGTTATGGGAGCCATAACCAGACAAAACGAAGCACTTTGTGAGTTCTACGGCTTTGATGGATTTAAGCCGTCAATGGATAGTTTCATACCCAAAAAAGGCTATCCGAACCTCAATCGGGGCTCTGAAGTTTTTTAGCCTTCATTTTTTGGTCAAGTGAATTTTTACGTTAAAACGGGATCACCATGGCTGGTCTTCGATTTACCATCCCTGGAGAGTGGTGCACCATGGTACTGTTCCATTTCAAACCCATGCACCCATTTCTAAAAGTCATACGGCACTGTTTTGGCATTTTTGATGGATGTTGCACCTTGCACTGCAGATGTTGCACCCTATGGATATCGATTCTTCGGACGTCCATAACTGTTGGCTCGTTTAGAGTTACGGGAGCCATAAACAGTCAAAACGAAGCTCTCTGTGAGTTTTATGGTTTTGATGGCTTTAAGCCGTCAATGGATAATTTCATACCCAAAAAAGGCTATCCGAACCTCAATCGGGTCTCTGAAGTTTTTAGCCTTTTTTTTTTCGTCACGTGAATTTTTACGTTAAAACGAGATCACCGTGGCTGGTCTTCGATTTACCATCCCTGGAGAGCGGTGCACCATGGTTCTGTTCCATTTCAAATCCATGCACCCATTTCTAAAAGTCGCACGGTACTGTTTCGGCATTTTGGACGGATGTTGCACCTTGCACCGCAGATGTTGCACCCTGTGGATATCGATTCTTCGGACGGCCATAACTGTTGGCTCGTTTAGAGTTACAGGAGCCATAACCAGTCAAAACGAAGCTCTTTGAGAGTTCTGCGGCTTTGACCGCTTTAAGCCGTCAATGGATAGTCTCATACCCAAAAAAGGCTATCCAAACCTCAATCGGGGCTTTGAAGTTTTTTAGCCTTCTTTTTTTCGTCTAGTGAATTTTTACGTTAAAATGGGATCGCCGTGGCTGGTCTTCGATTTACCATCCTTGGAGAGTGGTGCACCATGGTATTGTTCCATTTCAAATCCCTGCACCAATTTCTAAAAGACGCACGGTGCTGTTTCGGCATTTCGGACGGATGTTGCACCTTGCACCGCAGATGTTACACCCTGTGGAAATCGATTCTTCGGACGGCCATAACTGTTGGCTCGTTTAGAGTTACGGGAGCCATAACAAGACAAAACGAAGCTCTTTGTGAGTTCTACGGCTTTGATGGCTTTAAGCCGTCAATGGATAGTTTCATACCCAAAAAAGGCTATCCGAACCTCAATCGGGGCTCTGATGTTTTTTAGCCTTCATTTTTTGGTCAAGTGAATTTTTACGTTAAAACGGGATCACCTTGGCTGGTCTTCGATTTACCATCCCTGGAGAGTGGTGCACCATGGTACTGTTCCATTACAAACCCATGCACCCATTTCTAAAAGTCATACGGCACTGTTTCGGCATTTTTGACGGATGTTGCACCTTGCACCGCAGATGTTGCACCCTGTGGATATCGATTCTTCGGACGACCATAACTGTTGGCTCGTTTAGAGTTACGGGAGCCATAACCAGGCAAAACGAAGCTCTCTGTGAGTTTTATGGTTTTGATGGCTTTAAGCCGTCAATGGATAGTTTCATACCCAAAAAAGGCTATCCGAACCTCGATCGGGTCTCTGAAGTTTTTAGCCTTCTTTTCTTCGTCACGTGAATTTTTACGTTAAAACGAGATCACCGTGGCTGGTCTTCGATTTACCATCCCTGGAGAGCGGTGCACCATGGTTCTGTTCCATTTCAAATCCATACACCCATTTCTAAAATTCGTACGGTACTGTTTCGGCATTTTGGACGGATGTTGCACCTTGCACCGCAGATGTTGCACCCTATGAATATCGATTCTTTTGACGGCCATAACTGTTGGCTCGTTTAGAGTTACGGGATCCATAACCAGTCAAAACGAAGCTCTCTGTGAGTTCTACGGCTTTGACAGCTTTAAGCATTCAATGGATAGTTTCATACCCAAAAAAGGCTATCCGAACCTCAATCGGGGCTCTGAAGTTTCTTAGCCTTCTTTTTTTCGTCTAGTGAATTTTTACTTTAAAATGGGATCATCGTGGCTGGTCTTTGATTTACCATCCTTGGAGAGTGGTGCACCATGGTACTGTTCCATTTCAAATCCCTGCACTCATTTGTAAAAGTCGCACGGTGCTGTTTCGGCATTTCGGATGGATGTTGCACCTTGCACCGCAGATGTTGCACCCTGTGGATATCGATTCTTCGGACGTCCATAATTGTTGGCTCGTTTAGAGTTACGGGAGCCATAACCAGTCAAAACGAAGCACTCTATGAGTTTTATGGTTTTGATGGCTTTAAGCCGTCAATGGATAGTTTCATACCCAAAAATGGCTATCCGAACCTCAATCGGGTCTTTGAAGTTTTTAGCCTTCTTTTTTCGTCACGTGAATTTTTACGTTAAAACGAGATCACCGTGGCTGGTCTTCGATTTACCATCCCTGGAGAGAGGTGCACCATGGTTCTGTTCCATTTCAAATCCATGCACCCATTTCTAAAAGTCGCACGGTACTGTTTCGGCATTTTGGACGGATGTTGCACCTTGCACCGCAGATGTTGCACTCTGTGGATATCGATTCTTCGGACGGCCATAACTGTTGGCTCGTTTAGAGTTACAGGAGCCATAACCAGTCAAAACGAAGCTCTTTGTGAGTTCTGCGGCTTTGACCGCTTTAAGCCGTCAATGGATAGTCTCATACCCAAAAAAGGCTATCCGAACCTCAATCGGGGCTCTGAAGTTTTTTAGCCTTCTTTTTTTCGTCTAGTGAATTTTTACGTTAAAATGGGATCACCGTGGCTGGTCTTCGATTTACCATCCTTGGAGAGTGGTGCACCATGGTACTGTTCCATTTCAAATCCCTGCACCCATTTCTAAAAGTCGCACGGTGTTGTTTTGGCATTTCGGACGGATGTTGCACCTTGCACCGTAGATGTTACACCCTGTGGAAATCTATTCTTCGGACGGCCATAACTGTTGGCTCGTTTAGAGTTACGGGAGCCATAACCAAACAAAACGAAGCTCTTTGTGAGTTCTACAGCTTTGATGGCTTTAATCCGTCAATGGATAGTTTCATACCCAAAAAAGGCTATCCGAACCTCAATCGGGGCTCTGAAGTTTTTTAGCCTTCATTTTTTGGTCAAGTGAATTTTTACGTTAAAACGGGATCACCTTGGCTGGTCTTCGATTTACCATCCTTGGAGAGTGGTGCACCATGGTACTGTTCCATTTCAAACCCATGCACCCATTTCTAAAAGTCATACGGCACTGTTTCGGCATTTTTGACGGATGTTGCACCTTGCACCGCAGATGTTGCACCCTGTGGATATCGATTCTTCGGACGACCATAACTGTTGGATCGTTTAGAGTTACGGGAGCCATAACCAAGCATAACGAAGCTCTCTGTGAGTTTTATGGTTTTGATGGCTTTAAGCCGTCAATGGATAGATTCATACCCAAAAAAGGCTATCCGAACCTCAATCGGGTCTCTGAAGTTTTTAGCCTTCTTTTCTTCGTCACGTGAATTTTTACGTTAAAACGAGATCACCGTTGCTGGTCTTCTATTTACCATCCCTGGAGAGCGGTGCACCATGGTTCTGTTCCATTTCAAATCCATGCACCCATTTCTAAAATTCGTACGGTACGGTTTCGGCATTTTGGACGGATGTTGCACCTTGCACCGCAGATGTTGCACTCTGTGGATATCGATTCTACGGACGGCCATAACTGTTGGCTCGTTTAGAGTTACAGGAGCCATAACCAATCAAAACGAAGCTCTCTGTGAGTTCTGTGGCTTTGACCGCTTTAAGCCGTCAATGGATAGTCTCATACCCAAAAAAGGCTATCCGAACCTCAATCGGGGCTCTGAAGTTTTTTAGCCTTCTTTTTTTCGTCTAGTGAATTTTTACGTTAAAATGGGATCACCGTGGCTGGTCTTCGATTTACTATCCTTGGACAGTGGTGCACCATGGTACTGTTCCATTTCAAATTCCAGCACCCATTTCTAAAAGTCGCACGGTGCTGTTTTGGCATTTCGGATGGATGTTGCACCTTGCACCGCAGATGTTGCACCCTGTGGAAATCGATTCTTCGGACGGCCATAACTGTTGGCTCGTTTAGAGTTACGGGAGCCATAACCAGACAAAACGAAGCTCTTTTTAAGTTCTATGGCTTTGATGGCTTTAAGCCGTCAATGAATAGTTTCATACCCAAAAAAGGCTATCCGAACCTCAATCGGGGCTTTGAAGTTTTTTAGCCTTCATTTTTTGGTTAAGTGAATTTTTACGTTAAAACGGGATCACCATGGCTGGTCTTCGATTTACCATCCCTGAAGAGTGGCGCACCATGGTACTATTCCATTTCAAACCCATGCACCCATTTCTAATAGTCATATGGCACTGTTTCGGCATTTTTGACGGATGTTGCACCTTGCACCGCAGATGTTCCACCCTGTGGATATCGATTCTTCGGACGACCATAACTGTTGGCTCGTTTAGAGTTATGGGAGCCATAACCAGTCAAAACGAAGCTCTCTATGAGTTTTATGGTTTTGATAGCTTTAAGCCGTCAATGGATAGTTTCGTACCTAAAAAAGGCTATCCGAACCTCAATCGGGTCTTTGAAGTTTTTAGCCTTCTTTTTTTCGTCACGTGAATTTTTACGTTAAAACGAGATCACCGTGGCTGGTCTTCGATTTACCATCCCTAGAGAGTGGTGCACCATGGTACTGTTCCATTTCAAATCCATGCACCCATTTCTAAAAGTCGCACGACACTGTTTCGGCATTTTGGACGGATGTTGCACCTTGCACCGCAGATGTTGCACCATGTGGATATCGATTATTCGGAGGGCTATAACTGTTGGCTCGTTTAGAGTTACGGGAGCCATAACCAGTCAAAACGAAGCTCTCTGTGAGTTCTACGGCTTTGACAGCTTTAAGCATTCAATGGATAGTTTCATACCCAAAAAAGGCTATCCGAACCTCAATCGGGTCTCTAAAGTTTTTTAGCCTTCTTTTTTTCGTCACGTGAATTTTTACGTTAAAACGGGATCACCGTAGCTGGTCTTCGATTTACCATCCCTGGAGAGTGGTGCACCATGGTACTGTAACATTTCAAATCCATGATCCCATTTCTAAAAGTCGCACGGGACCGTTTCGGCATTTTGGATGGATGTTGCACCTTGCACCGCAGATGTTGCACCCTGTGGATATCGATTCTTCGGACGGCCATAACTGTTGGCTCGTTTAGAGTTACGGGAGCCATAACCAGTCAAAACGAAGCTCTCTGTGAATTCTACGGCTTTGACAGCTTTAAGCATTCAATGGATAGTTTCATACCCAAAAAAGGCTATCCGAACCTCAATTGGGTCTCTGAAGTTTTTTAGCCTTCTTTTTTTCGTCACGTGAATTTTTACGTTAAAACGGGATGACCATGGCTTGTCTTCGATTTACCATCCCTAGAGAGTGGTGAACCATGATACTGTTCCATTTCAAATCCATGCACCCATTTCTAAAAGTTGCACGGCGCTGTTTTGGCATTTTGGACGGATGTTGCACCTTGCACCGTAGATGTTGCACCCTGTGGATATCTATTTTTCGGACGGCCATAACTGTTGGATTGTTTAGAGTTACGGGAGCCATAACCAGTCCAAACGAAGCTCTCTGTGAGTTCTATGGCTTTAACGGCTTTAAGCCGTCAATGGATAGTTTCATACCCAAAAAAGGCTATCCGTACCTCAATCTGGGCTCTGAAGTTTTTTAGCCTTCTTTTTTTCATCAAGTGAATTTTTACGTTAAAACGGGATCACCGTGGCTGGTCTTTGATGTACCATCCCTAGAGAGTGGTGCACCATGGTACTGTTCCATTTAAAATCCATGCACCCATTTCTAAATGTCGCACTGGACTGTTTTGGCATTTTGAACGGATGTTGCACCTTGCACCGCAGATGTTGCACCCTATGGATATCGATTCTTCGGACGGTCATAACTTTTAGCTCCTTTAGAGTTATGGGAGCCATAACCAGTCAAAATGAAGCTCTCTGTGAGTTCTACGGCTTTGACGGCATTAAGCAGTCAATGGATAGTTTCATACCCAAAAAAGGCTATCCGAACCTCAATCGGGTCTCTGAAGTTTTTTAGCCTTCTTTTTTTCGTCACGTGAATTTTTACGTTAAAACGGGATCACCGTGGCTGGTCTTCGATTTACCATCCCTGGAGAGTGGTGCACCATGGTATTGTTCCATTTCAAATCCATGCACCCATTTGTAAAAGTCGCACGGGACTGTTTCGGCATTTTGTACGGATGTTGCACCTTGCAACGCAGATGTTGCACCCTGTGGATATCGATTCTTCGGACGGCCATAACTGTTGGCTCGTTTAGACTTACGGGAGCCATAACCAGTCAAAATGTAGCTCTCTGTGAGTTCTGTGGCTTTGACCACTTTAAAACGTCAATGGATAGTCTCATACCCAAAAAAGGCTATCCGAACCTCAATCGGGGCTCTGAAGTTTTTTAGCCTTCTTTTTTTCGTCTAGTGAATTTTTAAGTTAAAACGAGATCATCGTGGCTGGTCTTAGATTTACCATCCCTGGAGAGTGGTGCACCATGGTACTGTTCCATTTCAAACGCACGCACCCATTTCTAAAAGTCGTACGGCACTGTTTCGGCATTTTGGACGGATGTTGCACCTTGCACCGTAGTTGTTGCACCCTGTGGATATCGGTTCTTTGGACGTCCATAACTGTTGGCTCGTTTAGAGTTACGGGAGCCATAACCAGTCAAAAGGAAGCTCTCTATGAGTTCCACGGATTTGATGGCTTTAAGCCGTCAATGAATAGTTTCATACCCAAAAAAGGCTATCCGAACCTCAATCGGGGCTTTGAAGTTTTTTAGCTTTCATTTTTTGGTTAAGTGAATTTTTACGTTAAAACGGGATCACCATGGCTGGTCTTCGATTTACCATCCCTGAAGAGTGGCGCACCATGGTACTGTTCCATTTCAAACCCATGCACTCATTTCTAATAGTCATATGGCACTGTTTCGGCATTTTTGACGGATGTTGCACCTTGCACCGCAGATGTTCCACCCAGTGGATATCGATTCTTCGGACGACCATAACTGTTGGCTCGTTTAGAGTTACGGGAGCCATAACCAGTCAAAACGAAGCTCTCTGTGAGTTTATGGTTTTGATGGCTTTAAGCCGTCAATGGATAGTTTCGTACCTAAAAAAGGCTATCCGAACCTCAATCGGGTCTTTGAAGTTTTTAGCCTTCTTTTTTTCGTCATGTGAATTTTTACGTTAAAACGAGATCACCGTGGATGGACTTCGATTTACCATCCCTAGAGAGTGGTGCACCATGGTACTGTTCCATTTCAAATCCATGCACCCATTTCTAAAAGTCGCACGGTGCTGTTTCGGCATTTTGGACGGATGTTGCACCTTGCACCGTAGATGTTGCACCCTGTGGATATCGATTCTTCGAAGGGCCATAACTGTTGGCTCGTTTAGAGTTACGGGAGCCATATCCAGTCAAAACAAAGCTCTCAGTGAGTTCTACGGTTTTGACAGCTTTAAGCATTCAATGGATAGTTTCATACCCAAAGAAGGCTATCCGAACCTCGATCGGGTCTCTGAAGTTTTTTAGCCTTCTTTTTTTCGTCACGTGAATTTTTACGTTAAAACGAGATCACCGTGGCTGGTCTTCGATTTACCATCCCTGGAGAGTGGTGCACCATGGTACTGTAACATTTCAAATCCATGATCCCATTTCTAAAAGTCGCACGGGACCGTTTCGGCATTTTGGATGGATGTTGCACCTTGCACCGCAGATGTTGCACCCTGTGGATATCGATTCTTCGGACGGCCATAACTGTTGGCTCGTTTAGAGTTACGGGTGCCATAACCAGTCAAAACGAAGCTCTCTATGAATTCTACGGCTTTGACAGCTTTTAGCATTCAATGGATAGTTTCATACCCAAAAAAGGCTATCCGAACCTCAATTGGGTCTCTGAAGTTTTTTGGCCTTCTTTTTTTCGTCACGTGAATTTTTACGTTAAAACGGGATGACCATGGCTTGTCTTCGATTTACCATCCCTAGAGAGTGGTGAACCATGATACTGTTCCATTTCAAATCCATGCACCCATTTCTAAAAGTTGCACGGCGCTGTTTCGGCATTTTGGACGGATGTTGCACCTTGCACCGTAGATGTTGCACCCTGTGGATATCGATTTTTCGGACGGCCATAACTGTTGGCTCGTTTAGAGTTACGGGAGCCATAACCAGTCCAAACGAAGCTCTCTGTGAGTTCTATGGCTTTGACGGCTTTAAGCCGTCAATGGATAGTTTCATACCCAAAAAAGGCTATCCGTACCTCAATCTGGGCTCTGAAGTTTTTTAGCCTTCTTTTTTTCGTCAAGTGAATTTTTACGTTAAAACGGGATCACTGTGGCTGGTCTTTGATGTACCATCCCTAGAGAGTGGTGCACCATGGTACTGTTCCATTTAAAATCCATGCACCCATTTCTAAATGTCGCACGGGACTGTTTTGGCATTTTGGACGGATGTTGCACCTTGCACCGCAGATGTTGCACCCTGTGGATATCGATTCTTCGGACGGCCATAACTGTTGGCTCGTTTAGAGTTACGGTAGCCATAACCAGTCAAAACGAAGCTCTTTGTGAGTTCTACGGTTTTGAAGACTTTAAGCCATCAATGGATAGTTTCATACCCAAAAAGGCTATCCGAACCTCAATCGGGGCTCTGAAGTTTTTTAGCCTTCATTTTTTGGTCAAGTGAATTTTTACGTTAAAACGGGATCACCGTGGCTGGTCTTCGATTTACCATCCCTGGAGAGTGGTGCAACATGGTACTATTCCATTTCAAACCCATGCACCCATATCTAAAAGTCGTATGGCACTGTTTCGGCATTTGGACGGATGTTGTACCTTGCACCGCCGATGTTGCACCCTATGTATATTGATTCTTCGGACGGCCATAACCGTTGGCTCGTTCAGAGTTACGGGAGCCATAACTAGTCAAAACGAAGCTCGCTGTGAGTTCTACGACTTTGATGACTTTAAGTCGTCAATGGATAGTTTCATACCCAAAAAAGGCTATTTGAACCTCAATCGGGTCTCTGAAGTTTTTTAGCCTTCTTTTTTTCGTCACGTGAATTTTTACGTTAAAACGGGATCACCATGGCTTGTCTTCGATTTACCATCCCTGGAGAGTGGTGAACCATGATACTGTTCCATTTCAAATCCATGCACCCATTTCTAAAAGTTGCACGGCGCTGTTTCGGCATTTTGGACGGATGTTGCACCTTGCACCGCAAATGTTGCACCCTATGGATATCGATTCTTCGGACGGCCCTAACTTTTGGCTCGTTTAGAGTTATGGGAGCCATAACCAGTCAAAATGAAGCTCTCTGTGAGTTCTACGGATTTGACGGCATTAAGCCGTCAATGGATAGTTTCATACCCAAAAAAGGCTATCCGAACCTCAATCGGGTCTCTGAAGTTTTTTAGCCTTCTTTTTTTCGTCACGTGAATTTTTACGTTAAAACGGGATCACCGTGGCTGGTCTTCGATTTACCATCCCTGGAGAGTGGTGCACCATGGTACTGTTCCATTTCAAATCCATGCACCCATGTGTAAAAGTCGCACGGGACTGTTTCGGCATTTTGTACGGATGTTGCACCTTGCAACGCAGATGTTGCACCCTGTGGATATCGATTCTTCGGACGACCATAACTGTTGGCTCGTTTAGACTTACGGGAGCCATAACCAGTCAAAACGAAGCTCTCTTTGAGTTTTGTGGCTTTGACCGCTTTAAAACATCAATGGATAGTCTCATACCCAAAAAAGGCTATCCAAACCTCAATCGGGGCTCTGAAGTTTTTTAGCCTTCTTTTTTTCGTCTAGTGAATTTTTAAGTTAAAACGAGATCATCGTGGCTGGTCTTAGATTTACCATCCCTGGAGAGTGGTGCACCATGGTACTGTTCCATTTCAAACGCACGCACCCATTTCTAAAAGTCGTACGACACTATTTCGGCATTTTGGACGGATGTTGCACCTTGCACCGCAGTTGTTGCACCCTGTGGATATCGATTCTTTGGACGTCCATAACTGTTGGCTCGTTTAGAGTTACGGGAGCCATAACCAGTCAAAAGGAAGCTCTCTGTGAGTTCCATGGCTTTGATGGATTTAAGCCGTCAATGGATAGTTTCATACCCAAAAAAGGCTATTCGAACCTCAATCGGGTCTCTGAAGTTTTTTAGCCTTTTTTTTCGTCACGTGAATTTTTACGTTAAAACGGGATCACCGTGGCTGGTCTTCGATTTACCATCCCTGGAGAGAGGTGCACCATGGTTCTGTTCCATTTCAAATCCATGCACCCATTTCTAAAAGTCGCACGGTACTGTTTCGGAATTTTGGACGGATGTTTCACCTTACACTGCAGATGTTGCACCCTGTGGATATCGATTCTTCGGACGGCCATAACTGTTGGCTCGTTTAGAGTTACGGGAGACATAACCAGTCAAAACGAAGCTCTCTATGAGTTTTACGGCTTTGACAGCTTTAAGCCATCAATGGATAGTATCATACCAAAAAAGGCTATCCGAACCTCAATCGGGGCTTTGAAGTTTTTTAGCCTTCTTTTTTTCGTCAAGTGAATTTTTACGTTAAAACGGGATCACCGTGGCTAGTCTTAGATTTACCATCCCTGGAGAGTGGTGCACCATGGTACTGTTCCATTTCAAACCCACGCACCCATTTCTAAAAGTCGTACGGCACTGTTTCGGCATTTTGGACGGATGTTGCAACTTGCACCGCAAATGTTGCACCCTGTGGATATCGATTCTTCGGACGGCCATAACTATTGGCTCGTTTAGAGTTACGGGAGCCATGACCAGTCCAAACGAAGCTCTCTGTGAGTTCTATGGCTTTGACGGCTTTAAGCCGTCAATGGATAGTTTCATACCCAAAAAAGGCTTTCAGAACCTAAATCGGGTCTCTGAAGTTTTTAGCCTTATTTTTTTGTCACGTGAATTTTTACGTTAAAACGGGATCACCGTGGCTAGTCTTCGATTTACCATCCTTGGATAGTGGTGCACCATGATACTGTTCCATTTCATATCCATGCACTCATTTCTAAAAGTCGCACGGCGCTGTTTCGGCATTTTGGACGGATGTTGCACCTTGCACCGCAGATGTTGCACCCCGTGGATATCAATTCTTCGGACGACCATAATTGTTGGCTTCTTTAGAGTTACGAGAGCCATAACCAGTAAAAACGAAGCTCTCTATGAGTTCTATGGCTTTGACAGCTTTAAGCCGTCAATGGATAGTTTCATACCCAAAAAAAGCTATCCAAACCTCAATCGGGTCTCTGAAGTTTTTTAGCCTTCTTTTTTTCGTCACGTGAATTTTTACGTTAAAACGGGATCACCTTGGCTGGTCTTCGATTTACCATCCGTGGAGATTGGTGCACTATGGTACCATTCCATTTCAAATCCCTGCATCCATTTCTAAAAGTCGCACGGCGTTGTTTCGGCATTTTGGACGGATGTTGCACCTTGCACCGCAGATGTTGCACCCTGTGGATATCGATTCTTCGGACGGCCATAACTGTTGGATCGTTTGGAGTTACGGGAGCCATAACCAGTTCAAACGAAGCTCTCTGTGAGTTCTACGGAATTGACGGCTTTAATCCGTCAATGGATAGTTTCATACCCAAAAAACGCTATCCAGACCTCGATCGGGTCTCTGAAATTTTTTAGCCTTCTTTTTTTCGTCACGTGAATTTTTACGTTAAAACGGGATCACCGTGGCTGGTCTTCGATTTACCATCCCTAGAGAGTGGTGCACTGGTACTATTCCATTTCAAATCACTGCACCCATTTCTAAAAGTCGCACGGTGTTGTTTCGGCATTTCAGACGGATGTTGCACCTTGTACCGCAGATGTTGCACCCTGTGGAAATCGATTCTTCGGACGACCATAACTGTTGGCTCGTTTAGAGTTACGGAAGCCATAACCAGTCATAATGAAGCTCTCTGTGAGTTTTACGGTTTTGATGGCTTTAAGCCGTCAATGGATAGTTTCATACCCAAAAAAGGCTATCTGAACCTCAATCGGGGCTCTGAAGTTTTTAGCCTTCTTTTTTTCGTCACGTGAATTTTTACGTTAAAACGAGATCACCGTGGCTGGTCATCGATTTACCATCCCCGGAGAGTGGTGCACCATGGTACTGTTCCATTTCGAACCCATGCACCCATTTCAAAAAGTCGTACGGCACTGTTTCGGCATTTTGGACGGATGTTGCACTTTGCACCGTAGATGTTGCACCCTGTGGATATCGATTCTTCGGACGGCCATAACTGTTGGCTCGTTTAGAGTTACGGGAGCCTTAATCAGTCAAAACAAAGCTCTTTGTGAGTTCTACGGCTATGACGGCTTTAAGCCGTCAATGGATAGTTTCATGCCCAAAAAAGGCTATCTGAACCTCAATCGGGTCTTTGAAGTTTTTAGCCTTCTTTTTTTCGTCTCGTGAATTTTTACGTTAAAACGGGATCACCGTGGCTGGTCTTCGATTTACCATCCCTAGAGAGTGGTGCACCATGGTACTGTTCCATTTCAAATCCCTGCACCCATTTCTAAAAGTCGCACGGCGCTATTTCGGCATTTCGGACGGATGTTGCACCTTGCACCGCAAATGTTGCACCCTATGGATATCGATTCTTCGGATAGCCATAACTGTTGGCTCATTTAGGGTTACGGAAGCCATAATCAGTTAAAATGAAGCTCTCTGTGAGTTCTACAGCTTTGACGGCTTAAGCCGTCAATGGGTAGTTTCATACCCAGAAAAGGCTATCCTAACCTCAATCGGGTCTCTGAAGTTTTTTAGTCTTCTTTTTTTCGTCACGTGAATTTTTACGTTAAAATGGGATCCCCGTGGTTGGTCTTCGATTTACCATCCCTAGAGAGTGGTGCATCATGATAATGTTCCATTTCAAATCCATGCACCCATTTCTAAAAGTCGCACGGTGCTGTTTCGGCATTTTGGACGGATGTTGCACCTTGCACCGCAAATGTTGCACCCTGTGGATATCGATTCTTCGGACCGCCATAACTGTTGGCTCGTTTAGAGTTACGGGAGCCATAACTAGTCAAAATGAAGCTCTTTGTGAGTACTACGGCATTGATGTCTTTAAGCAGTCAATGGATAGTTTCATACCCAAAAAAGGCTATCCGAACCTCAATCGGGGCTTTGAAGTTTTTTACCCTTCATTTTTTCGTCAAGTGAATTTTTACGTTAAAACGGGATCACCGTGGCTGGTCTTCGATTTACCATCCCTGGAGAGTGGAGCACCATGGTACCGTTCCATTTCAAACCCATGAACCCATTTCTAAAAGTCGCACGACACTGTTTCGGCATTTTTGACGGATGTTGCATCTTTCACCGTAGATGTTGCACCCTGTGTATATCGATTCTTCGGACAGCCATAACTGTTGGCTCGTTCAGAGTTACGAAAGCCATAACCAGTCAAAACGAAACTCTCTGTGAGTTCTACGGCTTAGACGGATTTAAAACGTCAATGGATAGTTTCATACCCAAAAAAGGCTATCCGAACCTCAATAGGGTCTTTGAAGTTTTTTAGCCTTCTTTTTTTGTCACTTGAATTTTTACGTCAAAACGGGATCACCATGGCTTGTCTTCGATTTACGATCCCTGGAGAGTGGTGCACCATGGTACTATTCCATTTCAAATCCATGCACCCATTTCTAAAAGTAGCACGGCGCTTTTTCGGCATTTTGGACGGATGTTGCACCTTGCACTACAGATGTTGCACCCTGTCGATATCGATTCTTCGGACGGCCATAACTGTTGGCTCGTTTAGAATTACGGTAGCCATAACAAGTCAAAACGAAGCTCTGTGTGAGTTCTATGGCTTTGATGACTTTAAGCCGTCAATGGATAGTTTCATACCCAAAAAAGGCTATCTGAACCTCAGTCGGGTCTCTGAAGTTTTTTAGCCTTCTTTTTTTCATCATGTGAATTTTTACGTTAAAACGGGATCACCATGGCTTGTCTTCGATTTACCATCCCTGGAGAGTGGTTCACCATGGTACTGTTCCATTTCGAACCCATGCACCCATTTCAAAAAGTCGTACGGCACTGTTTCGGCATTTTGGACGGATGTTGCACCTTGCACCGTAGATGTTGCACCCTGTGGATATCGATTCTTCGGACGGCCATAACTGTTGGCTCGTTTAGAGTTACGGGAGCCTTAACCAGTCAAAACGAAGCTCTTTGTGAGTTCTACGGCTTTGACGGCGTTAAGCCGTCAATGGATAGTTTCATGCCCAAAAAAGGCTATCTGAACCACAATCGGGTCTCTGAAGTTTTTAGCCTTCTTTTTTTCGTCACGTGAATTTTTACCTTAAAACGGGATCATCGTGGCTGGTCTTCGATTTACCATCCCTGGAGAGTGGTGCACCATGGTACTGTTCCATTTCAAATCCATGCACCCATTTCTAAAAGTCGCACGACGCTGTTTTGGCATTTCGGACGGATGTTGCACCTTGCACCGCAGATTTTGCACCCTACGGATATCGATTCTTCGGATAGCCATAACTGTTGGCTCATTTAGGGTTACGGGAGCCATAACCAGTTAAAACGAAGCTCTCTGTGAGTTCTACGGCTTTTACAGCTTTAAGCCGTCAATGGGTAGTTTCATACCCAAAAAAGGCTATCCGAACCTCAATCGGGTCTCTGAAGTTTTTTAGTCTTCTTTTTTTCGTCACGTGAATTTTTATGTTAAAACGGGATCCCCGTGGCTTATCTTCGATTTACCATCCCTGAAGAGTGGTGCACAATGATACTGTTCCATTTCATATCCACGCACCCATTTCTAAAAGTCGCACGGCGCTGTTTCGGCATTTTGGACGGATGTTGCACCTTGCACCGTAGATGTTGCACCCATTGGATATCGATTCTTCGGACGGCCATAACTGTTGGCTCGTTTAGAGTTACGGGAGCCATTACCCGTCCAAACGAAGCTCTCTGTGAGTTCTACGGATTTGACGGCTTTAAGCCGTCAATGGATAGTTTCTTACCTATAAAAGGCTATCCGAACCTCAATCGGGTCTCTGAAATTTTTGATCCTTCTTTTTTTCGTCACATGAATTTTTACATTAAAACGGGATCAACATGGCTTGTCTTCGACTTACCATCCCTGTAGAGTAATGCACCATGATACTGTTCCATTTCAAATCCATGCACCCATTTCTAAAAGTCGCACAGCGTTGTTTCGGCATTTCGGACGGATGTTGCACCTTGCACCGCAGATGTTGCACCTTGTGGATATCGATTATACGGACGGCCATCACTGTTGGCTCGTTTAGAGTTATGGTAGCCATAACCATTCAAAACGAAGCTCTATGTGAGTTCTACGGTTTTGAAGGCTTTAAGCCATCAATGGATAGTTTCATACCCAAAAAAGGCTATCCGAACCTCAATCGGGGCTTTGAAGTTTTTTAGCCTTCTTTTTTTCATCAAGTGAATTTTTACGTTAAAACGGGATCACCGTGGCTGGTCTTCGATTTACCATCCCTGGAGAGTGGTGCACCATGGTACTATAACATTTCAAATCCATGCACCCATTTCTAAAAGTCGCACGAGACTGTTTTGGCATTTTGGACGGATGTTGCACCTTGCACCCTATGGATGTTGATTCTTCGAACGACCATAACTGTTGGCTCGTTAAGAGTTACGTGAGCCATAACCAGTCAAAACGAAGCTCTTTGTGAGTTCTACGGCTTTGATGGTTTTAAGCCGTCAATGGATAGTTTCATACCCAAAAAAGGCTATCCGAACCTCAATCGGGGCTCTGAAGTTTTTTAGCCTTCATTCTTTCGTCAAGTGAATTTTTACGTTAAAACGGGCTCACAGTGGCTGGTCTTCGATTTACCATCCCTGTAGAGTGGTGCACCATGGTACTGTTCAATTTCAAACCCATGCACCCATTTCTAAAAGTCCCACGGCACTGTTTCGGCATTTTTGCCGGATGTTGCATCTTACACCGCAGATGTTGCACCCTGTGTATATCGATTCTTCGGAAGGCCATAACTGTTGGCTCGGTTAGAGTTACGGAAGCCATAACCAGTCAAAATAAATCTCTCTGTTAGTTTTACGGATTTGACGACTTTAAGCCGTCAATGGATAGTTTCATAACGAAAAAAGGCTATCCGAACCTCAATCGGGTCTTTGAAGTTTTTTAGCCTTCTTTTTATGTCACGTGAATTTTTACGTTAAAACGGGATCACCATGGCTTGTCTTCGATTTACCATCCCTGGAGAGTGGTGCACCATGATACCGTTCCATTTCAAATCCATGCAACCATTTCTAAAAGTCGCACGGCGCTGTTTCGGCATTTTGGACGGATGTTGCACCTTGCACCGCAGATGTTGCACCCTATTGATATCGATTCTTCGGACGGCCATAACTGTTGGCTCGTTTAGAGTTACGGGAGCCATAACCAGTCAAAATGAAGCTCTTTGTGAGTACTACGGCTTTGATGTCTTTAAGCAGTCAATGGATAGTTTCATACCCAAAAAAGGCTATCTGAACCTCAATCGGGGCTCTGAAGTTTTTTACCCTTCATTTTTTCGTCAAGTGAATTTTTACGTTAAAACGGGATCACCGTGGCTGGTCTTCGATTTACCATCCCTAGAGAGTGGTGCACCATGGTACCGTTCCATTTCAAACCCATGAACCCATTTCTAAATGTCGCACGACACTGTTTCGGCATTTTTGACGGATGTTGCATCTTGCACCGTAGATGTTGCACCCTGTGTATATCGATTCTTCGGACAGCCATAACTGTTGGCTCGTTTAGAGTTACGGAAGCCATAACCAGTCAAAACGAAACTCTCTGTGAGTTCTACGGCTTAGACGGCTTTAAAACGTCAATGGATAGTTTCATACCCAAAAAAGGCTATCCGAACCTCTATAGGGTCTTTGAAGTTTTTTAGCCTTCTTTTTTGGTCACGTGAATTTTTACGTTAAAACGGGATCACCATGGCTTGTCTTCGATTTACGATCCCTGGAGAGTGGTGCACCATGGTACTATTCCATTTCAAATCCATGCACCCATTTCTAAAAGTAGCACGGCGCTGTTTCGGCATTTTGGACGGATGTTGCACCTTGCACTACAGATGTTGCACCCTGTCGATATCGATTATTCGGACGGCCATAACTGTTGGCTCGTTTAGAATTACGGTAGCCATAACAAGTCAAAATGAAGCTCTGTGTGAGTTCTATGGCTTTGATGACTTTAAGCCGTCAATGGATAGTTTCATACCCAAAAAAGGCTATCTGAACCTCAGTCGGGTCTCTGAAGTTTTTTAGCCTTCTTTTTTTCATCATGTGAATTTTTTCGTTAAAACGGGATCACCATGGCTTGTCTTCGATTTACCATCCCTGGAGAGTGGTTCACCATGGTACTGTTCCATTTCGAACCCATGCACCCATTTCAAAAAGTCGTACGGCACTGTTTCGGCATTTTGGACGGATGTTGCACCTTGCACCGCAGATGTTGCACCCTGTTGATATCGATTCTTCGGACGGCCATAACTGTTGGCTCGTTTAGAGTTACGGGAGCCTTAACCAGTCAAAACGAAGCTCTTTGTGAGTTCTACGGCTTTGACGTCTTTAAGCTGTCAATGGATAGTTTCATGCCCAAACAAGGCTATCTGAACCTCAATCGGGTCTCTGAAGTTTTTAGCCTTCTTTTTTTCGTCACGTGAATTTTTACCTTAAAACGGGATCATCGTGGCTGGTCTTCGATTTACCATCCATGGAGAGTGGTGCACCATGGTACTGTTCCATTTCAAATCCATGCACCCATTTCACGGCGCTGTTTCGGCATTTCGGACGGATGTTGCACCTTGCACCGCAGATTTTGCACCCTACGGATATCGATTCTTCAGATAGCCATAACTGTTGGCTCATTTAGGGTTACGGGAGCCATAACCAGTTAAAACGAAGCTCTCTGTGAGTTCTACGGCTTTGACAGCTTTAAGCCGTCAATGGGTAGTTTCATACCCAAAAAAGGCTATCTGAACCTCAATCGGGTCTCTGTAGTTTTTTAGTCTTCTTTTTTTCGTCACGTGAATTTTTACGTTAAAACGGGATCCCCGTGGCTGATCTTCGATTTACCATCCCTGGAGAGTGGTGCACCATGATACTGTTCCATTTCATATCCACGCACCCATTTCTAAAAGTCGCACGGCGCTGTTTCGGCATTTTGGACGGATGTTGCACCTTGCACCGTAGATGTTGCACCCATTGGATATCGATTCTTCGGACGGCCATAACTGTTGGCTCGTTTAGAGTTACGGGAGCCATTACCCGTCCAAACGAAGCTCTCTGTGAGTTCTATGGATTTGACGGCTTTAAGCCGTCAATGGATAGTTTCTTACCTAAAAAAGGCTATCCGAACCTCAATCGGGTCTCTGAAATTTTTGATCCTTCTTTTTTTCGTCACATGTATTTTTACATTAAAACGGGATCAGCATGGCTTGTCTTCGATTTACCATCCCTGTAGAGTAGTGCACCATGATACTGTTCCATTTCAAATCCATGCACCCATTTCTAAAAGTCGCACAGCGTTGTTTTGGCAATTCGGACGGATGTTGCACCTTGCACCGCAGATGTTGCACCTTGTGGATATCGATTATACGGACGGCCATCACTGTTGGCTCGTTTAGAGTTATGGTTGCCATAACCATTCAAAACAAAGCTCTATGTGAGTTCTACGGTTTTGAAGGCCTTAAGCCATCAATGGATAGTTTCATACCAAAAAAGGCTATCCGAACCTCAATCGGGGCTCTGACGTTTTTTAGCCTTCTTTTTTTCATAAAGTGAATTTTTACGTTAAAACGGGATCACCGTGGCTGGTCTTCGATTTACCATCCCTGGAGAGTGGTGCACCATGGTACTGTACCATTTCAAACCCATGCACTAATTTCTAAAAGTCGTATGGCACTGTTTCAGCATTTGGACGGATATTGCACCTTGCACCGCAGATGTTGCACTTTGTGGATATCGATTCTTCGGACGGCCATAACAGTCTGCTCGTTTAGAGTTACGGGAGCCATAATCAGTCAAAACGAAGCTCTCTGTGAGTTCTACGGCTTTGATGAATTTAAGCCATCAATGGATAGTTTCATACCCAAAAAAGGCAATCTAAACCTCAATCGGGTCTTTGATGTTTTTTAGCCTTCTTTTTTTCGTCACGTGAATTTTTACGTTAAAACGGGATCTCCATGGCTTGTCTTCGATTTACTATCCCTTGAGAGTGGTGCACCATGATACTATTCAATTTCAAATCCATGCACCCATTTCTAACAGTCGCACGGCGCTGTTTCGGCAATTTGGACGGATGTTGCACCTTGCACCGCAAATGTTGCACCCTGTGGATATCGATTCTTCGGACGGCCATAACTGTTGGCTCGTTTAGAGTTACGAGAGCCATAACCAGTCCAAACGAAGTTCTCTGTGAGTTCTACGGCTTTGACAGATTTAAGCCATAAATGGGTAGTTTCATACCAAAAAAAGGCTATCCGAACCTCAATCGGGTCTTTGAAGTTTTTTAGCCTTCTTTTTTTCGTCACGTGAATTTTTACGTTAAAACGGGATCACCGTGGCTGGTATTCGATTTACCATCCCTGGAGAGTGGTGCACCATGGTACTGTTACATTTCAAATCCATGCACCCATTTCTAAAAGTCGCACGGGACTGTTTCGGCATTTTGGACGGATGTTGCACCCTATGGATATCGATTCTTCGGACGGCCATAACTGTTGGCTCGTTTAGATTTACGGGAGCCATAACCAGTCAAAACGAAGCTCTTTGTGAGTCCTACGGCTTTGACCGCTTTAAGTCGTCAATGGATAGTTTCATACCCAAAAAAGGCTATCCGAACCTCAATCGGGGCTCTGTATTTTTTTAGCCTTCTTTTTTTCGTCACGTGAATTTTTATGTTAAAACGGGATCACCATGGCTGGTCTTAGATTTACCATCCTTGGAGAGTGGTGCACCATGGTACTGTTCCATTTCAAATCCATGCACCCATTTCTAAAAGTCGCACGGCGCTGTTTCGGCATTTTGGACGGATGTTGCACCTTGCACCGCAGATGTTGCACCCTGTGGATATCGATTCTTCGGACGTCCATAATTGTTGGCTCGTTTAGAGTTACGGGAGCCATAACCAGTCAAAACGAAGCTCTCTGGGTGTTCTACGGCTTTGACGGCTTTAAGCCGTCAATGGATAGTTTCATACCCAAAAAAGGCTATCCGAACCTCAATCGGGTCTCTGAAGTTTTTTAGCCTTCTTTTTTTCGTCACGTGAATTTTTACGTTAAAACGGGATCGCCGTGGCTGGTCTTTGATTTGCCATCCCTGGAGAGTAGTGCACCATGGTACTGTTCCATTTCAAATCCATGCACCCATTTCTAAAAGTCGCACGGGACTGTTTCGGCATTTTGGACGGATGTTGCACCTTGCACCGCAGATGTTGCACCCTGTGGATATCGATTCTTCGGACGGCATAACTGTTGGCTCGTTTAGAGTTACGGGAGCCATAACCAGTCAAAACGAAGCTCTCTGTGAGTTCTACGGCTTCGATGACTTTAAGCCGTCAATGGATAGTTTCATTCCCAAAAAAGGCAATCTGAACCTCAATCGGGTCTTTGAAGTTTTTTAGCCTTCTTTTTTTCGTCACGTGAATTTTTACGTTAAAATGAGATCTCCATGGCTTGTCTTCGATTTACTATCCCTGGAGAGTGGTGCACCATGATACTATTCAATTTCAAATCCATGCACCCATTTCTAAAAGTTGCACGACGCTGTTTCGGCATTTTGGACGGATGTTGCACCTTGCACCGCAAATGTTGCACCCTGTAGATATCGATTCTTCGGACGGCCATAACTGTTGGCTCGTTTAGAGTTACGGGAGCCAAAACCAGTCCAAACGAAGTTCTCTGTGAGTTCTACGGCTTTGACAGCTTTAAGCCGTAAATGGATAGTTTCATACCCAAAAAAGGCTATCCGAACCTCAATCGGGTCTCTGAAGTTTTTTAGCCTTCTTTTTTTCGTCACGTGAATATTTACGTTAACCCGGGATCACCGTGGCTGGTCTTCGATTTACCATCCCTGGAGAGTGGTGCACCATGGTACTGTTACATTTTAAATCCATGCACCCATTTCTAAAAGTCGCACGGGACTGTTTCGGCATTATGGACAGATGTTGCACCTTGCATCGCAGATGTTGCACCCAGTGGATATCGATTCTTCGGACAGCCATAACTGTTGGCTCGTTTAGAGTTACGGGAGCCATAACCAGTCAAAATGAAGCTCTCCGTGAGTTTTACAGCTTTGACCGCTTTAAGCTGTCAATAGATTGTTTCATACCCAAAAAAGGCTATCTGAACCACAATCGGGGCTCTGAAGTTTTTTAGCCTTCTTTTTTTCGTCACGTGAATTTTTACGTTAAAATGGGATCACCGTGGCTGGTCTCAGATTTACCATCCCTGGAGAGTGGTGCACCATGGTACTGTTCCATTTCAAATCCATGCACCCATTTCTAAAAGTCGCACGACGCTGTTTCGGCATTTTGGATGGATGTTGCACCTTGCACCGCAGATGTTGCACCCGGTGGATATCGATTCTTCGGACATCCATAACTGTTGGCTCGTTTAGAGTTACGGGAGCCATAACCAGTCAAAACGAAGCTCTCTATGAGCTCTACGGATTTGATGGCTTTAAGCCGTCAATGGATAGGTTCATACCCAAAAAAGTCTATCCGAACCTCAATCGGGTCACTGAAGTTTTTTAGCCTTCTTTTTTTCGTCACGTGAATTTTTACGTTAAAACGGGATCACCGTGGCTGGTCTTAGATTTACATCCCTGGAGAGTAGTGCACCATGGTACTGTTCCATTTCAAATCCATGCACCCATTTCTAAAAGTCGGACGGGACAGTTTCGGCATTTTGGACGGATGTTGCACCTTGCACCGCAGATGTTGCACCCTGCGGATATCGATTCTTCGGACGGCCATAACTGTTGGCTCGTTTAGAGTTATAGGAGCCATAACCAGTCAAAACGAAGCTCTCTATGAGTTCTACGGCTTTGATGACTTTAAGCCGTCAATGGATAGTTTCATACCCAATAAAGGCAATCCGAACCTCAATCGGGTCTCTGAAGTTTTTTAGCCTTCTTTTTTTCGTCACGTGAATTTTTACGTTAAAACGGGATCTCCATGGCTTGTCTTCGATTTACTATCCCTGGAGAGTGGTGCACCATGATATTATTCAATTTCAAATCCATGCACCCATTTCTAAAAGTCGCACGGCGCTGTTTCAGCATTTTGGATGGATGTTGCACCTTGCACCGCAAATGTTGAACCCTGTGGATATCGATTCTTCGGACGGCCATAACTGTTGGCTCGTTTAGATTTACGGGAGCCATAACCAGTCCAAACGAAGTTCTCTGTGAGTTCTACGGCTTTGACAGCTTTAAGCCGTAAATGGGTAGTTTCATACCCAAAAAAGGCTATCCGAACCTCAATCGGGTCTTTGAAGTTTTTTAGCCTTCTTTTTTCCGTCACGTGAATTTTTACGTTAAAATGGGATCACCATGGCTGGCCTTCGATTTACCATCCCTGGAGAGTGGTGCACCATGGTACTGTTATATTTCAAATCCATGCACCCATTTCTAAAAGTCGCACGGGACTGTTTTGGCATTTTGGACGGATGTTGCACCTTGCACCGCAGATGTTGCATCCTGTGGATATCGATTCTTCGGACGGCCATAACTGTTGGCTCGTTTAGAGTTACGGGAGCCATAACCAGTCAAAACGAAGCTCTCCGTGAGTTCTACGGCTTTGACCGCTTTAAACCATCAATGGATAGTTTCATACCCAAAAAAGGCTATCCGAACCTCAATCGGGGCTCTGGTGTTTTTAGCCTTCTTTTTTTCGTCACGTGAATATTTACGTTAAAACGGGATCACCGTGGCTGGTCTTAGATTTACCATCCCCGGAGAGTGGTGCACCATGGTACGGTACCATTTCAAATCCATGCACCCATTTCTAAAAGTCGCACGGCGCTGTTTCGGCATTTTGGACGGATGTTGCACCTTGCACCGCAGATGTCGCACCGTGTGGATATCGATTCTTCGGATGTCCATAACTGTTGGCTCGTTTAGAGATACGGGAGCCATAACCAGTCAAAACAAAGCTCTCTGTGTGTTCTACGACTTTGACGGCTTTAAGCCATCAATGGATAGTTTCATACCCAAAAAAGGCTATCCAAACCTCAATCGGGTCTCTGAAGTTTATTAGCCTTCTTTTTTTCGTCACGTGAAGTTTTACGTTAAAACGGGATCACCGTGGCTGGTCTTAGATTTACCATCCCTGGAGAGTAGTGCACCATGGTACTGTTCCATTTCAAATCCATGCAGCCATTTCTAAAAGTCGCACGGGACTATTTCGGCATTTTGGACGGATGTTGCACCTTGCACCGCAGATGTTGCACCCTGTGGATATCGATTCTTCGGACGACCATAACTGTTGGCTCGTTTAGAGTTACGGGAGCCATAACCAGTCAAAACGAAGCTCTCTGTGAGTTCTACGGTTTTGACCGCTTTAAGCCGTCAATGGATAGTTTCATACCCAAAAAAGGCTATTCGAACCTCAATCGGGGCTCTGAAGTTTTTTAACCTTCTTTTTTTCGTCAAGTGAATTTTTACGTTAAAACGGGATCACCGTGACTGGTCTTCGATTTACCATCCCTGGAGAGCGGTACACCATGATACTGTTCCATTTCAAGTCCATGCACCCATTTCTAAAAGTCGCACGGCGCTGTTTCGGCCTTTTGGACGGATGTTGCAGCTTGCACCGCAAATGTTGCACCCAGTGGATATCGATTCTTCGGACGGCCATAACTGTTGGCTCGTTTAGAGTTACGGGAGCCATAACCATTCCAAACGAAGCACTTTGTGAGTTCTACGGCTTTGACGACTTTAAGCCGTAAATGTGTAGTTTCATACCCAAAAAAGGCTATCCGAACCTCAATCGGGTCTTTGAAGTTTTTTAGTCTTCTTTTTTTCGTCACGTGAATTTTTTACATTAAAACGGGATCACCGTGGCTGGTTTTCGACTTACCATCCCTGGAGAGTGGTGCACCATGGTACTGTTCCATTTCAAATCCCCGCACCCATTTATAAAAGTCGCACGGCGCTGTTTTGGCATTTCGGACGGATGTTGCACCTTGCACCGCAGATGTTGCACCATATGGATATCGCTTCTTCGGATTGACATAACTGTTGGCTCATTTTGGGTTACGGGAGCCATAACCAGTCAAAACGAAGCTCACTGTGAGTTCTATGGCTTTGACGGCTTTAAGCCGTCCATGGATAGTTTCATACCCAAAAAAGGCTATTCGAACCTCAATCGGGTCTCTGAAGTTTTTTAGCCTTCTTTTTTTCGTCACGTGAATTTTTACGTTAAAACGAGATCACCGTGGCTGGTCTTCGATTTACCATCCCTGCAGAGTGGTGCACCATGGTACTGTTACATTTCAAATCCATGCACCCATTTCTAAAAGTCGCACGGGACTGTTTCGGCATTTTGGACGGATGTTGCCCCCTGTGGATATCGATTCTTCGGACGGCCATAACAGTTGGCTCGTTTAGAGTTACGGGAGTCATAACCAGTCAAAATGAAGATCTCTGTGAGTTCTACGGCTTTGACAGCTTTAAGCCGTCATTGGTTAGTTTCATACCCAAAAAAGGCTATCCGAACCTCAATCGGGGCTCTAAAGTTTTTTAGCCTTCTTTTTTCCGTCAAGTGAATTTTTACTGTTCCATTTCAAATCCATGAACCCATTTCTAAAAGTCTTACCGCAATGTTTCGGCATTTCGTACGGATGTTGCACCTTGCACCGCAGATGTTGCACCCTGTGGATATCGATTCTTCGGACGACCACAACTGTTGGCTCGTTTAGAGTTACGGGAGCCATAACCAGTCAAAACGAAGCTCTCTGTGAGTTCTACGGCTTTGATGGCTTTAAGCCGTAAATGGATAGTTTAATACCCAAAAAAGGCTATCTGAACCTCAATCGGGGCTCTGAAGTTATTTAGCTTTCTTTTTTTCGTCAAGTGAATTTTTACGTTAAAACAGGATCACCGTGGCTGGTCTTCGATTTACCATCCCTGGAGAGTGGTGCACCATGGTACTGTTCCATTTCGAACCCATGCACCCATTTTAAAAAGTCGTACGACACTATTTCGGCATTTTGGACGGATGTTGCACCTTGCACCGCAGATGTTGCACCCTAAGGATATCGATTCTTCGGACGGCCATAACTGTTGGCTCGTTAAGAGTTACGGGAGCCTTAACCAGTCAAAACGAAGCTCTCTGTGAGTTCTACGGCTTTGATGGCTTTAAGCCATAAATGGATAGTTTCATACCCAAAAAAGGCTATGCGAACCTTAATCGGGTCTTTGAAGTTTTTTAGCCTTCTTTTTTCGTCACGTGAATTTTTACGTTAAAACGGGATCACCGTGGCTGATCTTCGATTTACCATCCCTAGAGAGTGGTGCACCATGGTACTGTAACATTTCAAATCCATGATCCCATTTCTAAAAGTCGCACGGGACCGTTTCGGCATTTTGGATGGATGTTGTACCTTGCACCGCAGATGTTGCACCCTGTGTATATCGATTCTTCGGACGGCCATAACTGTTGGCTCGTTTAGAGTTACGGGAGCCATAACCAGTCAAAACGAAGCTCTCTGTGAGTTCTACGGCTTTGACATCTTTAAGCATTCAATGGATAGTTTCATATCCAAAAAAGGCTATCCGAACCTCAATTGGGTCTTTGATGTTTTTTATCCTTCTTTTTTTCGCCACGTGAATTTTTACGTTAAAATGGGATTACCATGGCTTGTCTTCGATTTACCATCCCTAGAGAGGGGTGAACCATGATACCGTTCCATTTCAAATCCATGCACCCATTTCTAAAAGTTGCACGGCGCTGTTTCGGCATTTTGGACGGATGTTGCACCTTGCACCGCAGATGTTGCACCTTGTGGATATCGATTCTTCGGACAGCCATAACTGTTGGCTCGTTTAGAGTTACGAGAGCCATAACCAGTCCAAACGAAGCTCTCTATGAGTTCTACGGCTTTGACGGCTTTAAGCCGTCAATGGATAGTTTCATACCCAAAAAAGGCTATCCGTACCTCAATCTGGGCTCTGAAGTTTTTTAGCCTTCGTTTTTTCGTCAAGTGAATTTTTACGTTAAAACGGGATCACCGTGGCTGGTCTTTGATTTACCATCCCTGGAGAGTGGTGCACCATGGTACTGTTCCATTTAAAATCCATGCACCTATTTCTAAAAGTCGCACGGGACTGTTTTGGCATTTTGGACGGATGTTGCACCTTGCACCGCAGGTGTTGCACCCTATGGATATCGATTCTTCGGACGGCCATAACTATTGGCTCATTTAGAGTTACGGTAGCCATAACCAGTCAAAACGAAGCTCTCTATGAGTTCTACGGTTTTGAAGGCTTTAAGCCATCAATGGATAGTTTCATACCCAAAAAAGGCTATCCGAACCTCAATCAGGGCTTTGAAATTGTTTAGCCTTCTTTTTTTCGTCTAGTGAATTTTTACGTTAAAACGAGATCGTCGTGGCTGGTCCTCGATTTACCATCCCCGGAGAGTGGTGCAACATGGTACTGTTCCATTCCAAACCCATGCACCCATTTCTAAAAGTCGTATGGCACTGTTTCGGCATTTGGACGGATGTTGCACCTTGCACCGCAGATGTTGCACCCTATGTATATTGATTCTTCGAACGGCTGTAACCGTTGGCTCGTTTAGAGTTACGGGAGCCATAACCAGTCAAAACGAAGCTCTCTGTGAGTTCTACGACTTTGATGACTTTAAGCCGTCAATGGATAGTTTCATACTCAAAAAAGGCTATCCGAACCTCAATCGAGTCTCTGAAGTTTTTTAGCCTTCTTTTTTTCGTCACGTGAATTTTTACGTTAAAACGGGATCAGCATGGCTTGTCTTCGATTTACCATCCCTGGAGAGTGGTGCACCATGATACTGTTCCATTTCAAATCCACGCACCCATTTCTAAAAGTCGCACGGGACTGTTTTGGCATTTTGGATGGATGTTGCACCTTGCACCGTAGATGTTGCACCCTGTGGATATCGATTCTTCGGACGGCCATAACTGTTGGCTCGTTTAGAGTTATGGGAGCCATAACTAGTCAAAACAAAACTCTCTGTGAGTTCTACGGCTTTGATGGCTTTAAGCTATCAATGGATAGTTTCATACCCAAAAAAGGCTATCCGAACCTCAATCGGGGATCTGAAGTTTTTTAGCCTTCTTTTTTTTGTCAAGTGAATTTTTACGTTAAAACGGGATCACCGTGGTTGGTCTTAGATTTACCATCCCTGGAGAATGGTGCACCATGGTACTGTTCCATTTCAAACCCATGCAACCATTTCTAAAAGTCGCACGGGACTGTTTCGGCATTTTGGACGGATGTTGCACCTTGAACCGCAGATGTTGCACCCTGTGAATATCGATTCTTCGGACGGCCATAACTGTTGGCTCGTTTAGAGTTACATGAGCCATAACTAGTCAAAACGAAGCTCTCTATGAGTTCTACGGCTTTGACGGCTTTAAGCCGTCAATGGATAGTTTCATACCCAAAAAAGGCTATCTGAATCTCAATCGGGTCTCTGAAGTTTTTTAGCCTTCTTTTTTTCGTCACGTGAATTTTTACGTTAAAACGAGATCACCGTGGCTGGTCTTCGATTTACCATCCCTGGAGAGCGGTGCACCATGGTTCTGTTCCATTTCAAATCCATGCACCCAATTCTAAAAGTCACACGGTACTGTTTCGGCATTTTGGACGGATGTTGCACCTTGCACCGCAGATGTTGCACCCTGTGGATATCGATTCTTCGGACGGCCATAATTGTTGGCTCGTTTAGAGTTACAGGAGCCATAACTAGTAAAAACGAAGCTCTCTGTGAGTTCTGCGGCTTTGCCGCTTTAAGCCATCAATGGATAGTCTCATACCCAAAAAAGGCTATCCGAACCTCAATCGGGGCTCTAAAGTTTTTTAGCCTTCTTTTTTTCGTCTAGTGAATTTTTACGTTAAAATGGGATCACCGTGGCTGGTCTTCGATTTACCGTCCCTGGAGAGTGGTGCACCATGGTACTGTTCCATTTCAAATTCCTGCACCCATTTCTAAAAGTCACACGGTGCTGTTTTGGTATTTCGGATGGATGTTGCACCTTGCACCGCAGATGTTGCACCCTGTGGAAATCGATTCTTCGGACGGCCATAACTGTTGGCTCGTTTAGAGTTACGGCAGCCATAACCAGACAAAACGAAGCTCTTTGTGAGTTCTACGGTTTTGATGGCTTTAAGCCGTCAATGGATAGTTTCATACCCAAAAAAGGCTATCCGAACCTCAATCGGGGCTCTGAAGTTTTTTAGCCTTCATTTTTTGGTCAAGTGAATTTTTACGTTAAAACGGGATCACCGTGGCTGGTCTTCGATTTACCATCTTTGGAGAGTGGTGCACCATGGTACTGTTCCATTTCAAACCCATGCACCCATTTCTAAAAGTCATACGGCATTGTTTCGGCATTTTTGACGGATGTTGCACCTTGTACCGCAGATGTTGCACCCTGTGGATATCGATTCTTCGGACAACCATAACTGTTGGCTCGTTTAGAATTACGGGAGCCATAACCAGTCAAAACGAAGCTCTTTGTGAGTTCTACGGCTTTGATGGCTTTAAGCCGTCAATGGATAGTTTCATACGCAAAAAAGGCTATTCGAACCTCAATCGGGTCTCTGAAGTTTTTTAGCCTTCTTTTTTTCGTCACGTGAATTTTTACATTAAAACGAGATCACCGTGGCTGGTCTTCGATTTACCATCCCTGGAGAGCGGTGCACCATGGTTCTGTTCCATTTCAAATCCATGCACCCATTTCTAAAAGTCGCACGGTACTGTTTCAGCATTTTGGACGGATGTTGCACCTTGCACCGCAGATGTTGCACCCTGTGGATATCGATTCTTCGGACGGCCATAATTGTTGGCTCGTTTAGAGTTACAGGAGCCATAACTAGTAAAAACGAAGCTCTCTGTGAGTTCTGCGGCTTTGCCGCTTTAAGCCATCAATGGATAGTCTCATACCCAAAAAAGGCTATCCGAACCTCAATCGGGGCTCTAAAGTTTTTTAGCCTTCTTTTTTTCGTCTAGTGAATTTTTACGTTAAAATGGGATCACCGTGGCTGGTCTTCGATTTACCGTCCCTGGAGAGTGGTGCACCATGGTACTGTTCCATTTCAAATTCCTGCACCCATTTCTAAAAGTCACACGGTGCTGTTTTGGTATTTCGGATGGATGTTGCACCTTGCACCGCAGATGTTGCACCCTGTGGAAATCGATTCTTCGGACGGCCATAACTGTTGGCTCGTTTAGAGTTACGGCAGCCATAACCAGACAAAACGAAGCTCTTTGTGAGTTCTACGGTTTTGATGGCTTTAAGCCGTCAATGGATAGTTTCATACCCAAAAAAGGCTATCCGAACCTCAATCGGGGCTCTGAAGTTTTTTAGCCTTCATTTTTTGGTCAAGTGAATTTTTACGTTAAAACGGGATCACCGTGGCTGGTCTTCGATTTACCATCTTTGGAGAGTGGTGCACCATGGTACTGTTCCATTTCAAACCCATGCACCCATTTCTAAAAGTCATACGGCATTGTTTCGGCATTTTTGACGGATGTTGCACCTTGCACCGCAGATGTTGCACCCTGTGGATATCGATTCTTCGGACAACCATAACTGTTGGCTCGTTTAGAATTACGGGAGCCATAACCAGTCAAAACGAAGCTCTTTGTGAGTTTTATGGCTTTGATGGCTTTAAGCCGTCAATGGATAGTTTCATACGCAAAAAAGGCTATTCGAACCTCAATCGGGTCTCTGAAGTTTTTTAGCCTTCTTTTTTTCGTCACGTGAATTTTTACATTAAAACGAGATCACCGTGGCTGGTCTTCGATTTACCATCCCTGGAGAGCGGTGCACCATGGTTCTGTTCCATTTCAAATCCATGCACCCATTTCTAAAAGTCGCACGGTACTGTTTCAGCATTTTGGACGGATGTTGCACCTTGCACCGCAGATGTTGCACCCTGTGGATATCGATTCTTCGGACGGCCATAATTGTTGGCTCGTTTAGAGTTACAGGAGCCATAACTAGTAAAAACGAAGCTCTCTGTGAGTTCTGCGGCTTTGCCGCTTTAAGCCATCAATGGATAGTCTCATACCCAAAAAAGGCTATCCGAACCTCAATCGGGGCTCTAAAGTTTTTTAGCCTTCTTTTTTTCGTCTAGTGAATTTTTACGTTAAAATGGGATCACCGTGGCTGGTCTTCGATTTACCGTCCCTGGAGAGTGGTGCACCATGGTACTGTTCCATTTCAAATTCCTGCACCCATTTCTAAAAGTCACACGGTGCTGTTTTGGTATTTCGGATGGATGTTGCACCTTGCACCGCAGATGTTGCACCCTGTGGAAATCGATTCTTCGGACGGCCATAACTGTTGGCTCGTTTAGAGTTACGGCAGCCATAACCAGACAAAACGAAGCTCTTTGTGAGTTCTACGGTTTTGATGGCTTTAAGCCGTCAATGGATAGTTTCATACCCAAAAAAGGCTATCCGAACCTCAATCGGGGCTCTGAAGTTTTTTAGCCTTCATTTTTTGGTCAAGTGAATTTTTACGTTAAAACGGGATCACCGTGGCTGGTCTTCGATTTACCATCTTTGGAGAGTGGTGCACCATGGTACTGTTCCATTTCAAACCCATGCACCCATTTCTAAAAGTCATACGGCATTGTTTCGGCATTTTTTACGGATGTTGCACCTTGCACCGCAGATGTTGCACCCTGTGGATATCGATTCTTCGGACAACCATAACTGTTGGCTCGTTTAGAATTACGGGAGCCATAACCAGTAAAAACGAAGCTCTTTGTGAGTTTTATGGCTTTGATGGCTTTAAGCCGTCAATGGATAGTTTCATACGCAAAAAAGGCTATTCGAACCTCAATCGGGTCTCTGAAGTTTTTTAGCCTTCTTTTTTTCGTCACGTGAATTTTTACATTAAAACGAGATCACCGTGGCTGGTCTTCGATTTACCATCCCTGGAGAGCGGTGCACCATGGTTCTGTTCCATTTCAAATCCATGCACCCATTTCTAAAAGTCGCACGGTACTGTTTCAGCATTTTGGACGGATGTTGCACCTTGCACCGCAGATGTTGCACCCTGTGGAAATTCATTCTTCGGACGGCCATAACTGTTGGCTCGTTTAGAGTTACGGGAGCCATAACCAGACAAAACGAAGCTCTTTGTGAGTTCTACGGCTTTGATGGATATAAGCCGTCAATGGATAGTTTCATACCCCAAAAAGGATATCCGAACCTCAATCGGGGCTCTGAAGTTTTTTAGCCTTCATTTTTTGGTCAAGTGAATTTTTACGTTAAAACGGGATCACCATGGCTGGTCTTCGATTTACCATTCCTGGAGAGTGGTGCACCATGGTACTGTTCCATTTCAAACCCATGCACCCATTTCTAAAAGTCATACGGCATTGTTTCGGCATTTTTGGTGGATGTTGCACCTTGCACCGTAGATGTTGCACCCTGTGGATATCGATTCTTCGGACGAGCATAACTGTTGGCTCGTTTAGAGTTACGGGAGCCATAACCAGTCAAAACGAAGCTCTCTGTGAGTTTTATGGTTTTGATGGCTTTAAGCCGTCAATGGATAGTTTCATACCCAAAAAAGGCTATCCGAACCTCAATCGGGTCTCTGAAGTTTTTAGCCTTCTTTTTTTCGTCACGTGAATTTTTACATTAAAACGAGATCACCGTGGCTGGTCTTCGATTTACCATCCCTGGAGAGCGGTGCACCATGGTTCTGTTCCATTTCAAATCCATGCACCCATTTCTAAAAGTCGTACGTTACTGTTTCGGCATTTTGGAAGGATGTTGCACCTTGCACCGCAGATGTTGCACCCTGTGGATATCGATTCTTCGGACGGCCATAACTATTGGCTCGTTTAGAGTTACAGGAGCCATAACCAGTCAAAACGAAGCTCTCTGTGATTTCTGCGGCTTTGACCGCTTTAAGCCGTCAATGGATAGTCTCATACCCAAAAAAGGCTATCCGAACCTCAATCGGGGCTCTGAAATTATTTTGCCTTCTTTTATTCGTCTAGTGAATTTTTACGTTAAAATGGGATCACCGTGGTTGGCCTTCGATTTACCATCCTTGGAGAGTGGTGCACCATGGTACTGTTCCATTTCAAATCCCTACAACCATTTCTAAAAGTCGCACGGTGCTGTTTCGGCATTTCGGACGGATGTTGCACCTTGCACCGCAGATGTTGCACCCTATGGAAATCGATTCTTCAGACGGCCATAACTGTTGGCTCGTTTAGATTTACGGGAGCCATAACCAGACAAAACGAAGCTCTTTGTGAGTTCTACGGCTTTGATGGCTTTAAGCCGTCAATGGATAGTTTCACCCAAAAAAGGCTATCCGAACCTCAATCGGGGCTCTGAAGTTTTTTAGCCTTCATTTTTTGGTCAAGTGAATTTTTACGTTAAAACGGGATCACCGTGGCTGGTCTTCGATTTACCATCCCTGGAGAGTGGTGCACCATGGTACTGTTGCATTTCAAACCCATGCACCCATTTCTAAAAGTCATACGGCACTGTTTCGGCATTTTTGACGGATGTTGCACCTTGCACCGCAAATGTTGCACCCTGTGGATATCGATTCTTCGGACGACCATAACTGTTGGCTCGTTTAGAGTTACGGGAGCCATAACCAGGAAAAACGAAGCTCTCTGTGAGTTTTAGGGTTTTGATGGCTTTAAGATGTCAATGGATAGTTTCATACCCAAAAAAGGCTATCCGAACCTCAATCGGGTCTCTGAAGTTTTTAGCCTTCTTTTTTTCGTCACGTGAATTTTTACGTTAAAACGAGATCACCGTGGCTGGTCTTCGATTTACCATCCCTGGAGAGCGGTGCACCATGGTTCTGTTCCATTTCAAATCCATGCACCCATTTCTAAAAGTCGTACGTTACTGTTTTGGCATTTTGGACGGATGTTGCACCTTGCACCGCAGATGTTGCACCCTGTGGATATCGATTCTTCGGACGGCCATAACTGTTGGCTCGTTTAGAGTTACAGGAGCCATAACCAGTCAAAACGAAGCTCTCTGTGAGTTCTGCGGCTTTGACCGCTTTAAGCCGTCAATGGATAGTCTCATACCCAAAAAAGGCTATCCGAACCTCAATCGGGGCTCTGAAGTTTTTTAGCCTTCTTTTTTTCGTCTAGTGAATTTTTACGTTAAAATGGGACCACCGTGGTTGGCCTTCGATTTACCATCCTTGGAGAGTGGTGCACCATGGTACTGTTCCATTTCAATTCCCTACAACCATTTCTAAAAGTCGCACGGTGCTGTTTCGGCATTTCGGACGGATGTTGCACCTTGCACCGCAGATGTTGCACCCTATGGAAATCGATTCTTCGGACGGCCATAACTATTGGCTCGTTTAGAGTTACGGGAGCCATAACCAGACAAAACGAAGCTCTTTGTGAGTTCTACGGCTTTGATGGCTTTAAGCTGTCAATGGATAGTTTCATACCCAAAAAAGGCTATCCGAACCTCAATCGGGGCTTTGAAGTTTTTTAGCCTTCATTTTTTCATCAACTGAATTTTTACGTTAAAACGGGATCACCGTGCCTGGTCTTCGATTTACCATCCCTGGAGAGTGGTGCACCATGGTACTGTTCCATTTCAAACCCATGCACCCATTTCTAAAAGTCATATGGCACTGTTTCGGCATTTTTGACGGATGTTGCACCTTGCACCGCAGATGTTGCATCCTGTGGATATCGATTCTTCGGACGACCGTAACGTTAGCTCGTTTAGAGTTACGGGAGCCATAACCAGGAAAAACGAAGCTCTCTGTGAGTTTTATGGTTTTGATTGCTTTAAGCCGTCAATGGATAGTTTCATACCCAAAAAAGGCTATCCGAACCTCAATCGGGTCTCTGATGTTTTTAGCCTTCTTTTTTTGGTCACGTGAATTTTTACGTTAAAACGAGATCACCGTGGCTGGTCTTCGATTTACCATCCCTGGAGAGCGGTGCACCATGGTTCTGTTCCATTTCAAATCCATGCACCCATTTCTAAAAGTCGTATGGTACTGTTTCGGCATTTTGGACGGATGTTGCACCTTGCACCGCAGATGTTGCACCCTGTGGATATCGATTCTTCGGACGGCCATAACTGTTGGCTCGTTTAGATTTACAGGAGCGATAACCAGTCAAAACGAAGCTCTTTGTGAGTTCTGCGGCTTTGACCGCTTTAAGCCGTCAATGGATAGTCTCATACCCAAAAAAGGCTATCCGAACCTCGATCGGGGCTCTGAAGTTTTTTAGCCTTCTTTTTTTCGTCTAGTGAATTTTTACGTTAAAATGGGATCACCGTGGCTGGCCTTCGATTTACCATCCTTGGAGAGTGGTGCACCATGGTACTGTTCCATTTCAAATCCATACACCCTTTTCTAACAGTCGCACGGTGCTGTTTCGGCATTTCGGACGGATGTTGCACCTTGCACCGCAGATGTTGCACCCTGTGGAAATCGATTCTTCGAACGGCCATAACTGTTGGCTCGTTTAGAGTTACGGGAGTCATAACCAGACAAAACGAAGCTCTTTGTGAGTTCTACGGCTTTGATGGCTTTAAGCCATCAATGGATAGTTTCATACCCAAAAAAGGCTATCCGAACCTCAATCGGGGCTCTGAAGTTTTTTAGCCTTCATTTTTTGGTCAAGTGAATTTTTACGTTAAAACGGGATCACCGTGGCTGGTCTTCGATTTACCATCCCTGGAGAGTGGTGCACCATGGTACTGTTCCATTTCAAACCCATGCACCCATTTCTAAAAGTCATACGGCACTGTTTCGGCATTTTTGACGGATGTTGCACCTTGCACCGCAGATGTTGCACCCTGTGGATATCGATTCTTCGGACGACCATAACTGTTGGCTCGTTTAAAGTTATGGGAGCCATAACCAGTCAAAACGAAGCTCTTTGTGAGTTTTATGGTTTTGATGGCTTTAAGCCGTCAATGGATAGTTTCATACCAAAAAAAGGCTATCCGAACCTCAATCGGGTCTTTGAAGTTTTAGCCTTCTTTTTTTCGTCACGTGAATTTTTACGTTAAAACGAGATCACTGTGGCTGGTCTTCAATTTACCATCCCTGGAAAGTGGTGCACCATGGTACTGTTCCATTTCAAATCCATTCACCCATTTCTAAAAGTCGCACGGCGCTGTTTCGGCATTTTGGACGGATGTTGCACCTTGCACCGCAGATGTTGCACCCTGTGGATATCGATTCTTCGGACGGCCATAACTTTTGGCTCGTTTAGAGTTATGGGAGCCATAACCAGTCAAAATGAAGCTCTCTGTGAGTTCTACGGCTTTGATGGCATTAAGCCATCTATGGATGGTTTCATACCCAAAAAAGGCTATCCGAACCTCAATCGGGTCTCTGAAGTTTTTTAGCCTTCTTTTTTTCGTCACGTGAATTTTTACGTTAAAACGGGATCACCGTGGCTGGTCTTCGATTTACCATCCCTGGAGAGTGGTGCACCATGGTACTGTTCCATTTCAAATCCATGCACCCATTTGTAAAATTCGCACGGGACTGTTTCGGCATTTTGTACGGATGTTGCACCTTGCACCGTAGATGTTGCACCCTGTGGATATCGATTCTTCGGACGGCCATAACTGTTGGCTCGTTTAGAGTTACGGGAGCCATAACCAGTCCAAACGAAGCTCTCTGTGAGTTCTATGGCTTTGACGGCTTTAAGCCGTCAATGGATAGTTTCATACCCAAAAAAGGCTATCCGTACCTCAATCTGGGCTCTGAAGTTTTTTAGCCTTCTTTTTTTCGTCAAGTGAATTTTTACGTTAAAACGGGATCATCGTGGCTGGTCTTTGATTTACCATCCCTAGAGAGTGGTGCACCATGGTACTGTTCCATTTAAAATCCATGCACCCATTTCTAAATGTCGCACGGGACTGTTTTGGCATTTTGGACGGATGTTGCACCTTGCACCGCAGATGTTGCACCTTGCACCGCAGATGTTGCACCCTGTGGATATCGATTCTTCGGACGGCCATAACTGTTGGCTCGTTTAGAGTTACGGTAGCCATAACCAGTCAAAACGAAGCTCTCTGTGAGTTCTACGGTTTTGAAGGCTTTAAGCCATCAATGGATAGTTTCATACCCAAAAAGGCTATCCGAACCTCAATCGGGGCTTTGAAGTTTTTTAGCCTTCTTTTTTTCGTCAAGTGAATTTTTACGTTAAAACGGGATCACCGTGGCTGGTCTTTGATTTACCATCCCTGGAGAGTGGTGCAACATGGTACTGTTCCATTTCAAACCCATGCACCCATTTCTAAAAGTCGTATGGCACTGTTTCGGCATTTGGACGGATGTTGCACCTTGCACCGCAGATGTTGCACCCTATGTATATTGATTCTTCGGACGGCCATAACCGTTGGCTCGTTTAGAGTTACGGGAGCCATAACCAGTCAAAATGAAGCTCTCTGTGAGTTCAACGACTTTGATGACTTTAATCCGTCAATGGATAGTTTCATACCCAAAAAAGGCTATCTGAACCTCAATCGGGTCTTTGAAGTTTTTTAGCCTTCTTTTTTTCGTCACGTGAATTTTTACGTTAAAACCGGATCACCATGGCTTGTCTTCGATTTACCATCCCTGGAGAGTGGTGCACCATGATACAGTTCCATTTCAAATCCATGCACCCATTTCTAAAAGTCGCACAGGACTGTTTTGGCATTTTGGACGGATGTTGCACCTTGCACCGCAGATGTTGCACCTTGTGGATATCGATTCTTCGGACGGCCATAACTTTTGGCTCGTTTAGAGTTATGGGAGCCATAACCAGTCAAAATGAAGCTCTCTGTGAGTTCTACGGCTTTGACGGCATTAAGCCATCAATGGATGGTTTCATACCCAAAAAAGGCTATCCGAACCTCAATCGGGTCTCTGAAGTTTTTTAGCCTTCTTTTTTTCGTCACGTGAATTTTAACGTTAAAACGGGATCACCGTGGCTGGTCTTCGATTTACCATCCCTGGAGAGTGGTGCACCATGGTACTGTTCCATTTCAAATCCATGCACCCATTTGTAAAAGTCGCACGGGACTGTTTCGGCATTTTGTACGGATGTTGCACCTTGCACCGTAGATGTTGCACCCTATGGATATCGATTCTTCGGACGGCCATAACTATTGGCTCGTTCAGACTTACGGGAGCCATAACCAGTCAAAACGAAGCCCTCTGTGTGTTCTGTGGCTTTGACCGCTTTAAGCCGTCAATGGATAGTCTCATACCCAAAAAGGCTATCCGAACCTCAATCGGGGCTCTGAAGATTTTTGCCTTCTTTTTTTCATCTAGTGAATTTTTAAGTAAAAACGAGATCATCGTGGCTGGTCTTAGATTTACCATCTCTGGAGAGTGGTGCACCATGGTACTGTTCCATTTCAAACCTACGCACCCATTTCTAAAAGTCGTACGGCACTGTTTCGGCATTTTGGGCGGATGTTGCACCTTACACCGCAGTTGTTACACCCTGTGGATATCGATTCTTTGGACGTCCATAACTGTTGGCTCGTTTAGAGTTACGGGAGCCATAACCAGTCAAAAGGAAGCTCTATGTGAGTTCCATGGCTTTGAAGGCTTTAAGCCGTCAATGGATAGTTTCATTCCCAAAAAAGGCTATTCGAACCTCAATCGGGTCTCTGAAGTTTTTTAGCCTTTTTTTTCGTCACGTGAATTTTTACGTTAAAACGGGATCACCATGGCTTGTCTTCAATTTACCATCCCTGGAGAGTGGTGCACCATGGTTCTGTTCCATTTCAAATCCATGCACCCATTTCTAAATGTCGCACGGTACTGTTTCGGCATTTTGGACGGATGTTTCACCTTACACCGCAGATGTTGCACCCTGTGGATATCGATTCTTCGGACGGCCATAACTGTTGGCTCGTTTAGAGTTACGGGAGACATAACCAGTCAAAATGAAGCTCTCTATAAGTTTTACGGCTTTGAAGGCTTTAAGCCATCAACGGATAGTCTCATACCCAAAAAAGGCTATCCGAACCTCAATCGGGGCTTTGAAGTTTTTTAGCCTTCTTTTTTTCGTCAAGTGAATTTTTACGTTAAAACGGGATCACCGTGGCTGGTCTTAGATTTACCATCCCTGGAGAGTGGTGCACCATGGTACTGTTCCATTTCAAACCCACGCACCCATTTCTAAAGGTCGTACGGCACTGTTTCGGCATTTTGGACGGATGTTGCACCTTGCATCGCAAATGTTACACCCTGTGGATATCGATTCTTCGGACGACCATAACTATTGGCTCGTTTAGAGTTACGGGAGCCATAACCAGTCCAAAAGAAGCTCTCTGTGAGTTCTACGGCTTTGAAGGCTTTAAGCCGTCAATGGGTAGTTTCATACCCAAAAAAGGCTTTCAGAACATAAATCGGGTCTCTGAAGTTTTTAGCCTTATTTTTTTCGTCACGTGAATTTTTACGTTAAAACGGGATCACCGTGGCTAGTCTTCGATTTACCATCCCTAGATAGTGGTGCACCATGATACTGTTCCATTTCAAATCCATGCACTCATTTCTAAAAGTCACACGGCGCTGTTTCGGCATTTTGGATGGATGTTGCACCTTGCACCGCAGATGTTGCACCCTGTGGATATCGATTCTTCGGACGGCCATAACTGTTGGCTCGTTTAGAGTTACGGGAGCCATAACCAGTCAAAACGAAGCTCTCTGTGAGTTCTACGGCTTTGACAGCTTTAAGCCGGTAATGGATATTTTCATACCCAAAAAAAGCTATTCGAACCTCAATCGGGTCTTTGAAGTTTTTTAGCCTTCTTTTTTTCGTCACGTGAATTTTTACGTTAAAACAGGATCACCTTGGCTGGTCTTTGATTTACCATCCCTGGAGATTGGTGCACTATGGTACTGTTCCATTTCAAATCTCTGCACCCATTTCTAAAAGTTGCACGGCGCTGTTTCGGCATTTTGGACGGATGTTGCACCTTGCACCGCAGATGTTGCACCCTGTGGATATCGATTCTTCGGACGGCCATAATTATTGGCTCGTTTGGAGTTACGGGAGCCATAACCAGTTCAAACGAAGCTCTCTGTGAGTTCTACGGAACTGACGGCTTTAAGCCGTCAATGGATAGTTTCATACCCAAAAAACGCTATCCGAACCTCGATCGGGTCTCTGAAATTTTTTAGCCTTCTTTTTTTCGTCACGTGAATTTTTACTTTAAAACGGGATCACCTTGGCTGGTCTTCGATTTACCATCCCTGGAGAGTGGTGCACCATGGTACTGTTCCATTTCAAATCCATGCACCCATTTGTAAAAGTCGCACGGGACTGTTTCGGCATTTTGTACGGATGTTGCACCTTGCACCGTAGATGTTGCACCCTGTGGATATCGATTCTTCGGACGGCCATAACTGTTGGTTCGTTTAGACTTACGGGAGCCATAACCAGTCAAAACGAAGCCCTCTGTGTGTTCTGTGGCTTTGACCGCTTTAAGCCGTCAATGGATAGTCTCATACCCAAAAAGGCTATCCGAACCTCAATCGGGGCTCTGAAGTTTTTTGCCTTCTTTTTTTCGTCTAGTGAATTTTTAAGTAAAAACGAGATCATCGTAGCTGGTCTTAGATTTACCATCTCTGGAGAGTGGTGCACCATGGTACTGTTCCATTTCAAACCTACGCACCCATTTCTAAAAGTCGTACGGCACTGTTTCGGCATTTTGGGCGGATGTTGCACCTTACACCGCAGTTGTTGCACCCTGTGGATATCGATTCTTTGGACATCCATAACTGTTGGCTCGTTTAGAGTTACGGGAGCCATAACCAGTCAAAAGGAAGCTCTCTGTGAGTTCCATGGCTTTGATGGCTTTAAGCCATCAATGGATAGTTTCATACCCAAAAAGGCTATTCGAACCTCAATCGGGTCTCTGAAGTTTTTTAGCCTTTTTTTCGTCATGTGAATTTTTACGTTAAAACGGGATCACCATGGCTTGTCTTCGATTTACCATCCCTGGAGAGCGGTGCACCATGGTTCTGTTCCATTTCAAATCCATGCACCCATTTCTAAAAGTCGCACGGTACTGTTTCGGCATTTTGGACGGATGTTTCACCTTACACCGCAGATGTTGCACCCTGTGGATATCGATTCTTCGGACGGCCATAACTGTTGGCTCGTTTAGAGTTATGGGAGACATAACCAGTCAAAATGAAGCTCTCTATAAGTTTTATGGCTTTGACGGCTTTAAGCCATCAATGGATAGTCTCATACCCAAAAAAGGCTATCCGAACCTCAATCGGAGCATTGAAGTTTTTTTGCCTTCTTTTTTTCGTCAAGTGAATTTTTACGTTAAATCGGGATCACCGTGGCTGGTCTTAGATTTACCATCCCTGGAGAGTGGTGCACCATGGTACTGTTCCATTTCAAACCCACGCACCCATTTCTAAATGTTGTACGGCACTGTTTCGGCATTTTGGACGGATGTTGCTCCTTGCATCGCAAATGTTACACCCTGTGGATATCGATTCTTCGGACGGCCATAACTATTGGCTCGTTTAGAGTTACGGGAGCCATAACCAGTCCAAAAGAAGCTCTTTGTGAGTTCTACGGCTTTGACGGCTTTAAGCCGTCAATGGGTAGTTTCATACCCAAAAAAGGCTTTCAGAACCTAAATCGGGTCTCTGAAGTTTTTAGCCTTATTTTTTTCGTCACGTGAATTTTTACGTTAAAACGGGATCACCGTGGCTAGTCTTCGATTTACCATCCCTGGATAGTGGTGCACCATGATACTGTTCCATTTCAAATCCATGCACTCATTTCTAAAAGTCGCACGGCGCTGTTTCGGCATTTTGGACGGATGTTGCACCTTGCACCGCAAATGTTGCACCCTGTGGATATCGATTCTTCGGACGGCCATAACTGTTGGCTCGTTTAGAGTTACGGGAGCCATAACCAGTCAAAACGAAGCTCTCTGTGAGTTCTACGGCTTTGACAGCTTTAAGCCGGTAATGGATAGTTTCATACCCAAAAAAAGCTATCCGAACCTCAATCGGGTCTTTGAAGTTTTTTAGCCTTCTATTTTTCGTCACGTGAATTTTTACGTTAAAACAGGATCACCTTGGCTGGTCTTTGATTTACCATCCCTGGAGATTGGTGCACTATGGTACTGTTCCATTTCAAATCTCTGCACCCATTTCTAAAAGTTGCACGGCGCTGTTTCGGCATTTTGGACGGATGTTGCACCTTGCACCGCAGATGTTGCACCCTGTGGATATCGATTCTTCGGACGGCCATAACTATTGGCTCGTTTGGAGTTACGGGAGCCATAACCAGTTCAAACGAAGCTCTCTGTGAGTTCTACGGAACTGACGGCTTTAAGGCGTCAATGGATAGTTTCATACCCAAAAAACGCTATCCGAACCTCGATCGGGTCTCTGAAATTTTTTAGCCTTCTTTTTTTCGTCACGTGAATTTTTACGTTAAAACGGGATCACCGTGGCTGGTCTTCGACTTACCATCCCTGGAGAGTGGTGCATTGGTACTGTTCCATTTCAAATCACTGCACCCATTTCTAAAAGTCGCACGGTGTTGTTTCGGCATTTCAAACGGATGTTGCACCTTGTACCGCAGATGTTGCACCCTGTGGAAATCGATTCTTCGGACGACCATAACTGTTGGCTCGTTTAGAGTTACGGAAGCCATAACCAGTCAAAACGAAGCTATCTATGAGTTTTACGGTTTTGACGGCTTTAAGCCGTCAATGGATAGTTTCATACCCAAAAAAGGCTATCCGAACCTCAATCGGGGCTCTGAAGTTTTTAGCCTTCTTTTTTTCGTCACGTGAATTTTTACGTTAAAACGAGATCACCTTGGCTGGTCATCGATTTACCATCCCTGGAGAGTTGTGCACCATGGTACTGTTCCATTTCGAACCCATGCACCCATTTCAAAAAGTCGTACGACACTGTTTTGGCATTTTGGACGGATGTTGCACCTTGCACCGCAGATGTTGCACCCTGTGGATATCGATTCTTCGGACGGCCATAACTGTTGGCTCGTTTAGAGTTACGGGATCCTTAACCAGTCAAAACAAAGCTCTTTGTGAGTTCTACGGCTATGACGGCTTTGAGCCGTCAATGGATAGTTTCATGCCCAAAAAAGGCTATCTGAACCTCAATCGGGTCTCTGAAGTTTTTAGCCTTCTTTTTTTCGTCACGCGAATTTTTACGTTAAAACGGGATCACCGTGGCTGGTCTTCGATTTACCATCCCTGGAGAGTGGTGCACCATGGTACTGTTCCATTTCAAATCCTTGCACCCATTTCTAAAAGTCGCATGGCGCTGTTTCGGCATTTCGGACGGATGTTGCACCTTGCACCGCAAATGTTGCACCCTATGGATATCGATTCTTCGGATAGCCATAACTGTTGGCTCATTTAGGGTTACGGAAGCCATAACCAGTTAAAACGAAGCTCTCTGTGAGTTCTACGGCTTTGACGGCTTAAGCCTTCAATGGGTAGTTTCATACCCAGAAAAGGCTATCCAAACCTCAATCGGGTCTCTGAAGTTTTTTAGTCTTCTTTTTTTCGTCACGTGAATTTTTACATTAAAACGGGATCCCCGTGGTTGGTCTTCGATTTACCATCCCTGGAGAGTGGTGCACCATGATACTGTTCCATTTCAAATCCATGCATCCATTTCTAAAAGTCGCACGGTGCTGTTTCGGCATTTTGGACGGATGTTGCACCTTGCACCGCAAATGTTGCATCCTGTGGATATCGATTCTTCGGACGGCCATAACTGTTGGCTCGTTTAGAGTTACGGGAGCCATAACCAGTCAAAATGAAGCTCTTTGTGAGTACTACGGCTTTGATGGCTTTAAACAGTCAATGGATAGTTTTTTTTTGAAAAAGGGGCTCAAATTCTCTATTAATATAAAACCAGGTCCAACCAAAAACCAAAAAACAAAAGGCAAAAACAGGCCCAAGTTCAAAGACAATACAAACATGTACAAAACATAAAAGAAAAGCCTAAAACGAAGCCCAAAGCCTAGAAAACAGCCCGTAGACTGGAAGGCTCCAGATACTTCCACACTCGTCTCGTAGGATAGAAGGCAATCCGACACTTCTAACTTCATCTCTCCATACTTTCCAAAACAGCCTAGAGGAAACAAAAATGGCTGCCAACTAAGAAGAACAAACTCCTCCTTAAAACTTCGTTGAGACGAAATAGCAGCCTCACTTCAAATTATCAACTATAACAATGTAACTACGATCCCTCCAGAAACCATAAGGTAAGCTTTCTTTCTCAATTATCTTCTGCTAAAAAGTAGATCTTCCAAAACTAACGATAAAGTTGTTGACAGGGTTGTTGTACAGATCTGAATTCATCACAGATCTAATGTTTTTGCAAGGCAAACAGAAAACAGCAACTCTTCCTCAAGTCGATAGCAATCAAGATAAGATTTTTATCACCCAAAATAATCCACATCTTTTAACCTCAGTAAAGATGAAGCCTTGAAATCTTCTAACCTTTCTTCAAAATTGTTCAATGTCTTTCAATCCAGGTCGAGATCACTGCCACTTAGAGCAACCTGCAGATCTATATACTTAAAAGCTACTGAGAAGTTTTAGATGAAAGTAAATAATAATGTAAAATAAGAGAGAGGGAAAGTATTGTAAATAAAACAGGTACTCAAAAAAATCTGGATCCAGAGGACGTAGGATCAGTCAAGTGGCAAAGGAAAACAGAAATTATGAAAGAATCCCCAATTCAGCGTTGGGAGGTAAAACCCCATTTCTTTGCAATATCTGTATTCATGCCAGTGATGTTCTTGTAGTATTTAGATTTTTCCATTCTAATGTTCAAAGTCTGGAAAATTTTTAAGCAGATTTTCGACCCATCCGTATAACATTTTTGAAAAATCCTTTCGTTCCTTTCTTTCCAAATATGCCAGACACAAATTGAAAGCGAGAGCTGAAACAAATCTGAATCGAGATTATGAGAGCTAGAAATAGAAACTATTTTCAGTAAATCTTCCTTCAAGGAAAATGAAAATAAACTCTTCGGCTTAACAAAAAACTTTTTACAACTCCAATGCCAAATCTTCTGTGAAAACTCACATTTAAAGAATAAATGGTCTATAGTTTCAATGTGACTCTTACAGAAAACACAATTCTGATCCACCACTATGTGTTTCTGAATTAATCTTTCTTTAGTCAAGAGAAAATCATTTATGGCTTTAAACAGGCAAACCGCCATTTTAGGTACGTGAATTTTGTTCCAGACCATAGGCGGCCAAAACTTAGTTTCAAACGTAGATCGTACCGAATTCCAAACTTTTTTAAACTGGTAATTGCCATCCTTAGAACACTTCCAGGTCCAGAAATCCCTCTCCTTGTTATTGTGAATTTTGACGCCTTCAATTTCAGTCTGAATTTGAAATAAAAAACTATACACGTCCCACTTCCACTTGCCATTTTTTAAAATCCTACTGAGAGACAAATTTTCTGTACCTGTTCTATAAGCAGTATCCCTTCCAATGCGTTCCATAATAGAACTTCCATTTAACCATGGATCATACCATAACGAAGTGGTTTTGCCATCTACAATGTTAAGGGAAAGGCAATTCAAAGCTTCGCGTCTATTCTTTAAAATGAATTTCCACACTCCGGAGTCATCCGAACGCTGTTCAGTATCCCAGAAACTTTTAAGCCCTATATATTTGCTATGCATAAAAACTGCCCAAGAACCTTCTAAGTTGATTATTTTCCAAATCAATTTGATATATAACGCTCTATTCATCTCCTCTAAGTTTCTCAGTCCCATACCTCCTTCTTTTTTATGTTTACATAAGACCTCCCAAGGGATCTTCCTACTACGACTTTTCCAAAGAAAATTTAAAATCAGGTGTTTGATCTTTTGTAAAGTAGCAACTGGAAGACAGAAACATTGCATCCTAAATTGTATTATAGGATATACAGTAGATTTAATAAGTTCCAGTCTCCCTGCTAAGCTCAGCATCTTAGTTTCCCATCTACCAATCCTAGATTTAATCTGTTCTATTAGAGAGGAACAATCCTTATCCCTCAAGTTAGCACTAGATAGAAGTATACCCAGATACCTAATTGGGAGGGTTGATTGTTGAATATTGAGGATCGAACAGATGTCTGTGCCACATTCCACCCCTTTCCCAAAAAAGATGTTGGATTTCTCAACACTTAATTCCAAACCAGTAACCATTTTCAAAGTTTTAAACACTTCGTTAATAGCATACGCAGTTTGAACATTAGCTTTAGTAAAGAGAATGATATCGTCAGCGTAAATCAGATGAGTAAGTTTATTACCAAAATCTGTAACAGGAGAGATCAGACCTCCCCTAACTTTCTCTTCCATTAGTAACGTAAAGTATTCCATAACCAGAGTAAAAAGAATAGGGGAAAGCGGGTCTCCTTGTCTAAGGCCATTAGAACTTTTAAAGTAACCATGCGCTTCTCCATTAACAAAGATAGAAAAAACTGGAGTCTTAATTAAGTTTTCAATAATTTTTGTCCATTTATCTGGGAAACCCAAACTTCTTAACATATGAATAACAAAATCTCTGTTAATCGAATCGTATGCTTTCTTTAAATCCACTTTGATACACATGAATTTGTTATCCTTTCTTCCAAGGCCTCTAATAAGTTCATGAGCTAACAAAATACCATCCCCTATAGATCTACCTTTGATAAAAGCCGACTGGTTTTGGGACACTAACTTATCCAAAAAAGGACCCAGTCTATTACACAAAATTTTGGATAAAACCTTATATAAAGTGTTACAACAGGCAATAGGTCTAAAATCTTGAATACAAGAGGAATGATCCTTTTTAGGAATCAAATGAATAAATGTGTGATTCCATTCTTTTAAGATACAGCCCTTTTGAAAAATATCATTTAAAGCTTTATAAATAATATCTTTCGAAAGATTCCAATGAGTTTTGAAAAACAACGAGTTGAAACCATCCGGACCTGGAGAAACAGTGTCTTTGATATCCCACAAGGCATATTTGATTTCTTCCAACGAGAAACTCTTATTTAAAAAATTAGCCCCGAACTCAGAAATAACCATTTTGCAAATAACTTCAGGAAAATGAACACCTAGAGGCTGATTGTAAATTTGTTTGAAAAAATCGATAGCCGTTTCGACAAACTTATTTTCGGAAACCACGTTACCGTCAACAGTTAAATTAGTCAGACAATTTCTGCTTCGTTTGTTAGACATTTTAGCGTAGAAAAAAGACGATCCCTCATCACCCATCATCAGCCAATCACATTTAGCTTTTTGTTTGGCAACCAGAAATTCTTTTTTAAGAGCTATTTCCAAATTAATCTTGGCATTTTGAAATTCCAAAGCTAAGGAGTGATCATTAGACTTTTCCAGAAGTTTCTGAAGTCTAGAACAGTTCTCTCTTAGAACATTCACCTCTTGTTTTAAATTACGAGAATTAACACTCCATCTCTTAAGTTCTCTCTTAATATTTTTAAGAATGTTAATAACTTGGAACAAAGGTCTGTCAATGTGGTTAGTAATCCAGAGTTTCTCAATCAAAGGAAGATACTGATTACAAAGAGGCCAATGGTTCATATATCTAAAAGGGCTGTTCTTAACCCTAGAGTTAGAGTTAAATAAGACAAGAGTAGCGTTATGGTCACTAACCGAAGGAGGTAAGAATTCAACCGATAATTCAGGGAATAAATTAATCCAATCTAGGTTAGCAAACACCCTGTCAATTTTAGAGAAAATATTACGACATGGACCCGACCACCATGAAAATTCAAAACCTTTAATATTAATCTCATTAAGACCAGTATTTAAAGACATTTCATCTAATTCAAACAAATTATCAAAAGAAACTGGATTACCTCCCTGTCTTTCTGAGGGTCTGCGAATGCAGTTGAAATCCCCAAGGACCATCCAAGGCCTATAGATAGATATAGCATCCTCCTGAAGATTCTTCCATAATCTTTTCCTTAATTCAGCATAATTTTGGGCATATACAAAAGTCAGATTACTTCTGCAATTCAAGGAATCAATCAGTTCAATGGTAATGTGTTGATCACTCATGCTGACAAAATTGAAATCCCAAACATTTCGGTCTAAAAGAACCATAATCCTACATTTATAATAACAAGATATATTACTTATTATTTTCCATCCGACTTTCAGTGATTTTTCCAACTTTATAATCTCTGGAAATAGCAACTTTATTTTCCAAAATACCAAAACAGCTAATTTTGTACTTATCTATGACTTTTCTCACTTCTCCCATTCTATTAGGGTTATGGAACCCTCTGACGTTCCAACAGGCTACTGACATTATAAAACCTTATTATTTCAGGTCCTCGAAAACCTACTACTCGAGGACTCCCCATTATCTTCTGAAGGAATGCCTAACATCTGAACCCACTTGGGGTTTTTACGGACCAGTTTTTCCTTCTGAATATTATCAAACTCTATATCTTGAGGCTTCGGAAGGACCTGTTCCTCCGTTACCTCCTGAACTGGGTCAGCATTATCATGTAATTTCTGTTCCTCTGCCACTTTATTTGAACCTATATCTTGATCCAGATTATCTTGAACCTGTAATAAAAGACAAGGGTCAGTACCTCTCCTAAAATTAACATTATTATTAATACAATCATCAATAACTAAATCATTAGTAGATAAGGATATAGGTGACAAATTGTGATCCAATGATGACAAAGGGCGTTTAAAAGAAATGTGAGTAGATGGCGATTTTGGTGGAGATGAACTCAGATCTATGGCTCCCGGGGTAGTTGTAGAAGCAGGATAGAATGGCTCCCTGGCTCCTTGATCAGGAGGAACTTCCGACCTGGCCATAGGAACATTGGGGCAATCTTCCCTGACTCCTATTGCGGTTGTAGTAGCATGATCTGGCTCTGAGACTTCTGAAATTGCCCCCTCATCCCGCTCTACTGAGGATACTACTTTTCCTAAAATCTGAACCTGAGGTGAAAATTCTGTAACATTTGTAGATTTTTCCTTATCATCTGAAACTTCCGTCCCTGCCTCCTTACCTGGGACTTCCATCCCTGCATCTATATTGATTCCGATGACAGAATTACCAGTAACGGAGGGACCTCCAACATACGGCTCCTCTTCGGGAATGATTGAGAACTCAGTTCCACATTCAGCTATCCCAGGATTATCTAAGGTGACGGCTTGGGTCTCCTTAGGAACCCAAGACTTAGTCATAGGACATTCAGCAGTTATATGACCGAAACACACACACTTGCCACAGATGGGAGGAGGGTTTTCATATTCTACTTCCTGAATGAAACTCCTCCCATTCTCATCTCTACCTTCAATAGATTTGGGCATTCCATAATTAACATTAACCTCAACCAAAACTCTAGCGAAGGATAGTCTAGATTTGTTTTTCGTAGCCTCATCCATCTTTATAGGGACTCCTATGGTACTAGTTAAAGCACTAATGGCCTTATTGCCCCATAACTTAAAACTTAAACCAGGAAGTCTAACCCACATAGGCAAAGATGTAAGCAGATCCCTATCTGTTTTCATATCAGAGGACAATCTCTTCATAATAATCAAGTTCCGGTCCATAAACCACGGACCTGATTTTAAAATCTTATTGCAGTCCTCCTCCAAACCGAACCTCACTACGAAGAAACCATTATTCCTAGAGTGGACAGAAAACAGTTTCTTTGTTACCCAGACCCTGTTGGCATAACCCTCAAACGTTCGGAGCCATGGTTTATACCCAACCACATACAGTAAAATGCATAAATCCCAACCTCCCTCCGCTTCTTTGATCGCGTCAGAAGAAAGGGAACCTATCCTTTTACCATCCGCTACCGTAGGCTCTATAAACTCCAGATCCAAGTTCCCTAAATCACCAGCAGCTCCTACTTTCACTGCCTCGCTGTACGAAAATTTCTTTGCATTCTCCGAAACAGTGAAGATAATTTTTGACTTTGCTCCTGACTGCGGAATTTTCTGCTTTGTTTTTGTTTGATTAAAGACTGTCTGCCCATCAGAAACCGGAAGCACCTTCCTACCCGGTATTTTTCTTTGACCGCCTAGGTTAATCCTCTGATCTGGACCCGTTGAAACTGGCGCCTTACCCCTTTTCCTTCTCACCTCCTCCCATCCTTCAGCATCACGAAGAGGTCCCATGATCTAATTTAGAGGAGATAGAAGTGAAGATTGAAGAGAAAATAACGGAGGAATAGAGAAAATTAGGAAGAAAACGAAGAAGAAAGGAGAATAGGGAGAAACCCTAGTCTCCAGATCAAGATCTAGCAGCCAATGGATAGTTTCATACCCAAATAAGGCTATCCGAACCTCAATCGGGGCTCTGAAGTTTTTTACCCTTCATTTTTTCGTCAAGTGAATTTTTACGTTAAAACGGGATCACCGTGGCTGGTCTTCGATTTACCATCCCTGGAGAGTGGTGCACCATGGTACCGTTCCATTTCAAACCCATGAACCCGTTTCTAAAAGTCGCACGGCACTGTTTCGGCATTTTTGACGGATGTTGCATCTTGCACCGCAGATGTTGCACCCTGTGTATATCGATTCTTCGGACAGCCAAAATTGTTGGCTCATTTAGAGTTATGGAAGTTATATCCAGTCAAAACGAAACTCTCTGTGAGTTCTTCGGCTTAGACGGCTTTAAGACGTCAAAGGATAGTTTCATACCCAAAAAAGGCTATCCGAACCTCAATAGCGTCTTTGAAGTTTTTTAGCCTTTTTTTTGTCACGTGAATTTTTACGTTAAAACGGGATCACCATGGCTTGTCTTCGATTTACGATCCCTGGAGAGTGGTGCACCATGGTACTATTCCATTTCAAATCCATGCACCCATTTCTAAAAGTAGCACGACGCTGTTTCGGCATTTTGGACGGATGTTGCACCTTGCACTACAGATGTTGCACCCTGTCGATATCGATTCTCCGGACGGCCATAACTGTTGGCTCGTTTAGAATTACGGTAGCCATAACAAGTCAAAACGAAGCTCTGTCTGAGTTCTACGGCTTTGATGACTTTAAGCCGTCAATGGATAGTTTCATACCCAAAAAAGGCTATCCGAACCTCAGTCGGGTCTCTGAAGTTTTTTAGCTTTCTTTTTTTCATCACGTGAATTTTTACGTTAAAACGGGATCACCATGGCTTGTCTTCGATTTACCATCCCTGGAGAGTGGTGCACCATGGTACTGTTCCATTTCGAACCCATGCACCCATTTCAAAAAGTCGTACGGCACTGTTTCGACATTTTGGACAGATGTTGCACCTTGCACCGCAGATGTTGCACCTTGTGGATATCGATTCTTCGGACGACCATAACTGTTGGCTCGTTTAGAGTTACGGGAGCCTTAACCAGTCAAAATGAAGCTCTTTGTGAGTTCTACGGCTTTGACGGTTTTAAGCCGTCAATGGATAGTTTCAAGCCCAAAAAAGGCTATCTGAACCTCAATCGGGTCTCTGAAGTTTTTTAGCCTTCTTTTTTTCGTCACGTGAATTTTTACGTTAAAACGGGATCACCGTGGCTGGTCTTCGATTTACCATCCCTGGAGAGTGGTGCACCATGGTATTGTTCCATTTCAAATCCATGCACCCATTTGTAAAAGTCGCACGGGACTGTTTCGGCGTTTTGTACGGATGTTGCACCTTGCACCGTAGATGTTGCACCCTGTGGATATCGATTCCTCGGATGGCCATAACTGTTGGCTCGTTTAGAGTTACGGGAGCAATAACCAGTCCAAACGAAGTTCTCTGTGAGTTCTATGGCTTTGACGGCTTTAAGCCGTCAATGGATAGTTTCATACCCAAAAAAGGCTATCCGTACCTCAATCTGGGCTCTGAAGTTTTTTAGCCTTCTTTTTTTCGTCAAGTGAATTTTTACGTTAAAACGGGATCATCGTGGCTGGTCTTTGATTTACCATCCCTAGAGAGTGGTGCACCATGGTACTGTTCCATTTGAAATCCATGCACCCATTTCTAAATGTCGCACGGGACTGTTTTGGCATTTTGGACGGATGTTGCACCTTGCACCGCAGATGTTGCACCTTGCACCGCAGATGTTGCACCCTGTGGATATCGATTCTTCGGACGGCCATAACTGTTGGCTCGTTTAGAGTTACGGTAGCCATAACCAGTCAAAACGAAGCTCTCTGTGAGTTCTACGGTTTTGAAGGCTTTAAGCCATCAATGGATAGTTTCATACCCAAAAAGGCTATCCGAACCTCAATCGGGGCTTTGAAGTTTTTTAGCCTTCTTTTTTTCGTCAAGTGAATTTTTACGTTAAAACGGGATCACCGTGGCTGGTCTTTGATTTACCATCCCTGGAGAGTGGTGCAACATGGTACTGTTCCATTTCAAACCCATGCACCCATTTCTAAAAGTCGTATGGCACTGTTTCGGCATTTGGACGGATGTTGCACCTTGCACCGCAGATGTTGCACCCTATGTATATTGATTCTTCGGACGGCCATAACCGTTGGCTCGTTTAGAGTTACGGGAGCCATAACCAGTCAAAATGAAGCTCTTTGTGAGTTCAACGACTTTGATGACTTTAATCCGTCAATGGATAGTTTCATACCCAAAAAAGGCTATCTGAACCTCAATCGGGTCTCTGAAGTTTTTTAGCCTTCTTTTTTTCGTCACGTGAATTTTTACGTTAAAACCGGATCACCATGGCTTGTCTTCGATTTACCATCCCTGGAGAGTGGTGCACCATGATACAGTTCCATTTCAAATCCATGCACCCATTTCTAAAAGTCGCACGGGACTGTTTTGGCATTTTGGACGGATGTTGCACCTTGCACCGCAGATGTTGCACCTTGTGGATATCGATTCTTCGGACGGCCATAACTTTTGGCTCGTTTAGAGTTATGGGAGCCATAACCAGTCAAAATGAAGCTCTCTGTGAGTTCTACGACTTTGACGGCATTAAGCCGTCAATGGATGGTTTCATACCCAAAAAAGGCTATCCGAACCTCAATCGGGTCTCTGAAATTTTTTAGCCTTCTTTTTTTCGTCACGTGAATTTTTACGTTAAAACGGGATCACCGTGGCTGGTCTTCGATTTACCATCCCTGGAGAGTGGTGCACCATGGTACTGTTCCATTTCAAATCCATGCACCCATTTGTAAAAGTCGCACGGGACTGTTTCGGCATTTTGTACGGATGTTGCACCTTGCACCGTAGATGTTGCACCCTGTGGATATCGATTCTTCGGACGGCCATAACTATTGGCTCGTTTAGACTTACGGGAGCCATAACCAGTCAAAACGAAGCCCTTTGTGTGTTCTGTGGCTTTGACCGCTTTAAGCCGTCAATGGATAGTCTCATACCCAAAAAGGCTATCCGAACCTCAATCGGGGCTCTGAAGTTTTTTGCCTTCTTTTTTTCGTCTAGTGAATTTTTAAGTAAAAACGAGATCATCGTGGCTGGTCTTAGATTTACCATCTCTGGAGAGTGGTGCACCATGGTACTGTTCCATTTCAAACCTACACACCCATTTCTAAAAGTCGTACGGCACTGTTTCGGCATTTTGGGCGGATGTTGCACCTTACACCGCAGTTGTTGCACCCTGTGGATATCGATTCTTTGGACGTCCATAACTGTTGGCTCGTTTAGATTTATGGGAGTCATAACCAGTCAAAAGGAAGCTCTCTGTGAGTTCCATGGCTTTGAAGGTTTTAAGCCGTCAATGGATAGTTTCATACCCAAAAAAGGCTATTCGAACCTCAATCGGGTCTCTGAAGTTTTTTAGCCTTTTTTTTTCGTCACGTGAATTTTTACGTTAAAACGGGATCACCATGGCTTGTCTTCAATTTACCATCCCTGGAGAGCGGTGCACCATGGTTCTGTTCCATTTCAAATCCATGCACCCATTTCTAAAAGTCGCACGGTACTGTTTCGGCATTTTGGACGGATGTTTCACCTTACACCGCAGATGTTGCACCCTGTGGATATCGATTCTTCGGACGGCCATAACTGTTGGCTCGTTTAGAGTTACGGGAGACATAACCAGTCAAAATGAAGCTCTCTATAAGTTTTACGGCTTTGACGGCTTTAAGCCATCAACGGATAGTCTCATACCCAAAAAAGGCTATCCGAACCTCTATCGGGGCTTTGAAGTTTTTTAGCCTTCTTTTTTTCGTCAAGTGAATTTTTACGTTAAAACGGGATCACCGTGGCTGGTCTTAGATTTACCATCCCTGGAGAGTGGTGCACCATGGTACTGTTCCATTTCAAACCCACGCACCCATTTCTAAAGGTCGTACGGCACTGTTTCGGCATTTTGGACGGATGTTGCACCTTGCATCACAAATGTTACACCCTGTGGATATCGATTCTTCGGACGACCATAACTATTGGCTCGTTTAGAGTTACGGGAGCCATAACCAATCCAAAAGAAGCTCTCTGTGAGTTCTACGGCTTTGAAGGCTTTAAGCCGTCAATGGGTAGTTTCATACCCAAAAAAGGCTTTCAGAACATAAATCGGGTCTCTGAAGTTTTTAGCCTTATTTTTTTCGTCACGTGAATTTTTACCTTAAAACGGGATCACCGTGGCTAGTCTTCGATTTACCATCCCTGGATAGTGGTGCACCATGATACTGTTCCATTTCAAATCCATGCACTCATTTCTAAAAGTCGCACGGCGCTGTTTCGGCATTTTGGACGGATGTTGCACCTTGCACCGCAGATGTTGCACCCTGTGGATATCGATTCTTCGGACGGCCATAACTGTTGGCTCGTTTAGAGTTACGGGAGCCATAACCAGTCAAAACGAAGCTCTTTGTGAGTTCTACGGCTTTGACAGCTTTAAGCCGGTAATGGATATTTTCATACCCAAAAAAAGCTATTCGAACCTCAATCGGGTCTTTGAAGTTTTTTAGCCTTCTTTTTTTCGTCACGTGAATTTTTACATTAAAACAGGATCACCTTGGCTGGTCTTTGATTTACCATCCCTGGAGATTGGTGCACTATGGTACTGTTCCATTTCAAATCTCTGCACCCATTTCTAAAAGTTGCACGGCGCTGTTTCGGCATTTTGGACGGATGTTGCACCTTGCACCGCAGATGTTGCACCCTGTGGATATCGATTCTTCGGACGGCCATAACTATTGGCTCGTTTGGAGTTACGGGAGCCATAACCAGTTCAAACGAAGCTCTCTGTGAGTTCTACGGAACTGACGGCTTTAAGCCGTCAATGGATAGTTTCATACCCAAATAACGCTATCCGAACCTCGATCGGGTCTCTGAAATTTTTTAGCCTTCTTTTTTTCGTCACGTGAATTTTTACTTTAAAACGGGATCACCGTGGCTGGTCTTCGATTTACCATCCCTGGAGAGTGGTGCACCATGGTACTGTTCCATTTCAAATCCATGCACCCATTTGTAAAAGTCGCACGGGACTGTTTCGGCATTTTGTACGGATGTTGCACCTTGCACCGTAGATGTTGCACCCTATGGATATCGATTCTTCGGACGGCCATAACTGTTGGCTCGTTTAGACTTACGGGAGCCATAACCAGTCAAAACGAAGCCCTCTGTGTGTTCTGTGGCTTTGACCGCTTTAAGCCGTCAATGGATAGTCTCGTACCCAAAAAGGCTATCCGAACCTCAATCGGGGCTCTGAAGTTTTTTGCCTTCTTTTTTTCGTCTAGTGAATTTTTAAGTAAAAACGAGATCATCGTGGCTGGTCTTAGATTTACCATCTCTGGAGAGTGGTGCACCATGGTACCGTTCCATTTCAAACCTACGCACCCATTTCTAAAAGTCGTACGGCACTGTTTCGGCATTTTGGGCGGATGTTGCACCTTACACCGCAGTTGTTGCACCCTGTGGATATCGATTCTTTGGACATCCATAACTGTTGGCTCGTTTAGAGTTACGGGAGCCATAACCAGTCAAAAGGAAGCTCTCTGTGAGTTCCATGGCTTTGATGGCTTTAAGCCATCAATGGATAGTTTCATACCCAAAAAAGGCTATTCGAACCTCAATCGGGTCTCTGATGTTTTTTAGCCTTTTTTTCGTCACGTGAATTTTTACGTTAAACGGGATCACCATGGCTTGTCTTCGATTTACCATCCCTGGAGAGCGGTGCACCATGGTTCTGTTCCATTTCAAATCCATGCACCCATTTCTAAAAGTCGCACGGTACTGTTTCGGCATTTTGGACGGATGTTTCACCTTACACCGCAGATGTTGCACCCTGTGGATATCGATTCTTCGGACGGCCATAACTGTTGGCTCGTTTAGAGTTACGGGAGACATAACCAGTCAAAATGAAGCTCTCTATAAGTTTTACGGCTTTGACGGCTTTAAGCCATCAATGGATAGTCTCATACCCAAAAAAGGCTATCCGAACCTCAATCGGGGCATTGAAGTTTTTTAGCCTTCTTTTTTTCGTCAAGTGAATTTTTACGTTAAATCGGGATCACCGTGGCTGGTCTTAGATTTACCATCCCTGGAGAGTGGTGCACCATGGTACTGTTCCATTTCAAACCCACGCACCCATTTCTAAATGTCGTACGGCACTGTTTCGGCATTTTGGACGGATGTTGCTCCTTGCATCGCAAATGTTACACCCTGTGGATATCGATTCTTCGGACGGCCATAACTATTGGCTCGTTTAGAGTTACGGGAGCCATAACCAGTCCAAAAGAAGCTCTCTGTGAGTTCTACGGCTTTGACGGCTTTAAGCCGTCAATGGGTAGTTTCATACCCAAAAAAGGCTTTCAGAACCTAAATCGGGTCTCTGAAGTTTTTAGCCTTATTTTTTTCATCACGTGAATTTTTACGTTAAAACGGGATCACCGTGGCTAGTCTTCGATTTACCATCCCTGGATAGTGGTGCACCATGATACTGTTCCATTTCAAATCCATGCACTCATTTCTAAAAGTCGCACGGCGCTGTTTCGGCATTTTGGACGGATGTTGCACCTTGCACCGCAAATGTTGCACCCTGTGGATATCGATTCTTCGGACGGCCATAACTGTTGGCTCGTTTAGAGTTACGGGAGCCATAACCAGTCAAAACTAAGCTCTCTGTGAGTTCTACGGCTTTGACAGCTTTAAGCCGGTAATGGATAGTTTCATACCCAAAAAAAGCTATCCGAACCTCAATCGGGTCTTTGAAGTTTTTTAGCCTTCTTTTTTTCGTCACGTGAATTTTTACGTTAAAACAGGATCACCTTGGCTGGTCTTTGATTTACCATCCCTGGAGATTGGTGCACTATGGTACTGTTCCATTTCAAATCTCTGCACCCATTTCTAAAAGTTGCACGGCGCTGTTTCGACATTTTGGACGGATGTTGCACCTTGCACCGCAGATGTTGCACCCTGTGGATATCGATTCTTCGGACGGCCATAACTATTGGCTCGTTTGGAGTTACGGGAGCCATAACCAGTTCAAACGAAGCTCTCTGTGAGTTCTACGGAACTGACGGCTTTAAGCCGTCAATGGATAGTTTCATACCCAAAAAACGCTATCCGAACCTCGATCGGGTCTCTGAAATTTTTTAGCCTTCTTTTTTTCGTCACGTGAATTTTTACGTTAAAACGGGATCACCGTGGCTGGTCTTCGATTTACCATCCCTGGAGAGTGGTGCACCATGGTACTATTCCATTTCAAATCCATGCACCCATTTGTAAAAGTCGCACGGGACTGTTTCGGCATTTTGTACGGATGTTGCACCTTGCACCGTAGATGTTGCACCCTGTGGATATCGATTCTTCGGACGGCCATAACTGCTGGCTCGTTTAGACTTACGGGAGCCATAACCAGTCAAAACGAAGCCCTCTGTGTGTTCTGTGGCTTTGACCACTTTAAGCCGTCAATGGATAGTCTCATACCCAAAAAGGCTATCCGAACCTCAATCGGGGCTCTGAAGTTTTTTGCCTTCTTTTTTTCGTCTAGTGAATTTTTAAGTAAAAACGAGATCATCGTGGCTGGTCTTAGATTTACCATCTGTGGAGAGTGGTGCACCATGGTACTGTTCCATTTCAAACCTACGCACCCATTTCTAAAAGTCGTACGGCACTGTTTCGGCATTTTGGGCAGATGTTGCACCTTACACCGCAGTTGTTGCACCCTGTGGATATCGATTCTTTGGACATCCATAACTGTTGGCTCGTTTAGAGTTACGGGAGCCATAACTAGTCAAAAGGAAGCTCTCTGTGAGTTCCATGGCTTTGATGGCTTTAAGCCATCAATGGATAGTTTCATACCCAAAAAAGGCTATTCGAACCTCAATCGGGTCTCTGAAGTTTTTTAGCCTTTTTTTTCGTCACGTGAATTTTTACGTTAAAACGGGATCACCATGGCTTGTCTTCGATTTACCATCCTTGGAGAGCGGTGCACCATGGTTCTGTTCCATTTCAAATCCATGCACCCATTTCTAAAAGTCGCACGGTACTGTTTCGGCATTTTGGACGGATGTTTCACCTTACACCGCAGATGTTGCACCCTGTGGATATCGATTCTTCGGACGGCCATAACTGTTGGCTCGTTTAGAGTTACGGGAGACATAACCAGTCAAAATGAAGCTCTCTATAAGTTTTACGGCTTTGACGGCTTTAAGCCATCAATGGATAGTCTCATACCCAAAAAAGGCTATCCGAACCTCAATCGGGGCATTGAAGTTTTTTAGCCTTCTTTTTTTCGTCAAGTGAATTTTTACGTTAAATCGGGATCACCGTGGCTGGTCTTAGATTTACCATCCCTGGAGAGTGGTGCACCATGGTACTGTTCCATTTCAAACCCACGCACCCATTTCTAAATGTCGTACGGCACTGTTTCGGCATTTTGGACGGATGTTGCTCCTTGCATCGCAAATGTTACACCCTGTGGATATCGATTCTTCGGACGGCCATAACTATTGGCTCGTTTAGAGTTACGGGAGCCATAACCAGTCCAAAAGAAGCTCTCTGTGAGTTCTACGGCTTTGACGGCTTTAAGCCGTCAATGGGTAGTTTCATACCCAAAAAAGGCTTTCAGAACCTAAATCGGGTCTCTGAAGTTTTTAGCCTTATTTTTTTCGTCACGTGAATTTTTACGTTAAAACGGGATCACCGTGGCTAGTCTTCGATTTACCATCCCTGGATAGTGGTGCACCATGATATTGTTCCATTTCAAATCCATGCACTCATTTCTAAAAGTCGCACGGCGCTGTTTCGGCATTTTGGACGGATGTTGCACCTTGCACCGCAAATGTTGCACCCTGTGGATATCGATTCTTCGGACGGCCATAACTGTTGGCTCGTTTAGAGTTACGGGAGCCATAACCAGTCAAAACGAAGCTCTCTGTGAGTTCTACGGCTTTGACAGCTTTAAGCCAGTAATGGATAGTTTCATACCCAAAAAAAGCTATCCGAACCTCAATCGGGTCTTTGAAGTTTTTTAGCCTTCTTTTTTTCGTCACGTGAATTTTTACGTTAAAACAGGATCACCTTGGCTGGTCTTTGATTTACCATCCCTGGAGATTGGTGCACTATGGTACTGTTCCATTTCAAATCTCTGCACCCATTTCTAAAAGTTGCACGGCGCTGTTTCGGCATTTTGGACGGATGTTGCACCTTGCACCGCAGATGTTGCACCCTGTGGATATCGATTCTTCGGACGGCCATAACTATTGGCTCGTTTGGAGTTACGGGAGCCATAACCAGTTCAAACGAAGCTCTCTGTGAGTTCTACGGAACTGACGGCTTTAAGCCGTCAATGGATAGTTTCATACCCAAAAAACGCTATCCGAACCTCGATCGGGTCTCTGAAATTTTTTAGCCTTCTTTTTTTCGTCACGTGAATTTTTACGTTAAAACGGGATCACCGTGGCTGGTCTTCGACTTACCATCCCTGGAGAGTGGGGCATTGGTACTGTTCCATTTCAAATCACTACACCCATTTCTAAAAGTCGCACGGTATTGTTTCGGCATTTCAGATGGATGTTGCACCTTGTACCGCAGATGTTGCACCCTGTGGAAATCGATTCTTCGGACGACCATAACCGTTGGCTCGTTTAGAGTTACGGAAGCCATAACCAGTCAAAACGAAGCTATCTATGAGTTTTATGGTTTTGACGGCTTTAAGCCGTCAATGGATAGTTTCATACCCAAAAAAGGCTATCCGAACCTCAATCGGGGCTCTGAAGTTTTTAGCCTTCTTTTTTTCGTCACGTGAATTTTTATGTTAAAACGAGATCACCTTGGCTGGTCATCGATTTACCATCCCTGGAGAGTTGTGCACCATGGTACTGTTCCATTTCGAACCCATGCACCCATTTCAAAAAGTCGTACGACACTGTTTTGGCATTTTGGACGGATGTTGCACCTTGCACCGTAGATGTTGCACCCTGTGGATATCGATTCTTCGGACGGCCATAACTGTTCGCTCGTTTAGAGTTACGGGATCCTTAACCAGTCAAAACAAAGCTCTTTGTGAGTTCTACGGCTATGACGGCTTTGAGCCGTCAATGGATAGTTTCATGCCCAAAAAAGGCTATCTGAACCTCAATCGGGTCTCTGAAGTTTTTAGCCTTCTTTTTTTCGTCACGCGAATTTTTACGTTAAAACGGGATCACCGTGGCTGGTCTTCGATTTACCATCCCTGGAGAGTGGTGCACCATGGTACTGTTCCATTTCAAATCCTTGCACCCATTTCTAAAAGTCGCATGGCGCTGTTTCGGCATTTCGGACGGATGTTGCACCTTGCACCGCAAATGTTGCACCCTATGGATATCGATTCTTCGGATAGCCATAACTGTTGGCTCATTTAGGGTTACGGAAGCCATAACCAGTTAAAACGAAGCTCTCTGTGAGTTCTACGGCTTTGACGGCTTAAGCCGTCAATGGGTAGTTTCATACCCAGAAAAGGCTATCCAAACCTCAATCGGGTCTTTGAAGTTTTTTAGTCTTCTATTTTTCGTCACGTGAATTTTTACGTTAAAACGGGATCCCCGTGGTTGGTCTTAGATTTACCATCCCTGGAGAGTGGTGCACCATGATACTGTTCCATTTCAAATCCATGCACCCATTTCTAAAAGTCGCACGATGCTGTTTCGGCATTTTGGACGGATGTTGCACCTTGCACCGCAAATGTTGCACCCTGTGGATATCGATTCTTCGGACGGCCATAACTGTTGGCTCGTTTAGAGTTACGGGAGCCATAACCAGTCAAAATGAAGCTCTTTGTGAGTACTACGGCTTTGATGGCTTTAAGCAGTCAATGGATAGTTTCATACCCAAAAAAGACTATCCGAACCTCAATCTGGGCTCTGAAGTTTTTTACCCTTCATTTTTTCGTCAAGTGAATTTTTACGTTAAAACGGGATCACCGTGGCTGGTCTTCGATTTACCATCCCTGAAGAGTGGTGCACCATGGTACCGTTCCATTTCAAACCCATGAACCCGTTTCTAAAAGTCGCACGGCACTGTTTCGGCATTTTTGATGGATGTTGCATCTTGCACCGCAGATGTTGCACCCTGTGTATATCGATTCTTCGGACAGCCATAACTGTTGGCTCATTTAGAGTTATGGAAGCCATATCCAGTCAAAACGAAACTCTCTGTGAGTTCTTCGACTTAGACGGCTTTAAGACGTCAATGGATAGATTCATACCCAAAAAAGGCTATCCGAACCTCAATAGCGTCTTTGAAGTTTTTTAGCCTTTTTTTGTCACGTGACTTTTTACGTTAAAACGGGATCACCATGGCTTGTCTTCGATTTACGATCCCTGGAAAGTGGTGCACCATGGTACTATTCTATTTCAAATCCATGCACCCATTTCTAAAAATAGCACGACGCTGTTTCGGCATTTTGGACGGATGTTGCACCTTGCACTACAGATGTTGCACCCTGTCGATATCGATTCTCCGGACGGCCATAACTGTTGGCTCGTTTAGAATTACGGTAGCCATAACAAGTCAAAACGAAGCACTGTCTGAGTTCTACGGCTTTGATGACTTTAAGCCGTCAATGGATAGTTTCATACCCAAAAAAGGCTATCCGAACCTCAGTCGGGTCTCTGAAGTTTTTTAGCTTTCTTTTTTTCATCACGTGAATTTTTACGTTAAAACGGGATCACCATGGCTTGTCTTCGATTTACCATCCCTGGAGAGTGGTGCAACATGGTACTGTTCCATTTCGAACCCATGCACCCATTTCAAAAAGTCGTAAGGCACTGTTTCGGCATTTTGGACAGATGTTGCACCTTGCACCGCAGATGTTGCACCTTGTGGATATCGATTCTTCGGACGACCATAACTGTTGGCTCGTTTAGAGTTACGGGAGCCTTAACCAGTCAAAATGAAGCTCTTTGTGAGTTCTACGGCTTTGACGGTTTTAAGCCGTCAATGGATAGTTTCAAGCCCAAAAAAGGCTATCTGAACCTCAATCGGGTCTCTGAAGTTTTTAGCCTTCTTTTTTTCGTCACATGAATTTTTACCTTAAAACGGGATCACCGTGGCTGGTCTTCGATTTACCATCCCTGGAAAGTGGTGCACCATGGTACTGTTCCATTTCAAATCCATGCACCCATTTCTAAAAGTCGCACGGCGCTGTTTCGGCATTTCGAACGGATGTTGCACCTTGCACCGCAGATTTTGCACCCTATGGATATCGATTCTTCGGATAGCCATAACTGTTGGCTCATTTAGGGTTACGGGAGCCATAACCAGTTAAAACGAATCTCTCTGTGAGTTCTACGGCTTTGACAGCTTTAAGCCGTCGATGGGTAGTTTCATACCCAAAAAAGGCTATCCGAACCTCAATCGGGTCTCTGAAGTTTTATAGTCTTCTTTTTTTCGTCACGTGAATTTTTACGTTAAAACGGGATCCCCGTGGCTGATCTTCGATTTACCATCCCTGGAGAGTGGTGCACCATGATACTGTTCCATTTCATATCCACGCACCCATTTCTAAAAGTCGCACAGCGCTGTTTCGGCATTTTGGACGGATGTTGCACCTTGCACCGCAGATGTTGCACCCATTGGATATCGATTCTTCGGACGGCCAGAACTGTTGGCTCGTTTAGAGTTACGGGAGCCATACCAGTCCAAACAAAGCTCTCTGTGAGTTCTACGGATTTGACAGCTTTAAGCCGTCAATGGATAGTTTCTTACCCAAAAAAGGCTATCCGAACCTCAATCGGGTCTCTGAAATTTTTTATCCTTCTTTTTTTCGTCACATGAAATTTTACGTTAAAACGGGATCAACATGGCTTGTCTTCGATTTACCATCCCTGGAGAGTAGTGTACCATGATACTGTTCCATTACAAATCCATGCACCCATTTCTAAATGTCGCACAGCGCTGTTTCGGCATTTCGGACGGATGTTGCACCTTGCACCGCAGATATTGCACCTTGTGGATATCGATTATACGGACGGCCATCACTGTTGGCTCATTTAGACTTATGGTAGCCATAACCATTCAAAACGAAGCTCTATGTGAGTTCTACGGTTTTGAAGGCTTTAAGCCATTAATGGATAGTTTCATACCCAAAAAAGGCTATCCGAACCTCAATCGGGGCTCTGAAGTTTTTTAGCCTTCGTTTTCTCATTAAGTGAATTTTTACGTTAAAACGGGATCACCGTGGCTGGTCTTCGATTTACCATCCCTGGAGAGTGGTGCACCATGGTACTATAACATTTCAAATTCATGCACCCATTTCTAAAAGTCGCACGGGACTGTTTCGGCATTTTGGACGGATGTTGCACCTTGCACCGCAGATGTTGCACCCTGTGGATATCGATTCTTCGAACGACCATAACTGTTGGCTCGTTAAGAGTTACGGGAGCAATAACCAGTCAAAACGAAGCTCTTTGTGAGTTCTACGGCTTTGATGGCTTTAAGCCGTCAATGGATAGTTTCATACCCAAAAAAGACTATCCGAACCTCAATCGAGGATCTGAAGTTTTTTAGCCTTCATTTTTTCGTCAAGTGAATTTTTACGTTAAAATGGGCTCACAGTGGCTGGTCTTCGATTTACCATCCCTGTAGAGTGGTGCACCATTGTACTGTTCAATTTCAAACCCATGCACCCATTTCTAAAAGTCGAACGGCACTATTTCGGCATTTTTGACGGATGTTGCATCTTACACCGCAGATGTTGCACCCTGTGTATATTGATTCTTCGGAAGGCCATAACTGTTGGCTCGGTTCGAGTTACGGAAGCCATAACCAGTCAAAACGAATCTCTCTGTTAGTTCTATGGCTTTGACGACTTTAAGCCGTCAATGGATAGTTTCATACCGAAAAAAGGCTATCCGAACCTCAATCGGGTCTTTGAAGTTTTTTAGCCTTCTTTTTATGTCACGTGAATTTTTACGTTAAAACGGGATCACCATGGCTTGTCTTCGATTTACCATCCCTGGAGTGGTGCACCATGATACCGTTCCATTTCAAATCCATGCAACCATTTCTAAAAGTCGCACGGCGCTGTTTCGACATTTTGGACGGATGTTGCACCTTGCACCGCAGATGTTGCACCCTGTGGATATCGATTCTTCGGACGGCCATAACTGTTGGCTCGTTTAGAGTTACAGGAGCTATAACTAGTCGAAACGAAGCTATCTATGAGTTCTACGGCTTAGATGGCTTTAAGCCATCGATGGATAGTTTCATACCCAAAAAAGGCAATATGAATCTCAATCGGGTCTTTGAAGTTTTTTAGCCTTCTTTTTTTCGTCACGTGAATTTTTACATTAAAACGGGATCACCCTGGCTGGTCTTCGATTTACCATCCCTGGAGAGTGGTGCACCATGGTACTGTTCCATTTCAAATCCTGCACCCATCTCTAAAAGTCGCACGGCACTATTTCGGCATTTCGGACGGATGTTGCACCTTGCACCGCAGATGTTGCACCTTGTGGATATCGATTATACGGACGGCCATAACTGTTGGCTCTTTAGAGTTATGGTAGCCATAACCATTCAAAACGAAGCTCTATGTGAGTTCTACGGTTTTGAAGGCTTTAAGCCATCAATGGATAGTTTCATACCCAAAATAGGCTATCCGAACCTCAATCGGGGCTTTGAAGTTTTTTAGCCTTCTTTTTTTCGTCACGTGAATTTTTACGTTAACACGGGATCACCGTGGCTGGTCTTCGATTTACCATCCCTGGAGAGTGGTGCACCATGGTACTATTACATTTCAAATCCATGCACCCATTTCTAAAAGTCGCACGGGACTTTTTCGGCATTTTGGACGGATGTTGCACCTTGCACCGCAGATCTTGCACCCGATGGATATCGATTCTTCGGACGGCCATAACTGTTGGCTCGTTTAGAGTTACGGGAGCCATAACCGTGGCTGGTCTTCGATTTAGAGTTAAGTGAATTTTTACGTTAAAACGGGATCACCGTGGCTGGTCTTCGATTTACCATCCCTGGAGAGTGTTGCAACATGGTACTGTTCCATTTCAAACCCATGCACTAATTTCTAAAAGTCGTATGGCACTGTTTCGACATTTGGACGGATATTGCACCTTGCACCGCAGATGTTGCACTTTGTGGATATCGATTCTTCGGACGGCCATAACTGTTTGCTCGTTTAGAGTTACGGGAGCCATAACCAGTCAAAAGGAAGCTCTCTGTGAGTTCTACGGCTTTGATGACTTTAAGCCATCAATGGATAGTTTCATACCCAAAAAAGGCAATCCGAACCTCAATCAGGTCTCTGAAGTTTTTTAGCCTTCTTTTTTTCGTCACGTGAATTTTTACGTTAAAACGGGATCTCCATGGCTTGTCTTCGATTTACTATCCCTGGAGAGTGGTGCACCCTGATACTATTCAATTTCAAATCCATGCAACCATTTCTAATAGTCGCACGATGCTGTTTCAGCATTTTGGATGGATGTTGCACCTTGCACCGCAAATGTTGCACCCTGTGGATATCGATTCTTCGGACGGCCATAACTGTTGGCTCGTTTAGAGTTACGGGAGCCATAACTAGTCCAAACAAAGTTCACTGTGAGTTCTACGGCTTTGACAGATTTAAGCCATAAATGGGTAGTTTCATACCCAAAAAAGACTATCCGAACCTCAATCGGGTCTCTGAAGTTTTTTAGCCTTCTTTTTTTCGTCACGTGAATTTTTACGTTAAAACGGGATCACCGTGGCTGGTATTCGATTTACCATCCCTGGAGAGTGGTGCACCATGGTACTGTTACATTTCAAATCCATGCACCCATTTCTAAAATTCGTACGGGACTGTTTCGGCATTTTGGACGGATGTTGCACCCTGTGGATATCGATTCTTCGGACGGCCATAACTGTTGGCTCGTTTAGAGTTACGGGAGCCATAACCAGTCAAAACGAAGCTCTCTATGAGTTCTGCGGCTTTGAACGCTTTAAGACGTCAATGGATAGTCTCATACCCAGAAAAGGCTATCCGAACCTCAATCGGGGCTCTGAAGTTTTTTAGCCTTCTTTTTTTCGTCCACTGAATTTTTACGTTAAAATGGGATCACCGTGGCTGGTCTTCGATTTACCATCCTTGGAGAGTGGTGCACCATGGTATTGTTCCATTTCAAATCCATGCACCCATTTCTAAAAGTTGCACGGCGCTGTTTCGGCATTTTGGACGGATGTTGCACCTTGCACCGCAGATGTTGAACCCTGTAGATATCGATTCTTCGGACGTCCATAATTGTTGGCTCGTTTAGAATTACGGGAGCCATAAACAGTCAAAACGAAGCTCTCTGGGAGTTCTATTGCTTTGATGGCTTTAAGCCGTCAATGGATAGTTTCATACCCAAAAAAGGCAATCCGAACCTCAATCGGATCTCTGAAGTTTTTTAGCCTTCTTTTTTTCGTCACGTGAATTTTTACGTTAAAACGGGATCTCCATGGCTTGTCTTCAATTTACTATCCCTGGAGAGTGGTGCACCATGATACTATTCAATTTCAAATCCATGCACCCATTTCTAAAAGTCGCACGACGCTGTTTCGGCATTTTGGACGGATGTTGCACCTTGCACCGCAAATGTTGCTCCCTGTGGATATCGATTCTTCAGACGTCCATAACTGTTGGCTCGTTTAGAGTTATGGGAGCCATAACCAGTCAAAACGAAGCTCTCTGTGAGTTCTACGGCTTTAAGCCGTCAATGGATAGTTTCATACCCAAAAAAGGCTATCCGAACCTCAATCGGGTCTCTGAAGTTTTTTAGCCTTCTTTTTTTCGTCACGTGAATTTTTACGTTAACACGGGATCACCATGGCTGGTCTTCGATTTACCATCCCTGGAGAGTGGTACACCATGGTACTATTACATTTCAAATCCATGCACCCATTTCTAAAAGTCGCACGGGACTTTTTCGGCATTTTGGACGGATGTTGCACCTTGCACCGCAGATCTTGCACCCGATGGATATCGATTCTTCGGACGGCCATAACTGTTGGCTCGTTTAGAGTTACGGGAGCCACAACCAGTCAAAACGAAGCTCTCTGTGAGTTTTACGGCTTTGACCACTTTAAGCTGTCAATGGATAGTTTCATACCCAAAAAAGGCTATCTGAACCTCAATGGGGGCTCTGAAGTTTTTTAGCCTTCTTTTTTTCGTCACGTGAATTTTTACGTTAAAACGGGATCACCGTGGCTGGTCTCAGATTTACCATCCCTGGAGAGTGGTGCACCATGGTACTGTTCCATTTCAAATCCATGCACCCATTTCTAAAAGTCGCACGACGCTATTTCGGAATTTTGGACGGATGTTGCACCTTGCACCGCAGATGTTGCACCCTGTGGATATCGATTCTTCGGACGTCCATAACTGTTGGCTCGTTTAGAGATACGGGAGCCATAACCAGTCAAAACGAAGCTCTCTGTGAGTTCTACGGCTTTGATGGCTTTAAGCCGTCAATGGATAGGTTCATACCCAAAAAAGTCTATCTGAACCTCAATCGGGTCTCTGAAGTTTTTTAGCCTTCTTTTTTTCGTCACGTGAATTTTTACGTTAAAACGGGATCACCTTGGCTGGTCTTAGATTTACCATCCCTGGAGAGTAGTGCACCATGGTACTGTTCCATTTCAAATCCATGCACCCATTTCTAAAAGTCGCACGGAACTATTTCGGCATTTTGGACGGATGTTGCACCTTGCACCGCAGATGTTGCACCATACGATTCTTCGGACGACCATAACTGTTGGCTCGTTTAGAGTTACGGGAGCCATAACCAGTTAAAACGAAGCTCTCTGTGAGTTCTACGACTTTGATGACTTTAAGCCGTCAATGGATAGTTTCATACCCAAAAAAGGCAATCCGAACTTCAATCGGGTCTCGGAAGTTTTTTAGCCTTCTTTTTTTCGTCACGTGAATTTTTACGTTAAAACGGGATCTCCATGGCTTGTCTTCGATTTACTATCCCTGGAGAGTGGTGCACCATGATACTATTCAATTTCAAATCCAAGCACCCATTTCTAAAAGTCGCACAGAGCTGTTTCGGCATTTTGGACGGATGTTGCACCTTGCACAGCAAATGTTGCACCCTGAGGATATCGATTCTTCGGACGGCCATAACTGTTGGCTCGTTTAGAGTTACGGGAGCCATAACTAGTCCAAACGAAGTTCTCTGTGAGTTCTACGGCTATGACAGCTTTAAGCCGTAAATGGGTAGTTTCATATCCAAAAAAGGCTATCCGAACCTCAATCGGGTCTTTGAAGTTTTTTATCCTTCTTTTTTCCGTCACGTGAATTTTTACGTTAAAATGGGATCACCATGGTTGGTCTTTGATTTACCACCTCTGGAGAGTGGTGCACCATGGTACTATTATATTTCAAATCCATGCACCCATTTCTAAAAGTCGCACGGGACTGTTTTGGCATTTTGGACGGATGTTGCACCTTGCACCGCAGATGTTGCACCATGTGGATATCGATTCTTCGGACGGCCATAACTTTTGGCTCGTTTAGAGTTACGGGAGCCATAACCAGTCAAAATGAAGCTCTCCGTGAGTTCTACGGCTTTGACCGCTTTAAACCGTCAATGGATAGTTTCATACCCAAAAAAGGCTATCCGAACCTCAATCGGGGCTCTGAAGTTTTTTAGCCTTCTTTTTTTCGTCACGTGAATTTTTACGTTAAAACGGGATCACCGTGGCTGGTCTTAGATTTACCATCCCCGGAGAGTGGTGCACCATGGTACTGTTCCATTTCAAATCCATGCACCCATTTCTAAAAGTCGCTCGGCGCTGTTTCGACATTTTGGACGGATGTTGCACCTTGCACCGCAGATGTCGCACCTTGTGGATATCGATTCTTCGGACGTCCATAACTGTTGGCTCGTTTTAAGTTACGGGAGCCATAACCAGTCAAAACAAAGCTCTCTTTGTGTTCTACGACTTTGACGGCTTTAAGCCGTCAATGGTTAGTTTCATACCCAAAAAAGGCTATCCGAACCTCAATCGGGTCTTTGAAGTTTTTTAGCCTTCTTTTTTTCGTCACGTGAATTTTTACGTTAAAACGGGATCACCGTGGCTGGTCTTAGATTTACCATCCCTGGAGAGTAGTGCACCATGGTATTGTTCCATTTCAAATCCATGCAGCCGTTTCTAAAAGTCGTACGGGACTGTTTCGGCATTTTGGACGGATGTTGCACCTTGCACCGCAGATGTTGCTCCCTATGGATATCGATTCTTCGGACGGCCATAACTGTTGGCTCGTTTAGAGTTATGGGAGCCATAACCAGTCAAAACGAAGCTCTCTGTGAGTTCTACGGCTTTTACGGCTTTAAGCCGTCAATGGATAGTTTCATACCCAAAAAAGGCTATCCGAACCTCAATCGGGTCTCTGAAGTTTTTTAGCCTTCTTTTTTTCGTCAAGTGAATTTTTACGTTAAAACGGGATCACCGTGGCTGGTCTTCGATTTACCATCCCTGGAGAGCGGTGCACCATGGTACTATTCCATTTCAAGTCCATGCACCCATTTCTAAAAGTCGCACGGCGCTGTTTCGGCCTTTTGGACGGATGTTGCACCTTGCACCGCAAATGTTGCACCCAGTGGATATCGATTCTTCGGACGGCCATAACTGTTGGCTCGTTTAGAGTTACAGGAGGCATAACCAGTCCAAACGAAGCACTTTGTGAGTTCTATGGTTTTGACGGCTTTAAGCCATAAATGTGTAGTTTCATACCCAAAAAAGGCTATCCGAACCTCAATCGTGTCTCTGAAGTTTTTTAGTCTTCTTTTTTTCATCACGTGAATTTTTACGTTAAAACGGGATCACCGTGGCTGGTTTTCGATTTACCATCCCTGGAGAGTGGTGCACCATGGTACTGTTCCATTTCAAATCCCTGCACCCATTTCTAAAAGTCGCACGGCGCGGTTTTGGCATTTCGGACGGATGTTGCACCTTGCACCGCAGATGTTGCACCATATGTATATCGATTCTTCGGATTGACATAACTGTTGGCTCATTTAGGGTTACGGGAACCATAACCAGTCAAAACGAAGCTCACTGTGAGTTCTATGGCTTTGAAGGCTTTAAGCCGTCCATGGATAGTTTCATACCCAAAAAAGGCTATTCGAACCTCAATCGGGTCTCTGAAGTTTTTTAGCCTTCTTTTTTTCGTCATGTGAATTTTTACGTTAAAACTGGATCATCGTGGATGGTCTTCGATTTACCATCCCTGGAGAGTGGTGCACCATGGTACTATTCCATTTCAAATCCCTGCACCCATTTCTAAAAGTCGCACGACGCTGTTTCGGCATTTCGGACGGATGTTGCACCATGCACCGCAGATGTTGCACCCAATGGATATCGATTCTTTGGGCGACCATAACTGTTGGCTCGTTTAGACTTATGGGAGCCATAACCAGTCAAAACGAAGATCTCTGTGAGTTCTACTGCTTTGACAGCTTTAAGCCGTCAATGGATAGTTTCATACCCAAAAAAGCTATCCGAACCTCAATCAGGTCTTTGAAGTTTTTTAGCCTTCTTTTTTTCGTCACGTGAATTTTTACGTTAAAACAGGATCACCGTGGCTGGTCTTCGATTTACCATCACTGGATAGTGGTGCACCATGATACTTTTCCATTTCAAATCCCTGCACCCATTTCTAAAAGTCGCACGGTGTTGTTTCAGCATTTCGGACGGATGTTGCACCTTGCACCGCCGATGTTGCACCTTATGGAAATCGATTCTTCGGACGTCCATAACTGTTGGCTCGTTTAGAGTTACGGGAGCCATAACCAGTCAAAACGAAGCTCTTTGTGAGTTCTACTGCTTTGACGGCTTTAAGCCATCAATGGATAGTTTCGTACCCAAAAAAGGCTATCCGAACCTCAATCGGGGCTTTGAAGTTTTTTAGCCTTCATTTTTTCGTCATGCGAATTTTTACGTTAAAACGGGATCACCGTGGCTGGTCTTCGATTTACCTTCCATGGAGAGTGGTGCACCATGGTACTGTTCCATTTAAAATCCTTGCACCCATTTCTAAAAGTCGCACGGTGCTGTTTCTGCATTTCGGACGGATGTTGCACCTTGCACCGCAGATGTTGCACCATGTGGAAATCGATTCTTCGGACGGCCATAACTGTTGGCTCATTTAGAGTTACGGGAGCCATAACCAGTCAAAACGATGCTCTTTGTGAGTTCTACGGCTTTGATGGCTTTAAGCCGTCAATGGATAGTTTCATACCCAAAAAAGGCTATCCGAACCTCAATCGGGGCTCTGAAGTTTTTTAGCCTTCATTTTTTGGTCAAGTGAATTTTTACGTTAAAACGGGATCACCGTGGCTGGTCTTCGATTTACCATCCCTGGAGAGTGGTGCACCATGGTACTGTTCCATTTCAAACCCATGCACCCATTTCTAAAAGTCGTACGGCACTGTTTCGGCATTTTTGACGGATGTTGCACCTTGCACCGCAAATGTTGCACCTTGTGGATATCGATTCTTCGGACGACCATAACTGTTGGCTCGTTTTGAGTTACGGGAGCCATAACCAGTCAAAACGAAGCTCTCTGTGAGTTTTACGGTTTTGATGGCTTTAAGCCGTCAAAGGATAGTTTCATACCCAAAAAAGGCTATCCGAACCTCAATCGGGTCTCTGATGTTTTTAGCCTTCTTTTTTTCGTCACGTGAATTTTTACGTTAAAACGTGATCACCATGGCTGATCTTCGATTTACCATCCCTGGAGAGTGGTGCACCATGGTACTGTTCCATTTAAAATCCCTGCACCCATTTCCAAAACTCGCACGGTGCAGTTTCAGCATTTTGGACGGATGTTGCACCTTGTGGATATCGATTCTTCGGACGGCCATAAATGTTGGCCAGTTTAGAGTTACGGGAGCCATAACCAGTCCAAACGAAGCTCTCTGTGAGTTCTACGGCTTTGACGGCTTTAAGCCATCAATGGATAGTTTCATACCCAAAAAAGGCTATCCGAACCTCAATCGGGTCTCTAAAGATTTTTAGCCTTCTTTTTTTCGTCACGTGAATTTTTACGTTAAAATGGGATCACTGTAGCTGGTCTTCGATTTACCATCCCTGTAGAGTGGTGCACCATGGTATTGTTCCATTTCAAATCCCTGCACCCATTTCTAAAAGCGGCACGGCGCTGTTTCGGCATTTCGGGCGGATGTTGCACCTTGCACCGCAGATGTAGCACCCTGCGGAAATTGATTCTTCGAACGGCCATAACTGTTGGCTCGTTTAGAGTTACGGGAGCCATAACCAGTCAAAATTAAGCTCTTTGTGAGTTCTACGGCTTTGATGGCTTTAAGCCGTGAATGGATAGTTTCATACCCAAAAAAGGCTATCCGAACCTCAATCGGGGCTCTGAAGTTTTTTAGCCTTCATTTTTTCGTCAAGTGAATTTTTACGTTAAAACGGGATCACCGTGGTTGGTCTTCGATTTACCATCCCTAGAGAGTGGTGCACCATGGTACTGTAACATTTCAAATCCATGCACCCATTTCTAAAAGTCGCACGGAACTGTTTCGGCATTTTGGACGGATGTTGCACCTTGTACCGCAGATGTTGCACTCTATGGATATCGATTCTACGGACGGCCATAACTGTTGGCGCGTTTAGAGTTACGGGAGCCATAACCAGTCAAAATGAAGCTCTCCGTGAGTTCTACGGCTTTGATAAATTTAAGCCATCAATGGATAGTTTCATACCCAAAAAAGGCAATCCGAACCTCAATCGGGTCTCTGAAGTTTTTTAGCCTTCTTTTTTTCGTCACGTGAATTTTTACGTTAAAACGGGATTACCCTGGCTGGTCTTCGATTTACCGTCCCTGGAGAGTGGTGCACCATGGTACTGTTCCATTTCAAATCCCTGCACCCATCTCTAAAAGTCGCACGGCGCTGTTTCGGCATTTCGGACGGATGTTGCACCTTGCACCGCAGATGTTGCACCCTGTGGATATCGATTATTCGGACGGCCATAACTGTTGGCTCGTTTAGAGTTACGGTAGCGATAACCAGTCAAAACGAAGCTCTCTATGAGTTCTACGGTTTTGAAGGCTTTAAGCCGTCAATGGATAGTTTCATACCCAAAAAAGGCTATCCGAACCTCATTCGGGGCTCTGAAGTTTTTTAGCCTTCTTTTTTTCGTCAAGTGAATTTTTACGTTAAAACGGGATCACCATGGCTGGTCTTCGATTTACCATCCCTGTAGAGTGGTGCAACATGGTCCTATTCCATTTCAAACCCATGCACCCATTTCTAAAAGTCGTATGGCACTGTTTCGGCATTTTGACGGATATTGCACCTTGCACCGCAGATGTTGCACCCTGTGGATATCGATTCTTCGGACGGTCATAACTGTTGGCTCGTTTAGAGTTACGGGAGCCATAACCAGTCAAAACGAAGCTCTCTGTGAGTTCTACGGCTTTGATGACTTTAAGCCGTCAATTGATAGTTTCATACCCAAAAAAGGCAATCCGAACCTCAATTGGGTCTCTGAAGTTTTTTAGCCTTCTTTTTTTCGTCACGTGAATTTTTATGTTATAACGGGATCTCCATGGCTTGTCTTTGATTTACTATCCCTGGAGAGTGGTGCACCATGATACTATTCAATTTCAAATCCATGCACCCATTTCTACAAGTCGCACGGCGCTGTTTCGGCATTTTAGACGGATGTTGCACCTTGCACCGCAAATGTTGCACCCTGTGGATATCGATTCTTCGGACGGCCATAACTGTTGGCTCGTTTAGAGTTACGGGAGCCATAACCAGTCCAAACTAAGTTCTTTGTGAGTTCTACGGCTTTGACAGCTTTAAGCCGTCGATGTGTAGTTTCATACCCAAAAAAGGCTATCCGAATCTCAATCGGGTCTTTGAAGTTTATTAGCCTTCTTTTTTTGTCACGTGAATTTTTAGTTAAAACGGGATCACCATGGCTTGTCTTCGATTTACGATCCCTGGAGAGTGGTGCACCATGGTACTGTTCCATTTCAAATCCATGCACCCATTTCTAAAAGTCGCACGGCGCTGTTTCGGCATTTTGGACGGATGTTGCACCCTGTCGATATCGATTCTTCGGACAGCCATAACTGTTGGCTCGTTTAGAATTACGATAGCCATAACCAGTCAAAACGAAGCTCTGTGTGAGTTCTACGGCTTTGATGACTTTAAGCCATCAATGGATAGTTTCATACCCGAAAAAGGCTATCCGAACCTCAGTCGGGTCTCTGAAGTTTTTTAGCCTTCTTTTTTTCGTCACGTGAATTTTTACGTTAAAACGGGATCACCATGGCTTGTCTTCGATTTACCATCCCTGGAGAGTGGTGCACCATGGTACTGTTCCATTTCAAACCCATGCACCCATTTCAAAAAGTCGTACGGCACTGTTTCAGCATTTTGGACGGATGTTGCACCTTGCACCGCAGATGTTGCACCCTGTGGATATCGATTCTTCGGACGGTCATAACTGTTGGCTCGTTTAGAGTTACGGGAGCCTTAACCAGTCAAAACGAAGCTTTTTGTGAGTTCTACGGCTTTTACGGCTTTAAGTCGTCAATGGATAGTTTCATGCCCAAAAAAGGCTATCAGAACCTCAATCAGGGTCTCTGAAGTTTTTAGCCTTCTTTTTTTCATCACGTGAATTTTTACGTTAAAACGGGATCACCGTGGCTGGTCTTCGATTTACCATCCCTGGAGAGTGGTGCACCATGATACTGTTCCATTTCAAATCCATGCACCCATTTCTAAAAGTCGCACGGCGCTGTTTCGGCATTTTGGACGGATGTTGCACCTTGCACCGCAGATGTTGCACCCTGTGGATATCGATTCTTCGGACGGCCATAACAGTTGGCTCGTTTAGAGTTACGGGAGCCATAACCAGTCAAAATGAAGCTCTCTGTAAGTTCTACGGCTTTGACCGCTTTAAGCCGTCAATGGATTGTTTCATACCAAAAAAAGGCTATCCGAACCTCAATCGGGGCTCTGATGTTATTTAGCCTTCTTTTTTTCGTCATGTGAATTTTTATGTTAAAACGGGATCACCGTGGCTGGTCTTCGATTTACCATCCTTGGAGGGCGGTGCACCATGGTACTGTTCCATTTCAAATCCATGCACCCATTACTAAAAGTCGCACGATGCTGTTTCGGTATTTTGGACGGATGTTGCAACTTGCACCGCAAATGTTGCACCCGATGGATATCGATTCTTCGGACGGCCATAACTATTGGCTCATTTAAAGTTACGGGAGCCATAACCAGTCCAAACGAAGCACTTTGTGAGTTCTACGGCTTTGACGGGTTTAAGCTGTAAATGTGTAGTTTCATACCCAAAAAAGGCTATCCGAACCTCAATCGGGTCTCTGAAGTTTTTTAGTCTTCTTTTTTTCGTCACGTGAATTTTTATGTTAAAACGGGATCACCGGGGCTGGTTTTCGATTTACAATCCCTGGAGAGTGGTGCACCATGGTATTGTTCCATTTCAAATCCCTGCACCCATTTCTAAAAGTCGCACGGCGCTGTTTCAGCATTTCGGACGGATGTTGCACCTTGCACCGCAGATGTTGCACCATATGGATATCGATTCTTCAGATTGACATAACTATTGGCTCATTTAGGGTTACGGGAGCCATAACCAGTCAAAATGAGGCTCACTGTGAGTTCTATGGCTTTGACGGCTTTAAGCCGTCCATGGATAGTTTCATACCCAAAAAAGGCTATTCGAACCTCAATCGGGTCTCTGAAGTTTTTTTGCCTTCTTTTTTTCGTCACGTGAATTTTTACGTTAAAAAGAGATCACCGTGGCTGGTCTTCGATTTACCATCCCTAGAGAGTGGTGCACCATGGTACTGTTACATTTCAAATCCATGCACCCATTTCTAAAATTCGCACGGGACTGTTTCGGCATTTTGGACGGATGTTGCACCTTGCACCGTAGATGTTGCACCCTATGGATATCGATTCTTCGGACAGCCATAACTGTTGGCTCGTTCAGAGTTACGGGAGTCATAACCAGTCAAAACGAAGATCTCTGTGAGTTCTACGGCTTTGACGGCTTTAAGCCGTCAATGGTTAGTTTCATACCCAAAAAAGGCTATCCGAACCTCGATCGGGGCTCTAAAGTTTTTTAGCCTTCTTTTTTCCGTCAAGTGAATTTTTACTGTTCCATTTCAAATCCATGAACCCATTTCTAAAAGTCTTACCGCACTGTTTCGGCATTTCGTACGGATGTTGCACCTTGCACCGCAGATGTTGCACCCAGTGGATATCGATTCTTCGGACGGCCACAACTGTTGGCTCGTTTAGAGTTACGGGAGCCATAACCAGTCAAAACGAAGCTCTCTGTGAGTTCTACGGCTTTGATTGCTTTAAGCCGTAAATGGATAGTTTAATACCCAAAAAAGGCTATCTGAACCTCAATCGGGGCTCTGAATTTTTTTAGCTTTCTTTTTTTCGTCAAGTGAATTTTTACGTTAAAACGGGATGACCGTGGCTGGTCTTCGATTTACCATCCCTGGAGAGTGTTGCACCATGGTACTGTTCCATTTCGAACCCATGCACCCATTTCAAAAAGTCGTACGGCGCTGTTTCGGCATTTTGGACGGATGTTGCACCTTGCACCGCTGATGTTGCACCCTGTGGATATCGATTATTCGGACGGCCATAACTGTTGGCTCGTTTAGAGTTACGGGAGCCTTAACCAGTCAAAACGAAGCTCTCTGTGAGTTCTATGGCTTTGATGGCTTTAAACCGTCAATGGATAGTTTCATGCCCAAAAAAGGCTATCAAAACCTCAATCGAGGCTCTGAAGTTTTTTAGCCTTCATTTTTTGGTCAAGTGAATTTTTACGTTAAAATGGGATCACCGTGGCTGGTCTTAGATTTACCATCCCTGGAGAGTGGTGCACCATGGTACTGTTCCATTTCAAACCTATGTACCCATTTCTAAAAGTCGTACGACACTGTTTCGGCATTTTTGACGTATGTTGCTCCTTGCACCGCAGATGTTGCACCCTGTGGATATCGATTCTTCGGACGGCCATAACTGTTGGCTCGTTTAGAGTTATGAGAGCCATAACCAGTCAAAACGAAGCTCTCTGTGAGTTCTGCGGCTTTGACCGCTTTAAGCCGTCAATGGATAGCCTCATACCCAGAAAAGGCTATCCGAACCTCAATCGGGGCTCTGAAGTTTTTTAGCCTTCTTTTTTTCGTCTACTGAATTTTTACGTTAAAATGGGATCACCATGGCTGCACTTCGATTTACCATACCTGGAGAGTGGTGCACCATGGTACTGTTCCATTTCAAACCTATGCACCCATTTCTAAAAGTCGTACGACACTGTTTCGGCATTTTTGACGGATGTTGCACCTTGCACCGCAGATGTTGCACCATGTGGATATCGATTCTTCGGACGGCCATAACTGTTGGCTCGTTTAGAGTTATGGGAGCCATAAACAGTCAAGACGAAGCTCTCTATGAGTTTTACCGTTTTGACGGCTTTAAGCCGTCAATGGATAGTTTCATACCCAAAAAAGGCTATCCGAACCTCAATTGGGTCTCTGAAGTTTTTTAGCCTTCTTTTTTTCGTCACGTGGATTTTTACGTTAAAACGGGATCATCGTGGCTAGTCTTCAATTTACCATCCTTGGAGAGTGGTGCACCATGGTATTGTTCCATTTCAAATCCCTGCACCCATTTCTAAAAGTCGCATGGCGCTGTTTCGGCATTTCGGACGGATGTTGCACCTTGCACCGCAGATGTTGCACCCTGGGGAAATCGATTCTTCGGACGGCCATAACTGTTGGCTCGTTTAGAGTTACGGGAGACATAACCAGTCAAAACGAAGCTCTTTGTGAGTTCTACGGCTTTGATGGCTTTAAGCCGTCATTGGATAGTTTCATACCCAAAAAAGGCTATCTGAACCTCAATCGGGGCTCTGAAGTTTTTTAGCCTTCATTTTTTGGTCAAGTGAATTTTTACGTTAAAACGGGATCACCGTGGCTGGTCTTCGATTTACCATCCCTAGAGAGTGGTGCACCATGGTACTGTTCCATTTCAAACCCATGCACCCATTTCTAAAAGTCGCACGGCACTGTTTCGTCATTTTTGAAGGATGTTGCATCTTGCACCGCAGATCTTGCACCCTATGTATATCGATTCTTCGGACGGCCATAACTGTTGGCTCGTTTAGAGTTACGGGAGCCATAACCAGTCAAAACGAAGCTCTCTGTGAGTTCTATTGCTTTGACTGCTTTAAGCCGTCACTGGATAGTTTCATACCCTAAAAAGGCTATCCGAACCTCAATCGGGGCTCTAAAGTTTTTTAGCCTTCTTTTTCCCATCAAGTGAATTTTTACGTTAAAACGGGATCACCGTGGGTGGTCTTCGATTTACCATCCCTGGAGAGTGGTGCACCATGGTACTGTTCCATTTCAAATCCATGAATCCATTTCTAAAAGTCTTACCGCACTGTTTCGGCATTTCGTACGGATGTTGCACCTTGCACCGCAGATGTTGCACCCTGTGGATATCGATTCTTCGAACGGCCACAACTGTTGGCTCGATTAGAGTTATGGGAGCCATAACCAGTCAAAACGAAGCTCTCTGTGAGTTCTACGGCTTTAACGGCTTTAAGCCATAAATGGATAGTTTCATACCTAAAAAAGGCTATCCGAACCTCAATCGGGGCTCTGAAGTTTTTTATCCTTCTTTTATTCGTCAAGTGAATTTTTACGTTAAAACGGGATCACCGTGGCTGGTCTTCGATTTACCATCCCTGGAGAGTGGTGCACCATGGTACTGTTCCATTTCAAACCCATGCACCAATTTCAAAAAGTCGTACGACACTGTTTCGGTATTCTGGACGGATGTTGCGCCTTCCACCGCAGATGTTGCACCCTGTGGATATCGATTCTTCGGACGGCCATAACTGTTGGCTCGTTTAGAGTTACGGGAGCCTTAACCAGTCAAAATGAAGCTCTCTGTGAGTTCTATGGCTTTGATGGCTTTAAGCCGTCAATGGATAGTTTCATACCCAAAAAAAGCTATCTGAACCTCAATCGGAACTCTGAAGTTTTTTAGCCTTCCTTTTTTCGTCACATGAATTTTTACGTTAAAACGGGATCACCGTGGCTGGTCTTCGATTTACCATCCCTGGAGAGTGGTGCACGATGGTACTGTTCCATTTCAAATCCCTGCACCCATTTCTAAAAGTCGCACGGTGCTGTTTCGGCATTTCGGACGGATGTTGCACCTTGCACCGCAGATGTTGCAACCTGTGGAAATCGATTCTTTGGACGGCCATAACTGTTGGCTCGTTTAGAGTTACGGGAGCCATAACCAGTCAAAACGAAGCTCTTTGTGAGTTCTACTGATTTGACGGCTTTAAGCCATAAATGGATAGTTTCGTACCCAAAAAAGGCTATCCGAACCTCAATCGGGGCTCTGAAGTTTTTTAGCCTTCATTTTTTCATCAAGTGAATTTTTACGTTAAAACGATATCACCGTGGCTGGTCTTCGATTTACCATCCATGGAGAGTGGTGCACCATGGTAATGTTCCATTTCAAAACCCTACACCCATTTCTAAAGGTCGCACGGTGCTATTTCAACATTTCGGACGGATGTTGCACCTTGCACCGCAGATGTTGCACCCTATGGAAATCGATTCTTCGGACGGTCATAACTGTTGGCTGGTTTAGAGTTACGGGAGCCATAACCAGTCAAAATGAAGCTCTTTGTGAGTTTTACAGCTTTGATGGCTTTAAGCCGTCAATGGATAGTTTCATACCCAAAAAAGGCTATCCGAACCTCAATCGGGGCTCTGAAGCTTTTTAGCCTTCATTTTTTGGTCAAGTGAATTTTTACGTTAAAATGGAATCACCGTGGCTGGTCTTCGATTTACCATCCCTGGAGAGTGGTGCACCATGGTACTGTTCCATTTCAAACCTATGCACCCATTTCTAAACGTCGTACGACACTGTTTCGGCATTTTTGACGAATGTTGCACCTTGCACCGCAGATGTTGCACCCTGTGGATATCGATTCTTCGGACGGCCATAACTGTTGGCTCGTTTAGAGTTATGGGAGCCATAACCAGTCAAAACGAAGCTCTCTATGTGTTTTACGGTTTTGACGGCTTTAAGCCGTCAATGGATAGTTTCATACCAAAAAAAGGCTATCTGAACCTCAATCGGGTCTTTAAAGTTTTTAGCCTTCTTTTTTTCGTCAAGTGAATTTTTACGTTAAAATGGGATCACCGTGGCTGCTCTTCGATTTACCATCCCTGGAGAGTGGTGCACCATGGTACTGTTCCATTTCAAACCTATGCACCCATTTCTAAAAGTCGTACGACACTGTTTCGGCATTTTTGACGGATGTTGCACCTTGCACCGCAGATGTTGCACCCTGTGGATATCGATTCTTCGGACGGCCATAACGGTTGGATCGTTTAGAGTTATGGGAGCCATAACCAGTCAAGACAAAGCTCTCTATGAGTTTTACGGTTTTGACGGCTTTAAGCCGTCAATTGATAGTTTCATACCCAAAAAAGGCTATCCGAACCTCAATCGGGTCTCTGAAGTTTTTTAGCCTTCTTTTTTTCGTCTTGTGAATTTTTACGTTAAAACGGGATCACCGTGGCTAGTCTTCGATTTTCCATCCCTGGAGAGTGGTGCACCATGGTATTGTTCCATTTCAAATCCATGCACCCATTTCTAAAAGTCGCATGGCGATGTTTCGGCATTTCGGACGGATGTTGCACCTTGCACCGGAGATGTTGCACCCTGCGGAAATCGATTCTTCGGACGACCATAACTGTTGGCTCGTTTAGAGTTACGGGAGCCATAACCAGTCAAAACGAAGCTCTTTGTGAGTTCTACAGCTTTGATGGCTTTAAGCCGTCAATGGATAGTTTCATACCCAAAAAAGGCTATCCGAACCTCAATCGGGGATCTGAAGTTTTTTAGCCTTCATTTTTTGGTCAAGTGAATTTTTACGTTAAAACGGGATCACCGTGGCTGGTCTTCGATTTACCATCCCTGGAGAGTGGTGCACCATGGTACTGTTCCATTTCAATGCCATGTACCCATTTCTAAATATCGCACGGCACTGTTTCGTCATTTTTGAAGGATGTTGCATCTTGCACCGCAGATCTTGCACCCTGTGTATATCGATTCTTCGGACGGCCATAACTGTTGGCTCGTTTAGAGTTACGGGAGCCATAACCAGTCAAAATGAAGCTCTATGTGAGTTCTATGGCTTTGACTACTTTAAGCCGTCAAAGGATAGTTTCATACCCAAAAAAGGCTATCTGAACCTTAATCGGGGCTCTAAAGTTTTTTAGCCTTCTTTTTTCCGTCTAGTGAATTTTTACGTTAAAACAGGATTACCTTGGGTGGTCTTCGATTTACCATCCCTGGAGAGTGGTGCACCATGGTACTGTTCCATTTCAAATCCATGAACCCATTTCTAAAAGTCTTACCGCACTGTTTCGGCATTTCGTACGGATGTTGCACCTTGCACCGCAGATGTTGCACCCTGTGGATATCGATTCTTCGAACGGCCACAACTGTTGGCTCGTTTAGAGTTACGGGAGACATAACCAGTCAAAACGAAGCTCTCTATGAGTTCTACGGCTTTAACGGCTTTAAGCCACAAATGGATAGTTTCATACCCAAAAAAGGCTATCCGAACCTCAATCGGGGCTCTGAAGTTTTTTAGCCTTCTTTTTTTCGTCAAGTGAATTTTTACGTTAAAACGGGATCACTGTTGCTGGTCTTCGATTTACCATCCCTGGAGAGTGGTGCACCATGGTACTGTTCCATTTCAAACCCATGCACCAATTTCAAAAAGTCGTACGACACTGTTTCGGCATTTTGGACGGATGTTGCACCTTGCACCGCAGATGTTGCACCCTGTGGATATCGATTCTTCGAACGGCCACAACTGTTGGCTCGATTAGAGTTATGGGAGCCATAACCAGTCAAAACGAAGCTCTCCGTGAGTTCTACGGCTTTGATGGCTTTAAGCCGTCAATGGATAGTTTCATACCCAAAAAAGGCTATCAGAACCTCAAACGGGTCTATGAAGTTTTTAGCCTTCTTTTTTTCGTCATGTGATTTTTTACATTAAAACGGGATCACCGTGGCTGGTCTTCCATTTACCATCCCTGGAGTGTGGTGCACCATGATACTGTTCCATTTCAAATCCATGCACCCATTTCTAAAAGTCGCACGGCGCTGTTTCGGCATTTCGGACGGATGTTGCACCATGCACCGCAGATGTTGCACCCTATGGATATCTATTCTTCGGACGGCTATAACTGTTGGCTCGTTTAGAGTTACGGGAGCCATAACTAGTCCAAATAAAGCTCTCTGTGAGTTCTACGGATTTGACCGCTTTAAGCCGTCAATGGATAGTTTCATACCCAAAAAAAGGCTATCCGAACCTCAATCGGGTCTCTGAAATTTTTTAGCCTTCTTTTTTTCGTCACGTGAATTTTTACGTTAAAACGGGATCACTGTGGCTGGTCTTCGATTTACCATCTCTAGAGAGTGGTGCACCATGGTAATGTTCCATTTCAAATCCCTGCACCCATTTCTAAAAGTCGGACGGCGCTGTTTCGGCATTTCGGATGGATATTGCACCATGCACCGCAGATGTTGCACCCAATGGATATCGATTCTTCGGACGGCCATAACTGTTGGCTCGTTTAGAGTTACGGGAGCCATAACCCGTCAAAACGATGCTCTCTGTGAGTTTTACGGCTTTGACAGCTTTAAGCCATCAATGGATAGTTTCATACCCAAAAAAAGCTATCCGAACCTCAATCAGATCTTTGAAGTTTTTTAGCCTTCCTTTTATCGTCACGTGAATTTTTACGTTAAAATGGGATCACCGTGGCTGCTCTTCGATTTACCATCCCTGGAGAGTGGTGCATGATGGTACTGTTCCATTTCAAATCCCTGCACCCATTTCTAAAAGTCGCACGGTGCTGTTTCAGCATTTCGGACGGATGTTGCACCTTGCACTGCAGATGTTGCACCCTGTGGAAATCGATTCTTCGGACGGCCATAACTGTTGGCTCGTTTAGAGTTACGGGAGCCATAACCAGTTAAAACGAAGCTCTCTGTGAGTTCTACGGCTTTGACGGCTTTAAGCCGTCAATGGATAGTTTCATACCCAAAAAAGGCTATCCGAACCTCAATCTGGGCTCTGAAGTTTTTTAGCCTTCATTTTTTCGTCAAGTGAATTTTTACGTTAAAACGAGATCACCGTGGCTGGTCTTCGATTTACCATCCATGGAGAGTGGTGCACCATGGTACTGTTCCATTTCAAATCCCTGCACCCATTTCTAAAAGTCGCACGGTGCTGTTTTGGCATTTCGGACGGATGTTGCACCTTGCACCGCAGATGTTGCATCCTGTGGAAATCGATTCTTCGGACGGTCATAACTGTTGGCTTGTTTAGAGTTACGGGAGCCATAACCAGTCAAAACGAAGCTCTTTGTGAGTTTTACAGCTTTGATGGCTTTAAGCCGTCAATGGATAGTTTCATACCCAAAAAAGGCTATCCGAACCTCAATCGGGGCTCTGAAGTTTTTTAGCCTTCATTTTTTGGTCAAGTGAATTTTTACGTTAAAATGGGATCACCGTGGCTGGTCTTCGATTTACCATACCTGGAGAGTGGTGCACCATGGTACTGTTCCATTTCAAACCTATGCACCCATTTCTAAAAGTCGTACGACACTGTTACGGCATTTTTGACGGATGTTGCACCTTGCACCGCAGATGTTGCACCCTGTGGATATCGATTCTTCGGACGGCCATAACTGTTGGCTCATTTAGAGTTATGAGAGCCATAACCAGTCAAAACGAAGCTCTCTGTGAGTTCTGCGGCTTTGATCGCTTTAAGCCGTCAATGGATAGTTTCATACCCAAAAAAGGCTATCCGAACCTCAATCGGGTCTCTGAAGTTTTTTAGCCTTCTTTTTTTCGTCACGTGAATTTTTACGCTAAAACGGGATCACCGTGGCTATTCTTCGATTTACCATCCCTGGAGAGTGGTGCACCATGGTATTGTTCCATTTCAAATCCCTATACCCATTTCTAAAAGTTGCATGGCGCTGTTTTGGCATTTCGGACGGATGTTGCACCTTGCACCGCAGATGTTGCATCCTGCGGAAATCGATTCTTCGGACGGCCATAACTATTGGCTCGTTTAGAGTTACGGGAGCCATAACCAGTCAAAACGAAGCTCTTTGTGAGTTCTACGGCTTTGATGGCTTTAAGCCGTCAATGGATAGTTTCATACCCAAAAAAGGCTATCTGAACCTCAATCGGGGCTCCTAAGTTTTTTAGCCTTCATTTTTCCGTCAAGTGAATTTTACGTTAAAACGGGATCACCATGGCTGGTCTTCGATTTACCATCCCTGGAGAGTGGTGCACCATGGTACTGTTCCATTTCAAACCCATGCACCCATTTCTAAAAGTCGCACGGCACTGTTTCGTCATTTTTGAAGGATGTTGCATCTTGCACCGCAGATCTTGCACCTTGTGTATATCGATTCTTCGGACGGCCATAACTGTTGGCTCGTTTAGAGTTACGGGAGCCATAACTAGTCAAAACGAAGCTCTCTGTGAGTTCTATGGCTTTGAAGACTTTAAGCCGTCAATGGATAGTTTCATACCCAAAAAAGGCTATCCGAACCTCAATCAGGTCTCTGAAGTTTTTAGCCTTCTTCTTTTCGTCACATGAATTTTTACGTTAAAACGGGATCATCGTGGCTTGTCTTCGATTTACCATCCCTGGAGAGTGGTGCACCATGGTACTGTTCCATTTCAAATCCCTGAACCCGTTTCTAAAAGTCGCAAGGCACCGTTTTGGTATTTTGGACGGATGTTGCACCTTGCACCGCAGATGTTGCACTCTATGGATATCGATTCTTCGGACGGCCATAACTGTTGGCTCGTTTAGAGTTACGGGAGCCATAACCAGTCAAAATGAAGCTATCTGTGAGTCTGTCGATTGGTTGAGGAGGAGAAAGTAGTGCATTTGGGTGAGTCTGTCGATGAATTTGAGCTCGAGAATCGTCTGCTGAATGAAGATGAACGGAAGATTCTCCATGAGTCGATGATTTCTAATGAGAAAGAGAGACTCGGCACCCAGCACCTGGAAATAGGACAAAAGCTTTGGGGTTGAACACCACGATGCGAGTCTTGAACTTCCCGTGTCAACCCAACCTGAACCCGTGCCTGCGGTTGATCCCCAAGCCGTTCCTGCCTACAATCCGGATTAGCCGCAGATGTCTCCGACTATAGAGCAAGTTGCTGAAGCTGTTCAGTCTTCTACAAGTCAAACTAAGGAGGGTATTCTGAACATTCTATATGTCTGTCTTAAGCCGGAATCGTCACTCGAACTAAGTATTAACAGTTCTCTTATATTTTTCCAGTGATTGATGCTGCACCGGTCATGCCTCCTATCACTCAAGAATCATATCAGACGCAAGAGGCCATCTTTACTGAAGCGACCACCGTAGCTACCACTGTGCGACTCGATGAAATGCAGGGAAGCACGCTTGTTTTTGATGAGCAGATGATGGAGGAACTCTTTCGCCGTCATAGCGATCCTTTTGCTGACCTGCCATTTGTGATGGGTGGAAGCGCTCCTGCTACAAGCTCTTCAATGACAACCACCGATGCTCCCAGCGAGGCCCGAGCGATTAATGAAGAGGAAATATTGGCCGAGATCGACGTTGAGATGGAAGCAGCGGCTCATGGTGGCAGTTTTGGAGGTGGGATGGCAGCACCTGGTCCAGCTCCGCTCAGAATGGTATCTCCTGGTGGTACAGTTTTCGACACTAGTGTGCCCATTCCACCTTCTATACTTGATCATGTTCCTCCGACTCCACCTGTAGGAAGCATCCCTATTCATTCGAGCTCGGAGGAAGATGTTGATGTGTACGTAAATGTGCATATTTTTACCACCATATTTAATCTATTTAAATTAAATAAATGATCATATTGGGTATTTTAAATTGTTTAAACCAAAATTCAAATTATTTGAAATTATCACATATTCATCTCCTTATAGGGGCAAAATGGTCATTTTTATGCATTTATTAAATTGTGAAAATTTACTTGGAATTTTCTATGTTGTTTTGTAGGAAATTTGGTGAATTTTACAAGTGATTACATGATGATATATGTATGCACAAGAGTGAAGAGAACAAATAAAGATGGAAATAATTCAAAGTGAAGATAATGGAGGACCCTACCTACCCACCTACCTTAATGTACAAATTAGAGGCTAATGCACATGCTTATGGAATTAATGGCTTCATGTACACTTAAATGATGATTAGTAGAAGCTAATGATTACTTGGCATCCACACTTTGTCAAGGGTATTTTGGGCATTCCCTAAAAGTATGAATTAGGGTTTAACACATGTATAAGTACCCCTTATGTTTCATGTAACCCTCCTCTCTCTCAGTCTCTCTTTAGTTTAGTTTAGGCTCACAAATAAATAAGCTCTTCTCTTTCTCTTTTCATGGCTACTTAGCCATTTTTATCTTCATGTAATTTTTCTTTTTTATGCAATTTAATACATGACCTTCTCCTTTTCTTGTTTATTTCCTTTCATGTTGTAGTGTAGATCTCTTTTATTTTATGCAATTAGAATAGTTTTCCTTACATTTTGTTCTCTTTTTCCTCTTGTTAGTTTCATGTTGCTTTCTACATTTGTTCATATGATAACAAATATGAGAGGCTAATCCCTACAATTTAGGGGTAATGAAGCTCTCTAGTATGTAGATGCAACATTTTGATGTTTATGTTCTCTTTTTATGCTTAATATGAAGTGGTTTAACTTGTTGTTTTTGATGTGAATTTGATAGCCTATATTGTTGACAACAAATAGGCTATGCTTAAATAATCACAAACAATGATTACCTCTTCATCTACATATGATGATGGTAATGAAGTGATTGTTGAGATTAAAATTTGATGACCTATATTTGTAAACAATAGTTAATAGGCCATGCTTAAAATAGATTTTTCTTTCAACTTTGTTGTTGTTATCCCGCCTTTTGGCAAGGCCGTGACACAAAAAACTTGACTAGAAACCAATGACTGTTCGACTTAGAGATCGGTTATACGCAGGCTCACTATGGATATCGACGAATTTTATCCGAGTCTGGATCAAGCTACAATTGACAAGACACGACGAGCAAAGCCATGGAAGTCAGCACTCCAAATCTCAAGTCAATCCGAGTTCATATGCTCAAGTTATGATCGATGCAAGATTGGATGAAAAATAGCCTCGAATTCGAATCCATCGACTAACCACTGTTCGAATCGATCGAGTTCGAATCCATCGACCGGCCACTGTTCGAATCGATCGAGTTCGAATCCATCAGGGAAAGCTTTATTCAAATCGATAGGCCAATGTCCACTTCGTATCGATCGACTTCGTATCCATCACAAGAGTCTACTTCGTATCGATCGACTTCGTCACCATCACCAGAGTCTACTTGGTATCGATCGACTTCGAATCCATCGATTCACATTGTTCGAATCCATCAGTGGATCACTGTTCGTATCCATCGATTAACACTGTTCGAATCCATCAGTGGATCACTGTTTGTATCCATCGATTCACACTGTTCGAATCCATCAGTGGATCACTGTTCGTATCCATCGAGTCGGAGTGCTTCTATCGATACGAACAAGCCAACTTCCATCGATACGAACAAGCCAACTTCCATCGATTCGAACAAGACAAATACTTCGATACGAACACGGCGAAAATCCTGGAACGACTCGATCACCCAGCAAAGAATATGGATCGATGCGATGAATGCGCGCCACGTCATCACCTAGGCACGTGCACCCATCGATTCGAACAAGATCGAGTCGAAATGATCGAGTCGAACCAAATAGCCTGCCGAAAGTCTCCATTTTGTATCGATCATATCTCGCGATCCACAAGTCCAAATGCTACCAAATTTTCACAGAGGCTTACGTACAAGATGAAGAATGTCCACACCAAGTTTCGACTCCACTGGATGAAATCCTGATCGATACGAAATTCGTTCGTATCGGTCGCAGATCGAGCCAAAACTTCGTGGGCTCGGTCGCATGGGCCCGCTCACGTTCCAGAAGAAGTCTCCCGAGATCCGGGCGAAATATCAGCCTCCTACGCCTATAAATAGACCACCAGAGCCTACAGAAAAGGGATCTTTGAATTCTCCAACGCCCAGACTCTACTGGACTCAATTCCATACTCCATTGCTGCTGTTGCTAACGAATTTTGCTGCTGTAATTCATTGTTATATGCTGTAACCTGCTGCAATCAATTGTAATCATCAAAGACACATCAATAAAGCAATCAATTTCATAGTGGGCGTAGGCAATACGCCGAACCACTCTAAATTCCTGTGTTTCTATGCATTTTTATCATTTACATATCTGTTTTTGGAGTTTTTGTTTGATAATCCTCTTTTTCCATTTAATTTCTTCATTTTATCTCTTCAAAAACTTCCGAAGAGTGTTGTGCCCATTTTTGGTACAAACACTTTGGTGCTTTCACTGAGAAAAATTCCAATTTTCTCCTGCTCTTTAGATCTCCTATCGATACCGGATTGCAAAAATCCAAGAAGAAGATCCAGATCTCAAACCTTGAAGCCCTTCCATTCTATTCAGATTTGCATCAGATCTAGGAAAGGACTTCATCAATTCATCATGGTAAGCACACAAACTACTTCTACAGCTGTTGACCAAGAAGGACGGGACAGACAAAATCCCGTGCAATTGCCTCCATCCAACCAAGATGCCGCCAGACCTTCAGATCCATCAGGCCCGGTTACCAGACAAGAGTTCCAGATGCTGCTTCAAGAGTTGACCCAGAGTCGGCAACAACTTACTGAACAACTGCACGCCAACTTAGAGTTGACCAACCAACTGAATCGCCAAAGGCGCATAAGATCCAGAAGAGATCAAGGTTCTTATTCTTCCACCAAAAGTTTGGCCTCATCTAATGACCATCACCGATCCACACGCCCATGGCTGGATGTAAGCTACACCCAGGCCACAGGACACCAACCTGCCTTGAATCTTGGATAACCCAGAACTGGACCGTCCACCAGTCATCATACCGGACCTTCATCCCGAGGGGTGCCGCTCCTTACCATGTCACAGGCAATCTCGCTACCACCACCACTACCGAACAAGGAGTTGATGCTAGAAATCAAGCTGATCCGCATCGTCACCAACGAGATCATACTCCAGAACCTTATGTTCCTGAAAACATTGAACCAAGGAGGCGAGGCACAGACCGTCGACCGCATCCGGTCCAGACTCGCGCTGTGGAACCCGACCACACCTTGGCACAACATCCTCCAAATATCCAGATGCCGGATATACCAACGATGATTCGTCAGATGATCCGTGAAAGTCAGGGTCTCACTAACGACGACTGGGGAATCTCCGAGAGTCATACCCCTTTCTTTGATGACATACTATATGCTGAACCACCTCAGCGTTTCAGGATGCCAACTTTGCCAGTCTATGAAGGAAATTCTGATCCAAATCAACACATCCTAAAGTATGAATGGTTGATGAATGCTGCGAGAGCTGATGATGCAGTAAAATGCCATAGTTTCCCCATTTCCTTGGGGGGCATAGCTACTATGTGGTTTACTCGTTTACCACCACAATCCATTTCTAATTTTGACCAGATGGCCACCAAATTTGTTGAACAATTCCGTATGCACGTAGCGAGGCCTAAAGATGTTAATACCCTGTCTATTGTCACTCAAGCTCCCGGAGAGACACTCAGACGTTACTTGGAGCGATTTCATGCTGCTTGTGCAGAAATAAGCAATCCTAATGACAACTCTATCTTGATGGCATTGACTAAGGGGATTGACCCTGTTTCCGAGTTCGGAAGTTGGTTAGCTGGGAAGCCGCCTGCGTCATTGGACCGTTTCTATTCCAAGGCAGCCCAATTCTTGAGAAGGGAGGATGTGAAATAGTCTAGGAAGAAGGATGACGTAGGACCCAACATTGAAGGAATTCAAAGTAACATCGCAGTTAAAAAACCTGGGGAGAGTTCCGAAAAAGTTCAGTTGAATATACAAAACAAACAGAACCAGCAGAGGGACAGTGGAAATCAAGCTAAAAAACGAGATCAGAATCGTGGTCCACGAAGTAGAGCCCCCATGTTCAACAACTATATTCCGTTAAATACGTCGCTGGAAAATGTGTATTTGCAGACCTGTAATACCATGCAATACAAGAAACCTGCCCCGAAGCCGTCAACTGAAAGACAAGTCCAAACAGGAAAGTTTTGTAGATTCCATGAAAGTTATGGCCATAATACAAATGAGTGCCGTCATTTACAAGATCTCATTGAAAAACTAATACGTTAACGAAAGTTGGATCAGTATGTGCGGGCGCCGTAGTCAGGAGGTGCGGGTCCATCGAATCAGAATCGTGCACCAAATCAAGAAAGGCAAGAGGAACCCGCTCGAACTGGCGGGAGGTTGGTTATTAATACAATAAGTGGTGGTCCTCATCCAGCAGACTGAAGCTGGAAGGAAATGGAGTCGTATGCCAGCTCTATTAGGCATGTGAACATCGTATTCAGAGATAGAGATGCTGATAAAGTCGAAGCTCCCACTATCGATCCACTGGTCATCTCAGCTCAAGAAGGTCCTGCTTGGATGAAGAGGATCTTAGTTGACAGTGGAAGCTCTGTGAATATTTTGTTTAAACGAGCTTACGACTAAATGAAAATGGAAGCCAAATATTTGAAACCTTGTCAGTCCCGAATCCACGGTTTCAATGTGAGCGCTACTATACCCACTGAAGTAGTGGAACTACTAGTGGAGTTGGGAGTTGGAGAACGCCGGAGAGTGCAGATATTACAGTTCATTGTGTTAGACATAGACTCCCCTTATAATGCTTTTTTGGACCGACCGGCCCTCGCTGAGTTCAGGGCAGCTATTGCCCCGTGGTGTTTAACCCTGAAGTTTCCCACTGATCGTGGAGTGGGAGTCATCCAAGGAGAAAGGAAAGGGCGTAGAGGAATCTCTCTGCGTCCGTTTTGCTGATAATTGACAATTAACGCCTAGGCCTAGGCCCGGGCACCCCAGCCAGTTCCAAAGGGATCTTGACCCAAGAGAGACTGAAGATGAAGGAGAATCTAAAGAAAGTCAAGCATCCACGGTCGAACTGACGATCGATGTCCCGATTGATGATGATGATGATTCAAAGATGATAAAGATCGGCTCTCAGCTAAGCCAGCAAACTCAAGAGGAATTGGTTGAATTTCTATGGGCGAATCTTGACATATTCGCCTGGACGCATTCTGATATGTGTGGGATCTCGCCAGACATCGCGAGCCACACTTTGAATATTAACCCGCGGTGTCCCGGTCAAACAGAAAAGGCGCGGTATGGATCCAGAGAGATCTGCCGCCCTTAAAGAAGAGGTAGAAAAGCTTAAAGCAAACGGGTTTATTCGAGATGCGCTATACCCCGAATGGGTGTCGAATCCCGTGCTCGTCTGAAAGTCGAATGGAAAATGGAGAACATGTGTCGATTTCTCCGATCTGAATAAAGCTTGTCCTAAAGACAGTTTCTCGCTTCCCAGAATTGATCAGCTCGTAGATTTAACAGCTAGACATGAACTCTTATCCTTCATGGATGCGTATTCTGGCTACAATCAGATACCAATGTATTTACCTGATCAAGAACATACCAGCTTCTTAACCAATCTGGGACTTTATTGCTACAAAGTTATGCCATTCGGACTCAAGAATGCCAGGGCTACTTATCAATGATTGGTCAATAAGATGTTTGCCAATCAAATCGGGAAAACCATGGAAGTATATGTAGACGACATGCTTGTGAAATCATGATTTTCCACTGACAATATTAAAGACCTGGAAACTATGTTCAACATACTTCGAGAATACAGAATGAAGCTCAACCCACTGAAATGTCATTTTGGAGTTGCATCTGGAAAATTCCTTGGGTTCATCGTCAATGCTAAAGGAATCGAAGCTAATCCTGAAAAGATCTAGGCAATCAGAAATCTTGAAACTCTGAAAACTATAAAGCAAGTCCAGAGTCTCAATGGGAAAGTAGCAGCATTGAGCAGGTTCATTTCAAATTCCACTGACAAATGCATTTCCTTCTTCGATCTGATCTGAAAAGGAAAATGAAACTTTGAATGGACCACAGAGTGTGAGGGCGCTTTCCAAGCACTAATTCAGCATCTATCCACACCACATATCCTGTCAAAGCCTATTGACCATGAGAAGTTGTACGTTTACTCGGCGATATCAGAAAACGCTATCAATGTTGCATTAATTCGAGAAGAAGACAAGATACAGAAGCCAGTATACTACATCAGCAAACGATTGACTGGAGCTGAGAGGAATTATCCGAAACTAGAGAAGTTGGCTTATTGCCTTGTTATTGCATCAAGGAAACTCCGTCTGTATTTCCAGGCACATCCTATTATTGTTTACACCGACCAGCCGTTACGACAGGTCCTTACGCGGCCTGAGACGTCTGGTAGGTTACTCAAGTGGAACATCGAACTGAATCAGTTTGATATTACTTATACTCCAAGGCGAGCCATTCAAGGACAAGTCCTAGCCGATTTCATAGCTGAGTTTACCATTCCAGAGGACTTGCCCAAAACAAGCGAATCTCCCGATTACATCTGGAAGCTGTACACTAATGGTGCATCAAACGACCGGTGCTCGGGCGCTGGAGTTGTGCTTGAAACCCCCGAAGGCCGATCTATATGTTATGCTTTAAAGTTCGATTTTCATGCAACCAATAATGGAGCTGAATATGAAGCCCTCTTAGCTGGGCTAAAACTTGCCAGAGATTTGAGAATTATGGCTGTGGAAATTTATTGTGATTCATAATTAGTTGTGTGTCAGGTTGGGGGAGAATATCAAGCAAGAGATCGAAGGCTGGCTGCCTACTTAGCTCGAGTTCAGGAAGTACTGGATTAGTTTGATTATTATGCCATTTATTGCATACCTCGAGAATGTAATCAGAAAGCCGATTCATTGGCGAAGTTAGCCAGCACAGGTGAAGCTCAGCAAATGGGACTCGTTCCTGTAGAAACGTTAACTTCCCCAAGTATTGACCGGGTAGAGGCAGATTGGGTATGTGAAACTGTTCCCGATAAGGAGTCATGGATGACTCCATTCAGAAATTACCTTGAGCACGGAACCCTGCCGGAGCGCAGAAGTGAAAAGAGACAAGTCCTTAGGAAGGCCTCATGATTCACCATCCAGAATGGAATCATGTACAGAAGAGGGTACTCCGTTCCTTTACTCCGGTGTATCGCCCACGATGAAATTAAACGAGTACTACACGATGTACACGAGGGAGAATGTGGCGATCACACCGGGGGGCAAGCACTAGCTAAGAAAATACTTCGATACGGATATTATTGGCCGACTGTGAACCATGATGCGTCGGATTATGCAAGGAAATGTGATAAATGTCAAAAGCATGTTCGAATTCCTAGAGCCCCACCTACCGAGATAACGCAAATGGTCAGCCCATGGCCGTTTGCAATATAGGGCATCAACATCATTGGTACTCTACCTCTGGCAAAAGGTGGTGCGAAATACGCCATCGTCGCAGTTGATTACTTTACAAAGTGGGCTGAAGCTGAAACTCTTGCTACCATAACGATGAAAAAAGTAATCAACTTTGTAGTCCGCAACATTATCTATCAATTCGGTCTCCCACACACCATTATTACTGACAACGGAACCCAATTCGACAGTGCTGAATTTAAAGATTTTTGCAAACGATTTCACATTCAAAAGAAATTCTCTGCAGTTGCGCACCCTCAAGCGAATGGACAGGTCGAAGCGGTTAATAAAGTTATAAAGTCCATTCGGAAAAAAACGACTGGAAAAGGTCGGGGGCAAGTGGGTCGATGAACTTCATATGGATTTATAGGCTTACCGAACAACCCACAAGTCTGCGACCAGTCACACTCCATTCTCTCTCTCTCTTATGGTTCAAAAGCTGTTACTCCAGTCGAGCTAGAAGTACCTTCTCATCGTGTGACATACTATGATCCGAAGACAAATGCTATATTACTTGCTGAATCTCTCGATTTACTAGATGAGAAGTGTGAAGAGGCTGATTTGAGGGCAGCCGTGTATCGAAGTCGAGTCGCCCGATTGTACAACGCCAAGGTCCGCCCGCGAACCTTTGAACTAGGCGATCTTATCCTGAAAAGAATCTTTCTAGTTCCTTCGTATATGAAGCCGACATGGGAAGTACCGTATGTTATTGAACGAAGGCTCGGAGATGGCACATTCAAATTGTCGACCGTTGATGGTCTTACTCTGCTAAGAGCTTGGAACAGCTAGAGTCTTCGTCGCTACTACACATAACAGGCTATGTTTATTCATTTAGTTTATTTTCCATTTTGCAATTTGTTTCTGCATTTCGAAATTAGAATTTGTAATAAGGCAAAAGACTTTGCCATATTTTCTTATTTCAGCAATAAAATGCAATCTCTTCGAGCCAGAGCTGTGATTTACTTGAAATACTTCATATGAACATCACCATGCACGGAGAGCTAAGTTTCACCATACGGTGGGATTTATTCAAATAGAGGGTGACTATGATGCAACCGGTCACTCGCTAAGTGAAACCCGAGCTCGTGGAAAAGCCATCACACCAAAGTCAAAAAAGGATTGATACACGACAATCCTTCACTTAACTCCAGATTCCCGGAGTGCGAACTTGAGTATAAAAATACGTCTACGAAGAGGGTGGATCCGTCCGCCTAACGACTTCGTTCGTATCCAAACCAAGTTTGAGGAGGGTGGACCCGTCCATCTAACGACCTCACTTGTTAACTCAGGGTGGATGCGATTCGACCATCCACGATCCTGATTCATTTTTTGTTCCGAGTGCGAGCGAAATCCAAAAACATGCAGCAGATGTGACTGACCATCTGTTTACCAACTCAGCACTCTTAGAGTGTGAGTCGGAGTATAAACACCAACTCCCAATTCCCGGAGTGTGAATTGGAGTATAAACATCAACTCCGGATTACCAGAGTGCGAAACAGAGTATAAACATCAACTCCGGATTACCAGAGTGCGAAACAGAGTATAAACACAACTCCAAATTCCCAAAGCGCGAATTGGAGTATAAATACCAACTCCGAACTCCCAAAGTGCGAGTCGGAGTATAAATGACGACTCCAAGTCCCCAAAGTGTGGACATACAACTAAAGCTTAAACCGGCATGACCGACCACCAGTGAACAAATGAAAATCCCCGGAGTGCGGATATGATCGCCGATAATTAAACGAGTGGGGTTGAACCACTCAATCTCCACTTGTTCCAAACATCCGTTTAGCAGCACTAGACTCAACGTGCTGTAAGTGAAATGCAATCGCTGGCTGATGTTCAACAACTCATCCCCAAGACTGGGGGCAGGACTTAAGCATCGACCATTGACTGAAGCGGCACGACGTCAAAGTTCAACTCGCTTCCCGGTCGCGAACCATGTCCACAGTTTCCAGACCTGGCGCAAAAAGACAAACTTGACTCGGAAGCTGGAACTTTACAAGTGCATTTCAAACATTGTAACACTTAAGCAAATACACAAGAAGCTAAAAAACAAAAGTTTCATTTCTACTATTTATGAAAGGAATTCATGTACAAGTTTGTTCCAAAAAATTCCTACTAGCAGGGGCCGAACCCGCATCTATACACGACCAACAAAATGAAAGTCAAAATAAACCAAGGAAGCATGTCTAATCTTTCTTCTTCCTCGGCTTCCTTTTCGGCGTAGACCCGCTGGAGCCGCCACTACCCTTCCTCTTTGAGCCTTTGCTTTTCGGTGGTCGATCTCCAGGCAGGGGCATGATCTCAACATCCTCCTCCAAACTCGAATGAATAGGGATGCTTCCTGCGGGCGGAGTCGGAGGAACATGATCGAGTGTAGAAGGTGGAATGGGCACACTAGTGTCGAAAACCGTACCACCAGGAGATATCATTCTGAGTGGAGCTGGACCAGGTGCCGCCATCCCACCTCTAAAACTGCCACCATGTGCCGCTGCTTCCATCTCAGCGTCTATCTCGACCAATATTTCCTCTTCAGTAACCACTCGGGCCTCGCTGGGAGCATCAGTAGTTGGCATCAAGGAACTTGTAGCAGGAGCGCTTCCACCCATAACAAATGGAAGGTCAGCAAAAGGATCGCTATGATGGCGAAAGAGTTCCTCCATCATCTGCTCATCAAAAACAAGCGTGCTTCCCTACGTTTCATCAAGTGGGGCAGTCGTAGTCTCAGTGGTCGCTTCGGTAATGATGGCCTCCTGCATGTGATGTGATTCTTGAGTGACAGGAGGCGCGATCGGTGCAGCATCGATCACTGGACAAAAGTTAAGGGAACTGTCAGAGTTTAATTCAAGTGATAATTCCGACTTAAGACAGATATGTGGAATGTTCAGAATATCTTCCTCAGTTTGGCTTGTGGAAGGCTGAACAGCTTCAGCAACTTGCTATGTAGCTAGAGACATCTGCGGCTGATCCGGATTGTAGGCAGGAACGGCTTGGGGATCAACCGCAGGCACGAGTTCAGGCTGGGTTGACACGGGAATTTCAAGACTTACGTTGTGGTGTTCAACCACAGAGCTCTCTCCTATTTCCAGGTGCTGGGTGCCGAGTCTCTCCTTCTCATAAGAAATCATTGACTCATGGAGAATCTTCCTTTCATCTTCATTCAGCAGGCGATTCTCGAGCTCGAACTCATCAATAGACTCACCCAGATGCACCGCTTTCTCCTCCTCTACCAATCGGCCCCAGGCGTTATATAAGTGTGTCGGGTAATCATCGAGCCAGGCTAGACCCATGTGCCTCAACACGTTGGCATTGTAAACAACAAGAAGATCTTCAATGTCGGCTTCTAACCTGGACTCAGCCGATTTCACCTTCTCCTCGACCTCAGTCTCCACCTCACGAGCCTTAGCCACTGCTGCATCCCGTTCGCCCCGGAGCAAGATAGCCTGCTCGCACGCCTCCTGGGCTGCGTTATTCACATATCTCTTTCCTTAGCCATGTCAGAGAATTTGGCCTTAAGCTCGTTAAGTTCCTTGACCGCCGCATCCCGTTCGGCGGTGACTATGGTATTTCGATGACCCATCTCCTCCACTAAGGCAACATGTGTCTGCCTCAACCTATCCATCGCCACAGTCGCTTCGTCAGCTTTTTTGGTGGCCTCAATTTCAGATATCCGAGAATACTCGGCCTCGGTGTTGAGCACCTGGATGATTCGGTCCTTTTTAGCGAGTTCAGACTCCATCTTCTCAATAGCTTTGGCCCGCTCAAAGGCCACCTTGGAAGCTTTCTCAGCAGTCTTCACCCACTCTCTATACTGGGTGTAAACGTCATGAATGTAATCAGGCATCGTGTTTTCCACCCCTGACAAAATTCTCCTTAAATGAGGGGGGAAGACGTAGCCGTCGAAGCATATATTCGGGAACTCCTTCCTTAGCTGAGCGATTTTAATGGCCCCTTTCCCCATGGGCTCAGTTGGGACCTGCTCTGCAATTATGGGGGCCACAGGTTTGACTCTCTAGAGATGAGTTTCAGGCCTGGAAGTATGGGAAGACGGTCGTTGTCGCGGAGGCTCTGGTGGGTGTGAAACATGAACAGGAGGTGGAGATGGAATTCTAAGAGGTGGCGAACAAGATCTAGATCGGTGTCTATATTCTCTATCCATGTCCCGCTCGTACCTCTCTTGATTAGAGTATCCGTGATCGCGGTCTCTATCCGAGTCTTTCCTTCGGGAATCATAATAATAAGAAGAAGACTTTCGAGCCGAGCGAAGATTCCCTAACATTGATCCTCTTCCGGACATCGTACCTGAAAGTGAGAAATGAAAGAAAATGTTAGGGATCTACTGGACTGGACGATTTACGATTATGAATCATGTAGTGAAGTGTATGTATGTGCAACCCCCCGACCAACCGGAAATGTCGGCCGCACTCATAGCAAGCGACCCGCTCAGATCAAGAGCATTGTCAAGCTCCTTCATCCCGGTGTCGTGTTGAAACGACACATAATCCGGAATCGGAATATCAGCAAGCCCTTCGAAAGGATTCTCTACTTGTGGGGGAGGAGCCTCCGAAATTTTAATCCCCGGGACGGGCAAAGACATAACCATGGATTTCAATCTCATGGATTTAGAACGCTTATGAGCAACTGCATTGCCTTTTCTCCTTCCTCCTGAATCTTGAAAACTGGAAGAAGGCCCAGCTTGGAGTTCGTTATCAGTGGGCGTTCCCTACAGATCAACTTCTTCAGCTATTACGACTCCGGGCGCTTTACGTTTCACCCGCTTCTTTGAGATCATTCTAAGTGTCCCTTCCAGCCTTATGCTTTGCTTCCATTCAATTAGCCCGACAACTCTCAGGTTTCTGTCGGTCAGAACCAAGTCAATGTTCCTCTCTTCACCCGGAACTGCTTGGAGGATCCGAACTAACTCTCTGAAATATCCACCATCGGGTCGTGAGATTGCGGCTGTAAAAGAAAAGAAGTATGTCAGTTTTGAAAACGATTACTATTATCCCGATAATTCATGAGAAGGACTGCAACACTTACGTCTATCCAACCATCGCCTAGCGAATCCAGGGGGGCATCGAACGTAGAACCATTCCGTTTTAATGTAACTCAGCCTTCCCCAAGACCCCGTTACTATTTGGCAGTTCCTGACCGCTTCCAAGAATTATAAAGAAGGGCTATCTCCGCGGCTCTTGATGTTGAAGAGATATCTAATCTCGATAGGCTTTGGTGGTCGAAAGAGAATTTCCATAAACAGAATGAAAGTGCTATTCAATAAGGCGTATCCGTTGGGGTGTAGCTGGGATGGAGCGATTCCAAGGAATGACAGCATTTCCCTTATGTACTGATTAAATGAAGGAAGTGTTCTCACTTTGCAAGCATGACGATTGAAAGCAGTAAACCCCTCCGGAGGAGCATGCGGTCTATCATCTGGCCCTGGCAGTAATACGTCATCGAGCGACAGACCATGTCTTAAGCATATCCGTCCCAGCATATCTTCGGAAATGCCGGACGGCACAGAGTCTTGTGGACAACAAATGAACCGGGCGCTGGAAACTCGTCCGGTGCTGGATCTATGACTTCGGCCTCGATGATCGATATCTCGATTATTGGAGGAATTAAACTCTGAGCCTCCTGTTGTTGTGAACTTGAAGGTTCCATGACCAACTAGCTTATGAAAAATCATCGTTAAACAGATAATAAACCCGTGCACCCCGCAGTGTGAAGTGTGTGAATATGTTGTGCAGTGCAGTGCTGTATATCACTTGGAAAAGTTCTACAGAGTATGAATAATCATGCAAACAACAAGACTTCGAGACTTAGCTGGAGTGACCATCGTTGCTGACCGTCACAACCATGCCATCCAGACTCTAATGGTCGATCTAAGTTAAAGTTCAGTAAAATTTTAACCAAGTTATAGTTCCATCGACGAGCTTCGAATGATGGTCAAGTATGCAGTTCAACAATTAAGTCCAAATATGCAAGGTTGAAGCTCGTCGGAGTTAGATTTTCGAACGTGCAAAAGGTTTCGAGATTAATCAAGGTTCAATTCGCATCAGCCCAAAGGTTCATTTCGTATCGATCAAAGGCTGTAACTTCGTATCGATCAGTGACAGAGATTTCATATCGATCTGTGTTTATCATTTCGTATCGATCGACTAACCTCCATTTCGTATCAATCCTAAGCTGTCGATTTCGTATCGATCAAACGTCTCCGCCTCGTATCGAATCCCTCAATCGATATGAAATCCAAGGGTAAGGGATTGATACAAAATTCCGAAACGAAATATCGATATGAAACCTCCAGTTAAAACCAACGCCAAATAAAACACCTTCTTCCCCAATCGATCGATACGAAATTCAAAACGACCACTTCCTTCGCATCGCTCCTTACACCTTCTTCCCCATGCAATTAACGTGTCATTACTCCTTCTCGACTCAACGTCGACCAAGTCCCGGCATCTACAGTGACGGAATCGGTGACGACATCGAACGAACCGGCACTAAGATTCGAGTCTCATCATTTTCAGAATGGATTCGCCATCTATTTACCTAAATTCAGATGTTGTTGCGCTGAATTAAGGAATAAGTTGAATCGATTCGAAGGCAATATTTCTTTCTCGAGTTCTTTATCGATACGAAGACAAGGCAGAAAAGTAAAAAGTAAAAAGTGAAAAATGGCTAAGTCCATAGTATTTATATAGACTCGAGTGTGAAGGTAAAAGACGATTCGCATCCCAGTGAACTCAACCGGTAGCTACAGGTCAACCAGCGGATCGAGTCGAAATGTCTATTGGAATCCATCAACTCGAGCCTTCATCGAAGAAAAATTCAAAATGAAGGCTTTTCTGAGCCACCCAAATCCATCGATACGAAGTCCTTATTCGTATCGATCATTTTCAACTATCTCCAATACCCATCGATACGAATTGTCAATTCGTATCCAACGACACAAGGCCCATCGATTCAAAATACCCAACGAGGGCTGTTCTGAAGGCATTAAACTCCATCGATACAAACGTTCGTTTCATATCCATCGAAGCTCATATCCATCGATGCGAAATGTTCATTTCGTATCCATTAATACGATGTATACCGATGCAAAGACAATGAATAAACCTTTCACATTGATTCAGGAGAGGATCGATACGAAGGAACATTCAAAAACAACCCTCGAGCGTTGTTACAATTCGAATCTCGCATCGGTTCAAGAGAGGATCGATACGAGATAAACTGACGACTCGTGAACGTGCAAACGACAACGAGAGTCAGATTAACATATATGCATATATGTCGGACTAATATTCAATTTTTGACATTCACGGGAATTGGATACTAATCTGATAACGATTACAACAACAAACAGCTAATCACAATCAAGTAGTAATCAGTTACAACGATACAGGGTACGACAGTTGGCAATCAACGGTTCACATTACCGAGAAAATCAGTCAAGATTACAACTTTCAGCGAAAAGACGATAACTGTTCGGAATAAAGGTTGCAGCTTTTCAAAGCACGTCATGTTTCCACAAGACGTACTTTGGGGGGAAAATGTTATCCCGCCTTTTGGCAAGGCCGTGACACCAAGAACTTGACTAGAAACCAATGACTGTTTGTCTTAGAGATCGGTTATACGCAAGCTCACAATGGATATCGACGAATTTTTTCCGAGTCCGGATCAAGCTACAATCGACAAGACACGACGAGCAAAGCCATGGAAGTCAGCACTCCAAATCTCAAGTCAATCCGAGTTCATATGCTCAAGTTATGATCGATGCAAGATTGGATGAAAAACAGCCTCGAATTCGAATCCATCAACTAGCCACTGTTCGAATCGAACGAGTTCGAATCCATCGACTGGCCACTGTTCGAATCGATCAAGTTCGAATCCATCAGGGAAAGCATTGTTCAAATCGATAGGCCAATGTCCACTTCGTATCGATCGACTTCGTATCCATCATCAGAGTCTACTTCGTATCGATCGACTTCGTAACCATCACCAGAGTCTACTTGGTATCGATCGACTTCGAATCCATCGATTCACATTGTTCGAATCCATTAGTGGATCACTTTTCGTATCCATCGATTCACACTATTCGAATCCATCAGTGGATCACTGTTCGTATCCATCGATTCACACTGTTCGAATCCATCAGTGGATCACTGTTCGTATCCATCGAGTCAGAGTGCTTCTATCGATACGAACAAGCCAACTTCCATCGATACGAACAAGCCAACTTCCATCAATTCGAACAAGACAAATACTTCGATACGAACACGGCGAAAATCTTGGAACGACTTGATCAACCCGACGAAGAATGTGGATCGATGCGATGAATGCGCGCCACGTCATCACCTGGGCATGCGCAGCCATCGATTCGAACAAGATCGAGTCGAAATGATCGAGTCGAACCAAACAACCTGCCGAAAGTCTTCATTTCGTATCGATCATATTTCGCGATCCACAAGTCCAAATGCTACCAAATTTTCACAGAGGCTTACGTACAAGATGAAGAATGTCCACACCAAGTTTCGACTCCATTGGATGAAATCCTGATCGATACAAAATTCGTTCGTATCGGTCGCGGATCGAGCCAAAACTTCGTGGGCTCGGTTGCGTGGGCCCGCTCACGTGCCAGAAGAAGTCTCCCCAGATCCGGGCGAAATATCAGCCTCATACGCCTATAAATAGACCCCCAGAGCCTACAGAAAAGGGATCTTTGAATTCTCCAACGCCCAGACTTTGTTGGAATCAATTCCATACTCCATTGCTGCTGCTGCTAACGAACTATACTGTTGTAATTCATTGTTATCTGATGTAACCTGCTGCAATCAATTGTAATCATCAAAGAAACATCAATAAAGCGATCAATTTCATAGTGGACGTAGGCAATAAGCCGAACCACTCTAAATTCTTGTGTTTCTATGCATTTTTATCATTTACATATCTGTTTTTGGAGTTTTTGTTAGATAATCCTCTTTTTCCATTTAATTTCTTCATTTTATCTCTTCAAAAACTTTCGAAGAGTGTTGTGCCAATTTTTTGTACAAACAGTTGTCGTATTTCATAAGAGATAAATGTGTATTAGTGGTTGTGTTATAGTTTGATGGTTTATATTGTGCTAATTAATAGCACAAATATACCATACTTATGATAAGCACATCAACTAATTACACTAATGACAAGAAAAGAGAGATCATAACTTCATTTTGTTGATTTATGTGATCTAGAGAGTGGAAATTGCCTTCACACTCTCATATTTTTATCAATTTTCTCTTGCTAGTTTTCTACATTTTTAGCTAAACACATTTTCAACTTTAGTTAATTTGATTGAATAGAGATTTAAAATCATCAACCCTGTGGATCGACCCGTATTTGCCACGTACTACAAGTGTACGCCGTGCGCTTGCGGTAATTTTTAATTTAAATTCGTTCGACGGTTTTCTAAACCGATAGAATTTCCGTCGACGAACAAGTTTTTTGGCGCCGTTTCCGGGGAATTGATTCGATTTTGATTTTCTATTCTTTGAATTATTTTCTTTTCATTTTATTTGTGTGTTTGTTAGCATTTAAAAAAAAGAGTTTGTTTGATTTTTGATTGCATTTTGGTTTTGTGTGTGTTGTTTGCTAGTTTTTTTGCATTTGAATTTGCATAAAAAATTATACACAATTGCAATTTAAAAAAATTAATTCCATTTCATTTTCAAGTGCATTTTCAATTTACATTCCATTTACAATTCTAAAAAAATCTGTTACAGTTCACTGTTGCATTCACTTCTGACTTCTCTGTTTTCTGTTTGCATTTAGCTGCTCCTCACCCCATTACACTACACTGCCATCCTCTCTTCAAACTGCACTTCTACAACTCTGTCCAAACCTCACTTCTTGCCAACAAACTTCACTGCTCCACAACATCTCCTCTGCTCAAACAACCCACAACAACCACTAGCTCTTCACAGTGCAACATCCCCTACAGTTACTGATCTCCTTACTTCTACCAGAGAACCACCAAAACTTCACCCCTGTTTTCACAAACGATCATCCATCATACGACCATCTTCATTACATACTGCCACCATACTGTTACAATCATCAACTTCTTATACATCCACCCATCACAGCCATCACAACTCACTGCCCTGACCACCAAGCAACACAATACATACTCCACAACATTAGACTACAACATCAAACCGGTGCACAAACTTCAACACTACAACAGCCTTCAACAGACTCCTCTGTTCGTTCACTGACCACCATTCAACACTACAAGATACATCACATACCAGACAACCAGTCTCCAATAGTCTACTAGTCTCCAACAGTCTACCAGTCTCCACCATTCGACCGCAGCAAACCCCATACTCCTCTGCACATTAGCAAATAACTCCAAGTTCAACACAACTGCAAACAAACTCCATTCCCATTGCTAGCACTTCTTCACATCCATACAATCAACCACAACCTCATATCAGTGAAACCGCCTCACGTCTTCACATCCATCATCTTCTGCCTATATCACCCTTCAGCAAACTCCCCTGTACCAACCACCAGGAACCTCTCACATTTCAACCACTCAACCACTTCACCGCAGTCAAACAACATAAGCAAAATAAACAACATCCACTGTCATATTGCAATCATTCCATTTCATTTGCATCTGCCCCCTACTTACACTATCAAACACTCACCACATCACTCCATAACCATATCAACAATAAACTGCAAAAACATTTCACCACTGCCTGTTCCACAGTCATCACCATTCACGCTACATCTCTGTCTGCACAGTTCATCTTTGCCTAGTCACTCTAGCCATAGTTCACCCACTGATACATTGCAACTGTGCATCATTGAAATCCTCCACCACAACTTGATCATCACATCACCCACCAGTTAACTAAAACATTGCCACTTCTCCACTTGCCCAAACTTCCTTACAGCAGCAACACCCAAAACCACAAGACCATCAATCTTCATACATTCTCACACACCCCATCCACAACATCACATAGTTTAACAACCTTCTCCACCTCCATTCGGCTTCCTCAATAATCCAACCTTCAACCTGCACCAAAACAATGTACCACCCAAATTTTCACAACAATCGAACCCCTGAAACAATTCATAGCAGCCGCGAGCATCGAATCACCTCCCGCCTCCAACTTGCAGTCGCCGCCATCAATAACCCAATCGAAACCATAACCTTCACCTGACAATCACTACAATCAAATTCAATATACAACCAAACCCACCTGTCGTGACTCCAAATCTTGAACCAAATCAGCCAACTTCACCACTACAACACGCGGCACCTATTCCAGCTACAAAATTGAACAACCAAATCGCCTTCACATAAATTGCCTCGAATCTCCTCCAACCTTCAACCACTTGGCACACCCGGTCGAGCAACCCAAATCATCGACTTCAATTCGACCACCACGCTGCTTCCTCACCTTCAAACGACATAGCGATTTCTATATCTAATTTGTATTTCATTTTTTTACAGAATCGCAATTTTTTTTATTTGACTGTCGAATTTTTGTTTTGAAACAGGGAACAGAAACGAGTTTTGTTGGTAGGAAAGTCCTATAGGCCGGGTGGGTTTTGATTAGCGGGTCGAGTTGGTTTCGAGAGAATTGTTTTCATTTTTCCTTGGTTTTAAATGTTGAGTTTTTCTTTTTTGTTTCACTCTTATCTTTAAAAAAACGAAACAAAAACAAAACAAAACAATTTTTTTTAAGTAAAACTTCACTTTTAAGTTTCCTTTTCAAAAAAAAGTATATATATATTTTGTTTTTATTTCAGGTTGCCAAAGCAGAATTGCAGAAGGAGCAGAAGTGCTTGCTAAAATAAATTGCTTGCATGCTGAGCTTGCCAAAAAAAAACTGCTTGCTTATTTATAATTCTCTTTATTTGCCTTGCATTGTATATATCTATTGTTTTTGTTTGTCTTGCATTGTTGTTTACTTGTATTAAAAAAAATATTCAAAAAAACCAAAAAAAAAACAAACAAAAACAAAATCCATTCGTAGTTGCATTGTTAATACACGTTTAATTTCTGCTTTGCATTTCATCCTAGATTTTGAATAATAATAACGATTAGACATCAATAACTTTTAATTGTATACTGACAAGTTGTCTTCTTTGAACAATTTAATTTCTTGGTGTCTAGGCTACGACAGAGAAATAACCATTTATAAATATTACTGTGATTCGTAAATATTATAGTGGTTGTTCCTCTGAAGGTACTTAAATCTTCGGTTGCATTGCTACGGTGATTCGTGGTGCACCGATAAATCATGTCCGTTACCTGGCTGAGAACTATCTTACTGAACTAAGACAACGTGTAATTATACAATTTTGGGTTAACTTAGGATAAATCATTTGTAATTAATCCTTGCATTCATTTAGTTGCATTAGTTCCTGCATATTTAAAAAAAAATTCAAAATCCAAAATTAATTTTTTTTTGTATATATTCCTTTTCCTTTGAAATTTTTAAATCCTTTTTCTTTGAAATTTTAAAAATCGAAAAAAGATTTAGAAAAAAAACCAAAATCCAAAAAAAAAAATTAAAACCTTCTCAAAAATAAAGAAAAAATTTAAAAACCAAAAAACAAATCAAAAATCAATTTCCCTTTTGAAAAATAAATTTTATTTGTAAATATTTTTCCTTTACAAAAAAAAACCAAAACATTCTTGAAAATGTCCGAGTTTCCCCACTTACGTGAAATTTACAATAGTTGTGAAAATCAATATAATACATATGATTTCACTCCAAATTCGTATGGATATTTTAACAACAACTATTGCTTAAATGATTCAAACTTTGAACCACAAAATTTTCAAAACAATGACCAACTCTCAAGTCTTGAAAATAGCATTTCATCTCTACTTGAAATCTCTACACAACAAAATCAAATGGTAAATGATTTGTGTAATTCATATTTGGGCAATGATTCAAATCAAAGTTTTCAAAATAATTAAAATTTGAATTCACTTCAAAATTCAAATGATTTCAAGTATAACCCATGCCAATTCAATTTTGAACTCCAAAATGAATTTCAAAATCAAAACGAAAATGTGATCCACTTTTCAAATAATTTTGGCAATGGGAATAATCTCGACAATGATGCAAGTGAAAATTTTTGTTCTCAACAAATCCAAATCGAAAACCCTTAAGCTAATAATTATAATTTGGATTTTGTTGAACAAATGAACGAAATTTACGATGATCACACGGATTCGTCATTTGAAACTTATATGAAACAACGTAAACAACAAAACCAAATCCCAACGTGTGACGAGTTAAGTAATAATCCATCTTTTACCCAAATCTACGATTTTCAAATAACAACTTTTGAAATTGAAATTAACAATCTTAGTAAAGTTGTTGAAAACACGGTATTTGAGTTGGATTTCAATTCTTTTGAGGGTGTGAAACCAAATTTAAATTTTGATCTTCCTTTTCTCGATTCCAAAATTTTGAATACAACAACTTTGGATTTTGAACTTGAGATACGCAATGAAGTTGTTAATAATCCAACAAAGGAAGACGAATTTAATGAACACGAATTCTTTGGACTTTTTGAAAACGAGTTATCGAAATCTGATGGGGAAGATTTAAAATACCATTTTGGTTTTGAAATCAACAATTTTGAAGAAGTTTACAATGATAAATTTCAATTTCAATTTGGTGAAAATAAACTTGAACTTCAATCAATCGTTTTATCAACCCTGAAAATCATCGAAAAAGAAACAACTCGTAAGGTTTTTAATAAAATGACATTCGTTTTCCCAAATCCGCATTCAATTTCGAAATCATTTATGGTTTGGTTTTTCGAGCTTAAGCTGTGTCTCGTATACTTGACGAGACAAATGAATCGGTCTTTGGAAGACCGTTTCATTTACTTCTTGACGATATACTTTCTGAAATCTTGTAAATAAAAATCTTTTCGTTTTCATGTAAATATAGGTCATCTTTTTATTTTTTTATTTTTCTCCTTCCACTTGGGTTGACTGTGGGGACACAGTCAAAATCAAGTGTGGGGGGAGACTCATCATCATTTTTCAATTTTCATGGTTTATTTTTGCTTTTTCTTTTTTTATAAAAAAAAACTCAAAAAAAATTTAAAAATTTAAAAAATCCGAAAGCAAATTTTCTTTTGATTTATTTTTAAAGAAGCACTATGGTTTTGGTTTATTAAATTGAAATTTTTGAAATTTAATTTGTCTTAACAAAATCAAAATTGAAGTTTGATTACAAATAAAAATGGTTTAACTAGTATAAAGGAATATTCATACGTGATAATTATGAATTATATCCTAATTGAAAATCTTTGTTTTAAAAAGTGGTTGATTTAAAAGTAAAGGATATAGCATTTTTTTGTCTTCTAAGTTAAATGATGCTAAGATGATTTTGCGAAACTCTCTCCCTAAAAAAACAAAAACATTTTTTTTGTATATATGTATATATTTTCTTAATAAACACCTAGAGTCATGTGTTCACTCGCCATGCTCTGTACCCTTCTCACGTAAGCCCGAAAGGCAGTGCACGATTGGTATATCTGGCCTCAGTTTATCTGAGTTTGGTGTGTATATAAAATTATTTTACTAATAACGCCTACAGTCAATAAGTGTTCACACTTGTGTGTTCACTCGCCACGCTCTGTATTTCGCTCACATCAGTTTGCAAGGCAGTGCATGGGTAATATATCTGGCCTCAGTTTATCTGAGTTAGGCATATGTAAATATTGATAATATCAAATCTAGATCTGGAGATTAGGGTTTCTCCCTTTTCTCCAATTTTCTTTCGATTTTTTCAAGTAATCTTGCTTTTCTCTGCTTATTTCTATTTTCTGTCTTCACTTCTATCTCCTCAAACCTGGACGACATAGTTAAATCATGGGATCTTTGTGGGATGATGAAGGCTGGGAGGAGGTGAGAAGGAAAAGGGGCAAGGCTCCAGCGTCTTTGGGACCTGAACAAAGGCTCAACCTAGGAGGGCAAAGACCGAGCAGATCTGGGGCTATTCCAGATCGGAACACTGGGAGGAGGGTGCAGGCGGATCATGCTGGGCGGACATCTACAAAATTTTTGAAAACAACAAAGCAGAAAGTATTGCTGCTAGGAAGCAACCCGAAAATCAAATTCACTATCTCAGAGAACGCCAAAAAAAATTCATACAGTGAGGCAGTGAAAGCAGGAGCGGTAGGAGATTTAGGAAACCTAGATCTAGAGTTTATTGAGCATAAAGTAGCGGATGGTAAAAGGATTGGTACCCTTTCTTCTGAAGCTATCAAAGAAGCAGAGGGAGGCTGGGATTTATGTATATTATTGTATGTGGTTGGGTATAAACCATGGCTTAGAACTTTTGAGGGATATGCCAACAGGGTTTGGGCTACAAAGAAGCCGTTTTCAGTTCACTCAAGAAATAATGGATTCTTTGTAGTGAGATTTGGCTCTGAGGAGGATTGCAACAAGATTTTGAAATCAGGTCCTTGGTTTATGGACCGGAACTTGATCATCATGAAGCGACTGTCCCCAGACATGAGAACAGATAGAGATCTACTTACATCCTTGCCTATGTGGGTCAGACTTCCTGGTTTAAGTTTTAAGTTATGGGGCAATAAGGCAATTAGCGCACTAACAAGTACCATTGGAGTTCCCATAAAGATGGACGAGGCCACGAAAAATAAATCTAGATTAGCCTACGCTAGAGTTTTGGTTGAGGTTAATGTTACTTATGGTATGCCTAACACCATTGAAGGCATGGATGACAATGGGAGGAGTTCACTCAGGAAGTGGAATATGAGAACCCTCCTCCCATATATGGCAAGTGCGTGTGTTTCGGACACGTAACTGACGAATGCCCAATGACCAAGTCTTGGGTTCCTAAACTGACCCAAGCTGTCAACTCTGATAAGGAAAGTCCTGTGGATCCAAGTCTTGCAGGTCGTGCGGAAATTGTAAGGGAGGAAGGCGGAATTGAGATTTCTAATGATCTCGAAAAGCAGTTGAATGATGGTTGTCCCACTGATTCCCTTAATTCTGAATTACTACACGATGGTCATTTGTCTAATGGAGAAATCAGGAATTTTGTGGCGGAGGCCTCATGTGGTGATGGTATGATCGAAATCTTACAGCCAGAAGTGCATCAAGAAAATCAAAACCTAATTGTTGACTGCCCACCTATTGATGGGTCTCGGGATAGGTACCAGATAGCTTCTAATGGGCTGGAGACAGAAATTAGGGGAAAGTCCATTTCAGAACAAAAGCAAACAGAAGTTTTACCCTCGGATCAGATTTTAGAAAGAGTTGCATCCTCAGAAGAGCGCGGTGAGGGGGCAATCTCAGAAGCACCAGAGTCAGAACCTGTTACTCTTACTGAAGTAGGAGTCAGTGAAGATTGCTTCACTGTTCCTCTGGCCAGGTCGGAAGTTACTCCTGATCAAGGAACCAGTGAGCCATTCATTCCTATGTCTCCAACTACCCCGGGAGCCAGAGATCCGAGAACATCACCTCCGAAGTCACCTTCGACCCACATAACTATTCTCAAACGCCCTTCGTCATCATCGGATTCTCCTTCTTTTCCAAACTCTTTATTTTCTAACGATGTATTTATTGATGATTGTATAATTAAAAATGTAAATTTTAGGAGAGGCACTGAACCTTGTATTGACTTACAGGTGCAAGATAATCTGGATCAGGATACAGGAACGACATAAGTGGTTGAGGAACAGAATACTTATGATAATGCAGACCCAGTTCAGGAGGTATTTGTGGAGCAACCTCTTCCTAAGCCTCAAGATATAGAGTTTGAGAATATTCAGAAGGATAAGCTTGTTCGTAAGAATCCCAAGTGGGTTCAGATGCTAGGCATTCCTACGGAAGACAAAGGGGAGTCCTCCAGTAGTAGGTCGTTGAGGACCCGCAATAACAAGGTTACATAATGTCAGTAGCTTGCTGGAATGTTAGAGGGTTTCATAACCCCAACAGAATGGGAGAAGTGAGAAAACTCATTGATAAGTATAAAATAAGTTGTTTCGGTGTTTTGGAAAATAAGCTGCTGTTTTCGGATATATTGAAGCTGGAAAGAGCGTTGGATGACAGATGGAAAATAATAAGTAACGTCTCTTGTTATTTTAAGTGCAGGATTATGGTTCTCATTGACGGAGATTCTTGGGATTTCAACTATATTAGTATGAGTGATCAACACATTACTATTGAATTGATCAATACCTCGAAATTCAAATGTAATCTAACCTTTGTCTACGCTCATAATTTTGTTGAATTCAGGAAAAGATTATGGAAGAATTTACAGGAGGATGCTATCAATATTTACAGACCATGGTTGGTTCTTGGGGACTTTAATTGCATTCGTAGTCCCTCAGAAAGAAAGGGAGGTAACCCAGTGACATTTGGTAACTTGTTTGAATTAGATGATATGTCTAACTATACTAGTCTTAATGAGATCAATATTAAAGGTTATGAATTTTCTTGGTGGTCTGGTCCGAGTCGAAACATATTTTCTAAAATTGACAGGGTTTTTGCAAACCTAGATTGGATCAACTTATTCACAGACTTATCGGCTGAATATTTGCCTCCTTCTGTGAGCGATCATAATGACGTCCTCGTCTCGCTTTTTACTAAGCCTAGGGACAAGAACAGACCTTTCAGATATATGAACCATTGGTCTTTATGCGATCAATTCTTTCCTCTGATCGAGAAACACTGGATTTCTAATCATACAGACAGACCTTTGTATCAAATCATTAGTATTCTCAAGAATATCAAGAGAGAGCTTAAGAGTTGGAGTGCTAAATCACGTAATATCAAACAAGAGGTTAATGTTCAGAGAGATAATTGTTCAAGACTTCAGAAACTTCTGGAAAAAACACATGATCACAATTTAGCTATGGAATTTCAAAATGCCAAGATAAATCTGGATTTAGCACTCAAGAAAGAATTTCTGGATGCCAAACAAAAGGCTAAATGTGAATGGTTGATGATGGGTGACGAGGCTTCTTCTTTTTTCTATGCTAAAATGTCTAGTAAAAGAAGTAGAAAGCGTTTGACCAACATTGTTGTCGATGGAAAGGTGGTTTTGGAAGATAAGTTTGTTGAATCGGCTATTGCTTTCTACAAACGAATCTTTAACCTTCCCTTATGTGAACATTTCCCTGAAGTTATTTGTAAATCGATTATTACTGATTACGGTGCTAATTTTTTGAACGATGGTATATCTTTGGAAGAAATTAAATTTGCTCTGTGGGATATTAAAGATACTATCTCTCCAGGTCCGGACGGTTTTAACTCGCTGTTTTTTAAAACTCATTGGAATCTTTTGAAAGACTTAATTTTCAAAGCTCTGAACGATATTTTTCAAAAGGGTCTTATAATCAACGAGTGGAATCATACGTTCATACACTTGATTCCAAAAAAAGACCATTCCACATGTATTCTAGATTTTAGATCCATTGCCTGTTGTAATACTTTATATAAGGTTTTCACCAAAATCCTGTGTAACAGACTGGGTCCTTTTTTGGATAAGTTGGTGTCCCCGAATCAGACGACATTTATTAAAGGAAGATCAATAGGGGATGGAATTTTGTTTTCTCATGAAATTATCAGGGGTCTCGGAAGAAAGGATAACAAATATATGTGTATCAAAGTTGATTTAAAGAAAGCATATGATTCGATTAATCGATCTTTTGTTATACATATGTTAATAAGCTTGGGTTTCCCAGACAAATGGGTGAAAATTATTGAAAACATTATTAAGACTCCTGTGTTTTCTGTCATTGCAAACGGAGAAGCACACGGCTATTTCAAGAGTTCTAATGGGCTTAGACAAGGCGACCCGCTTTCCCCTATACTTTTCACCTTGGTTATGAAATATTTTACGTTATTGATGGATGAAAAAGTCAGGGTTGGTCTTATTTCCCCAGTTATAGACTTTGATAATAAGTTGACTCACCTTATTTACGCTGACGACATCATTGTTTTTACTAAAGCCAATGCCCAAACTGCAATTGCTATTAGTGATGTTTTTAAGACCATGAAGAGGGTTACTGGCTTGGAGTTAAGTTTTGAGAAATCTAACGTTTTCTTTGGGAAAGGGGTGGATTGTTGTACTGATATTAGTATGATCCTCAATATTCAGCAATCGGATCTCCCTATAAGGTATTTGGGTATTCCTTTGTCTAGTGCTAATTTGAGGAATAAGGATTGTTCTCCTTTAATAGAGAAGATCAAGTTAAGGATTGGTAGATGGGAAACAAGAATGCTTAGCTTAGCTGGGTGACTTGAACTTATTAAATCTACCATTTACCCCATAATATAATTCTGGATGCAATGCTTTTGTCTCCCAGCCTCTACAGTTCAAAAATTTAAACACTTGATTCTGAACTTTCTTTGGAAAAGTCGCAGCAGTAAGATTCCTTGGGAGGTTTTGTGTAGGCAAAAAGAAGAAGGAGGAATGGGATTGAGAAATTTAGAAGAGATGAACCGAGCGTTATATATCAAACTGATATGGAAAGTAATCAATTCAGAAGGAATTTGGGCGGAACTCATGCATTGTAAATATATTGGTCATAAAAGTTTTTGGGAAATTAACCAGCGATCGGACGACTCGGGAGTGTGGAAATTCATTTTGAAGAATAGACATGAAGCTTTTAATTGCCTTTCTCTTAACATTGTAGACGGTAAAACTACTTCTCTATGGTATGATCCATGGCTAAATGGAAGTACTATTATGGAACGTATTGGTAGAGACACAGCATTCAGAACTGGTACGGAAAATTTGTCTCTCAACAGGATTTTAAGAAATGGTGAGTGAAAGTGGGATTCGTATAGTTTTTTATTTCAAATACATGCAGAAATTGAAGGTATCAAGATTCACAAGAATAGGGAGAGGGATTTCTGGTCTTGGAAGTGTTCTAAGGATGGTTTGTACCAGTTTAAGAAAGTTTGGAACATGGTTAGATCCAGTTTTGAAATTAAGTACTGGGCGTCTTTGGTCTGGAACAAAATTCACGTTCCTAAAATGGCGGTATGCCTGTTTAAATCCATTAATGACTATCTATTGACAAAAGAAAGATTACTTCAGAAGTAGATAGTCGTGGACCATAATTGCGTCTTTTGTAATAATCACATTGAAAATATAGACCATCTATTTTTTCAATGTAATTTTACAAAAAACGTTTGGCTTTGGAGCTGTAAATTTTTTTTTCAAACGTCGAAAAGTCTATTCTCTTTCTCTTTGAAAGATGATTTACAGAAAATTGTTTCTATCTCTAGCTAAAAAGTCTCAATTCAGACTTGTTCCAACTACCTCTTTCTGTTTGTGTTTGGCATATTTGGAAAGAAGGAACGATAGGATTTTTCAGAATCGTTTCACTGAAAGGTCACAGATTTGTACCAAAATTTTCCAGACTATGAATATCAGAATGGAAAAATCAAAACATATTAAGAACATTACTGGCATGAATGAAGCAATAGCATTGAAATGGGGATATACCTCCCAACGCTGAATTGGGGCATCATCTGCTTTATCATAAGTATTGTTCTTCTGCCATCTTCCTGTTTCTTTGTTTCTTGGCTCTAGGTTTCGCGAACCTGTATTATTTACAGTGTCCTCACCTCCTCTCACTTAAATTACATAATAATTTACAATTAACAATAATTATTGAATTAGTTTATAAGGTTGCAGTTTTGCAGGTTGCTCCGAGTGCTTGTATTCACGTCCTGGTCACAAAAGAGTTTTTAGCTTGAGTTATGAGATTTATTTTGAAGGTCTTTTCAGATTTTATACCTATCTTTCCAATTCTGGAGGGATCTAACATCCTTGGCTTGCTGTCATCCTCCGATTCATGATTGCAGTCTCGATATCCCTAGATTTCCATTTATTACAGATCTGGAAGCAGATTCAAAGGAAATTATTTCACATAAAGCTTAAAGAAGTTTCCTTTTTGGGTATTAGAGACTTATCTTGTTAAGATCTTCTCTGTTCTTCATGAGGAAGTGTTGGTTTCTAGATTTACTTCCATCGTTTTGATAGTAGCTTAGATCTGGAAGCAGAAGACGAGGTTTCGAGCAATAGTCGACCTTGAAGTGATTTAGGTTGCTCCGAGTGCTCGTAATCACGTCCTGGTCACAAAAGAAGTTTTAGACTGAAGTTATGAGTTTTATTTAGAAGGTTTTCTCAGATCTTATACCTGTCTTGTCAGTTCTGGTTGGATCGAAGATCTCTTGTTAGTTGTTGTCCTTCGATTCCTTGTTGTTGTTCATCTCCTCAGTTTCATAGGATATATGTTAGTTTTACATTCAAAGCTTAAAGACTTCTCCTTTTTAGGTGTTAGAGACTTATCTGCTAAGATCTGTATAGTTCTTCACGAGGAAGTGCTGGTTTCTGGATTTGATTTGATAGAAGCTCCGATCTGCAAGTAGCAGAGGATGCCTCGAGTACCAGTCGACCTTCGATAGTTGCTTCGATCTTGTAGTAATTTAGATTGTGTTTCTCGTTCTTCCTTGCTCGCCGCCATTTTTGTTCTTTTTTATTTTTTCTTTCGAGATGAGTAAATGAAGTATATGAAGTGTCGTATTGCCTTTTCTGCTTTGAGAACAGTCTCAAAGTTTCTGGCATTTGCTCTTTGCTTGGTGGGCTTTGGGCCGATAGTGTTGAACGATTAGTTCGGGTCTGTCTTGTTTGTTTAGAAGCTGGCTTGCTTTGCTTTGGTCTTGCATTTTGGCTCTTGTAAATATTTTGCTTATAGTTCCTCTTTAATAGAAAAGTTTGAACCCATATTCAAAAAAAAATTGCTAATATCAACAAATATTGTCAAAAGAAAAAAATGGAGAGAGTAAGCAATTGAAATCCAAGCACTATTTTAACTTATTCGATTTGAATTGTTATTGAAAAGAAATAAAATTACCACTTTGATAAACTTTGATAATCAACTAAGGATCCATTTTATAATTACACTTTGTTATCAACCGAAACAACGAGTTAAACTATATTCTATTTGATTATGATAACTTAACTTTTGTTGGAAATTTTGAAGAGTAAATGACTTAAATTTCAAGATAATAACCAAACCTATATTTAACTTATTTGTGTTAATTTAAAAGTAAATATTTCCAAAAACTCGCATTCATCTCTTTGTAAATAAACCTTGCATTTTGTAAATATTTTCATCCTGCATTTGGATTGTGTGGGTAGTATCCGTTGAAAACCCTCACGAGGCAACACTCGTCCTACTCGGGACACCCAGAGGTTTAACGGCTTGTTGCATACGCTCAATGCAATCATGCTCCCTACGAAAATGGATTTATCTTAGTTTTTTTTCCTTTATTCGAGGACGAATAAAAAGATAAGTGTGGGGGTATTTGATGTGCACGTAAATGTGCATATTTTTACCACCATATTTAATCTATTTAAATTAAATAAATGATCATATTGGGTATTTTAAATTGTTTAAACCAAAAATCAAATTATTTGAAATTGTCACATATTCATCTTCATATAGGGGCAAAATGGTCATTTTTATGCATTTATTAAATTGTGAAAATTTACTTGGAATTTTCTATGTTGTTTTGTAGGAAATTTGGTGAATTTTACAAGTTGTTACATGATGATATATGCATGCACAAGAGTGAAGAGAACAAATGAAGATTGAAATAATTCAAAGTGAAGATAATGGAGGACCCCACCTACCCACCTACCTTAATGTACAAATTAAAGGCTAATGCAAATGCTTATGGAATTAATGGCTTCATGTACACTTAAATGATGATTAGTAGAAGCTAATGATTACTTGGCCTACACACTTTCTCAAGGGTATTTTGGGCATTCCCCAAAAATATGAATTAGGGTTTAACACATGTATAAGTACCCCTTATGTTTCATGTAACCCTCCTCTCTCTTAGTCTCTCTTTAGTTTAGTTTAGGCTCACAAATAAACAAGCTCTTCTCTTTCTCTTTTCATAGCTACTTAGCCATTTTTATCTTCATGTAATTTTTCTTTTTTATGCAATTTAATACATGATCTTCTCCTTTTCTTGTTTATTTCCTTTCATGTTGTAGTGTATATCTCTTTTATTTTATGCAATTAGAATAGTTTTCCTTACATTTTTTTCTCTTTTTCCTCTTGTTAGTTTCATGTTGCTTTCTACATTTGTTCATATGATAACAAATATGAGAGGCTAATCCCTACAATTTAGGGGTAATGAAGCTCTCTAGTATGTAGATGCAACATTTTGATGTTTATGCTCTCTTTTTGTGCTTAATATGAAGTGGTTTAACTTGTTGTTTTTGATGTGAATTTGATAGCCTATATTGTTGACAACAATTAGGCTATGCTTAAACAATCACAAACAATGATTACCTCTTCATCTACATATGATGATGGTAATGAAGTGATTGTTGAAATTAAAATTTGATGACCTATATTTCTAAACAATAGTTAATAGGTCATGCTTAAAATATATTTTGCTTTCAACTTTGTTGTCATATTTCATAAGAGATAAATGTGTATTAGTTGTTGTGTTATAGTTTGATGGTTTATATTGTGCTAATTAATAGCACAAATATACCATACTTATTATAAGCACAACAACTAATTACACTAATGACAAGAAAAGAGAGATCATAACTTCATTTTGTTGATTTATGTGATCTAGAGAGTGGAAATTGCCTCTAAATTGCCTTCACACTTTCATATTTTTATCAATTTTCTCTTGCTAGTTTTCTACATTTTTAGCTAATCACATTTTCAACTTTGGTTAATTTGATTGAATAGAGATTTAAAATCATCAATTCCCTGCGGATCGACCCGTATTCGCCACGTACTACAAGTGTACGTCGTGCGCTTGTGGTAATTTTTAATTTAAATTCGTTTGACGGTTTTCTAAACCGATAGAATTTCCATCGACGAACAGATGCCGAGATCATGCCCCCGCCTTGAGACCGACCACCGAAAAGTAAAGGCTCAAAGAGGAAAGGTAGTGGCGGCTCCTGCGGGTCTACACCGAAAAGGAAGCCGAGGAAGAAAAAAGAGTAGACATGCTTCCTCGGTTTATTTTGAATTTCATATTGTCGGTCGTGTATAGATGCGGGTTCGGCCCCTGCTAGTAGGAATTTTTTGGAACAAACTTGTACATGAATTTCTTTTACAAATAGTAGGAATGAAACTCTTCTTTTTTGGCTTCTTCTCAGTTATTGTGTATTTACTTAAGTGTTTCAATGTCTGAAGTGCACTTGTGAAGTTTCAGCTTCCGAGTCAAGTTGGTTTTTATGCGCCAGGTTTGAAGACTGTGGACACGATTCATGACTAGGAAATGAGTTGAATTTTGATGTTGCACTGCTTCAGTCAATGGTCGACACTTAAGTTCTGCCCCCCAGTCTTGGGGGTGAGTTGTAGAACATCGGCCAGCGATTTCATCTCACTTATAACATGTTGAGTCTGGTACCGCTGAATGGATGTTTGAGACAAGCAGAAATTGAGTGGTTTATCCACACTTGTTTGACTATCGATGATCATATCCGCACTCCGGGGATTCTCATTTGTTTTCTGGCGGTTGGTCATGCCGGCTTAAGATTTAACTACATGTCCGCGCTCTGGGGACTCGGAATCGACATTTATACTCCGACTCGCACTCTGAGAGTTCAGAGTTGGTATTTATACTCCAATTCGCGCTCTGGGAATTTGGAGTTGATGTTTATACTCTGTTTCGCAATCTGGGACTCCGGAGTTGGCGTTTATTCTTCAATTCACACTCTGGGAATTTGGAGTTAATGTTTATACTCCGACTCGCACTCTGGGAGTTCGGAGTTGACGTTTATACTCTAATTCGCACTCTGGGAATTTGGAGTTAATGTTTATACTCCGACACACTCTGAGAGTTCGGAGTTGGTAAACAGGCGATCAGTCACATCTGCTGTATGTTTTTGGATTTCGCTCGCACTTTGGGAACGAAAGGTGTCTTAGGATCGTGGATGGTCAGATCACATCCACCCTGAGTTAACAAGTGAGGTCGTTAGATGGACGGGTCCACCCTCGTCAAACTTGGTTCGGACACGGACGAAGTCGTTGGGTGGACGGATCCACCCTCTTCGTAGACGTATTTGTAAGTTTATACTCCAGTCCGCACTTTGGGAATCTGGAGTTGAGTGAAGGATTGTCATGTATCAATCCTTTTTTGACTTGGGTGTGATGGCTTGTCCCCGAGCTTGGGTCTTAATTAGCGAGTGACCGGTTGCATCACAGTCACTCCCTATTTGAATAAATCCCACCGTATGGTGGAACTTAGCTCTCCATGCATGGTGATGTTCATATGAAGTATTTCAAGTAAATCACAGCTCTGGCTTGAAGAGATTGCATTTTATTGCTGAAATAAGAAAATATGGCAAAGTCAGCTGCCTTATTACAAATTCTAATTTCGAAATGCAGAAACAAATTGCAAAATGGAAAATAAACTAAACGAATAAACATAGCCTGTTATGTGTAGCAGCGACGAAGACTCTCGTTGTTCCAGGCTCTTGGCAGAGTAAGACCGTCGACGGTCGATAATTTGAATGTGCCATCTCCGAGCCTTCGTTCAATAACATACGGTCCTTCCCATGTTGGCTTCATATGTAAAGGGACCAGATAGATTCTTTTCAGGACGAGATCGCCTAGTTCAAAGGTTCGCGGGCGGACCTTGGCGTTGTACAATCGGGCGACTCGGCTTCGATACGTGGCTGCCCTCAAATCAGCCTCTTCACGCTTCTCATCTAGTAAATCGAGAGATTCAGCAAGTAATATAGCATTTGTCTTCGGATCATAGTATGTCACACGATGAGAAGGTACTTCTAGCTCGACTGGAATAACAGCTTCTGAACCATAAGAGAGAGAGAATGGAGTGTGACCGGTCGCGGACTTGTGGGTCGTTCGGTAAGCCCATAAAGCCATAGGAAGTTCATCGACCCACTTGCCCCCGACCTTTTCCAGTCGTTTTTTCAAAATGGATTTTGTAACTTTATTGACCGCTTCGGCCTATCCGTTCGCTTGAGGGTGTGCAACTGCAGAGAATTTCTTTTGAATGTGAAACCGTTTGCAGAAATCTTTAAATTCAACACTGTCGAATTGGGTTCCGTTATCAGTAATAATGGTGTGTGGGAGACCGAATCGACAGATAATGTTGCGGACTACAAAGTTGATCACTTTTTTCGTCGTTATGGTAGCAAGAGGTTCAGCTTCAGCCCACTTTGTAAAATAATCAGTTGCGACGATGGCGTATTTCGCACCACCTTTTGCCAGAGGTAGAGTACCAATGATGTCGATGCCCTATATTGAAAACGGCCATGGGTTGACCAATTGCATTATCTCGATAGGTGGGGCTCTAGGAATTCGAGCAAGCTTTTGACATTTATCAAATTTCTTTGCATAATCCGACGCATCGTGATTCACAGTCGGCCAGTAATATCCGTATCGAAGTATCTTCTTGGCCAGTGCTTGCCCCTCGGTGTGATCGCCACATTCTCCCTCGTGTACGTCGTGTAATACTCGTTTAAATTCATCATGAGCGATACACCGGAGTAAAGGAACAGAGTACCCTCTTCTGTACATGACTCCATTCTGGTTGGTGAATCGTTAGGCCTTCCGAAGGACTTGTCTCTTTTCGCTCTTGCGCTCCGGCAGGGTTCCGTGCTCAAGGTAATTTCTGAATGGAGTCATCCATTACTCCTTATCGGGAACGGCTTCACATACCCAATCTATTTCCGCCCGGTCAATGCTTGGGGAAGTTAACGTCTCTACTGGAACGAGTCCCATTTGCTGAGCTTCACCGGTGTTGGCTAACTTCGCCAATGAATCGGATTTCTGATTGCGTTATCGAGGTATACAATAAATGGCATAATAATCAAACTGATCCAGTATTTCTTGAACTCGAGCTAAGTAGGCAGCCAGCCTTCGATCTCTCGCTTGATATTCTCCCGGAACTTGACACACAACTAATTGTGAATCACAATAAATTTCCACAGCGATAATTCTCAAATCTCTGGCGAGCTTCAATCTAGCTAAGAGGGCTTCATATTCATCTTCATTATTGGTTGCATGAAAATTGAACTTTAAAGCATAACATATAGATCAGCCTTCGAGGGTTTCAAGTACAACACCAGCGCCCGAACAACGGTCGTTTGATGCACCATCAGTGTACAGCTTCCAGACGTATTCGGGAGATTCACTGGTTTCGGGAAAGTACTCAAGAATGGTAAATTCAGCTATGAAATCGGCTAGGACTTGTCCTTGAATGGCTCGCCTTGGAGTATAAGTAATATCAAACTGGCTCAGTTCGATATTCCACTTGAGTAACCTACCAGACGTCTCAGGCCGCATAAGGACCTGTCGTAACCGCTGGTCGGTGTAAACAATAATAGGATGTGCTTGGAAATATGGATGGAGCTTCCTTGATGCAATAACAAGGCAATAAGCCAACTTTTCTAGTTTCGGATAATTCCTCTCAGCTCCAGTTAATCGTTTGCTGATGTAGTATACTGGCTTCTATATTCTGTCTTCTTCTCGAATCAAGGCAGCGCTGATAGCGTTTTCTGATATCGCCAAGTAAACATACAACTTCTCATGATCAATAGGCTTTGACAGGATAGGTGGTGTGGAAAGATGCTGAATTAGTGCTTGGAAAGCACCCTCACACTCCGTGGTCCATTCGAAATTTCGTTTTCCTTTTCGGATCAGATCGAATAAGGGAATGCATTTGTCAGTGGACTTTGAAATGAACCTGCTCAATGCTGCTACTTTCCCATTGAGACTCTGGACTTGCTTTATAGTTTTCAGAGATTCAAGATTTCTGATTGCCCAAATCTTTTCAGGATTAGCATTGATTCCCCGAGCATTGGCGATAAACCCAAGGAATTTTCCGGATGCAACTCCAAAATGACATTTCAGTGGGTTGAGCTTCATTCTATATTCTCAAAGTATGTTGAACATAGTTTCCAGGTCTTTAATATGGTCAGTGCAAAATCATGATTTCACAAGCATGTCGTCTACATATACTTCCATGGTTTCCCTATTTGATTGGAAAACATCAGATTGACCAATCGTTGATAAGTAGCCCCGGCATTTTTGAGTCCGAATGGCATAATTTTGTAGCAATAAAGTCCCAGATTAGTTACGAAGCTGGTATGTTCTTGATCAGGTAAATGCATTGGTATCTGATTGTAGCCAGAGTACGCATCCATGAAGGATAAGAGTTCATGTCCAGCTGTCGAGTCTACGAGCTGATCAATTCTGGGAAGCGGGAAACTATCTTTGGGACAAGCTTTATTCAGATCGGAGTAATCGACACATGTTCTCCATTTTCCGTTGGACTTTCCGACGAGCACGGGATTCGACACCCATTCGGGATATAGTGCATCTCGAATGAACCCATTCGCTTTAAGCTTTTCTACCTCTTCTTTAAGGGCGGCAGATCTCTCTGGATCCATACCATGCCTTTTCTGTTTGACCGACACATGTCGCAGGTCAATATTCAAGGTGTGGCTCGCGATGTCTGGCGAGATCCCACACATGACAGAATGCGTCCGGGCGAACACGTCAAGATTCGCCCGTAAAAACTCAACCAATTCCTCTTGAGTCTGCTGGCTTAGCTGCGAGCCAATCTTTATCACCTTTGAGTCATCATCATTGTCAATTGGGACATCGTTCGTCAGTTCGGCCGGAGATGCTTGACTTTCTTTAGATTCTCCTTCATCTTCGATTTCTCTTGGGTCAAGATCCCTTTGGAATTGGCTGGGGTGCTCGGGCTTAGGCCCAGGCGTTAATTGTCAATTATCAACGAAACAGACTCAGAGAGATTCCTCTACGCCCTTTCCTTTCTCCTTTCACTGCGCCTCCCGCAGCTCGGCAACGTAACAGGCTCTCCCAGCAGCCTGATCTCCTTGAATGACTCCTACTCCACGATCAGTGGGAAACTTCAAAGTCAAACACCATGGGGCAATGGCTGCCCTGAATTCAGCAATGGCCGGTCGGCCCAAGAAAGCATTATAAGGGGAGTCTATGTTTAACACAACGAACTGCAGTATCCGGACTCTCCGGCGTTCTCCAACTCCCAACTCCACTGGCAGTTCTACTACTCCAGTGGGTATAGTAGCGCTCCCATTGAAATCATGGATTTGAGATTGGCAAGGCTTTAAATCTTTGGCTTCCATTTTCATTTGGTCGTAAGCTCGTTTAAATAAAATATTCACAGAGCTTCCACTGTCAACTAAGATCCTCTTCATCCAAGCAGGACCTACTTGAGCTGAGATGACTAGTGGATCGATAGTGGGGGCTTTGACTTTATCAGCATCTCTGTCTTTGAATACGATGTCATCAATCATCATCTTCTGTTGTTTGGTCGGAGCCCCTTCGTCAAAACTACTATAACACTCAAAGTCTGCATGCCTAATAGAGCTGGCATACGACTCCATTTCCTTCCAGCTTCGGTCTGCTGGATGAGGACCACTGCTTATTGTATTAATAACCAATCTCCCGCCAGTATGAGCGGGTTCCTCCTGCCTTTCCTAGTTTGGTGCATGATTCTGATTTGATGGGCCTGCACCTCCAAACTGCGGTGCCCGCACATACTGATCCAACTTTCGTTCACGTATTAGCTTTTTAATGAGATCTTGCAAATGACGACACCAATTTGTATTATGGCCATAACTTTCATGGAATCTGCAAAACTTCCCTATTTGGACCTATCTTTCTGTTGACGGCTCCGCGGCAGGTTTCTTGTATTGCATGGTATTACAGGTCTACAAATACATATTCTCCAGCGACGTATTCAATGGAGTATAATTGTCGAACATGGGGGCTCTACGTCATGGACCACGATTTTGATCTTGTTTTTTACCTTGATTTCCACTGTCCCTCTGCTGGTTTTGTTTGTTCTGTATATTCAACTGAACTTTTCCGGAACTCTCCTCGGATTGTTTAACTGCGATGTTACTCTGAATTCCTTCCATGCTGGGCCCTGCGTCATCCTGCTTCCTAGACTGTCTCGCATCCTCCCTTCTCAAGAATTGGGCTGCCTTGGAATAGAAATGGTCCAATGACGCAGGTGGCTTCCCAGCTAACCAATTTCCGAACTCGGAATCAGGATCAATCCCCTTAGTTAATGCCATCAGGATAGAGTTGTCATTGGGATTGCTTATTTCTGCACAAGCAGCATGAAATCGCTCCAAGTAACGTCTGAGTGTCTCTCCGGGAGCTTGAGTGACACTAAACAGAGTATTAACATCTTTAGGTCTCGCTACGTGCATACGGAATTGTTCAACAAATTTGGTGGCCATCTGGTCGAAATTAGAAATGGATCGTGGTGGCAAATGAGTGAACCACATAGTTGCAATGCACCCCAGGGAAATGGGGAAACTACGGCATTTGACTACATCAACAGCTCTCGCAGCATTCATTAGCCATTCATACTTCAGGATGTGTTGATTAGGGTCAGAATTTCCTTCATAGACTGGCAGGGTTGGCATCTTGAAGCGCCGAGGTGGTTCAACATATAATATGTCATCAGTGAAAGGGGTATGACTACGGGAGATTCCCCAGTCGTCATTAGTGAGACCCTAACTTTCACAAATCATCTGACGAATCATTGTTGGTATATCCGGCATCCGGATATTTGGAGCATGCTGTGCCAAGGTGTGGTCGGGTTCCACAGCGCGAGTCTGGACCGGACGTGGTCGACGGTCCATGCCTCGCCTCCTTGGTTCAAAGTTTTCAGGGACATAAGGTTCTGGAGTATGTTCTCGTTGGTTACGATGTGGATCAGCTTGATTTTGGCATCAACTCCTTGTTCGGTAGTGGTGGTGGTAGCAAGGGTGCCTGTGACAAGGTAACACTTGACGAAAAAAAGAAGGCTAAAAAACTTCAAAGCCCCGATTGAGGTTCGGATAGCCTTTTTTGGGTATGAAACTATCCATTGACAGCTTAAAGCCGTCAAAGCTGTAGAACTTACAGAGAGCTTCGTTTTGGCTAGTTATGGCTCCTGTAACTCTAAACGAGCCAATAGTTATGGCCGTGCGAAGAATCGATATCTACAGGGTGCAACATTTACAGTGCAAGGTGCAACATCCGTCCAAAATGCCGAAACAGCGCCGTGCGACTTTTAGAACTGGGTGCAGGGATTTAAAATGGAATAGTACCATGGTGTACCACTCTCAAGGGATGGTAAATCGAAGACCAGCCACAGTGATCCCGTTTTAATGTAAAAATTCACTTGACGAAAAAAAGAAGGCTAAAAAACTTCAGAGCCCCGATAGAGGTTCGGACAGCCTTTTTTGGGTTTGAAACTATCCATTGATCGCTTAATGCCATCAAAGCCGTTGAACTCACAGAGAGCTTCGTTTTGACTGGTTATGGCTCCCGTAATTCTAAACGAGCCAACAGTTATGGTCGTCCGAAGAATCGATATCCACAGGGTGCAACATCTGCGGTGCAAGGTGCAACATCCGTCAAAAATGCCAAAACAGCGTCTTGCGACTTTTAGAAATAGGTGCAGGGATTTGAAATGCAACAGTACCATGGTGCACCACTCTCTAGGGATGGTAAATTGAAGACCAGCCATGGCGATCCCGTTTTAACGTAAAAATTCACTTGAGGAAAAAAAGAAGGCTAAAAAACTTCACAGCCCCGATTGAGGTTCGGATAACCTTTTTTGGGTATGAAACTATCCATTGACGGCTTAAAGCCATCAAAGCCGTAGAACTCACAGAGAGCTTCGTTTTGACTGGTTAGGTCTCCCGTAACTCTAAACGAGCCAACTGTTATGACCGTCCGAAGAATCGATATCCACAAGGTGCAACATTTGCGGTGCAAGGTGCAACATCCGTCCAAAATGCCGAAACAGCGCCGTGCGACTTATAGAAATGGGTGCAGGGATTTGAAATGGAACAGTACCATGGTGCACCACTCTCCAGGGATGGTAAATTGAAGACCAGCAACGTTGATCCCGTTTTAACGTAAAAATTCACTTGACGAAAAAAAGAAGGCTAAAAAACTTCAAAGACCCGATTGAGGTTCGGATAGCCATTTTTGGGTATGAAACTATTCTTTGACGGCTTCTAGCCGTCAAAACTATAGAACTCAAAGAGATCATCGTTTTGATTGGTTATGGCTCCCGTAACTCTAAACGAGCCAACAGTTATGGCCGTCCGAAGAAACGATATCCACAGGGTGCAATATCTGCGATGCAAGGTGTAACATCCGTCCTAAATGCCGAAACAGCGCCGTGCGACTTTTAGAAATGGGTGAAGGGATTTGAAATGGAATAGTACCATGGTGCACCATTCTCCAGGGATGGTAAATCGAAGACCAGCCACGGTTATCCCGTTTTAAAGTAAAAATTCACTTGACGAAAAAAAGAAGGCTAAAAAACTTCAGAGCCCCGATTGAGGTTCAGATAACCTTTTTAGGGTATGAAACTAACCATTGACGGCTTAAAGTTGTCAAAACCGTAGAACTCACAGAAAGCTTCGTTTTGACTGGTTATGGCTCCTATAACTCTAAACGAGCCAACATTTATGGTCGTCCGAAGAATCGATATCCACAGGGTGCAACATCTGCGGTGTAAGGTGCAACATCCGTCCAAAATGCCAAAACAGCGCCGTGCGACTTTTAGAAATGGGTGCAAGGATTTGAAATGGAACAGTACCATGGTGCACCACTTTCCAGGGATGGTAAATCGAAGACCAGCCACGGTGATCCTGTTTCAACGTAAAAATTCACTTGACGAAAAAAAAGGCTAAAAGACTTCAAAGACCCGATTGAGGTTCATATAGCCTTTTTGGGTATGAAACTATTCTTTGACGGCTTCTAGCCGTCAAAGCTATAGTACTCAAAGAGAGCTTTGTTTTGACTGGTTATGGCTCCCGTAACTCTAAACGAGCCAACAGTTATGGCCGTCCGAAGAAACGATATCCACAGGGTGCAACATCTACGATGCAAGGTGCAACATCCCTCCAAAATGTCGAAACAGCGCCGTGCGACTTTTAGAAATGGGTGCAGGGATTTGAAATGGAACAATACCACGGTGCACCACTCTCCAGGGATGGTTAATCGAAGACCAGCCACGGTGATCCCGTTTTAACGTAAAAATTCACTTGACGAAAAAAGAAGGCTAAAAAACTTTAGAGCCCCGATTGAGGTTCGGATAACCTTTTTTGGGTATGAAACTATCCATTGACGACTTAAATCCGTCAAAGCCGTTAAACTCACAGAAAGCTTCGTTTTGACTGGTTATGGCTCCCATAACTCTAAACGAGCCAAAATTTATGGTCGTTCGAAGAATCGATATCCACAGGGTGCAACATCTGCGGGGTAAGGTGCAACATCCATCCAAAATGCCGAAACAGCGCCGTGCGACTTTTAGAAATGGGTGCAAGGATTTGAAATGGAACAGTACCATGGTGCACCATTCTCCAGGGATGGTAAGTCGAAAACCAGCCACGGTGATCCCGTTTTAACGTAAAAATTCACTTGACGAAAAAAAGAAGGCTAAAAAACTTCAAAGACCCGATTGAGGTTCAGATAGTCTTTTTTGGGTATGAAACTATTCTTTGACGACTTAAAGCCATCAAAGCTATAGAACTCACAGAGAGCTTCGTTTTGGCTGGTTATGGCTCCCGTAACTCTAAACGAGCCAACAGTTATGGCCGTCCGAAGAAACGATATCCACATGGTGCAACATCTGCGATGCAAGGTGCAACATCCGTTCAAAATGCCGAAACAGCGCCGTGCGACTTTTAGAAATGGGTGCAGGGATTTGAAATGGAATAGTACCATGGTGCACCACTCTCCAGGGATGGTAAATCGAAGACCAGCCACGGTTATCCCATTTTAAAGTAAAAATTCACTTGACGAAAAAAAGAAGGCTAAAAAACTTCAGAGCCCCGATTGAGGTTCAGATAACCTTTTTTGGGTATGAAATTATCCATTGACGGCTTAAAGCTGTCAAAGCCGTAGAACTCACAAAAAGCTTCGTTTTGACTGGATATGGCTCCTATAACTCTAAACGAGCCAACATTTATGGTCGTCCGAAGAATCGATATCCACAGGGTGCAACATCTACGGTGTAAGGTGCAACATCCGTCCAAAATGCCGAAACAACGCCGTGCGACTTTTAGAAATGGGTGCATGGATTTGAAATGGAACATTACCATGGTGCACCACTCTCCAGGGATGGTAAATCGAAGACCAGCCATGGTGATCCCGTTTTAACGTAAAAATTCACTTGACGAAAAAAAGAAGGCTAAAAAACTTCAGAGCCTCGATTCAGGTTCGGATAGCCTTTTTGGGTATGAAACTATCCATTGACGGCTTAAAGCCGTAGAACTCATAGAGAGATTCGTTTTGACTAGTTATGGCTCCTGTAACTCTAAACGAGCGAACAGTTATGGCCGTGCGAAGAATCGATAACCACATGGTGCAACATCTACGGTGCAAGGTGCAACATCCGTCCAAAATGCCGAAACAGCGCCGTGCGACTTTTAGAAATGGGTGCAGGGATTTGAAATGGAGCAGTACCTTGGTGCACCACTCTCCAGGGATGGTAAATTGAAGACCAGCCACGGTGATCCCGTTTTAACGTAAAAATTCACTTGACGAAAAAAAGAAGGCTAAAAAACTTCAATGCCCCGATTGAGGTTCGGATAGCCTTTTTTTGGTTTGAAACTATCCATTGACCGCTTAAAGCCGTCAAAGCGTAGAACTACAAGAGAGCTTCGTTTTTACTGGTTATGGCTCTTGTACCTCTAAATGAGCCAACGGTTATGGCCGTCCGAAGAATCGATATCCACAGGGAGCAACATCAGCGGTGCAAGGTGCAACATCCATCCAAAATGCCGAAACAGCGCCGTGCGACTTTTAGAAATAGGTGCAGAGATTTGAAATGTAATAGTACCATGGTGCACCACTCTCTAGGGATGGTAAATCGAAGACCAGCCACGGTGATCCCGTTTTAACGTAAAAATTCACTTGACGAAAAAAAGTAGGCTAAAAAACTTTAGAGCCCCGATTGAGGCTCGGATAGCCTTTTTTGGGTATGAACCTATCCATTGACGGCTTAAAGCCGTCGAAGTCGTAGAACTCACAAAGAGCTTCGTTTTGACTGGTTAGGGCTACCGTAACTTTAAACGAGCCAACAGTAATGACCGTCTGAAGAATCGATATCCACAGGGTGCAACATCTGAGGTGCAAGGTGCAACATCTGTCCAAAATGCCGAAACAACGCCGTGCGACCTTTAGAAATGGGTGCAGGGATTTGAAATGGAACAGTACAATGGTGCACCACTCTCCAGGGATGGTAAATTTAAGACCATCCATGGTGATCCCGTTTTAACGTAAAAATTCACTTGACGAAAAAAAGAAGGCTAAAAAACTTCACAGCCCCGATTGAGGTTCGGATAACCTTTTTTGGGTATGAAACTATCCATTGACGGCTTAAAGTCATCAAAGCCGTAGAACTCACAGAAAGCTTCGTTTTGACTGGTTATGGCTCCCATAACTCTAAAGGAGCCAACATTTATGGCCGTCCGAAAAATCGATATCCACAGGGTGCAACATCTGCGGTGCAAGGTGCAACATCCGTCCAAAATGCCGAAACAGCGCCGTGCGACTTTTAGAAATGGTTGCAAGGATTTGAAATGGAACAGTACCATGGTGCACCACTATCCAGGGATGGTAAATCGAAGACCAGCCACGGTGATCCCGTTTTAACGTAAAAATTAACTTGAAGAAAAAAAGAAGGCTAAAAAACTTCAGAGCCCCGATTCAGGTTCGGATAGCCTTTTTTGGGTATGAAACTATCCATTGACAGCTTAAAGCCATCAAAGCCGTAGAACTAACAAAGAGCTTCGTTTTGACTGGTTATGGCTCCGGTAACTATAAACGAGCCAACAGTTATGGCCATGCGAAGAATCGATAACCACAGGGTGCAACATCTACGGTGCAAGGTGCAACATCCATCCAAAATGACGAAACAGTGCCGTGCGACTTTTAGAAATGGGTGCAGGGATTTGAAATGGAATAGTACCATGGTGCACCACTCTCCAGGGATGGTAAATCGAAGACCAGCCACGGTGATCCCGTTTTAACGTAAAAATTCACTTGACGAAAAAAAGAAGGCTAAAAAACTTCAAAGCCCCGATTAAGGTTTGGATAACCTTTTTTGGGTATGAAACTATCCATTGACGGCTTAAAGCTGTTAAAGCCGTAGAACTCACAGAAAGCTTCATTTTGACTGGTTATGGCTCCTATAACTCTAAACGAGCCAACATTTATGGTCGTCCGAAGAATCGATATCCACAAGGTGCAACATCTGCGGTGTAAGGTGCAACATCCGTCCAAAATGTCGAAACAGCAACGTTCGACTTTTAGAAATGGGTGCAAGGATTTGAAATGGAACAGTACCATGGTGCACCACTCTCCAGGGATTGTAAATCGAAGACCAGCCACGGTGATCCCGTTTTAATGTAAAAATTAACTTGACGAAAAAAAGAAGGCTAAAAAACTTCAGAGCCCCGATTCAGGTTCGGATAGCCTTTTTTGGGTATGAAACTATCCATTGACGACTTAAAGCCGTCAAAGCCGTAGAACTCACAAAGAGATTCGTTTTGACTAGTTATGGCTCCGGTAACTATAAACGAGCCAACAGTTATGGCCGTGCGAAGAATCGATAACCACAGGGTGCAACATCTACGGTGCAAGGTGCAACATCCGTCCAAAATGACGAAACAGCGCCGTGCGACTTTTAGAAATGGGTGCAGGGATTTGAAATGGAATAGTACCATGGTGCACCACTCTCCAGGGATGGTAAATCGAAGACCAGCCACGGTGATCCCGTTATAACGTAAAAATTCACTTGACGAAAAAAAGAAGGCTAAAAAACTTCAGAGCCCCGATTGAGGTTCGGATAGCCTTTTTTGGGTTTGAAACTATCCATTGACCGCTTAATGCCATTAAAGTCGTTGAACTCACAGAGAGCTTCGTTTTGAATGGTTATGGCTCCCGTAATTCTAAACGAGCCAACAGTTATGGCCGTCCGATGAATCGATATCCACAGGGAGCAACATTTGCGGTGCAAGGTGCAACATCCGTCCAAAATGCCGAAACAGCGTCGTGCGACTTTTAGAAATAGGTGCAGAGATTTGAAATGGAATAGTACCATGGTGCACCACTCTCTAGGGATGTTAAATCGAAGACCAGCCACGGTGATCCCGTTTTAACGTAAAAATTCACTTGACGAAAAAAAGAAGGCTAAAAAACTTCAATGCTCCGATTGAGGTTCGGATAGCCTTTTTTGGGTATGAAACTATCCATAGACGGCTTAAAGCCGTCGAAGTCGTAGAACTCATAAAGAGCTTTGTTTTGACTGGTTAGGGCTCCCGTAACTCTAAACGAGCCAACAGTTATGATCGTCCGAAGAATCGATATCCACAGGGTGCAACATCTACGGTGCAAGGTGCAACATTCGTCCAAAATGCCGAAATAGCGCCGTGCGATATTTAGAAATGGGTGCAGGGATTTGAAATGGAACATTACCATGGTGCACCACTCTCCAGGGATGGTAAATCGAAGACCAGCCACGGTGATCCCGTTTTAACGTAAAAATTCACTTAACGAAAAAAAGAAGGCAAAAAAACTTCAGAGCCCCGATTGAGGTTCGGATAGCCTTTTTTGGGTATGAAACTTTCCATTGACGGCTTAAAGCCATCAAAGCCGTAGAACTTACAGAGAGCTTCGATTTGATTAGTTATGGCACCTGTAACTCTAAACGAGCCAACTTATGGCTGTGCGAAGAATCGATATCTACAGGGTGCAATATCTACGGTGCAAGGTGCAACATTCGTCCAAAATGCCAAAACAGCACCGTGCGACTTTTAGAAATGGGTGCAGGGATTTGAAATGGAACAGTACCATGGTGCACCACTCTCAAGGGATGGTAAATCGAAGACTAGCAACGGTGATCCCGTTTTAATGTAAAAATTCACTTGACGAAAAAAAGAAGGCTAAAAAACTTCAGAGCCCCGATAGAGGTTCGGATAGCCTTTTTTGGGCTTGAAACATCCATTGACTGCTTAATGCCATCAAAGCCGCTGAACTCACAGAGAGCTTCATTTGGACTGGTTATGGCTCCCGTAATTCTAAATGAGCCAACAGTTATGGTTGTTTGAAGAATCGATGTCCACAGGGTGCAACATCTGCGGTGCAAGGTGCAACATCCGTCCAAAATGTCGAAACAGCGCCGTGCGACTTTTAGAAATGGGTGCAGGGATTTGAAATGGAGCAGTACCATGGTGCACCACTCTCCAGGGATGGTAAATCGAAGGCCAGCCACGGTGATCCCGTTTTAACGTAAAAATTCACTTGACGAAAAAAAGAAGGCTAAAAAACTTCAATGCCCCGATTGAGGTTCGGATAGCCTTTTTATGGTTTGAAACTATCCATTGACCGCTTAAAGCCGTCAAAGTGTAGAACTACAAGAGAGCTTCGTTTTTACTGGTTATGGCTCTTGTACCTCTAAATGAGCCAACGGTTATGGCCGTCCGAAGAATCGATATCCACAGGGAGCAACATCTACGGTGCAAGGTGCAACATCCGTCCAAAATGCCGAAACAGCGCCGTGCGACTTTTAGAAATAGGTGCAGAGATTTGAAATGGAATAGTACCATGGTGCACCACTCTCTAGGGACGGTAAATCGAAGACCAGCCACGGTGATCCCGTTTTAACGTAAAAATTCACTTGACGAAAAAAAGTAGGCTAATAAACTTCAGAGCCCCGATTGAGGTTCGGATAGCCTTTTTTGGGTATGAACCTATCCATTGACGGCTTAAAGCCGTCGAAGTCGTAGAACTCACAAAGTGCTTCGTTTTGACTGGTTAGGGCTACCGTAACTTTAAACGAGCCAACAGTAATGACCGTCCGAAGAATCGATATCCACAGGGTGCAACATCTGAGGTGCAAGGTGCAACATCCGTCCAAAATGCCGAAACAGCGTCGTGCGACCTTTAGAAATGGGTGCAGGGATTTGAAATGGAACAGTACAATGGTGCACCACTCTCCAGGGATGGTAAATTTAAGACCAGCCATGGTGATCCCGTTTTAACGTAAAAATTCACTTGACGAAAAAAAGAAGGCTAAAAAACTTCACAGCCCCGATTGAGGTTCGGATAACCTTTTTTGGGTATGAAACTATCCATTGACGGCTTAAAGCCATCAAAGCCGTAGAACTCACAGAAAGCTTCGTTTTGACTGGTTATGGTTCCCATAACTCTAAAGGAGCCAACATTTATGGCCGTCCAAAAAATCAATATCCACAGGGTGCAACATCTGCGGTGCAAGGTGCAACATCTGTCCAAAATGCCGAAACAGCGCCGTGCGACTTTTAGAAATGGTTGCAAGGATTTGAAATGGAACAGTACCATGATGCACCACTCTCCAGGGATGGTAAATCGAAGACCAGCCACGGTGATCCCGTTTTAACGTAAAAATTCACTTGACGAAAAAAAGAAGGCTAAAAAACTTCACAGACCCGATTGTGGTTCGGATAGCCTTTTTTGTGTATGAAACTATTCTTTGACGGCTTAAAGCCGTCAAAGCTACAGAACTCACAAAGAGCTTCGTTTTGACTGGTTATGGCTCCCGTAACTCTAAACGAGCCAACAGTAATGGCCGTCCGAAGAAACGATATCCACAGGTTGCAACATCTGCGATGCAAGGTGTAACATTCGTCCAAAATGCCAAAACAGCGCCGTGCGACCTTTAGAAATGGGTGCAGGGATTTGAAATGGAACAGTACCATGGAACGTTACTCGCCAGGGATGGTAAATCGAAGACCAGCCACGGTTATCCCGTTTTAACGTAAAAATTCACTTGACGAAAAAAAGAAGGCTAAAAAACTTCAGAGCCCCGATTAAGGTTCGGATAACCTTTTTTGGGTATGAAACTATCCATTGACGGCTTAAAGTTGTTAAAGCCGTAGAACTCACAGAAAGCTTCATTTTGACTGGTTATGGCTCCTATAACTCTAAACGAGCCAACATTTATGGTCGTCCGAAGAATCGATATCCACAAGGTGCAACATCTGCGGTGTAAGGTGCAACATCCGTCCAAAATGTCGAAACAGCAACGTGCGACTTTTAGAAATGGGTGCAAGGATTTGAAATGGAACAGTACCATATTGCACCACTCTCCAGGGATGGTAAATCGAAGACCAGCCACGGTGATCCCATTTTAACGTAAAAATTCACTTGACGAAAAAAAGAAGGCTAAAAAACATCAGAGCCCCGATTCAGGTTCGGATAGCCTTTTTAGGGTATGAAACTATCCATTGACGACTTAAAGCCGTCAAAGCCGTAGAACTCACAGAGAGCTTTGTTTTGACTGGTTATGGCTCCCGTAACTCTAAATGAGCCAACAGTTATGGCCGTTCGAAGAATCGATATCCACAGGGTGCAACATCTGCGGTGCAAGGTGCAACATCCATCCAAAATGCCGAAACACCGCCGTGCGACTTTTAGAAATGGGTGCAGGGATTTGAAATGGAACAGTACCATGGTGCACCACTCTCGAGGGATGGTAAATCGAAGACCAGCCACGGTGATCCCGTTTTAACGTAAAAATTCACTTCACGAAAAAAAGAAGGCTAAAAAACTTCAGAGCCTCGATTGAGGTTCGGATAGCCTTTTTTGGGTTTGAAACTATCAATTGACCACTTAAAGCCGTCAAAGCCGTAGAACCCACAAAGAGCTTCGTTTTTACTGGTTATGGCTCCTGTAACTCTAAATGAACCAACAGTTATGGTCGTCCGAATAATCGATATCCACAGGGAGCAACATCTGCGGTGCAAGGTGCAACATCCGTCCAAAATTCCGAAACAGCGCCGGGCGACTTTTAGAAATAGGTGCAGAGATTTGAAATGGAATAGTACCATGGTGCACCACTCTCTAGGGATGGTAAATCGAATACCAGCTACGGTGATCCCGTTTTAACGTAAAAATTCACTTGACGAAAAAAAGAAGGCTAAAAAACTTCAATGCCCCGATTGAGGTTCGGATAGCCTTTTTGGGTATGAAACTATCCATTGAAGGCTTAAAGCCGTCAAAGTCGTAGAACTCACAAAGAGCTTCGTTTTGACAGGATAGGGCTCCTGTAACTCTAAACGTGCCAATAGTTATGACCGTCCGAAGAATCGATATCCACAGGGTGCAACATCCGTCCAAAATGCCGAAACAACACCGTGCGACCTTTAGAAATGGGTGCAGGGATTTGAAATGGAACAGTACCATGGTGCACCACTCTCTAGGGATGGTAAATCGTAGACCAGCCACGATGATCCCGTTTTAACGTAAAAATTCACTTGACGAAAAAAAGAATGCTAAAAAACTTTAGAGCCTCGATTGAGGTTCGGATAACCTTTTTTGCGTATGAAACTATCCATTGACGGCTTAAAGCCGTCGAAGCCATAGAATTCACAAAGGGCTTCGTTTTGACTGGTTAGGTCTCCCGTAACTCTAAACGAGCCAACTGTTATGACCGTCCGAAGAATCGATATCCACAGGGTGCAACATCTGCGGTGCAAGGTGCAACATCCGTCAAAAATGCCGAAACTGCGCCGGGCGACTTTCAGAAATGGGTGCAGGGATTTGAAATGGAACAGTACCATGGTGCACTACGATCTAGGGATGGTAAATCGAAGACCAGCCACGGTGATCCCGTTTTAACGTAAAAATTCACTTGACGAAAAAAAAGAAGGCTAAAAAACTTCAAAGGACCGATTGAGGTTCGGATAGCCTTTTTTGGGTATGAAACTATTCATTTACGGCTTAAAGCCGTCAAAGCCGTAGAACTCACAGAGAGCTTTGTTTTGACTGGTTATGGCTCCCGTAACTCTAAATGAGCCAACTGTTATGGCCGTCCGAAGAATCAATATCCACAGGGTGCAACATCTGCGGTGCAAGGTGCAACATCCATCTAAAATGCTGAAACACCGCCGTGCGACTTTTAGAAATGGGTGCAGAGATTTGAAATGGAACAGTACCATGGTGAACCACTCTCGAGGGATGGTAAATCGAAGACCAGCCACGGTTATCCCGTTTAAACGTAAAAATTCACTTGACGAAAAAAAGAAGGCTAAAAAACTTCAGAGCCTCGATTGAGGTTCGGATAGTTTTTTTTGGGTTTGAAATTATCCATTGACCGCTTAAAGCCGTCAAAGCCGTAGAACCCACAAAGTGCTTCGTTTTTACTAGTTATGGCTCCTGTAACTCTAAATGAGCCAACAGTTATGGTCGTCCCAAAAATCGATATCCACAGGGAGCAACAGCTGCGGTGCAAGGTGCAACATCCGTCCAAAATGCCGAAACAGCGTCGGGCGTCTTTTAGGAATAGGTGCAGAGATTTGAAATGGAATAGTACCATGGTGCACCACTCTCTAGGAATGGTAAATCGAAGACCAGCCACGGTGATCCCGTTTTAACGTAAAAATTCACTTGACGAAAAAAAGAAGGCTAAAAAACTTAAGAGCCCCGATTGAGGTTCGGATAGCCTTTTTTGGGTATGAAACTATCAATAGATGGCTTAAAGCCGTCGATGTCGTAGAACTCTCAAAGAGCTTCGTTTTGACTGGTTAGGGCTTCCGTAACTCTATACGAGCCAACAGTTATGACCGTCCGAAGAATCGATATCCACAGGTTGCAACTTCTGCGGTGCAAGGTGCAACATCCGTCCAAAATGCCGAAATAGCGCCGTGCGATATTTAGAAATGGGTGCAAGGATTTGAAAAGGAACAGTACCATGGTGCACCACTCTACAGGGATGGTAAATCGAAGACCAGCCACGGTGATCCCGTTTTAACGTAAAAATTCACTTAACGAAAAAAAGGCTAAAAAACTTCAGAGCCCCGATTGAGGTTCAGATAGCCTTTTTTGGGTATGAAACTATCCATTGACGGCTTAAAGCCGTCAAAGCCGTAGAACATATAGAGAGCTTCGTTTTGATTAGTTATGGCTCCTGTAACTCTAAACGATCCAACAGTTATGGCCGTGCGAATAATCGATATCTACAGGGTGCAACATATACGGTGTAAGGTGCAACATTCATCCAAAATGCCGATACAGCGCCGTGCGACTTTTAGAAATGGGTGCAGGGATTTGAAATGGAACAGTACCATGGTGCACCACTCTCAAGGGATGTTAAATCGAAGACCAACCACGGTGATCCTGTTTTAATGTAAAAATTCACTTGATGAAAAAAAGAAGGCTAAAAAACTTCAGAGCCCCAATAGAGGTTCGGATGGTCTTAATGCCATCAAAGTCGTTGAACTCACAAAGAGCTTCGTTTTGACTGGTTATGGCTCCCGTAATTCTAAACGAGCCAACGGTTATGGTTGTCCGAAGAATCGATATCCATAGGGTGCAACATCTGCGGTGCAAGGTGCAACATCCGTCAAAAATGCCGAAACAACATCGTGCAACTTTTAGAAATAGGTGCAGGGATTTGAAATGGAACAGTACCATGGTGCACCACTCTCTAGGGATGGTAAATCGAAGACCAGCCACGGTGATCTTGTTTTAACGTAAAAATTCACTTGACGAAAAAAAGAATGCTAAAAAACTTTTGAGCCCCGATTGAGGTTCGGATAGCCTTTTTTGCGTATGAAACTATCCATTGACAGCTTAAAGCCATCGAAGCCATAGAACTCACAGAGAGCTTCGTTTTGAGTGGTTAGGTCTCCCGTAACTCTAAATGAGCCAACTGTTATGACCGTCCGAAGAATCGATATCCACAGGATGCAACATCTGCGGTGCAAGGTGCAACATCCGTCCAAAATGCCGAAACTGTGCCGGGCGACTTTCAGAAATGGGTGTAGGGATTTGAAATGGAACAGTACCATGGTGCACCACGCTCCAGGGATGGTAAATCGAAGACCAGCTACGGTGATCCCGTTTTAATGTAAAAATTCACTTGACGAAAAAAAAAGGCTAAAAACTTCAAAGACCCGATTGAGGTTCGGATAGCCTTTTTTGGGTATGAAACTATTCATTTACGGCTTAAAGCCGTAGAACTCACAGAGAGCTTTGTTTTGACTGGTTATGGCTCCCGTAACTATGAATGAGCCAACAGTTATGGCCATCCGAAGAATCGATATCCACAGGGTGCAATATCTGCGGTGCAAGGTGCAACATCCATCCAAAATGCCGAAACACCGCCGTGCGACTTTTAGAAATGGGTGCAGGGATTTGAAAAGGAACAGTACCATGGTGCACCACTCTCGAGGGATGTTAAATCGAAGACCAGCCATGGTTATTCCGTTTAAACGTAAAAATTCACTTGACGAAAAAAAGAAGGCTAAAAAACTTCAGAGCCTCGATTGAGGTTCTGATAGTCTTTTTTGGGTTTGAAACTATCCATTGACCGCTTAAAGCCGTCAAAGCTGTAGAACCCACAAAGAGCTTCGTTTTTACTGGTTTTGGTTCCTGTAACTCTAAATGATCCAACAGTAATGGTCGTCCGAATAATCGATATCCACAGGGAGCAACATCTGCGGTGCAAGGTGCAACATTCGTCCAAAATGCAGAAACAGCGCCGGGCGACTTTTAGAAATAGGTGCAGAGATTTGAAATGGAATAGTACCATGGTGCACCACTCTCTAGGGATGGTAAATCGAAGACCAGCTACGGTGATCCCGTTTAAACATAAAAAATCACTTGACGAAAAAAAGAAGGCTAAAAAACTTCAGAGCCCCGATTGAGGTTCAGATAGCCTTTTTGGGTATGAAACTATCCATTGACGGCTTAAAGCCGTCGAAGTCGTAGAACTCACAAAGAGCTTCATTTTGACTGGATAGGGCTTCCGTAACTCTAAACGAGCCAACAGTTATGACCGTCCGAAGAATCGATATCCACAGGGTGCAACATCTATGGTGCAAGGTGCAACATCCGTCCAAAATGACGAAACAACGCCGTGCGACCTTTAGAAATGGGTGGAGGGATTTGAAATGGAACAGTACCATGGTGCACCACTCTCCAGGGATGGTAAATTGAAGACCAGCCACGGTGATCCCGTTTTAACGTAAAAATTCACTTGACGAAAAAAAGAAGGCTAAAAAACTTCAAAGCCCCGATTGAGGTTCGGATAGCCTTTTTTGGGTATGAAACTATCCATTGACGGCTTAAAGCCGTCAAAGCCGTAGAACTTACAGAGAGCTTCGTTTTGACTAGTTATGGCTCCTTTAACTCTAAACGAGCCAACAGTTATGACCGTGTGAAGAATCGATATCTACACGGTGCAACATCTACGGTGCAAGGTGCAACATCCGTCAAAAATACCGAAACAGCGCCGTGCGACTTTTAGAAATGGGTGCAGGGATTTGAAATGGAATAGTACCATGGTGCACCACTCTCAAGGGATGGTAAATCGAAGACCAGACACGGTGATCCCGTTTTAATGTAAAAATTCACTTGACGAAAAAAAGAAGGCTAAAAAACTTCAAAGCCCCAATAGAGGTTCGGATAGCCTTTTTTGGGTTTGAAACTATCCATTGATCGCTTAATGCCATCAAAGCCGTTGAACTCACAGAGAGCTTCGTTTTGACTGGTTATGGCTCCCGTAATTCTAAACGAGAAAATAGTTATGGTCGTCCGAAGAATCGATATCCATAGAGTGCAACATCTGCGGTGCAAGGTGCAACATCCGTCCAAAATGCCGAAACAGCATCGTGCGACTTTTAGAAATAGGTGCAGGGATTTGAAATGCAACAATACCATGGTGCACCACTCTCTAGGGATGGTAAATCGAAGACCAGCCACTGTGATCCCGTTTTAACGTAAAAATTCACTTGACGAAAAAAAGAATGCTAAAAAACTTCAGAGCCCCGATAGAGGTTCGGATAGCTTTTTTTGGGTTTGAAACTATCCATTGACCGCTTAATGTCATTAAAGCCGTTGAACTCACAGAGAGCTTCGTTTTGACTGGTTATGGCTCCCGTAATTCTAAACGAGCCAACAGTTATGGTCGTCCGAAGAATCGATATCCACAGAGTGCAACATCTGCGGTGCAAGGTGCAACATCCGTCCAAAATGTCGAAACAGCGTCGTGCGACTTTTAGAAATAGGTGCAGGGATTTGAAATGGAACAGTACCATGGTGCACCACTCTCCAGGGATGGTAAATCGAAGACCAACCATGGTGATCCCGTTTTAACGTAAAAATTCACTTGACGAAAAAAAGAAGGCTAAAAAACTTCAGAGCCTCGATTCTGGTTCGGATAGCCTTTTTGGGTATGAAACTATCCATTGACGGATTAAAGCCGTCAAAGCCGTAGAACTCACAAAGAGATTCGTTTTGACTAGTTATGGCTCCCGTAACTCTAAACAAGCCAACAGTTATGGCCGTGCGAAGAATCGATAACCACAGGGTGCAACATCTACGGTGCAAGGTGCAACATCCGTCCAAAATGCCGAAACAGCGCCGTGCGACTTTTAGAAATGGGTGCAGGGATTTGAAATGGAACAGTACCATGGTGCACCACTCTCCAGGGCCTGTAAATCGAAGACCAGCCACGGTGATCCCGTTTTAACGTAAAAATTCACTTGACGAAAAAAAAAGGCTAAAAACTTCAATGCCCCGATTGAGGTTCGGATAGCCTTTTTTTAGTTTGAAACTATCCATTGACCGCTTAAAGCCGTCAAAGCCATAGAACTCACAGAGAGCTTCGTTTTTACTGGTTATGGCTCTTGTACCTCTAAATGAGCCAACAGTTATGGCCGTCCGAAGAATCGATATCCACAGGGAGCTACATCTACGGTGCAAGGTGCAACATCCGTCCAAAATGCCGAAACAGCGCCGTGCGACTTTTAGAAATAGGTGCAGAGATTTGAAATGGTATAGTACCATGGTGCACCACTCTCTAGGGATGGTAAATCGAAGACCAGCCACGGTGATCCCGTTTTAACGTAAAAATTCACTTGACGAAAAAAAGAAGGCTAAAAAACTTCAGAGCCCCGATTGAGGTTCGGATAGCCTTTTTTGGGTATGAACCTATCCAATGACGGCTTAAAGCCATCGAAGTCGTAGAACTCACAAAGAGCTTCGTTTTGACTGGTTAGGGCTCGCGTAACTTTAAACGAGCCAACAGTTATGACCGTCCGAAGAATCGATATCCACAGGGTGCAACATCTGCGGTGCAAGGTGCAACATCCGTCCAAAATGCCGAAACAGCGCCGTGCGACCTTTAGAAATGGGTGCAGGGATTTGAAATGGAACAGTACCATGGTGCACCACTCTCCAGGGATGGTAAATCGAAGACTAGCCATGGTGATCCCGTTTTAACGTAAAAATTCACTTGATGAAAAAAAGAAAGCTAAAAAACTTCACAGCCCCGATTGAGGTTCGGATAACCTTTTTTGTGTATGAAACTATCCATTGACGGCCTAAAGCCGTCATAGCCGTAGAACTCACAGAAAGCTTCGTTTTGACTGGTTATGGCACCCATAACTCTAAACGAGCCAACATTTATGGCCGTCCGAAAAATCGATATCCACAGGGTGCAACATCTGCGGTGCAAGGTGCAACATCCGTCCAAAATGCCGAAACAGCGTCGTGCGACTTTTAGAAATGGTTGCAAGGATTTGAAATGGAACAGTACCATAGTGCACCACTCTCCAGGGATGGTAAATCGAAGACCAGCCACGGTGATCCCGTTTTAACGTAAAAATTCACTTGACGAAAAAAAGAAGGCTAAAAAACTTCACAGACCCGATTGAGGTTCGGATAGCCTTTTTTGGGTATGAAACTATTCTTTGACGGCTTAAAGCCGTTAAAGCTATAGAACTCACAAAGAGCTTCGTTTTGACTGGTTATGGCTCCCGTAACTCTAAATGAGCCAATAGTAATGGCCGTCCGAAGAAATGATATCCACAGGTTGCAACATCTGCGATGCAAGGTGCAACATTCGTCCAAAATGCCGAAACAGCACCGTGCAACCTTTAGAAATGGGTGCAGGGATTTGAAATGGAACAGTACCATAGTGCACCACTCGCCAGGGCTGGTAAATCAAAGACCAGCCACGGTTATCCAGTTTTAACGTAAAAATTCACTTGACTAAAAAACGAAGGCTAAAAAAGTTCAGAGCCCCGATTAAGGTTCAGATAACCTTTTTTGGGTATGAAACTATTCATTGACGGCTTAAAGCTGTTAAAGCCGTAGAACTCACAGAAAGCTTCGATTTGACTGGTTATGACTCCTATAACTCTAAACGAGCCAACATTTATGGTCGTCCGAAGAATCGATATCCACAAGGTGCAACATCTGCGGTGTAAGGTGCAACATCCGTCCAAAATGTCGAAACAGCACCGTGCGACTTTTAGAAATGGGTGCAAGGATTAGAAATGGAACAGTACCATGGTCCACCAGTCTCCAGGGATGGTAAATCGAAGACCAGCCACGGTGATCCCGTTTTAACGTAAAAATTCACTTGACGAAAAAAAGAAGGCTAAAAAACTTCAGAGCCCCGATTCAGGTTCGGATAGCCTTTTTTGGGTATGAAACTATCCATTAACGACTTAAAGCTGTCAAAGCCGTAGAACTCAAAGAGAGATTCGTTTTGACTAGTTATGGCTCCGGTAACTCTAAACAAGCCAACAGTTATGGCCGTGCGAAGAATCGATAAACACAGGGTGCAACATCTACGGTGCAAGGTGCAACATCCGTCCAAAATGCCGAAACAACGCCGTGCGACTTTTAGAAATGGGTGCAGGGATTTGAAATGGAACAGTACCATGGTGCACCACTCTCCAGGGATGGTAAATCGAAGACCAGCCACAGTGATCCCGTTTTAACGTAAAAATTCACTTGACGAAAAAAAGAAGGCTAAAAAACTTCAGAGCCCCGATTGAGGTTCGGATAGCTTTTTTTGGGTTTGAAACTATCCATTGACCGCTTAATGCCATCAAAGCCGTTGAACTCACAGAGAGCTTCGTTTTGACTGGTTATGACTCCCGTAATTCTAAACGAGCCAACAGTTATGGCCGTCCGATGAATTGATATCCACAGGGAGCAACATTTGCGGTGCAAGGTGCAACATCCGTCCAAAATGCCGAAACAGCGCCGTGCGACTTTTAGAAATAGGTGCAGAGATTTGAAATGGAATAGTACCATGGTACACCACTCTCTAGGGATGGTAAATCGAAGACCAGCCACGGTGATCCCGTTTTAACGTAAAAATTCACTTGACGAAAAAAAGAAGGCTAAAAAACTTCAGTGCCCCGATTGAGGTTCGGATAGCCTTTTTGGGTATGAAACTATCCATAGACGGCTTAAAGCTGTCGAAGTCGTAGAAATCACAGAGAGCTTCGTTTTGACTGGTTAGGGCTCCCGTAACTCTAAACGAGCCAACAGTTATGACCGTCCGAAGAATCGATATCCACAGGGTGCAACATCTGCGGTGCAAGGTGCAACATCCATCCAAAATGCCGAAATAGCGCCGTGCGATATTTTGAAATGGGTGCAGGGATTTGAAATGGAACAGTACCATGGTGCACCACTCTCCAGGGATGGTAAATCGAAGACCATCCACGGTGATCCCGTTTTAACGTAAAAATGCACTTAACGAAAAAAAGAAGGCTAAAAAATTTCAGAGCCCGGATTGAGGTTCGGATAGCCTTTTTTGGGTATGAAACAATTTCTTTCTTTCTACTTTCTCTCTTCCTCAATCCTTAATTTCTGTCTTCAATCCTTTCTCCACAATACTAAGACGTCATGGGCTCTCTGCGGGACGAAGAAGGCTGGGAAGAGGTGAGAATGAAAAGGGGCAAGGCTCCTTTGTCGACTGGATCTGAAGCTAGGTTAAATCTGGGAGGCCACAGACATTTCACATCCGGAGCTGATCGGAATCAGGTCAAATCAGGAGCTAGTCAGGTTCGTAAGCAGGGGGGTAATGTTCTGGAGGCTTATGAAGGGCGGTCTTCATCAAAATTCTCAAAATCCTCAAACAAAAAGTAAATCTAGTAGGAAATAATGGGAAAATTAAATTCACTGTATCAGAGAACGCGAAAAAAATTTCTTACAGTGAAGCAGTTAAAATAGGAGCGGTAGGTGATCTAGGAAACCTAGATCTTGAATTTATTGAACCAAAAATATCTAACGGTAAAAGGATAAGTTCTCTTTCATCCGAAGCTATCAAAGAAGCAGAGGGTGGATGGGACTTATGCATATTATTGTATGTTGTTGGTTATAAACCTTGGCTTAAAACTTTTGAAGGGTACCCCAACAGAGTATGGTCTACTCAGAAGCCGTTCTCTGTTCAATCGAGGAATAACGGCTTCTTCGTGGTAAGATTTGGATCTGAGGAGGATTGCAATAAGATTTTGAAATCTGGTCCCTGGTTTATGGATCGGAACCTGATTATTATGAAACGTTTGTCTCCAGACATGAATACGGATAGGGATCTTCTTACCTCATTGCCTATGTGGGTAAGACTCCCAGGTTTAAGCTTTAAACTATGGGGCAATAAGGCTATTAGTGCATTAACAAGTACTATAGGCCTTCCTATCAAGATGGATGAGGCCACAAAAACTAAATCAAGGCTAGCCTACGCCAGAGTTCTGATAGAGGTTAATGCTACCTATGGTATGCCTAATATTATTGAAGGTATGGATGAAAATGGGAGAAGTTTCGTTCAGACAGTGGAATATGAAAATCCTCCACCCATATGTGGTAAGTACGTGTGTTTTGGACATGTAACTGAAGAATGTCCTATGACTAAGACATGGGTTCCTAAACCGACTCAAAAGGATAATGCTGAGAAGGAAAATATTGTAGAACCAACTCTTGTTGGTTGTTTGGAAACGGTGAGTGAGGAAGACAGAGAAGGTATTAATATTCCTTCTAGCAATCAAGAGACCAGTGGAAATATTCCAGAAAATGGCCTTCATTCAGTCGAAATTAATAAGAATAACGATGGGGAGGGTTTAGGAGTAGAAGTTCTTCCTCGGGAGATTCAAGAAAATGAAGTCTGTTCCTCCAATGATGGTGCTCGGAATAGAAATCAGATAGTTTCTAACTTGCATGAGCAAGAGGTCCTCACTGATTCAGGAAATAGGGAAAATAACATTCTTGTGAGTCAATCGACTTTGGAAGATAGAGACCCGAGCCTTATTTCTACGAAGTTTCCTACGGCTCAGAAATCAATTCTCAAACGTCCTACAACTTCAGTGGACTTACAAATAATTCCCTTTAATTTACTTTCTAATGATAATAGGATTGATGATTGTGTAATTAATAATGTTAATTTAAGGAGAGGTACTGATTTAGGTTTTGATGTGCAGGTACAGGAAGTCTTAGATCTGGACACAGGAAGGACAGAAGCGATAGGGGAACAAAATACATATGACAAGGTCGATAAAGCCCAGGAGGAGCAGGTCATTCTTAAGTCCCAGGAGGAGCAGGCCATTCTTAAGTCCCAGGTTACAGAATTTGAGAACATTCCGAAGGACAAGTTAGTTCGTAAGAACCCTAAGTGGGTGCAGATGTTAGGCATCTCAGCGGAAGATAAAGGTGAGTCCTCAAGCAGTAGGTCGTAGAGGACTCGAAACAACAAGACTTTTTAATGTCGATTGCATGCTGGAACGTTAGAGGGTTTCATAACCCTAACAGATTGAAAGAAATAAGTAGACTCATTGATAAGTTTAAAATTAGTTGTTTTGGTGTTTTGGAAAATAAGCTGCTGTTTTCGGAACTATTAGAATTGGAAAGAGGATTGTCGGATGGATGGAAAGTTATCAGTAATGTCTCATGCTATTATAAATGCAGAATTTTTGTTTTAATTGATGGGAATTCTTGGGATTTCAACTACATTAGTATGAGTGACCAACATATTACTATTGAATTGATTAACAAATTAAAGTTCAAATGCAATTTAACTTTTGTTTATGCTCAAAATTTTGTTCAGCTCAGGACAAGATTGTGGAAGAATTTACAGGAAGATGCGATAAATATATACAGACCTTGGTTGGTTCTTGGGGACTTCAATTGTATCCGTAGTCCATCAGAGAGAAAGGGAGGTAATCCAGTGCCATTTGGAAACTTATTTGAACGAGATGATATGTCAAACGACACAGGCCTTAAAGAGATCAATATTAAAGGTTACGAATTTTCATGGTGGTCTGGGCCTAGTCGAAACATATTTTCTAAAATTGACAGGGTTTTTGCTAACCTAGACTGGATTAATATGTACCAAGATTTATCGGTAGAATTCTTACCTCCTTCTGTGAGTGATCACAATACTGTTCTAGTCTCTCTTTTTCCTAAGCCTAGAGTAAAAAATAGACCTTTTAGATTTATGAACCACTGGCCCCTTTGTGAACAATACTTTCCATTGGTTGAGAAATTATGGTCAGCTGATCAGAAAGATCGGCCTCTATTTCAAATATTATTCATTCTCAAGAACATTAAGAAAGAGCTTAAGATTTGGAGTGCTGATATACGTAACACCAAAAGAGAGGTTAATGTTCAGAGAGAAAACTGTTCTAGACTTCAAAAGCTTCTGGAAACATCTAAAGATCACAATTTAGTTATGGAATTTCAAAATGCCAGAATTAAATTGGAGATGGCACTCAACAAAGAATTTCTGGACACCAAACAAAAGGCTAAATGTGATTGGCTGTTGAAGGGTGACGAGGCTTCTGCTTTCTTTTATGCTAAAATGTCTAGCAAAAGAAGTAGAAAATGTTTGACTAACATTATAGTTGACGATAAGGAGGTTTCAGAAGAAAACTTTGCTGATTCGGCCATTAAATTCTATAAACAAGTTTTCAATCTTTCTTTAACTGACCAGTTTCCAGAAATTATTTGTAAATCGATAATTTCTGAATATGGCGCGAACTTGCTGAATGAGGGTCTTTCTTAGGAAGAAATTAAATTTGCTTTGTGGAACAGTAATGATACGACTTCTCCAGGCCCAGACGGATTTAATTCAAAGTTTTTCAAAACTCATTGGTCTCTTTCGAAAGATTTAATTTTCAAAGCTTTGAATGACATTTTCCATAAGGGTTCTATAATAAAAGAGTGGAACCACACTTTCTTGCATTTCATTCCTAAAAAAGATCATTCCACTAGAATCCAAGACTATAGACCGATTGCCTGCTGTAACACTTTATATAAAGTTTTCACAAAGACTCTTTGTAATAGACTGGCTCCATTTTTGGATAATTTGGTGTCCCCTAATCAGACGGCGTTTATAAAAGGAAGATCAATAGGGGATGGAATTTTGTTTGCTCACGAAATTATTAGGGGTCTTGGAAGAAAGGATAATAAATACATGTGTATCAAGGTAGATTTGAAAAAGGCTTACGATTCGATTAACCGAGCTTTTGTTATACACATGTTAATAAGTTTGGGTTTCCCAGACAAATGGGTGAAAATTATTGAAAATATCATAACCAGTCCAGTGTTTTCCATTATTGCTAATGGGGAATCGCATGGTTATTTCAAGAGTTCAAATGGTCTTAGACAAGGGGACCCTCTTTCCCCTATTTTATTTTCTTTGGTTATGGAATATTTTACGTTACTGATCGATGGTAAAGTCAGGGATGGTCTTATTTCTCCTATCACAGAATTTAACAACAAGTTAACTCACATCATTTACGCCGATGATATTATTATCTTTACTAAAGCAAGTGTTCTTAATGCTTCTGCCATTGGTGATGTTTTTCAAAGTATGAAGAGAGTGACCGGGTTGGAACTAAGCTGTGAGAAGTCTAACGTTTTCTTTGGTAAAGGGGTAATCAACTGTATTGATATTTGTTCCACTCTTAATATCCAACAATCGGTTCTTCCAATAAGGTACCTGGGCATCCCTTTATCTAGTTCTAATTTGAAAGATAGGGATTGTGCTCTATTGATAGAGAAGATCAAGACAAGATTAGCAGGATGGGGAACTAGAATGCTCATCCTAGCTGGGAGACTAGAACTTATTAAATCTACCATTTATCCTATCATTCAATTTTGGATGCAATGCTTTCGTCTCCCAAAAACAACGGTGCATAAAATAAAACATTTGATTCTTAATTTCCTTTGGAAAAGCCGTAGTAGTAAGATCCCCTGGGAAATTTTGTGTAAGCAAAAAGAAGAAGGAGGAATGGGTCTGAGAAATTTAGAAGATCTGAATCAAGCGTTATTCATCAAATTAATTTGGAAAATCCTCAATGTTGAAGGAATTTGGGCAGATCTCATAAAGCGAAAATATATTGGAAAAAAAAGTTTTTGGGATATCAATCCGAGACTGGACGACTCGGGAGTGTGGAAATATATTTTGAAGAACAGACATGAAGCTTTGAAGTGCCTTTCTCTTAATATAAGCGATGGCAAACTACTTCTCTTTGGTATGATCCTTGGTTGAATGGAAGTTCTATCATGGAACGCATTGGATTAGATACAGCTTTTAGAACTGGTACGGAATATTTGACTCTTGATAGGATTGTTAAAAATGGCGAGTGGAAGTGGGACGAGTTTAGTTTCCTACGTTAGATTCATTCGGAGATAGAAGGTGTCAAGATTCATAAAGATAGAGAGCGGGACTATTGGTCTTGGAAATGTTCCAAACACGGTCAATATCAGTTTAAACTCGTTTGGAACTCAATTAGGTCTAGTTTTGAAATTAAAAACTGGTCGTCATTAGTTTGGAACAAAATCCATGTTCCAAAAATGGCGGTTTGCCTCTTTAAAGCCATTAACGACTATTTGTTAACGAAAGAGCGATTACTACACAAACAGATTGTCGTTGACCCCTTATGTGTTTTTTGTAATAATTTCATTGAAAATATAGACCACCTATTTTTTCAATGTAATTATACAGAAAAAGTTTGGTTTTGGAACTGTAAAAATTTTTTTAGCTTGCCGAAAAGTATGTTCTCATTTACTCTAAGGGAAGATTTGCATAAGATTGTATCTATCTCTAAATTAAAAAATCTTAACTCGGATTTGTTCCAACTTTCTATCTCAGTTTGCATTTGGCACATATGGAAAGAAAGAAATGACAGGATATTTCTTAACAGATTCAATGATACTTCGCAGTTATGCTCAAAAATTTACCAGACAGTGAATATCAGAATGGTTAAATCTAAATATTATAAGCACATGAATGGCTCGACAGATATAATAGCTAAGAAATAGGGATTTACCTCGCTAAGCTAGACAGGGATTTATCGGATTGATCATATGTATAGCTTCTCCTCGCTGCTTCCTTCTTGTGCCTTGATTCAGGTTTTCTGCATCCTGTATTATCTTTACATTTATCTTACATCTTCTCTTTTAACTTACATTTTACTTAATAATTATCAATACTATTTGACCTAGTCTGTAAGTTATAAGAATGCAGAAACAACTGCTGTTCCGCTACCTCTTTGACTGGTGTCTTCATCTATTATAATACATATTGAGTTAGATTTCAGAAGTCAAAAATTAATTAAAATCATAGGGCAGTCAAAGACTTAGCTCGTGAAGCAGTTCAAGGAGGACCTATTTTCACTATGGCTTCACCTTAGAGAATCTTTGAGTTCGAAGACATCAAACATCGACTACTTTGTCTTCTGAAGCGCAAAGATTTCATCTTTTTGGAAGACGGAGACTCCTCAAGCTTAGATCTTTAGATCTAAGGTCAGTGACTTCTAGAAACCGAAGGTTTTAGAGACTTTGATGACTTCTCGACTCCATTTTCTGTCTTGAGTCCTAAAACAATGAGATCTGTTATTAGAATCTTTATAAAGCTAAAAGGTTTAACCTTTACGGGATTTGGTCACTTATCTGTAGCTGCTTGTTCCCGTGGATGATCTGATACATGGAATAGAGCTTCCTGGTTTGCTTCTTGCTTAGTCGTGGCCTAGCTGAAGAGTTTGATTCTGAGTCTTTTATCTCCCTCGCCGCCATTAGTGTTGCTTTATTTTCTCTTGTTCGAGAGGAGTAAAAGAAGTAGTTCTCAAGTGAAGTCCTGCCGTTTTTAACCTACCGAGTTGTCTGGAAGCTTCAAGCGGGTTTCGGGTGAAAGTTTGATTGTTCATTTCAGTGTTGGGCCTTTTTTAGATTTAATGTAGTTAACAGGCCTGGTTTCGTTTGTATTTGGTGGTTTGTTGAACTTTGTACATTCTTATGTTTTCTTGGTTTTTAATAGAATGTTTGAACCCTTTTTCAAAAAAAAAACTATCCATTGACGGTTTAAAGCCGTCAAAGCCGTAGAACTTACAGAGAGCTTCGATTTGATTAGTTATGGCTCTTGTAACTATAAACGAGCCAACAGTTATGGCCGTGTGAAGAATCGATATCTACAGGGTGCAACATCTACGGTGCAAGGTGCAACATTCGTCCAAAATGCCGAAACAGCGCCGTGCGACTTTTAGAAATGGGTGCAAGGATTTGAAATGAAACAGTACCATGGTGCACCACTCTCAAGGGATGGTAAATCGAAGACCAGCCACGGTGATCCCGTTTTAATGTAAAAATACACTTGACGAAAAAAAGAAGGCTAAAAAACTTCAAAGCCCCGATAGAGGTTCAGATAGCCTTTTTTGGGTTTGAAACATCCATTGACCGCTTAATGCCATCAAAGCCGTTGAACTCATAGAGAGCTTCGTTTTGACTGGTTATGGCTCCCGTAATTCTAAACGAGCCAACAGTTATGGTTGTCCGAAGAATAGATATCCATAGGGTGCAACATCTACGGTGCAAGGTGCAACATCCGTCCAAAATGCCGAAACAACGTCGTGCGACTATTAGAAATAGGTGCAGGGATTTGAAATGGAACAGTACCATGGTGCACCACTCTCTAGGGATGGTAAATCGAAGACCAGCCACGGTGATCCCGTTTTAACGTAAAAATTCACTTGACCAAAAAAAGAAGGCTAAAAAACTTTAGAGCCCCGATTGAGGTTCAGATAGCCTTTTTTGCGTATGAAACTATCCATTGACGGCTTAAAGCCGTCGAAGCCATAGAACTCACAGAGAGCTTCGTTTTGACTGGTTAGGTCTCCCGTAACTCTAAACGAGCCAACTGTTATGACCGTCCGAATAATCGATATCCACAGGGTCCAACATCTGCGGTGCAAGGTGCAACATCCGTCCAAAATGCCGAAACTGTGCCGGGTGACTTTCAGAAATGGGTGCAGGGATTTGAAATGGAACAGTACCATGGTGCACCACGCTCCAGGTATGGTAAATCGAAGACCAGCCACGGTGATCCCGTTTTAACGTAAAAATTCACTTGACGAAAAAAAGAAGGCTAAAAAACTTCAAAGACCCGATTGAGGTTCGGATAGCCTTTTTTGGGTATGAAACTATTCATTTACGGCTTAAAGCCGTCAAAGCCGTAGAACTCACATAGAGCTTTTTTTTGACTGGTTATGGCTCCCGTAACTCTAAATGAGCCAACAGTTATGGCCGTCCGAAGAATCGATATCCACAGGGTGCAACATCTGCGGTGCAAGGTGCAACATCCATCCAAAATGACAAAACACCGCCGTGCGACTTTTAGAAATGGGTGCAGGGATTTGAAATGGAACAGTACCATGGTGCACCACTCTCGAGGGATGGTAAATCGAAGACCAACCACGGTTATCCCGTTTAAACGTAAAAATTCACTTGACGAAAAAAAGAAGGCTAAAAAACTTCAGAGCCTCGATTGAGGTTCGGATAGTTTTTTTTGGGTTTGAAACTATCCATTGACCGCTTAAAGCCGTCAAAGCCGTAGAACCCACAAAGTGCTTCGTTTTTACTGGTTATGGCTCCTGTAACTCTAAACGAGCCAACAGTTATGGCCGTCCGAAGAATTGTTATCCACAGGGAGCAACATCTACGGTGCAAGGTGCAACATCCGTCCAAAATGCCGAAACAGCGCCGGGCAACTTTTAGAAATAGGTGCAGAGATTTGAAATGGAATAGTACCATGGTGCACCACTCTCTAGGGATAGTAAATCGAAGACCATCCACGGTGATCCCGTTTTAACGTAAAAATTCACTTGAAGAAAAAAAGAAGGCTAAAAAACTTCAGAGCCCCGATTGAGGTTCGGATAGCCTTTTTTGGTTATGAAACTATCCATAGACGGCTTAAAGCCGTCGAAGTCGTAGAACTCACAAAGAGCTTCATTTTGACTGGTTAGGGCTCCCGTAACTCTAAACGAGCCAACAGTTATGACCGTCCGAAAATCGATATCCATAGGGTGCAACATCTGCAGTGCAAGGTGCAACATCCGTCCAAAATGCCGAAATAGTGCCGTGCGATATTTAGAAATGGGTGCAGGGATTTGAAATGGAACAGTACCATGATGCACCACTCTCCAGGGATGGTAAATCGAAGACCAGCCCCGGTGATCCCGTTTAAACGTAAAAATTCACTTGACGAAAAAAAGAAGGATAAAAAACTTCAGAGCCCCGATTGAGGTTCGGATTGCCTTTTTTGGGTATGAAACTATCCATTGACGGCTTAAAGCCGTCAAAGCCGTAGAACTTACAGAGAGCTTCGTTTTGTATAGTTATGGCTCCTGTAACTCTAAACGAGCCAACAGTTATGGCCGTGCGAAGAATCGATATCTACGGGGTGCAAGATCTACGGTGCAAGGTGCAACATCCGTCCAAAATACCGAAACAGCGCCGTGCGACTTTTAGAAATGGGTGCAGGGATTTGAAATGGAACAGTACCATGGTGCACCACTCTCAAGGGATGGTAAATCGAAGACCAGCCACGGTGATCCCGTTTCAATGTAAAAATTTACTTGACGAAAAAAAGAAGGCTAAAAAACTTCAGAGCCCCGATAGAGGTTCGGATAGCCTTTTTTGGGTTTGAAACTATCCATTGACTGCTTAATGCCATCAAAGTCGTTGAACTCACATAGAGCTTCGTTTTGACTGGTTATGGCTCCCGTAATTCTAAACGAGCCAACAGTTATGGTTGTCCGAAGAATCAATATCCACAGGGTGCAACATCTGCGGTGCAAGGTGCAACATCCGTCCAAAATGCCGAAACAGCGTCGTGCGGCTTTTAGAAATAGGTGCAGGGATTTGAAATGGAACAGTACCATGGTGCACCACTCTCTAGGGATGGTAAATCGAAGACCAGCCACGGTGATCCCGTTTTAACGTAAAAATTCACTTGACGAAAAAAAGAAGGCTAAAAAACTTCAAAGACCCGATTGAGGTTCGGATAGCCTTTTTTGGGTATGAAACTATTCATTTATGGCTTAAAGCCGTCAAAGCCGTAGAACTCACAAAGAGCTTTGTTTTGACTGGTTATGGCTCCCGTAACTCTAAATGAGCCAACAGTTATGGTCGTCCGAAGAATCGATATCCACAGGGTGCAACATCTGCGGTGCAAGGTGCAACATCCATCCAAAATGCTGAAACACCGCCGTGCGACTTTTAGAAATGGGTGCTGGGATTTGAAATGGAACAGTACCACAGTGCACCACTCTCGAGGGATGGTAAATCGAAGACCAGCCACGGTTATCCCGTTTAAACGTAAAAATTCACTTGACGAAAAAAAGAAGGCTAAAAAACTTCAGAGCCTCGATTGAGGTACGGATAGTCTTTTTTGGATTTGAAACTATCCATTGACTGCTTAAAGCCGTCGAAGTCATAGAACTCACAAAGAGCTTCTTTTTGACTGGATAGGGCTTCCGTAACTCTAAACGAACCAACAATTATGATCGTCCGAAGAATCGATATCCACAGGGTGCAACATCTGTGGTGCAAGGTGCAACATCCGTCCAAAATGCCGAAACAACGCCGTGCGACCTTTAGAAATGGGTGCAGGGATTTGAAATGGAACAGTACCATGGTGCACCACTCTCCAGGGATGGTAAATCGAAGACCAGCCACGGTGATCCCGTTTTAACGTAAAAAATCACTTGACGAAAAAAAGAAGGCTAAAAAACTTCAAAGCCCCGATTAAGGTTCGGATAGCCTTTTTTGGGTATGAAACTATCCATTGATGGCTTAAAGCCGTCAAAGCCGTAGAACTTACAGAGAGCTTCGTTTTGACTAGTTATGGCTTCTGTAACCCTAAACGAGCCAACAGTTATGGCCGTGCGAAGAATCGATATCTATAGGGTGCAACATCTACGGTGCAAGGTGCAACATCCGTCCAAAATACCGAAACAGCGCCGTGCGACTTTTAGAAATGGGTGCAGGGATTTGAAATGGAACAGTACCATGGTGCACCACTCTCAAGGGATGGTAAATCGAAGACCAGCCACGGTGATCCCGTTTTAATGTAAAAATTCACTTGACGAAAAAGAGAAGGCTAAACAACTTCAGAGCCCCGATAGAGGTTCGGATAGCCTTTTTTGGGTTTGAAACTATCCATTGATCGCTTAATGCCATCAAAGCCGTTGAACTCACAGAGAGCTTCATTTTGACTGGTTATGGCTCCCGTAATTCTAAACGAGAAAACAGTTATGGTCGTCCGAAGAATCGATATCCACAGGGTGCAACATCTGCGGTGCAAGGTGCAACACCCGTCCAAAATGCCGAAACAGTGTCGTGCGACTTTTAGAAATAAGTGCAGGGATTTGAAATGCAATAGTACCATGGTGCACCACTCTCTAGGGATGGTAAATCAAAGACCAGCCACTGTGATCCCGTTTTAACATAAAAATTCACTTGACGAAAAAAAGAAGGCTAAAAAACTTCAGAGCCCGGATAGAGGTTCGGATAGCCTTTATTGGGTTTGAAACAATCCATTGACCGCTTAATGCCTTCAAAGCCGTTGAACTCACAAAGAGCTTCGTTTTGACTGGTTATGGCTCCCGTAATTCTAAACGAGCCAACAGTTATGGTTGTCCGAAGAATCGATATCCACAGGGTGCAACATCTGCGGTGCAAGGTGCAACATCCGTCCAAAATGACGAAACAACGTCGTGCGACTTTTAGAAATGGGTGCAGGGATTTGAAATGGAACAACACCATGGTGCACCACTCTCAAGGGATGGTAAATCGAAGACCAGCCACGGTGATCCCGTTTTAATGTAAAAATTCACTTGACGAAAAAAGAAGGCTAAAAAACTTCAGAGCCCCGATAGAGGTTCGGATAGCCTTTTTTGGGTTTGAAACTATCCATTGACCGCTTAATGCCATCAAAGCCGTTGAACTCACAGAGAGCTTCGTTTTGACTGGTTATGGCTCCCGTAATTCTAAATGAGCCAACAGTTATGGTTGTCTGAAGAATCGATACCACAGGGTGCAACATCTGCGGTGCAAAGTGCAACATCCGTCCAAAATGCCGAAACAGCGTCGTGCGACTTTTAGAAATAGGTGCAGGGATTTGAAATGGAACAGTACCATGGTGTACCACTCTTCAGGGATGGTAAATCAAAGACCAGCCACAGTGATCCCGTTTTAATGTAAAAATTCACTTGACGAAAAAATGAAGGCTAAAAAATTTTAGAGCCCCGATTGAGGTTCGGATAGCATTTTTTGCGTATGAAACTATCCATTGATGGCTTAAAGCCGTCGAAGCCATAGAACTCACAGAGAGCTTCATTTTGACTGGTTAGGTCTCTCGTAACTCTAAACGAGCCAACTGTTATGACCGTCCGAAGAATCGATATCCACAGGGTGCAACATCTGCGGTGCAAGGTGCAACATCCGTCCAAAATGTCGAAACTGCGCTGGGCGACTTTCAGAAATGGGTGCAGGGATTTGAAATGGAACAGTACCATGGTGCACTACGCTCCAGGGATGGTAAATCGAAGACCAACCATGGTCATCCCGTTTTAACGTAAAAATTCACTTGATGAAAAAAAGAAGGCTAAAAAACTTCAAAGACCCGATTGAGGTTCGGATAGCCTTTTTTGGGTATGAAACTATTCATTTACGGCTTAAAGCCGTCAAAGCCGTAGAACTCACAGAGAGCTTTGTTTTGACTGGTTATGGCTCCCGTAACTCTAAATGAGCCAACAGTTATGGTCGTCCGAAGAATCGATATCCACAGGGTGCAACATCTGCGGTGCAAGGTGCAACATCCATCCAAAATGCCGAAACACTGTCGTGCGACTTTTAGAAATGGGTGCAGGGATTTGAAATGGAACAGTACCATGGTGCACCACTCTCGAGGGATGGTAAATCGAAGACCAGCCACGGTGATCCCGTTTAAACGTAAAAATTCACTTGACGAAAAAAAGAAGGCTAAAAAACTTCAGAGCCCCGATTGAGGTTCGAATTGCCTTTTTTGGGTATGAAACTATCCATTGACGGCTTAAAGCCGTCAAAGCCGTAGAACTTACAGAGAGCTTCGTTTTGACTAGTTATGGCTCCTGTAACTCTAAACGAGCCAACAGTTATGGCCGTGCGAAGAATCGATATCTACAGGGTGCAAGATCTACGGTGCAAGGTGCAACATCCGTCCAAAATACCGAAACAGCGCCGTGCGACTTTTAGAAATGGGTGCAGGGATTTGAAATGGAACAGTACCATGGTGTACCACTCTCAAGGGATGGTAAATCGAAGTCCAGCCACGTGATCCCGTTTTAATGTAAAAATTCACTTGCCGAAAAAAAGAAGGCTAAAAAACTTCAGAGCCCCGATAGAGGTTTGGATAGCCTTTTTTGGGTTTGAAACTATCCATTGACCGCTTAATGCCATCAAAGCCGTTGAACTCACAAAGAGCTTCGTTTTGACTGGTTATGGCTCCCGTAATTCTAAACGAGCCAACAGTTATGGTTGTCCGGAGAATCGATATCCACAGGGTGCAACATCTGCGGTGCAAGGTGCAACATCCGTCCAAAATACCGAAACAGCGTCGTGCGACTTTTAGAAATAGGTGCAGGGATTTGAAATGGAACAGTACCATGATGTACCACTCTCCGGGGATGGTAAATCAAAGACCAGCCACAGTGATCCCGTTTTAACGTAAAAATTCACTTGACGAAAAAATGAAGGCTAAAAAACTTTAGAGCCCCGATTGAGGTTCGGATAGCATTTTTTGCGTATGAAACTATCCATTGATGGCTTAAAGCCGTCGAAGCCATAGAACTCACAGAGAGCTTTGTTTTGACTGGTTAGGTCTCCCGTAACTCTATACGAGCCAACTGTTATGACCGTCCGAAGAATCGATATCCACAGGGTGCAACATCTGCGGTGCAAGGTGCAACATCCGTCCAAAATGCCGAAACTGCGCCGGGCGACTTTCAGAAATGGGTGCAGGGATTTGAAATGGAACAGTACCATGGTGCACTATGCTCCAGGGATGGTAAATCGAAGACCAGCCACAGTGATCCCGTTTTAACGTAAAAATTCACTTGACGAAAAAAAGAAGGCTAAAAAACTTCAAAGACCCGATTGAGGTTCGGATAGCCTTTTTTGGGTATGAAACTATTCATTTACGGCTTAAAGCCGTCAAAGCCGTAGAACTCACAGAGAGATTTGTTTTGACTGGTTATGGCTTCCGTAACTCTAAATGAGCCAACAGTTATGGCCGTCCGAAGAATCGATATCCACAGGGTGCAACATCTGCGGTGCAAGGTGCAACATCCATCCAAAATGCCGAAACATCGCCGTGCGACTTTTAGAAATGGGTGCAGGGATTTGAAATGGAACATTACCATGGTGCACCACTCTCGAGGGATGGTAAATCGAAGACCAGCCACGGTTATCCCGTTAAAACGTAAAAATTCACTTGACGAAAAAAAGAAGGCTAAAAAACTTTAGAACCTCGATCGAGGTTCAAATAGTCTTTTTTGGGTTTGAAACTATCCATTGACCGCTTAAAGCCGTCAAAGCCGTAGAACCCACAAAGAGCTTTGTTTTTACTAGTTATGGCTCCTGTAACTCTAAATGAGCCAACAGTTATGGTCGTCCGAAGAATCGATATCCACAGGGAGCAACATTTGCGGTGCAAGGTGCAACATCCGTCCAAAATGCCGAAACAGCACCGAGCGACTTTTAGAAATAGCTGCAGAGATTTTAAATGGAATAGTACCATGGTGCACCACTTTCTAGGGATGGTAAATTGAAGACCAGCTATGGTGATCCCGTTTTAACGTAAAAATTCACTTGACGAAAAAAAGAAAGCTAAAAAACTTCAGAGCCCCAATTGAGGTTCGGATAGCCTTTTTTGGGTATGAAACTATCCATTGACGGCTTAAAGCCGTCGAAGTCGTAGAACTCACAAAGAGCGTCGTTTTGACTGGATAGGGCTCCAGTAACTCTAAACGAGCCAACAGTTATGACCGTCCGAAGAATCGATATCCAAAGGGTGCAACATCTGTGGTGCAAGGTGCAACATCCGTCCAAAATGCCGAAACAACGACGTTCGACCTTTAGAAATGGGTGCAGGGATTTGAAATGGAACAGTACCATGGTGCACCACTCTCCAGGGATGGTAAATCGAAGACTAGCCACGGTGATCCCGTTTTAACGTAAAAATTCACTTGACGAAAAAAAGAAGGCTAAAAAACTTCAGAGCCCAGATTGAGGTTCGGATAGCCTTTTTTGGGTATGAAACTATCCATTGACGGCTTAAAGCCGTCAAAGCCGTAGAAATTACAGAGAGCTTCGTTTTGACTAGTTATGGCTTCTGTAACTCTAAACGAGCCAACAGTTATGGCCATGCGAAGAATCGATATCTACAGGGTGCAACATCTACGGTGCAAGGTGCAACATCCATCCAAAATACCGAAACAGCGCCGTGCGACTTTTAGAAATGGGTGCATGGATTTGAAATGGAACAGTACCATGGTGCACCACTCTCAAGGGATGGTAAATCGAAGACCAGCCACGGTGATCCCATTTTAATGTAAAAATTCACTTGACGAAAAAAAGAAGGCTAAAAAACTTCAAAGCCCCGATATTGGTTTGGATAGCCTTTTTTAGGTTTGAAACTATCCATTGATCGCTTAATGCCATCAAAGCCGTTGAACTCACAAAGAGCTTCTTTTTGACTGGTTATGGCTCCCGTAATTCTAAACGAGAAAACAGTTATGGTCGTCCAAAGAATCGATATCCATAGGGTGCAACATCTGCGGTTCAAGGTGCAACATCCGTCCAAAATGCCGAAACAGCATCGTGCGACTTTTAGAAATAGGTGCAGGGATTTGAAATGCAACAGTACCATGGTGCAACGCTCTCTAGGGATGGTAAATCGAAGACCAGCCACGGTGATTCCGTTTTAACGTAAAAATTCACTTGATGAAAAAAGTAGGCTAAAAAACTTCAGAGCCCCGATTGAGGTTCGGATAGCCTTTTTTGCGTATGAAACTATCCATTGACGGCTTAAAGCCATCGAAGCCATATAACTCACAAAGAGATTCGTTTTGACTGGTTAGGTCTCCCGTAACTCTAAACGAGCCAACTGTTATGACTGTCCGAAGAATCGATATCCACAGGGTGCAACATCTGCGGTGCAAGGTGCAGCATCCGTCCAAAATGCTGAAACAGCGCCGTGCGACTTATAGACATGGTTGCAGGGATTTGAAATGGAATAGTACCATGGTGCACCACTCTACAGGGATGGTAAATCGAAGACCAGCCACGGTGATTCCGTTTTAACGTAAAAATTCACTTGACGAAAAAAAGAAGACTAAAAAACTTCAAAGACCCGATTGAGGTTCGGATAGCCTTTTTTGGGTATGAAACTATTCACTTACGGCTTAAAGCCGTCAAAGCCATAGAACTCACAGAGAGCTTTGTTTTGACTGGTTATGGCTCCCGTAACTCTAAACGAGCCAACTGTAATGGCCATCAGAAGAATCGATATCCACAAGGTGCAACATCTACGGTGCAAGGTGCAACATCCATCCAAAATGTCGAAACAGCGCCGTGCGACTTTTAGAAATGGGTGCAGGGATTTGAAATGAAAGAATACCATGGTGCACCACTCTCCAGGGATGGAATTCGAAGACCAGCCACGGTTATCCCGTTTTAACGTAAAAAATTACTTGACGAAAAAAAAGGATAAAAAACTTCAAAGACCCGATTGATGTTTGGATAGCCTTTTTTGGGTATGAAACTATCCATTGACGGCTTAAAGCCGTCAAAGCCGTAGAACCCACAGAGAGCTTCATTTTGTCTGGTTATGGCTTCCGTAACTCTAAACGAGCCAACAGTTATGGCCGTGCGAAGAATCGATATCCACAAGGTGCAACATCTACGGTGCAAGGTGCAACATCCGTCCAAAATGCCGAAACAGCACCGTGCGACTTTTAGAAATGGGTGCAAGGATATGAAATGGAACAGTACCATGGTGCACCACTCTACAGAGATGGTAAATCGAAGACCAGCCACGGTGATCTCGTTTTAACGTAAAAATTCACTTGACGAAAAAAAGAAGGCTAAAAAACTTCAGAGCCCCGATTGAGGTTCGGATAGCCTTTTTTGGGTTAGAAACTATCCATTAACCGCTTAAAGCCGTCAAAGCCATAGAACCCACAGAGAGCTTCATTTTTACTGGTTATGGCTCTTGTAACTCTAAATGAGCCAACAGTTATGGCCGTCCGAAGAATCGATATCCACAGGGAGCAATATCTGCGGTGCATCTTTCTTTCGTGGAACAGAAACCTAATCCCTTGAATTCACCGCTCCAACTAGCTCGAGGCTATCGCTTTATCAATCTCTTTTGCTCTCGGGATCGATATTCTCAATGACGAGAGCCAGACCTAGACAATCCTTATGCTCGTCCTCAGTAACGGATAAGCGTGATTCAGTCCTCAAGAGCCGGTCCCGAGCAACATCCGACCAAAATGCCGAAACAGCGCCGTGCGACTTTGAGAAATGGGTGCAGGGATTTGAAATGGAACAATACCATGGTGCACCACTCTCAAGGGATGGTAAATCGAAGACCAGCCACGGTGATCCCGTTTTAATGTAAAAATTCACTTAACGAAAAAAAGAAGGCTAAAAAACTTAAGAGCCCCGATAGAGGTTCGGATAGCTTTTTTGGGTATGAAACTATCCATTGACGGCTTAAAGCCGTCGACACCGTAGAACTCATAAAGAGCTTCATTTTGACGGGTTAGGGCTCCCGTAACTCTAAACGAGCCAACAGTTATGACCGTCCGAAGAATCGATATCCACAGGGTGCAACATCTGCGGTGCAAGGTGCAACATCCGTCCAAAATGCCGAAACAACGTCGTGCGACCTTTAGAAATGGGTGCAGGGATTTGAAATGGAACAGTTCCATGGTGCACCACTCTACAGGGATGGTAAATCGAAGACCAGCCACGGTGATCCCGTTTTAACGTAAAAATTCACTTGACGAAAAAAGAAGGCTAAAAAACTTCAGAGCCCCGATTGAGGTTCGGATAGCCTTTTTTGGGTATGAAACTATCCATTGACGGCTTAAAGCCGTCAAAGCCGTAGAACTTATTGAGAGCTTCGTTTTGACAAGTTATGGCTCCGGTAACTCTAAAAAAGCCAACAGTTATGGCCGTGCGAAGAATCGATATCGACAGGGTGCAACATCTACGGTGCAAGGTGCAACATCCGTCCAAAATGTTGTAACTGCGCCGTGCGACTTTTAGAAATGGGTGCAGGGATTTGAAATGGAACAGTACCATGGTGCACCACTCTCAAGGGATGGTAAATTGAAGACCAGCCTCGGTGATCCCGTTTTAATGTAAAAATTCACTTGACGAAAAAAAGAAGGCTAAAAAACTTCAGAGCTCCGATAGAGATTCGGATAGACTTTTTTGGGTTTGAAACTATCCATTGATCGCTTAATGCCATCAAAGCCGTTGAACTCACAGACAGCTTCATTTTGACTGGTTATGGCTTCCGTAATTCTAAACGAGAAAACAGTTATGGTCGTCCGAAGAATCGATATCTACAGGGTGCAACATCTAAGGTGCAAGGTGCAACATCCGTCCAAAATGCCGAAACAGCGCCGTGCGGCTTTTAGAAATGGGTGCAGGGATTTGAAATGGAACAGTACCATGGTGCACCACTCTCCAGGGATGGTAAATCGAAGACCAGCCACGGTGATCCCGTTTTAACGTAAAAATTCACTTGACGAAAAAAAGAAGGCTAAAAAACTTCAGAGCCCCGATTGAGGTTCGGATAGCCTTTTGGGTATGAAACTATCCATTGACGGCTTAAAGCCGTAGAACTCAAAGAGAGCTTCATTTTGTCTAGTTATGGCTCCCGTAACTCTAAACGAGCCAACAGTTATGGCCGTGCGAAGAATCGATATCCACAGGGTGCAACATCTACGATGCAAGGTGCAACATCCGTCCAAAATGCCGAAACAGCGCCGTGCGACTTTTAGAAATGGGTGTAGGGATTTGAAATGGAACAGTACCATGGTACACCCCTCTCCAGGGATGGTAAATCAAAGACCAGCCCCGGTGATCTCGTTTTAATGTAAAAATTCACATGACGAAAAAAGGAAGGCTAAAAAACTTCAGATCCCCGATTGATATTCGGATAGCCTTTTTTGGGTTTGAAACTATCCATTGACCGCATAAAGCCATCAAAGCCGTAGAACCCACAGAGAGCTTCGTTTTTACTGGTTATGGCTCCTGTAACTCTAAATGAGCCAACAGTTATGGTCGTCCGAAGAATCGATATCCACAGGGAGCAATATCTGCAGTGCATCTTTCTTTCACGGAATAGAAAACTAATCCCTTGAATTCACCGCTCCAACTAGCTCGAGGCTATCGCTTTATCAATCACTTTTGCTCCCGGGATCGATATTCTCAATGATGAGAGCCAGACCTAGACAATCCTTATGCTCATCCTCAGTAACGGATAAGCGTGATTCAGTCTCTCAAGAGCCGGTCCCGAGCAACATCCGTCCAAAATGCCGCAACATTGCCGTGCGACTTTTAGAAATAGAGATTTGAAATGGAATAGTACCATGGTGCACCACTCTCTAGGAATGGTAAATTGAAGACCAGCCATGGTGATCCCGTTTTAACGTAAAAATTCACTTGACGAAAAAAAAGAAGGCTAAAAAACTTCAGAGCCCTGATTGTGGTTCGGATAGCCTTTTTTGGGTATGAAACTATCCATTGACGGCTTAAAGCTGTCGAAGCCGTAGAACTCACAAAGAGCTTCGTTTTGACTGGTTAGGGCTCCCGTAACTCTAAATGAGCCAACAGTTATGATCATCCGAAGAATCGATATTCACAGGGTGCAACATCTGCGGTGCAAGGTGCAACATCCGTCCAAAATGCCAAAACAGCGCCGTGCAACCTTTAGAAATGGGTGCAGAGATTTGAAATGGAACAGTACCATGGTGCACCACTCCCCAGGGATGGTAAATCGAAGACCAGCCACGGTGATCCCATTTTAACGTAAAAATTCACTTGACGAAAAAAAGAAGGCTAAAAAACTTCAGAGCCCCAATTGAGGTTCGGATAGCCTTTTTTGGGTATGAAACTATCCATTGACGGCTTAAAGCCGTCAAAGCCGTTGAACTCACAGAGAGCTTCGTTTTAACTGGTTATGGCTCCCGTAAATCTAAACGAGCCAACAGTTATGGCCGTCCGAAGAATCGATATCCATAGGGTGCAACATCTACGGTGCAAGGTGCAACATCCGTCCAAAATGCCGAAACAGCGCCGTGCGACTTTTAGAAATGGGTGCAGGGATTTGAAATGGAACAATACCATGGTGCACCACTCTCAAGGTATGGTAAATCGAAGACCAGCCACGGTGATCCCGTTTTAATGTAAAAATTCACTTGACGAAAAAAAGAAGGCTAAAAAACTTCAGAGCCCCGATAGAGGTTCGGATAGCCTTTTTTGGGTTTGAAACTATCCATTGACCGCTTAATGCTATCAAAGCCATTGAACTCACAAAGAGCTTCATTTTGACTGGTTATGGCTCCCGTAACTCTAAACGTGCCAACAGTTATGGTCGTCCGAAGAATCGATATCCATAGGGTGCAACATCTGCGGTGCAAGGTGCAACATCCGTCCAAAATGCCGAAACAGCGTCGTGTGACTTTTAGAAATAGGTGCAGGGATTTGAAATGGAACAGTACAATGGTGCACCACTCTCTAGGGATGGTAAATCGAAGACCAGCCACGGTGATCCCGTTTTAACGTAAAAATTCACTTGACCAAAAAAAGAAGGCTAAAAAACTTCAGAGCCCCGATTGAGGTTCGGATAGCATTTTTTGCGTATGAAACTATCCATTGACGGCATAAAGCCGTCGAAGCCATAGAAGTCACAGAGAGCTCCGTTTTGACTGGTTAGGGCTCCAGTAACTCTAAACGAGCCAACTGTTATGACCGTCCGAAGAATCGATATCCACAGGGTGCAACATCTGCGGTGCAAGGTGCAACATCCATCCAAAATGCCGAAACAGTGCCGTGCGACTTTTAGAAATGGGTGCAAGGATTTAAAATGGAACAGTACCATGGTGCACTACTCTCCAGGGATGGTAAATCGAAGACCAGCCACGGTGATCCCGTTTTAACGTAAAAATTCACTTGACAAAAAAAAGAAGGCTAAAAAACTTCAAAGACCCGATTGAGGTTTTGATAGCCTTTTTTGGGTATGAAACTATCCATTAACGGCTTAAAGCCATCAAAGCCGTAGAACTCACAAAGAGCTTCGTTTTGACTGGTTATGGCTTCCACAACTCTAAACGAGCCAACAGTTATGGTCGTCCGAAGAATCGATATCCACAGGGTGCAACATCTGCGGTGCAAGGTGCAACATCCATCCAAAATGCCGAAACAGCGCCGTGCGACTTTTAGAAATGGGTTCAGGGATTTGAAATGGAACAGTACCATGGTGCACCACTCTCCAGGGATGGTAAATGGAAGACCAGCAACGGTGATCCCGTCTTAACGTAAAAATTCACTTGACGAAAAAAAGAAGGCTAAAAAACTTCAGAGCCCCGATTGAGGTTCGGATAGCCTTTTTTGGTATGAAACTATCCATTGACGGCTTAAAGCAGTCAATGCTGTAGAAATCACAGAAAGCTTCGGTTTGACTGGTTATGGCTCCCGTAGCTCTAAACGAGCCAACAGTTATGGCCGTCCGAAGAATCGATATCCACAAGGTGCAACATCTGCGGTGCAAGGTGCAACATCCGTCCAAAATGCTGAAACAGCGCCGTGCGACTTTTAGAAATGGGTGCAAGGATTTAAAATGGAATAGTACCATAGTACACCACTCTCCAATGATGGTAAATCGAAACCAGCCACGATGATCCCGTTTTAACGTAAAAATTCACTTGACGAAAAAAAGAAAGCTAAAAAACTTCAAAAACCCGATTGAGGTTCGGATAGCCTTTTTTGGTTATGAAATTATCCATTTACGGCTTAAAGCCGTTAAGGCCGTAGAACTCACGGAGAGTTTCGTTTTAACTGGTTATGGCTTCCGTAACTCTAAACGAGCCAACAGTTATGGCCGTCCGAAAAATCGATATCCACAGAGTGCAACATCTGCGGTGCAAGGTGCAACATCCGTCCAAAATACCGAAACAGGGCCGTGTGATTTTTAGAAATAGGTGCAGGGATTTGAAATGGAAAAGTACCATGGTGCACCACTCTCCAGAGATGGTAAATCGAAGACCAACCATGGTGATCCCGTTTTAACGTAAAAATTCACTTGATGAAAAAAAGAAGGCTAAAAAACTTCAGAGACCCGATTAAGGTACGGATAGCCTTTTTTTGGTATGAAACTTTCCATTGACGGCTTAAAGCAGTCAAAGCCATAGAAATCACAGAGAGCTTCATTTTGACTGGTTATGGCTCCTGTAACTCTAAACGAGCCAACAGTTTTGGCCGTCCGAAGAATCGATATACATAGGGTGCAACATTTGCGGTGCAAGGTGCAACTTCCATCCAAAATGCCAAAACAGCGCCGTGCGACTTTTAGAAATGGGTGCAGGAATTTGAAATGGAACAGTACCATGGTGCACCACTCTGTAGGGATGGTAAATAGAAGACCAACCACGGTGATCCAGTTTTAACGTAAAAATTCAATTGACGAAAAAAAGAAGGGTAAAAAACTTCAGAGCCCGGATTGAGGTTCGGATAGCCTTTTTTGGCTATGAAACTATCCATTAACGGCTTAAAGCCATCAATGCCGTAGAACTCAAGGAGAGCTTCGTTTTGACTGGTTATGGCTTCCGTAACTCTAAACGAGCCAACAGTTATGGCCGTCCGATATCCACCGAGTGCAACATCTGCGGTGGAAGGTGCAACATCCGTCCAAAATCCCAAAACAGCGCCATGCGACTTTTAGAAATGGGTGCAGAGATTTGAAATGGAACAGTACCATGTTGCACCACTCTGCAGGGATTGTAAATCGAAGTCTAGCCACGGTGATCCCGTTTTAACGTAAAAATTCACTTGACGAAAAAAAGAAGGCTAAAAAACTTCAGAGCCTCGATTGAGGTTCGGATAGCCTTTTTTGGGTATGAAACTATCCATTGACGGCTTAAAGCCGTCAATGCCGTAAAACTCACAAAGAGCTTCATTTTGACTGGTTATAGCTTCCGTAACTCTAAACGAGCCAACAGTTATGGACGTCCGAAGAATCGATTTCCACAGGGTGCAACATCTGCGGTGCAAGGTGCAACATCCGTCCAAAATGCCGAAACAGCGTCGTGCGACTTTTAGAAATTGGTGCTGGGATTTGAAATGGAACAGTACCATGGTGCACCACTCTCCAGGGATGGTAAATCGAAGACCAGCCACGGTGATCCCGTTTTAACGTAAAAATTCACTTGACGAAAAAAAGAAGGCTAAAAAACTTCAAAGCCCCGATTGAGGTTCGGATAGCCTTTTTTGGGTATGAAACTATCCATTGACGGCTTAGAGCCATCAAAGCCGTAGAACTCATTGAGAGCTTCGTTTTGACTGGTTATGGCTCCCGTAACTCTAAACGAGCCAACAATTTTGGCCGTCCGAAGAATCGATATCCACAAGGTACAACATCTGCGGTGCCAAGTGCAACATCCATCCTAAATGACGAAATAGCGCCGTGCGACTTTCAGAAATGGGTCCAGGGATTTGAAATGGAAAAGTACCACGGTGTACCACTCTCCAGGGATGCTAAATCGAAGACCTGCCACGGTGATCCCGTTTTAACATAAAAATTCCCTTGACAAAAAAAAGAAGGATAAAAAACTTCAAAGACCCGATTGAGGTTCGGATAGCCTTTTTTGGGTATGAAACTATCCATTGACGGCTTAAAGCCGTCAAAGCCGTAGAACTCACAGAGAGCTTCGTTTTGACTGGTTATGGCTCATGTAACTCTAAAAGAGCCAACAATTATCGCCGTCCGAAGAATCGATATCCACAGGGTGCAACATCTGCGGTGCAAGTTGCAACATCCGTCCAAAATGCCGAAACAGCGCCGTGCGACTTTTAGAAATGAGTTCAGGGATTTGAAATGGAACAGTACTATGGTGCACCACTCTCCAGGGATGGTAAATCGAAGACCAGCCACGGTGATCCTGTTTTAACGTAAAAATTCACTTGATGAAAAAACGAAGGCTAAAAAACTTCAAAGCCCCGATTGAGGTTCGGATAGCCTTTTTTGGGTATGAAACTATCCATTGATGGGTTAAAGGGGTCAAAGCCGTTGAACTCACAAAGAGCTTCGTTTTGACTGGTTATAGCTCCCGTAACTCTAAACGAGCCAACAGTTATGGCCGTCCGAAGAATCGATATCCACAGGGTGCAACTTCTGCGATGCAAGGTTCAACATCCGTCCAAAATGCCGAAACAGCACCATGCGACTTTTAGAAATGGGTGCAGGGATTTGAAATGGAATAGTACCATGGTGCACCACTCTCCAGGGATGGTAAATTGAAGACTAACCATTGTGATCCCGTTTTAACGTAAAAATTCACTTGATGAAAAAAAGAAGGCTAAAAAACTTCAGAGACTCGATTGAGGTTCGGATAGCTTTTTTTGGGTATGAAACTATCCATTTATGGCTTAAAGCCATCGAAGCCGTAGAACTCACAGAGAGCTTCGTTTTGACTAGTTATGGCTCCCGTAACTCTAAACGAGCCAACAATTTTGGCCGTCCGAAGAATCGATATCCACAGGGTGCTACATCTGCGGTGCAAGGTGCAACATCCGTCCAAAATGCCGAAACAGCGCCGTGCGACTTTTACAAATTGGTGTAGGGATTTGAAATGGAACAGTACCATGGTGCACCACTCTCCAGGGATGGTAAATCAAAGACCAGCCACGGTGATCCCGTTTTAACGTAAAAATTCACTTGACGAAAAAAAGAAGGCTAAAAAACTTCAGAGCCCCGATTGAGGTTCGGATAGCCTTTTTTGGGTATGAAACTATCCATTGACGGCTTAAAGCCGTCAAAGCCGTCGAACTCACAAAGAGCTTCGTTTTGACTGGTTATGGCTTCCGTAACTCTAAACGAGCCAACAGTTATGGCCGTTCGAAGAATCTATATGCACAGGGTGCAACATCTTCGGTGCAAGGTGCAACGTTCGTTCAAAATGTCGAAACAACGCCATGCAATATTTAGAAATGGGTGCGAGGATTTGAAATGGAACAGTACCATGGTGCACCACTCTCCAGGGATGGTAAATCAAAGACCAGCCATGGTGATCCCGTTTTAACGTAAAAATTCACTTGACGAAAAAAAGAAGGCTAAAAAACTTCAGAGCCCCGATTGAGGTTCGGATAGCCTTTTTTGGGTATGAAACTATCCATTGACGGCTTAAAGCCGTCAAAGCCGTAGAACTCATAGAGAGCTTCGTTTTAACTGGTTATGGCTTCCGTAACTCTAAACGAGCCAACAGTTATGGCCGTCCGAAGAATCAATATCCACAGGGTGGAACATCTGCGGTGCAAGGTGCAACATCCATCCAAAATGCCGAAACAGCGCCATGCGACTTTTAGAAATGGGTGCGAGGATTTGAAATGGAACGGTACCATGGTGCACCACTCTCCAGGGATGGTAAATCGAAGACGAGCCACGTTGATCCCGTTTTAACGTAAAAATTCACTTGACGAAAAAAAGAACGCTAAAAAACTTCAGAGCCCCGATTGAGGTTCGGATAGCCTTTTTTGGGTTTGAAACTATCCATTGACGGCTTAAAGCCATCAAAGCCGTAGAACTCACAGAGAGCTTCGTTTTGACTGGTTATGGCTCCTGTAACTCTAAACGAGCCAACAGTTATAGCCGTCCGAAGAATCGATATCCACAAGGTGCAACATCTGCGGTGCAAAGTGCAACATCCGTCCAAAATGCCGAAACAGCGTCGTGCGACTTTCAGAAATGGGTCCAGGGATTTGAAATGGAAAAGTACCATGGTGCACCACTCTCCAGGGATGCTAAATCGAAGACCTGCCACGGTGATCCCGTTTTAAAGTAAAAATTCACTTGACAAAAAAAAGAAGGCTAAAAAACTTCAAAGACCCGATTGAGGTTCGGATAGCCTTTTTTGGGTATGAAACTATCCATTGACGGCTTAAAGCCATCAAAGCCGTAGAACTCACAGAGAGCTTCGTTTTGACTGGTTATGGCTTCCGTAACTCTAAACGAGCCAACAGTTATGGCCGTCCGAAGAATCAATATCCACAGGGTGCAACATCTGCGGTGATAGGTGCAACATCTGTCCAAAATGCCGAAACAGCGCCATGCGACTTTTAGAAATGGGTGCGGGGATTTGAAATGGAACAGTACCATGGTGCACCACTCTCTAGGGATGGTAATGTGAGGAATGCGGAATATGGATCTTAAGGCTAGAATGAACACTAGAGGGGGGTGAATAATGTTTATAAGAAATTACTAAATCTTTTTGAGTTATTGTTGGTTTGTACACAAATGTATGCAATATTCAGACACAGATATAATCACAGAATCAAACACAGATGCAGAAATAAAGTAAAAGTAGTAAAGGAGAGAACACACCGGATTTTATACTGGTTCGGAGTTACCCTACATCCAGTCCCGCACAACTAAGTACGGATTTCCTTTCAAAAGCAATTCAACAATTACAACCTTCGGTTTCAAGGCTACGAGGTACAGCCTCCAGAATCACAATCCTCTGGGTAGAGATACTTGATTTCCGAGCAACAAGTTCACCCAATTGATTTCCAAGGCTACAATCACACCTTTTCTCGCTTGATTGATTTCCAAGGCTACAATTACACCTTTTCTCGCTAGATAGATTACAAAGAAGCCTATAACTCTGAATAGCACTGGGATCTTGTTGAGATAGTGATAGAGAATCAAACCAGAGATGATCTAGTTAGATTCAATGTTGATTTCGACAGAGTGATGATAGGATTTTGAATAAGAAAATGTGGAAGAAGAAGAGAAGTGAAAAACCAGAAAATCTGATATAAAATTCGTTGAAACCAACCCCTATTTATAGAAGAACAACAGCCATGTCCATTCGTGAAAGGTTATGGCGAATAGACACTTTTTTTGAAATTCAAATTTTTGAATCTAACTGTCACTATGTCGACATGGGGTACTAGGGCATGTCGACATCCCAAAGCATTTTTTGAAGATTTGATTTTCTTTGAAAATAACCTTTATCTTATATTAAAAACTATTTAAACTTTTATAAATATACTTGACTATAGATAAAATACATAGATAAATATAGAGAATAATATATATAAAATTTTACTATAATTTTATATTTAAATCTAAGTATAAATATATTATAATTAAAAGATTGTTTAAAACAAACGAAGTTTAAAACAAGAGTTTATTAAAAACAAAAACAAAGAATATTTAAGGCTAAAACATCTTTTTGAAAATCATTTGAAAAGATAATTTTTAAGGCTAAAACATTTTGAAAGCAGTTTTGAAAATCATTCTAAAGTAGTTTTGAAAATCATTTTGAAGTAGTTTTGCAAGCTTCTTCCTGCAGAATATCTCATCACATCAGGACTTGAGAACTTGTACAAAACCAGGATGTTCGTGGGTTTGTAAGCCACTTGTCGTAGGTTTGTAAGCTACTTGTCGTGGGTTTGTAGGCCACTAAAAAGGTAGAAATGGGTTCCATCCCAAAAGAAAAATGGAGTGAAGATTTCAGTGCTATTGTGAAGTTTTAACATAATTCTATACTCGATACTTATCTTGAAATCTTGAACTCTTGATAATCTTGATACTCATGAGTCTTCAATCTTGATATCTTGAATCTCTATATTGTATGGTCTTCATTCTTTGTACCTGCATGGTTAAATCCTGCATATACATATATATCTAAACTATAATGTTAGTATTTATATTTTATAATCTTATACTAAGGTTGTTGTCATCAAAACCATCATCTCAAGGACTAACAATCTCCCCCTTTTTGATGATGACAACCTTTGTTTATAAACAATTACTTCTATCCTAATAACTCCCCCTAAATCTAATATCTCCCCCTTAATCTATGCCTAACTACCCTATTTTATATTTCTCCCTCTTTGTCATCAACAAAAATAAACAAACTCTAAACTATATAACTCCCCCTCATTCTTGTACTCAAGTACCTGCATTAATAAACTATATAATATAGTATAGTAAGAAATAACTATACTTATAGACATGATATTTAATCAACGATTATAAATATATCAATGTATATTTATACATTCATCAATCCACACCAAGTGTCAATCAAATCAATCAAAACAAACAATTTCAATCAAAGCAATCAATTCAAACAAAGTAATCAAATTAAATAAAGCAATCAAATTAAATGTTACGAGGAACTTCCACCCATCCTTCTTCTCTGAAAATAGGGTCTTCTTTGACGGCATCCCAATTTTCATTGTCATTTGTGAGAGAGACAGGAGGATGTGCTTCGTTATCATCCTTGTGCAGGGAAGAAATCATCCATCGAATTGCCTCGAAATGCCTTTCTTGCTCCTTGATCATCTGCATTTGACTCAATTCTAAGTGATGCTGGTTACGAAGAATGAACGAAAGAATATTCTTGAATGAATTAAGAGTTTCTTCAAGATTCTCGGATAAGTTATGAATTGGATTAGCCATTTTGAAATTGTGAGAAGAATGAGAGATAGAATAGATAAGCAATAATATCCAGTAATGAATTCTGGAAGAAATGGGTATATATAGGTGTAGAAATTCATTTGAAATGAATAGACATATGGTAGTTATTCAAATTTCAAATTCAAAATGAAGTATCATTTCTGACCAGTACATGTCGACATGGTCATAGAGGGTATGTCGACATAAGGCAGTGAAATTTGATGGTAATTTTGATTTTGTGAATAATTGCGTATATATATATTTATATAATATACTAACATTTATTCAAGAGATAAGATAAGCTAGATAACAGAAAGGAAATTCAATTTCATTGCATAGAAGAGTGATACAATGATTAATCATAAACACTCAAATTTAAAAAACTTAAACTAATTCGACATGATATGAAAATATAGAACTAGTTAGAGGATGATGAAGATGAAGATAATCCAAGTTTCTTGCTGACTTTGGAGAAAAACTTGTTCATCTTGAATGATATTTTGTCCAACTTCTTACTAACGGATCTTTTAAGAACCCGTTGATTCTCAACAATAATCTTTTGGTTTTTGAGAAGGGTTTTGTTGGTAGGATTGGAGGGATATTCAATACTTTCTAGGGATGTTTCACCTTCTTCTTCTTCTTCTTCTATTTTCAATTCATCTCCTTCTTCTTCTTCTTCCTCTTACATTTCTTCATGAGCCAAACGCTCTTCCTTTTCGGTAAGAGTCTCATAAGGTTGATAAACATATGGCATTTTCATGAGAGAAATGTTTGAGATATTAAAAACTTTTCTTGAAATAAATTCTTCTCCTTTAAAATTTACTCCAAAATAGTTCAAAATCCGAGTAAGATAAATTCCATGATATAAAGTGTTTTTTCCCATTTCAAAATTTTTAGGACGAAGTTCATCCAAAATAACCTGCGCCCAATTGATATCATAATTTCCAAAAATAGCAAAAAGTGCTTTGCACACTTTTGAAGTAGGATTGTTAAAATTTCCAGATCTTGGGGTCAAAGTATGTTGTAAAAGAAGATTGACAATTCTTGCTTTAGGACGAAAGTTTCGGTTTTTAAATTAAAAGTTTTCATCTCCTTCAAAAATATGATGAAATGTCTCACGATCATGTTCATCGATTTGAAAACTAGAAAGATCCATTCCCGTGCTTTTGCAATTGAGAATGGTACTTAAAAGATCACAATTCAAAACAATTTTAGTGCCTTTGACACTACTCCAAATTTCATTATCATTTCCTTCATAAAATTTTCAATTGAGATTTGCATAGAAAATTTTAACAAGATTTGGGTAACAAACAAAATCATTTTGAGAAGAATCAACAAGACTAAGAATTTGATTGTTTGCAAAATGAGTATCAATTTCATAAGAAGCAAAATCTTGAAAAATAGCAAACTTTCCGGGATGGACTTTTCCATAGTTAGCATAATTGATGTATGCTTTTATTGCCTCCGGATTATTGAGGAGTTGCTCTTTCAAGTTTCTAGAAAGTCTCATAGTAGAGGGGTTACTTGATGAAGCCATTAAAGTAGAAATTAGAGAACTTGGAGTTTTGAAGAGAGAGTTTGAATTTGAAAATGAAAGTGAAATGTTATGATAAATGATAGTGAATAAATAGATTTTTGAAAGACATATTCTCTGGTCAAAAGATGCCTTTTTAGAGTATTGAATAAAGTGAAAAGGTGGAGGAAAATTCAAGCATTTGAATTCAAATTTTGAATTTCAAAATTTGTACCCATGTTGACATCATGGTAGGGACCATGTCGACATGTGCCTGTGAATTTCTATGATTTATTTTTCCTAAGTATTCTAATATATATATATACTTATTATTTTAATGTCTATATATATATATATATATATCTGGAATACTATTAGAATTATAGTATATTCCAGAAAATATTATTATATTATTAAAAAATAATAAAAATAAAATAATAATAATAATAATAAAATAAAAAAATAAATTTAAAATTCAATCAACACACCAATTCAGAATCAATCAATCAAGCAATCAATCATCTAATTCTAAGCATGCAATTTCAATCAATTGTATTGTAAATGTGTACCTTTTTCTAAGTCCGTTTCCTTGAATTTGTTGAAGTCGTGAACTGCCGTGAAACACAAATTTGAATTATCTGTCTTCTGATCATCATCGCTTGGGGACGAGTCTGAGTCATCTAGAGTAGCAGTAAATGCACGCTTCCGTTTCTTTACTGAATCATTGTTTATAGGAGGATTCTGCCTATCTAGATATGGACAGTCTCTTTTTATATGGCCTGGTTCATCACATTTGAAACATTTGACAATGTTTGGCACTGCATTCTGATTTCTAGAATTCTTATAGTTGTTTCTCTTGAGATTATTCATCTTTCTGTATTTCAGTAATTTCCGAAAATTACGGGTCATAAATGTTATCTCTTCATCATTATCACTGTTTGAATCTGATCCGTCGGTAAATGCATTGAATGCCATTGATTTCTTTTCAGATGCTTTGCTTTCTCTTCTCCCGATCATTTGGACTTCAAACGACATTAGATTTCCAATCAATTCTTCTATCTTTAAGGTACTGATGTAATTTGCCTCTTCAATTGCAAGTGTCTTTTGATCCCATTCTGGCGTGAGAGAATTTATTTTTTTTTTGACTTAATCTTCTTCCGAAAATTCCTTTCCCAAGGATATTAAAGAATGCACAATATCCTGAAATCGACTATACATATCTGAAATAGACTCATTAGTATTCATTTTAAATAACTGAAACTGATTTGTGAGTATGGAAATTTTGGTCTGTTTAACTTTGCTTCTTCCTTCATGAGTAACTTGCAAAGTTTTCCAGATTTCATATGCAGACTTACAAACTGACACTCTATTAAATTCATTCCTATCAATTGAACAAAACAGAATATTCATTACTTTAGAATTATTTTGTGCAACAGTCTTTTGCTCAGTGGTCCACTGTGCAAAGTCAGTTGTGGGTTCAGAATATTCATTCTGTGTGATATTCCAAGTGTCTAATCCTACAGATTGTAAATATATTTTCATCCTACATGCCCAATATGCATAGTTACTGCCATTAAAAAGTGGTGGTCTATCAGTAGACTGACCTTCTACAAATGAACTAGTGTTAGAAACAGTACCAGTGTTGGTAGCCATTTAGAAAACTTTTCAAAATTCAGATTATGAAACTTTTGAAACCTTGCTCTGATACCAAATGTGAGGAATGCGAAATATGGATCTTAAGGCTAGAATGAACACTAGAGGGGGTGAATAGTGTTTATAAGAAATTACTAAATCTTTTTGAGTTATTTTTGATTTGTACACAAATGTATGCAATATTCAGAAACATATATAATCACAGAATCAAACACAGATGCAGAAATAAAGTAAATGCAGTAAAGGAGAGAACACACCGGATTTTATACTGGTTCGGAGTTACCCTACATCCAGTCCCGCACAACTAAGTACGGATTTCCTTTCAAAAGCAATTCAACAATTACAACCTTCGGTTTCAAGGCTACGAGGTACAGCCTCCAGAATCACAATCCTCTGGGTAGAGATACTTGATTTCCGAGCAACAAGTTCACCCAATTGATTTCCAAGGCTACAATCACACCTTTTCTCGCTTGATTGATTTCCAAGGCTACAATTACACCTTTTCTCGCTAGATAGATTACAAAGAAGCCTATAACTCTGAATAGCACTGGGATCTTGTTGAGATAGTGATAGAGAATCAAACCAGAGATGATCTAGTTAGATTCAATGTTGATTTCGACAGAGTGATGATAGGATTTTGAATAAGAAAATGTGGAAGAAGAAGAGAAGTGAAAAACCAGAAAATCTGATATAAAATTCGTTGAAACCAACCCCTATTTATAGAAGAACAACAGCCATGTCCATTCGTGAAAGGTTATGGCGAATAGACACTTTTTTTGAAATTCAAATTTTTGAATCTAACTGTCACTATGTCGACATGGGGTACTAGGGCATGTCGACATCCCAAAGAATTTTTTGAAGATTTGATTTTCTTTGAAAATAACCTTTATCTTATATTAAAAACTATTTAAACTTTTATAAATATACTTGACTATAGATAAAATACATAGATAAATATAGAGAATAATATATATAAAATTTTACTATAATTTTATATTTAAATCTAAGTATAAATATATTATAATTAAAAGATTGTTTAAAACAAACGAAGTTTAAAACAAGAGTTTATTAAAAACAAAAACAAAGAATATTTAAGGCTAAAACATCTTTTTGAAAATCATTTGAAAAGATAATTTTTAAGGCTAAAACATTTTGAAAGCAGTTTTGAAAATCATTCTAAAGTAGTTTTGAAAATCATTTTGAAGTAGTTTTGCAAGCTTCTTCCTGCAGAATATCTCATCAAATCAGGACTTGAGAACTTGTACAAAACCAGGATGTTCGTGGGTTTGTAAGCCACTTGTCGTAGGTTTGTAAGCTACTTGTCGTGGGTTTGTAGGCCACTAAAAAGGTAGAAATGGGTTCCATCCCAAAAGAAAAATGGAGTGAAGATTTCAGTGCTATTGTGAAGTTTTAACATAATTCTATACTCGATACTTATCTTGAAATCTTGAACTCTTGATAATCTTGATACTCATGAGTCTTCAATCTTGATATCTTGAATCTCTATACTGTATGGTCTTCATTCTTTGTACCTGCATGGTTAAATCCTGCATATACATATATATCTAAACTATAATGTTAGTATTTATATTTTATAATCTTATTCTAAGGTTGTTGTCATCAAAACCATCATCTCAAGGACTAACAATCTCCCCCTTTTTGATGATGACAACCTTTGTTTATAAACAATTACTTCTATCCTAATAACTCCCCCTAAATCTAATATCTCCCCCTTAATCTATGCCTAACTACCCTATTTTATATTTCTCCCTCTTTGTCATCAACAAAAATAAACAAACTCTAAACTATATAACTCCCCCTCATTCTTGTACTCAAGTACCTGCATTAATAAACTATATAATATAGTATATTAAGAAATAACTATACTTATAGACATGATATTTAATCAACGATTATAAATATATCAATGTATATTTATACATTCATCAATCCACACCAAGTGTCAATCAAATCAATCAAAACAAACAATTTCAATCAAAGCAATCAATTCAAACAAAGTAATCAAATTAAATAAAGCAATCAAATTAAATGTTACGAGGAACTTCCACCCATCCTTCTTCTCCGAAAATAGGGTCTTCTTTGACGGCATCCCAATTTTCATTGTCATTTGTGAGAGAGACAGGAGGATGTACTTCGTTATCATCCTTGTGCATGGAAGAAATCATCCATCGAATTGCCTCGAAATGCCTTTCTTGCTCCTTGATCATCTGCATTTGACTCAATTCTAAGTGATGCTGGTTACGAAGAATGAACGAAAGAATATTCTTGAATGAATTAAGAGTTTCTTCAAGATTCTCGGATAAGTTATGAATTGGATTAGCCATTTTGAAATTGTGAGAAGAATGAGAGATAGAATAGATAAGCAATAATATCCAGTAATGAATTCTGGAAGAAATGGGTATATATAGGTGTAGAAATTCATTTGAAATGAATAGACATATGGTAGTTATTCAAATTTCAAATTCAAAATGAAGTATCATTTCTGACCAGTACATGTCGACATGGTCATAGAGGGTATGTCGACATAAGGCAGTGAAATTTGATGGTAATTTTGATTTTGTGAATAATTGCGTATATATATATTTATATAATATACTAACATTTATTCAAGAGATAAGATAAGCTAGATAATAGAAAGCAAATTCAATTTCATTGCATAGAAGAGTGATACAATGATTAATCATAAACACTCAAATTTAAAAAACTTAAACTAATTCGACATGATATGAAAATATAGAACTAGTTAGAGGATGATGAAGATGAAGATAATCCAAGTTTCTTGCTGACTTTGGAGAAAACCTTGTTCATCTTGAATGATATTTTGTCCAACTTCTTACTAACGGATCTTTTAAGAACCCGTTGATTCTCAACAATAATCTTTTGGTTTTTGAGAAGGGTTTTGTTGGTAGGATTGGAGGGATATTCAATACTTTCTAGGGATGTTTCACCTTCTTCTTCTTCTTCTATTTTCAATTCATCTCCTTCTTCTTCTTCTTCCTCTTACATTTCTTCATGAGCCAAACGCTCTTCCTTTTCGGTAAGAGTCGCATAAGGTTGATAAACATATGGCATTTTCATGAGAGAAATGTTTGAGATATTAAAAACTTTTCTTGAAATAAATTCTTCTCCTTTAAAATTTACTCCAAAATAGTTCAAAATCCGAGTAAGATAAATTCCTTGATATAAAGTGTTTTTTCCCATTTCAAAATTTTTAGGACGAAGTTCATCCAAAATAACCTGCGCCCAATTGATATCATAATTTCCAAAAATAGCAAAAAGTGCTTTGCACACTTTTGAAGTAGGATTGTTAAAATTTCCAGATCTTGGGGTCAAAGTATGTTGTAAAAGAAGATTGACAATTCTTGCTTTAGGACGAAAGTTTCGGTTTTTAAATTAAAAGTTTTCATCTCCTTCAAAAATATGATGAAATGTCTCACGATCATGTTCATCGATTTGAAAACTAGAAAGATCCATTCCCGTGCTTTTGCAATTGAGAATGGTACTCAAAAGATCACAATTCAAAACAATTTTAGTGCCTTTGACACTACTCCAAATTTCATTATCATTTCCTTCATAAAATTTTCAATTGAGATTTGCATAGAAAATTTTAACAAGATTTGGGTAACAAACAAAATCATTTTGAGAAGAATCAACAAGACTAAGAATTTGATTGTTTGCAAAAGGAGTATCAATTTCATAAGAAGCAAAATCTTGAAAAATAGCAAACTTTCCGGGATGGACTTTTCCATAGTTAGCATAATTGATGTATGCTTTTATTGCCTCCGGATTATTGAGGAGTTGCTCTTTCAAGTTTCTAGAAAGTCTCATAGTAGAGGGGTTGCTTGATGAAGCCATTAAAGTAGAAATTAGAGAACTTGGAGTTTTGAAGAGAGAGTTTGAATTTGAAAATGAAAGTGAAATGTTATGATAAATGATAGTGAATAAATAGATTTTTGAAAGACATATTCTCTGGTCAAAAGATGCCTTTTTAGAGTATTGAATAAAGTGAAAAGGTGGAGGAAAATTCAAGCATTTGAATTCAAATTTTGAATTTCAAAATTTGTACCCATGTTGACATCATGGTAGGGACCATGTCGACATGTGCCTGTGAATTTCTATGATTTATTTTTCCTAAGTATTCTAATATATATATATACTTATTATTTTAATGTCTTTATATATATATATATATATCTGGAATACTATTAGAATTATAGTATATTCCAGAAAATATTATTATATTATTAAAAAATAATAAAAATAAAATAATAATAATAATAATAATAATAAAATAAAAAAATAAATTTAAAATTCAATCAACACACCAATTCAGAATCAATCAATCAAGCAATCAATCATCTAATTCTAAGCATGCAATTTCAATCAATTGTATTGTAAATGTGTACCTTTTTCTAAGTCCGTTTCCTTGAATTTGTTGAAGTCGTGAACTGCCATGAAACACAAATTTGAATTATCTGTCTTCTGATCATCATCGCTTGGGGACGAGTCTGAGTCATCTAGAGTAGCAGTAAATGCACGCTTCCGTTTCTTTACTGAATCATTGTTTATAGGAGGATTCTGCCTATCTAGATATGGACAGTCTCTTTTTATATGGCCTGGTTCATCACATTTGAAACATTTGACAATGTTTGGCACTGCATTCTGATTTCCAGAATTCTTATAGTTGTTTCTCTTGAGATTATTCATCTTTCTGTATTTCAGTAATTTCCGAAAATTCCGGGTCATAAATGTTATCTCTTCATCATTATCACTGTTTGAATCTGATCCGTCGGTTAATGCATTGAATGCCATTGATTTCTTTTCAGATGCTTTGCTTTCTCTTCTCCCGATCATTTGGACTTCAAACGACATTAGATTTCCAATCAATTCTTCTATCTTTAAGGTACTGATGTAATTTGCCTCTTCAATTGCAAGTGTCTTTTGATCCCATTCTGGAGTGAGAGAATTTAAATTTTTTTTGACTTGATCTTCTTCCGAAAATTCCTTTCCCAAGGATATTAAAGAATGCACAATATCCTGAAATCGACTATACATATCTGAAATAGACTCATTAGTATTCATTTTAAATAACTGAAACTGATTTGTGAGTATGGAAATTTTGGTCTGTTTAACTTTGCTTCTTCCTTCATGAGTAACTTGCAAAGTTTTCCAGATTTCATATGCAGACTTACAAACTGACACTCTATTAAATTCATTCCTATCAATTGAACAAAACAGAATATTCATTACTTTAGAATTATTTTGTGCAACAGTCTTTTGCTCAGTGGTCCACTGTGCAAAGTCAGTTGTGGGTTTAGAATATTCATTCTGTGTGATATTCCAAGTGTCTAATCCTACAGATTGTAAATATATTTTCATCCTACATGCCCAATATGCATAGTTACTGCCATTAAAAAGTGGTGGTCTGTTAGTAGACTGACCTTCTACAAATGAACTAGTGTTAGAAACAGTACCAGTGTTGGTAGCCATTTAGAAAACTTTTCAAAATTCAGATTATGAAACTTTTGAAACCTTGCTCTGATACCAAATGTGAGGAATGCGAAATATGGATCTTAAGGCTAGAATGAACACTAGAGGGGGTGAATAGTGTTTATAAGAAATTACTAAATCTTTTTGAGTTATTTTTGATTTGTACACAAATGTATGCAATATTCAGAAACATATATAATCACAGAATCAAACACAGATGCAGAAATAAAGTAAATGCAGTAAAGGAGAGAACACACCGGATTTTATACTGGTTTGGAGTTACCCTACATCCAGTCCCGCACAACTAAGTACAGATTTCCTTTCAAAAGCAATTCAACAATTACAACCCTCGGTTTCAAGGCTATGAGGTACAGCCTCCAGAATCACAATCCTCTGGGTAGAGATACTTGATTTCCGGGCAACAAGTTCACCCAATTGATTTCCAAGGCTACAATCACACCTTTTCTCGCTTGATTGATTTCCAAGGCTACAATCACACCTTTTCTCGCTAGATAGATTACAAAGAAGCCTATAACTCTGAATAGCACTGGGATCTTGTTGAGATAGTGATAGAGAATCAAACTAGAGATGATCTACTTAGATTCAATGTTGATTTCGGCAGAGTAATGATAGGATTTTGAATAAGAAAATGTGGAAGAAGAAGAGAAGTGAAAAACCATAAAATCTGATATAAAATTCGTTGAAACCAACCCCTATTTATAGAAGAACAACAACCATGTCCATTCATGAAAGGTTTTGGCGAATAGACACTTCTTTTGAAATTCAAATTTTTGAATCTAATTGTCACTATGTCGACATGGGGTACTAGGGCATGTCGACATCCCAAAGCATTTTTTGAAGATTTGATTTTCTTTGAAAATAACCTTTATCTTATATTAAAAACTATTTAAACTTTAATAAATATACTTGACTATAGATAAAATACATAGATAAATATAAAGAATAATATATATATATATATATAATTTTACTATAATTTTATATTTAAATCTAAGTATAAATATATTATAATTAAAAGATAGTTTAAAACAAACGAAGTTTAAAACAAGAGTTTATTAAAAACAATAACAAAGAATATTTAAGGCTAAAACATCTTTTTGAAAATCATTTGAAAAGATAATTTTTAAGGCTAAAACATTTTGAAAAGAAATTTTGAAAATCATTCTGAAGTAGTTTTGAAAATCATTTTGAAGTAGTTTTGCAAGCATCTTCCTGCAGAATATCTCATCATATCAGGACTCGAGAACTTGTACAAAACCAGGATGTTCGTGGGTTTGTAAGCCACTTATCGTAGGTTTGTAAGCTACTTGTCGTGGGTTTGTAAGCCACTAAAAAGGTAGAAATGGGTTCCATCCCAAAAGAAAAATGGAGTGAAGATTTCAGTGCTATTGTGAAGTTTTAACATAATTCTATACTCGATACTTATCTTGAAATCTTGAACTCTTGATAATCTTGATACTCATGAGTCTTCAATCTTGATATCTTGAATCTCTATACTGTACAGTCTTCATTCTTTGTACCTGCATGGTTAAATCCTGCATATACATATATATCTAAACTATAATGCTACACTACTAGAAAAATGCTAAATTCCGACGGAGGGGGGCGACGGCTTCCGACGGACGATTTCCGACGGCTTTCGACGGGCCGTCGGCGGCCGTCGGAAGCCGTCGGAAATATGCGATTATACCTCCAGCCGAGAGCTTTCTTCCTCCTCCTCTCTATACGAAAATTCCACCAAAAAACCCCCCAAATTCAACCTCCAAGCTTCCAATCCCTAATTTCTAGCTTCTGGATCTTCCAAGGCTCCCTAATCAAACTCCATTACTCTTAATCTCAGGTATAATCTCTTATTTTTGTGAAAAATTCAGTTTTTATCCTAATTATAGATTTGCATAAATTGATAAATTAGGGCGAATTAGTGATTGCAATTGTTTCCAATAGCGTAATAATGGCTTATAGCATCACATGGTATACCGATTTCATCTTTTATCGTGAAATTGTGAAAAACACGTATAATTTGTGGTTGTTCATGTATATGTAAATTGTTGTGTATGCCTTGATTCGACGATTGTATACGTTATTTGGAATAAGATAAATTGATTGAATGAACTAGGAGTATTATATTGTGCGTGTATTTACTTATGAAACAAAAAAAATGCATTACTCTAAATTATAATTGTGTGTATTGAAAAATGTTAAAACAGCCTTAAGTTGATGTAATACGTTGAATAAATGTGTTAAATTAATATATATTTTTGTAAATGTGAATAGTGAGTAAAACTATATTTTTTCGTAAAATACGCGCATGTAACTGACAAATGTCCCTTAGAGAGTTTTTGGCCCCGTCTGACGAGTGTTGTATATGATCGTTGTATAAATAGTCGTTCTTTTCGAAAAACGACCATTTATATTCATCTGGTACAATGTTTGTCGGATTTGTCCCTGTATTGGACAAGTTATGAACACAGTAAGCATTTACATTTTGTATACTACTTCGTCTCAAATGGTTCATAAAATTTCGGCCTAACTTTTCTTTTTTATTTCATGCGTACACGCATTTGTGTACAATGCAGGGAACAAAAGGGAAATGCTGCCGAAATTTTGTTGAATCGTTTGAGACGAAGTAATATACGAAATGTAAATGCTTATTGTGTTTGTAATGGGAAGTAGGATGCCTGACCAATGAAAAAAAAAATTAAATATATTTTTAAATCGTTACGTTAAAAAATAAAATGTGCCCTATTTGAAAATAATTTTAAATTTGTGAAGTTGTTCTTTAAATTCAATATATTTTACGACCATGAAAATAATCTTTTTCGAATTTGTATTCTTCAAAATAAATATTAAATTTTGAACTTCTCATTTTGTCAAATAGGAAAAATGATTGATTATTTTGTTGATCGAAGGAGATGGATGTACCAATGAAAAGGACTGAGGGGCTCAATAAAAGAAGATTTTTATAATGGTATAAACGTGTTTGTTGAATTCGCTTTAAGTAATAACGGAAACGATCCAGAAATTCGTTGTCCGTGTAGTAGGTGTAGACATTTGAAGTATTTGTTACCAGATATTGTGAAAGTTCATTTGTGCAAACACGGTTTCGCACCCGAATATTATGTTTGGGATCGGTATGGAGAAGTTGTAGCAAATACTTCTGTAGAGTCTGAAAGTGTCGTTAACAAAATAGTTTCAACGACCCGTATAGAAAATATGGTCGAAGATGCAGCACGATCAATGTTTCCTATGGTTGAAGTTGACGACGATGATGGAAATGTTGAAGAACCAAATATTGAAGCTAAATGTTTTTATGATTTACTAGATGCAGCTAAGAAACCTATTTGGGATGGTTGTAAAAGCGGCACTCAACTGTCAGTAATCGCAGAATACATTGCGATGAAATCAAAATACAACATCACTGAAGCTGGGTTTACGGCTGTTGTACAAGCTGCAAAAAGACATATGCCACCCGATAATCTAATGTGTGAAAATCACCACGAAGTTAAAAAACTTATGTCGGCTTTTGGTTTACCGTATCAGAAAATAGATACATGTTTAAAAGGATGCATGTTGTTTTGGAAAGAAGACGCAAACCTTAGAAATTGTAAAGTTTGTAACCAGGAGAGATACAAACCAAGAAAAAAGAAGGGGAAGGAAGTTCCGTACAAGCGTATGCACTACTTACCCATAACTCCAAGACTTCAACGATTATATGCATCTTCTGTAACTGCGTCTAATATGAGGTGGCATAGCGTGAGAATGGAGGAAGAGGGTACGTTGACACATTCGGCCGATGGAGAAGCATGGAAGCATTTCGATAAAACGTATCCAAATTTTGCAGCGGAGAGTCGAAATGTTAGATTAGGATTATGTACGGACGGTTTTTCTCCATTTTCTCAATTTGGTTCTAAATATTCATCCTGGCCCATTATCGTCACACCGTATAATTTACCTCCATGGATGTGTATGAAAATGCAATATATGTTTCTTACTGTTGTCGTTCCTGGCCCCGACGATCCGACACAAGGAATCGATGTATATTTACAACCGTTGATTGAGGAGTTAAAAATACTGTGGAACGAAGGAGTAGAAACATATGATGTGTCCAAAAAGAAAAATTTTCGTATGTTTGCTTCTTTGTTGTGGACTATAAGTGATTTTCCTGCCTATGCAATGCTTTCGGGATGGAGTACTACCGGTCGTCTAGCATGTCCATATTGCATGGATGAAACACGAGCGTTTTCTTTACCTCATGGTAAGAAAATTTCATGGTTTGACTGTCATCGATATTTTCTCCATGTAAATCATCCCTTCAGAGGAGACAAGAAAAACTTTTTAGCTAATAGAGTAGAATCCAGACAACCACCGACGATATGGTTAAGCGAAGACATATATGAACTTGTTAAGGACTATCCAAAGATATATGAAACTGGCAAGCAAACAGAAATTGAAGGCAAATCAGTTGTTCATAACTGGTGCAAACAAACTATTTTTTGGGAGTTGCCGTATTGGAAACATCTTCTGCTTCGCCATAATATAGATGTGATGCACAATGAGAAAAATGTATTTGATAATGTTTTTAACACAATTTTGAATGTGAAAGGGAAGACGAAGGATGATTTGAAATCAAGACGTGGTATAGAAGAATTATGCAAACGTCCTGAGCTTCATATGAAACCAAATGATAGTAAAAAAACCCAAAGCATGTTACGAATTAGATAATAAGCAAGTTAAAACTGTGTTAAAATGGGTGGAAGGGTTAAGATTTCCTGATGGGATATCATCAAATCTTCGTAGATGTGTTGACTTTAAAAATGGTAGATTGAGCGGAATAAAAAGTCACGACTGTCACATAATGATGGAAAATTTATTTCCCGTAATGTTCAAAGAACTACTGCCGTTAAAAGTTTGGAAGGTAGTAACGGAGCTTAGTATGTTTTACAAAGAGATTTGTTCGACTACTTTAAAAGTGCAACGTTTACGTAAACTTGAAGTGGACATTCCTATATTGCTTTGCAAATTAGAGAAAATATTTCCGCCAGGTTTTTTTAATGTGATGGAACATTTACCTGTTCATCTCCCATCTGAAGCACGACTTCGAGGTCCTGTCCAATATGGATGGATGTATCCATTTGAGAGGTATGTAATATGTTATAACGTAATTTAATTGCATTTGAAAGATGAAGTTAATATAAATTAATTTTTCATAGATATTTGAATCAACTGAAGAAAAAAGTGAGGCAAAAAGCATGAGTTGAAGGTTCGATATGTAAATCTTACATCGAAGAAGAAGCTTCGTTCTTTTTCTCTCACTATTTCAGTGACCATGTGAATATTTCATTTCAAAGTGTTCCTCGTAATGACGAAGGCGATGAACAGGAGTCCTCTCAAGCAATGTTATCTATTTTTAGACAACATGGTCGGCCTTCTGGAAAATTTGTAGAAATATGGCTAGATGATAGAGATCTTCATGTAGCACACACTTATATTCTTCTAAATTGTGCCGAGGTTGCACCGTTTGTTAGGTAATCTGAAATAATAATTTGTGTTTTATTCTTTTCTATAATGCATGCGCGTGTATAACCTAATGTAATAATTTGTTTATATAAACAGTGATTATGAACGTGAACATCTGAACGGAGATCTCAGTAAAGAATTTTCCGGTTGGTTTTCAAATTACGTTTATGAGCCGAGAAATTGTGTTGTTGACGAAGGGTTGAAACATCTTGCGATGGGACCAAAAAGAGTGGTCAAGACATATCCAATATATTTCGTCAATGGATATAAATTTAACACCAAAGAATACGGTGCAGAAAAATTAACAAATAATACTGGTGTATTTGTTAAAGGTAGCGACGATCCAGAAAATCATTTAAATGATTTTTATGGCGTTCTGACACAAATTTTGCAACTGACATATTTCTCACGACCCGCGAAGGAGGTGTTTCTATTTAGATGCAATTGGTTTAGCAATGTTCCAGGTTTTGGAATTAATGTGCACAAGGATTATAATCTTAACGAAATAAAGCATACATCGCACTATCACAAGTATGATCCTTTTGTACTAGCCGAACAAGCATTGCAAGTTTATTATGCTCCTTATCCGTCTCTAAAAAGAGATAAAGCAGATTGGTCTGCAGTTTTTAAAACAAAGGCCAGATTCACATTCGATGGGAATAATATTCCGGACGAACAAGCTTATCAGGCAGATCTTGAGCAAAATAACGAAATAATAATTACAGACGATCATACAGATTTTGGTCCTTTGATCGATGAATCAAATGTTTTGGTAGAAGCGTTTGACAGTGCAGAGGAAAATATCGTCGAAAACGAGACCGAATCTGAATCAGAAGACGATGATGACTGATATAAATCTGAATCTGTTTTTTTACAATTGATGTAACTATGTTGAATTCATGATGTATTATGAAATTGATATAATTATGAAACCAAATCCGTTTACTATTGTTTGCATGTTTTATGTTATTTCCATTTGTCATTTATTTAGCAATTTTTATTGAAAATGCAATGAACTCTGCTTATCGTTGGAAGAGTACACCCATTACGAATCAGGTATAACACACTTCCATTTCTATTTCCATTTCAGTCATTAATTAAGCAATTTATACCGTTGATGTCATTTTCATATGAAATATATTAATTATCATGTTTTTATTCTCTTATATAATGATGTGTATATGTCACAGGTTTATCAATATGTCATGTAGAGGTGGGAGCACTTCCCGATCGTCAGGAGGCGATGGCAGTGGCCCATCGCAAGAGCCACAACGTGCAGTTGTATCGTTAGTCCCTAGAGCAGATGGGTAAGAATTAAATTTTATTCGGCATCTTATTTTTTCTATGATATACGTACGTACTTATCTATATCGTACTTAAAAACAGGGGGTTCGATCTACTTCCCTCTAAGGTTGTGATGGACGTCTCTAGAGCTTCTTATCGCAGTAGGATGAGTGCTTGCTGGCCGAAGTGGGATAACATCCCTCCTCACATCATAGAGTGCATATGGCAGGATGTCCTAGTATGCATATTTTTCTGTTTTCCATTTTTAATTCATTTTTGTCGTTTTTTTACTGTTTATATCGTTTAAAGTGTAATCTTTTTTTAACACAGGCTGATATAGACATCCAGACAGACGATATGATGCTGGAACGAGCATACTGATCGAAGAAGATGCGCAAGAACTACAGGGATACGATATCTGAGATTAAGAAATCTGGTAAGAAACCAGGGTGGATGGGAGAGAGCGTGTGGCAAGCTTGGTTGAGATACTGGGAGACGGACGAGGCGAAGGCAAGTATACTAATTTTTTTTGAATTATTAATTTGACGTGATCGAAAAATAATGTATCAAATTTTGAATGTACAGGCAGAGTCGGATAGAAATTCTGCAAATAGAAATAAGAATCCCGTCACTCATCGCGGAGGATCGAAGTCGTTTCAGCAGTATCGGCAGGAGTTGGTAAATTTACTGAATAATAAATGTAAATAGTTTATACTATATGATTTTAAATGTATAATAATTGTATGTAACAATCAACTTCAGGAAGCCGAGTCACATGGTCATGTCAGCTATATGGACATGTTCACCCGTACGCATGCTGTCGAGCATGTTAATCCAGACGGGACTGTTTCGTACACATGGCAGGACGATAAATCCAGCAAAAGCCATGTAAGCATATTTCATTTTATTCAGTATTAGTAATTGTTAAACTATGATGACATAAGTTATGATATTATTAATTTGTTAATGCAGGAGAAGTTTATGGAGCAACGGTAGAAACTCCTTGCTGACACGGGTCGAGATCAGCTGACGACCAATGAGGAGGACGTTATTTTTGAATCCGTTATGGATCTAGCAGAGCATGGTCGACGATACGGATTTGGCAATTTATCGGTAAATAATTTACTTTTTCTTAAAATACTTAATATATGATATTTTGACCTTTTCAAAACAATAAACTTGGATTTTATTTATTTTTTAATTATTGCAGTCCAGTAGTCAAAGTAGGGGACGGCGGAGTAGACCTCAGAGCGAGATCTAGCAGATATAGAAGAATTGCGGACTAGAGTTTCCCAATTGGAGGAGCAAAACCACCAACAGGCCATGCAGACCGCACAGTTGTTAGAGTACATGCAGCAGTTTGGCGGTCGCTTTCCTTCCTCGACTGGCTCTGGATCTGGAGGAGATTGATTCATTGCTTGCTTGCTTGTTCGTTTAGGTATGTTTTGTTTTACTTTATAATGATTTGGTAGACGGCGTAGGTAATTGTTGATTTATGTATAATTATGTTTGATACACTTGATTCTATGGTTATATGAGGACGTGTATGAGAATATTGATGAATTTGTGTATTAACAACATGGTAGAACAGTTATTGTTAGGATTATTGTTAATGTTGGAATGGTTATGTATATTTTGATGTAATTTTATTTATTTGTGTGTTTATTGAATATTTTGTAGTTTGGGTTTGGATTTTTGGTTGGATTATAATATATTGGATTGTGCAGTATTGATATTATAGTGTTTGGAAGAGAAATGTGGTTGGAAGGCTCTATTTGTAGCAAATTTAAAAAAAAGCAGCAGATTTCCGACGGCTTCCGACGGCTCCCGACGACTTACAGGTCGAAATTTCTGACGGCTTACGACGAGTACCGGCGGCCTGTAGCTTAACATTTCTGACGGCTTCCGATGGTTACCGACGTTCGTCGGAAGTCGCCGGGATCCGCCGGAATCGTGTACGACAGCTTCCGTCGGAAGCCGTGGAATTACTACTTCCCGACATAGGCATTTCCGACGGCTTTTTCTGACGGCGGCCGACGGCTTTCGACGGCCGCCGATGGTTTCTGGCCGTAGGAAAACGTGCTTCCCCTTGTAGTGTTAGTATTTATATTTTATAATCTTATTCTAAGGTTGTTGTCATCAAAACTGTAACAACCCGCATATTTGTACCATTTAAGTCGACAATAATCCACACATGTCAACTTAAATAATACAAAAAACGAATCATTATGGGATTATAAATACATAAATGTAAATGAGAATCAATACAATATCACAGACACAGAACAGTCACAGAATCATGCAGCGAAAAATACATCGTCATAATAGCAGTTTATGAAGCCACTACATAAAATACAACAATGTCTTAACATCAAGTGACTAATACAAAAATGTCCAACAGACTAGGACATCAATACAGGAATAAAAATAGACTGATAAGGATAAATGTTAAGCCTTCAGCATCTTCAACCAACCTTGATCAGCAAACTGGATAGCTTCAGACTGACCCGAGCATATACAAAAAGAAACACTCGAGTTAGGACTCAAAATCTTATACAATAAAATCAAGTGCAAGGGAAAAGTTCATAACTTAAAGATGGATAAAATAACATCTCTAAGGATCCGATAAACTATCTATATATACAATAGAATACGATAGATAGATAATGTCTAATCAGTAAAGTACGATATTAAAATAGGGTTAAGGCGTTACCATAATCCCCTTAACACATTTTATTCCCAAGAGCATATACAAGACCGTAGTTTCCCCAAAACCAAAAGTCACCAGAGGGCAATCCATATACTAAAGGTACAAACCAAAACGTAGTGGTCGCGAATAGGATAATTAGTATGACAAGGTACATGAGGCGATACCAACTAGGATACTAGTAGTTGCGTGATCCGGACTGATGTTGAGCATAGCAGCTACTACCTCAACACCGCGAAACAACACTCCCAAATCAAGGGGTGCACCCAAATCGAATCACAAAAGTAATAGATATGGTATCGAAGAAGTGTGTCCGCTAGAGGTGGCGAACCTCAATGGCCCGGCGCGGCTCCTGTTTTAGTCATGTCAGGGGTCATCCAATATCATTCTCTTTTTCCAGTCAACGCGTTCACCAAACTATCCACTTCGTTTTGGATCAACACTTCGCCTATAATAGTTATTAAAGTGGTTTTCGGTATCGACAGAGAGTATGTCCATATCCGATCCCGGTCTCTTTAATAACTACGTATTTATTACCCGATGGTCATTTAAGTTAAAGTTTAAACAAATCAAAGTCTAAAAGTCAAGTTGCAAATTTGACTTCTAAAATTTGACATTTCACGATTCAATTTATTTCGGATATTAAAACATCTTTCCAAATGCAATCTTTAGTTCAACATTTGAGTTAACAATAAAATTACGTATTCCTGTTCAATTTAATAAGATCTAAATTTCACTTCCTAAATTTAGTTAATACTCCAATTAATTCGATTTAATGGGAAATTTTAGTTCATATCATTAAACCAAATTCTATTCATTTCAATTCGTATTTACCTTCATCGTTATATTAACCATAATCATAAATTTGATCAAATCAATTTTATTAAATTTAAAATCATTTTAAATTTTATATTATCACTAAATTAAATCCATAAAACTTTAGTTAGTTTCGTATTCCACTTAAGTCAAATTTTCTAAATCTCAAACTTAATTTATGACAAGTTTCCAATCTATTTAATTAAAACCAATTTTAAAATCTAAATCTAACAACCTAATAAATTTTCAAATTATTAAATTCTAACTTCCTTGTTTTTAAATCTCATTTCAAATAAATTTTCCAATTCATTTTATTCAATTAAATAGGTTTATTAATCCGGTTCAATTAAACTCCATTAATTTATTCCTATTAATTTATTTCGATTTAATCCATAAATTAAATCCATTAAGTTCGTTACTAAACTTCCAAACAAATTGTTAAGTTCATTCCTTAATTTCAAATAGATTTCAATTTCAAAAATAATTTTTGTTGACCAATCGGGTTTCTTATTTTTAATTGTCTATCCTAGGCCAAGTTGTTTAATTGGGTATTTATCATTTCAACCCGATATCATTCAATATAAAACAAAGCATAGCAAAGGGAACTTGCAGCGTGATAACTGGGATGGTGTCAAAGTAAATAAACAAGCAATAGCAACATACATAACAATTTAACAATTTATTCAAATAATCCCGAAATAATCATACTAACTTACATTTGTTATTTATGCAAATTAATATAATTATCCCTAGAATCCACACCATTGTCTCATGCTGATTAAAGATCATGGTTTCACTTGGTGTCTATTATCAAATTTCTACATCAATCATACGTTCAATCGTTCATAGTGTAGTTACCGCTATTTCTACGCGACGATTTATTTAACGTCAAAAAGGGGTCAAGTTCAACATATATAATCCATTTTTAAATTGTTGGCTATCCTATACCAATTTCAATTTCATATTTATATTAAAAACCACATTCAACATCACATAATAATTTTAGTGTCACAACTATTTGTCGTAAACTAACAATATTTAAATTTAACTTGCATGGCGATTTACAATTTTTATTTTATCAATTTTAACAATCAACAATTTAATATCCAAATTAATATTCATAACAATTATCACTTGATTATCATAGCATAATAGATTGAGTCGTGAATAAAATATTCACCTTGCGTGGTTGAAGAAGATGACGGCGAAGCACGAAGACGAATAGATAAAATAGACGACACAAGTGCGAATACGAACAGCAACTAGATGCAAATAAGGTAGATGGAAGCCTAGGCCTGAGATTCCGGATTAGCTACAACAAAACAAGTCGGGACGAGAGCAAATGAGCCGAAGCGATGTCCTAAGAATCCGGAGCGGTGGCTAAAAAACACGTAAAGTTTATTAAAATATATATATACTGCTAATCTTAAACTACCGGAAAACCACTGTTTATTTATAAAACACTGCCGTATAAAACTACACAATTTTACTAAACAACTAAAGTTTATATAATAACAACTCACATATATAAAGTTTTATACTGTACCTCACAAAATAACAAAACAGAGATATATAGTTTTATGTTTCAACTTTATATGCAACCTGGAGACTAACTAACAACAGCCGAAGCCTGTATATATCAAAACAAAACGTGTACACTTATATATTTTTCAACAGAACTCTTATATATATTTTAATATAACTGTATAACATGTTTATACTTCTCCTTCTTGCATGGTCTGGGCTGGGCAGGGGGCTCGAGTGCGGCAGGGTGGTGGGGAGGCAGGCATGGGGCCGTGTGGTGTGCGGAGGGCTGGGTGGGTACGGGGCAAGTTGCGGGCGGAGGGCTGGGTGGGTACGGGCGAGTGCTGGGCTGAGGCCAGGGTGGGTACGGGCGAGTGCTGGGCTGAGGCCTGGGTGGGTACGGGCAGGCGGAGGAGAGTGGGATGGGCAGGCGGGGCTGGAGGACTGGGTTGGGGCGTGGGCGAAGGCGGAGCGGGCTGGTGGTGAGGCGGACGGCTGGGCGGAGGGGAGTGGGACGGGCAGGCGGGCTGGGTGGGGTACGACGAAGGCGGAGCGGGCTGGTGGTGGCAAGGCTGGGCGGAGGTGGGATGGAGCTGTATCATTTTGCAGAAAAGAATGAGAGAAAAATAAATAGAATATGAAGAGGGAGGAGAGGTTGAGAGTGGGTTTCTGTAGCTTTTGAAAACAAAGAAATATGTGAAAGAAGAAGACAGTGGCAGAGCAACGTACCAATTTTCTTTCTTCTGAAGAGAAGTGAACTGATGCAGAGCAATAAATGAAGGAAGATATATACACAGGATTCAGAGTGTGCATACGTCAGTGCAATGATGATTTCTCAAAGTGGAGGCTGTTGGATTTCCAAGACAGCTGAACAGACTTTTTGAATTTTGAACGTTGGGAGGTTGGGTACCGGTTCGTGTGGCGTAACGGACCAGTTTGTACTCCGTTAACCAATTTATAACTTGCAACGCCGAACTCCGATTGACACAAACAAATATACCGTTTTGATCGGCGCGACGAGGCAGACACAACGGTATAAAGATATTGGTGGTTCAACATTGTTTGCGAAGTGGTAAATCTTATTGAACCATTTTCTCGAGCGACAATTTAACTAGCAATTAAAAGCGGAATTTGACGAAACGAAATGCGCCGTCATGATCAGAATATTTTTCTTATGCAACATTGTGAAAAATATTTGAGTTCGGACGATAGAAAATTTACACATAAAATTTAAACTAATATGCAAATGCGACGAGCGAAATTTACTTCCATATTATTCGACGAAATTTGTCGTACGCCTATGTCTACCTAGACGCATTCCAAATATGAAGTTTGAATAGCAACGGAAGTTGTTTGTGAAAATTTGAAATTTCTATTACGGAGAATGCAGCAAAACACCGAAGAATAAGATCGACGGAGCTAAAGATGTCCGAATTTTGAAAAACGAAAAATGACGTCTTTGTCAGAAGATGATTTAGAATTTTTCTATGTAAAAATATTTAGGTTCGGAAGAAAAAAAATTTCACGTTTTAAAATGAACTGATGTGCAGTAAAATGCGCACCAAATTTACTGCGGTATTTTCCGACGAAACTTTACCCATATCTATAACCATCTAGGCGCAATTTAGAAACAAAGTTTGGACGTTGATTGAAATCGTATGTAAGTTTCACATTTTATATTAAAATAACGGTTCAAATTTTTTTTAAATTGGGTCGGAATTTCAGGGTCGTTACATTCTCCCCTACTCAAAACTTTTCGTCCTTGAAAAGGAACAAAGTAAAGAGTGGAAGAACAGATAACAGAGATACAATGGATTCAGAATAGATTATTGAATATAGTAATGAATATAGAATGGAATTTACCTTCAACAAACAATTCTAGATTAGAATCTCGGATACTCTCCTCGGTTTCCCAAGTGCAATCACGATCATCGGGACTCCATTGGACTTTGACTAGGCTAACCGACTTCCTTCTAAGTTGCTTTGTATCCCTATCAACAATACGAAGTGGTCTCCTCTCTATAGTCAAATCCGGCTCAATATCAACCTCATCTAACTGAGCAATAGGAATGGTCATGGATGGATCATGTACAACCTTCCGAAGATGTGAAACGTGGAATACGTTGTGCACGCCCTCAAATTTCTCCGGCAATGAAACTATGTAGGCTAGTGTACCAATTCTCTCAGTGATAGTGAATGGTCCAACAAATCTAGGAGCGAGCTTCCCTCTACGACCAAATCGAATAACATTCTTCAAAGGTGATACTTTAAGGAATACCTCATTCCCAACCTGGAATTCTAAATCTCTACTACGCCTATCAGCATAGCTCTTCTGCCTATCCTGTGCGGTCTTCAGCTTTCTTCTGATCTCATTAACCTTTTCGAATGCTTCTATAATCATATCTGGGCCAAGAATTAATCGATCACCAGGCTCAATCCAACAAGCTGGCGATTTGCATGGCCGCCCATATAAAGCTTCGAATGGTGCCATATCGATACTCGCCTGAATATAAAGGTGGTTAAATTTCAATTCAAATTTACTTATTCAAACTGAAAGTTTTGATTTACCTGATAACTGTTATTATAAGTGAATTCAACCAAATGGAGATGGTCTTCCCAAGATCTACCGAAATCAATAATGCAGGCTCGGAGCAGATCCTCCAAAATCTGATTCACCCTTTCAGTTTGGCCATCCGTTTGAGGATGATAAGCTGTGCTCAGATTCAATTTAGTGCCCAAGACATCCTGAAATGCCTTCCAGAATTTACTAGTGAATAAAGGGTCTCTATCGCACGCAATACTAGTTGGAACTCCATGAAGTCTAACAATCTCTCTCATATATATCTCGGCCAAACTCAAAGCAGTACGAGTGGTCTTAACAAGAATAAAGTGAGCAGATTTGGTCAACCTATCAACAATCACCCAAATACTCTCGTTACCTTTTCTGGTCCTCGGTAATCCATCAATGAAGTCCATAGAAATCTGATCCCATTTCCAACACGGAATCTCTAGGGGTTGAAGTAATCCTGCCGTCTTCTGGTGATCGGCCTTAACTTGTTGGCAAGTGGTGCATCTACTGACATATATAGAAATATCCCTCTTAATCCCACTCCACCAATATAAACGCTTCATATTCCGGTACATCTTAGTGACACCAGGATGAAATGAAAGTGATGACTGATGGTTTTCTCTAAGCACTTCTTGTCTCAATCCATCGACATTAGGAACACAAATACGGTTGTCAATCCTCAGAACTCCATTACTATCTATCTGTGCCCCCACTTTACTATCGGCATTTCCAATTCTACCAAGAACTAACTCCTTCATGCGATAGAGCAAGGTGTCCTCATATTGCTTAGCTTTGATGTGATCCACAAGAGATGGGGAGATAACAAGCTGAAATAGCATGCCTTCTACAAGATTACAACATGACAATGCTTTGCTACGGCTCAAAGCATCAGCTACAACATTTGCTTTCCCAGGAGTATAATTGATGTCGAGATCATATGCAGCTAAGAATTCGAGCCATCGGACTTGTCTCTGGTTCAAATCCTTCTAAGAAAAGATATATCTCAAGGACTTATGATCAGTGAATAATTCGAATTTTGTTCCCAAAAGATGATGCCTCCATAGTTTCAGAGCGAATACAACGGCAAGAAGCTCTAGGTCATGTGTGTCATAGTTTAATTCATGGGTCTTCAACTGACGGCCCGCATATGCAATAACCTTTCCGTTTTGCATCAAGACAGTGCCTAAACCTTCTCGGCAAGCATCTGTATAGACAGTTAATCCTTCACTTCCATCGATCACCGCAAGAATTGGAGCTGAAGTTAACTTACACTTCAACTTATTAAAAGCTGATTCGCACTTCTCACTCCAAATAAACTTGACATCCTTTCGGGTTAAAGCAGTGAGTGGGGCAGAAATCCGGGAAAAGTGCTCAATAAATCTACGATAATAGCCGACCAAGCCCAAGTGGCTACAGATATCAGTAGGAGTTTTGGGAGTCTCCCAATCCTGTAGATAAATTTCAAATTAGAAAGGGATAAGAGGAATTGAATAGAAATAGCGAATAGGATAGAACTTACATTGATTACGGCGATCTTAGCTGGATCGACAGAAATCCCATTTTCAGAAACTATGTGGCCCAGGAATCTCACTTCGTCTCGCCAGAAGTGGCATTTAGAGAATTTGGCCTTAAGTTGATGATTTCGGAGAGTTTCTAGAACATAATCAAGGTGTGTATCATGATCCTTCTCGTCTTTGGAGAAAACGAGAATATCGTCAATGAAAACAAGAACAAACTTGTTAAGGACATCACGAAAGACTCGATTCATTAAGTCGATGAAATAAGCAGATGCGTTGGTCAAACCGAATGGCATAACCAACCATTCATAGAATCCATTCTCGGTACGGAAAGCTGTCTTATGAATACTATCTTCAGCAACTCTAAGTTGGTGAAACCCAGTGGCTAGATCAAGTTGTGAGAAAATTTTAGCTCCATGGAGCTGATCGAATAAATCGTTGATGCGAGGCATCGGATAACGATTCTTGAGAGTGCGTTTGTTCAGTTCTCGGTAATCAACACACATGCGAAGAGATCCATCTGATTTGGTGACAAATACAACTGCGGCGCCCCATTCAGAACAACTTCTCCTAATCAACCCTCTAGAAAATAGATCATCAATTTGAGTTTTAAGTTCAGCTTTTTCTTTAGGAGCCATCCTTCTGTGAGGGAGAACTACGGGAGTAGCTCCGAGAATAAGGTCAATGCGGATATCGATTTCCCGTTTAGGCGGTAGGGAGTTGACCTCTCCAAATACATCGGGAAATTTCTGAACAATAGGGGTAGTACTAAGATCATCCGGGTGAGCATCAAGAGAGAATATGAAGCTTCCGGCATATTTCTACGGTGATTTGCATTCAATGACAAGCGGTAGGCCCTTGTCATTGACTAGAGAAATAGAACGAGCCTTGCAAGAAATAACAGCATCGAATTTTCTTAACCAATCAGCACCTAACAAGAAGTCAAATGCTGCGAAGCAAAGCACATAAAGATCCCAAGTGAATCGATATCTTCCATACAAGAGCACAACCTCTTTACAAATTCTACTGAGGTTGGCAAGTCCTCCAATATGGTTGGAGACGCATAAGGAAGTAGTAGCAAGAGTAGGTTCTAATTTGAGCTTATTACAAAGATCAATAGATATGAAGCTATGAGAAGCACCAGTATCGAATAATACCCTAATAGGTACATCATGTAATGAAAAAGTACTTCGTAAGGTACCTTGGTCATCCTGAGCAGGCGGTGTAGGAGTGGTGATAGCAAATACTCCAGATGGTGTGCCTCGCTTATACAGTGGGCAGTCTTTCTTGAAATGACCTGGCTAGAGGCAGACATAGCATAAATCTTTCCTAGTCGTAGAAGGTGGTGGAACAGCAGCTCCGGTAGATGGACAACTATTAGCATAATGGCCCTTCTTATCGCATTTGAAGCAAGTGATATTAGCAATGTCGATTGGGCTTTTCTGAGCATATCCCAACCCTGTAGTCTTCTGCCAAGCTTTCTTTTGTTGATCAAAGTTCATCTTCCTCTTCCCGGGCTGGCTAGAGGAGGGCTGAGTAGGAGTAGCCTTGGCAGTAGGTCCCCTAGGCTTTGCCTCATATCTAAGAGCATAGTCAACAAGCTTTGTGAAGGTGCAGTGGATGTGGCCAGTAAGCAAGTCATAATACTCTGGTCTTGCCCCCAAAATGAACTTCTCATTCTTTAGAATGGTTGTATCAATCAATCCCGGGCCGAACTTGGAGAGTTCATTGATTTCCTCTCGTACTCAGAAAAGGTCATACTGCCTTGCTTAAGATCCATAAAAGCTCTGTAAAGTTGGGTTTTCCCAGCAGCGGGCATCCATTGTGCCGAGAAAGTATCCCTAATCAAAAGATAGACAAGATGAATAACATTCCAAAGATTAAAGAAGAATTTAGACTACGGAATCCAATTAAATTTTATACCTAAACTGGGCCCAAGTGATGGTGTTCTCCTCGATACGAGAAGTAACTGATTCCCACCAATCTTGCGCGGCATCCTGAAGTTGCCAGGCAGCAAGCTGACGCTTTTGAGCATCAGTGATCTCTAGACCAGAAAATATCTTCTCTAAGCCTTTAAGCCATTGTTGAGCCTCAATAATGTTCTCGGATCCAGAAAACTTAATACCTCCAAGCTGTGTATACTCCTTACTAAGAGTGGTGAATTTGACAGGAGCCGGAGCGGCAGGTGCAGCCTGAGCAGGACCAATGCCTCTTCCACCCCTATTGTTTCTTCTGGCACTCATCCTAAAATACAAAAAGAAATTTAGAACCAAGGATAAAATCATAGAACTCAAAGGAAAATTCAATCGACGAATCAAAGAAGTTCGAATAGAAAGGATTTGGATATTGAATCGATTCTCCTCATTCTAGGGTATTGCTACCCTATCTCTAATGAGTTTCATAATCCCGAACTAAGGTTTGTAGGGAAACCGAAGCTCTGATACCAACTGTAACAACCCGCATATTTGTACCATTTAAGTCGACAATAATCTACACATGTCAACTTAAATAATACAAAAAATGAATCATTATGGGATTATAAATACATAAATGTAAATGAGAATCAATACAATATCACAGACACAGAACAGTCACAGAATAATGCAGCGGAAAATACATCATCATAATAGCAGTTCATGAAGCCACTACATAAAATACAACAATGTCTTAACATCAAGTGACTAATACAAAAATGTCCAACAGACTAGGACATCAATACAGGAATAAAAATAGACTGATAAGGATAAATGCTAAGCCTTCAGCATCTTCAACCAACCTTGATCAGCAAACTGGATAGCTTCAGACTGACCCGAGCATATACAAAAAGAAACACTCGAGCCAGGACTCAAAATCTTCTACAATAAAATCAAGTGCAAGGGAAAAGTTCATAACTTAAAGATGGATAAAATAACATCTCTAAGGATCCGATAAACTATCTATATATACAATAGAATACGATAGATAGATAATGTCTAATCAGTAAAGTACGATATTAAAATAGGGTTAAGGCGTCACCATAATCCCCTTAACACATTTTATTCCCAAGAGCATATACAAGACCGTAGTTTCCCCAAAACCGAAAGTCACCAGAGGGCAATCCATATACTAAAGGTACAAACCAAAACGTAGTGGTCGCGAATAGGATAATCAGTATGACAAGGTACATGAGGCGATACCAACTAGGATACTAGTAGTTGCGTGATCCAGACTGATGTTGAGCATAGCAGCTACTACCTCAACACCGCGAAACAACACTCCCAAATCAAGGGGTGCACCCAAATCGAATCACAAAAGTAATAGATATGGTATCGAAGAAGTGTGTCCGCTAGAGGTGGCGAACCTCAATGGCCCAGTGCGGCTCCTGTTTTAATCATGTCAGGGGTCATCCAATATCGTTCTCTTTTTCCAGTCAACGTGTTCACCAAACCATCCACTTCGTTCTGGATCAACACTTCGCGTATAATAGTTATTAAAGTGGTTTTCGGTATCGACAGAGAGTATGTCCATATCCGATCCCGGTCTCTTTAATAACTACGTATTTATTACCCGATGGTCATTTAAGTTAAAGTTTAAACAAATCAAAGTCTAAAAGTCAAGTTGCAAATTTGACTTCTAAAATTTGACATTTCACGATTCAATTTATTTCGGATATTAAAACATCTTTCCAAATGCAATCTTTAGTTCAACATTTGAGTTAACAATAAAATTACGTATTCCTGTTCAATTTAATAAGATCTAAATTTCACTTCCTAAATTTAGTTAATACTCCAATTAATTCGATTTAATGGGAAATTTTAGTTCATATCATTAAACCAAATTCTATTCATTTCAATTCGTATTTACCTTCATCGTTATATTAACCATAATCATAAATTTGATATCCACAGGGTGCAACATCTGCGGGTCAAGGTGCAATATCCGTCCAAAATGCCGAAACAACGCCGTGTGACTTTTAGAAATGGGTGCAGGGATTTGAAATGGAACAGTACCATGGTGCACCAATCTCCAGGCATGGTAAATCGAAGACCAACCATGGTGATCCCGTTTTAATGAAAAATTCACTTGATGAAAAAAAGAAGGCTAAAAAACTTCAAAGACCCGATTTAGGTTCGGATAGCCTTTTTTGGGTATGAAACTATCCATTTACAGCTTAAAGCCGTCAAAGCCGTAGAACTCACAGAGAGCTTCGTTTTGACTGGTTATGGCTCCCGTAACTCTAAACGAGCCAACAGTTATGGCCGTCCGAAGAATCGATATCCACAGGGTGCAACATCTGCGGTGCAAGGTGCAACATCCGTCCAAAATGCCGAAACAGCGCCGTGTGACTTTTAGAAATGGGTGCAGGGATTTGAAATGGAAAAGTACCATGGTGCACCACTCTCCAGGCATGGTAAATCGAAGACCAACCATGGTGATCCCGTTTTAATGAAAAATTCACTTGATGAAAAAAAGAAGGCTAAAATACTTCAGAGACCCGATTGAGGTTCGGATAGCCTTTTTTGGGTATGAAACTATCCATTTACAGCTTAAAGCCGTCAAAGCCATAGAACTCACAAAGAGCTTCATTTTGACTGGTTATGGCTCCCGTAACTCTAAACGAGCCAACAGTTATGGCCGTCCGAAGAACCGATATCCACAAGGTGCAACATCTACGGTGCAAGGTGCAACATCCGTCGAAAATGCCAAAACAGCGCCGTGCGACTTTTAGAAATGGGTGCAGGGATTTGAAATGGAACAGTACCATGGTGCACCACTCTCCAGGGATGGTAGTTCGAAGACCAGCCACGGTGATCCCGTTTTAACGTGAAAATTCACTTGACGAAAAGAAGAAGGCTAAAAAACTTCAAAGACCCAATTGAGGTTCGGATAGCATTTTTTGGGTATGAAACTATCCATTTACGGCCTAAAGCCGTCAAAGCCGTAGAACTCAAAGAGAGCTTCGTTTTGACTGGTTACGGTTCCCGTAACTCTAAACGAGCCAACAGTTATGGCCATCCGAAGAATCGATATCCATAAGGTGCAACATCTGCGGTGCAAGGTGCAACATCCATCCAAAATGCCGAAACAGCGCCGTGCGACTTTTAGAATGGGTGCAGGGATTTGAAATGGAACAGTACCATGGTGCACCACTCAACAGGGATGGTAAATCGAAGACCAGCCACGGTGATCCCGTTTTAACGTAAAAATTCACTTGACGAAAAAAGAAGGCTAAAAAACTTCAAAGACCCGATTGAGGTTCGGATAGCCTTTTTTGGGTATGAAACTATCAATTTACGGCTTAAAGTCGTCAAAGCTGTAGAACTCACAGAGAGCTTTATTTTGACTTGTTATGGCTCCCGTAACTCTAAACGAGCCAACAGTTATGGCCGTCCGAAGAATCGATATCCACAAGGAGCAACATCTGTGGTGCAAGATGCAACATCCGTCAAAAATGTCGAAACAGCAACGTGTGACTTTTAGAAATGGGTGCAGGGATTTGAAATGGAACAGTACCATGGTGCACCAATCTCCAGGGATGGTAAATCGAAGACCCGCCACAGTGATCCTGTTTTAACGTAAAAATTCACTTGATGAAAAAAAGAAGGCTAAAAAACTTCAGAGCTCCGAATGAGGTTCGGATAGCCTTTTTTGGGTCTGAAACTATTCATTGACGGCTTAAAGGGGTCTAAGCCGTTGAACTCACAGAGAGCTTCGTTTTGACTGGTTATGGCTCCCGTAACTCTAAACGAGCCAATAGTTATGGATGTCCGAAGAATCGATATCCACAGGGTGCAACATCTGCGGTGCAAGGTGCAACATCCGTCCAAAATGCCGAAACAGCGCCGTGCGACTTTTAGAAATGGGTGCAGGGATTTGAAATGGAACAGTACCATGGTGCACCACTCAACAGGGATGGTAAATCGAAGACCAGCCATGGTGATCCCGTTTTAACGTAAAAATTCACTTGACGAAAAAAAGAAGGCTAAAAAACTTCAAAGACCCGATTGAGGTTCGGATAGCCTTTTTTGGGTATGAAACTATCAATTTACGGCTTAAAGTCGTCAAAGCTGTAGAACTCACAGAGAGCTTCATTTTGACTTGTTATGGCTCCTGTAACTCTAAACGAGCCAACAGTTATGGCCGTCTGAAGAATCGATATCCATAGGGAGCAACATCTGTGGTGCAAGGTGCAACATCCGTCAAAAATGTCGAAACAGCACCGTGTGACTTTTAGAAATGGGTGCAGTGATTTGAAATGGAACAATACCATGGTGCACCAATCTCCAGGGATGGTAAATCGAAGACCAGCCACGGTGATCCTGTTTTAACGTAAAAATTCACTTGACGAAAAAAAGAAGGCTAAAAAACTTCAGAGCTTCGATTGAGGTTCGGATAGCCTTTTTTGGGTATGAAACTATTCATTGACGGCTTAAAGGGGTCTAAGCCGTTGAACTCACTGAGAGCTTTGTTTTGACTGGTTATGGCTCCCGTAACTCTAAACGAGCCAACAGTTATGGCCGTCCGAAGAATCGATATCCACAGGGTGCAACATCTCCGGTGCAAGGTGCAACATCCGTCCAAAATGCCGAAACATCGTTGTGTGACTTTTAGAAATGGGTGCAGGGATTTGAAATGGAACAGTACCATGGTGCACCACTCTCCAGGGTTGGTAAATCGAAGACCAGCCACGGTGATCCCGTTTTAACGTGAAAATTCACTTGACAAAAAAAAGAAGGCTAAAAAACTTCAAAGACCCGATTGAGGTTCGGATAGCCTTTTTTGGGTATGAAACTATCCATTTACAGCTTAAAGCCGTCAAAGCCGTAGAACTCACAGAGAGCTTCGTTTTGACTGGTTATGGCTCCCGTAACTCTAAACGAGCCAACAGTTATGGCCGTCCGAAGAATCGATATCCACAGGGTGCAACATCTGCGGTGCAAGGTGCAACATCCGTCCAAAATGCCGAAACAGTGCCGTGTGACTTTTAGAAATGGGTGCAGGGATTTGAAATGGAAAAGTACCATGGTGCACCACTCTCCAGGCATGGTAAATCGAAGACCAACCACGGTGATCCCGTTTTAATGAAAAATTCACTTGATGAAAAAAAGAAGGCTAAAATACTTCAGAGACCCGATTGAGGTTCGGATAGCCTTTTCTGGGTATGAAACTATCCATTTACAGCTTAAAGCCGTCAAAGCCATAGAACTCACAAAGAGCTTCATTTTAACTGGTTATGGCTCCCGTAACTCTAAACGAGCCAACAGTTATGGCCGTCCGAAGAACCGATATCCACAAGGTGCAACATCTACGGTGCAAGGTGCAACATCCGTCGAAAATGCCAAAACAGCGCCGTGCGACTTTTAGAAATGGGTGCAGGGATTTGAAATGGAACAGTACCATGGTGCACCACTCTCCAGGGATGGTAGTTCGAAGACCAGCCACGGTGATCCCGTTTTAACGTGAAAATTCACTTGACGAAAAGAAGAAGGCTAAAAAACTTCAAAGACCCGATTGAGGTTCGGATAGCATTTTTTGGGTATGAAACTATCCATTTACGGCCTAAAGCCGTCAAAGCCGTAGAACTCAAAGAGAGCTTCGTTTTGACTGGTTATGGTTCCCGTAACTCTAAACGAGCCAACAGTTATGGCCATCCGAAGAATCGATATCCACAAGGTGCAACATCTGCGGTGCAAGGTGCAACATCCATCCAAAATGCCGAAACAGCGCCGTGCGACTTTTAGAATGGGTGCAGGGATTTGAAATGGAACAGTACCATGGTGCACCACTCAACAGGGATGGTAAATCGAAGACCAGCCACGGTGATCCCGTTTTAACGTAAAAATTCACTTGACGAAAAAAAGAAGGCTAAAAAACTTCAAAGACCCGATTGAGGTTCGGATAGCCTTTTTTGGGTATGAAACTATCAATTTACGGCTTAAAGTCGTCAAAGCTGTAGAACTCACAGAGAGCTTCATTTTGACTTGTTATGGCTCCCGTAACTCTAAACGAGCCAACAGTTATGGCCGTCCGAAGAATCGATATCCACAGGGAGCAACATCTGTGGTGCAAGATGCAACATCCGTCAAAAATGTCGAAACAGCACCGTGTGACTTTTAGAAATGGGTGCAGGGATTTGAAATGGAACAGTACCATGGTGCACCAATCTCCAGGGATGGTAAATCGAAGACCAGCCACAAAGATCCTGTTTTAACGTAAAAATTCACTTGACGAAAAAAAGAAGGCTAAAAAACTTCAGAGCTCCGATTGAGGTTCGGATAGCCTTTTTTGGGTATGAAACTATTCATTGACGGCTTAAAGGGGTCTAAGCCGTTGAACTCACAGAGAGCTTCGTTTTGACTGGTTATGGCTCCCGTAACTCTAAACGAGCCAATAGTTATGGATGTCCGAAGAATCGATATCCACAGGGTGCAACATCTGCGGTGCAAGGTGCAACATCCGTCCAAAATGCCGAAACAGCGCCGTGCGAATTTTAGAAATGGGTGCAGGGATTTGAAATGGAAAAGTACCATGGTGCACCATTCTCCAGGGACGGTAAATCGAAGACCAACCATGGTGATCCCGTTTTAACGTAAAAATTCACTTGATCAAAAAAAGAAGGATAAAAAACTTCAGAGACCCGATTGAGGTTCGGATAGCATTTTTTGGGTATGAAACTATCCATTTACGGCTTAAAGTCGTCAAAGTGGTAGAACTCACAAAGAGTTTCGTTTTGACTGGTTATGGCTTCCGTAACTCTAAACGAGCCAACAGTTTTGGCCGTCCGAAGAATCGATATCCACAGGGTGCAACATCTGCGGTGCAAGGTGCAACATCCGTCCAAAATGCCGAAACAACGTCGTGCGACTTTTAGAAATGGGTGCAGGGATTTGAAATGGAACAGTACCATGGTGCACCACTCTCCAGGGATGGTAAATCAAAGACCTGCCACGGTGATCCCGTTTTAACGTAAAAATTCACTTGATGAAAAAAAGAAGGCTAAAAAAACTTCAAAGCCCCGATTGAGGTTCGGATAGCCTTTTTTGGGTATGAAACTATCCATTGACGGATTAAAGGGGTTAAAGCCGTTGAACTCACAGAGAGCTTCGTTTTGACTGGTTATGGCTCTCGTAACTCTAAACGAGCCAACAGTTATGGCCATCCGAAGAATCGATATCCACAGTGTGCAAAAACTGTGGCTCAAGGTGTAACATCCGTCCAAAATGCCGAAAAAGCACCGTGTGACTTTTAGAAATGAGTGTAGGGATTTGAAATGGAACAGTACCATGATTCACCACTCTCCAGGGATGGCAAATCGAAGACCAGCCACGGTGATCCCGTTTTAACATAAAAATTCACTTGACGAAAAAAAGAAGTCTAAAAGACTTCAGAGCACCGATTGAGGTTCGGATAGCCTTTTTTGGGTATGAAACTATCCATTGACGACTTAAGGCCGTCAAAGCCGTAGAACTCACAGAGAGCTTCGTTTTGACTGGTTATGGCTTCCGTAACTCTAAACGACCTAACAATTATGGCCGTCCGAAGAATCAATATCCATAGGGTGCAACATCTGCGGTGCAAGGTGCAACATCCGTCCAAAATGCTGAAACAGCTCCATGCGACTTTTAGAAATGGTTGCATGGATTTGAAATGGAACAGTACCATGGTGCACTACTCTCCAGGGATGGTAAATCGAAGACCAGCCACGGTGATCCCGTTTTAACGTAAAAATTCACTTGACGAAAAAATGAAGGCTAAAAAACTTCAGAGCCCCGATTGAGGTTCGGATAGCCTCTTTTGGGTATGAAACTATCCATTGATGGCTAAAAGCCGTTAAAGCCGTTGAAATCACAGAGAGCTTAGTTTTAACTAGTTATGGCTTCCGTAACTCAAAACGAGCCAATAGTTATGGCCGTCCGAAGAATCGATGTCCATAGGGTGCAACATCTACGGTGCAAGGTGCAACATCCGTCCAAAATGCCGAAACAACGCCGTGAGACTTTTAGAAATGGATGTAGGGATTTGAAATGGGACAGTACCATGGTGCACCACTCTCCAGGGATGGTAAATCGAAGACCAGCCACGGTGATCCCGTTTTAACGTAAAAATTCACTTGACGGAAAAAAGAAGGCTAAAAAACTTCAAAGACCCGATTGAGGTTCGGATAGCCTTTTTTGGGTATGAAACTATCCATTTACGGCTTAAAGCTGTCAAAGCCGTAGAACTCATAAAGAGCTTTCATTTTGACTGGTTATGGCTCCCGTAACTCTAAACGAGCCAACAGTTATGGCCGTCCGAAGAATCGATATCCACAGGGTGCAACATCTGCGGTGTAAGGTGTAATATCCATCCAAAATGCCGAAATAGCGCCGTGCGACTTTTAGAAATGGGTGCAGGTATTTGAAATGGAACAGTACCATGGTGCACCACTCTCCAGGGATGGAAAATCGAAGACCAGCCACGGTGATCCCGTTTTAACGTAAAAATTCACTTGACGAAAAAAAGAAGGCTAAAAAACTTCAGAGCCCCGATTGAGGTTCGGATAGCCTTTTTTGGGTATGAAACTATCCATTGACGGATTAAAGAGGTCAAAGCCATTGAACACACAGAGAGCTTCGTTTTGACTGGTTATGGCTCCCGTAACTCTAAACGAGCGAACAGTTATGGCCATCCGAAGAATCGATATCCAAAGGGTGCAAAAACTGCGGCGCAGGGTGCAACATCCGTCCAAAATGCCGAAACAGCGCCGTGCGACTTTTAGAAATGGGTGCAGGGATTTGAAATGGAAAATTACCATGGTGCACCACTCTCCAGGCATGGTAAATCGAAGACCAACCATGGTGATCCCGTTTTAACGTAAAAATTCACTTGATGAAAAAAAGAAGGCTAAAATACTTCAGAGACCCGATTGAGGTTCGGATAGCCTTTTTTGGGTATGAAACTATCCATTTACATCTTAAAGCCGTCAAAGCCATAGAACTCACAGAGAGCTTCGTTTTGACTGGTTATGGCTCCAGTAACTCTAAACGAGCCAACAGTTATGGCCGTCCGAAGAATCGATATCCACAGGGTGCAACATCTCCGGTGCAAGGTGCAACATCCGTCCAAAATGCCGAAACAGCGTTGTGTGACTTTTAGAAATGGGTGCAGTGATTTGAAATGGAACAGTACCATGGTGCACCACTCTCCAGGGATGGTAAATCGAAGACCAGCCACGGTGATCCCGTTTTAACGTGAAAATTCACTTGATGAAAAAAAGAAGGCTAAAAAACTTCAAAAACCCGATTGAGGTTCGGATAGCCTTTTTTGGGTATGAAACTATCCATTTACAGCTTAAAGCCGTCAAAGCCGTAGAACTCACAGAGAGCTTCGTTTTGACTGGTTATGGCTCCCGTAACTCTAAACGAGCCAACAGTTATGGCCGTCCGAAGAATCGATATCCACAGGGTGCAACATCTGCGGTGCAAGGTGCAACATCCGTCCAAAATGCCGAAACAGCGCCGTGTGACTTTTAGAAATGGGTGCAGGGATTTGAAATGGAAAAGTACCATGGTGCACCACTCTCCAGGCATGGTAAATCGAAGACCAACCACGGTGATCCCGTTTTAATGAAAAAATTCACTTGATGAAAAAAAGAAGGCTAAAATACTTCAGAGACCCGATTGAGGTTCGGATAGCCTTTTTTGGGTATGAAACTATCCATTTACGGCTTAAAGTCGTCAAAGCCGTAGAACTCACAAAGAGCTTCGTTTTGACTGGTTATGGCTCCCGTAACTCTAAACGAGCCAACAGTTATGGCCGTCCGAAGAATCGATATCCACAAGGTGCAACATCTACGGTGCAAGGTGCAACATCCGTCGAAAATGCCCAAACAGCGCCGTGCGACTTTTAGAAATGGGTGCAGGGATTTGAAATGGAACAGTACCATGGTGCACCACTCTCCAGGGATGGTAATTCGAAGACCAGCCACGGTGATCCCGTTTTAACGTGAAAATTCACTTGACGAAAAGAAGAAGGCTAAAAAACTTCAAAGACCCGATTGAGGTTCGGATAGCATTTTTTGGGTATGAAACTATCCATTTACAGCCTAAAGCCATCAAAGCCGTAGTACTCAAAGAGAGCTTCATTTTGACTGGTTATGGCTCCCGTAACTCTAAACGAGCCAACAGTTATGGTCGTCCGAAGAATCGATATCCACAAGGTGCAACATTTGCGGTGCAAGGTGCAACATCCATCCAAAATGCCGAAACAGCGCCGTGCGACTTTTAGAAATGGGTGCAGGGATTTGAAATGGAACAGTACCATGGTGCACCACTCAACAGGGATGGTAAATCGAAGAACAGCCACGGTGATTCCGTTTTAACGTAAAAATTCACTTGACGAAAAAAAGAAGGCTAAAAAACTTCAAAGACCCGATTGAGGTTCGGATAGCCTTTTTTGGGTATGAAACTATCCATTTACGTCTTAAAGTCGTCAAAGCTGTAGAACTCACAGAGAGCATCGTTTTGACCGTTTATGGCTCCCGTAACTCTAAACGAGCCAACAGTTATGGCCGTCCGAAGAATCGATATCCACAGGGAGCAACATCTGTGGTGCAAGGTGCAACATCCGTCAAAAATGCCGAAACAGCACCGTGCAACTTTTAGAAATGGGTGCAGGGATTTGAAATGGAACAGTACCATGGTGCACCACTCTCAGGGGATGGTAAATCGAAGACCAGCCACGGTGATCCCGTTTTAAAGTAAAAATTCACTTGACGAAAAAAAGAAGGCTAAAAAACTTCAGAGCCCCGATTGAGGTTCGGATAACCTTTTTAGGGTATGAAACTATCCATTGACGGCTTAAAGCTGTCAAAGTGGTAGAACTCACAAAGAGCTTCGTTTTGACTGGTTATGGCCCCGTAACTCTAAACGTGCCAACATTTATGGCCGTCCGAAGAATCGATATCCACAGGGTGCAACATCTGCGGTACAAGGTGCAACATCGGTCCAAAATGCCGAAACAGCACCGTGCGACTTTTAGAAATGGGTGCAGGGATTTGAAATGGAACAGTACAATGGTGCACCACTCTCCAGGAATGGTAAATCGAAGACCAGCCACGGTGATCCCGTTTTAACGTAAAAATTCACTTGACGAAAAAAAGAAGGCTAAAAAACTTCAGAGCCCCGATTGAGGTTCGGATAGCCTTTTTTGGATATGAAGCTATCCATTGACGGCTTAAAGCCGTAGAACTCACAGAGAGCTTCGTTTTGACTGGTTATGGCTCCCGTAACTCTAAACGAGCCAATAGTTATGGCCGTCCGAAGAATCGATATCCACAGGGTGCAACATCTGCGGTGCAAGGTGCAACATCCATCCAAAATGCCGAAACAGCGCCGTGCGACTTTTAGAAATGGGTGCAGGGATTTGAAATGGAACAGTTCCATGGTGCACCACTCTCCACGGACGGTAAATCGAAGTCCAACCATGGTGATCCCGTTTTAACGTAAAAATTCACTTGATGAAAAAAAGAAGGCTAAAAAACTTCAGAGACCCGATTGTGGTTCGGATAGCCTTTTTTGGGTATGAAACTATCCATTAACGGCTTAAATCCATCCAAGCCGTAGAACTCACAGAGAGCTTCGTTTTGACTAGTTATGGCTCCCATAACTCTAAACGAGCCAACAGTTATGGCCGTCCAAAGAATCGATATCCACAGGGTGCAACATCTGCGGTGCAAGGTGCAACATCCGTCCAAAATGCTGAAACAGCGCCGTACGACTTTTAGAAATGGGTCCAGGGATTTGAAATGGAACAGTACCATGGTGCACCACTCTCCAAGGATCGTAAATCGAAGACCAACCACGGTGATCTCGTTTTAACGTAAAAATTCACTTGACGAAAAAAAGAAGGCTAAAAAACTTCAAAGCCCCGATTGAGGTTCGGATAGCCTTTTTTGGGTATGAAACTATCCATTGACAGCTTAAAGAAGTCAAAGCCGTAGAACTCATAGAGAGCTTCGTTTTGACTGGTTATGGCTCCCGTAACTCTAAACGAGCCAACAGTTATGGACGTCCGAAGAATCGATATCCACAAGGTGCAACATCTGCGGTGCAAGGTGCAACATCCATCGAAAATGCCAAAACAGCGCCGTGCGACTTTTAGAAATGGGTGCAGGGATTTGAAATGGAACAGTACCATGGTGCACCACTTTCCAGGGATGGTAAATCGAAGACCAGCTACGGTGATCCCGTTTTAACGTGAAAATTCACTTGACGAAAAGAAGAAGGCTAAAAAACTTCAAATACCCGATTGAGGTTCGGATTGCTTTTTTTGGGTATGAAACTAACCATTTACGGCTTAAAGCCGTCAAAGCCGTAGAACTCAAAGAAGAGCTTCGTTTTGACTGGTAATGGCTTCCGTAACTCTAAACGAGCCAACAGTTATGGCCATCCGAAGAATCGATATCCACAAGGTGCAACATCTGCGGTGCAAGGTGCAACATCCGTCCGAAATGCCGAAACAGCGCCGTGCGACTTTTAGAAATGGGTGTAGGGATTTGAAATGGAACAGTACAATGGTGCACCACTCTCCAGGGATGGTAAATCGAAGACCAGCCACGGTGATCCCGTTTTAACGTAAAAATTCACTTGACGAAAAAAAGAAGGCTAAAAAACTTCAAAGACTCGATTGAGGTTCGGATAGCCTTTTTTGGGTATGAAACTAACCATTTACGGCTTAAAGTCGTCAAAGCTGTAGAACTCATAGAGAGCATCGTTTTGACCGTTTATGGCTCCCGTAACTCTAAACGAGCCAATAGTTATGGCCGTCCGAAGAATCGATATCCACAGGGAGCAACATCTGTGGTGCAAGGTGCAACATCCGTCAAAAATTCCGAAACAGCACCGTGCAACTTTTAGAAATGGGTGCAGGGATTTGAAATGGAACAGTACCATGGTGCACCACTCTCAGGGGATGGTAAATCGAAGACCAGCCACGGTGATCCCGTTTTAAAGTAAAAATTCACTTGACGAAAAAAAGAAGGCTAAAAAACTTCAGAGCCGCGATTGAGGTTCGGATAACCTTTTTTGGGTATGAAACTATCCATTGACGGCTTAAAGCTGTCAAAGTCGTAGAACTCACAAAGAGCTTCGTTTTGACTGGTTATGGCCCCGTAACTCTAAACGTGCCAACATTTATGGCCGTCCGAAGAATCGATATCCACAGGGTGCAACATCTGCGGTACAAGGTGCAACATCCGTCCAAAATGCCGAAACAGCGCCGTGCGACTTTTAGAAATGGCTGCAGGGATTTGAAATGGAACAGTACAATGGTGCACCACTCTCCAGGAATGGTAAATCGAAGACCAGCCACGGTGATCCCGTTTTAATGTAAAAATTCACTTGACGAAAAAAAGAAGGCTAAAAAACTTCAGAGCCCCGATTGAGGTTCGGATAGCCTTTTTTGGGTATGAAACTATCCATTGACGGCTTAAAGCCGTAGAACTCACAGAGAGCTTCGTTTTGACTGGTTATGGCTCCCGTAACTCTAAACGAGCCAATAGTTATGGCCGTCCGAAGAATCGATATCCACAGGGTGCAACATTTGCGGTGCAAGGTGCAACATCCATCCAAAATGCCGAAACAGCGCCGTGCGACTTTTAGAAATGGGTGCAGGGATTTGAAATGGAACAGTTCCATGGTGCACCACTCTCCACGGACGGTAAATCGAAGTCCAACCATGGTGATCCCGTTTTAAAGTAAAAATTCACTTGATGAAAAAAAGAAGGCTAAAAAACTTCAGAGACCCGATTGTGGTTCGGATAGCCTTTTTTGGGTATGAAACTATCCATTAACGGCTTAAATCCATCCAAGCCGTAGAACTCACAGAGAGCTTCGTTTTGACTGGTTATGGCTACCGTAACTCTAAACGAGCCAACAGTTATGGCCGTCCGAAGAATCGATATCCACAGGGTGCAACATCCGTCCAAAATGCCGAAACAGCGCCGTGCGACTTTTAGAAATGGGTGCAGGGATTTGAAATGGAACAGTACCATGGTGCACCACTCTCCAAGGATGGTAAATCGAAGACCAGCCACGGTGATCCCGTTTTAACGTGAAAATTCACTTGACGAAAAAAAGAAGGCTAAAAAACTTCAAAGACCCGATTGAGGTTCGGATTGCCTTTTTTGGGTATGAAACTAACCATTTACGGCTTAAAGCCGTCAAAGTCGTAGAACTCAAAGAAGAGCTTCGTTTTGACTGGTAATGGCTTTCGTAACTCTAAACGAGCCAACAGTTATGGCCATCCAAAGAATCGATATCCACAAGATGCAACATCTGCGGTGCAAGGTGCAACATCCGTCCGAAATGTCGAAACAGCGCCGTGCGACTTTTAGAAATGGGTGCAGGGATTTGAAATGGAACAGTACAATGGTGCACCACTCTCCAGGGATGGTAAATCGAAGACCAGCCACGGTGATCCCGTTTTAACGTAAAAATTCACTTGACGAAAAAAAGAAGGCTAAAAAACTTCAAAGACTCGATTGAGGTTCGGATACCCTTTTTTGGGTATGAAACTAACCATTTACGGCTTAAAGTCGTCAAAGCTGTAGAACTCACAGAGAGCATCGTTTTGACCGGTTATGGCTCCCGTAACTCTAAACGAGCCAACAGTTATGGCCGTCCGAAGAATCGATATCCAAAGGGTGCAACATCTGCAGTGCAAGGTGCAACATCCGTCCAAAATGCCGAAACAGCGTTGTGTGACTTTTAGAAATGTGTGCAGGGATTTGAAATGGAACAGTACCATGGTGCACCACTCTCCAGGGAAGGTAAATAGAAGACCAGCCACGGTGATCCCTTTTTAACGTAAAAATTCACTTGACGAAAAAAAGAAGGCTAAAATACTTCAGAGCCCCGATTGAGGTTCGGATAACCTTTTTTGGGTGTGAAACTATCCATTGACGGCTTAAAGCTGTCAAAGTCGTAGACTCACAAAGAGCTTCGTTTTGACTGGTTATGGCCCCGTAACTCTAAACGTGCCAACATTTATGGCCGTCCGAAGAATCGATATCCACAAGGTGCAACATCTGCGGTACAAGGTGCAACATCCGTCCAAAATGCTGAAACAGCGCCGTGCGACTTTTAGAAATGGGTGCAGGGATTTGAAATGGAACAGTACAATGGTGCACCACTCTCCAGGGATGGTAAATCGAAGACCAGCCACGGTGATCCCGTTTTAACGTAAAAATTCACTTGACGAAAAAAAGAAGGCTAAAAAACTTCAGAGCCCCGATTGAGGTTCGGATAGCCTTTTTTGGGTATGAAACTATCCATTGACGGCTTAAAGCCGTAGAACTCACAGAGAGCTTCGTTTTGACTGGTTATGGCTCCCGTAACTCTAAACGAGCCAATAGTTATGGCCGTCCGAAGAATCGATATCCACAGGGTGCAACATCTGCGGTGCAAGGTGCAACATCCATCCAAAATGCCGAAACAGCGCCGTGCGACTTTTAGAAATGGGTGCAGGGATTTGAAATGGAACAGTTCCATGGTGCACCACTCTCCACGGACGGTAAATCGAAGTCCAACCATGGTGATCCCGTTTTAACGTAAAAATTCACTTGATGAAAAAAAGAAGGCTAAAAAACTTCAGAGACCCGATTGTGGTTCGGATAGCCTTTTTTGGGTATGAAACTATCCATTAACGGCTTAAATCCATCCAAGCCGTAGAACTCACAGAGAGCTTCGTTTTGACTGGTTATGGCTCCCGTAACTCTAAACGAGCCAACAGTTATGGCCGTCCGAAGAATCGATATCCACAGGGTGCAACATCTGCGGTGCAAGGTGCAACATCCGTCCAAAATGCCGAAACAGCGCCGTACGACTTTTAGAAATGGGTCCAGGGATTTGAAATGGAACAGTACCATGGTGCACCACTCTCCAGGGATCGTAAATCGAAGACCAACCACGGTGATCTCGTTTTAACGTAAAAATTCACTTGACGAAAAAAAGAAGGCTAAAAAACTTCAAAGCCCCGATTGAGGTTCGGATAGCCTTTTTTGGGTATGAAACTATCCATTGACAGCTTAAAGAAGTCAAAGCCGTAGAACTCATAGAGAGCTTCGTTTTTACTGGTTATGGCTCCCGTAACTCTAAACGAGCCAATAGTTATGGCCGTCCGAAGAATCGATATCCACAGGGTGCAACATTTGCGGTGCAAGGTGCAACATCCATCCAAAATGCCGAAACAGCGCCGTGCGACTTTTAGAAATGGGTGCAGGGATTTGAAATGGAACAGTTTCATGGTGCACCACTCTCCACGGACGGTAAATCGAAGTCCAACCATGGTGATCCCGTTTTAACGTAAAAATTCACTTGATGAAAAAAAGAAGGCTAAAAAACTTCAGAGACCCGATTGTGGTTCAGATAGCCTTTTTTGGGTATGAAACTATCCATTAACGGCTTAAATCCATCCAAGCCGTAGAACTCACAGAGAGCTTCGTTTTGACTGGTTATGGCTACCGTAACTCTAAACGAGCCAACAGTTATGGCCGTCCGAAGAATCGATATCCACAGGGTGCAACATCTGCGGTGCAAGGTGCAACATCCGTCCAAAATGCCGAAACAGCGCCGTGCGACTTTTAGAAATGGGTGCAGGGATTTGAAATGGAACAGTACCATGGTGCACCACTCTCCAAGGATGGTAAATCGAAGACCAGCCACGGTGATCCCGTTTTAACGTGAAAATTCACTTGACGAAAAAAAGAAGGCTAAAAAACTTCAAAGACCCGATTGAGGTTCGGATTGCCTTTTTTGGGTATGAAACTAACCATTTACGGCTTAAAGCCGTCAAAGTCGTAGAACTCAAAGAAGAGCTTCGTTTTGACTGGTAATGGCTTTCGTAACTCTAAACGAGCCAACAGTTATGGCCATCCGAAGAATCGATATCCACAAGGTGCAACATCTGCGGTGCAAGGTGCAACATCCGTCCGAAATGTCGAAACAGCGCCGTGCGACTTTTAGAAATGGGTGCAGGGATTTGAAATGGAACAGTACAATGGTGCACCACTCTCCAGGGATGGTAAATCGAAGACCAGCCACGGTGATCCCGTTTTAACGTAAAAATTCACTTGACGAAAAAAAGAAGGCTAAAAAACTTCAAAGACTCGATTGAGGTTCGGATACCCTTTTTTGGGTATGAAACTAACCATTTACGGCTTAAAGTCGTCAAAGCTGTAGAACTCACAGAGAGCATCGTTTTGACCGGTTATGGCTCCCGTAACTCTAAACGAGCCAACAGTTATGGCCGTCCGAAGAATCGATATCCAAAGGGTGCAACATCTGCAGTGCAAGGTGCAACATCCGTCCAAAATGCCGAAACAGCGTTGTGTGACTTTTAGAAATGTGTGCAGGGATTTGAAATGGAACAGTACCATGGTGCACCACTCTCCAGGGAAGGTAAATAGAAGACCAGCCACGGTGATCCCGTTTTAACGTAAAAATTCACTTGACGAAAAAAAGAAGGCTAAAATACTTCAGAGCCCCGATTGAGGTTCGGATAACCTTTTTTGGGTGTGAAACTATCCATTGACGGCTTAAAGCTGTCAAAGTCGTAGACTCACAAAGAGCTTCGTTTTGACTGGTTATGGCCCCGTAACTCTAAACGTGCCAACATTTATGGCCGTCCGAAGAATCGATATCCACAAGGTGCAACATCTGCGGTACAAGGTGCAACATCCGTCCAAAATGCCGAAACAGCGCCGTGCGACTTTTAGAAATGGGTGCAGGGATTTGAAATGGAACAGTACAATGGTGCACCACTCTCCAGGGATGGTAAATCGAAGACCAGCCACGGTGATCCCGTTTTAACGTAAAAATTCACTTGACGAAAAAAAGAAGGCTAAAAAACTTCAGAGCCCCGATTGAGGTTCGGATAGCCTTTTTTGGGTATGAAACTATCCATTGACGGCTTAAAGCCGTAGAACTCACAGAGAGCTTCGTTTTGACTGGTTATGGCTCCCGTAACTCTAAACGAGCCAATAGTTATGGCCGTCCGAAGAATCGATATCCACAGGGTGCAACATCTGCGGTGCAAGGTGCAACATCCATCCAAAATGCCGAAACAGCGCCGTGCGACTTTTAGAAATGGGTGCAGGGATTTGAAATGGAACAGTTCCATGGTGCACCACTCTCCACGGACGGTAAATCGAAGTCCAACCATGGTGATCCCGTTTTAACGTAAAAATTCACTTGATGAAAAAAAGAAGGCTAAAAAACTTCAGAGACCCGATTGTGGTTCGGATAGCCTTTTTTGGGTATGAAACTATCCATTAACGGCTTAAATCCATCCAAGCCGTAGAACTCACAGAGAGCTTCGTTTTGACTGGTTATGGCTCCCGTAACTCTAAACGAGCCAACAGTTATGGCCGTCCGAAGAATCGATATCCACAGGGTGCAACATCTGCGGTGCAAGGTGCAACATCCGTCCAAAATGCCGAAACAGCGCCGTACGACTTTTAGAAATGGGTGCAGGGATTTGAAATGGAACAGTACCATGGTGCACCACTCTCCAGGGATCGTAAATCGAAGACCAACCACGGTGATCTCGTTTTAACGTAAAAATTCACTTGACGAAAAAAAGAAGGCTAAAAAACTTCAAAGCCCCGATTGAGGTTCGGATAGCCTTTTTTGGGTATGAAACTATCCATTGACAGCTTAAAGAAGTCAAAGCCGTAGAACTCATAGAGAGCTTCGTTTTTACTGGTTATGGCTCCCGTAACTCTAAACGAGCCAACAGTTATGGACGTCCGAAGAATCGATATCCACAAGGTACAACATCTGCGGTGCAAGGTGCAACATCCGTCGAAAATGCCAAAACAGCGCCGTGCGACTTTTAGAAATGGGTGTAGGGATTTGAAATGGAACAGTACCATGGTGCACCACTTTCCAGGGATGGTAAATCGAAGACCAGCTACGGTGATCCCGTTTCAACGTGAAAATTCACTTGACGAAAAGAAGAAGGCTAAAAAACTTCAAAGACCCGATTGAGGTTCGGATTGCCTTTTTTGGGTATGAAACTAACCATTTACGGCTTAAAGCCGTCAAAGCCATAGAACTCAAAGAAGAGCTTCGTTTTGACTGGTAATGGCTTCCGTAACTCTAAACGAGCCAACAGTTATGGCCATCCGAAGAATCGATATCCACAAGGTGCAACATCTGCGGTGCAAGGTGCAACATCCGTCCGAAATGCCGAAACAGCGCCGTGCGACTTTTAGAAATGGGTGCAGGGATTTGAAATGGAATAGTACAATGGTGCACCACTCTCCAAGGATGGTAAATCGAAGACCAGCCACGGTGATCCCGTTTTAACGTAAAAATTCACTTGACGAAAAAAAGAAGGCTAAAAAACTTCAAAGACTCGATTGAGGTTCGGATAGCCTTTTTTGGGTATGAAACTAACCATTTACGGCTTAAAGTCGTCAAAGCTGTAGAACTCACAGAGAGCATCGTTTTGACCGGTTATGGCTCCCGTAACTCTAAACGAGCCAACAATTATGGCCGTCCGAAGAATCGATATCCAAAGGGTGCAACATCTGCAGTGCAAGGTGCAACATCCGTCCAAAATGCCGAAACAGCGTTGTGTGACTTTTAGAAATGGGTGCAGGGATTTGAAATGGAACAGTACCATGGTGCACCACTCTCCAGGGATGGTAAATAGAAGACCAGCCACGGTGATCCCGTTTTAACGTAAAAATTCACTTGACGAAAAAAAGAAGGCTAAAATACTTCAGAGCCCCGATTGAGGTTCGGATAACCTTTTTTGGGTATGAAACTATCCATTGACGGCTTAAAGCTGTCAAAGTCGTAGACTCACAAAGAGCTTCGTTTTGACTGGTTATGGCCCCGTAACTCTAAATGAGCCAACATTTATGGTCGTCCGAAGAATCGATATCCACAGGGTGCAACATCTGCGGTACAAGGTGCAACATCCGTCCAAAATGCCTAAACAGCGCCGTGCGACTTTTAGAAATGGGTGCAGGGATTTGAAATGGAACAGTACAATGGTGCACCACTCTCCAGGGATGGTAAATCGAAGACCAGCCATGGTGATCCCGTTTAAACGTAAAAATTCACTTGACGAAAAAAAGAAGGCTAAAAAACTTCAGAGCCCCGATTGAGGTTCGGATAGCCTTTTTTGGGTATGAAACTATCCACTGACGGCTTAAAGCCGTCAAAGCCGTAGAACTCACAGAGAGCTTCGTTTTGACTGGTTATGGCTCCCGTAACTCTAAACGAGCCAACAGTTATGGCTATGCGAAGAATCGATATCCACAGGGTGCAACATCTACGGTGCAAGGTGCAACATCCTTCCAAAATGCCGAAACAGCACCGTGCGACTTTTAGAAATGGGGGCAGGGATTTGAAATGGAACAGTACCATGGTTCACCAATCTCCAGGGATGGTAAATCGAAGACCAGCCATGGTGATCCCGTTTTAACGTAAAAATTAACTTGACGAAAAAAAGAAGTCTAAATAACTTCAGAGCCCTGATTGAGGTTCGGATATCCTTTTTTGCGTATGAAACTATCCGTTGACGGCTTAAATGCCATAGAACTCAAGAAGAGCTTCGTTTTGACTGGTAATGGCTTCCGTAACTCTAAACGAGCCAACAGTTATGGCCGTCCAAAGAATCGATATCCACAAGGTGCAACATCTGCGGTGCAAGGTGCAACATCCGTCCGAAATGCCGTAACAGCGCCGTGCGACTTTTAGAATTGGATGCAGGGATTTGAAATGGAACAGTACCATGGTGCACCACTCTCCAGGGATGGTAAATCGAAGACCAGCCACGGTGATCCCGTTTTAAAGTAAAAATTCACTTGACGAAAAAAAGAAGGCTAAAAAACTTCAGAGCCCCGATTGAGGTTCGGATAGCCTTTTTTGGGTATGAAACTATCCATTGACGGCTTAAAGCAGTCAAAGCCATAGAACTCACAGAGAGCTTCGTTTTGACTGGTTTTGGCTCCCGTAACTCTAAACGAGCCCACAGTTATGGCCGTCCGAAGAATCGATATCCACAGGGTGCAACATCTGCGGTGCAAGGTGTAACATCCGTCCAAAATGCCGAAACAGCGTCGTGCGATTTTTAGAAATGGGTGCAGGGATTTGAAATGGAATAGTACCATGTTGCACCACTCTCCGGGGATGGTAAATCGAAGACCAGCCACGGTGATCCCGTTTTAACGTAAAAGTTCACTTGACGAAAAAAAGAAGGCTAAAAAACTTGAGAGCCCCGATTGAGGTTCGGATAGCCTTTTTGGGTATGAAACTATCCACTGACGGCTTAAATGCCATAGAACTCAAGAAGAGCTTCGTTTTGACTGGTTATGGCTCCCATAACTCTAAACGAGCCAACAGTTATGGCCGTCTGAAGAATCGATATCCACAGGGTGCAACATCTGCGGTGCAAGGTGCAACATCCGTCCGAAATGCCGAAACAGCGCCGTGCGACTTTTAGAAATGGGTGCCGGGATTTGAAATGGAACAGTACCATGGTGCACCACTCTCCTGGGATGGTAAATCGAAGACCAGCCACGGTGAACCCGTTTTAACGTTAAAATTCACTTGACGAAAAAAAGAAGGCTAAAAAACTTCAAAGACCCGATTGAGGTTCGGATAGCCTTTTTTGGGTATGAAACTATACATTTACGGCTTAAAGCCGTCAAAGCCGTAGAACTCACAGAGTGCTTCGTTTTGACTGGTTATGGCTCCCGTAACTCTAAACGAGCCCACAGTTATGGCCGTCCGAAGAATCGATATCCACATGGTACAACATCTACGGTGCAAGGTGCAACATCTGTCCAAAATGCCGAAACAGTGCCGTGCGTCTTTTAGAAATGGGTGCAAGGATTTGAAATGGAACAGTACCATGGTGCACCACTCTCCAGGGATGGTAAATCAAAGACCAGCCACGATGATCCCGTTTTAACGTAAAAATTCACTTGACGAAAAAAAGAAGGCTAAAAAACTTCAAAGACCCGATTGAGGTTCGGATAGCCTTTTATGGGTATGAAACTATCCATTTACGGCTTAAAGCCGTCAAAGCTTTAGAACTCATAGAGAGCTTCGTTTTGACTGGTTATGGCTCCCGTAACTCTAAACGAGCCAACAGTTATGGCCATCCAAAGAATAGATATCCACAAGGTGCAACATCTGTGGTGCAAGGTGCAACATCCGTCCAAAATGCTGAAACAATGCCGTGCGACTTTTAGAAATGGGTGCAGGGATTTGAAATGGAACAGTACCATGGTGCACCAATCTCCAGGCATGGTAAATCGAAGACCAGCCACGGTGATCCCATTTTAACGTTAAAATTCACTTGACGAAAAAAAGAAGGCTAAAAAACTTCAAAGACCCGATTGAGGTTCAGATAGCCTTTTTTGGGTATGAAACTATCCATTTACGGCTTAAAGCCGTCTAAACCGTGGAACTCAAAGAGAGCTTCGTTTTGACTGGTTATGGCTCCCGTAATACTAAACGAGCCAACAATTATGGCCGTCCGAAGAATCAATATCCACAAGGTGCAACATCTGCGGCGCAAGGTGCAACATCCGTCCAAAATGCCGAAATAGCGTCGTGCTACTTTTAGAAATGGGTGCAGGGATTTGAAATGGAACAGTACCATGTTGCACAACTCTCCAGGGATGGTAAATCGAAGACCAGCCACGGTGATCCCGTTTTAACGTAAAAATTCACTTGACGAAAAAAAGAAGGCTAAAAAACTAGAGAGCCCCGATTGAAGTTCGGATAACCTTTTTTGGGTATGAAACTATCCATTGATGGCTCAAAGCTATCAAAGTCGTAGAACTCACACAGAGCTTCGTTTTGACTGGTTATGGCCCCGTAATTCTATACGAGCCAACATTTATGGCCGTCCGAAGAATCGATATCCACATGGTGCAACATTTGCGGTGCAAGGTGCAACATCCGTCCAAAATACCGAAACAGCGCCGTGCGACTTTTAGAAATGGGTGCACGGATTTGAAATGGAACAGTATAGTGGTGCACCACTCTACAGGGATGGTATATCGAAGACCAGCCACGGTGATCCCGTTTTAACCTAAAAATTCACTTGACGAAAAAAAGAAGGCTAAAAAACTTCAGAGCCCATTTGAGGTTCGGATTGCCTTTTTTGGGTAAGAAACTATCCATTTACAGCTTAAAGCCGTCAAAGCCGTAGAACTCACAGAGAGCTTTATTTTGACTGGTTAAAGCTCCCGTATCTCTTAATGAGCCAACAGTTATGGCCGTGCGAAGAATCGATATCCACAAGGTGCAACATCTACGGTGCAAGGTGCAACATCCATCCAAAATGCCGAAACAGCGCCGTGCGACTTTTAGAAATGGGTGCAGGGATTTGAAATGGAACAGTACCATGGTGCACCACTCTCCAAGGATGGTAAATCGAAGACCAGCCACGGTGATCCCGTTTTAACGTAAAAATTCACTTGACGAAAAAAAGAAGGCTAAAAATTTTCAAAGACCCGATTGAGGTTCAGATAGCCTTTTTTGGGTATGAAACTATACATTTATGGCTTAAAGTCGTCTAGGCCGTAGAACTCACAGAGAGCTTCGTTTTGACTGGTTATTGCTCCCGTAACTCTAAACGAGCCCACAGTTATGGCCGTCCGAAGAATCGATATCCACAAGTTACAACATCTACGGTGCAAGGTGCAACATCCGCCCAAAATGCCAAAACAGCGCCGTGCGACATTTAGAAATGGGTGCAGGGATTTGAAATGGAACAGTACCATGGTGCACCACTCTCCAGGGATGGTAAATCGAAGACCAGCCACGGTGATCCCGTTTTAACGTAAAAATTCACTTGATGAAAAACAGAAGGCTAAAAAACTTCAAAGACCCGATTGAGGTTCGAATAGCCTTTTATGGGTATGAAACTATCCATTTACGGCTTAAAGCTGTCAAAGCTTTAGAACTCATAGAGAGCTTCGTTTTGACTGGTTATTGCTCCCGTAACTCTAAACGAGCCAACATTTATGGTCGTCCGAAGAATAGATATCCACAAGGTGCAACATCTGTGGTGCAAGGTGCAACATCCGTCCAAAATGCTGAAACAATGCCGTGCGACTTTTAGAAATGGGTGCAGAGATTTGAAATGGAACAGTACCATGGTGCCCTAATCTCCAGGGATGGTAAATCGAAAACCAGCCACGGTGATCCCATTTTAACGTTAAAATTCACTTGACGAAAAAAAGAAGGCTAAAAAACTTCAAAGACCCGATTGAGGTTTGGATAGCCATTTTTGGGTATGAAACTATCCACTTACGGCTTAAAGCCGTAGAACTCAAAGAGAGCTTCGTTTTGACTGGTTATGGCTCCCGTAATACTAAACGAGCCAACAATTATGGCCGTCCTAAGAATCAATATCCACAAGGTGCAACATCTGCGGCGCAAGGTGCAACATCCGTCCAAAATGCCGAAATAGCGCCGTGCGACTTTTAGAAATGGGTGCAGGGATTTGAAATGGAACAGTACCATGTTGCACCACTCTCCGGGGATGGTAAATCGAAGACCAGCCACGGTGATCCCGTTTTAACGTAAAAATTCACTTGACGAAAAAAAGAAGGCTAAAGAACTTGAGAGCCCCGATTGAAGTTCGGATAACCTTTTTTTGGTATGAAACTATCCATTGATGGCTCAAAGCTGTCAAAGTCGTAGAACTCACACAGAGCTTCGTTTTGACTGGTTATGGCCCCGTAACTCTATACGAGCCAACATTTATGGCCGTCCGAAGAATCGATATCCACAGGGTGCAACATTTGCGGTGCAAGGTGCAACATCCGTCCAAAATACCGAAACAGCGCCGTACGACTTTTAGAAATGGGTGCAGGGATTTGAAATGGAACAGTACAGTGGTGCACCACTCTACAGGGATGGTATATCGAAGACCAGCCACGGTGATCCCGTTTTAACCTAAAAATTCACTTGACGAAAAAAAGAAGGCTAAAAAACTTCAGAGCCCGTTTGAGGTTCGAATTGCCTTTTTTGGGTATGAAACTATCCATTTACAGCTTAAAGCCGTCAAAGCCGTAGAACACACAGAGAGCTTCATTTTGACTGGTTATGGCTCCCGTATCTCTTAACGAGCCAACAGTTATGGCCGTCCGAAGATTCGATATCCACAGTGTGCAACATCTCCGGTGCAAGGTGCAACAACCGTCCAAAATGCTGAAACAGCGCCGTGCGACTTTTAGAAATGGGTGCAGGGATTTGAAAAGGAACAGTACCATGGTGCAGCACTCTCCAGGGATGTTAAATCGAAGACCTGCCACGGTGATCCCATTTTAAAGTAAAAATTCACTTGACGAAAAAAAGAAGGCTAAAAAACTTCAGAGCCCCGATTGAGGTTCGGATAGCCTTTTTTGGGTATGAAACTATCCATCGACGGCTTAAAGCAGTCAAAGCCATAGAACTCACAGAGAGCTTCGTTTTGACTGGTTATGGCTTCCGTAACTCTAAACGAGCCCATAGTTATGGCCGTTCGAAGAATCGATATCCACAAGGTGCAACATCTGCGGTGCAAGGTGCAACATCCTTCCAAAATGCCGAAACAACGCCGTGCGACTTTTAGAAATGGGTGCAGGGATTTGAAATGGAACAGTACCATGGTGCACCACTCTCCAAGGATGGTAAATCGAAGACCAGCCACGGTGATCCCATTTTAACGTTAAAATTCACTTGACGAAAAAAAGAAGGCTAAAAAACTTCAAAGACCCGATTGAGGTTCGGATAGCCTTTTTTGGGTATGAAACTATCCATTTACGGCTTAAAGCCATCAAAGCCGTAGAACTCACATGGGCTTCATTTTGACTGGTTATGGCTCCCGTAACTCTAAACGAGCCAACAGTTATGGACGTCCGAAGAATCGATATCCACAGGGTGCAACATCTGCGGTGCAATGTGCAACATCCGTCCAAAATGCCGAAACAGCGTCGTGCGACTTTTAGAAATGGGTGCAGGGATTTGAAATGGAACAGTACCATGGTGCACCACTCTCCAGGGATGGTAAATCGAAGACCAGCCATGGTGATCCCATTTTAACGTAAAAGTTCACTTGATGAAAAAAAGAAAGCTAAAAACTTCAGAGCCCCGATTGAGGTTCGGATTACCTTTTTTGGGTATGAAACTATCCATTGACGTCTTAAAGCCGTCAAAGCTGTAGAACTCACAGAGAGCTTTGTTTTGACTGGTTATGGCTCCCGTAACTCTAAACGAGCCAACATTTATGGCCATCCGAAGAATCGATATCCACATGGTGCAACATCTGCGGTGCAAGGTGCAACATCCGTCCAAAATGCCGAAACAGCGCCGTGCGACTTTTAGAAATCGGTGCAGGTATTTGAAATGGAACAGTACAAAGGTGCAAAACTCTCCAGGGATGGTAAATCGAAGACCAGCCACGGTGATCCCATTTTAAAGTAAAAATTCACTTGACGAAAAAAAGAAGGCTAAAAAACTTCAGAGCCCCGATTGAGGTTCGGATAGCCTTTTTTGGGTATGAAACTATCCATTGACGGCTTAAAGCCGTCAAAGCCGTAGAACTCACAGAGGGCTTCGTTTTGACTAGTTATGGCACCCGTAACTCTAAACGAGCCAACAGTTATGGCCGTGCGAAGAATCGATATCCACAGGGTGCAACATCTACGGTGCAAGGTGCAACATCCGTCCAAAATGCCGAAACAGCGCCGAACGACTTTTAGAAATGGGTGCAGGAATTTGAAATGGAACAGTACCATGGTGCACCACTCTCCAAGGATGGTAAATCGAAGACCAGCCACGGTAATCCCGTTTTAACGTAAAAATTCACTTAACGAAAAAAAGAAGGCTAAAAAACTTCAAAGCCCCGATTTAGGTTCGTATAGCCTTTTTTGGGTTTGAAACTATTCATTGACCGCTTAAAGCCATCGAAGCCGTAGAACTCATAGAGAGCTTCATTTTGACTGGTTATGGCTCCCGTAACTCTAAACGAGCCAACAGTTATGGCCGTCCGAAGAATCGATATCCACAGGGTGCAACATCTGCGGTGCAAGGTGCAATATCCGTCCAAAATGCCGAAACAGCGCCGTTCGACTTTTAGAAATGGGTGCAGGGATTTGAAATGGAACAGTACCATGGTGCACCACTCTCCAGAGACGGTAAATCGAAGACCAGCCACGGTGATCCCGTTTTAACGTAAAAATTCACTTAACGAAAAAAAGAAGGCTAAAAAACTTCAGAGCCCCGATTGAGGTTCGGATAGCCTTTTTTGGGTTTGAAACTATTCATTGACGGCTTAAAGCTGTAGAACTCACAGAGAGCTTCGTTTTGAGAGGTTATGTCTCCCGTAACTCTAAACAAACTAACAGTTATAGCCGTCCGAAGAATCGATATCCACATGGTGCAACATCTGCGGTGCAAGGTGCAACATCCGTCCAAAATGCCGAAATAGTGCGGTACGACTTTTAGAAATGGGTGCATGGATTTGAAATAGAACAGTACCATGGTACACCACTCTCCAGGGATGGTAAATTGAAGACCTGCCACGGTGATTTCGTTTTAACGTAAAAATTCACTTGACGAAAAAAAGAAAGCTAAAAAACTTCAGAGCCCCGATTGAGGTTCAGATAGCCTTTTTTGGGAATGAAACTATCCATTGACGGCTCAAAGCCGTCAAAGCCGTAGAACTCACAGAGAGCTTTGTTTTGACTAGTTATGGCTCCCATAACTCTAAACGAGCCAACAGTTATGGTCGTCCGAAAAATCTATATCCACATGGTGCAACATCAGCGATGCAAGGTGCAACATCCGTCCAAAATGCCGAAATGGTGCGGTCCGACTTTTAGAAATGGGTGCATGGATTTGAAATGGAACAGTACCATGGTGCACCTCTCTCTAGGGATGGTAAATATAAGACCAGCCATGGTGATCCCATTTTAACGTAAAAATTCAAGTGACGAAAAAATGAAAGCTAAAAAACTTCAGAGCTTCGATTGAGGTTCAGATAGTCTTTTTTGGGTTTGAAACTATCCATTGATGGTTTAAAGCCATCAAAGCCGTAGAACTCATATAGAGCTTTGTTTTGACTGGTTATGGCTCCTGTAACTCTAAACGAGCCAACAGTTATGGCCGTTCGAAGAATTAATATCCACAGGGTGCAACATCTGCGGTTTAAGGTGCAACATCCGTCCAAAATGCCGAAACAGCGCCGTGCGACATTTAGAAATGGGTGCAGGGATTTGAAATGGAACAGTACCATGGTGCACCACTCTCCAGGGATGGTAAATCGAAGACCAGCCACGGTGATCCCGTTTTAACGTAAAAATTCACGTGACGAAAAAAAGAAGGCTAAAAAACTTCAAAGTCTCGATTGAGGTTTGGATAGCCTTTTTTGGGTATGAAACTATCCATTGAGGGCTTAAAGCCATCAAAGCAGTAGAACTCACAGAGAGCTTCGTTTTGACTGGTTTTTGCTCCCGTAACTCTAAACGAGCCAACAGTTATGATCGTCCCAAAAATCGATATCCACAGGGTGCAACATCTGCGGTGCAAGGTGCAACATCCGTCCAAAATGCCGAAACAGCGTCGTGCGACTTTTAGAAATGGTTGCATGGATTTGAAATGGAACAGTACCATGGTGCACTACTCTCTAAGGATGGTAAATCGAAGACCAGCCACGGTGACCCTATTTTAACGTAAAAATTCACTTGACGAAAAAAAGAAGGCTAAAAAACTTCACAGATCCGATTGAGGTTCGGATAACCTTTTTTGGGTATTAAACTATCCATTGATGGCTTAAAGCCGTTAAAGCCGTAGAACTGACAGAGAGCTTCGTTTTGACTGGTTATGGCTCCCGTAGCTCTAAACGAGCCAACAGTTATGGTCGTCCGAAAAATCGATATCCACAAGGTGCAACATCCATCCAAAACACCGAAACAGTGACGTGCGACTTTTAGAAATGGGTGCATGGATTTGAAATGGAACAGTACCATGACGCACCACTCTCCAGGGATGGTAAATCGAAGACCAGCCACGGTGATCCCGTTTTAAAGTAAAAATTCACTTGACGACAAAAAGAAGGCTAAAAAACTTCAGAGCCCCGATTGAGGTTCGGATAGCCTTTTTTGGGTATGAAACTATCCATTGACGGCTTAAAGCCGTAGAACTCATAGAGAGCTTCGTTTTGACTAGTTATGGCTCCCGTAACTCTAAACAAACTAACAGTTATGGCCGTCCGAAGAATCGATATCCACATGGTGCAACATCTGCGGTGCAATGTGCAACATCCGTCCAAAATGCCGAAATAGTGCGGCACGACTTTTAGAAATGGGTGCATGGATTTGAAATGGAATATTACCATGGTACACCACTCTCCAGGGATGGTAAATCGAAGACCTGCCACGGTGATCTCGTTTTAACGTAAAAATTCACTTGACGAAAAAAAGAAAGCTAAAAAACATTAGAGCCCCAATTGAGGTTCGGATAGCCTTTTTTGGGTATGAAACTATCCATTGACGGCTTAAAGCCGTCAAAGCCGTAGAACTCACAGATAGCTTTGTTTTGACTAGTTATGGCACTCGTAACTCTAAATGAGCCAACAGTTATGGCCGTCTGAAGAATCGATATCCACATGGTGCAACATCAGCGATGCAAGGTGCAACATCCGTCCAAAATGCCGAAACAGTGCTGTACAACTTTTCGAAATGGGTGCATGGATTTGAAATGGAACAGTACCATGGTGCACCACTCTGAAGGGATGGTAAATCGAAGACCAGCCACGGTGATCTCGTTTTAACGTAAAAATTCACGTGACGAAAAAAAGAAAGCTAAAAAACATCAGAGCCCCGATTGAGGTTCGGATAGCCTTTTTTGGGTATGAAACTATACATTGATGGCTTAAAGTGGTCAAAGCCGTAGAACTCACAGAGTACTTCGTTTTAACTGGTTATGGCTCTCGTAAATCAATACGAGCCAACAGTTATGGCCGTCCGAAGAATCGATATCCACAGGGTGCAACATCTGCGGTGCAAGGTGCAACATCCGTCCAAAATGCCGAAACAGCGCCCTGCGACTTTTAGAAATTGGTGAACGGATATGTAATGGAACAGTACCATGGTGCACCACTCTCCAGGGATGGTTAATTGAAGACCAGCCACGGTGATCCCGTTTTAACGTACTAATTCACGTGACGAAAAAAAGAAGGCTAAAAAACTTCAGAGACCCGATTGAGGTTCGGATAGCCTTTTTTGGGTATGAAACTATCCATTGACGGCTTAAAGCCGTCAAACCAGTAGAACTCACAAGGAGCTTCGTTTTGACTGGTTATGGCTCCCTTAACTCTAAACGAGCCAACAGATATGGCCGTCCAAAAAATCGATATCCACAGGGTGCAACATCTACGGTGCAAGGTGCAACATCCGTCCAAAATGCCGAAACAGCACCATGCGACTTTAAGAAATGGGTGCATGGATTTGAAATGTAAAAGTACCAGGGTGCACCACTTTCTAGGGATGGGAAATCGAAGACCAGCCATGGTGATCCCGTTTTAACGTAAAAATTCAGTTGACCAAAAAAAGATGGCTAAAAAACATCAGAGCCCCGATTGAGGTTCGGATAGCTTTTTTTGGGTATGAAACTATACATTGACGGCTTAAAGCCGTCAAACTGTAGAACTCATAGGGAGCTTCGTTTTGACTAGTTATGGCTCCCATAACTCTAAAGGAGCCAACAGTTATGGCCGTCCGAAGAATCGATATCCATAGGGTGTAACATCTGCGGTGCAAGGTGCAACATCGTCCAAAATGCCGAAACAGCGCCGTACGACTTTTACAAATGGGTACAGGGATTTGAAATGGAACAGTACCATGGTGCACCACTCTCCAAGGATGGTAAATCGAAGACCAGCCACGGTGATCCCGTTTTAACGTAAAAATTCACTTGACGAAAAAAAGAAGGCTAAAAAACTTCAGAGCCCCAATTGAGGTTCAGATAGCCTTTTTTGCGTATGAAACTATACATTGATGGATTAAAGCCGTCAAAGCCGTAGAACTCACAGAGAGCTTTGTTTTGACTGGTTAAGGCTTTCATAACTCTAAACAAGCCAACAGTTATGGCCGTCTGAAGAATCGACATCCACAAAGTGCAACATCTGCGGTGCAAGGTGCAACATCCGTCCAAAATGCCGAAACAGTGCCGTGCGACTTTTAGAAATGGATGCATGGATTTGAAATGGAACATTACCCTGGTGCACCACTCTCCAAGGATGGTAAATCGAAGACCAGCCACGGTGATCCCGTTTTAACGTAAAAATTCACTTGACGAAAAAAAGAAGGCTAAAAAACTTCAGAGCCCCGATTTAGGTTCGGATAGCCTTTTTTGGATATGAAACTGGTTATGGCTCCCGTAACTCTAAACGAGCCAATAGTTATGGCCGTCCGAAGATTCGATATCCACAGGGTGCAACATCTTCGGTGCAAGGTGCAACATCCGTCCAAAATGCCGAAACAGTGCCGTGCGATTTTTAGAAATGGGTGCATGGATTTGAAATGGAAAGTACCATGGTGCACCACACTCCAGGGATGGTAAATCGAAGACCAGCCACGGTGATCCCCTTTTAACGTAAAAATTCACTTGACAAAAAAAAGAAGGCTAAAAAACTTCAAAGCCCCAATTGAGGTTCAGATAGCCTTTTTTGGGTATGAAACTATATGTTGATGGCTTAAAGCCGTCAAAGCCGTAGAACTCACAGAGAGCTTCGTTTTGACTGGTTAAAGCTCCCGTAACTCTGAACGAGCCAACAGTTATGGCCGTTTGAATAATCAATATCCCCAGAGTGCAATATCTGCGGTGCAAGGTGCAACATTCGTCCAAAATGCCGAAACAGTGCCGTGCAACTTTTAGAAATGGACGCATGGATTTGAAATGGAAAAGTACCCTGGTGCACCACCCTCCAAGGATGGTAATTCGAAGACCAGCCACGGTGATCCCGTTTTAACGTAAAAATTCACTTAACGAAAAAAAGAAGGCTAAAAAACTTCTGACCCCCGATTGAGGTTCAGATAGCCTTTTTTGGGTATGAAACTGTCCATTGACGGCTTAAAGCAATCAAAGCCGTAGAACTCACAGAGAGCTTCGTTTTGACTGGTTAAGTCTCCCGTAACTCTAAACGAGCCAACAGTTATGGCCATCTGAAGAATCGATATCCACAGAGTGCAGCATCTGCGGTGCAAGGTGCAACATCCGTCCAAAATTCCGAAACAGTGACGTGCCACTTTTAGAAATGGATGCATGAATTTGAAATGGAACAGTATCCTGGTGCTCCACTCTCCAAGGATGGTAAATCGAAAACCAGCCACGGTGATCCCGTTTTAACGTAAAAATTCACTTGACGGAAAAAAGAAGGCTAAAATGACTAGTTATGGCTCCCGTAACTCACAACGAGCCAACAGTTATGGCCGTCCGAAAATTTGATATCCACAGGGTGCAACATCTTCGGTGCAAGGTGCGACATCCGTCCAAAATGACGAAACAGTGCCGTGCGACTTTTAGAAATGGATGCATGGATTTGAAATGGAACAGTACCACGGTGTACCACTCTCCAGGGATGGTAAATCGAAGACCATCCACGGTGATCCCGTTTTAACGTAAAAATTCACTTGACGAAAAAAAGAAAGCTAAATAACTTAAGAGCCCCGATTGAGGTTCGGATAGCCTTTTTTGGGTATGAAACTATCCATTGACGGCTTAAAACCATCAAAGCCGTAGAACTCATAGAGAGCTTTGTTTTGACTGGTTATGGCTCCCGTAACTCTAAACAAACCAACAGTTATGGCCATTCGAAGAATCGATATCCACATGGTGCAACATCTGCGGTGCAAGGTGCAACATCCGTCCAAAATGCCAAAATAGTACGGTACGACTTTTAGAAATGCGTGCATGGATTTGAAATGGAACAGTACCATGGTGCACCACTCTCCAGGGATGGTAAATCGAAGACCAGCCACGGTGATCCCGTTTTAACGTAAAAATTCACCTGACGAAAAAAAGAAAGCTAAAAAACTTCAGAGCCCCGATTGAGGTTCGGATAGCCTTTTTTGGGTATGAAACTATCCATTGACGGCTTAAAGCCGTCAAAGCCGTAGAACTCACAGAGAGCTTTGTTTTGACTGGTTATGGCTTCTGTAACTCTAAACGAGCCAACAGTTATGGCCGTCCGTAAAATCGATATCCACATGGTGCAACATCAACGATGCAACGTGCAACATCCATCCAAAATGCCAAAACGATGCGGTATGACTTTTAGAAATGGGTGCATGGATTTGAAATGGAACAGTACCATGGTGCACTACTCTCCAGGGATGGTAAATCAAAGACCAGCCACGGTGATCTCGTTTTAACGTAAAAATTCACGTGACGAAAAAAAAAGCTAAAAAACTTCAGAGCCCCGATTGAGGTTCAGATTGTCTTTTTTGGGTTTGAAACTATGCATTGACGGTTTAAAGCCGTCAAAGCCGTAGAACTCATACAGAGCTTTGTTTTGACTGGTTATGGCTCCCGTAACTCTAAACGAGCCAACAGTTATGGCCGTCCGAAGAATCAATATCCACAGGGTGCAACATCTACGGTGCAAGGTGCAACATCCGTCCAAAATGCCGAAACAGCGCCGTGTGACTTTTAGAAATGGGTGCATGGATTTGAAATGGAACAGTACCATCGTGCACCACTCTCCAAGGATGGTAAATCGAAGACCTGCCACGATGATCCCGTTTTAACGTAAAAATTCACTTGACGAAAAAAAGAAAGCTAAAAAACTTCAGAGCCCCGATTGAGGTTCAGATAGCCTTTTTTATGTTTGAAACTATCCATTGATGGTTTAAAGCCATCAAATCCGTAGAACTCATAGAGAGCTTTGTTTTGACTGGTTATAGCTCCCGTAACTCTAAACGAGCCAACAGTTATGGCCTTCCGAAGAATCAATATCCACAGGGTCCAACATCTGCGGTGCAAGGTGCAACATCCGTCCAAAATGCCGAAACAATGCCGTGCGACTTTTAGAAATGTGTGTAGGGATTTGAAATGGAACAGTACCATGGTGCACCACTCTCCAGGGATGGTAAATCGAAGACCAGCCACGGTGATCCTGTTTTAACGTAAAAATTCACGTGACGAAAAAAGAAGGTTGAAAAACTTCAAAGACTCGATTGAGGTTCGAATAGCCTTTTTTGGGTATGAAACTATCCATTGACGGATTACAGCCGTCAAAGCATTAGAACTCACAAAGAGCTTCGTTTTGACTGGTTATGGCTCCCGTAACTCTAAACGAGCCAACAATTATGGACGTCCCCAAAATCGATATTCCCAGGGTGCAACATCTGTGGTGCAAGGTGCAACATACGTCCACAATGCCGAAACAGCGCCGTGCGACTTTTAGAAATGGGTGCATGGATTTGAAATGGAACATTATCGTTGAGCACCACTCTCTAGGGATGGTAAATCGAAGACCAGCCACGGTGACCCCATTTGAACGTAAAAATTCACTTGACGAAAAAAAGAAGGCTAAAAAACTTCAGAGACCCGATTGAGGTTCGGATAACCTTTTTTGGATATGAAACTATCAATTGACAGCTTAAATCCGTTAAAGCCGTAGAAATCACTGAGAGCTTCATTTTGACTGGTTATGGCTCCCGTAGCTCTAAACGAGCCAACAGTTATGGCCGTCCGAAGAATCGATATCCACAAGGTGCAACATCTGCGGTGCAAGGTGCAACATCCGTCCAAAATGCCGAAAGAGTGCGGTATGACTTTTAGAAATGAGTGCATGGATTTGAAATGGAACAGTACCATGGTACACCACTCTCCAGGGATGGTAAATCGAAGACCTGCCACGGTGATCTCGTTTTAACGTAAAAATTCACTTGACCAAAAAAAGAAAGCTAAAAAACTTCAGAGCCCCGATTGAGGTTCGGATAGCCTTTTTTGGGTATGAAACTATCTATTGACGGCTTAAAGCCGTTAAAGCCGTAGAACTCACAGAGAGCTTTGTTTTGACTGGTTATGGCTCCCGTAACTCTAAACGAGCCAACAGTTATGGCCGTCCGAAGAATCGATATCCACATGGTGCAACATCAGCGATGCAAGGTGCAACATCCTTCCAAAATGCCGAAACAGTGCGGTACGACTTTTAGAAATGGGTGCATGGATTTGAAATGGAACAGTACCATGGTGCACCACTCTGAAGGGATGGTAAATCGAAGACCAGCCACGGTGATCCCGTTTTAACGTAAAAATTCACTTGACGAAAAAAAGAAAGCTAAAAAACTTCAGAGCACCGATTGAGGTTCGGATAGCCTTTTTTGGGTATGAAACTATCCATTGATGGCTTAAAGTGGTCAAAGCCGTAGAACTCACAAAGAGCTTCGTTTTGACTGGTTATGGCTCCCGTAACTCTATACGAGCCAACAGTTATGGCCGTCCGAAGAATCGATATCCACAGGGTGTAACATCTGCGGTGCAAGGTGCAACATCCATCCAAAATGCCGAAACAGCGCCGTGCGACTTTTAGAAATGGGTGAAGGGATTTGAAATGGAACATTACCTTGGTGCTCCACTCTCCAGGGATGGTAAATCGAAGACCAGCCACGGTGATCCCGTTTTAACGTAAAAATTCACGTGACGAAAAAAAGAAGGCTAAAAAACTTCAGAGACCCGATTGAGGTTCGGATAGCCTTTTTTGGGTATGAAACTATCCATTGGCAGCTTAAAGCCGTCAAAGAAGTAGAACTCATAGAGAGCTTCGTTTTGACTGATTATGGCTCCCGTAACTCTAAACGAGCCAACGGTTATGGCCGTCCGAAGAATCGGTATCCACAGGGTGCAACATCTGCGTTGCAAGGTGCAACATCCGTCCAAAATGCCGAAACAGCGTCGTGCGACTTTTAGAAATGGGTGCATGGATTTGAAATGGAACAGTGCCATGGTGCACCACTATCTAGGGATGGAAAATCGAAGACCAGCCACGGTGACCCCGTTTTAACGTAAAAATTCAAGTGATGAAAAAAAGAAGGCTAAGAAACTTCAAAGACCCGATTGAGGTTCGGATAGCCTTTTTTGGGTATGAAACTATCCATTGATGGCTTAAAGCCATCAAAGCCGTAGAACTCACAGAGAGCTTCGTTTTGACTGGTTATGGCTCCCGTAGCTCTAAACAAGCCAACAGTTATGGCCTTCCGGAGAATCGATATCCACAGGGAGCAATATCCGTCCAAAATGCCAAAACAGTGACGTGCGACTTTTAGAAATGGGTGCATGGATTTGAAATGGAACAGTACCATGGTGCACCACTCTCCAGGGATGGTAAATCGAAGACCAGCCACGGTGATCCCGTTTTAACGTAAAAATTCACTTGACGAAAAAAGAAAGCTAAACAACTTCATAGCCCCGATTGAGGTTCGGATAGCCTTTTTTGGGTATGAAACTATCCGTAGAACTAACAGAGAGTTTAGTTTGGAATGGTTATGGTTCCCATAACTCTAAACAAACCAACAGTTATGGTCGTCCGAAGAATCGATATCCACGTGGTGCAACATCAGCGGTGCAAGGTGCAACATCCGTCTAAATGCCGAAATAGTACGGTACGACTTTTAGAAATGAGTGCATGGATTTGAAATGGAACAATACCATGGTACACCACTCTCCAGGGATGGTAAATCGAAGACCCGCCATAGTGATCTCGTTTTAACGTAAAAATTCACTTGACGAAAAAAAGAAAGCTAAAAAACTTCAGAGCCCCGACTGAGGTTCGGATAGCCTTTTTTGGGTATGAAACTATCCATTGACGGCTTAAAGCCATCAAAGCCGTAGAACTCACAGAGAGCTTTGTTTTGACTGGTTATGGCTCCCATAACTCTAAACGAGCAAACATTTATGGCCGTCCGAAGAATCGATATCCACATGGTGCAACATCAGCGATGCAAGGTGCAACATCCGTCCAAAATGCCGAAACAGTGCGGTGCGACTTTTAGAAATGGGTGCATGGATTTGAAATGGAACAGTACCATGGTGCACCACTCTGAAGGGATGGTAAATCGAAGACCAGCCATGGTGATCCCGTTTTAACGTAAAAATTCACGTGACGAAAAAAAGAAAGCTAAAAAACTTCAGAGCCCCAATTAAGGTTCGGATAGCCTTTTTTGGGTATGAAACTATCCATTGATGGCTTAAAGTGGTCAAAGCCGTAGAACTCACTGAGAGCTTCGTTTTGACTGGTTATGGCTCCCGTAACTCTATACGAGCCAACAGTTATGGCCGTCCGAAGAATCGATATCCACAGGGTGCAACATCTGCGGTGCATGGTGCAACATCCGTCCAAAATGCCGAAACTGCGCCGTGCGACTTTTAGAAATGGGTGAAGGGATTTGAAATGGAACAGTACCATGGTGCACCATTCTCCAGGGATGGTAAATCGAAGACCAGCCACGGTGATCCCGTTTTAACGTAAAAATTCACGTGACGAAAAAAAGAAGGCTAAAAATCTTCAAAGACCCGATTGAGGTTCGGATAGCCTTTTTTGGGTATGAAACTATCCATTTGCGGCTTAAAGCCGTCAAAGTAATAGAACTCACAGAGAGCTTCGTTTTGACTGGTTATGGCTCCCGTAACTCTAAACGAGCCAACAGTTATGGCCGTCCGAAAAATCGATATCCACAGGGTGCAACATCTGCGGTGCAAGGTGCAACATCCGTCCAAAATGCCAAAACAGCGCCGTGCGACTTTTAGAAATGGGTACATGGATTTGAAATGGAACAATGCCATGGTGCACCACTCTCTAGGGATGGAAAATCGAAGACCAACCATGGTGACCCCGTTTTAATGTAAAAATTCACTTGACCAAAAAAAGAAGGCTAAAAAAATTTAGAGACCCGACTGAGGTTCGGATAACCTTTTTTGGGAATGAAACTATCCATTGATGGCTTAAAGCCGTTAAAGCCGTAGGACTCACAGAGATCTTCGTTTTGACTGGTTATGGCTCCCGTAGCTCTAAACGAGCCAACAGTTATGGCCGTCCGTAGAATCGATATCCATAAGGTGCAACATCCGTCCAAAATGCCGAAACAGTGACGTGCGACTTTTAGAAATGGGTGCATGGATTTGAAATGGAACAGTACAATGGTGCACCACTCTCCAGGGATGGCAAATCGAAGACCAGCCAGGGTGATCCCGTTTTAACGTAAAAATTCACATGACGAAAAAAGAAAGCTAAACCACTTCAGAGCCCCGATTGAGGTTCGGATAGCCTTTTTTGGGTATGAAACTATCCATTGATGGCTTAAAACCGTCAAAGCCGTAGAACTCACAGAGAGCTTCGTTTTGACTGGTTATGGCTCCCATAACTCTAAACAAACCAACAGTTATGGTCGTCCGAAGAATCGATATCACATGGTGCAACTTCTGCGGTGCAAGGTGCAACATCCATCCAAAATGCCGAAATAGTGCGGTACAACTTTTAGAAATGCGTGCATGGATTTGAAATGGAACAATACCATGGTGCACCACTCTCCAGGGATGGTAAATCGAAGACCTGCAACGGTGATCCCGTTTTAACGTAAAAATTCACCTAACGAGAAAAAGAAAACTAAAAAACATCAGAGCCCCGATTGAGGTTCGGATAGCCATTTTTGGGTATGAAACTATCCATTGACGGCTTAAAGCCATCAAAGCCATAGAACTCACAGAGAGCTTTGTTTTGACTGGTTATGGCTCCCGTAACTCTAAACGAGCCAACAGTTATGGCCGTCCGAAGAATCGATATCCACATGGTGCAGCATTAGCGATGCAAGGTGCAACATCCGTCCAAAATGCCGAAACATTGCGGTACGACTTTTAGAAATTGGTGCATGGATTTGAAATGGAACAGTACATTGATGCACCACTCTGAATGGATGGTAAATCGAAGACCAGCCACGGTGATCCCGTTTTAACGTAAAAATTCACTTGACGAAAAAAAGAAAGCTAAAAAACTTCAGAGCCCCGATTGAGGTTCAGATAGCCTTTTTGGGTTTGAAACTATCCATTTACGGCTTAAAGCCGTCAAAGCCATAGAACTCACAGAAAGCTTTGTTTTGACTAGTTATGGCTCCCCAAACTCTAAACGAGCCAACAGATATGGCCGTCCGAAGAATCAATATCCACAGGGTGCAACATCTACGGTGCAAGGTGCAACATCCGTCCAAAATGCCGAAACTGCGCCATGCGACTTTTAGAAATGGTTGCAGGGATTTTAAATGGAACAGTACCATGGTGCACCACTCTCCAGGGATGGTAAATCGAAGACCAGCCACGGTGATCCCGTTTTAACGTAAAAATTCACGTGACGAAAAAAAGAAGGCTAAAAAACTTCAAAGACCCGATTGAGGTTCGGATAGCCTTTTTTGGGTATGAAGCTAGCCATTGACGGCTTAAAGCTGTCATAGCCGTAGAACTAATAGAGAGCTTTGTTTTGACTGGTTATGGTTCCTGTAACTCTAAACGAGCCAACAGTTATGGCCGTCCGAAGAATCGATATCCACAGGGTGCAACATCTGCGGTGTAAGGTGCAACATCCGTCCAAAATGCCTAAACAGCGCCGTGCGACTTTTAGAAATGGGTGCAGGTATTTGAAATGGATTAGTACCATGGTGCACCACTCTCCAAGGATGGAAAATCTAAGACCAGCCACGGTGATCACGTTTTAACGTAAAAATTCACGTGATGAAAAAAAGAAGGCTAAAAACTTAAAAGACCCAATTGAGGTACGGATAGCCTTTTTTGGGTATGAAACTATCCATTGACGGCTTAAAGCTGTCAAAGCCGTAGAACTCACAGAGAGCTTCGTTTTGACTGTTTATGGCTCCCGTAACTCTAAACGAGCCAACGGTTATGGCCGTCCGAAGAATCGATATCCATAGGGTGCAACATCTGCGGTGCAAGGTGCAACATCCGTCCAAAATGCCAAAACAGCGCCTTGCGACTTCTAGAAATGGGTGTAGGGATTTGAAATGGAATAGTACCATAGTGCACCACTCTCCAGGGATGGTAAATCGAAGAGCAACCACGGTGATCCCGTTTTAACGTAAAAATTCACGTGACGAAATAAAGAAGGCTAAAAAACTTCAAAGACCCGATTGAGGTTCCGATAGCCTTTTTTGGGTATGAAACTATACATTGACGGCTTAAAGCCGTCAAAGCTGTAGAACTCATAGAGAGGTTCGTTTTGACTGGTTATGGCTCCCGTAACTCTAAACGAGCCAACAGTTATGGCCGTCTGAAGAATCGATATCCACAGGGTGCAACATCTGCGGTGCAAGGTGCAACATCCGTCCAAAATCTGAAACAGTGCCGTGCGACTTTTAGAAATCGGTGCATGGATTTGAAATGGAACAGTACCATGGTGCACCACTCTCTAGGGATGGTAAATTGAAGACCAGCCACAGTGATCCCGTTTTAACGTAAAAATTCACTTGACGAAAAAAAGAAGGCTAAAAAACTTCAGAGCCCCGATTGAGGTTCAAATAGCCTTTTTGGGTTTGAAACTATCCATTGACGGCTTAAAGCCATCAAAGCCATAGAACTCACAGTGAGCTTCGTTTTGACTGGTTATGGCTCCCGTAACTCTAAACGAGCCAACAGTTATGGCCGTCCGTAGAATCGATATCCACAAGGTGCAACATCCGTCCAAAATGCTAAAACAGTGACGTGCGACTTTTAGAAATGGGTGCATGGATTTGAAATGGAACAGTACAATGGTGCACCACTCTCCAGGGATGGCAAATCGAAGACCAGCCACGGTGATCCCGTTTTAACGTAAAAATTCACATGACGAAAAAAGAAAGCTAAACCACTTCAGAGCCCCGATTGAGGTTCGGATAGCCTTTTTTGGGTATGAAACTATCCATTGATGGCTTAAAACCATCAAAGCCGTAGAACTCACAGAGAGCTTCGTTTTGACTGGATATGGCTCCCATAACTCTAAACAAACCAACAGTTATGGTCGTCCGAAGAATCGATATCCACATGGTGCAACTTCTGCGGTGCAAGGTGCAACATCCGTCCAAAATGCCGAAATAGTGCGGTACAACTTTTAGAAATGCGTGCATGGATTTGAAATGGAACAATACCATGGTGCACCACTCTCCAGGGATGGTAAATCGAAGACCTGCAACGGTGATCCCGTTTTAACGTAAAAATTCACCTGACGAGAAAAAGAAAACTAAAAAACATCAGAGCCCCGATTGAGGTTCGGATAGCCATTTTTGGGTATGAAACTATCCATTGACGGCTTAAAGCCGTCAAAGCCATAGAACTCACAGAGAGCTTTGTTTTGACTGGTTATGGCTCCCGTAACTCTAAACGAGCCAACAGTTATGGCCGTCCGAAGAATCGATATCCACATGGTGCAGCATTAGCGATGCAAGGTGCAACATCCGTCCAAAATGCCGAAACATTGCGGTACGACTTTTAGAAATTGGTGCATGGATTTGAAATGGAACAGTACATTGATACACCACTCTGAATGGATGGTAAATCGAAGACCAGCCACGGTGATCCCGTTTTAACGTAAAAATTCACTTGACGAAAAAAAGAAAGCTAAAAAACTTCAGAGCCCCGATTGAGGTTCAGATAGCCTTTTTGGGTTTGAAACTATCCATTTACGGCTTAAAGCCGTCAAAGCCATAGAACTCACAGAAAGCTTTGTTTTGACTAGTTATGGCTCCCCAAACTCTAAACGAGCCAACAGATATGGCCGTCCGAAGAATCAATATCCACAGGGTGCAAAATCTACGGTGCAAGGTGCAACATCCGTCCAAAATGCCGAAACTGCGCCATGCGACTTTTAGAAATGGTTGCAGGGATTTTAAATGGAACAGTACCATGGTGCACCACTCTCCAGGGATGGTAAATCGAAGACCAGCCACGGTGATCCCGTTTTAACGTAAAAATTCACGTGACGAAAAAAAGAAGGCTAAAAAACTTCAAAGACCCGATTGAGGTTCGGATAGCCTTTTTTGGGTATGAAGCTAGTCATTGACGGCTTAAAGCTGTCATAGCTGTAGAACTAATAGAGAGCTTTGTTTTGACTGGTTATGGTTCCTGTAACTCTAAACGAGCCAACAGTTATGGCCGTCCGAAGAATCGATATCCACAGGGTGCAACATCTGCGGTGTAAGGTGCAACATCCGTCCAAAATGCCTAAACAGCGCCGTGCGACTTTTAGAAATGGGTGCAGGTATTTGAAATGGATTAGTACCATGGTGCACCACTCTCCAGGGATGGTAAATCTAAGACCAGCCACGGTGATCACGTTTTAACGTAAAAATTCACGTGATGAAAAAAAGAAGGCTAAAAACTTAAAAGACCCAATTGAGGTACGGATAGCCTTTTTTGGGTATGAAACTATCCATTGACGGCTTAAAGCTGTCAAAGCCGTAGAACTCACAGAGAGCTTCGTTCTGACTAGTTATGGCTCCCGTAACTCTAAACGAGCCAACGGTTTTGGCCGTCCGAAAAATCGATATCCACAGGGTGCAACATCTACGGTGCAAGGTGCAACATCCGTCCAAAATGCCAAAACAACGCCGTGCGACTTTTAGAAATGGGTGCAGGGATTTGAAATGGAACAGTACCATGGTGCACCACTCTCCAGGGATGGTAAATCAAAGAGCAGCCATGGTGATCCCGTTTTAACGTAAAAATTCACGTGACGAAAAAAAGAAGGCTAAAAAACTTCAAAGACCCGATTGAGGTTCGGATAGCCTTTTTTGGGTATGAAACTATCCATTAACGGCTTAAAACCGTCTAAGCCGTAGAACTCACAGAGAGCTTCGTTTTGACTAGTTATGGCTCCTGTAACTCTAAACGAGCCAATAGTTATGTCTGCCCGAAGAATCGATATCCACATGGTGCAACATCTGCGGTGTAAGGTGCAACATCCATCCAAAATGCTGAAACAACGTCGTGCGACTTTTAGAAATGGGTGCATGGATTTGGAATGGAACAATACCATGGTGCACCACTCTCCAGGGATGGTAAATCTAAGACCAGCCACAGTGATCCCGTTTTAACGTAAAAATTGACGTGACGAAAAAAAGAAGGCTAAAAAACTTCAAAGACCCGATTGAGGTTCGGATAGCCTTTTTTAGGTTTGAAACTATCCGTAGAACTAACAGAGAGCTTCGTTTTGACTGGTTATGGCTCCCGTAACTCTTATCAAACAACCAGTTATGGCTGTCTAAAGAATCGATATCCACATGGTGCAACATCTGCGGTGCAAGGTGCAACATCCGTCCAAAATGTCGAAATAGTGTGGTACGACTTTTAGAAATAGCTGCATGGATTTGAAATGGAACGGTACCATGGTGCACCACTCTCCAGGGATGGTAAATCGAAGACCTGCCACGGTGATCCCGTTTTAACGTAAAAATTCACTTGACGAAAAAAAGAAAGCTAAAAAACTTCAGAGCCCCAATTGAGGTTCGGATAGCCTTTTTTGGTATGAAACTATCCATTGATGGCTTAAAGCCGTCAAAGCCATAGAACTCACAAAGAGCTTTGTTACCCGATGGAGGTACGGATAGCCTTTTTTGGGTATGAAACTATCCGTTGATGGATTAAAGTGGTCAAAGCCATTGAACACCCAGAGAGCTTCGTTTTGACTGGTTATGGCTCCCGTAACTCTAAACGAGCCAACAGTTTTGGCCATCCGAAGAATCGATATCCACAGTGTGTAAAAATTGTGGCGCAAGGTGTAACATCCGCTAAAAATGCCGAAAAAGCACCGTGAGACTTTTAGAAATGAGTGCAGGGATTTGAAATGGAACAGTACCATGGTGCACCACTCTCCAGGGATGGTAAATCGAAGACCAGCCACGGTGATCCCGTTTTAATGTAAAAATTCACGTGATGAAAAAAAGAAAGCTAAAAATCTTCAGAGCCCCGATTGAGGTTCGGATAGCCTTTTTTGGGTATGAAACTATCCATTGATGGCTTAAAGTGGTCAAAGCCGTAGAACTCACAGAGAGCTTCGTTTTGACTGGTTATGGCTCCCGTAACTCTATACGAGCCAACAGTTATGGCCGTCCGAAGAATTGATATCCACAGGGTGCAACATCTGCGTTGCAAGATGCAACATCCGTCCAAATGCCGAAACAGCGTCGTGCGACTTTTAGAAATGGGTGCATGGATTTGAAATGGAACAGTGCCATGGTGCACCACTCTCTAGGGATGGAAAATCGAAGACCAGCCACGGTGACCCCGTTTTAACGTAAAAATTCACGTGACGAAAAAAAGAAGGCTAAAAAACTTCAAAGACCCGATTGAGGTTCGGATAGCCTTTTTTGGGTATGAAACTATCCATTGACGGCTTAAAGCCATCAAAGCCGTAGAACTCACAGAGAGCTTCGTTTTGACTGGTTATGGCTCCCGTAGCTCTAAACGAGCCAACAGTTATGGCCGTCCGGAGAATCGATATCCATAGGGTGCAACATCCGTCCAAAATGCTGAAACAGTGACGTGCGACTTTTAGAAATGGGTGCATGGATTTGAAATGGAACAGTACCATGGTGCACCACTCTCCAGGGATAGTAAATCGAAGACCAGCCACGGTGATCCCGTTTTAACGTTAAAATTCACTTGACGAAAAAAAGAAAGCTAAACAACTTCAGAGCCCCGATTGAGGTTCGGATAGCCTATTTTGGGTATGAAACTATCCGTAGAACAAACAAAGAGTTTCGTTTTGACTGGTTATGGCTCCCATAACTCTAAACAAACCAATAGTTATGGCCGTCCGAAGAATCGATATCCACGTGGTGCAACATCTGCGGTGCATGGTGCAACATCCGTCTAAATGCCGAAAGAGTACGGTACGACTTTTAGAAATGAGTGCATGGATTTGAAATGGAACAGTACCATGGTACACCACTCTCCAGGGATGGTAAATCAAAGACCTGCCACGGTGATCTCGTTTTAACGTAAAAATTCACTTGACGGAAAAAAGAAAGCTAAAAAACTTCAGAGCCCCGATTGAGGTTCGGATAGCCTTTTTTGGGTATGAAACTATCCATTGACAGCTTAAAGCCATCAAAGCCGTAGAACTCACAGAGAGCTTTGTTTTGACTAGTTATGGCTCCCGTAACTCTAAACGAGCCAACATTTATGGCCGTCCGAAGAATCGATATCCACATGGTGCAACATCAGCGATGCAAGGTGCAACATCCGTCCAAAATGCCGAAACAGTGCGGTACGACTTTTAGAAATGGGTGCATGGATTTGAAATGGAACAGTACCATGGTGCACCACTCTGAAGGGATGGTAAATCGAAGACCAGCCATGGTGATCCCGTTTTAACGTAAAAATTCACGTGACGAAAAAAAGAAAGCTAAAAAACATCATAGCCCCGATTGAGGTTCAGATAGCCTTTTTTGGGTATGAAACTATCCATTGATGGCTTAAAGTGGTCAAAGCCGTAGAACTCACTGAGAGCTTCGTTTTGACTGGTTATGGCTCCCGTAACTCTATACGAGCCAACAGTTATGGCCGTCCGAAGAATCGATATCCACAGGGTGCAACATCTGTGGTGCAAGGTGCAACATCCGTCCAAAATGCCAAAATTGCGCCGTGCGACTTTTAGAAATGGGTGAAGTGATTTGAAATGGAACAGTACCATGGTGCACCACTCTCCAGGGATGGTAAATCGAAGACCAGCCACGGTGATACCGTTTTAACATAAAAATTCACGTGACGAAAAAAAGAAGGCTAAAAATCTTCAAAGACCCGATTGAGGTTCGGATAGCCTTTTTTGGGTATGAAACTATCCATTGGCGGCTTAAAGCCCTCAAAGTATTAGAACTCACAGAGAGCTTCGTTTTGACTAGTTATGGCTCCCGTAACTCTAAACGAGCCAACAGTTAGGGCCGTCCGAAAAATCGATATCCACAGGGTGCAACATCTGCGGTGCAAGGTGCAACATCCGTCCAAAATGCCGAAACAGCGCCGTGCGACTTTTAGAAATGGGTGCATGGATTTGAAATGGAACAATGCCATGGTGCACCACTCTCTAGGGATGGAAAATCGAAGACCAGCCATGGTGACCCCGTTTTAACGTAAAAATTCACTTGACCAAAAAAAGAAGGCTAAAAAACTTCAGAGACCTGATTGAGGTTCGGATAACCTTTTTTGAGAATGAAACTATCCATTGATGGCTTAAAGCCGTTAAAGCCGTAGGACTCACAGAGAGCTTCGTTTTGACTGGTTATGGCTCCCGTAGCTCTAAACGAGCCAACAGTTATGGCCGTCCGTAGAATCGATATCCACAAGGTGCAACATCCGTCCAAAATGCCGAAACAGTGACGTGCGACTTTTAGAAATGGGTGCATGGATTTGAAATGGAACAGTACAATGGTGCACCACTCTCTAGGGATGGTAAATCGAAGACCAGCCACGGTGATCCCGTTTTAACGTAAAAATTCACTTGACGAAAAAAGAAAGCTAAACAACTTCAGAGCCCCGATTGAGGTTCGGATAGCCTTTTTTGGGTATGAAACTATCCATTGATGGCTTAAAACCGTCAAAGCCGTAGAACTCACAGAGAGCTTCGTTTTGACTGGTTATGGCTCCCGTAACTCTAAACAAACCAACAGTTATGGTCGTCCGAAGAATCGATATCCACAAGGTGCAACTTCTGCGGTGTAAGGTGCAACATCCGTCCAAAATGTAGAAATAGTGCGGTACAACTTTTAGAAATGCGTGCATGGATTTGAAATGGAACAATACCATGGTGCACCACTCTCCAGGGATGGTAAATCGAAGACCTGCCACGGTGATCCCGTTTTAACATAAAAATTCACCTGACGAGAAAAAGAAAGCTAAAAAACATCAGAGCCCCGATTGAGGTTCGGATAGCCATTTTTGGATATGAAACTATCCATTGACGGCTTAAAGCCGTCAAAGCCATAGAACTCACAGAGAGCTTTGTTTTGACTGGTTATGGCTCCCATAACTCTAAACGAGCCAACAGTTATGGCCGTCCGAAGAATCGATATCCACATGGTGCAGCATTAGCGATGCAAGGTGCAACATCCGTCCAAAATGCCGAAACATTGCGGTACGACTTTTAGAAATGGGTGCGTGGATTTGAAATGGAATAGTACATTGGTGCACCACTCTGAATGGACGGTAAATCGAAGATCAGCCACGGTGATCCCGTTTTAACGTAAAAATTCACGTGACGAAAAAAAGAAATCTAAAAAACTTCAGAGCCCCGATTGAGGTTCAGATAGCCTTTTTGGGTTTGAAACTATCCATTTACGGCTTAAAGCCGTCAAAGCCATAGAACTCACAGAAAGCTTTGTTTTAACTAGTTATGGCTCCCGAAACTCTAAACGAGCCAACAGATATGGTCGTCCGAAGAATCAATATCCACAGGGTGCAACATCTACGGTGCAAGGTGCAACATCCGTCCAAAATGCCGAAACTGCGCCGTGCGACTTTTAGAAATGGTTGTAGGGATTTTAAATGGAACATTACCATGGTGCACCACCCTCCAGGGATGGTAAATCGAAGACCAGCCACGGTGATCCTGTTTTAACGTAAAAATTCACGTGATGAAAAAAAGAAGGCTAAAAAACTTCAAAGACCCGATTGAGGTTCGGATAGCGTTTTTTGGGTATGAAGCTAGCCATTGACGGCTTAAAGCCATCATAGCCGTAGAACTAATAGAGAGCTTTGTTTTGACAGGTTATGGTTCCTGTAACTCTAAACGAGCCAACAGTTATGGCCGTCCGAAGAATCGATATCCACAGGGTGCAACATCTGCGGTGTAAGGTGCAAAATCCATCCAAAATGCCGAAACAGCGCCATGCGACTTTTAGAAATGGGTGCAGGTATTTGAAATGGATTAGTACCATGGTGCACCACTCTCCAGGGATGGTAAATCTAAGACCAGCCACCGTGACAACGTTTTAACGTAAAAATTCACGTGATGAAAAAAAGAAGGCTAAAAACTTAAAAGACCCGATTGAGTTACGGATAGCCTTTTTTTGGTATGAAACTATCCATTGACGGCTTAAAGCTGTCAAAGCCGTAGAACTCACAGAGAGCTTCGTTTTGACTGGTTTTGGCTCCCGTAACTCTAAACGAGCCAACGGTTATGGCCGTCCGAAGAATCGATATCCACAGGGTGCAACATCTACGGTGCAAGGTGCAACATCCGTCCAAAATGCCGAAACAGCGCCTTGCGACTTTTAGAAATGGGTGCAGGGATTTGAAATGGAATAGTAGCATAGTGCACCACTCTCTAGGGATGGTAAATCGAAGAGCAACCACGGTGATCCCGTTTTAACGTAAAAATTCACGTGACGAAAAAAAGAAGGCTAAAAAACTTCAAAGACCCGATTGAGGTTCGGATAGCCTTTTTTGGGTATGAAACTATACATTGACGGCTTAAAGCCGTCAAAGCTGTAGAACTCATAGAGAGCTTCGTTTTGGCTGGTTATGGCTCCCGTAACTCTAAACGAGCCAATAGTTATGGCCGTCTGAAGAATCGATATCCACAGGGTGCAACATTTGCGGTGCAAGGTGCAACATCCGTCCAAAATCCGAAACAGTGCCGTACGACTTTTAGAAATCGGTGCATGGATTTGAAATGGAACAGTACCATGGTGCACCACTCTCTAGGGATGGTAAATCGAAGACTAGCCACAGTGATCCCGTTTTAACGTAAAAATTCACTTGACGAAAAAAAGAAGGCTAAAAAACTTCAGAGCCCCGATTGAGGTTCAGATAGCCTTTTTAGGTTTGAAACTATCCATTGACGGCTTAAAGCCATCAAAGCCGTAGAACTCACAGTGAGCTTCGTTTTGACTGGTTATGGCTCCCGTAACTCTAAACGAGCCAACAGTTATGGTCGTCCAAAGAATCGATATCCACAGGGTGCAACATCTGCGGTGCAAGGTGCAACATCCATCCAAAATGCCGAAACAACGCCGTGCGACTTTTAGAAATGGGTGCAGGGATTTGAAATGGAACGGTACAATGGTGCACCACTCTCCAGGGATGGCAAATCGAATACCAGCCACGGTGATCCCGTTTTAACGTAAAAATTCACGTGACGAAAAAAAGAAGGCTAAAAAACTTCAAAGACCCGATTGAGGTTCGGATAACCTTTTTTGGGTATGAAACTATCCATTAACGGCTTAAAACCGTCAAAGCCATAGAACTCACAGAGAGCTTCGTTTTGACTTGTTATGGCTCCCGTAACTCTAAACGAGCCAACAGTTATGTCCGCCCGAAGAATCGATATCCACATGGTGCAACATCTGCGGGGTAAGGTGCAACATCCGTCCAAAATGCCGAAAAAGCGTCGTGCGACTTTTAGAAATGGGTGCGTGGATTTGGAATGGAATAGTACCATGGTGCACCACTCTCCAGGGATGGTAAATCTAAGACCAGCCACAGTGATCCCGTTTTAACGTAAAAATTGACGTGACGAAAAAAAGAAGGCTAAAAAACTTCAAAGACCCGATTGAGGTTCGGATAGCCTTTTTTGGGTTTGAAACTATCCGTAGAACTAACAGAGAGCTTCGTTTTGACTGGTTATGGCTCCCGTAACTCTAAACAAACAACCAGTTATGGCTGTCTAAAGAATCGATATCCACATGGTGCAACATCTGCGGTGCAAGGTGCAACATCCGTCCAAAATGTCGAAATAGTGTGGTACGATTTTTAGAAATGGGTGCATGGATTTGAAATGGAACAGTACCATGGTGCACCACTCTCCAGGGATGGTAAATCGAAGACCTGCCATGGTGATCCCATTTTAACGTAAAAATTCACTTGACGAAAAAAAGAAAGCTAAAAAACTTCAGAGCCCCAATTGAGGTTCGGATAGCCTTTTTTTGGTATGAAACTATCCATTGATGGCTTAAAGCCGTCAAAGCCATAGAACTCACAAAGAGCTTTGTTACCCGATGGAGGTACGGATAGCCTTTTTTGGGTATGAAACTATCCGTTGACGGATTAAAGAGGTCAAAGCCATTGAACACCCAGAGAGCTTCGTTTGACTGTGTTTCCCTTAACTCTAAACGAGCCAACAGTTATGGCCATCCGAAGAATCGATATCCACAGTGTGCAAAAACTGTGGCGCAAGGTGTAACATCCATCCAAAATGCCGAAAAAGCACCGTGCGACTTTTAGAAATGAGTGCAGGGATTTGATATGGAACAGTACCATGGTGCACCACTCTCCAGGGATGGTAAATCGAAGACCAGCCACGGTGATCCGATTGAGGTTCGGATAGCCTTTTTTGGGTATGAAACTATCCATTGATGGCTTAAAGTGGTCAAAGCCGTAGAACTCACAGAGAGCTTCGTTTTGACTGGTTATGGCTCCCGTAACTCTATACGAGCCAACGGTTATGGCCGTCCGAAGAATCGATATCCACAGGGTGTAACATCTGCGGTGCAAGGTTCAACATCCATCCAAAATGCCGAAACAGCGCCGTGCGACTTTTAGAAGTGGGTGAAGGGATTTGGAATGGAACAGTACCATGGTGCACCACTCTCCAGGGATGGTAAATCTAAGACCAGCCACGGTGATACCGTTTTAACGTAAAAATTCACGTGACGAAAAAAAGAAGGCTAAAAAACTTCATAGACCCGATTGAGGTTCGGATAGCCTTTTTTGGGTATGAAACTATCCGTAGAACTAACAGAGAGCTTCGTTTTGACTGGTTATGGCTCCCGTAACTCTAAACTAACAACCAGTTATGGCAGTCCAAAGAATCGATATCCACATGGTGCAACATCTACGATGCAAGGTGCAACATCCGTCCAAAATGCCGAAACAGTGCGGTACGACTTTTAGAAATGGGTGCATGGATTTGAAATGGAACAGTGCATTGGTGCCCCACTCTGAATGGATGGTAAATCGAAGACCAGCCACGGTGATCCCGTTTTAACGTAAAAATTCACGTGACGAAAAAAAAAAAGCTAAAAAACTTCAGAGCCCCGATTGAGGTTCAGATAGCCTTTTTGGGTTTGAAACTATCCATTTACGGCTTAAAGCAGTCAAAGCCGTAGAACTCACAGAGAGCTTTGTTTTGACTAGTTATGGCTCCTGTAACTCTAAACGAGCCAACAGATATGGCCGTCCGAAGAATCAATATTCACTGGGTGCAACATCTGCGGTGCAGGGTGCAACATCCGTCCAAAATGCCGAAACTGCGTCGTGCGACTTTTAGAAATGGTTGCAGAGATTTGAAATGGAACACTACCATGGTGCACCACTCTCCAGGGATGGTAAATCGAAGACCAGCCACGGTGATCCCGTTTTAACGTAAAAATTCACGTGACGAAAAAAAGAAGGCTAAAAAACTTCAAAGACCCGATTGAGGTTCGGATAGCCTTTTTTGGGTATGAAGCTAGCCATTGACGGCTTAAAGCCGTCATAGCCGTAGAACTAATAAAGAGCTTTGTTTTGACTGGTTATGGTTCCTGTAACTCTAAACGAGTTAACAGTTATGGCCGTCCGAAGAATCGACATCCACAGGGTGCAACATCTATGGTGCAAGGTGCAACATCCGTCCAAAATGCCGAAACAGCGTCGTGCGACTTTTAGAAATGGGTTGAGGGATTTGAAATGGAACAGTACCATGGTGCACCACTCTCCAGGGATGGTAAATCTAAGACCAGCCACGGTGATCACGTTTTAACGTAAAATTTCACGTGACGAAAAAAGAAGGCTAAAAAACTTAAAAGACCCGATTGAGGTACGGATAGCCTTTTTGGGTATGAAACTATCCATTGGCGGCTTAAAGCTGTCAAAGCCGTAGAACTCACAGAGAGCTTCGTTTTGACTGGTTATGGCTCTCGTAACTCTAAACGAGCCAACGGTTATGGCCGTCCGAAGAATCGATATCCACAGGGTGCAACATCTGCGGTGCAAGGTGCAGCATCCGTCCAAAATGTCGAAACAGCGCCTTGCGACTTTTAGAAATGGGTGCAGGGATTTGAAATGGAACAGTACCATGGTGCACCACTCTCCAGGGATGGTAAATCGAAGAGCAGCCACGGTGATCCCGTTTTAACGTAAAAATTCACGTGACGAAAAAAAGAAGGCTAAAAAACTTCAAAGACCCGATTGAGGTTCGGATAGCCTTTTTTGGGTATGAAACTATCCATTGACGGCTTAAAGCCGTCAAAGCTGTAGAACTCATAGAGAGCTTCGTTTTGACTGGTTATGGCTCCCGTAACTCTAAACGAGCCAACATTTATGGCCGTCCGAAGAATCGATATCCATAGGGTGCAACATCTGCGGTGCAAGGTGCAACATCCGTCCAAAATCCGAAACAGTGCCGTGCGACTTTTAGAAATGGGTGCATGGATTTGGAATGGAACAGTACCGTGGTGCACCACTCTCCAGGGATGGTAAATCTAAGACCAGCCACAGTGATCCCGTTTTAACGTAAAAATTCACGTGACGAAAAAAAGAAGGCTAAAAAACTTCAAAGACCCGATTGAGGTTCAGATAGCCTTTTTTGGATATGAAACTATCTGTAGAACTAACAGAGAGCTTCGTTTTGAATGGTTATGGCTCCCGTAACTCTAAACAAACAACTAGTTATGGCTGTCCAAAGAATCGATATCCACATGGTGCAACATCTGCGGTGCAAGGTGCAACATCCGTCCAAAATGCCGAAACACGCCTTGCGACTTTTAGAAATAGGTGCAGGGATTTGAAATGGAACAGTACCATGGTGCACCACTCTCCAGGGATGGTAAAATTAAGACCTGCCACGGTGATCCCGTTTTAACGTAAAAATTAACTTGTCGAAAAAAAGAAAGCTAAAAAACTTCAGAGCCCCAATTGAGGTTCGGATAGCCTTTTTTGGGTATAAAACTATCCATTGACGGCTTAAAGCCGTCAAAGCCATAGAACTCACAAAGAGCTTTGTTACCCGATTGAGGTACGGATAGCCTTTTTTGGGTATGAAACTATCCATTGACGGCTTAAAGCTGTCAAAGCCGTAGAACTCACAGAGAGCTTCATTTTGACTGGTTATGGCTCCCGTAACTCTAAACGAGCCAGCGGTTATGGCCGTCCGAAGAATCGATATCCATAGGGTGCAACATCTGCGGTGCAAGGTGCAACAACCGTCCAAAATGCCGAAACAGCGCCTTACGACTTTTAGAAATGGGTGCAGGAATTTGAAATGGAACAGTACCATGGTGCACCACTCTCCAGGGATGGTAAATCGAAGAGCAGCCACGGTGATCCCATTTTAACGTAAAAATTCACGTGACGAAAAAAAGAAGGCTAAAAAACTTCAAAGACCCGATTGAGGTTTAGATAGCCTTTTTTGGGTATGAAACTATCCATTGACGGCTTAAGCCATCAAAGCTATAGAACTCATAGAGAGCTTCGTTTTGACTGGTTATGGCTCCCGTAACTCTAAACGAGCCAACAGTTATGGCCGTCCGAAGAATCGATATCCACAGGGTGCAACATCTGCGGTGCAAGGTGCAACATCTGCGGTGCAAGGTGCAGCATCCGTCCAAAATCTCGAAACAGCGCCGTGCGACTTTTAGAAATGGGTGTAGGGATTTGAAATGGAACGGTACAATGGTGCACCACTCTCCAGGGATGGCAAATCGAAGGCCAGCCACGGTGATCCCGTTTTAACGTAAAAATTCACGTGACGAAAAAAAGAAGGCTAAAAAACTTCAAAGATCCGATTGAGGTTCGGATAGCCTTTTTTGGGTATGAAACTATCCATTAACGGCTTAAAGCCGTCAAAGCCGTAGAACTCACAGAGAGCTTCGTTTTGACTGGTTATGGCTCCCGTAACACTAAACGAGCCAACAGTTATGTCCGTCCGAAGAATCGATATCCACATGGTGCAACATCTGCGGTGCAAGGTGCAACATCCGTCCAAAATGCCGAAACAGCGCCGTGCGACTTTTAGAAATAGGTGCATGGATTTGGAATGGAACAGTACCGTGGTGCACCACTCTCCAGGGATGGTAAATCTAAGACCAGCCACAGTGATCCCGTTTTAACGTAAAAATTCACGTGACGAAAAAAAGAAGGCTAAAAAACTTCAAAGACCCGATTGAGGTTCAGATAGCCTTTTTTGGATATGAAACTATCTGTAGAACTAACAGAGAGCTTCGTTTTGAATGGTTATGGCTCCCGTAACTCTAAACAAACAACTAGTTATGGCTGTCCAAAGAATCGATATCCACATGGTGCAACATCTGCGGTGCAAGGTGCAACATCCGTCCAAAATGCCGAAACACGCCTTGCGACTTTTAGAAATAGGTGCAGGGATTTGAAATGGAACAGTACCATGGTGCACCACTCTCCAGGGATGGTAAAATGAAGACCTACCACGGTGATCCCGTTTTAACGTAAAAATTCACTTGTCGAAAAAAAGAAAGCTAAAAAACTTCAGAGCCCCAATTGAGGTTCGGATAGCCTTTTTTGGGTATAAAACTATCCATTGACGGCTTAAAGCCGTCAAAGCCATAGAACTCACAAAGAGCTTTGTTACCCGATTGAGGTACGGATAGCCTTTTTTGGGTATGAAACTATCCATTGACGGCTTAAAGCTGTCAAAGCCGTAGAACTCACAGAGAGCTTCATTTTGACTGGTTATGGCTCCCGTAACTCTAAACGAGCCAACGGTTATGGCCGTCCGAAGAATCGATATCCATAGGGTGCAACATCTGCGGTGCAAGGTGCAACAACCGTCCAAAATGCCGAAACAGCGCCTTGCGACTTTTAGAAATGGCTGCAGGAATTTGAAATGGAACAGTACCATGGTGCACCACTCTCCAGGGATGGTAAATCGAAGAGCAGCCACGGTGATCCCATTTTAACGTAAAAATTCACGTGACGAAAAAAAGAAGGCTAAAAAACTTCAAAGACCCGATTGAGGTTCGGATAGCCTTTTTTGGGTATGAAACTATCCATTGACGGCTTAAGCCATCAAAGCTACAGAACTCATAGAGAGCTTTGTTTTGACTGGTTATGGCTCCCGTAACTCTAAACGAGCCAACAGTTATGGCCGTCCGAAGAATCGATATCCACAGGGTGCAACATCTGCGGTGCAAGGTGCAACATCCGTCCAAAATCCAAAACAGTGTCGTGTGACTTTTAGAAATCAGTGCATGGATTTGAAATGGAACAGTACCATGGTGCACCACTCTCTAGGGATGGTAAATCGAAGACCAGCCACTGTGATCCCGTTTTAACGTAAAAATTCACTTGACGAAAAAAAGAAGGCTAAAAAACTTCAGAGCCCCGATTGAGGTTCGTATAGCCTTCTTTGGGTATGAAACTATCCATTGACGGCTTAAAGCCATCAAAGCCGTAGAACTCACAGTGAGCTTCGTTTTGACTGATTATGGCTCCCGTAACTCTAAACGAGCCAACAGTTATGGTCGTCCGAAGAATCGATATCCATAGGGTGCAACATCTGCGGTGCAAGGTGCAACATCCGTCCAAAATGCCAAAACAGCGCCGTGCGACTTTTAGAAATGGGTGCATGGATTTGAAATGGAACGGTACAATGGTGCACCACTCTCCAGGGATGGCAAATCGAAGACCAGCCACGGTAATCCCGTTTTAACGTAAAAATTCACGTGACGAAAAAAAGAAGGCTAAAAAACTTCAAAGACCCGACTGGGGTTCAGATAGCCTTTTTTGGGTATGAAACTATCCATTAACGGCTTAAAACCATCAAAGCCGTAGAACTCACAGAGAGCTTCGTTTTGACTAGTTATGGCTCCCGTAACTCTAAACGAGCCAACAGTTATGTCCGCCCGAAGAATCGATATCCACATGGTGCAACATCTGCGGTGCAAGGTGCAACATCCGTCCAAAATGCCGAAACAGCACCGTGCGACTTTTAGAAATGGGTGCCTGGATTTGGAATGGAACAGTACCATGGTGCACCACTCTCCAGGGATGGTAAATCTAAGACCAGCCATAGTGATCCCGTTTTAACGTAAAAATTCAGGTGACGAAAAAAAGAAGGCTAAACAACTTCAAAGACCCGATTGAGGTTCGGATAGCCTTTTTTGGGTATGAAACTATCCTTAGAACTAACATAGAGCTTCGTTTTGACTGGTTATGGCTCCCGTAACTCTAAACAAACAACCAGTTATGGCTGTCCAAAGAATCGATATCCACATGGTGCAACATCTGCGGTGCAAGTTGCAACATCCGTCCAAAATGCCGAAATAGTGTGGTACGACTTTTAGAAATGGGTGCATGGATTTGAAATGGAACAGTACCATGGTGCACCACTCTCCAAGGATGGTAAATCGAAGACCTGCCACGGTGATCCCGTTTTAACGTAAAAATTCACTTGATGAAAAAAAGAAAGCTAAAAAAACTTCAGAGCCCCAATTAAGGTTCGGATAGTCTTTTTTGGGTATGAAACTATCCATTGATGGCTTAAAGCCGTCAAAGCCATAGAACTCACAAAGAGCTTTGTTACCCGATGGAGGTACGGATAGCCTTTTTTGGGTATGAAACTATCCATTGACGGCTTAAAGCTGTCAAAGCCGTAGAACTCACAGAGAGCTTCGTTCTGACTAGTTATGGCTCCCGTAACTCTAAACGAGCCAACGGTTTTGGCCATCCGAAAAATCGATATCCACAGGGTGCAACATCTGCGGTGCAAGGTGCAACATCCGTCCAAAATGCCAAAACAACGCCGTGCGACTTTTAGAAATGGGTGCAGGGATTTGAAATGGAACAGTACCATGGTGCACCACTCTCCAGGGATGGTAAATCAAAGAGCAGCCATGGTGATCCCGTTTTAACGTAAAAATTCACGTGACGAAAAAAAGAAGGCTAAAAAACTTCAATGACCCGATTGAGGTTCAGATAGCCTTTTTTGGATATGAAACTATCTGTAGAACTAACAGAGAGCTTCATTTTGAATGGTTATGGCTCCCGTAACTCTAAACAAACAACTAGTTATGGTTGTCCAAAGAATCGATATCCACATGGTGCAACATCTGCGGTGCAAGGTGCAACATCCGTCCAAAATGCCGAAACACGCCTTGCGACTTTTAGAAATAGGTGCAGGGATTTGAAATGGAACAGTACCATGGTGCACCACTCTCCAGGGATGGTAAAATGAAGACCTACCACGGTGATCCCGTTTTAACGTAAAAATTCACTTGTCGAAAAAAAGAAAGGTAAAAAACTTCAGAGCCCCAATTGTGGTTTGGATAGCATTTTTTGGGTATAAAACTATCCATTAACGGCTTAAAGCCGTCAAAGCCATAGAACTCACAAAGAGCTTTGTTACCCGATTGAGGTACGGATAGCCTTTTTTGGGTATGAAACTATCCATTGACGGCTTAAAGCTGTCAAAGCCGTAGAACTCACAGAGAGCTTCGTTTTCACTGGTTATGGCTCCCGTAACTCTAAACGAGCCAACGGTTATGGCCGTCCGAAGAATCGATATCCATAGGGTGCAACATCTGCGGTGCAAGGTGCAACAACCGTCCAAAATGCCGAAACAGCGCCTTGCGACTTTTAGAAATGGGTGCAGGAATTTGAAATGGAACAGTACCATGGTGCACCACTCTCCAGGGATGGTAAATCGAAGAGAAGCCACGGTGATCCCATTTTAACGTAAAAATTCACGTGACGAAAAAAAGAAAGCTAAAAAACTTCAAAGACCCGATTGAGGTTCGGATAGCCTTTTTTGGGTATGAAACTATCCATTGACAGCTTAAGCCATCAAAGCTATAGAACTCATAGAGAGCTTCGTTTTGACTGGTTATGGCTCCCGTAACTCTAAACGAGCCAACAGTTATGGCCGTCCGAAGAATCGATATCCACAGGGTGCAACATCTGCGGTGCAAGGTGCAACATTCGTCCAAAATCCAAAACAGTGTCGTGTGACTTTTAGAAATCGGTGCATGGATTTGAAATGGAACAGTACCATGGTGCACCACTCTCTAGGGATGGTAAATCGAAGACCAGCCACTGTGATCCCGTTTTAACGTAAAAATTCACTTGACGAAAAAAAGAAGGCTAAAAAACTTCAGAGCCCCGATTGAGGTTCGTATAGCCTTCTTTGGGTATGAAACTATCCATTGACGGCTTAAAGCCATCAAAGCCGTAGAACTCATAGTGAGCTTCGTTTTGACTGATTATGGCTCCCGTAACTCTAAACGAGCCAACAGTTATGGTCGTCCGAAGAATCGATATCCATAGGGTGCAACATCTGCGGTGCAAGGTGCAACATCCATCCAAAATGCCAAAACAGCGCCGTGCGACTTTTAGAAATGGGTGCATGGATTTGAAATGGAACGGTACAATGGTGCACCACTCTCCAGGGATGGCAAATCGAAGACCAGCCACGGTAATCCCGTTTTAACGTAAAAATTCACGTGACGAAAAAAAGAAGGCTAAAAAACTTCAAAGACCCGACTGAGGTTCGGATAGCCTTTTTTGGGTATGAAACTATCCATTAACGGCTTAAAACCATCAAAGCCATAGAACTCACAGAGAGCTTCGTTTTGACTAGTTATGGCTCCCGTAACTCTAAACGAGCCAACAGTTATGTCCGCCCGAAGAATCGATATCCACATGGTTCAACATCTGCGGTGCAAGGTGCAACATCCGTCCAAAATGCCGAAACAGCACCGTGCGACTTTTAGAAATGGGTGCCTGGATTTGGAATGGAACAGTACCATGGTGCACCACTCTCCAGGGATGGTAAATCTAAGACCAGCCATAGTGATCCCGTTTTAACGTAAAAATTCAGGTGACGAAAAAAAGAAGGCTAAACAACTTCAAAGACCCGATTGAGGTTCGGATAGCCTTTTTTGGGTATGAAACTATCCTTAGAACTAACATAGAGCTTCGTTTTGACTGGTTATGGCTCCCGTAACTCTAAACAAACAACCAGTTATGGCTGTCCAAAGAATCGATATCCACATGGTGCAACATCTGCGGTGCAAGTTGCAACATCCATCCAAAATGCCGAAATATTGTGGTACGACTTTTAGAAATGGGTGCATGGATTTGAAATGGAACAGTACCATGGTGCAACACTCTCCAAGGATGGTAAATCGAAGACCTGCCACGGTGATCCCGTTTTAACGTAAAAATTCACTTGATGAAAAAAAGAAAGCTAAAAAAACTTCAGAGCCCCAATTAAGGTTCGGATAGTCTTTTTTGGGTATGAAACTATCCATTGATGGCTTAAAGCCGTCAAAGCCATAGAACTCACAAAGAGCTTTGTTACCCGATAGAGGTACGGATAGCCTTTTTTGGGTATGAAACTATCCATTGACGGCTTAAAGCTGTCAAAGCCGTAGAACTCACAGAGAGCTTCGTTTTGACTAGTTATGGCTCCCGTAACTCTGAACGAGCCAACGGTTTTGGCCGTCCGAAAAATCGATATCCACAGGGTGCAACATCTGCGGTGCAAGGTGCAACATCCGTCCAAAATGCCAAAACAACGCCGTGCGACTTTTAGAAATGGGTGCAGGGATTTGAAATGGAACAGTACCATGGTGCACCACTCTCCAGGGATGGTAAATCAAAGAGCAGCCATGGTGATCCCGTTTTAACGTAAAAATTCACGTGACGAAAAAAAGAAGGCTAAAAAACTTCAAAGACCCGATTGAGGTTCAGATAGCCTTTTTTGGGTATGAAACTATCCATTGACAGCTTAAAGCCGTCAAAGCTGTAGAACTCATAGAGAGCTTCGTTTTTACTGGTTATGGCTCCCGTAACTCTAAACGAGCAGACAGTTATGGCCGTCCGAAGAATCGATATCCACAGGGTGCAACATCTGCGGTGCAAGGTGTTGAAACAGTGTCGTGCGACTTATAGAAATCGGTGAATGGATCTGAAATGGAGCAGTACCATGGTGAACCACTCTCTAGGGATGGTAAATCGAAGACCAGTCACAGTGATCCCGTTTTAACGTAAAAATTCACTTGACGAAAAAAAGAAGGCTAAAAAACTTCAGAGCCCTGATTGAGGTTCGTATAGCCTTTTTTGGGTATGAAATTATCCATTGACGGCTTAAAGCCATCAAAGCCGTAGAACTCACAGTGAGCTTCGTTTTGACTGGTTATGGCTCCCGTAACTCTAAACGAGCCAATAGTTATGGCCGTCCAAAAAATCGATATCCACAGGGTGCAACATCTGCGGTGCAAAGGTGCAACATCCATCCAAAATGCCGAAACAGCGCCGTGCGACTTTTAGAAATGGGTGCAGGGATTTGAAATGGAACGGTACAATGGTGCACCACTCTACAGGGATGGAAAATCGAAGACCAGCCACGGTGATCCAGTTTTAACGTAAAAATTCACGTGACGAAAAAAAGAAGGCTAAAAAACTTCAAAGACCCGATTGAGGTTCGGATAGCCTTTTTTGGGTATGAAACTATCCATTAACGGCTTAAAACCGTCAAAACCGTAGAACTCACAAAGAGCTTCGTTTTGACTAGTTATGGCTCCCGTAACTCTAAACGAGCCAACAGTTATGTCTGCCCGAAGAATCGATATCCACATGGTGCAACATCTACGGTGTAAGGTGCAACATCCGTCCAAAATGCCGAAACAGCGCCGTGCGACTTTTAGGAATGGGTGCATGGATTTTGAATGGAACAGTACCATGGTGCACCACTCTCCAGGGATGGTAAATCTAAGACCAGCCACAGTGATCCCGTTTTAACGTAAAAATTAACGTGACGAAAAAAAGAAGGCTAAAAAACTTCAAAGACCCGATTGAGGTTCGGATAGCCTTTTTTGGGTATGAAACTATGTGTAGAACTAACAAAGAGATTCGTTTTGACTGGTTATGGCTCCCGTAACTCTAAACAAACAACCAGTTATGGCTATCCAAAGAATCGATATCCACATGGTGCAACATCTGCGGTGCAAGGTGCAACATCCGTCCAAAATGCCGAAATAGTATGGTACGACTTTTAGAAATGGGTGCATGGATTTGAAATGGAACAGTACCATGGTGCACCACTCTCCAAGAATGGTAAATCGAAGACCTGCCACGGTGATCCTGTTTTAACGTAAAAATTCACTTGACGAAAAAAAGAAAGCTAAAAAATTGAGAGCCCCAATTTAGGTTCGGATAGCCTTTTTTGGGTATGAAACTATCCATTGACGGCTTAAAGCCGTCAAAGCCATAGAACTCACAAAGAGCTTTGTTACCCGATGGAGGTACGGATAGCCTTTTTTGGGTACGAAACTATCCATTGACGGCTTAAAGCTGTCAAAGACGTAGAACTCACAGAGAGCTTCGTTTTGACTGGTTATGGCTCCCATAACTCTAAACGAGCCAACGGTTATGGCCGTCCGAAGAATCGATATCCACAGGGTGCAACATCTACGGTGCAAGGTGCAACATCCGTCCAAAATGCTGAAACAGTGCCTTGCGACATTTAGAAATGGGTGCAGGGATTTGAAATGGAACAGTACCATGGTGCACCACTCTCCAGGGATGGTAAATCGAAGAGCAGCCACGGTGATCCCGTTTTAACGTAAAAGTTCACGTGACGAAAATAAGAAGGCTAAAAAACTTCAAAGACCCGATTGAGGTTCGGATAGTCTTTTTTGGGTATGAAACTATCCATTGACGGCTTAAAGCCGTCAAAGCTGTAGAACTCATAGAGAGCTTCATTTTGACTGGTTATGGCTCCCGTAACTCTGAACGAGCAAACAGTTATGGCCGTCCGAAGAATCGATATCCACAGGATGCAACATCTGCGGTGCAAGGTGCAACATCCGTCCAAAATCCGAAACAATGCCGTGCGACTTTTAGAAATCGATGCATGGATTTGAAATGGAACAGTACCATTGTGAACCACTCTCTAGGGATGCTAAATCGAAGACCAGCCACAGTGATCCCGTTTTAACGTAAAAATTCACTTGACGAAAAAAAGAAGGCTAAAAAACTTCAGAGCCCCGATTGAGGTTCGTATAGCCTTTTTTGGGTATGAAACTATCCATTGACGGCTTAAAGCCATCAAAGCCGTAGAACTCACAGTGAGCTTCGTTTTGACTGGTTATGGCTCCCGTAACTCTAAACGAGCCAACAGTTATGGTCGTCCGAAGAATCGATATCCACAGGGTGCAACATCTGCGGTGCTAGGTGCAACATCCGTCCAAAATGCTGAAACAGCGCCGTGCGACTTTTAGAAATGGGTGCAGGGATTTGAAATGGAACAGTACAATGGTGCACCACTCTCCAGGGATGGAAAATCGAAGACCAGCCACGGTGATCCCGTTTTAACATAAAAATTCCCGTGACGAAAAAAAGAAGGCTAAAAAACTTCAAAGACCCGATTGAGGTTCGGATAGCCTTTTTTGGGTATGAAACTATCCATTAACGGCTTAAAACCGTCAAAGCCGTAGAACTCACAGAGAGCTTCGTTTTGACTAGTTATGGCTCCCGTAATTTTAAACGAGCCAACAGTTATGTTCGCCCGAAGAATCGATATCCACATGGTGCAACATCTGCGGTGCAAGGTGCAACATCCGTCCAAAATGTCGAAACAGCGCCGTGCGACTTTTAGAAATGGGTGCATGGATTTGGAATTGAACAGTACCATGGTGCACCACTCTCCAGGGATGGTAAATCTAAGACCATCCACAGTGATCCCGTTTTAACATAAAAATTCACGTGACGAAAAAAAGAAGGCTAAAAAACTTCAAAGACCCGATTGAGGTTCGGATAGCCTTTTTTGGGTATGAAACTATCCATTGATGGCTTAAAGCCGTCAAAGCCATAGAACTCACAAAGAGCTTTGTTATCCGATGGAGATACGGATAGCCTTTTTTGGGTATGAAACTATCCATTGACGGCTTAAAGCTGTCAAAGCCATAGAACTCACAGAGAGCTTCGGTCTGACTAGTTATGGATCCCGTAACTCTAAACGAGCCAACGGTTATGGCCGTCCGAAGAATCGATATCCACAGGGTGCAAAATCTGCGGTGCAAGGTGCAACATCCGTCCAAAATGTCGAAACAGCGCCTTGCGACTTTTAGAAATGGGTGCAGGGATTTGAAATGGAACAGTACCATGGTGCACCACTCTCCAGGGATGGTAAATCAAAGAGCAGCCACGGTGATCCCGTTTTAACGTAAAAATTCACGTGACGAAAATAAGAAGGCTAAAAAACTTCAAAGACCCGATTGAGGTTCGGATAGCCTTTTTTGGGTATGAAACTATCCATTGATGGCTTAAAGCCGTCAAAGCTGTAGAAATCATAGAGAGCTTCGTTTTGACTGATTATGGCTCCCGTAACTCTAAACGAGCAAACAGTTATGGCCGTCCGAAGAATCGATATCCACAGGGTGCAACATCTGCGGTGCAAGGTGCAACATCCGTCCAAAATCCGAAACAGTGTCGTTCGACTTTTAGAAATCGGTGCATGGATTTGAAATGGAACAGTACCATGGTGAACCACTGTCTAGGGATAGTAAATCGAAGACCAGCCACAGTGATCCCGTTTTAACGTAAAAATTCACTTGACGAAAAAAAGAAGGCTAAAAAACTTCAGAGCCCTGATTGAGGTTCGTATAGCCTTTTTTGGGTATGAAATTATCCATTGACGGCTTAAAGCCATCAAAGCCGTAGAACTCACAGTGAGCTTCGTTTTGACTGGTTATGGCTCCCGTAACTCCAAACGAGCCAACAGTTATGGCCGTCCGAAGAATCGATATCCACAGGGTGCAACATCTGCGGTGCAAAGGTGCAACATCCGTTCAAAATGCCGAAACAGCGCCGTGCGACTTTTAGAAATGGGTGCAGGGATTTGAAATGGAACGGTACAATGGTGCACCACTCTCCAGGGATGGAAAATCGAAGACCAGCCACGGTGATCCAATTTTAACGTAAAAATTCACGTGACGAAAAAAAGAAGGCTAAAAAACTTCAAAGACCCGATTGAGGTTCGGATAGCCTTTTTTGGGTATGAAACTATCCATTAACGGCTTAAAACCGTCAAAGCCGTAGAACTCACAGAGAGCTTCGTTTTGACTAGTTATGGCTCCCGTAACTCTAAACGAGCCAATAGTTATGTCTGCCCGAAGAATCGATATCCACATGGTGCAACATCTGCGGTGTAAGGTGCAACATCCGTCCAAAATGCTGAAACAACGTCGTGCGACTTTTAGAAATGGGTGCATGGATTTGGAATGGAACAATACCATGGTGCACCACTCTCCAGGGATGGTAAATCTAAGACCAGCCACAGTGATCCCGTTTTAACGTAAAAATTCACGTGACGAAAAAAAGAAGGCTAAAAAACTTCAAAGACCCGATTGAGGTTCGGATAGCCTTTTTGGGTATGAAACTATCTGTAGATCTAACAAAGAGCTTCGTTTTGACTGGTTATGGCTCCCGTAACTCTAAACAAACAACCTGTTATGGCTGTCCAAAGAATCGATATCCACATGGTGCAACATCTGCGGTGCAAGGTGCAACATCCGTCCAAAATGCCGAAATAGTGTGGTACGACTTTTAGAAATGGGTGCATGGATTTGAAATGGAACAGTACCATGGTGCACCACTCTCCAGGGATGGTAAATCGAAGACCTGCCACGGTGATCCTGTTTTAACGTAAAAATTCACTTGACGAAAAAAAGAAAGCTAAAAAACTTCAGAGCCCCAATTGAGGTTCGGATAGCCTTTTTTGGGTATGAAACTATCCATTGACGGCTTAAAGCCATCAAAGCCATAGAACTCACAAAGAGCTTTGTTACCCGATGGAGGTACGGATAGCCTTTTTTGGGTATGAAACTATCCATTAACGGCTTAAGGCTGTCAAAGCCGTAGAACTCACAGAGAGCTTCGTTTTGACTGGTTATGGCTCTCGTAACTCTAAACCACCCAACGGTTATGGCCGTCCGAAGAATCGATATCCACAGGGTGCAACATCTACGGTGCAAGGTGCAACATCCGTCCAAAATTCTGAAACAGCGCCTTGCGACTTTTAGAAATGGGTGCAGGGATTTGAAATGGAACAGTACCATAGTGCACCACTCTCCAGGGATGGTAAATCGAAGAGCAGCCACGGTGATCCCGTTTTAACGTAAAAATTCACATGACGAAAAAAAGAAGGCTAAAAAACTTCAAAGACCCGATTGAGGTTCGGATAGCCTTTTTTGGGTATGAAACTATCCATTGACGGCTTAAAGCCATCAAAGCTGTAGAACTCATAGAGAGCTTCGTTTTGACTGGTTATGGCTCCCGTAACTCTGAACGAGCAAACAGTTATGGCCGTCCGAAGAATCGATATCCACAGGGTGTAACATCTGCGGTGCAAGGTGCAACATCCGTCCAAAATCCAAAACAGTGCCGTGCGACTTTTAGAAATCGGTGCATGGATTTGAAATGGAACAGTACCAAGGTGAACCACTCTCTAGGGATGGTAAATCGAAGACCAGCCACAGTGATCCCGTTTTAACGCAAAAATTCACTTGAAGAAAAAAAGAAGGCTAAAAACTTCAGAGCCCCGATTGAGGTTCGTATAGCCTTTTTTGGGTATGAATCTATCCATTGACGGCTTAAAGCCATCAAAGCCGTAGAACTCACAGTGAGCTTCGTTTTGACTGGTTATGGCTCCCGTAACTCTAAACGAGCCAACAGTTATGGTCGTCCGAAGAATCGATATCCACAGGGTGCAACATCTGCGGTGCTAGGTGCAACATCCGTCCAAAATGCCGAAACAGCACCGTGCGACTTTTAGAAATGGGTGCAGGGATTTGAAATGGAACGGTACAATGGTGCAACACTCTCCAGGGATGGCAAATCGAAGACAAGCCACGGTGATCCCGTTTTAACGTAAAAATTCCCGTAACGAAAAAAAGAAGGCTAAAAAACTTCAAAGACCCGATTGAGGTTCGGATAGCCTTTTTTGGGTATGAAACTATCCATTAACGGCTTAAAACCGTCAAATCCGTAGAACTCACAGAGAGCTTTGTTTTGACTAGTTATGGCTCCCGTAATTCTAAACTAGCCAACAGTTATGTCCGCCCGAAGAATCGATATCCACATGGTGCAACATCTGCGGTGCAAGGTGCAACATCCGTCCAAAATGCCGAAACAGCGCCGTGTGACTTTTAGAAATGGGTGCATGGATTTGGAATGGAACAGTACCATGGTGCACCACTCTCCAGGGATGGTAAATCTGAGACCAGCCATAGTGATCCCGTTTTAACGTAAAAATTCACGTGACGAAAAAAAGAAGGCTAAAAAACTTCAAAGACCCGATTGAGGTTCGGATAGCCTTTTTTGGGTATGAAACTATCCGTAGAACTAATAGAGAGCTTCGTTTTGACTGGTTATGGCTCCTGTATCTCTAAACAAACAACCAGTTATGGCTGTCCAAAGAATCGATATCCACATGGTGCAACATCTGCGGTGCAAGTTGAAACATCCATCCAAAATGCCGAAATAGTGTGGAACGACTTTTAGAAATGGGTGCATGGATTTGAAATGGAACAGTACCATGGTGCACCACTCTCCAGGGATGGTAAATCGAAGACCTGCCACGGTGATCCCGTTTTAACGTAAAAATTCACTTGATGAAAAAAAGAAAGCTAATAAAACTTCAGAACCCCAATTGAGGTTCGGATAGCCTTTTTTGGGTATGAAACTATCCATTGATGGCTTAAAGCCGTCAAAGCCATAGAACTCACAAAGAGCTTTATTACCCGATGGAGGTACGGATACCCTTTTTTGGGTATGAAACTATGCATTGACGGCTTAAAGCTGTCAAAGCCGTAGAACTCACAGAGAGCTTCGGTCTGACTGGTTATGGCTCCTGTAACTCTAAACGAGCCAACGGTTATGGCCGTCCGAAGAATCGATATCCACAGGGTGCAACATCTGCGGTGCAAGGTGCAACATCCGTCCAAAATGCCGAAACAGCGCCTTGCGACTTTTAGAAATGGGTGCAGGGATTTGAAATGGAACAGTACCATGGTGCACCACTCTCCAGGGATGGTAAATCGAAGAGCAGCCATGGTGATCCCGTTTTAACGTAAAAATTCACGTGACGAAAAAAAGAAGGCTAAAAAACTTCAAAGACCCGAATGAGGTTCAGATAGCCTTTTTTGGGTATGAAACTATCCATTGACAGCTTAAAGCCGTCAAAGCTGTAGAACTCATAGAGAGCTTTGTTTTGACTGGTTATGGCTCCCGTAACTCTAAACGAGCAAATAGTTATGGCCGTCCGAAGAATCGATATCCACAGGGTGCAACATCTGCGGTGCAAGGTGCAACATCCGTCCAAAATCCGAAACAGTGCCTTGCGACTTTTAGAAATCGATGCATGGATTTGAAATGGAACAGTACCATGGTGAACCACTCTCTAGGGATGGTAAATCGAAGACCAGCCACAGTGATCCAGTTTTAACGTAAAAATTCACTTGACGAAAAAAAGAAGGCTAAAAAACTTTAGAGCCCTGATTGAGTTCCGTATAGCCTTTTTTGGGTATGAAACTATCCATTGACGGCTTAAAGCCATCAAAGTCGTAGAACTCACAGTGAGCTTCGTTTTGACTGGTTATGGCTCCCGTAACTCTAAACGAGCCAACAGTTATGGTCGTCCGAAGAATCGATATCCACAGGGTGCAACATCTGCGGTGCAAGGTGCAACATCCGTCCAAAATGCCGAAACAGCGCCGTGCGACTTTTAGAAATGGGTGCAGGGATTTGAAATGGAACGGTACAATGGTGCACCACTCTCCAGGGATGGCAAATCGAAGACCAGCCACGGTGATTCAGTTTTAACGTAAAAATTCACGTGACGAAAAAAAGAAGGCTAAAAAACTTCAAAGACCCGATTGAGGTTCGGATAGCCTTTTTTGGGTATGAAACTATCCATTGACGGCTTAAAGCCGTCAAAGCTGTAGAAATCATAGAGAGCTTCGTTTTGACTGGTTATGGCTCCCGTAACTCTAAACGAGCAAACAGTTATGGCCGTCCGAAGAATCGATATCCACAGGTTGCAACATCTGCGGTGCAAGGTGCAACATCCGTCCAAAATCCGAAACAGTGTCGTTCGACTTTTAGAAATCGGTGCATGGATTTGAAATGGAACAGTACCATGGTGAACCACTCTCTAGGGATGGTAAATCGAAGACCAGCCACAGTGATCCCGTTTTAACGTAAATATTCACTTGACGAAAAAAAGAAGGCTAAAAAACTTCAGAGCCTTGATTGAGGTTCGTATAGCCTTTTTTGGGTATGAAATTATCCATTGACGGCTTAAAGCCATCGAAGCCGTAGAACTCACAGTGAGCTTCGTTTTGACTGGTTATGGCTCCCGTAACTCCAAACGAGCCAACAGTTATGGCCGTCCGAAGAATCGATATCCACAGGGTGCAACATCTGCGGTGCAAAGGTGCAACATCCGTCCAAAATGCCGAAACAGCGCCGTGCGACTTTTAGAAATGGGTGCAGGGATTGAAATGGAACGTTACAATGGTGCACCACTCTCCAGGGAAGGAAAATCGAAGACCAGCCACGGTGATCCAGTTTTAACGTAAAAATTCACGTGACGAAAAAAAGAAGGCTAAAAAACTTCAAAGACCCGATTGAGGTTCGGATAGCCTTTTTTGGGTATGAAACTATCCATTAACGGCTTAAAACCGTCAAAGCCGTAGAACTCACAGAGAGCTTCGTTTTGACTAGTTATGGCTCCCGTAACTCTAAACGAGCCAACAGTTATGTCTGCCCAAAGAATCGATATCCACATGGTGCAACATCTGCGGTGTAAGGTGCAACATCCGTCCAAAATGCCGAAACAGCGTCGTGCGACTTTTAGAAATGGGTGCATGGATTTGGAATGGAACAATACCATGGTGCACCACTCTCCAGGGATGGTAAATCTAAGACCAGCCACAGTGATCCCGTTTTAACGTAAAAATTCACGTGACGAAAAAAAGAAGGCTAAAAAACTTCAAAGACCCGATTGAGGTTCGGATAGCCTTTTTTGGGTATGAAACTATCTGTTGATCTAACAAAGAGCTTCGTTTTGACTGGTTATGGCTCTCGTAACTCTAAACAAACAACCTGTTATGGCTGTCCAAAGAATCGATATCCACATGGTGCAACATCTGCGGTGCAAGGTGCAACATCCGTCCAAAATGCCAAAATAGTGTGGTACGACTTTTAGAAATGGGTGCATGGATTTGAAATGGAACAGTACCATGGTGCACCACTCTCCAGGGATGGTAAATCGAAGACCTGCCACGGTGATCCTGTTTTAACGTAAAAATTCACTTGACGAAAAAAAGAAAGCTAAAAAACTTCAGAGCCCCAATTGAGGTTCGGATAGCCTTTTTTGGGTATGAAACTATCCATTGACGGCTTAAAGCCGTCAAAGCCATAGAACTCACAAAGAGCTTTGTTACCCGATAGAGGTACGGTAGCCTTTTTTGGGTATGAAACTATCCATTGACGGCTTAAGGCTGTCAAAGCCGTAGAACTCACAGAGAGCTTCGTTTTGACTGGTTATGGCTCCCGTAACTCTAAACGACCCAACGGTTATGGCCGTCCGAAGAATCGATATCCACAGGGTGCAACATCTACGGTGCAAGGTGCAACTTCCGTCCAAAATTCTGAAACAGCGCCTTACGACTTTTAGAAATGGGTGCAGGGATTTGAAATGGAACAGTACCATAGTGCACCACTCTCCAGGGATGGTAAATCGAAGAGCAGCCACGGTGATCCCGTTTTAACGTAAAAATTCACATGACGAAAAAAAGAAGGCTAAAAAACTTCAAAGACCCGATTGAGGTTCGGATAGCCTTTTTTGGGTATGAAACTATCCATTGACGGCTTAAAGCCATCAAAGCTGTAGAACTCATAGAGAGCTTCGTTTTGACTGGTTATGGCTCTCGTAACTCTGAACGAGCAAACAGTTATGGCCGTCCGAAGAATCGATATCCATAGGGTGCAACATCTGCGGTGCAAGGTGCAACATCCATCCAAAATCCAAAACAGTGCCGTGCGACTTTTAGAAATCGGTGCATGGATTTGAAATGGAACAGTACCAAGGTGAACCACTCTCTAGGGATGGTAAATCGAAGACCAGCCACAGTGATCCCGTTTTAACGTAAAAATTCACTTGAAGAAAAAAAGAAGGCTAAAAACTTCAGAGCCCCGATTGAGGTTCGTATAGCCTTTTTTGGGTATGAAACTATCCATTGACGGCTTAAAGCCATCAAAGCCGTAGAACTCACAGTGAGCTTCGTTTTGACTGGTTATGGCTCCCGTAACTCTAAACGAGCCAACATTTATGGTCGTCCGAAGAATCGATATCCACAGGGTGCAACATCTGCGGTGCTAGGTGCAACATCCGTCCAAAATGCCGAAACAGCACCGTGCGACTTTTAGAAATGGGTGCAGGGATTTGAAATGGAACGGTACAATGGTGCACCACTCTCCAGGGATGGCAAATCGAAGACAAGCCATGGTGATCCCGTTTTAACGTAAAAATTCCCGTAACGAAAAAAAGAAGGCTAAAAAACTTCAAAGACCCGATTAAGGTTTGGATATCCTTTTTTGGGTATGAAACTATCCATTAACGGCTTAAAACCGTCAAATCCGTAGAACTCACAGAGAGCTTTGTTTTGACTAGTTATGGCTCCCGTAATTCTAAACTAGCCAACAGTTATGTCCGCCCGAAGAATCGATATCCACATGGTGCAACATCTGCGGTGCAAGGTGCAACATCCGTCCAAAATGCCGAAACAGCGCCGTGCGACTTTTAGAAATGGGTGCATGGATTTGGAATGGAACAGTACCATGGTGCACCACTCTCCAGGGATGGTAAATCTGAGACCAGCCATAGTGATCCCGTTTTAACGTAAAAATTCACGTGACGAAAAAAAGAAGGCTAAAAAACTTCAAAGACCCGATTGTGGTTCGGATAGCCTTTTTTGGGTATGAAACTATCCGTAGAACTAATAGAGAGCTTCGTTTTGACTGGTTATGGCTCCCGTATCTCTAAACAAACAACCAGTTATGGCTGTCCAAAGAATCGATATCCACATGGTGCAACATCTGCGGTGCAAGTTGAAACATCCGTCCAAAATGCCGAAATAGTGTGGAACGACTTTTAGAAATGGGTGCATGGATTTGAAATGGAACAGTACCATGGTGCACCACTCTCCAGGGATGGTAAATCGAAGACCTGCCACGGTGATCCCGTTTTAACGTAAAAATTCACTTGATGAAAAAAAGAAAGCTAATAAAACTTCAGAACCCCAATTGAGGTTCGGATAGCCTTTTTTGGGTATGAAACTATCCATTGATGGCTTAAAGTCGTCAAAGCCATAGAACTCACAAAGAGCTTTATTACCCGATGGAGGTACGGATAGCCTTTTTTGGGTATAAAACTATCCATTGACGGCTTAAAGCTGTCAAAGCCGTAGAACTCACAGAGAGCTTCGGTCTGACTGGTTATGGCTCCCGTAACTCTAAACGAGCCAACGGTTATGGCCGTCCGAAGAATCGATATCCACAGGGTGCAACATCTGCAGTGCAAGGTGCAACATCCGTCCAAAATGCCGAAACAGCGCCTTGCGACTTTTAGAAATGGGTGCAGGGATTTGAAATGGAACAGTACCATGGTGCACCACTCTCCAGGGATGGTAAATCGAAGAGCAGCCACGGTGATCCCGTTTTAACGTAAAAATTCACGTGACGAAAAAAAGAAGGCTAAAAAACTTCAAAGACCCGAATGAGGTTCAGATAGCCTTTTTTGGGTATGAAACTATCCATTGACAGCTTAAAGCCGTCAAAGCTGTAGAACTCATATAGAGCTTTGTTTTGACTGGTTATGGCTCCCGTAACTCTAAACGAGCAAATAGTTATGGCCGTCCGAAGAATCGATATCCACAGGGTGCAACATCTGCGGTGCAAGGTGCAACATCCGTCCAAAATCCGAAACAGTGCCGTGCGACTTTTAGAAATCGATGCATGGATTTGAAATGGAACAGTACCATGGTGAACCACTCTCTAGGGATGGTAAATCGAAGACCAGCCACAGTGATCCCGTTTTAACGTAAAAATTCACTTGACGAAAAAAAGAAGGCTAAAAAACTTCAGAGCCCTGATTGAGTTCCGTATAGCCTTTTTTGGGTATGAAATTATCCATTGACGGCTTAAAGCCATCAAAGTCGTAGAACTCACAGTGAGCTTCGTTTTGACTGGTTATGGCTCCCGTAACTCTAAACGAGCCAACAGTTTTGGTCGTCCGAAGAATCGATATCCACAGGGTGCAACATCTGCGGTGCAAGGTGCAACATCCGTCCAAAATGCCGAAACAGCGCCGTGCGACTTTTAGAAATGGGTGCAGGGATTTGAAATGGAACGGTACAATAGTGCACCACTCTCCAGGGATGGCAAATCGAAGACCAGCCACGGTGATTCAGTTTTAACGTAAAAATTCACGTGACGAAAAAAAGAAGGCTAAAAAACTTCAAAGACCCGATTGAGGTTCGGATAGCCTTTTTTGGGTATGAAACTATCCATTAACGGCTTAAAACCGTCAAAGCCATAGAACTCACAGAGAGCTTCGTTTTGACTAGTTATGGCTCCCGTAACTCTAAACGAGCCAAAAGTTATGTCTGCCCGAAGAATCGATATCCACATGGTGCAACATCTGCGGTGTAAGGTGCAACATCCGTCCAAAATGCCGAAACAGCGCCGTGCGATTTTAGAAATGGGTGCATGGATTTGAAATGGAACAGTACCATGGTGCACGACTCTCCAGGGATGGTAAATCTAAGACCAGCCACAATGATCCCGTTTAAACGTAAAAATTCATGTGACGAAAAAAAGAAGGCTAAAAAACTTCAAAGACCCGATTGAGGTTCGGATAGCCTTTTTTGGGTATGAAACTATCCGTAGAACTAACAAAGAGCTTCGTTTTGACTGGTTATGGCTCCCATAACTCTAAATAAACAACCAGTTATGGCTGTCCAAAGAATCGATATCCATATGGTGCAACATCTGCGGTGCAAGGTGCAACATCCGTCCAAAATGCTGAAACAGTGACGTGCGACTTTTAGAAATGGGTGCATGGATTTGAAATGGAACAGTACCATGGTGCACCACTCTCCAGGGATGGTAAATCGAAGACCTGCCACGGTGATCCTGTTTTAACGTAAAAATTCACTTGACGAAAAAAAGAAAGCTAAAAAACTTCAGAGCCCCAATTGAGGTTCGGATAGCCCTTTTTGGGTATGAAACTATCCATTGACGGCTTAAAGTCATCAAAGCCATAGAACTCACAAAGAGCTTTGTTACCCGATGGAGGTACGGATAGCCTTTTTTGGATATGAAACTATCCATTGACGGCTTAAAGCTGTCAAAGCCGTAGAACTCACAGAGAGCTTCGTTTTGACTGGTTATGGCTCCCGTAACTCTAAACGAGCCAACGGTTATGGCCGTCCGAAGAATCGATATCCACAGGGTGCAACATCTACGGTGCAAGGTGCAACATCCGTCCAAAATGCCGAACCAGCGCCTTACGACTATTAGAAATGGGTGCAGGGATTTGAAATGGAACAGTACCATGGTGCACGACTCTCCAGGGATGGTAAATCTAAGACCAGCCACAATGATCCCGTTTAAACGTAAAAATTCATGTGACGAAAAAAAGAAGGCTAAAAAACTTCAAAGACCCGATTGAGGTTCGGATAGCCTTTTTTGGGTATGAAACTATCCGTAGAACTAACAAAGAGCTTCGTTTTGACTGGTTATGGCTCCCATAACTCTAAATAAACAACCAGTTATGGCTGTCCAAAGAATCGATATCCATATGGTGCAACATCTGCGGTGCAAGGTGCAACATCCGTCCAAAATGCCGAAATAGTGTTGTACGACTTTTAGAAATGGGTGCATGGATTTGAAATGGAACAGTACCATGGTGCACCACTCTCCAGGGATGGTAAATCGAAGACCTGCCACGGTGATCCTGTTTTAACGTAAAAATTCACTTGACGAAAAAAAGAAAGCTAAAAAACTTCAGAGCCCCAATTGAGGTTCGGATAGCCCTTTTTGGGTATGAAACTATCCATTGACGGCTTATAGTCATCAAAGCCATAGAACTCACAAAGAGCTTTGTTACCCGATGGAGGTACGGATAGCCTTTTTTGGATATGAAACTATCCATTGACGGCTTAAAGCTGTCAAAGCCGTAGAACTCACAGAGAGCTTCGTTTTGACTGGTTATGGCTCCCGTAACTCTAAACGAGCCAACGGTTATGGCCGTCCGAAGAATCGATATCCACAGGGTGCAACATCTACGGTGCAAGGTGCAACATCCGTCCAAAATGCCGAACCAGCGCCTTACGACTATTAGAAATGGGTGCAGGGATTTGAAATGGAACAGTACCATGGTGCACCACTCTCCAGGGATGGTAAATCGAAGAGCAGCCACGGTGATCCCGTTTTAACGTAAAAATTCACGTGACGAAAAAAAGAAGGCTAAAAAACTTCAAAGACCCGATTGAGGTTCGGATAGCCTTTTTTGGGTATGAAACTATCCATTGACGGCTTAAAGCCGTCAAAGCTGTAGAACTCATAGAGAGCTTCGTTTTGACTGGTTATGGCTCCCGTAACTCTAAACGAGCAAACAGTTATGGCCGTCCGAAGAATCGATATCCACAGGGTGCAACATCTGCGGTGCAAGGTGCAACATCCGTCCAAAATCCGAAACAGTGCCGTGCGACTTTTAGAAATCGGTGCATGGATTTGAAATGGAACAGTACCATGGTGAACCACTCTCTAGGGATGGTAAATCGAAGACCAGCCACAGTGATCCCGTTTTAACGTAAAAATTCACTTGACGAAAAAAAGAAGGCTAAAAAACTTCAGAGCCTCGATTGAGGTTCGTATAGCCTTTTTTGGGTATGAAACTATCCATTGACGGCTTAAAGCCATCAAAGCCGTAGAACTCACAGTGAGCTTCGTTTTGACTGGTTATGGCTCCCGTAACTCTAAACGAGCCAACAGTTATGGTCGTCCGAAGAATCGATATCCACAGGGTGCAACATCTGCGGTGCTAGGTGCAACATCCGTCCAAAATGCCGAAACAGCGCCGTGCGACTTTTAGAAATGGGTGCAGGGATTTGAAATGGAACAGTACAATGGTGCACCACTCTCCAGGGATGGCAAATCGAAGACCTGCCACGGTGATCCCGTTTTAACGTAAAAATTCATGTGACGAAAAAAAGAAGGCTAAAAAACTTCGAAGACCCGATTGAGGTTCGGATAGCCTTTTTTGGGCATGAAACTATCCATTAACGGCTTAAAACCGTCAAAGGCGTAGAACTCACAGAGAGCTTCGTTTTGACTAGTTATGGCTCCCGTAACTCTAAACGAGCCAATAGTTATGTCCGCCCGAAGAATCGATATCCACATGGTGCAACATCTGCGGTGTAAGGTGCAACATCCGTCCAAAATGCCGAAACAGCGCCGTGCGACTTTTAGAAATGGGTGAATGGATTTGGAATGGAACAGTACCATGGTGCACCACTCTCCAGGGAAGGTAAATCTAAGACCAGCCATAGTGATCCCGTTTTAACGTAAAAATTCACGTGACGTAAAAAAGAAGGCTAAAAAACTTCAAAGACCCGATTGAGGTTCGTATAGCCTTTTTTGGGTATGAAACTATCCGTAGAACTAACAAAGAGCTTCGTTTTGACTGGTTATGGCTCCCGTAACTCTAAATAAACAACTAGTTATGGCTGTCCAAAGAATCGATATCCACATGGTGCAACATCTGCGGTGCAAGGTGCAACATCCGTCCAAAATGCCGAAATAGTGTGGTACAACTTTTAGAAATGGGTGCACGGATTTGAAATGGAACAGTACCATGGTGCACCACTCTCCAGGGATGGTAAATCGAAGACCTGCCACTGTGATCACGTTTTAACGTAAAAATTCACTTGATGAAAAAAAGAAAGCTAAAAAACTTCAGAGCCCCAATTGAGGTTCGGATAGTCTTTTTTGGGTATGAAACTATCCATTGACGGCTTAAAGCCGTCAAAGCAATAGAACTCACAAAGAGCTTTGTTACCCGATGGAGGTACGGATTGCCTTTTTGGGTATGAAACTATCCATTGACGGCTTAAAGCTGTCAACGCCGTAGAACTCACAGAGAGCTTCGTTTTGACTGGTTATGGCTCCCGTAACTCTAAACGAGCCAACGGTTATGGCCGTCCGAAGAATCGATATCCATAGGGTGCAACATCTGCGGTGCAAGGTGCAACATCCGTCCAAAATGCCGAAACAGCGCCTTGCGAATTTTAGAAATGGGTGCATGGATTTGAAATGGAACAGTACCATGGTGCACCACTCTCCAGGGATGGTAAATTGAAGAGCAGCCAGGGTGATCCCGTTTTAACGTAAAAATTCACGTGACGAAAAAAAGAAGGCTAAAAAACTTCAAAGACCCGATTGAGGTTCGGATAGCCTTTTTTGGGTATGAAACTATCCATTGACGGCTTAAAGCCGTCAAAGCTGTAGAACTCATAGAGAGCTTCGTTTTGACTGGTTATGGCTCCCGTAACTATAAACGAGCCAACAGTTATGGCCGTCCGAAGAATCGATATCCACAGGGTGCAACATCTGCAGTGCAAGGTGCAACATCCATCCAAAATCCGAAACAGTGCCGTGCGACTTTTAGAAATCAGTGCATTGATTTGAAATGGAACAGTACCATGGTGAACCACTCTCTAGGGATGGTAAATCGAAGGCCAGCCACAGTGATCCCGTTTTAACGTAAAAATTCACTTGACGAAAAAAAGAAGGCTAAAAAACTTCAGAGCCCCGATTGAGGTTCGTATAGCCTTTTTTGGGTATGAAACTATCCATTGACGGCTTAAAGCCATCAAAGCCGTAGAACTCACAGTGAGCTTCGTTTTGACTGGTTATGGATCCCGTAACTCTAAACGAGCCAACAGTTATGGTCGTCCGAAGAATCGATATCCACAGGGTGCAACATCTGCGGTGCAAGGTGCAACATCCGTCCAAAATGCCGAAACAGCGCCGTGCGACTTTTAGAAATGGGTGCAGGGATTTGATATGGAACGGTACAATGGTGCACCACTCTCCAGGGATGGCAAATCGAAGACCAGCCATGGTGATCCCGTTTTAACGTAAAAATTCACGTGACGAAAAAAAGAAGGCTAAAAAATTTCAAAGACCCAATTGAGGTTCGGATAGCCTTTTTTGGGTATGAAACTGTCCATTAACGGCTTAAAACCGTCAAAGCCGTAGAACTCACAGAGAGCTTCGTTTTGACTAGTTATGGCTCCAGTAACTCTAAACGAGCCAACAGTTATATCCGCCCGAAGAATCGATATCCACATGGTGCAACATCTGCGGTGCAAGGTGCAACATCCGTCCAAAATGCCGAAACAGCGCCCTACGACTTTTAGAAATGGGTGCATGGATTTGGAATGGAACAGTACCATGGTGCACCACTCTCCAGGGATGGTAAATCTAAGGCCAGCCACAGTGATCCCGTTTTAATGTAAAAATTCACGTGATGAAAAAAAGAAGGCTAAAAAACTTCAAAGACCCGATTGAGGTTCGGATAACCTTTTTTGGGTATGAAACTATTTGTAGAACTAACAGAGAGCTTCGTTTTGAACGGTTATGGCTCCCGTAACTCTAAACAAACAACCAGTTATGGTTGTCCAAAGAATCGATATCCACATGGTGCAACATCTGCGATGCAAGGTGCAACATCCGTCCAAAATGCCGAAACAGTGCGGTACGACTTTTAGAAATGGGTGCATGGATTTGAAATGGAACAGTACATTGGTGCACCACTCTGAATGGATGGTAAATCGAACACCAGCCACGGTGATCCCGTTTTAACGTAAAAATTCATGTGACGAAAAAACGAAAGCTAAAAAACTTCAGAGCCCCGATTGAGGTTCAGATAGCCATTTTGGGTTTGAAACTATCCATTTACGGCTTAAAGCCGTCAAAGCCGTAAAACTCACAAAGAGCTTTGTTTTGATTGGTTATGGCTCCCGTAACTCTAAACGAGCCAACAGTTATGGCCGTCCGAAAAATCAATATCCACATGGTGCAACATCAGCGAAGCAAGGTACAACATCCGTCCAAAATGCCGAAACAGTGCGGTACGACTTTTAGAAATGGGTGCATGGATTTGAAATGGAACAGTACATTCGTGCACCACTCTGAAGGGATGGTAAATCGAAGACCAGCCACGGTGATCCCGTTTTAATGTAAAAATTCACGTGACGAAAAAAAGAAAGCTAAAAAACTTCAGAGCCCCGATTGAGGTTCAGATAGATTTTTTGGGTTTGAAACTATCCATTGACAGCTTAAAGCCGTCAAAGCCGTAGAACACATATAGAGCTTTGTTTTGACTAGGTATGGCTCCCATAACTATAAACCAGCCAACAGTTATGGCCGTCCGAAGAATCAATATCCACAGGGTGCAACATCTGCGGTGCAAGATGCAACATCCGTCCAAAATGCCGAAACAGCGCCGTACGACTTTTAGAAATGGGTGCAGGGATTTGAAATGGAATAGTACCATGGTGCACCACTCTCCAGGAATGGTAAATCGAAGACCAGCCACGGTGATCCCGTTTTAACGTAAAAATTCACGTGACGAAAAAATGAAGGCTAAAAAACTTCAAAGACCCGACTGAGGTACGGATAGCCTTTTTTGGGTATGAAATTATCCATTGACGGCTTAAAGCCGTCAAAGTAGTAGAACTCACAGAGAGCTTCGTTTTGACTGCTTATGGCTCCCGTAACTCTAAACGAGCCAACAATTATGGACGTCCCCAATATCGATATCCACAGGGTGCAACATCTGCGGTGCAAGGTGCAACATTCGTCCACAATGCCGAAACAGCGTTGTGCGACTTTTAGAAATGGGTGCATGGATTTGAAATAGAACAGTACCAGGGTGCACCACTCTCCAGGGATGGTAAATCGAAGACCAGCCACGGTGATCCCGTTTTAGCGTAAAAATTCACGTGACCAAAAAAAGAAGGCTATAAACTTCAGAGCCCCGATTGAGGTTCGGATAGCCTTTTTTGGGTATGAAACTATCCGTAGAACTCACAGAGAGCTTCGTTTTGACTGGTTATGTCTCCCGTAACTCTAAACAAACCAACAGTTATGGCCCTCCGAAGAATCGATATCCACATTGTGCAACATCTGCGGTGCAAGGTGCAACATCCGTCCAAAATGCCGAAATAGTGTGGTACAAATTTTAGAAATGGGTGCATAGATTTGAAATGGAACAGTACCATGGTGCACCACTCTCCAGGGATGGTAAATCGAAGACATGCCACAGTGATCCCGTTTTAACGTAAAAATTCACTTGACGAAAAAAAGAAAGCTAAAAAACTTCAGAGCCCCAATTGAGGTTCGAATAGCCTTTTTTGGGTATGAAACTATCCATTGACGGCTTAAAGCCATCAAAGCCGTAGAACTCACAAAGAGATTTGTTTTGACTGGTTATGGCTCCCGTAACTCTAAACGAGCCAACAGTTATGGCCGTCCGAAGAATCAATATCCAAATGGTGCAACATCAGCGAAGCAAGGTGCAACATCCGTCCAAAATGTCGAAACAGTGCGGTACGACTTTTAGAAATGGGTGCATGGATTTGAAATGGAACAATACCATGGTGCACCACTATGAATGGATGGTAATTCGAAGACCAACCACGGTGATCCCATTTTAACGTAAAAATTCACGTGACGAAAAAAAGAAAGATAAAAAACTTTAGAGCCCCGATTGAGGTTCAGATAGCCTTTTTGGATTTGAAACTATCCATTTGCGGCTTAAAGCCGTAGAACTCACAGAGAGCTTTGTTTTGACTAGTTATGGATCCCGTAACTCTAAACGAGCCAACAGTTATGGCCGTTCGAAGAATCAATATACACAGGGTGCAACATCTGCGGTGCAAGGTGCAACATCCGTCCATAATGCCGAAACAGCGGCGTGCGACTTTTAGAAATGGTTGTAGGGATTTTAAATGGAACAGTACTATGGTGCACCACTCTCCAGGGATGGTAAATCGAAGACCTGCCACGGTGATCCCGTTTTAACGTAAAAATTCACGTGACAAAAAAAAGAAGGCTAAAAAACTTCAAAGACCCGATTGAGGTTCGGATAGCCTTTTTTGGGTATGAAACTATCCATTGACGGCTTAAAGCCGTCAAAGCCATAGAACTCACAGAGAGCTTCGTTTTGATAGGTTATGGCTTCCGAAACTCTAAACGAGCCAACAGTTATGGCCGTCTGAAGAATCGATATCCATAGGGTGCAACATCTACGGTGCAAGGTGCAACATCCGTCCAAAATGCCGAAACAGCGCCGTGCGACTTTTAGAAATGGGTCCAGGGATTTGAAATGGAACAGTACCATGGTGCACCACTCTCCAGGGATGGTAAATCGAAGACCAGCCACGGTGATCCCGTTTTAACGTAAAAATTCACGTGACGAAAAAAAGAAGGCTAAAAATTCAAAGACCCGATTGAGGTTCGGATAGCCTTTTTTGGGTATGAAACTATCCATTGACAGCTTTAAGCCGTCAAAGTTGTAGAACTCACAGAGAGCTTCGTTTTGACTGGTTATGGCTCCCGTAAATCTAAACAAGCCAACAGTTATGGCCGTCCGAAGAATCGATATCCACTTGGTGCAACATATGCGGTGTAAGGTGCAACATCCATCCAAAATCCGAAGCAGTGCCGTGCGACTTTTAGAAATGGGTGCATGGATTTGAAATGGAACCGTACCATGGTGCACCACTCGCCAGGGATGGTAAATCGAAGAGCAGCCACGGTGATCTTGTTTTAACATTAAAATTCACGTGACGAAAAAAGAAGGCTAAAAAACTTCAAAGACCCGATTGAGGTTCGGATAGATTTTTTGGGTATGAAACTATCCATTAACGGCTTAAAGCTGTCAAAGCTATAGAACTCACAGAGAGCTTCGTTTTGACTGGTTATGGCTCCCGTAACCCTAAACGAGCCAACAGTTATGGCCGTCCGAAGAATCGATATCACAGGGTGCAACATCTGCGGTGCAAGGTGCAACATCAATCCAAAATCCGAAACAGTGCCCTGCGACTTTTAGAAATCAGTGCATGGATTTGAAATGGTACAGTACCATGGTGCACCACTCTTTTGGGATGGTAAATCGAGGACCAGCCACAGTGATCCCGTTTTAACCTAAAAATTCACTTGACGAAAAAAAGAAGGCTAAAAAACTTTAGAGCTCCGATTGAGGTTCGTATAGCCTTATTTGGGTATGAAACTATCCATTGACGGCTTAAAGCCTTTAAAGCCGTAGAACTCACAGTGAGCTTCGTTTTGACTGGTTATGGCTCCCGTAACTCTAAACGACCCAACAGTTATGGTCGTCCGAAGAATCGATATCCACAGGGTGCAACATCTGCGGTGCAAGGTGCAACATCCGTCCAAAATGCCGAAACAGCGCCGTGCGACTTTTAGAAATGGATACAAGGATTTGAAATGGAACAGTACCATGGTGCACCACTCTCCAGGGATGGCAAATCGAAGACCAGCCACAGTGATCCCGTTTTAACGTAAAAATTCACGTGACGAAAAAAAGAAGGCTAAAAAACTTCAAAGCCCTAATTGAGAATCGGATAGCCTTTTTTGTGTATCAAACTATCCATTAATGGCTTAAAGCCGTCAAAGCCGTAGAACCCACAGAGAGCTTTGTTTTGACTGGTTATGGCTCCCGTAACTCTAAATGAGCCAACATTTATGGCCGTCCGAAGAATCGATATCCACAGGGTGCAACATCTGCGGTGCAAGGTGCAAAATCCGTCCAAAATCTGAAACAGTGTCGTGCGACTTTTAGAAATGGGTGCATGGATTTGAAATGGAATAGTACCATGGTGCACCACTCTCCAGGGATGGTAAATCGAAGACCAGCCACAGTGATCCCGTTTTAACGTAAAAATTCACTTGACGAAAAAAAGAAGGCTAAAAAAATTCAGACCCCCGATTGAGGTTCTGATAGCCTTTTTTTGGGTATGAACTATCCATTGACGGCTTAAATCCATCAGAGCCGTAGAACTCATAGAGAGCTTCGTTTTGACTGGTTATGGCTCCCGTAACTCTAAACGAGCCAACAGTTATGGCCGTCCGAAGAATCGATATCCACAGTGTGCAACATCTACGGTGCAAGGTGCAACATCCGTCCAAAATGCCGAAACAGTGCCGAATGACTTTTAGAAATGGGTGCTTGGATTTGAAATGGAACAGTACCATGGTGCACCACTCTCCACGGATGGTAATTCGAAGACCAGGCACGGTGATCCTGTTTTAACGTAAAATTTCACTTGATGAAAGAAAGAAGGCTAAATTACTTCAGAGCCCCGATTGAGGTTCGGATAGCCTTTTTGGGTATGAAACTATCCATTGATGGCTTAAAGCCGTTAAGGCCGTAGAACTCACAAAGAGCTTCGTTTTGACTGGTTATGGCTCCCATAACTCTAAACGAGCCAACAGTTATGGCCGTACGAAGAATCGATATCCACAGGGTGCAACATCTGCGGTGCAAGGTGCAACATCCGTCCAAAATACAGAAACAGTGCCGTGCGACTTTTAAAAGTGGGTGCATGGATTTGAAATGGAATAGTACCATGGTGCACCACTCTCAAGGGATGGTAAATCGAAGACCTGCCATGGAGATCCCGTTTTAACGTAAAAATTCACTTGATGAAAAAAAGAAGGCTAAAAAACTTCAGAGCTCCGATTGAGGTTCGGATAGCCTTTTTTGAGTATGAAACTATCCATTGACAGCTTAAAGCCATCAGAGCCGTAGAACTCACAGAGAGCTTAGTTTTGACTGGTTATGGCTCCCGTAACTCTAAACGAGCCAATAGTTATGGCCGTCCGAAGAATCGATATCCACATTGTGCAACATCCGTCCAAAATGCCGAAACAGTGCCGAACGAATTTTAGAAATGGGTGCTTGGATTTGAAATGGAATAGTACCATGGTGCACCACTCTCCAGAGATTGTAAATCGAAGACCAGCCACGGTGATCCTGTTTTAAAGTAAAATTTCACTTGACGAAAAAAAGAAGGCTAAAATACTTCAGAGCCCAGATTGAGGTTCGGATAGCCTTTTTTGGGTATGAAACTATCCATTGACGGCTTAAAGCCATTAAAGCCGTAGAACTCACAGAGAGCTTCGTTTTGACTGGTTATGGCTCCCGTAACTCTAAACGAGCCAACAGTTATGGCCGTACGAAGAATCGATATCCAGAGGGTGCAACATCTGCGGTGCAAGGTGCAACATCCGTCCAAAATACAGAAAAAGTGCCGTGCGACTTTTAAAAGTGGGTGCATGGATTTGAAATGGAACAGTACCATGGTGCACCACTCTCCAGGGATGGTAAATCGAAGACCTGCCATGGAGATCCCGTTTTAACGTAAAAATTCACTTGACGAAAAAAAGAAGGCTAAAAAACTTCAGAGCCCCGATTGAGGTTCGTATAGCCTTTTTTGGTTATGAAACTATCCATTGACGGCTTAAAGCCATCAAAGCCGTAGAACTCACAGTGAGCTTCGTTTTGACTGGTTATGGCTCCCGTAACTCTAAACGAGCAAACAGTTATGGCCGTACGAAGAATCGATATCCAGAGGGTGCAACATCCGCGGTGCAAGGTGCAACATCCGTCCAAAATACAGAAACAGTGCCGTGCGACTTTTAAAAGTGGGTGCGTGAATTTGAAATGGAACAGTACCATGGTGCACCACTCTCCAGGGATGGTAAATCGAAGACCTGCCATGGTGATCCCGTTTTAACGTAAAAATTCGCTTGATGAAAAAAAGAAGGCTAAAAAACTTCAAAGCCCCGATTGAGGTTCGTATAGCCTTTTTTGGGTATGAAACTATCCATTTACGGCTTAAAGCCATCAAAGCCGTAGAACTCACAGTGAGCTTCGTTTTGATTGGTATGGCTCCCGTAACTCTAAACGAGCTAACAGTTATGGTCGTTCGAAGAATCGATATCCACAGGGTGCAACATCTGCGGTGCAAGGTGCAACATCCATCCAAAATGCCGAAACACCGCCGTGCGAGTTTTAGAAAAGGGTGCAGGGATTTGAAATGGAACAGTACCTTGCTGCACCATTCCCCAGGGATGGCAAATCGAAGACTAGCCACGGTGATCCCGTTTTAACGTAAAAATTCACGTGACGAAAAAAAGAAGGCTAAAAAAATGGGTGCATGAATGTGAAATGGAAGAGTATCATGGTGCACCACTCTCCACGGATGGTAAATCGAAGAACAGCCACGGTTATCCCGTTTTAACGTAAAAATTCACGTGACGAAAAAAAGAAGGCTAAAAAACTTCAAAGACTCGATTGAGGTTCGGATAGCCTTTTTGGGTATGAAACTATCCATTAACGGTTTAAAGCCGTCAAAGCCATAGAACTCACTGAGAGCTTCATTTTGACTGGTTATGGCTCCCGTAACTCTAAACGAGCCAACAGTTATGGCCGTCCGAAGAATCGATATCGGCAGGGTGCAAAATCTGCGGTGCAAGGTGCAACATCCATCCGAAATGCTGAAACAGCACCGTGCGACTTCTAGAAGTGGGTGTAGGGATTTGAAATGGAACAGTACCATGGTGCAGCACTCTCCAGGGATGGTAAATCGAAGACCAGCCACGGTGATCCCGTTTTAACGTAAAAATTCACATGATGAAAAAAAGAAGGCTAAAAATCTTCAGAGCCCCGATTGAGGTTCGGATAGCCTTTTTTGGGTATGAAGCTAGCCATTGACGACTTAAAGCCGTCATAGCCGTAGAACTAATAGCGAGCTTTGTTTTGACTGGTTAAGGTTCCTATAACTCTAAACGAGCCAACAGTTATGGCCGTCCGAAGAATCGATATCCACAGGGTGCAACATCTGCGGTGCAAGGTGCAACATCCATCCAAAATGCCGAAACAGCACCTTGCGACTTTTAGAAATGGGTGCAGGGATTTGAAATGGAACAGTACCATGGTGCACCACTCTCCAGGGATGGTAAATCGAAGACCAACCACGGTGATCCCATTTCAACGTAAAAATTCACGTGACGAAATGAAGAAGGCTAAAAAACTTAAAAGACCCGATTGAGGTACGGATAGCCTTTTTTGGGTATGGAACTATCCATTGACGGCTTAAAGCTGTCAAAGTTGTAGAACTCACAGAAGCTTCATTTTGACTGGTTATGGATCCCGTAACTCTAAACGAGCCAACAGTTATGGCCGTCCGAAGAAACGATATCCATAGGGTGCAACATCTGCGGTACAAGGTGCCATATCCGTCCAAAATGCCGAAACAGTGCCTTGCGACTTTTAGAAATAGGTGCAGGGATTTGAAATGGAACAGTACCATGGTGCACCACTCTCCAGGGATGGTAAATCGAAGTGCAGCCACGGTCATCCCGTTTTAACGTAAAAATTCACGTGACGAAAAAAAGAAGGCTAAAAAACTTCAAAGACCTGATTGAGGTTCGGATATCCTTTTTTGGTAATGAAACTATCCATTGACGGATTAAAGCCATCAAAGCTGTAGAACTCACAGAGAGCTTCGTTTTGATTGGTTATGGCTCCCGTAACTCTAAACGAGCCAACAGTTATGGCCGTCCGAAGAATCGATATCCACAAGGTGCAACATCTGCGGTGCAAGGTGCAACATCCGTCCAAAATCCGAAACAGTGTCGTGCGACTTTTAGAAATCGGTGCATGGATTTGAAATGGAACAATACCATGGTGCACCACTCTCCAGGGAAGGTAAATCGAAGACCAGCCACAGTGATCCCGTTTTAACGTAAAAATTCACTTGACGAAAAAAAGATGGCTAAAAAACTTCAAAGCCCCGATTGAGGTTCGTATAGCCTTTTTTGGGTATCAAACTATCCATTGACGGCTTAAAGCCATCGAAGCCGTAGAACTCATAGTGAGCTTCGTTTTGGCTGGTTATGGCTCCCGTAACTATAAACGAGCCAACAGTTATGTCCGTTCGAAGAATCGATATCCACATGGTGCAACATCTGCGGTGCAAGGTGCAACATCCGTCCAAAATGCCGAAACAGCGCCGTGCGACTTTTCGAAATAGGTGCATGGATTTGGAATGGAACAGTACCATGGTGCACCACTCTCCAGGGATGGCAAATCGAAGACCAGCCACGGTGATCCTGTTTTAACGTAAAAATTCACGTGACGAAAAAAAGAATGCTAAAAACTTCAAAGACCCGATTGAGGTTCGGATAGCCTTTTTTGGTTATGAACTATCCATTGACGGCTTAAAGCCATCAAAGCTGTAGAACTCATAGAGAGCTTTGTTTTGACTTGTTATGGCTCCCGTAACTCTAAATGAGCCAACATTTATGGCCGTCCGAAGAATCGATATCCACAGGGTGCAACATCTGCGGTGCAAGGTGCAACATCCGGCCAAAATCCGAAACAGTGTCGTGCGACTTTTAGAAATGGGTGCATGGATTTGAAATGGAATAGTACCATGGTGCACCACTCTCGAGGGATGGTAATTCGAAGACCAGCCACGGTGATCCCGTTTTAACGTAAAAAATCACTTGACAAAAAAAAGAAGGCTAAAAAAATTCAGAGCCCCGATTGAGGTTCGAATAGCCTTTTTTTGGGTATGAATCTATCCATTGACGGCTTAAATCCATCAGAGCCGTAGAACTCACAGAGAGCTTCGTTTTGACTGGTTATGGCTCCCGTAACTCTAAACGAGCCAACAGTTATGGCTGTCCGAAGAATCGATATCCACAGTGTGCAACATCTGCGTGGCAAGGTGCAACATCCGTCCAAAATGCCGAAACAGTGCCGAACGACTTTTAGAAATGGGTGCTTGGATTTGAAATGGAACAGTACCATGGTGCACCACTCTCCACGGATGGTAATTCGAAGACCAGCCACGGTGATCCTGTTTTAACGTAAAAAATCACTTGACGAAAAAAAGAAGGCTAAATTACTTCAGAGCCCCGATTGAGGTTCGGATAGCCTTTTTTGGGTATGAAACTATCCATTGACGGCTTAAAGCCGTTAAAGCCGTAGAACTCACAGAGAGCTTTGTTTTGACTGGTTATGGCTCCCGTAACTCTAAACGAGCCAACAGTTATGGCCGTACGAAGAATCGATATCCATAGGGTGCAACATCTGCGGTGCAAGGTGCAACATCCGTCCAAAATACAGAAACAGTGCCGTGCGACTTTTAAAAGTGGGTGCATGGATTTGAAATGGAATAGTACCATGGTGCACCACTCTCCAGGGATGGTAACTCGAAGACCTGCCATGGAGATCCGGTTTTAACGTAAAAATTCACTTGATGAAAAAAAGAAGGCTAAAAAACTTCAGAGCCCCGATTGAGGTTCGGATAGCCTTTTTTGGGTATGAAACTATCCATTGATGGCTTAAAGCCATCAGAGCCGTAGAACTCACAAAGAGCTTAGTTTTGACTGGTTATGGCTCCCGTAACTCTAAACGAGCCAATAGTTATGGCCGTCCAAAGAATCGATATCCACATTGTGCAACATCTGCGGTGCAAGGTGCAACATCCGTCCAAAATGCCGAAACAGTGCCGAACGACTTTTAGAAATGGGTGCTTGGATTTGAAATGGAACAGTACCATGGTGCACCACTCTCCAGGGATGGTAAATCGAAGACCAGCCACGGTGATCCTGTTTTAACGTAAAATTTCACTTGACGAAAAAAAGAAGGCTAAAATACTTCATAGCCCAGATCGAGGTTCGGATAGCCTTTTTTGGGTATGAAACTATCCATTGACGGCTTAAAGCCGTTAAAGCCGTAGAACTCACAAAGAGCTTCGTTTTGACTGGTTATGGCTTCCGTAACTCTAAACGAGCCAACAGTTATGGCCGTACGAAGAATCGATATACAGAGGGTGCAACATCTGCGGTGCAAGGTGCAACATCCGTCCAAAATGCCGAAACAGCGCCGTGCGACTTTTAGAAATGGATACAAGGATTTGAAATGGAACAGTACCATGGTGCACCACTCTCCAGGGATGGCAAATCGAAGACCAGCCACAGTGATCCCGTTTTAACGTAAAAATTCACGTGACGAAACAAAGAAGGCTAAAAAACTTCAAAGCCCTGATTGAGAATCGGATAGCCTTTTTAGGGTATGAAACTATCCATTAACGGCTTAAAGCCGTCAAACCCGTAGAACCCACAGAGAGCTTCGTTTTGACTGGTTATGGCTCCCGTAACTCTAAATGAGCCAACATTTATGGCCGTCCGAAGAATCGATATCCACAGGGTGCAACATCTGCGGTGCAAGGTGCAACATCCGTCCAAAATCTGAAACAATGTCGTGCGACTTTTAGAAATGGGTGCATGGATTTGAAATGGAATAGTACCATGGTGCACCACTCTCCAGGGATGGTAAATCGAAGACCAGCCACAGTGATCCCGTTTTAACGTAAAAATTCACTTGACGAAAAAAAGAAGGCTAAAAAAATTCAGACCCCCGATTGAGGTTCTGATAGCCTTTTTTGGGTATGAATCTATCCATTGACGGCTTAAATCCATCAGAGCCGTAGAACTCATAGAGAGCTTCGTTTTGACTGGTTATGGCTCCCGTAACTCTAAACGAGCCAACAGTTATGGCCGTCCGAAGAATCGATATCCACAGTGTGCAACATCTGCGGTGCAAGGTGCAACATCCGTCCAAAATGCCGAAACAGTGCCGAATGACTTTTAGAAATGGGTGCTTGGATTTGAAATGGAACAGTACCATGGTGCACCACTCTCCACGGATGGTAATTCGAAGACCAGCCACGGTGATCCTGTTTTAACGTAAAATTTCACTTGATGAAAAAAAGAAGGCTAAATTACTTCAGAGCCCCGATTGAGGTTCGGATAGCCTTTTTGGGTATGAAACTATCCATTGATGGCTTAAAGCCGTTAAGGCCGTAGAACTCACAAAGAGCTTCGTTTTGACTGGTTATGGCTCCCATAACTCTAAACGAGCCAACAGTTATGGCCGTACGAAGAATCGATATCCACAGGGTGCAACATCTACGGTGCAAGGTGCAACATCCGTCCAAAATACAGAAACAGTGCCGTGCGACTTTTAAAAGTGGGTGCATGGATTTGAAATGGAATAGTACCATGGTGCACCACTCTCAAGGGATGGTAAATCGAAGACCTGCCATGGAGATCCCGTTTTAACGTAAAAATTCACTTGATGAAAAAAAGAAGGCTAAAAAACTTCAGAGCCCCGATTGAGGTTCGGATAGCCTTTTTTGGGTATGAAACTATCCATTGACAGCTTAAAGCCATCAGAGCCGTAGAACTCACAGAGAGCTTAGTTTTGACTGGTTATGGCTCCCGTAACTCTAAACGAGCCAATAGTTATGGCCGTCCGAAGAATCGATATCCACATTGTGCAACATCCATCCAAAATGTCGAAACAGTGCCGAACGAATTTTAGAAATGGGTGCTTGGATTTGAAATGGAATAGTACCATGGTGCACCACTCTCCAGGGATTGTAAATCGAAGACCAGCCACGGTGATCCTGTTTTAAAGTAAAATTTCACTTGACGAAAAAAAGAAGGCTAAAATACTTCAGAGCCCAGATTGAGGTTCGGATAGCCTTTTTTGGGTATGAAACTATCCATTGACGGCTTAAAGCCATTAAAGCCGTAGAACTCACAGAGAGCTTCGTTTTGACTGGTTATGGCTCCCGTAACTCTAAACGAGCCAACAGTTATGGTCGTACGAAGAATCGATATCCAGAGGGTGCAACATCTGCGGTGCAAGGTGCAACATCCGTCCAAAATACAGAAAAAGTGTCGTGCGACTTTTAAAAGTGGGTGCATGGATTTGAAATGGAACAGTACCATGGTGCACCACTCTCCAGGGATGGTAAATCGAAGACCTGCCATGGAGATCCCGTTTTAACGTAAAAATTCACTTGACGAAAAAAAGAAGGCTAAAAAACTTCAGAGCCCCGATTGAGGTTCGTATAGCCTTTTTTGGGTATGAAACTATCCATTGACGGCTTAAAGCCATCAAAGCCGTAGAACTCACAGTGAGCTTCGTTTTGACTGGTTATGGCTCCCGTAACTCTAAACGAGCCAACAGTTATGGCCGTACGAAGAATCGATATCCAGAGGGTGCAACATCCGCGGTGCAAGGTGCAACATCCGTCCAAAATACAGAAACAGTGCCGTGCGACTTTTAAAAGTGGGTGCGTGAATTTGAAATGGAACAGTACCATGGTGCACCACTCTCCAGGGATGGTAAATCGAAGACCTGCCATGGTGATCCCGTTTTAACGTAAAAATTCGCTTGACGAAAAAAAGAAGGCTAAAAAACTTCAAAGCCCCGATTGAGGTTCGTATAGCCTTTTTTAGGTATGAAACTATCAATTTACGGCATAAAGCCATCAAAGCCGTAGAACTCACAGTGAGCTTCGTTTTGATTGGTATGGCTCCCGTAACTCTAAACGAGCTAACAGTTATGGTCGTTCGAAGAATCGATATCCACAGGGTGCAACATCTGTGGTGCAAGGTGCAACATCCATCCAAAATGCCGAAACACCGCCGTGCGAGTTTTAGAAAAGGGTGCAGGGATTTGAAATGGAACAGTACCTTGCTGCACCATTCCCCAGGGATGGCAAATCGAAGACTAGCCACGGTGATCCCGTTTTAACGTAAAAATTCACGTGACGAAAAAAAGAAGGCTAAAAAAATGGGTGCATGAATTTGAAATGGAAGAGTATCATGGTGCACCACTCTCCACGGATGGTAAATCGAAGAACAGCCACGGTTATCCCGTTTTAACGTAAAAATTCACGTGACGAAAAAAAGAAGGCTAAAAAACTTCAAAGACTCGATTGAGGTTCGGATAGCCTTTTTGGGTATGAAACTATCCATTGACGGTTTAAAGCCGTCAAAGTCGTAGAACTCACTGAGAGCTTCATTTTGACTGGTTATGGCTCCCGTAACTCTAAACAAGCCAACAGTTATGGCCGTCCGAAGAATCGATATCGGCAGGGTGCAACATCCATCCGAAATGCTGAAACAGCACCGTGCGACTTCTAGAAGTGGGTGTAGGGATTTGAAATGGAACAGTACCATGGTGCAGCACTCTCCAGGGATGGTAAATCGAAGACCAGCCACGGTGATCCCGTTTTAACGTAAAAATTCACATGATGAAAAAAAGAAGACTAAAAATCTTCAGAGCCCCGATTGAGGTTCGGATAGCCTTTTTTGGGTATGAAGCTAGCCATTGACGACTTAAAGCCATCATAGCCGTAGAACTAATAGCGAGCTTTGTTTTGACTGGTTATGGTTCCTATAACTCTAAACGAGCCAACAGTTATGGCCGTCCGAAGAATCGATATCCACAGGGTGCAACATCTGCGGTGCAAGGTGCAACATCCATCCAAAATGCCGAAACAGCACCTTGCCACTTTTAGAAATGGGTGCAGGGATTTGAAATGGAACAGTACCATGGTGCACCACTCTCCAGGGATGGTAAATCGAAGACCAGCCACGGTGATCCCATTTCAACGTAAAAATTCACGTGACGAAATGAAGAAGGCTAAAAAACTTAAAAGACCCGATTGAGGTACGGATAGCCTTTTTTGGGTATGGAACTATCCATTGACGGCTTAAAGCTGTCAAAGTTGTAGAACTCACAGAAGCTTCATTTTGACTGGTTATGGATCCCGTAACTCTAAACGAGCCAACAGTTATGGCCGTCCGAAGAAACGATATCCATAGGGTGCAACATCTGCGGTACAAGGTGCGATATCCGTCCAAAATGCCGAAACAGCGCCTTGCGACTTTTAGAAATAGGTGCAGGGATTTGAAATGGAACAGTACCATGGTGCACCACTCTCCAGGGATGGTAAATCGAAGTGCAGCCACGGTCATCCCGTTTTAACGTAAAAATTCACGTGACGAAAAAAAGAAGGTTAAAAAACTTCAAAGACCCGATTGAGGTTCGGATATCCTTTTTTGGGAATGAAACTATCCATTGACGGATTAAAGCCATCAAAGCTGTAGAACTCACAGAGAGCTTCGTTTTGATTGATTATGGCTCCCGTAACTCTAAACGAGCCAACAGTTATGGCCGTCCGAAGAATCGATATCCACAAGGTGCAACATCTGCGGTGCAAGGTGCAACATCCGTCCAAAATCCGAAACAGTGTCGTGCGACTTTTAGAAATCGGTGCATGTATTTGAAATGGAACAATACCATGGTGCACCACTCTCCAGGGAAGGTAAATCGAAGACCAGCCACAGTGATCCCGTTTTAACGTAAAAATTCACTTGACGGAAAAAAGATGGCTAAAAAACTTCAAAGCCCCGATTGAGGTTCGTATAGCCTTTTTTGGGTATGAAACTATCCATTGACGGCTTAAAGCCATCGAAGCCGTAGAACTCATAGTGAGCTTCGTTTTGACTGGTTATGGCTCCCGTAACTCTAAACGAGCCACTAGTTATGGTCGTCCGAAGAATCGATATCCACAGGGTGCAACATCTGCGGTGCAAGGTGCAACATCCGTCCAAAATGCCGAAACAGCGCCGTGCGACTTTTAGAAATGGGTGCATTGATTTGAAATGGAATAGTACCATGGTCCACGACTCTCCAAGGATGGCAAATCGAAGACCAGCCACGGTGATCCCGTTTTAACGTAAAAATTCACGTGACGAAAAAAAGAATGCTAAAAACTTCAAAGACCCGATTGAGGTTCGGATAGCCTTTTTTGGTTATGAACTATCCATTGACGGCTTAAAGCCTTCAAAGCCGTAGAACTCACAGAGAGCTTAGTTTTGACTAGTTATGGCTCCCGTAACTATAAACGAGCCAACAGTTATGTCCGTTCGAAGAATCGACATCCACATGGTGCAACATCTGCGGTGCAAGGTGCAACATCCGTCCAAAATGCCGAAATAGCGCCGTGCGACTTTTCGAAATAGGTGCATGGATTTGGAATGGAACAGTACCATGGTGCACCACTCTCCAGGGATGGTAAATCGAAGACCAGCCACGATGATCCTGTTTTAACGTAAAAATTCACGTGACGAAAAAAAGAAGGCTAAAAAACTTCAAAGACCCAATTAAGGTTCGAATAGCTTTTTTTGGGTATGAAACTATCCATTGACGGCTTAAAGCCATCAAAGCTGTAGAACTCATAGAGAGCTTTGTTTTGACTGGTTATGGCTCCCGTAACTCTAAATGAGCCAACATTTATGGCCGTCCGAAGAATCGATATCCACAGGGTGCAACATCTGCGGTGCAAGGTGCAACATCCGGCCAAAATCCGAAACAGTGTCGTGCGACTTTTAGAAATGGGTGCATGGATTTGAAATGGAATAGTACCATGGTGCACCACTCTCGAGGGATGGTAATTCGAAGACCAGCCACGGTGATCCCGTTTTAACGTAAAAAATCACTTGACAAAAAAAAGAAGGCTAAAAAAATTCAGAGCCCCGATTGTGGTTCGGATAGCCTTTTTTTGGGTATGAATCTATCCATTGACGGCTTAAATCCATCAGAGCCGTAGAACTCACAGAGAGCTTCGTTTTGACTGGTTATGGCTCCCGTAACTCTAAACGAGCCAACAGTTATGGCTGTCCGAAGAATCGATATCCACAGTGTGCAACATCTGCGTGGCAAGGTGCAACATCCGTCCAAAATGCCAAAACAGTGCCGAACGACTTTTAGAAATGGGTGCTTGGATTTGAAATGGAACAGTACCATGGTGCACCACTCTCCACGGATGGTAATTCGAAGACCAGCCACGGTGATCCTGTTTTAACGTAAAAAATCACTTGACGAAAAAAAGAAGGCTAAATTACTTCAGAGCCCCGATTGAGGTTCGGATAGCCTTTTTTGGGTATGAAACTATCCATTGACGGCTTAAAGCCGTTAAAGCCGTAGAACTCACAGAGAGCTTTGTTTTGACTGGTTATGGCTCCCGTAACTCTAAACGAGCCAACAGTTATGGCCGTACGAAGAATCGATATCCATAGGGTGCAACATCTGCGGTGCAAGGTGCAACATCCGTCCAAAATACAGAAACAGTGCCGTGCGACTTTTAAAAGTGGGTGCATGGATTTGAAATGGAATAGTACCATGGTGCACCACTCTCCAGGGATGGTAACTCGAAGACCTGCCATGGAGATCCGGTTTTAACGTAAAAATTCACTTGATGAAAAAAAGAAGGCTAAAAAACTTCAGAGCCCCGATTGAGGTTCGGATAGCCTTTTTTGGGTATGAAACTATCCATTGACGGCTTAAAGCCATCAGAGCCGTAGAACTCACAGAGAGCTTAGTTTTGACTGGTTATGGCTCCCGTAACTCTAAACGAGCCAATAGTTATGGCCGTCCAAAGAATCGATATCCACATTGTGCAACATCTACGGTGCAAGGTGCAACATCCGTCCAAAATGCCGAAACAGTGCCGAACGACTTTTAGAAATGGGTGCTTGGATTTGAAATGGAACAGTACCATGGTGCACCACTCTCCAGGGATGGTAAATCGAAGACCAGCCACGGTGATCCTGTTTTAACGTAAAATTTCACTTGACGAAAAACAGAAGGCTAAAATACTTCATAGCCTAGATCGAGGTTCGGATAGCCTTTTTTGGGTATGAAACTATCCATTGACGGCTTAAAGCCGTTAAAGCCGTAGAACTCACAAAGAGCTTTGTTTTGACTGGTTATGGCTCCCGTAACTCTAAACGAGCCAACAGTTATGGCCGTACGAAGAATCGATATCCAGAGGGTGCAACATCTGCGGTGCAAGGTGCAACATCCGTCCAAAATACAGAAACAGTGCCGTGCGACTTTTAAAAGTGGGTGCATGGATTTGAAATGGAACAGTACCATGGTGCACCACTCTCCAGGGATGGTAAATCGAAGACCTGCCATGGAGATCCCGTTTTAACGTAAAAATTCACTTGACGAAAAAAAGAAGGCTAAAAAACTTCAGAGCCCCGATTGAGGTTCGTATAGCCTTTTTTGGGTATGAAACTATCCATTGACGGCTTAAAGCCATCAAAGCCGTAGAACTCACAGTGAGCTTCGTTTTGACTGGTTATGGCTCCCGTAAGTCTAAACGAGCCAACAGTTATGGCCGTACGAAGAATCGATATCCAGAGGGTGCAACATCTGCGGTGCAAGGTGCAAGATCCGTCCAAAATACAGAAACTATGTCGTGCGACTTTTAAAGGTGGGTGCATGGATTTGAAATGGAACAGTACCATGGTGCACCACTCTCCAGGGATGGTAAATCGAAGACCTGCCATGGTGATCCCGTTTTAACGTAAAAATTCACTTGACGAAAAAAAGAAGGCTAAAAAACTTCAGAGCCCCGATTGAGGTTCGTATAGCCTTTTTTGGGTATGAAACTATCCATTTACGGCTTAAAGCCATCAAAGCCGTAGAACTCACAGTGAGCTTCATTTTGATTGGTATGGCTCCCGTAACTCTAAACGAGCCAACAGTTATGGTCGTTCGAAGAATCGATATCCACAGGGTGCAACATCTGTGGTGCAAGGTGCAACATCCGTCCAAAATGCCGAAACAGCGCCGTGCGAGTTTTAGAAAAGGGTGCAGGGATTTGAAATGGAACAATACCTTGCTGCACCATTCCCCAGGGATGGCAAATCGAAGACTAGCCACGGTGATCCTGTTTTAACGTAAAAATTCACGTGACGAAAAAAAGAAAGCTAAAAAAATGGGTGCATGAATTTGAAATGGAAGAGTATCATGGTGCACCACTCTCCACGGATGGTAAATCGAAGACCCGCCACGGGTATCCCGTTTTAACGTAAAAATTCACGTGACGAAATAAAGAAGGCTAAAAAACTTCAAAGACCCGATTGAGGTTCGGATAGCCTTTTTGGGTATGAAACTATCCATTGATGGTTTAAAGCCGTCAAAGCCGTAGAACTCACTGAGAGCTTCATTTTGACTGGTTATGGCTCCCGTAACTCTAAAGGAGCCAACAGTTATGGCCGTCCGAAGAATCGATATCGGCAGGGTGCAACATCTGCGGTGCAAGGTGCAACATCCATCCGAAATGCTGAAACAGCACCGTGCGACTTTTAGAAGTGGGTGCAGGGATTTGAAATGGAACAGTACCATGGTGCATCACTCTCCAGGGATGGTAAATCGAAGACCAGCCACAGTGATCCCGTTTTAACGTAAAAATTCACATGACGAAAAAAAGAAGGCTAAAAATCTTCAGAGCCCCGATTGAGGTTCGGATAGCCTTTTTTGGGTATGAAGCTAGCCATTGACGACTTAAAGCCATCATAGCCGTAGAACTAATAGCGAGCTTTGTTTTGACTGGTTATGGTTCCTATAACTCTAAACGAGCCAACAGTTATGGCCGTCCGAAGAATCGATATCCACAGGGTGCAACATCTGCGGTGCAAGGTGCAACATCCATCCAAAATGCCGAAACAGCACCTTGCGACTTTTAGAAATGGGTGCAGTGATTTGAAATGGAACAGTACCATGGTGCAACACTCTCCAGGGATGGTAAATCGAAGACCAGCCACGGTGATCCCGTATTAACGTAAAAATTCACGTGACGAAATGAAGAAGGCTAAAAAATCTTAAAAGACCCGATTGAGGTACGGATAGCCTTTTTTGGGTATGAAACTATCCATTGACGGCTTAAAGCTGTCAAAGTCGTAGAACTCACAGAAGCTTCGTTTTGACTGGTTATGGCTCCCGTAACTCTAAACGAGCCAACAGTTATGGCCGTCCAAAGAATCGATATCCATAGGGTGCAACATCTGCGGTACAAGGTGCAACATCCGTCCAAAATGCCGAAACAGCGCCTTGCGACATTTAGAAATAGGTGCATGGATTTGAAATGGAACAGTACCATGGTGCACCACTCTCCAGGGATGGTAAATCGAAGAGCAGCCACGGTGATCCCGTTTTAACGTAAAAATTCACGTGACGAAAAAAAGAAGGCTAAAAAACTTCAAAGACCCGATTGAGGTTCTGATAGCCTTTTTTGGGTATGAAACTATCCATTGACGGCTTAAAGCCGTCAAAGCTGTAGAACTCACAGAGAGCTTCGTTTTGACTGGTTATGGCTCCCGTAACTCTAAACAAGCCAACAATTATGGTCGTCCGAAGAATCGATATCCACAGGGTGCAACATCTGCGGTGCAAGGTGCAACATCCGTCCAAAATCCGAAACAGTGTCGTGCGACTTTTAGAAATCGGTGCATGGATTTGAAATGGAACAATACCATGGTGCACCACTCTCCAGGGATGGTAAATCGAAGACCTGCCTGGAGATCCCGTTTTAACGTAAAAATTCACTTGACGAAAAAAAGAAGGCTAAAAAACTTCAGAGCCCCGATTGAGGTTCGTATAGCCTTTTTTGGGTATGAAACTATCCATTGACGGCTTAAAGCCATCAAAGCCGTAGAACTCACAGTGAGCTTCGTTTTGACTGGTTATGGCTCCCGTAACTCTAAACGAGCCAACAGTTATGGCCGTACGAAGAATCGATATCCAGAGGGTGCAACATCCGCGGTGCAAGGTGCAACATCCGTCCAAAATACAGAAACAGCGCCGTGCGACTTTTAGAAATGGGTGTAGGGATTTGAAATGGTACAGTACCATGGTGCACCATTCTTCAGGGATGGCAAATCGAAGACTAGCCACGGTGATCCTGTTTTAACGTAAAAATTCACGTGACGAAAAAAAGAAGGCTAAAAAAATGGGTGCATGAATTTGAAATGGAAGAGTATCATGGTGCACCACTCTCCACGGATGGTAAATCGAAGACCAGCCACGGTAATCCCGTTTTAACGTAAAAATTCACGTGACGAAAAAAAGAAGGCTAAAAAACTTCAAAGACCCGATTGAGGTTCGGATAGCCTTTTTTGGGTACGAAACTATCCATTGACGGCTTAAAGCCGTCAAAGCCGTAGTACTCACTGAGAGCTTCATTTTGACTGGTTATGGCTCCCGTAACTCTAAACGAGCCAACAGTTATGCCCCTCCGAAGAATCGATATCCAAAGGGTGCAACATCTGCGGTGCAAGGTGCAAGGTGCAACATCCGACCAAAATATTGAAACTACGTCGCGTGACTTTTAGAAATGGGTGGATGGATTTGAAAAGGAACAGTACCATGGTGCACCACTCTCCAGGGATGGTAAATCGAAGACCAGCCACGGTGATCCGGTTTTAACATAAAATTTCACGTGACGAAAAAAAGAAGGCAAAAAATTTTAGAGACCCAAATTAGGTTCGGATAGCCTTTTTTGGGTATGAAGCTATCCATTGACGGCTTAAATCCGTCAAAGCCATAGAACACACAAAGAGCTTCGTTTTGACTGGTTATGGCTCCCGTAATTCTAAACGAGCCAACAGTTAGGGCCGTCCGAAGAATCGTTATACACAGGGTGCAACTTCCATCCAAAATGCAGAAACAACGCCGTACAACTTTTAGAAATGGGTGCATGGATTTGAAATGGAACAGTACCATGGTGCACCACTCTCTAGGGATGGTAAATCGAAGACCGGCCACGGTGACCCCGTTTTAACGTAAAAATTCACTTGACGAAAAAAAGATGGCTAAAAAACTTCAGAACCCCGATTGAGGTTCGAATAGCCTTTTTTGGGTATGAAACTATCCATTAACGACATAAAGCCATCAAAGCCGTAGAACCCATAGAGAGCTTCGTTTTGACTGATTATGGCTCCCATAACTCAAAACGAGCCAACAGTTATGGCCGTCCATAGAATCGACATCCACAGGGTGCAACATCTGCGGTGCAAGGTGCAACATTTGTCCAAAATGCCGAAACAGCGACGTGCGACTTTTAGAAATGGGTGCATGGATTTTAAATGGAACAGTACCATGGTGCACCACTTTCCAGGGATGGTAAATCGAAGACCAGCCACGGTGATCCCGTTTTAACGTAAACATTCATGTGACGAAAAAAAGAAGGCTAAAAAACTACAAAGACCCGATTGAGGTTCGGATAGCCTTTTTTGGGTATGAAACTATCCATTGACAGCTTAAAGCGGTCAATGCCGTAGAACTCACTGAGAGCTTCGTTTTGACTGGTTATGACTCCCGTAACTCTAAACGAGCCAACAGTTATGGTCGTCCGAAGAATCGATATCCACATGGTGCAACATCTGCGGTGCAAGGTGCAACATCCGTCCAAAATGCCGAAACAGCGCCGTGCGACTTTTAGAAATGGGTGCATGGATTCGAAATGGAACAGTACCATGGTGCTCCACTATCCAGGGATGGTAAATTGAAGACCAGCCACGGCGATCCCATTTTAACGTAAAAATTCACGTGACGAAAAAAAGAAGGCTAAAAAACTTCAGAGACCCGATTGAGGTTCGGATAGCCTTTTTTGGATATGAAACTATCCATTGACGGCTTAAAGCCGTCAAAGCCATAGAACTCACTGAGAGCTTCATTTTTACTGGTTATGGCTTCCGTAACTCTAAACGAGCCAACATTTATGGCCGTCCGAAGAATCGATATCCACATGGTGCAACATCTGCAGTGCAAGGTGCAACATCCGTCCAAAATACCAAACTGCGTCGTGCGACTTTTAGAAATGGGTGCATGGATTTGAAAAGGAACAGTACCTTGGTGCACCACTCTTCAGGGATGGTAAATCGAAGACCAGCCACAGTGATCATGTTTTAACGTAAAAATTCACGTGACGAAAAAAAGAAGGCTAAAAAACTTCAGAAACCCGAATGAGGTTCGGATAGCCTTTTTTGGGTATGAAACTATCCATTGATGGCTTAAATCCATCAAAGCCGTAGAACACACAAAGAGCTTCGTTTTGACTGGTTATGGCTCCCGTAACTCTAAACGAGCTAACAGTTAGGGCCGTACGAAGAATCGTTATCCACATGGTGCAACTTCCATCCAAAATGCCGAAACAGCGCCGTACGACTTTTAGAAATGGGTGCATGGATTTGAAATGGAACAGTACCATGGTGCACCACTCTCCAGGGATGGTAAATCGAAGACCAGCAACGTGATCCCGTTTTAACGTAAAAATTCACTTGAAGAAAAAAAGAAGGCTAAAAAACTTCAGAGCCCCGATTGAGGTTCGAATAGCCTTTTTTGTGTATGAAACTATCCATTGACGGCTTAAAACGGTCAATGCCGTAAAACTCACTAAGAGCTTCGTTTTGACTGGTTATGGCTCCCGTAAATCTAAACGAGCCAACAGTTATTGTCGTCCGAAGAATCGATATCCACAGGGTGCAACATCTGCGGTGCAAGGTGCAACATCCGTCCAAAATGTCGAAACAGCGCCGTGCGACTTTTAGGAATTGGTGCATGGATTCGAAATGGAACAGTACCATGGTGCAACACTATCCAGGGATGGTAAATCGAAGACTAGCCACAGCGATCCCGTTTTAACGTAAAAATTCACGTGACGAAAAAAAGAAGGCTAAAAAACTTCAAAGACCCGATTGAGGTTCGGATAGCCTTTTTTGGGTATGAAACTATCCATTGACGGCTTAAAGCCGTCAAAGCCGTAGAACTCACTGAGAGCTTCATTTTGACTGGTTATGGCTCCCGTAACTCTAAACGAACCAACATTTATGGCCGTCCGAAAAATCGATATCCACAGGGTGCAACATCTGCGGTGCAAGGTGCAACATCCGTCCAAAATACCAAACTGCGCCGTGCGACTTTTAGAAATGGGTGCATGGATTTGAAAAGGAACAGTACCTTGGTGCACCACTCTCCAGGGATGGTAAATCGAAGACCAGCCACGGTGATCCTGTTTTAACGTAAAAATTCACGAGACGAAAAAAAGAAGGCTAAAAAACTTCAGAGACCCGAATGAGGTTCGGATAGCCTTTTTTGGTTATGAAACTATCCATTGACGGCTTAAATCCGTCAAAGCCGTAGAACACACAAAGAGCTTCGTTTTGACTGGTTATGGCTCCCGTAACTCTAAACGAGCAAACTTTTAGGGCCGTACGAAGAATCGTTATCCACATGGTGCAACTTCCATCCAAAATGCCAAAACAGCGCCGTACGGCTTTTAGAAATGGGTGCATAGATTTGAAATGGAACAGTACCATGGTGCACCACTCTCCAGGGATGGTGAATCAAAGATCAGCCACGGTGATCCCGTTTTAACGTAAAAATTCACTTGACGAAAAAAAGAAGGCTAAAAAACTTCAGAGTCCCGATTGAGGTTCGAATAGCCTTTTTTGGGTATGAAACTATCCATTGACGGCTTAAAGCGGTCAATGCCGTAGAACTCACTGATAGCTTCGTTTTGACTGGTTATGGCTCCTGTAACTCTAAACGAGCCAACAGTTAAGTTCGTCCGAAGAATCAATATCCACAGGGTGCAACATCTGCGGTGCAAGGTGCAACATCCGTCCAAAATGCCGAAACAGCGCCGTGCAACTTTTATAAATGGGTGCATGGATTTGAAATGGAACAGTACCATGGTGCACCACTATCCAGGGATGGTAAATCGAAGACCGGCCACGGTGATCCCGTTTTAACGTAAAAATCCACGTGATGAAAAAAAGAAGGCTAAAAAACTTCAAAGACCCGATTGAGGTTCGGATAGCCTTTTTTGGGTATGAAACTATCCATTGACGGCTTAAATCTATCAAAGCCGTAGAACTCACTGAGAGCTTCATTTTGACTGGTTATGGCTCCCGTAACTCTAAACGAGCCAACAGTTATGGCCGTTCGAAGAATCGATATCCGCAGGGTGCAACATCTACGGTGCAAGGCGCAACATACGTCCAAAATACCGGAACTGCACCGTACGACTTTTAGAAATGGGTGCGTGGATTTGAAATGAAACAGTACCATGGTGCACCACTCTCCAGGGATGGTAAATTGAAGACCAGCCACGGTGATTCGGTTTTAACGTAAAAATTCACGTGACGAAAAAAAGAAGGCTAAAAAACTTCAGAGACCCAAATGAGGTTCGGATAGCCTTTTTTGGGTATGAAACTATCCATTGACGGCTTAAAGCCGTCAAAGCCGTAGAACACACAAAGAGATTCGTTTTGATTGGTTATGGCTCCCGTAACTCTAAACGAACCAACAGTTAGGGCCGTCCGAAGAATCGTTGTCCACATGGTGCAACATCTACGGTGCAAGGTGCAACATCCGTCCAAAATGCCGAAACAATGCGAAACGACTTTTAGAAATGGGTGCATGGATTTGAAATGGAACAGTACCATGGTCCACCACTCTCCAGGGATGGTAAATCGAAGACCAGCCACGGTGATCCCATTTTAATGTAAAAATTCACTTGACGAAAAAAAGAAGGCTAAAAAACTTCAAAGCCCCGATTGAGGTTCGGATAGCCTTTTTTGGGTATGAAACTATCCATTGACGGCTTAAAGTGGTCAAAGCCATAGAACTCACTAAGAGCTTCGTTTTGACTGGTTATGGCTCCCCTAGCTCTAAACTAGCCAACAGTTATGGTCGTCCGAAGAATCGATATCCACAGGGTGCAACATCTGCGGTGCAAGGTGCAACATCCGTCCAAAATGCCGAAACATCACCGTGCGACTTTTAGAAATGGGTGCATGTATTCGAAATGGGACATTACCATGGTGCACCACTCACTAGGGATGGTAAATCGAAGACCAGCCACGGTGACCCCGTTTTAACGTAAAAATTCACTTGACGAAAAAAAGAAGGCTAAAATATTCAGAGCCCCGATTGAGGTTCGGATAGCCATTTTTGGGTATGAAACTATCCATTGACGGATTAAAGCCGTCAAAGCCATAGAACCCACAGAGAGCTTCGTTTTGACTAGTTATGGCTCCCGTAACTCTTAACATGCCAACAGTTATGGACGTACGAAGAATCGATATCCACATGGTGCAACATCTGCGGTGCAAGGTACAACACCTGTCCAAAATGCCGAAACAATGCGGTACGACTTTTAGAAATGGGTGCATGGATTTGAAATGGAATAGTACCATGGTGCACCACTCTCCAGGGATGGTAAATCGAAGACCTGCCACGGTGATCCCATTTTAATGTAAAAATTCACTTGACGAAAAAAATAAGGTTAAAAAACTTCAGAGCCCCGATTGAGGTTCGGATAGACTTTTTTGGGTATGAAACTATCCATTGATGGCTTAAAGCGGTCAAAGCCATAGAACTCACTGAGAGCTTTGTTTTGACTGGTTATGGCTCCCGTAACTCTAAACGAGCCTATAGTTATGGTCGTCCGAAGAATCGATATCTATAGGGTGCAACATCTGTGGTGCAAGGTGCAACATCCGTCCAAAATGCCGAAAAAGCGCCGTGCGACTTTTAGAAATGGGTGCATGGATTTGAAATGGAACAGTACCATGGTGCACCACTATCCAGCCATGGTAAATCGAAGACCGGCCACGGTGATCCCATTTTAACGTAAAAATTCACGTGACGAAAAAAAGAAGGATAAAAAACTTCAGAGACCCGAATGAGGTTCGGATAGCCTTTTTTGGGTATGAAACTATACATTGACAGCTTAAAGAGGTCAATGCTGTAGAACTCACTAAGAGCTTCATTTTGACTGGTTATGGCTCCCGTAACTCTAAACGTGCCAACAGTTATGGTCGTCCGAAGAATCGATATCCATAGGGTGCAACATCTGCGGTGCAAGGTGCAACATCCATCCAAAATGCCAAAACGGTGCCGTGCGACTTTTAGAAATGGGTGCATGGATTTGAAATGGAACAGTACCATGGTGCACCACTATCCAGGCATGGTAAATCGAAGGCCGACCATGGTGATCCCGTTTTAACGTAAAAATTCACGTGACGAAACAAAGAAGGATAAAAAACTTCAGAGACCCGAATGAGGTTGGGATAGCCTTTTTGGGTATGAAACTATCCATTGATGGCTTAAAGCCGTCGAACACATAGAGAGCTTCGTATTGACTGGTTATGGCTCCCGTAACTCTAAACGAGCCAACGGTTATGGCCTCCGAAGAATCGTTATCCACAGGCTGCAACATCCGTCCAAAATGCCGAAACAGCGCCGTGCGACTTTTAGAAATGGGTGCATGGATTTTAAATGGAACAGTACCATGGTGCACCACTCTCCAGTGATGGTAAATTGAATACCAGCCATGGTGATCCCGTTTTAACGTAAAAATTCACGTGACGAAAAAAAGAAGGCTAAAAAACTTCAGAGCCCCGATTGAGGTTTGGATAGCCTTTTTTGGGTATGAAACTATCCATTGACGGCTTAAAGTTGTCAAAGCCGTAGAACTCACTGAGAGCTTCGTTTTGACTGGTTATGGCTCCCATAACTTTTAACGAGCCAACAGTTATGGTCGTCCGAAGAATCGATATCCACAGGGTGCAACATCTGCGGTGCAAGGTGCAACATCCGTCCAAAATGCCGAAACAGCGCCGTGCGACTTTTAGAAATGGGTGCATGGATTCGAAATGGAACAGTAACATGGTGCAACACTATCCAGGGATGGTAAATCGAAGACCAGCCACGGTGACCCCATTTTAACGTAAAAATTCACGTGACGAAAAAAAGAAGGCTAAAAAACTTCAGAGACCCGATTGAGGTTCGGATAGCCTTCTTAGGGGATGAAACTGTCCATTGACGGATTAAAGCCGTCAAAGCCTTAGAACTCACTGAGAGCTTCATTTTGACTGTTTACTGCTCCCGTAACTCTAAACGAGCCAACATTTATGGTCGTCCGAAGAATCGATATCCACAGGGTGCAACATCTACGGTGCAAGGTGAAACATCCGTCCAAAATACCAAACTGCGCCGTGCGACTTTTAGAAATGGGTGCATGGATTTGAAAAAGAACAGTACCTTGGTTCACCACTCTCTGGGGATGGTAAATCGAAGACCAGCCACGGTGATCCTGTTTTAACGTAAAAATTCAAGTGACGAAAAAAAGAAGGCTAAAAAACTACAGAGACCCGAATGAGGTTCGGATAGCCTTTTTTGGGTATGAAACTATCCATTGACGGCTTAAATCCGTCAAAGCCGTATAACACACAAAGAGCTTCGTTTTGACTGGTTATGTCTACCATAACTCTAAACGAGCTAACAGTTAGGGCCGTACGAAGAATCGTTATCCACATGGTGCAACTTCCATCCAAAATGCCGAAACAGCGCCGTACGGATTTCAGAAATGGGTGCATGGATTTGAAATGGAACAGTACCATGGTGCACCACTCTCCAGGGATGGTAATTCGAAGACCAGCTACAGTGATACCGTTTTAACGTAAAAATTCACTTGACGAAAAAAAGAAGGCTAAAAAACATTAGAGCCCCGATTGAGGTTCAAATAGTCTTTTTTGTGTATGAAACTATCCATTGACGGCTTAAAGCGGTCAATGCCGTAGAACTCACTAAGAGCTTCATTTTGACTGGTTATGGCTCCCGTAAATCTAAACGAGCCAACAGTTATGGTCGTTCGAAGAATCAATATCCACAAGGTGCAACATCTGCGGTGCAAGGTGCAACATTCGTCCAAAATGCCGAAACAGCGCCGTGCGACTTTTAGAAATGGGTGCATGGATTCGAAATGGAACAGTACCATGGTGCAACACTATCCAGGGATGGTAAATCGAAGACCAGCCACGGCGATCCCGTTTTAACGTAAAAATTCACGTGACGAAAAAAAGAAGGCTAAAAAATTTCAGAGACCCGATTGAGGTTCGGATAGCCTTTTTTGGGTATGAAACTATCCATTGACGGCTTAAAGCCGTCAAAGCCGTAGAACTCACTGAGAGCTTCATTTTGACTGGTTATGGCTCCCGTAACTCTAAACGAGCCAACATTTATGGTCGTCCGAAGAATCGATACCCACAGGGTGCAACATCTACGGTGCAAGGTGCAACATCCGTCCAAAATACCAAACTGCGCCGTGCGACTTTTAGAAATGGGTGCATGGATTTGAAAAGGAACAGTACCTTGGTGCACCACTCTCCAGGGATGGTAAATCGAAGACTAGCCACGGTGATCCTGTTTTAACGTAAAAATTCACGTGACGAAAAAAAGAAGGCTAAAAAACTTCAAAGACCCGAATGAGGTTCGGATAGCCTTTTTTGGGTATGAAACTATCCATTGACGGCTTAAATCCGTCAAAGCCATAGAACACACAAAAAGCTTCATTTTGACTGGTTATGGCTCCCGTAACTCTAAACGAGCTAACAGTTAGGGCCGTACGAAGAATCGTTATCCACATGGTGCAACATCCGTCCAAAATGCCGAAACAGCGCCGTACGACTTTTAGAAATGGGTGCATGTATTCGAAATGGAACATTACCATGGTGCACCACTCACTAGGGATGGTAAATCGAAGACCAGCCACGGTGACCCCGTTTTAACGTAAAAATTCACTTGACGAAAAAAAGAAGGCTAAAAAATTCAGAGCCCCGATTGAGGTTCGGATAGCCATTTTTGGGTATGAAACTATCCATTGACGGCTTAAAGCCGTCAAAGCCATAGAACCCACAGAGAGCTTCGTTTTGACCGGTTATGGCTCACGTAACTCTTAACGTGCCAACAGTTATGGACGTACGAAGAATCGATATCCACATGGTGCAAAATCTGCGGTGCAAGGTGCAACATCCGTCCAAAATGCCGAAACAATGTGGTACAACTTTTAGATATGGGTGCATGGATTTGAAATGGAACAGTACCATGGTGCACCACTCTCCAGGGATGGTAAATCGAAGACCTGCCATGGTGATCCCATTTTAATGTAAAATTTCACTTGATGAAAAAAAGAAGGTTAAAAAACTTCAGAGACCCGATTGAGGTTCGGATAGACTTTTTTGGGTATGAAACTATCCATTGATGGCTTAAAGCGGTCAAAGCCATAGAACTCACTAAGAGCTTCGTTTTGACTGGTTATGGCTCCCGTAACTCTAAACGAGCCTACAGTTATGGTCGTCCGAAGAATCGATATCCACAGGGTGCAACATCTGCGGTGCAAGGTGCAACATCCGTCCAAAATGCCGAAACAGCGCCGTGCGACTTTTAGAAATGGGTGCATGGATTTGAAATGGAACAGTACCATGGTGCACCACTATCCAGGCATGGTAAATCGAAGACCGGCCACGGTGATCCCGTTTTAACGTTAAAATTCACGTGACGAAAAAAAGAAGGATAAAAAACTTCAGAGACCCGAATGAGGTTCGGATAGCCTTTTTTGGGTATGAAACTATCCATTGACAGCTTAAAGAGGTCAATTCCGTAGAACTCACTAAGAGCTTCATTTTGACTGGTTGTGGCTCCCGTAACTCTAAACGAGCCAACAGTTATGGTCGTCTGAAGAATCGATATCCATAGGGTGCAACATCTGCGGTGCAAGGTGCAACATCCGTCCAAAATGCCAAAATAGCGCCCTGCGACTTTTAGAAATGGGTGCATGGATTTGAAATGGAACAGTACCATGGTGCACCACTATCTAGGCATGGTAAATCGAAGACCGACCATGGTGATCCCGTTTTAACGTAAAAATTCACATGACGAAACAAAGAAGGATAAAAAACTTCAGAGACCCGAATGAGGTTGGGATAGCCTTTTTGGGTATGAAACTATCCATTGACGGCTTAAAGCCGTCAAAGCCGTCGAACACATAGAGAGCTTCGTATTGACCGGTTATGGCTCCCGTAACTCTAAACGAGCCAACGGTTAAACAGCACCATGGTGCACCACTCTCCAAGGATGGTAAATCGAAGACCAACCACGGTGATCCCGTTTTAACGTAAAAATTCAGTTGACGAAAAAAAGAAGGCTAAAAACTCCAGAGCCCCGATTGAGGTTCGATTATCCTTTTTTGGGTATGAAACTATCCATTGACGGCTTAAAGCGGTCAATGCCATAGAACTCACTGAGAGCTTCGTTTTGACTGGTTGTGGCTCCCGTAACTCTGAACGAGCTAACAGTTAAGGTCATCCGAAGAATCGATATCCACAGGGTGCAACATCTGCGGTGCAAGGTGCAACATCCGTCCAAAATGCCGAAACAGTGACGTGCGACTTTTAGAAATGGGTGCATGGATTTGAAATGGAATAGTACCATGGTGCACCACTATCCAGGGATGGTAAATCGAAGACCGGCCATGGTGATCCCGTTTTAACGTAAAAATTCACGTGATGAAAAAAAGAAGGCTGAAAAACTTCAAAGACCCGATTGAGGTTCGGATAGCCTTTTTTGGGTATGAAACTATCCATTGACGGCTTAACTCTGTCAAAGCCGTAAAACTCACTGAGAACTTCATTTTGACTGGTTATGGCTCCCGTAACTCTAAACGAGCCAACAGTTATGGCCGTCCGAAGAATCGATATCCATAGGGTGCAACATCTGCGATGCAAGGTGCAACATCCGTCCAAAATACCGAAACTGCGACGTACGACTTTTATAAATGGGTCCGTAGATTTGAAATGGAACAGTACCATGGTGCACCACTCTCCAGGGATGGTAAATCGAAGACCAGCTACGGTGATCCGGTTTTAACGTAAAAATTCACCTGACGAAATAAAGAAGGCTAAAAAACTTTAGAGACCCGAATGAGGTTCGGATAGCCTTTTTTGGGTATGAAACTATCCATTGACGGCTAAATGCCGTCAAAGCCGTAGAACACACAGAGAGCTTCGTTTTGACTAGTTATAGCTCCCTCAACTCTAAACGAGCCAACAGTTATAGTCGTCCGAAGAATCGATATCCACATGGTGCAACATCTGCGGTGCAAGGTGCAACATCCATCCAAAATGCCGAAACAGCACCGTGCGACTTTTAGAAATGGGTGCATGGATTCGAAATGGAACATTACCATAGTGCACCACTCACTAAGGATGGTAAATCGAAGACCAGCCACGGTGACGCCGTTTTAACGTAAAAATTCACTTGACGAAAAAAAGAAGGCTAAAAATTCAGAGCCCCGATTGAGGTTCGGATAGCCATTTTGGGGTATGAAACTATCCATTGACGGCTTAAAGCCGTCAAAGCCGTAGAACCCACAGAGAGCTTCGTTTTGACTGGTTATGGCTCCCGTAACTCTTAATGTGCCAACAATTATGGACGTACGAAGAATCGTTATCCACATGGTGCAACATCTGCGGTGCAAGGTGCGACATCCGTCCAAAATGCTGAAATAGTGCGGTACGACTTTTAGAAATGGGTGCATGGATTTGAAATGGAACAGTACCATGGTGCACCACTCTCCAGGGATGGTAAATCGAAGACCTGCCACGGTGATCCCATTTTAATGTAAAAATTAACTTGACGAAAATAAGAAGGCTAAAAAACTTCAGAGCCCCGATTGAGGTTCGGATAGACTTTTTAGGGTATGAAACTATCCATTGACTGCTTAAAGTGGTCAAATCCATAGAATTCACTGAGAGCTTCATTTTGACTGGTTATGGCTCCCGTAACTCTAAACGAGCCAACAGTTATGGTCGTCCGAAGAATCGATATCCATAGGGTGCAACATCTGCGGTGCAAGGTGCAACATCCGTCAAAAATGCCGAAACAGCGCCGTGCGACTTTTAGAAATGGGTGCATGGATTTGAAATGGTACAGTACCATGGTGCACCACTATCCAGGGATGGTAAATTGAAGACCAGCCACGGTGATCCCGTTTTAACGTAAAAATTCACGTGACGAAAAAAAGAAGGCTAAAAAACTTCAAAGACCCGATTGAGGTTCAGATAGCCTTTTTTGGGTATGAAACTATCCATTGACGGCTTAAAGCTGTCAAAGCAGTAGAACTCACTAAGAACTTCGTTTTGACTGGCTATGCCTCCCGTAACACTAAACGAGCCAACAGTTATGGCCGTCCGAAGAATCGATATCAACATGGTGCAACATCCGTGCAAAATGCCGAAACAGTGCGGTACGACTTTTAGAAATGGATGCGTGGATTTGAAATGGAACAGTACCATGGTGAACCACTCTCCAGGGATGGTAAATCGAAGACCAGCCACGGTGATCCGGTTTTAACGTAAAAATTCACGTGACGAAAAAAAGAAGGCTAAAAAACTTCAGAGACCCGATTGAGGTTCGGATAGCATTTTTTGGGTATGAAACTTTCCATTAACGGCATATAGCCGTCAGAGCCATAGAACCCACAGAGAGCTTCGTTTTGACTGGTTATGGCTCCCGTAACTCAAAACGAACCAACAGTTATGGTCGTCCGAAGAATCGATATCCATAGGGTGCAACATCTGCGGTGCAAGGTGCAACATCCGTCCAAAATGCCGAAACAGCGCCGTACGACTTTTAGAAATGGGTGCATGGATTTGAAATGGAACATTACCATGGTGCACCACTATCCAGGGATGGTAAATCGAAGACCAGCCACCGCGATCCCGTTTTAACGTAAATATTCACGTGATGAAAAAAGAAGGCTAAAAAACTTCAGAGACCCAATTGAGGTTCGGATAGCCTTTTTTGGGTATGAAACTATCCATTGATAACTTAATGCTGTCAAAGCCGTAGAACTCACTGAGAGCTTCGTTTTGTCTGGTTATGGCTCCCGTAACTCTAAACGAGCCAACAGTTATGGTCGTCCGAAGAATCGATATCCACAAGGTGCAACATCTGTGGTGCAAGGTGCAACATCCATCCAAAATGCCGAAACAGCGCCGTGCGACTTTTAGAAATGGGTGCATGGATTTGAAATAGAACAGTACCATGGTGCACCACTCTTCAGGGATGGTAAATCGAAGACCAGCCACGGTGATCCGGTTTTAACGTAAAAATTCACGTGACGAAAAAAAGAAGGCTAAAAAACTTCAGAGAACCGATGGAGGTTCGGATAGCCTTTTTTGGGTATGAAACTTTCCATTGATGGCTTAAAGCCATCAAAGCTATAGATCTCATTTTGGCTGGTTATCGCTCACGTAACTCTAAACGAGCCAACAGTTATGGCTGTCCGAAGAATCGATATCCACAGGGTGAAACATCTGCGGTGCAAGGTGCAACATCCGTCCAAAATGCCGAAACAGTGCGGTATGACTTTTAGAAATGGGTGCATTGATTTGAAATGGAACAGTACCATGGTGCACCACTCTCCAGGGATGGTAAATCGAAGACCAGCCACGCTGATCCGGTTTGAACGTAAAAATTCACGTGACGAAAAAAAGAAGGCTAAAAAACTTCAGAGACCCGATTGAGGTTCAGATAGCCTTTTTTGGGTATGAAACTTTCCATTAACAGCATAATGCCGTCAAAGCCATAGAACCCACAGAGAGCTTCGTTTTGACTGGTTATGGCTCCCGTAACTCTAAACGAACCAATAGTTATGGTCGTCCGAAGAATCGATATCCACAGGGTGAAACATCTGCGGTGCAAGGTGCAACATCCGTCCAAAATGCCGAAACTGTGTCGTGCGACTTCTAGAAACGGGTGCATGGATTTGAAATGGAACAGTACCATGGTGCACCACTCTCCAGGGATGGTAAATCGAAGACCAGCCACGGTGATCCGGTTTTAACGTAAAAATTCACGTGACGGAAAAAAGAAGGCTAAAAAACTTCAGACACCCGAATGAGGTTCGGATAGCCTTTTTTGGGTATGAAACTTTCCATTAACAGCATAATGCCGTCAAAGCCATAGAACCCACAGAGAGCTTCGTTTTGACTGGTTATGGCTCCCGTAACTCTAAACGAACCAATAGTTATGGTCGTCCGAAGAATCGATATCCACAGGGTGAAACATCTGCGGTGCAAGGTGCAACATCCGTCCAAAATGCCGAAACTGTGTCGTGCGACTTCTAGAAACGGGTGCATGGATTTGAAATGGAACAGTACCATGGTGCACCACTCTCCAGGGATGGTAAATCGAAGACCAGCCACGGTGATCCGGTTTTAACGTAAAAATTCACGTGACGGAAAAAAGAAGGCTAAAAAACTTCAGACACCCGAATGAGGTTCGGATAGCCTTTTTTGGGTATGAAACTATCTATTGACGGCTTAAAGCCGTAGAACTCACAGAGAGCTTCATTTTGACTGGCTATGGCTCTCGTAACGCTAAACGAGCCAACAGTTATGGCCGTCCGAAGAATCGTTAAACACAGGGTGCAACATCCGTCTAAAATGCCGAAATAGCGCCGTGCGACTTTTAGAAATGGGTGCATGGATTTGAAATGGAACAGTACCATGGTGCACCACTCTCCAGGGATGGTAAATCGAAGACCAGTCACGGTGATCCCGTTTTAACGTAAAAATTTACTTGACGAAAAAAAGAATGCTAAAAAACTTCAGAGACCCGATTGAGGTTCGGATAGCCTTTTTGGGTATGAAACTTTCCATTAACAGCATAATGCCGTCAAAGCCATAGAACCCACAAAGAGCTTCGTTTTGACTGGTTATGGCTCCCGTAACTCTAAACGAACCAACAGTTATGGTCGTCCGAAGAATCGATATCCACAGGGTGAAACATCTGCGGTGCAAGGTGCAACATCCGTCCAAAATGCCGAAACTGCACCGTGCGACTTCTAGAAACGGGTGCATGGATTTGAAATGGAACAGTACCATGGTGCACCACTCTCCAGGGATGGTAAATCGAAGACCAGCCATGGTGATCCGGTTTTAACGTAAAAATTCACGTGACGAAAAAAAGAAGGCTAAAAAACTTCAGAAACCCGAATGAGGTTCGGATAGCCTTTTTTGGGTATGAAACTATCCATTGACGACTTAAAGCCGTAGAACTCACAGAGAGCTTCGTTTTGACTGGTTATGGCTCCCGTAACTCTAAACGAGCCAACAGTTATTGCCGTCCGAAGAATCGTTATACACAGGGTGCAACATCCGTCTAAAATGCCGAAATAGCGCCGTGCGACTTTTAGAAATGGGTGCATGGATTTGAAATGGAACAGTACCATGGTGCACCACTCTCCAGGGATGGTAAATCGAAAACCAGCCACGGTGATCCCGTTTAAACGTAAAAATTTACTTCACGAAAAAAAGAATGCTAAAAAACTTCAGAGACCCAATTGAGGTTCAGATAGCCTTTTTTGGGTATGAAACTATCCATTGACGGCTTAAAGCCTACAAAGTCGTAGAACCCACAAAGAGCTTCGTTTTGACTGGTTATGGCTCCTGTAACTCTAAACGAGCCAACAGTTATGGCCGTCCGAAGAATCGATATTCACAGGGTGCAACATCTGCGGTGCAAGGTGCAACATCCGTCCTAAATGCCGAAACAGCGCCGTGCGACTTTGAGAAATGGGTGCATGGATTCGAAATGGAACAGTACCATGGAGCTCCACTCTCTCGGGATGGTAAATCGAAGACCAACCACGGTGATCCCGTGTTAACGTAAAAATTCACGTGACGAAAAAAATTAGGCTAAAAAACTTCAAAGACCCGAATGAGGTTCGGATAGCCTTTTTTGGGTATGAAACTATCCATTGACGGCTTAGAGCCGTCAAAGCCATTAAACGCACAAAGTGCTTCGTTTTGACTGGTTATGGCTCCCGTAACTCTAAACGAGCCAACAGTTATGGCCGTCCGAAAAATCGATATCCATAGGGTGCAACATCTGCGGTGCAAGGTGCAACATCCGTCCGAAATGCCGAAATAGCGCCGTGCGGCTTTTAGAAATGAGTGCAGGGATTTGAAATGGAACAGTACCATGGTGCTCCACTCTCTAAGGATGGTATATCGAAGACCAGCCACGGTGATCCCGTTTTAATGTAAAATTCACGTGACAAAAAAAAGAAGGCTAAAAAACTTCAGAGACCCGATTGAGGTTCGGATAACCTTTTTTGGGTATGAAACTATCCATTGACGGATTAAAGCCGTCAAAGCCGTAGAACTCACTGAGAGCTTCGTTTTGACTGGTAATGAATCCCGTAACTCTAAATGAGCCAACAGTTATGGTCGTCCGTAGAATCGATATCCATAGGGTGCAACATCTGCGGTGCAAGGTGCAACATCCGTCCAAAATGCCGAAACAGTGCCGTGCGACTTTTAGAAATGGGTGCATGAATTCGAAATGGAACAGTACCATGGTGCACCACTCTCCAGGGATGGTAAATCGAAGACCAGCCACGGTGATCCCGTTTTAACGTAAAAATTCACGTGACGAAAAAAAGAAGGCTAAAAAACATCAAAGACCCGATTGAGGTTCAGATAGCCTTTTTTGGGTATGAAACTATCCATTGACGGCTTAAAGCTGTCAAAGCCGTAGAACTCACTAAGAGCTTCGTTTTGACTGGTTATGGATCCCGTAACTCTAAACGAGCCAACAGTTATGGCTGTCCGAAGAATCGATATCTACATGGTGCAACATCTGCGGTGCAAGGTGCAACATCTGTCCAAAATGCCGAAACAGTGCGGTACGACTTTTAGAAATGGGTGCATTGATTTGAAATGGAACAGTACCATGGTGCACCACTCTCCAGGGATGGTAAATTGAAGGCCAGCCACGTTGATCCGGTTTTAACGTAAAAATTCACGTGACGAAAAAAAGAAGGCTAAAAAAATTCAGAGACCCGATTGAGGTTCGGATAGCCTTTTTTGGGTATGAAACTTTCCATTAACAGCATAATGCCGTCAAAGCCATAGAACCCACAAAGAGCTTCGTTTTTACTGGTTATGGCTCCCGTAACTCTAAACGAACCAACAGTTATGGTCGTCCGAAGAATCGATATCCACAGGGTGAAACATCTGCGGTGCAAGGTGCAACATCCGTCCAAAATGCCGAAACTGCGCCGTGCGACTTCTAGAAATGGGTGCATGGATTTGAAATGGAACAATACCATGGTGCACCACTCTCTAGGGATGGTAAATCGAAGACCAGGCACAGTGATCCGGTTTTAACGTAAAAATTCACGTGACGAAAAAAAGAAGGCTAAAAAACTTCAGAAACCCGAATGAGGTTCGGATAGCCTTTTTTGGGTATGAAACTATCCATTGACGGCTTAAAGCCGTAGAACACACAGAGAGCTTTTTTTTGACTGGTTATGGCTCCCGTAACTCTAAACAAGCCAACAATTATGGTCGTCCGAAGAATCGTTATACACAGGGTGCAACATCCGTCTAAAATGCCGAAATAGCGCCGTGCGACTTTTAGAAATGGGTGCATGGATTTGAAATGGAACAGTACCATGGTGCACCACTCTCCAGGGATGGTAAATCGAAGACCAGTCACGGTGATCCCGTTTTAACGTAAAAATTTACTTGACGAAAAAAAGAATGCTAAAAAGCTTTAGAGCCCCGATTGAGGTTCGGATAGCCTTTTTTGGTTATGAAACTATCCATTGACGGCTTAAAGCCTTCAAAGCCGTAGAACCCACAAAGAACTTCGTTTTGACTGGTTATGGCTCCCATAACTCTAAACGAGCCAACAGTTATGGCCGTCCGAAGAATAGATATCCACAGGGTGCAACATCTGCGGTGCAAGGTGCAACATCCGTCCTAAATGCCGAAACAGCGCCGTGCGACTTTGAGAAATGGGTGCATGGATTCGAAATGGAACAGTACCATGGAGCTCCACTCTCCAGGGATGGTAAATTTAAGACCAGCCATGGTGATCCCGTGTTAACGAAAAAATTAACGTGACGAAAAAAATTAGGCTAAAAAACTTCAGAGACCCGAATGAGGTTCGGATAGCCTTTTTTGGGTATGAAACTATCCATTGACGGCTTAAAGCCGTCAAAGCCATAGAACGCACAGAGTGCTTCATTTTGACTGGTTATGGCTCCCGTAACTCTAAACGAGCCAACAGTTATGGCTGTCCGAAAAATCGATATCCATATGGTGCAACATCTGCGGTGCAAGGTGCAACATCCGTCCGAAATGCCGAAACAGCGTCGTGCGGCTTTTAGAAATGGGTGCAGGGATTTGAAATGGAACAGTACCATGGTGCTCCACTCTCCAGGGATGATAAATCGAAGACCAGCCACGGTGATCCCGTTTTAACGTAAAATTCACGTGACGAAAAAAAGAAGGCTAAAAAACTTCAAAGACCCGATTGAGGTTCGGATAGCCTTTTTTGGGTATGAAACTATCCATTGATTGCTTAAAGCTGTCAAAGCCATAGTACTCACTAAGAGCTTCGTTTTGACTGGTTATGGCTCCCGTAAATCTAAACGAGCCAACAGTTATGGTCGTCCAAAGAATCGATATCCATAAGGTGCAACATCTGCGGTGCAAGGTGCAACATCCGTCAAAAATGCTGAAACAGCGCCGAGCGACTTTTAGAAATGGGTGCATGGATTCGAAATGGAACAGTACCATGGTGCACCACAATCCAGGGACGGTAAATCGAAGACCAGCCACGGTGATCCCGTTTTAACGTAAAAATTCACGTGACGAAAAAAAGAAGGCTAAAAAACTTCAGAGACCCGATTGAGGTTCAGATAGCCTTTTTTGGGTATGAAACTATCCATTGACGGCTTAAATTTATCAAAGCCGTAGAACACATAGAGAGCTTCGTTTTTTCTGGTTATGGCTTCCGTAACTCTAAATGAGCCAACAGATAGGGTCGTTCGAAGAACCGTTATCCACAGGGTGCAACTTCCGTCCAAAATGCCGAAACAGTGCCGTACGACTTTTAGAAATGGGTGCATGGATTTGAAATGGAACAGTACCATGGTGCACCACTCTCCAGTGATGGTAAATCGAAGACCAGCCACGGTGATCCCGTTTTAACGTAAAAATTCACTTGACGAAAAAAAGAAGGCAAAAAAACTTTAGAGCCCCGATTGAGGTTCGAATAGCCTTTTTTGTGTATGAAACTATCCATTAACGGCATAAAGCCATCAAAGCCATAGAACCCACAGAGAGCTTCGTTTTGACTGGTTATGGCTCCCGTAACTCTAAACGAACCAACAGTTATGGTCGTCCGAAGAATCGATATCCACAGGGTGCAACATCTGCGGTGCAAGGTGCAACATCCGTCCAAAATGCCGAAACAGCGCCGTGCGACTTTTAGAAATGGGTGCATGGATTTGAAATGGAACAGTACCATGGTGCACCACTATCCAGGGATGGTAAATCGAAGACCAGCCACGGCGATCCCGTTTTAACGTAAATATTCACGTGACGAAAAAAGAAGGCTAAAAAACTTCAGCGACCCGATTGAGGTTCTGATAACCTTTTTTGGGTATGAAACTATCCATTGACGGGTTAATGCTGTCAAACCCGTAGAACTCACTGAGAGCTTCGTTTTGTCTGGTTATGGCTCCCGTAACTTTAAACGAGCCAACAGTTATGGTCGTCCGAAGAATCGATATCCATAGGGAGCAACATCTGCGGTTCAAGTTGCAACATCCGTCCAAAATGTCGAAACAGCGCCGTGCGTCTTTTAGAAATGGGTGCATGGATTTGAAATGGAACAGTACCATGGTGCACCACTCTCCAGGGATGGTAAATCGAAGACCAGCCACGGTGATCCGGTTTTAACGTAAAAATTCATGTGACGAAAAAAAGAAGGCTAAAAAACTTCAGAGACCCGATTGAGGTTCGGATAGCATTTTTTGGGTATGAAACTTTCCATTGATGGCTTAAAGCCTTCAAAGCCGTAGAACCCACAAAGAACTTCGTTTTGACTGGTTATGGCTCCCATAACTATAAACGAGCCATCAGTTATGGCCGTCCGAAGAATAGATATCCACAGGGTGCAACATCTGCGGTGCAAGGTGCAACATCCGTCCTAAATGTCGAAACAGCGCCGTGCGACTTTGAGAAATGGGTGCATGGATTCGAAATGGAACAGTACCATGGAGCTCCACTCTCCAGGGATGGTAAATTTAAGACCAGCCATGGTGATCCCGCGTTAACGAAAAAATTCACGTGATGAAAAAAATTAGGTTAAAAAACTTCAGAGACCCGAAAGAGGTTCGGATAGCCTTTTTTGGGTATGAAACTATCCATTGACGGCTTAAAGCTATCAAAGCCATAGAACGCACAGAGTGCTTCGTTTTGACTGGTTATGTCTCCCGTAACTCCAAACAAGCCAACAGTTATGGCCGTCCGAAAAATCGATATCCACAGGGTGCAACATCTGCGGTGCAAGGTGCAACATCCGTCCGAAATGCCGAAACAGCGTCGTGCGACTTTTAGAAATGGGTGCAGGGATTTGAAATGGAACAGTACCATGGTGCTCCACTCTCCAGGGATGGTAAGTCGAAGACCAGCCACGGTGATCCCGTTTTAATGTAAAATTCATGTGATGAAAAAAAGAAGGCTAAAAAACTTCAGAGACCCGATTGAGGTTCGGATAGCCTTTTTTGGGTATGAAACTATCCATTGATGGCTTAAAGCTGTCAAAGCCATAGTACTCACTGAGAGCTTCGTTTTGACTGGTTATGGCTCCCGTAAATCTAAACGAGCCAACAGTTATGGTCGTCCAAAGAATCGATATCCATAAGGTGCAACATCTGCGGTGCAAGGTGCAACATCCGTCAAAAATGCTGAAACAGCGCCGAGCGACTTTTAGAAATGGGTGCATGGATTCGAAATGGAACAGTACCATGGTGCACCACAATCCAGGGACGGTAAATCGAAGACCAGCCACGGTGATCCCGTTTTAACGTAAAAATTCACGTGACGAAAAAAAGAAGGCTAAAAAACTTCAGAGACCCGATTGAGGTTCAGATAGCCTTTTTTGGGTATGAAACTATCCATTGACGGCTTAAATCTATCAAAGCCGTAGAACACATAGAGAGCTTCGTTTTTTCTGGTTATGGCTTCCGTAACTCTAAATGAGCCAACAGATAGGGCCGTTCGAAGAACCGTTATCCACAGGGTGCAACTTCCGTCCAAAATGCCGAAACAGTGCCGTACGACTTTTAGAAATGGGTGCATGGATTTGAAATGGAACAGTACCATGGTGCACCACTCTCCAGCGATGGTAAATGGAAGACCAGCCACGGTGATCCCGTTTTAACATAAAAATTCACTTGACGAAAAAAAGAAGGCTAAAAAACTTTAGAGCCCCGATTGAGGTTCGAATAGCCTTTTTTGTGTATGAAACTATCCATTAACGGCATAAAGCCATCAAAGCCATAGAACCCACAGAGAGCTTCGTTTTGACTGGTTATGGCTCCCGTAACTCTAAACGAACCAACAGTTATGGTCGTCCGAAGAATCGATATCCACAGGGTGCAACATCTGCGGTGCAAGGTGCAACATCCGTCCAAAATGCCGAAACAGCGCCGTGCGACTTTTAGAAATGGGTGCATGGATTTGAAATGGAACAGTACCATGGTGCACCACTATCCAGGGATGGTAAATCGAAGACCAGCCACGGCGATCCCGTTTTAACGTAAATATTCACGTGACGAAAAAAGAAGGCTAAAAAACTTCAGCGACCCGATTGAGGTTCTGATAACCTTTTTTGGGTATGAAATTATCCATTGACGGCTTAATGCTGTCAAAGCCGTAGAAGTCATTGAGAGCTTCGTTTTGTCTAGTTTTGGCTCCCGTAACTCTAAACGAGCCAACAGTTATGGTCGTCCGAAGAATCGATATCCATAGGTTGCAACATCTACGGTGCAAGTTGCAACATCCATCCAAAATGTCGAAACAGCGCCGTGCGACTTTTAGAAATGAGTGCATGGATTTGAAATGCAACAGTACCATGGTGCACCACTTTCCAGGGATGGTAAATCGAAGACCAGCCACGGTGATCCCGTTTTAACGTAAAAATTCACTTGACGAAAAAAATAATGCTAAAAAGCTTTAGAGCCCCGATTGAGGTTCGGATAGCCTTTTTTGGTTATGAAACTATCCATTGATGGCTTAAAGCCTTCAAAGCCGTAGAACCCACAAAGAACTTCGTTTTGACTGGTTATGGCTCCCATAACTATAAACGAGCCATCAGTTATGGCCGTCCGAAGAATAGATATCCACAGGGTGCAACATCTGCGGTGCAAGGTGCAACATCCGTCCTAAATGCCGAAACAGCGCCGTGCGACTTTGAGAAATGGGTGCATGGATTCGAAATGGAACAGTACCATGGAGCTCCACTCTCCAGGGATGGTAAATTTAAGACCAGCCATGGTGATCCCGCGTTAACGAAAAAATTCACGTGACGAAAAAAATTAGGTTAAAAAACTTCAGAGACCCGAAAGAGGTTCGGATAGCCTTTTTTGGGTATGAAACTATCCATTGACGGCTTAAAGCTGTCAAAGCCATAGAACGCACAGAGTGCTTCGTTTTGACTGGTTATGTCTCCCGTAATTCCAAACGAGCCAACAGTTATGGCCGTCCGAAAAATCGATATCCACAGGGTGCAACATCTGCGGTGCAAGGTGCAACATCCGTCCAAAATGCCGAAACAGCGTCGTGCGACTTTTAGAAATGGGTGCAGGGATTTGAAATGGAACAGTACCATGGTGCTCCACTCTCCAGGGATGGTAAGTCGAAGACCAGCCACGGTGATCCCGTTTTAATGTAAAATTCATGTGATGAAAAAAAGAAGGCTAAAAAACTTCAGAGACCCGATTGAGGTTCGGATAGCCTTTTTTTGGTATGAAACTATCCATTGATGGCTTAAAGCTGTCAAAGCCATAGAACTCACTGAGAGCTTCATTTTGACTGGTTATGGCTCCCGTAAATCTAAACGAGCCAACAGTTATGGTCGTCCAAAGAATCGATATCCATAAGGTGCAACATCTGCGGTGCAAGGTGCAACATCCGTCAAAAATGCTGAAACAGCGCCGAGCGACTTTTAGAAATGGGTGCATGGATTTGAAATGGAACAGTACCATGGTGCACCACGATCCAGGGATGGTAAATCGAAGACCAGCCACGGTGATCTCGTTTTAACGTAAAAATTCACAAAACGAAAAAAAGAAGGCTAAAAAACTTCAGAGACCCGATTGAGGTTCGGATAGCCTTTTTTGGGTATGAAACTATCCATTGACGGCTTAAATCTATCAGAGCCATAGAACACACAAAGAGCTTCGTTTTTTCTGGTTATGGCTCCCGTAACTCTAAATGAGCCAACAGATAGGGCCGTCCGAAGAACCGTTATCCACAGGGTGCAACTTCCGTCCAAAATGCCGAAACAGTGCCGTACGACTTTTAGAAATGGGTGCATGGATTTGAAATGGAACAGTACCATGGTGCACCACTCTCCAGCGATGGTAAATCGAAGACCAGCCACGGTGATCCCGTTTTAACGTAAAAATTCACTTGACGAAAAAAAGAAGGCTAAAAAACTTTAGAGCCCCGATTGAGGTTCGAATAGCCTTTTTTGTGTATGAAACTATCCATTAATGGCATAAAGCCGTCAAAGCCATAGAACCCACAGAGGGCTTCGTTTTGACTGGTTATGGCTCCCGTAACTCTAAACGAACCAACAGTTATGGTCGTCCGAAGAATCGATATCCACAGGGTGCAACATCTGCGGTGCAAGGTGCAACATCCGTCCAAAATGCCGAAACAGCGCCGTGCGACTTTTAGAAATGGGTGCATGGATTTGAAATGGAACAGTACCATGGTGCACCACTCTCCAGGGATGGTAAATCGAAGACCAGCCACGGCGATCCCGTTTTAACGTAAATATTCACGTGACGAAAAAAGAAGGCTAAAAAACTTCAGCGACCCGATTGAGGTTCTGATAACCTTTTTTGGGTATGAAACTATCCATTGACGGGTTAATGCTGTCAAACCCGTAGAACTCATTGAGAGCTTCGTTTTGTCTGGTTATGGCTCCTGTAACTTTAAACGAGCCAACAGTTATGGTCGTCCGAAGAATCGATATCCATAGGGTGCAACATCTGCGGTTCAAGTTGCAACATCCGTCCAAAATGTCGAAACAGCGCCGTGCGACTTTTAGAAATGGGTGCATGGATTTGAAATGGAACAGTACCATGGTGCACCACTCTCCAGGGATGGTAAATCGAAGACCAGCCACGGTGATCCGGTTTTAACGTAAAAATTCATGTGACGAAAAAAAGAAGGCTAAAAAACTTCAGAGACCCGATTGAGGTTTGGATAGCATTTTTTGGGTATGAAACTTTCCATTGATGGCTTAAAGCCATCAAAGCTGTAGAACTCATTTTGACTGGTTATGGCTCCCATAACTTTAAAGAGCCAACAGTTATGGCCGTCCGAAGAATCGATATCCATAGGGTGCAACATCTGCGGTGCAAGGTGCAACATCCGTCCAAAATGCCGAAACTGCGCCGTGCGACTTCTAGAAATGGGTGCATGGATTTGAAATGGAACAGTACCATGGTGCACCACTCACCAGGGATGGTAAATCGAAGACCAGCCACGGTGATCCGGTTTTAACGTAAAAATTCACGTGACGAAAAAAAGAAGGCTAAAAAACTTCAGAAACCCAATTGAGGTTCGGATAGCTTTTTTTGGGTATGAAACTATCCATTGACGGCTTAAAGTCGTAGAACACACAGAGAGCTTCGTTTTGACTGGTTATGGATCCCGTAACTCTAAACGAGCCAACAGTTATGGTCGTCCGAAAAATCGTTATACATAGGGTGCAACATCCGTCTAAAATGCCGAAACAGCGTCGTGCGACTTTTAGAAATGGGTGCATTGATTTGAAATGGAACAGTACCTTGGTGCACCACTCTCCAGGGATGGTAAATCGAAGACCAGCCACGGTGATCCCGTTTTAACATAAAAATTTACTTGACGAAAAAAAGAGTGCTAAAAAACTTTAGAGCCCCAATTGAGGTTCGGGTAGCCTTTTTGGGTATGTAACTATCCATTGACGGCTTAAAGCCTACAAAGCCATAGAACCCACAAAGAGCTTCGTTTTGACTGGTTATGGCTCCCGTAACTCTAAACGAGCCAACAGTTATGGCCGTCCGAAGAATCGATATCCACAGGGTGCAATATCTGCGGTGCAAGGTGCAACATCCGTCCTAAATGCCGAAACAGCGCCGTGCGACTTTGAGAAATGGGTGCATGGATTCGAAATTGAACAGTACCATGGAGCTCCACTCTCCAGGGATGGTAAATCGAAGACCAACCACGGTGATCCCGTGTTATCGTAAAAATTCACGTGACGAAAAAAATTAGGCTAAAAAACTTCAGAGACCCGAATGAGGTTCGGATAGCCTTTTTTGGGTATGAAACTATCCATTGACGGCTTAAAGGAGTCAAAGCCATAGAACGCACAGAGTGCTTCGTTTTGACTGGTTATGGCTTCCGTAACTCTAAACAAGCCAACAGTTATGGCCGTCCAAAAAATCGATATCCACAGGGTGCAACATCTGCGGTGCAAGGTGCAACATCCGTCCGAAATGCCGAAACAGCGCCTTGCGGCTTTTTGAAATGGGTGCAGGGATTTGAAATGGAACAGTACCATGGTGCTCCACTCTCCAGGGATGGTAAATCGAAGACCAGCCACGGTGATCCCGTTTTAACGTAAAATTCACGTGACAAAAAAAAGAAGGCTAAAAAACATCAGAGACCCGATTGAGGTGCGGATAGCCTTTTTGGGGTATGAAACTATCCATTGACGGCTTAAACCTATCAAAGCCATAGAACTCACTGAGAGCTTCATTTTGACTGGTTATGGCTCCCGTAACACTAAACGAGCCAACAGTTATGGTCGTCCGAAGAATCGATATCCATAGGGTGCAACATCTGCGGTGCAAGGTGCAACATCCGTCAAAAATGCCGAAACAGCGCCGTGCGACTTTTAGAAATGGGTGCATGGATTTGAAATGGAACAGTACCTTGGTGCACCCCTATCCTGGGATGGTAAATCGAAGACCAGCCACGGTGATCACGTTTTAACGTAAAAATTCAGGTTACGAAAAAAAGAAGGCTAAAAAACTTCAAAGACCCGATTGAGGTTCGGATAGCCTTTTTTGGGTATGAAACTATCCGTTGATGGCTTAAAGCTGTCAAAGCCATAGAACTCACTGAGAGCTTCGTTTTGACTGGTTATGGCTCCCGTAAATCTAAACGAGCCAACAGTTATGGTCGTCCAAAGAATCGATATCCATAAGGTGCAACATCTGCGGTGCAAGGTGCAACATCCGTCAAAAATTCCGAAACAGCACCGTGCGACTTTTAGAAATGGGTGCATGGATTTGAAATGGAACAGTACCATGGTGCACCACGATCCAGGGATGGTAAATCGAAGACCAGCCACGGTTATCCCGTTTTAACGTAAAAATTCACGTGACGAAAAAAAGAAGGCTAAAAAACTTCAGAGACCCGATTGAGGTTCGGATAGCCTTTTTTGGGTATGAGACTATCCATTGACGGCTTAAATCTATAAAAGCCGTAGAACACATAGAGAGCTTCATTTTTTCTAGTTATGGCTCCCGTAACTCTAAATGAGCCAACAGATAGGGCCGTCCGAAGAACCGTTATCCATAGGGTGCAACTTCCGTCCAAAATGCCGAAACAGTGCCGTACGACTTTTAGAAATGGGTGCATGGATTTGAAATGGAATAGTACCATAGTGCACCACTCTCCAGCGATGTTAAATCGAAGACCAGCCACGGTGATCCCGTTTTAACGTAAAAATTCAAGTGACGAAAAAAAGAAGGCTAAAAAACTCTAGAGCCCCGATTGAGGTTCGAATAGCCTTTTTTGTGTATGAAACTATCCATTAACGGCATAAAGCCGTCAAGGCCATAGAACCCACAGAGAGCTTCGTTTTGACTGGTTATGGCTCCCGTAACTCTAAACGAACCAATAGTTATGGTCGTCCGAAGAATCGATATCCATAGGGTGCAACATCTGCGGTGCAAGGTGCAACATCCGTCCAAAATGCCAAAACAGCGCCGTGCGACTTTTAGAAATGGGTGCATGGATTTGAAATGGAACAGTACCAAGGTGCACCACTATCCAGGGATGGTAAATCGAAGACCAGCCATGGCGATCCCGTTTTAACGTAAATATTCACGTGACGAAATAAAGAAGGCTAAAAAACTTCAGCGACCCGATTGAGGTTCTGATAACCTTTTTTGGGTATGAAACTATTCATTGATGGCTTAATGCTGTCAAAGCCGTAGAACTCACTAAGAGCTTCGTTTTGTCTGGTTATGGCTCCCGTAACTCTAAACGAGCCAACAGTTATGGTCGTCCGAAGAATCGATATCCATAGGGTGCAACATCTGCGGTGCAAGTTGCAACATCCGTCCAAAATGCCGAAACAGCGCCATGCGACTTTTAGAAATGGGTGCATGGATTTGAAATGGAACAGTACCATGGTGCACCACTCTCCAGGGATGGTAAATCGAAGACCAGCCACGGTGATCCGGTTTTAACGTAAAAATTCACGTGACGAAAAAAAGAAGGCTAAAAAACTTCAGAGACCCGATTGAGGTTCGGATAGCATTTTTTGGGTATGAAACTTTCCATTGATGGCTTAAAGCCATCAAAGCTGTAGAACTCATTTTGACTGGTTATGGCTCCCGTAACTTTAAACGAGCCAACAATTATGGCCGTCCGAAGAATCGATATCCACAGGGTGCAACATCTGCGGTGCAAGGTGCAACATCCGTCCAAAATGCCGAAACTGCGTCGTGCGACTTCTAGAAATGGGTGCATGGATTTGAAATGGAACAGTACCATGGTGCACCACTCTCCAGGGATGGTAAATCGAAGACCAGCCACGGTGATCCGGTTTTAACGTAAAAATTCACGTGACGAAAAAAAGAAGGCAAAAAAACTTCAGAAACCCAAATGAGGTTCGGATAGCTTTTTTTGGGTATGAAACTATCCATTGACGGCTTAAAGCCGTAGAACACACAGAGAGCTTCGTTTTGATTGGTTATGGCTCCTGTAACTCTAAACGAGCCAACAGTTATGGTCGTCTGAAGAATCGTTATACACAGGGTGCAACATCCGTCTAAAATGCCGAAACAACGTCGTGCGACTTTTAGAAATGGGTGCATTGATTTGAAATGGAACAGTACCATGGTGCACCACTCTCCAGGGATGGTAAATCGAAGACCAGCCACGGTGATCCCGTTTTAACGTAAAAATTTACTTGACGAAAAAAAGAGTGCTAAAAAACTTTAGAGCCCCGATTGAGGTTCGGGTAGCCTTTTTTTGGTATGAAAATATCCATTGACGGCTTAAAGCCTACAAAGCCGTAGAACCCACAAAGAGCTTCGTTTTGACTGGTTATGGCACCCGTAACTCTAAACGAGCCAACAGTTATGGCCGTCCGAAGAATCAATATCCACAGGGTGCAACATCCGTCCTAAATGCCGAAACAGCGCCGTGCGACTTTGAGAAATGGGTGCATGGATTCGAAATGGAAAATTACCATGGAGCTCCACTCTCTAGGGATGGTAAATCGAAGACCAACCACGGTGATCCCGTGTTATCGTAAAAATTCACGTGACGAAAAAAATTAGGCTAAAAAACTTCAGAGACCCGAATGAGGTTCGGATAGCCTTTTTTGGGTATGAAACTATCCATTGACGGCTTAAAGCCGTCAAAGCCATAGAACGCACAGAGTGCTTCGTTTTGACTGGTTATGGCTCCCGTTTCTCTAAACGAGCCAACAGTTATGGCCGTCCGAAAAATCAATATCCACAGGGTGCAACATCTGCGGTGCAAGGTGCAACATCCGTCCGAAATGCCGAAACAGCGCCATGCGGCTTTTTGAAATGGGTGCAGGGATTTGAAATGGAACAGTACCATGGTGCTCCACTCTCCTGGGATCGTAAATCGAAGACCAGCCACGGTGATCCCGTTTTAACGTAAAATTCACGTGACGAAAAAAAGAAGGCTAAAAAACATCAGAGACCCGATTGAGGTTCGGATAGCCTTTTTTGGGTATGAAACTATCCATTGACGGCTTAAAGCTGTCAATGCCATAGAACTCACTGAGAGCTTCATTTTGACTGGTTATGGCTCCCGTAACACTAAACGAGCCAACAGTTATGGTCGTCCGAAGAATCGATATCCATAGGGTGCAACATCTGCGGTGCAAGGTGCAACATCCGTCAAAAATGCCGAAACAGCGCCGTGCGACTTTTAGAAATGGGTGCATGGATTTGAAATGGAACAGTACAATGGTGCACCCCTATCCAGGGATGGTAAATCGAAGACCAGCGACGGTGATCACGTTTTAATGTAAAAATTCACGTTATGAAAAAAAGAAGGCTAAAAAACTTCAAAGACCCGAATGAGGTTCGGATAGCCTTTTTTGGGTATGAAACTATCCATTGACGGCATAAAGTTGTCAATGACGTAGAACTCACTAAGAGCTTCGTTTTGACTGGTTATGGCTCCCGTAACTCTAAACGAGCCAACAGTTATGACCGTCCGAAGAATCGATATCAACATGGTGCAACATCTACGGTGCAAGGTGCCACATCCGTCCAAAATGCCGAAACAATGCGGTACGACTTTTAGAAATGGGTGTTGTTTGTGCCAAAATTGGTCACAAACCCCGAATGTTGTGAAAGCACCAGTGTATGAATGTAAATCAACTATATTCACACACAAATGTCAAATCTAAGTAAACAGAGTATCACAATTCAGAAATAATGAACAGAAACACGAGATTTATAGTGGTTCGGCGATCTTGCCTACGTCCACTTTGAAGTTGATGATTTTATTGATGTTCACTCGATGATTACAATCTCTTCTAATGTAGTACAACTGAAATTATATGCTAAGTCTCAATCTAAGGTAGCGGTGGTGTTCTGGAGTAAATCTGGCAGAATCTGGGCGCTCTTTAGTACTTAGAATTATCCGACCCCTTTTCTGAATGACTAGGGGCTCTATTTATAGGTGTAGGAGGCTAATATTTCGCCTAAAATGAGGGGAGACCAGTTCTGGTACGTCAGGGGGCCCACATGGCCGAAATCTGGAGATCCGGGCCCACTTTGGGATCGATTCGACCCTTGGTTCGAATCGATCAAGAAATCATCCAATCGAGCTGAAATTTGGCGTGGACATTCTTCATCATGTGCTTAAGCTTCTGTGAAAATTTCATAGCATTTGGACTTGTGGATCTCGAGATATGATCGATTTAAGATTGCATACTCGGCTGAAACGTCTCTTCGAATCGATCCTTTTCGACTCGAGTACTTCGAATCGATTGCCTCGACTCGATTCAGTGTGTCTTCGCGATGATGTGGCGCACCTTCTTCGTATCGACCTGAGTTGTGCTCCGAGTTGTCTGGGTCAAAACCCCTCGTTTCAGGCGCTTCGACTTAGTCGATTCGAAGTGATGGGTTTGAAGGAATGCTCCTTCGAATCGATCGAATAGGCGCCCTTCGAATCGATTCGACTGGTGGATACAAAGCTATCTTGATGGAGTGGGTTCGAAGTAACTTATGGGATGGAGTCGAAGAGTATTGGTTGCATGGATTCGAAGTGGAGGAAAAACTTGAGGGGTTCGAAGTGTTGGATTCGAACGTAGCCGGTTTGGATGGATTCGAAGCAGGGAGAACTCGATGGTTTCGAACAACTAAGACCTCATCGATTCGAACTAGTTCATATGAATTTGAGGTGGTGGATTCGAACATGCTGAGGCGATGGATACGAACTCCATGGATTCGAATAGTGGCTCTTCTATGGATTCGAACATCGTATCTTCCCTAACTTGCATTTATCATATCTCATTCATACGAACCCCGATTGACTCGAAATTTGGAACGCTGGTTCTCATGACTTTTCTTGATGTGTCTTATCAATTGTAGCCCGATCCAGACTTGGACAAAAATCATTGATATCCATGGTGAAACAGTGTATAACGAACTTTTACGACGAACTGTCTTTAGTTTTCCAGTCAACTTTTTGGTGTCACGGCCTTGCCAAAAGGCGGGATAACATTTGCCCCCCAAAACATGCCTTGCGATAGGAAGGTGTGTTTTGTAATGCCATAAGCTGGATGTTCATATCCTGTTGATGCCCTGCAAAGAAATTGATAGATTTATATGACCTCAAATGACGACCGTTCGCGATCAAGCCATTTGAGGTGGAATTCGACCGTTCGCGATCTAGCATTTCTATATGGCCCCAAATGACGACCGTTCGCGATCAAGCCATTTGAGGTGAGGGGTGCCGTTCGAGGCGAGTTGTGATCGTTCGCGATCGGGTGCCTTTCGTTGCGATTTGTGACCATTCGCGGTCGGGTGACATGGAAAGAGGAATGTGATCGTTCGCGATCGTGTGCCGTACGAGGCAAAAATGTGATTGTTCGTGATCGAATGTCGTATTAGGTGAATTGTGACCATTCGTGGTCGAGTGTCGTACGAGGCAGAGTGTGATCGTTTGTGATTGAATGTTATACTAGATGAAGTGTGACCGTTCGCGGTCGGGTGCCGTTCGAGGCAAACGGTGACCGTTCGAGGTCGTTTGCCGTTCGAGGCTAATGGTGACCGTTCGAGGTCGGGTGCCGTTCGAGGCTAATGGTGGCCGTTCGAGGTCGGGTGTCGTTCGAGGCTAATGGTGACCGTTCGAGGTCGGGTGCCGTTCGTGGCGAAGTGTGATCGTTCGCGATCGAATTGTGACCGTTCGCGGTCGGATGCCGTTCGAGGCGAATTGTGACCGTTCGTGGTCGGGTGCCGTTCGAGGCGAATTGAGTGTGCCCGGGGAGGGACTTAGTATCATCAATACCAGGTTTCACGTTCGGGTGAATCCTCGGATTGTTTCTTGCAACGGTTTATCGCCATCTCAGAGCATGCCTAGGGACCGTTCGTGTTCCCGTACATGTGTAAGCGGCTTAGCCGTTATGAAATCACAAGTAGCATTTTTTCATTGAAAATAAGTCTTTAGTAGAAATGTTAAACAAAGTCAAGTTCAAATATTCAAATCAAGATGAAACATAAGCAAAGCAAGGATGTCAAAGTGTAAACTCCCACAACGATAGGGTTAGTAGTCATTCACAACATGCCTATGGACCGTTCGTGATCTCGCACATGTGTAAATGACTTACCCGTGTTGGTGAGAGGTTTACAACTTGTCCATCGTTATTTCAACTAATTGATAATCATACGATGTCCTGGCTCGGGGGCACCCCTGGCTGATGTAGACGGTGGTCGCTCTGGCTCCACCGCTGGAGCTCGCCTCCTCACATACTGAAGTAGCATACCGTTCCTGATGTGCCCTTCCACCTCATCCTTCAGATGTCTACAGTCGTTAGTGTTATGACCATTTAGTTCGTGGAATAAGCAGTATCTGTCTGATTTCCTCTCGTCAACAGTGGGATCCCTTCGTATTGGCCTACGGTAGGGAACTTGCTCTCGTGTATCTTGGTAGATTCGCTCCAAACTCTCATTCAGCTCTGAATAAGTGGTGAATCGTGGCTCTCTCCGCAGTCGCTTTGACCTGTCACCTTTGTCCTCAGCCTTTCGTTTTCCTTTATCCTTGCCTGAATCATTTTCGAGAGGCTTTTTGTCTTTAAGTGAATAAACTTCTATTTCCTCCCCTTCTTCTCTTTCAGCATTAGCGTCTTCCAATCGTAAAAACTTTTCTGCCTCGTGATAGAATTCTCCTAGATCCATAGGCGGATCCTTAGTTAATGAATTTTTGAATTCCGTGCCGTCAGCTACTCCGGACACAGCTGCCATCATAACCATGGATGGATCTGGCCGATACACCGATGCTGCTGCCGCATTGAATCGCGTCAGGAAATTCCTCAAAGACTCTCCAGCTTTCTGTTTTAGCGTTGCCAAACTCATCACATTCTTGGGTCTTGAAATGTGAACCCTAAATTGCCTCATAAATTTCTCAATCAAATCAGTCCATGTCCCAATGGAGCCGCTCTCTAGCTGTCTGAACCATAAAGCTGCTATGTCTGTCAAATATAATGGGAAGCATCGGGCCATGACTTCCTGTGATGCCCCCATCACTTCCATGTGCCTTATATACCTCGTTAGATGGACCGCAGGGTCCGTCCTTCCATCATACCTCTCTACTGTTGGCAGTTTGAATTCCGGTGGGTTCCTAGCCAATCTAATCGCAGGAGAAAAGGGACTCTTGTTCACGTCTTCAAGATCTCTGTTTACTAATCCGCCTCTCATGGCTCGTCTGACCATCTCTGCCAATCTATCATTATCTCCAAGCTGTAGTCCTTGTTCACTGCCTTCGATCTGCCCCCCGAGTCCGTGTGAGCTCTCGGGTGTCTGCCCCCCTGGCTGAGCGTTCATCCCTCTATTGCCGCCAGGTTGCTCGGATGTCCTTGTCTCTCTTCCCAGGTTCGGATCAACATGTCCTAAGTGTATGCCCCCCAGCTTCGGCGCTGCGCCAGATGGTCCTGCTCCGTTCTGGATTCTGGTTGTTCCTTGATTTTGCGCTCCAAGCTGTCCAATTTGTTGAAGCAAATTCTGGATCATCTCCTCCTGTCTCTTCATCATTGTCTCCATCTCATCCCTGGTGATGAAGATCGATGCTTGGTTTGCTCCTGAGGAAGCCTCTTGACTCCCTTCGTGCTGACTTCGCTCTGGTCTCTGCCTTTTACTAGTTTGTCTCGTCATGATTCTTCGGATCTGAATCTCTTAGCCTTCTGATTCAACTTTCAAATGATAGAACTCCTGAGTTCAATTCTCGGTGAAAGCACCAAAGTGTTTGTGCCAAAATTGGTCACAAACCCCGAATGTTGTGAAAGCACCAGTGTATGAATGTAAATCAACTATATTCACACACAAATCTCAAATCTAAGTAAACAGAGTATCACAATTCAGAAATAATGAACAGAAACACGAGATTTATAGTGGTTCGGCGATCTTGCCTACGTCCACTTTGAAGTTGATGATTTTATTGATTTTCACTCGATGATTACAATCTCTTCTAATGTAGTACAACTGAAATTATATGCTAAGTCTCAATCTAAGGTAGCGGTGGTGTTCTGGAGTAAATCTGGCAGAATCTGGGCGCACTTTAGTACTTAGAATTATCCGACCCCTTTTCTGAATGACTAGGGGCTCTATTTATAGGTGTAGGAGGCTAATATTTCGCCTAAAATGAGGGGAGACCAGTTCTGGTACGTCAGGGGGCCCACATGGCCGAAATCTGGAGATCCGGGCCCACTTTGGGATCGATTCGACCCTTGGTTCGAATCGATCAAGAAATCATCCAATCGAGCTGAAATTTGGCGTGGACATTCTTCATCATGTGCTTAAGCTTCTGTGAAAATTTCATAGCATTTGGACTTGTGGATCTCGAGATATGATCGATTTAAGATTGCATACTCGGCTGAAACGTCTCTTCGAATCGATCCTTTTCGACTCGAGTACTTCGAATCGATTGCCTCGACTCGATTCAGTGTGTCTTCATGATGATGTGGCGCACCTTCTTCGTATCGACCCGAGTTGTGCTCCGAGTTGTCTGGGTCAAAACCTTCATTTCAGGCGCTTCGACTTAGTCGATTCGAAGTGATGGGTTTGAAGGAATGCTCCTTCAAATCGATCGAATAGGCGCCCTTCGAATCGATTCGACTGGTGGATACAAAGCTATCTTGATGGAGTGGGTTCGAAGTAACTTATGGGATGGAGTCGAAGGGTATTGGTTGCATGGATTCGAAGTGGAGGAAAAACTTGAGGGGTTCGAAGTGTTGGATTCGAACGTAGCCTGTTTGGATGGATTCGAAGCAGGGAGAACTCGATGGTTTCGAACGACTAAGACCTTATCGATTCGAACTAGATCATATGAATTTGAGGTGGTGGATTCGAACATGCTGAGGCGATGGATACGAACTCCATGGATTCGAATAGTGGCTCTTCTATGGATTCGAACATCGTATCTTCCCTAACTTGCATTTATCATATCTCATTCATACGAACCCCGATTGACTCGAAATTTGGAACGCTGGTTCTCATGACTTTGCTTGATGTGTCTTATCAATTGTAGCCCGATCCAGACTTGGACAAAAATCATTGATATCCATGGTGAAACAGTGTATAACGAACTTTTACGACGAACTGTCTTTAGTTTTCCAATCAACTTTTTGGTGTCACGGCCTTGCCAAAAGGCGGGATAACAGGTGCATGGATTTGAAATGGAACAGTACCATGGTGCACCACTCTCCAGGGATGGTAAATCGAAGACCAGCCACGGTGATCCGGTTTTAACGTTAAAATTCACGTGATGAAAAAAAAGAAGGCTAAAAAACTTCGGAGACCCGATTGAGGTTCGGATAGCCTTTTTTGGGTACGAAACTTTCCATTGATGGTTTAAAGCTATAAAAGCCGTAGAACTCACTGAGAGCTTCTTTTTGACTGGTTATGGCTACCGTAACTCTAAATGAGCCAACAGTTATGGCCGTCCGAAGAATCGATATCCACAGGGTGCAACATCTACGGTGCAAGGTGCTACATCCATCCAAAATGCCGAAACTGCGCCGTGCGACTTCTAGAAATGGGTGCATGGATTTGAAATGGAACAGTACCATGGTGCACCACTCTCCAGGGATGGTAAATCGAAGACCAGCCACGGTGATCACGTTTTAACGTAAAAATTCACGTTACGAAAAAAAGAAGGCTAAAAAACTTCAGAGACCCGAATTAGGTTCGGATAGCCTTTTTTGGGTATGAAACTATCCATTGACGGCTTAAAGCTGTCAATGACGTAGAACTCACTAAGAGCTTCGTTTTGACTGGTTATGGCTCCCGTAACTCTAAATGAGCCAACAGTTATGGTCGTCCGAAGAATCGATATCAACATGGTGCAACATCTACGGTGCAAGGTGCCACATCCGTCCAAATTGCCGAAACAATTCGGTACGACTTTTAGAAATGGGTGCATGGATTTGAAATGGAACAGTACCATGGTGCACCACTCTCCAGGGATGGTAAATCGAAGACCAGCCACGGTGATCCGGTTTTAACGTTAAAATTCACGTGATGAAAAAAAGAAGGCTAAAAAACTTCGGAGACCCGATTGAGGTTCGGATAGCCTTTTTTGGGTACGAAACTTTCCATTGATGGTTTAAAGCTATAAAAGCCGTAGAACTCACTGAGAGCTTCTTTTTGACTGGTTATGGCTACCGTAACTCTAAACGAGCCAACAGTTATGGCCGTCCGAAGAATCGATATCCACAGGGTGCAACATCTGCGGTACAAGGTGCTACATCCATCCAAAATGCCGAAACTGCGCCGTGCGACTTCTAGAAATGGGTGCATGGATTTGAAATGGAACAGTACCATGGTGCACCACTCTCCAGGGATGGTAAATCGAAGACCAACCACGGTGATCCGATTTTAACGTAAAAATTCACGTGACGAAAAAAAGAAGGCTAAAAAACTTTAGAAACCCGAATGAGGTTCAGATAGCCTTTTTTGGGTATGAAACTATCCATTGATGGCTTAAAGCCGTAGAACATACAGAGAGCTTTGTTTTGACTGGTTATGGCTCCCGTAACTCTAAACGAGCCAACAGTTATGGCCGTCCGAAGAATCGTTATCCATAGGGTGAAACATCCGTCTAAAATGCCGAAATAGCGTCGTGTGACTTTTTGAAATGGGTGCATGGATTTGAAATGGAACAGTACCATGGTGCACCACTCTCCAGGGATGGTAAATTGAAGACCAGCCACGGTGATCCCATTTTAACGTAAAAATTTACTTGATGAAAAAAATAATGCTAAAAAACTTCAGAGCCCCGATTGAGGTTCGGATAGCCTTTTTTGGGTATGAAACTATCCATTGACGGATTTAAGCCGTCAAAGCCGCAGAACCCACAAAGAGCTTCGTTTTGACTGGTTATGGCTCCCGTAACTCAAAACGAGCCAACAGTTATGGCCGTCCGAAGAATCGATATCCACAGGGTGCAACATCTGCGGTGCAAGGTGCAACATCCGTCCAAAATGCCGAAACAGCATCGTGCGACTTTTAGAAATGGGTGCAAGGATTTGAAATGGAACAGTACCATGGTGCACCACTATCCAGGGATGGTAAATCGAAGACCAGCCACGGTAATCCCGTTTTAACGTAAACATTCACGTGACGAAAAAAAGATGGCTAAAAAACTTCAGAGACCCGATTGAGGTTCGGATAGCCTTTTTTGGGTATGAAACTATCCATTGATGGCTTAAAGCGGTCAATGCCGTAGAACTCACTGAGAGCTTCGTTTTGACCTCGAACGGCACCCCGACCGCGAACGGTCACCATTCGCCGCGAACGGCATACGGCCGCGGACGGTCACATATCACCTTGAATGACATATGATCCCGAACGATCGTCATTCGTGGTCAAATAAAACTATCAATTTCTTTGTAGGTCATCAACAGGATATGAACATCCAGCTTATGGCATTACAAAACACACCTTCTTATCACAAGGCGTGTCTTGGGGGCAAATGTTATCCCGCCTTTTGGCAAGGCCGTGACACCAAGGAATTGACTAGTGACCAATGACGGCCCGTCCTAGAGATCAATTATACACAGACTCACTTTGGATATCGACAAATTTTGTCCGAGTCCGGATCGAGCCAAAACTGGTAGGACATGACAAGCTGAGCTATGAGAGCCAACGTTCCAAATCACAATTCAATCCGAGTTCGCATGCTCAAGTTATGAACGATACAAAATTGGATGAAAACCAATCACCGGTCGACTCGCTCCCTTCGACTCGCTTCGCAACCATTAGAAGTGACAACTTCGACTCGCTTCGCAACCATCAGCATTGATTTCTTCGACTCGCTTTGCAACACTCAGAAGTGACTACTTCGACTCGCTCCGCTTCGCCTCCATCAGATGCCTTCTTCGACTCGCTCGATCAATGCATATTTCGACTCGCTCCGCCTCAAGCCATACTTCGACTCGCTCCACTTCGTCGACTTCGCATCCATCCGAAGACTTCTACTTCGTGTCCATCGATGTGGAGCAAAGCACAGCAGTCAATATAAGTTAGCACCACTTCACCGAGTCAAACAGAACCGAGTCGAATGAAAAGCGAGTCGAAACAAGAGCGAGTCGAACCAAACAGCCAACCGAGAATCCCAATTCGTATCGATCGTATCTCCTAATCTACAAGTCCAAATGCTATGAAATTTTCAAAGAAGACTAGGTGCATGCTAAAGAATGTCCAGCCCAAATTTCGACTCCATTGGATGAAATCTTGATCGATACGAAATTTGTTCGCATCGATCACGGATCGGACCGAAACTTCACGGGCTTGGGCGCGCGGGCCTGGTCATGTGCCAGAGAGGGTCACCCGAGATCTGAGCGAAATACCAGCCTCCTACACCTATAAATAGACCCCCAAAGCCAACAGAAAAGGGGTCCTTCTTCTTCTTTGAGTTCTCCAATGCCCAGACTCTGACAGAGATGGATCTAAACTCCATAGCTGCTGCTGCAAACAAATTTCACAGCTGTTGTACTCAAGTTTCAGAACTATAACTCATTACAATCCATTGTAATCAATTGTAATCGACAAGTGAACATCAATAAAGTCATCAACTTCAAAGTGGATGTAGGCCAGATCGCCGAACCACTATAAATCCTGTGTTTCTGTCTATCTCTTTCCATTTTAAATTTATTATTCTTAACTTGTTATCCTCTACAATACTTAGATCTGAGATCTATGATTATATATTGCTGATTTGTGTTCGCACACTGGTGCTTTCACGACATTTGGGGTTTGTGACCATTTTTGACGCAAACAGGTGCATGGATTTGAAATGGAACAGTACCATGGTGCACCACTCTCCAGGTATGGTAAATCGAAGACCAGCCACGGTGATCCGGTTTTAACGTAAAAATTCACGTGACGAAAAGAAGAGGCTAAAAAACTTCAGAGACCCGAATGAGGTTCGGATAGCCTTTTATGGGTATGAAACTATCCATTGACGGTTTAAAGCCGTCAAAGCAGTAGAACACACAGAGAGCTTCGTTTTGACTAGTTATGGCTCCCGTAACTCTTAACGAGCCAACAGTTATGGTCGTCCGAAGAATCGATATCCACATGGTGCAACATCTGCGGTGCAAGGTGCAACATCAGTCCAAAATACCGAAACAGTGCGGTACGACTTTTAGAGATGGGTGCAAGGATTGGAAATGGAATAGTACCATGGTGCACCACTCACCAGGGATGGTAAATCGAAGACCAGCCACGGTGATCCCGTTTTAACGTAAAAATTCACTTGACGAAAAAAAGAAGGCTAAAAAACTTTCAGAGCCCCGATTGAGATTCGGATAGCCTTTTTTGGGTATGAAACTATCCATTGACGGCTTAAAGCCATCAAAGCCGTAGAACCCAAAGAGAGCTACGTTTTGACTGGTTAAGGCTCCCGTAACTCTAAATGAGCTAAAAGTTATGGTCGTCCGAAGAATCGATATCCACAGGGTTCAACATCTGCGGTGCAAGGTGCAACATCCGTCCAAAATGCCAAAACAGCGCCGTGCGACATTTAGAAATGGGTGCATGGATTTCAAATGGAACGGTACCATGGCGCACCACTATCTAGGGATAGTAAATCGAAGACCAGCCACGGTGATTCCGTTTTAACGTAAACATTCACGTGACAAAAAAAAGAAGGCTAAAAAACTTCAGTGGCCCGATTGAGGTTCGGATAGCCTTTTTTGGGTATGAAACTATCCAATGACGGCTTAAAGCTATCAAAGCCGTAGGACTTACCGAGAGCTTCGTTTTGACCGGTTATGGCTCCCGTAACTCTAAACGAGCCAACAGTTATGGTCGTCCGAAGAATCGATATCCACAAGGTGCAACATCTTCGGTGCAAGGTGCAACATCCGTCCAAAATGCCGAAACAGCGTCGTGCGACTTTTAGAAATGGGTGCATGAATTTGAAATGGAACAGTACCATAGTGCACCACTATCCAGGGATGGTAAATCGTAGACCAGCCACGGTGATCCCGTTTTAACGTAAAAATTCACGTGACGAAAAAAAGAAGGCTAAAAAACTTCAAAGACCCGATTGAGGTTCGGATAGCCTTTTTTGGGTATGAAACTATCCATTGACGGCTTAAAGCTGTCAAACCCGTAGAACTCACTAAGAGCTTTCTCCTGACTGGTTATGGCTCCCATAACTCTAAACGAGCCAACAGTTATGGCCTTCCAGAAGAATTGATATCCACAGGGTGCAACATCTACGGTGCAAGGTGCAACATTGGTCCAAAATACTGAAACTGTGCCGTGCGACTTTTAGAAATGGGTGCATGGATTTGAAATGGAACAATACCATGGTGCACCACTCTCCAGGGATGGTAAATCGAAGACCAGCCACGGTGATCCTGTTTTAACGTAAAAATTCACGTGACGAAAAAAAGAAGCCTAAAAAACTTCAAAGACCCGAATGAGGTTCAGATAGCCTTTTTTGGGTATGAAACTATCCATTGACGGCTTAAAGCCATCAAAGCAGTAGAACACACAGAGAGCTTAGTTTTGACTAGTTATGGCTCCCGTAACTCTGAACGAGCCAACAGTTATGGCCGTCCGAAGAATCGATATCCACATGGGGCAACATCTGCGGTGTAAGGTGCAAAATCAGTCCAAAATGCCGAAACAGTGCGGTACGACTTTTAGAAATGGATGCATGGATTTGAAATGGAACAGTACCATGGTGCACCACTCACCAGGGATTGTAAATCGAAGACCAGCCACGGTGATCCCATTTTAACGTAAAAATTCACTTGACGAAAAAAAGAAGGCTAAAAAACTTAAGAGCCCCGATTGGGGTTCGGATAGCCTTTTTTGGATATGAAACTATCCATTGATGGCTTAAAGCCGTCAAAGCCGTAGAACCCACAGAGAGCTTCGTTTTGACTGGTTATGGCTCCCGTAACTCTTAACGAGCCAACAGTTATGGCCGTCCGAAGAATCGATATCCACAGGGTGCAATATCTGCGGTGCAAGGTGCAACATCCGTCCAAAATGCCGAAACAGCGCCGTGCGACTTTTAGAAATGGATGCATGGATTTGAAATGGAACAGTACCATGGTGCACCACTATCCAGGGATGGTAAATCGAAGACCAGCCACAGTGATCCCGTTTTAACATAAACATTCATGTGATGAAAAAAAGAAGGCTAAAAAACTTCAGTGGCCCGATTGAGGTTCGGATATCCTTTTTTGGGTATGAAACTATCCATTGATGGCTTAAAGCTGTCAAAGCCGTAGAAGTCACAGAGAGCTTCGTTTTGACTGGTTATGGCTCCCGTAACTCTAAACGAGCCAATAGTTATGGCCGTCCGAAGAATCGATATCCACAGGGTGCAACATCTACGGTGCAAGGTGCAACATCCGTCCAAAATGCCGAAACAGCGCCGTGCGACTTTTAGAAATGGGTGCATGGATTTGAAATGGAACAGTACCATGGTGCACCACTATCCAGGGATGGTAAATCGAAGACCAGCCACGGTGATCCGGTTTTAACGTAAAAATTAACGTGACGAAAAGAAGAAGGCTAAAAAACTTCAGAGACCCAAATGAGGTTCGGATAGCCTTTTATGGGTACGAAACTATCCATTGACGGCTTAAAGCCGTCAAAGCCGTAGAACTCACTAAGTTCTTCCTTTTTACTGGTTATGGCTCCCGTAACTCTAAACGAGCCAACAGTTATGGCCGTTCGAAGAATCGATATCCAGAGGGTGCAACATCTGCGGTGCAAGGTGCAACATCGGTCCAAAATACCGAAACTGCACCGTGCGACTATTAGAAATGGGTGCATGGATTCGAAATGGAATAGTACCTTAGTGCAACTCTCTCCAGGGATGGTAAATCGAAGACCAGCCACGGTGATCCGGTTTTAACGTAAAAATTCACGTGACGAAAAAAAGAAGGCTAAAAAACTTCAAAGACCCGAATGAGGTTCGGATAGCCTTTTTTGGGTATGAAACTATCCATTGACGGCTTAAAGCCGTCAAAGCAGTAGAACACACAGAGAGCTTCGTTTTGACTAGTTATGGCTCCCATAACTCTAAACGAGCCAACAGTTATGGCCGTCCGAAGAATCGATATCCACATGGTGCAACATCTGCGGTGCAAGGTGCAACATCAATCCAAAATGCCGAAACAGTGCGTTACGACTTTTAGAAATGGGTGCATGGAATTGAAATGGAACAGTACCATGGTGCACCACTCACCAGGGATGGTAAATCGAAGACCAGCCACGGTGATCCCGTTTTAACGTAAAAATTCACTTGACGAAAAAAAGAAGGCTAAAAAACTTCAGAGCCCCGATTGAGGTTCAGATAGCCTTTTTTGGGTATGAAACTATCCATTGACGGCCTAAAGCCATCAAAGCCGTAGAAACCACAGAGAGCTTCTTTTTGACTGGTTATGGCTCCCGTAACTCTAAACGACCCAACAGATATGGCCGTCCGAAGAATTGATATGCACAAGGTGCAATATCTGCGGTGCAAGGTGCAACATCCGTCCAAAATGCCGAAATCGCGCCGTGCGACTTTTAGAAATGGGTGCATGGATTTGAAATGGAACAGTACCATGGTGCACCACTATCTAGGGATGGTAAATCGAAGACCCGCCACGGTGATCCCGTTTTAACGTAAACATTCTCATGACGAAAAAAAGAAGGCTAAAAAACTTCAAAGGCCCGATTGAGGTTCGGATAGCCTTTTTTGGGTATGAAACTATACATTGAAGGTTTAAAGCCATCAAAGTAGTAGAACACACAGAGAGCTTAGTTTTGACTAGTTATGGCTCCCGTAACTCTAAACGAGCCAACAGTTATGGCCGTTCGAAGAATCGATATCCACAAGGTGCAACATCTGCGGTGCAAGGTGCAACATCGGTCCAAAATACCAAAACTGCGCCGTGCGACTTTTAGAAATGGTTGCACGGATTTGAAATGGAACAGTACCATGGTGAAACACTCTCCAGGGATGGTAAATCGAAGACCAGCCATGGTGATCCGGTTTTAAGGTAAAAATTCACGTGATGAAAAAAAGAAGGCTAAAAAACTTCAAAGACCCGAATGAGGTTCGGATATCCTTTTTTGGGTATGAAACTATCCATTCATGGCTTAAAGCCGTCAAAGCAGTAGAACACACAGAGAGCTTCGTTTTGACTAGTTATGGCTCCCTCAACTCTAAACGAGCCAACAGTTATAGACGTCCGAAGAATCGATATCCACATGGTGCAACATCTGCGGTGCAAGGTGCAACATCAATCCAAAATGCCGAAACAGTGCGTTACGACTTTTAGAAATGGGTGCATGGATTTGAAATGGAACAGTACCATGGTGCACCACTCACCAGGGATGATAAATCAATGACCAGCCACGGTGATCCCGTTTTAACGTAAAAATTCACTTGACGAAAAAAAGAAGGCTAAAAAACTTCAGAGCCCCGATTGAGATTCGGATAGCCTTTTTTGGGTATGAAACTATCCATTGACGGCTTAAAGCCATCAAAGCCGTAGAACCCACAGAGAGCTACGTTTTGACTGGTTAAGGCTCCCGTAACTCTAAACGAGCTAAAAGTTATGGTCGTCCGAAGAATCGATATCCACAGGGTGCAATATCTGCGGTGCAAGGTGCAACATCCGTCAAAAATGCCAAAACAGCGCCGTGCGACTTTTAGAAATGGGTGCATGGATTTCAAATGGAACGGTACCATGGCGCACCACTATCTAGGGATAGTAAATCGAAGACCAGCCACGGTGATTCCGTTTTAACGTAAACATTCACGTGACAAAAAAAAGAAGGCTAAAAAACTTCAATGGCCCGATTGAGGTTCGGATAGCCTTTTTTGGGTATGAAACTATCCAATGACGGCTTAAAGCTGTCAAAGCCGTAGGACTTACCGAGAGTTTCGTTTTGACCGGTTATGGCTCCCGTAACTCTAAACGAGCCAACAGTTATGGTCGTCCGAAGAATCGATATCCACAAGGTGCAACATCTTCGGTGCAAGGTGCAACATCCGTCCAAAATGCCGAAACAGCGTCGTGCGACTTTTAGAAATGGGTGCATGAATTTGAAATGGAACAGTACCATAGTGCACCACTATCCAGGGATGGTAAATCGTAGACCAGCCACGGTGATCCCGTTTTAACGTAAAAATTCACGTGACGAAAAAAAGAAGGCTAAAAAACTTCAAAGACCCGATTAAGGTTCGGATAGCCTTTTTTGGGTATGAAACTATCCATTGACGGCTTAAAGCTGTCAAACCCATAGAACTCACTAAGAGCTTTCTCCTGACTGGTTATGGCTCCCATAACTCTAAACGAGCCAATAGTTATGGCCTTCCAGAAGAATTGATATCCACAGGGTGCAACATCTACGGTGCAAGGTGCAACATTGGTCCAAAATACCGAAACTGTGCCGTGCGACTTTTAGAAATGGGTGCATGGATTTGAAATGGAACAGTACCATGGTGCACCACTCTCCAGGGATGGTAAATCGAAGACCAGCCACGGTGAACCTGTTTTAACGTAAAAATTCACGTGACGAAAAAAAGAAGCCTAAAAAACTTCAAAGACCCGAATGAGGTTCAGATAGCCTTTTTTGGGTATGAAACTATCCATTGACGGCTTAAAGCCATCAAAGCAGTAGAACACACAAAGAGCTTAGTTTTGACTAGTTATGGCTCCCGTAACTCTAAACGAGCCAACATTTATGGCCGTCCGAAGAATCGATATCCACATGGGGCAACATCTGCGGTGTAAGGTGCAAAATCAGTCCAAAATGCCGAAACAGTGCGGTACGACTTTTAGAAATGGATGCATGGATTTGAAATGGAACAGTACCATGGTGCACCACTCACCAGGGATTGTAAATCGAAGACCAGCCACGGTGATCCCATTTTAACGTAAAAATTCACTTGACGAAAAAAAGAAGGCTAAAAAACTTAAGAGCCCCGATTTGGGTTCGGATAGCCTTTTTTGGATATGAAACTATCCATTGATGGCTTAAAGCCGTCAAAGCCGTAGAACCCACAGAGAGCTTCGTTTTGACTGGTTATGGCTCCCGTAACTCTTAACGAGCCAACAGTTATGGCCGTCCGAAGAATCGATATCCACAGGGTGCAATATCTGCGGTGCAAGGTGCAACATCCGTCCAAAATGCCGAAACAACGTCGTGCGACTTTTAGAAATGGGTGCATGGATTTGAAATGGAACAGTACCATGGTACACCACTATCCAGGGATGGTAAATCGAAGACCAGCCACAGTGATCCCGTTTTAACGTAAACATTCATGTGATGAAGAAAAGAAGGCTAAAAAACTTCAGTGGCCCGATTGAGGTTCGGATATCCTTTTTTGGGTATGAAACTATCCATTGATGGCTTAAAGCTGTCAAAGCCGTAGAAGTCACAGAGAGCTTCGTTTTGACTGGTTATGGCTCCCGTAACTGTAAACGAGCCAATAGTTATGGTCGTCCGAAGAATCGATATCCACAGGGTGAAATATCTACGGTGCAAGGTGCAACATCCGTCCAAAATGCCGAAACAGCGCCGTGCGACTTTTAAAAATGGGTGCATGGATTTGAAATGGAACAGTACCATGGTGCACCACTATCCAGGGATGGTAAATCGAAGACCAGCCACGGTGATCCGGTTTTAACATAAAAATTCACGTGACGAAAAGAAGAAGGCTAAAAAACTTCAGAAACCCGAATGAGGTTCGGATAGCCTTTTATGGGTACGAAACTATCCATTGACGGCTTAAAGCCGTCAAAGCCGTAGAACTCACTAAGTTCTTCCTTTTGACTGGTTATGGCTCCCGTAAATCTAAACGAGCCAACAGTTATGGCCGTTCGAAGAATCGATATCCACAGGGTGCAACATTTGCGGTGCAAGGTGCAACATCGGTCCAAAATACCGAAACTGCGCCGTGCGACTTTTAGAAATGGTTGCATGGATTCGAAATGGAATAGTACCATAGTGCAACTCTCTCCAGGGATGGTAAATCGAAGACCAGCCACGGTGATCCGGTTTTAACGTAAAAATTCACGTGACGAAAAAAAGAAGGCTGAAAAACTTCAGAGACCCGAATGAGGTTCGGATAGCCTTTTTTGGGTATGAAACTATCCATTGACGGCTTAAAGCCGTCAAAGCAGTAGAAAACACAGAGAGCTTCGTTTTGACTAGTTATGGCTCCCGTAACTCTAAACGAGCCAACAGTTATGGCCGTCCGAAGAATCGATATCCACATGGTGCAACATCTGCGGTGCAAGGTGCAACATCAATCCAAAATGCCGAAACAGTGCGTTACGACTTTTAGAAATGGGTGCATGGAATTGAAATGGAACAGTACCATGGTGCACCACTCACCAGGGATGGTAAATCGAAGACCAGCCACGGTGATCCCGTTTTAACGTAAAAATTCACTTGACGAAAAAAAGAAGGCTAAAAAACTTCAGAGCCCCGATTGAGGTTCGGATAGCCTTTTTTGGGTATGAAACTATCCATTGACGGCCTAAAGCCATCAAAGCCGTAGAAACCACAGAGAGCTTCTTTTTGACTGGTTATGGCTCCCGTAACTCTAAACGACCCAACAGATATGGCCGTCCGAAGAATCGATATGCACAAGGTGCAGTATCTGCGGTGCAAGGTGCAACATCCGTCCAAAATGCCGAAACCGCGCCGTGCGACTTTTAGAAATGGGTGCATGGATTTGAAATGGAACAGTACCATGGTGCACCACTATCCAGGGATGGTAAATCGAAGACCCGCCACGGTGATCCCGTTTTAACGTAAACATTCTCATGACGAAAAAAAGAAGGCTAAAAAACTTCAAAGGCCCGATTGAGGTTCGGATAGCCTTTTTTGGGTATGAAACTATACATTGACGGTTTAAAGCCATCAAAGTAGTAGAACACACAGAGAGCTTACTTTTGACTAGTTATGGCTCCCGTAACTCTAAACGAGCCAACAGTTATGGCCGTTCGAAGAATCGATATCCACAGGGTGCAACATCTGCGGTGCAAGGTGCAACATCGGTCCAAAATACCAAAACTGCGCCGTGCGACTTTTAGAAATGGTTGCACGGATTTGAAATGGAACAGTACCATGGTGAAACACTCTCCAGGGATGGTAAATCGAAGACCAGCCATGGTGATCCGGTTTTAACGTAAAAATTCACGTGATGAAACAAAGAAGGCTAAAAAACTTCAAAGACCCGAATGAGGTTCGGATATCCTTTTTTGGGTATGAAACTATCCATTGACGGCTTAAAGCCGTCAAAGCAGTAGAACACACAGAGAGCTTCGTTTTGACTAGTTATGGCTCCCTCAACTCTAAACGAGCCAACAGTTATAGACGTCCGAAGAATCGATATCCATATGGTGCAACATCTGCGGTGCAAGGTGCAACATCAATCCAAAATGCCGAAATAGTGCGTTACGACTTTTAGAAATGGGTGCATGGATTTGAAATGGAACAGTACCATGGTGCACCACTCACCAGGGATGGTAAATCGATGACCAGCCACGGTGATCCCGTTTTAACGTAAAAATTCACTTGACGAAAAAAAGAAGGCTAAAAAACTTCAGAGCCTCGATTGAGGTTCGGATAGCCTTTTTTGGGTATGAAACTATCCATTGACGGCCTAAAGCCATCAAAGCCGTAGAAACCACAGAGAGCTTCTTTTTGACTGGTTATGGCTCCCGTTACTCTAAACGACCCAACAGTTATGGCCGTCCGAAGAATCGATATGCACAAGGTGCAATATCTGCGGTGCAAGGTGCAACATCCGTCCAAAATGCCGAAACCGCGCCGTGCGACTTTTAGAAATGGGTGCATGGATTTGAAATGGAACAGTACCATGGTGCACCAATATCCAGGGATGGTAAATCGAAGACCCGCCACGGTGATCCCGTTTTAACGTAAACATTCTCGTGACGAAAAAAAGAAGGCTAAAAGCTTCAGAGGCCCGATTGAGGTTCGGATAGCCTTTTTTGGGTATGAAACTATACATTGACGGCTTAAAGCCATCAAAGCAGTAGAAAACACAGAGAGATTAGTTTTGACTAGTTATGGCTCCCGTAACTCTAAACGAGCCAACAGTTATGGCCGTTCGAAGAATCGATATCCACATAGTGCAACATCTGCGGTGCAAGGTGCAACATCGGTCCAAAATACCAAAACTGCGCCGTGCGACTTTTAGAAATGGTTGCACGGATTTGAAACGGAACAGTACCATGGTGCAACACTCTCCAGGAATGGTAAATCGAAGACCAGCCATGGTGATCCGGTTTTAACGTAAAAATTCACGTGATGAAAAAAAGAAGGCTAAAAAACTTCAAAGACCCGAATGAGGTTCGGATATCCTTTTTTGGGTATGAAGCTATCCATTGACGACTTAAAGCCGTCAAAGCAGTAGAACACACAGAGAGCTTCGTTTTGACTAGTTATGGCTCCCTCAACTCTAAACGAGCCAACAGTTATAGTCGTCCGAAGAATCGATATCCACATGGTGCAACATCTGCGGTGCAAGGTGCAACATCAATCCTAAATGCCGAAACAGTGCGTTACGACCTTTAGAAATGGGTGCATGGATTTGAAATGGAACAGTACCATGGTGCACCACTCACCAGGGATGGTAAATCGATGACCAGCCACGGTGATCCCGTTTTAACGTAAAAATTCACTTGACGAAAAAAAGAAGGCTAAAAAACTTTAGAGCCTCGATTGAGGTTCGGATAGCCTTTTTTGGGTATGAATCTATCCAATGACGGCCTAAAGCCGTCAAAGCCGTAGAACCTACAGAGAGCTTCGTTTTGAATGGTTATGGCTCCCGTAACTCTAAACGACCCAACAGTTATGGCCATCCGAAGAATCGATATCTACAGGGTGCAATATTTGCGGTGCAAGGTGCAACATCCGTCCAAAATGTCGAAACAGCGCCGTGCGACTTTTAGAAATGAGTGTATGGATTTGAAATGGAACAGTACCATGGTGCACCACTATCCAGGGATGGTAAATCGAAGACCAGCCACGATGATCTCATTTTAACGAAAAAATTCACGTGACGAAAAAAAGAAGGCTAAAAACCTTCAAAGACCCGATTGAGGTTTGGATAGCCTTTTTTGGGTATGAAACTATCCATTGATGGCTTAAAGCTGTCAATGCCGTAGAACTCACTGAGAGCTTCATTTTGACTTGTTATGGCTCTCGTAACTCTAAACAAGCCAACAGTTATGGCCGTCCGAAGAATCGATATCCACAGGGTGCAACATCTGCGGTGCAAGGTGCAACATCCGTCCAAAATACCGAAATTGCGCCGTGCGACTTTTAGAAATGGGTGCATGGATTTGAAATGGAACAGTACCATGGTGCACCACTCTACATGAATGGAAAATAGAAGACCAGCCATGGTGATCCGGTTTTAACGTAAAAATTCACGTGACGAAAAAAAGATGTCTAAAAAACTTCAGAGACCCGAATGAAGTTCAAATAGCCTTTTTTGGGTATGAAACTATCCATTGACGGCTTACTGCCGTCAATGCCGTAGAACACACAGAGAGCTTCGTTTTGACTGGTTATGGCTCCCGTAACTCTAAACGAGCCAATAGTTAGGGCCATCCGAAGAATCGTTATCCACAGTGTGCAACTTCCGTCCAAAATGCCGAAACAGCGCCGTACTACTTTTAGAAATGGGTGCATAGATTTGAAATGGAACAGTACCATAGTGCACCACTCTCCAGGGATGGTAAATCAAAGACCAGCCACAGTGATCCTGTTTTAACGTAAAAATTCACTTGATGAAAAAAAAGGCTAAAAAACTTCAGAGACCCGAATGAGGTTCGGATAGCCTTTTTTGGGTATGAAACTATCCACTGACGGCTCAAAGCCGTCAAAGCCGTAGAGCACACAGAGAGCTTCGTTTTGACTGGTTATGGCTCCCGTAACTCTAAACGAGCCAACAGTTAGGGCCGTCCGAAGAATCGTTATCCACAAGGTGCAACTTCCGTTCAAAATGCCGAAACAACGCCGTACGACTTTTAGAAATGGGTGCATGGATTTGAAATGGAACAGTACCATGGTGCACCACTCTCCAAGGATGGTAAATCGAAGACCAGCCACGGTCATCCCATTTTAACGTAAAAATTCACTTGACCAAAAAAAGAAGGCTAAAAAACTTCAAAGCCCCGATTAAGGTTCGAATAGCCTTTTTTGGGTATGAAACTATCCATTGACATATTAAAGCTTTCAAAGCCGTAGAACCCACAAAGAGCTTCGTTCTGACTAGTTATGGGTCCCGTAACTCTAAACGAGCCAACAGTTATGGCCGTCCGAAGAATCGATATCCACATGGTGCAACATCTGTTGTGCAAGGTGCAACATCCGTCCAAAATGCCGAAACAGCGCCGTGCGACATTTAGAAATGGGTGCATGGATTTGAAATGGAACAGTACCATAGTGCACCACTCTCCAGGGATGGTAAATCGAAGACCAGCCACGGTGATCCCGTTTTAACGTAAACATTCACGTGACGAAAAAAAACTTCAGAGACCCGATGGAGGTTCGGATAGCCTTTTTTCGGTATGAAACTATCCATTGATGGCTTAAAGCTGTCAAAGCTGTAGAACTCACTAAGAGCTTCCTTTTGACTGGTTATGGCTCCCGTAACTCTAAACGAGCCAACAGTTATGGCCGTCCAAAGAATCGATATCCACAGGGTGTAACATCTGCCGTGCAAGGTGCAACATCGGTCCAAAATACCGAAACTGCGCCGTGCGACTTTTAGAAATGGGTGCATGGATTTGAAATGGAACAGTACCATGGTGCACCACTCTTCAGGGATAGTAAATCGAAGACCAGCCACGATGATCCGATTTTAACGTAAACACTCACGTGACGAAAAAAAGAAGGCTAAAATATTTCAGAGACCCAATTGAGGTTCGGATAGCCTTTTTTGGGTATGAAACTATCCATTGACGGCTTAAAGCTTCCAAAGCCGTAGAACTCACAGAGAGCTTCATTTTGACTGGTTAGTGCTCCCGTAACTATAAACGAGCCAACAGTTAAGGCCGTCCAAAGATTCGATATACACATGGTGCAAGATCTGTGGTGCAAGGTGCAACGTCCGTCTAAAATGTCGAAACAGCGCCGTGCGACTTTTAGAAATGGATGCATGGATTTGAAATGGAACAGTACCATGGTGCACCACTATCCAGGGATGGTAAATCGAAGACCAGCCACGGTAATCCCGTTTTAACGTAAAAATTCACGTGATGAAAAAAAGAAGGCTAAAAAACTTCAGAGACCCGATTGAGGTTCGGATAGCCTTTTTTGGGTATGAAACTATCCATTGATGGTTTAAAGCTGTCAAAGCCGTAGAACTCACTAAGTGCTTCCTTTTGACTGGTTATGGCTCCCGTAGCTCTAAACGAGCCAACAGTTATGGCCGTCCGAAGAATCGATATCCATAGGGTGCAACATCTGCAGTGCAAGGTGCAACATCGGTCCAAAATACCGAAACTGCGCCATGCGACTTTTAGAAATGGGAGCATCGATTTGAAATGGAATAATACCAAGGTGCACCACTCTCCAGGGTTGGTAAATCGAAGACCGGCCACGGTGATCCGGTTTTAACGTAAAAATTCACGTGACCAAAAAAAGAAGGCTAAAAAACTTCAGAGACCTGAATGAGGTTCGGATAGCCTTTTTTAGGTATGAAACTATCCATTGACGACTTAAAGCCATCAAAGCAGTAGAACACACAAAGAGCTTCGTTTTGACTAGTTATGGCTCCCGTAACTCTAAACGAGCCAACAGTTATGGCCGTCCGAAGAATCGATATCCACATGGTGCAACATGTGCGGTGCAAGGTGCAACATCCGTCCAAAATGCCAAAACAGTGCGGTACGACTTTTAAAAATGGGAGCATGGATTTGAAATGGAACAGTACCATGGTGCACCACTCAACAGGGATGGTAAATCGAAGACCAGCCACGGTGATCCCATTTTAACGTAAAAATTCACTTGACGAAAAAAGGATGGCTAAAAAACATCAGAGCCCCGATTGAGGTTCAGATAGCCTTTTTTGGGTATGAAACTATACATTGACGACTTAAAGCCGTCAAAGTCGTAGAACTCACAGAGAGCTTCGTTTTGACTGGTTATGGCTCCCGTAACTCTAAACGAGCCAACAGTTATGGCCGTCCGAAGAATCGATATCCACATGGTGCAACATCTGCGGTGCAAGGTGCAACATCCGTCCAAAATGCCGAAACAGCGCCGTGCAACTTTTAGAAATGGGTGCATGGATTTGAAAAGGAACAGTACCATGGTGCACCACTCTCCAGGGATGGTAAATCGAAGACCAGCCATGGTGATCCCGTTTTAACGTAAACATTCACGTGACGAAAAAAAAGGCTAAAAAACTTCAGAGACCCGATGAAGGTTCGGATAGCCTTTTTTGGGTATGAAACTATTCATTGACGGCTTAAAGCTGTCAAAGCTGTAGAACTCACTAAGAGCTTCCTTTTGGCTGGTTATGGCTCCCGTAACTCTAAATGAGCCAACAGTTATGGCCGTCCGAAGAATCGATATCCACAGGGTGTAACATCTGCCGTGCAAGGTGCAACATCGGTCAAAAATACCGAAACTGCGCCGTGCGACTTTTAGAAATGGGTGCATGGATTTGAAATGGAACAGTACCATGGTTCACCACTCTCCAGGGATGGTAAATCGAAGACCAGCCACGGTGATCCGGTTTTAACGTAAAAATTCACGTGACGAAAAAAAGAAGGCTAAAATATTTCAAAGACCTAATTGAGGTTCGGATAGCCTTTTTTGGGTATGAAACTATCCATTGACGGCTTAAAGCTTCCAAAGCCGTAGAACTCACAGAGAGCTTCATTTTGACTGGTTAGGGCCCCTGTAACTCTTAACGAGCCAACAGTTAAGGCCGTCCGAAGATTCGATATCCACATGGTGCAATATCTGTGGTGCAAGGTGCAACATCCGTCCAAAATGCCGAAACAGCGCAGTGCGACTTTTAGAAATGGGTGCATGGATTTGAAATGGAACAGTACCATGGTGCACCACTATCCAGGGATGGTAAATCAAAGACCAGCCACGGTGATCCCGCTTTAATGTAAAAATTCACGTGATGAAAAAAAGAAGGCTAAAAAACTTCAAAGACCCGATTAAGGTTCGGATAGCCTTTTTTGGGTATGAAACTATCCATTGATGGTTTAAAGCTGTCAAAGCCGTAGAACTCACTAAGTGCTTCCTTTTTACTGGTTATGGCTCCTGTAACTCTAAACGAGCCAACAGTTGTGACCGTCCGAAGAATCGATATCCATAGGGTGCAACATCTGCGGTGCAAGGTGCAACATCGGTCCAAAATACCGAAACTGTGCCATGCGACTTTTAGAAATGGAAGCATCGATTTGAAATGGAATAGTACCAAGGTGCACCACTCTCTAGGGATGGTAAATCGAAGACCAGCCACGGTGATCCGGTTTTAACGTAAAAATTCACGTGACCAAAAAAAGAAGGCTAAAAAACTTCAGAGACCTGAATGAGGTTCGGATAGCCTTTTTTAGGTATGAAACTATCCATTGACGACTTAAAGCCGTCAAAGTAGTAGAACACACAGAGAGCTTCGTTTTGACTAGTTATGGCTCCCGTAACTCTAAACGAGCCAACAGTTATGGCCGTCCGAAGAATCGATATCCACATGGTGCAACATCTGCGGTGCAAGGTGCAACATGCGTCCAAAATGCCAAAACAGTGCGGTACGACTTTTAAAAATGGGAGCATGGATTTGAAATGGAACAGTACCATGGTGCACCACTCAATAGGGATGGTAAATCGAAGACCAGCCACGGTGATCCCATTTTAACGTAAAAATTCACTTGACGAAAAAAAGATGGCTAAAAAACATCAGAGCCCCGATTGAGGTTCGGATAGCCTTTTTTGGGTATGAAACTATACATCGACGACTTAAAGCCATCAAAGCCGTAGAACTCACAGAGAGCTTCGTTTTGACTGGTTATGGCTTCCGTAACTCGAAACGAGCCAACAGTTATGGCCGTCCGAAGAATCGATATCCACAAGGTGCAACATGTACGGTGCAAGGTGCAACATCCGTCCAAAATGCCGAAACAGCGCCTTGCGACTTTTAGAAATGGGTGCATGGATTTGAAATGGAACAGTACCATGGTGCACCACTCTCCAGGGATGGTAAATCAAAGACCAGCCACGGTGATCCGGTTTTAACGTAAAAATTCACGTGACGAAAAAAGAAGGCTAAAAAACTTCAAAGACCTGAATGAGGTTCGGATAGCCTTTTTTGGGTATGAAACTATCCACTGACGGTTCAAAGCCGTCAAAGCCGTAGAACACACAGAGAGCTTCGTTTTGACTGGTTATGGCTCCCGTAACTCTAAACGAGCCAACAGTTAGGGTCGTCCAAAGAATCGTTATCAACAGGGTGCAACTTCCGTCCAAAATGCCGAAACAGCGTCGTACGACTTTTAGAAATGGGTGCATGGATTTGAAATGGAATAGTACCATCGTGCACCACTCTCCAGGGATGGTAAATCGAAGACCAGCCACGGTCATCCCGTTTTAACGTAAAAATTCACTTGACGAAAAAAAGAAGGCTAAAAAACTTCAGAGCCCCGATTATGGTTCGAATAGCCTTTTTTGGGTATAAAACTATCCATTGACATATTAAAGCCGTCAAAGCCGTAGAATCCACAGATAGCTTCGTTCTGACTAGTTATGGCTCATGTAACTCTAAACGAGCCAATAGTTATGGCCTTCCGAAGAATCGATATCCACATGGTGCAACATCTGCGGTGCTAGGTGCAACATCCGTCCAAAATGCCGAAACAGCGTCGTGCGACTTTTAGAAATGGGTGCATGGATTTGAAATGGAACAGTACCATGGTGCACCACTATCTAGGGATGGTAAATCGAAGACCAGCCACGGTGATCCCGTTTTAACGTAAACATTCACGTGACGGAAAAAAGAAGGCTAAAAAACTTCAAAGACCCAATTAAGGTTGAGATTACCTTTTTTGGGTATGAAACTATCCATTGATGGCTTAAAGCTGTTAAAGCCGTAGAACTCACTGAGAGCTTCGTTTTGACTGGTTATTGCTCCCGTAAATCTAAATGAGCCAACAGTTATGGTCGTCCGAAGAATCGATATCCACAGGGTGCAACTTCTGCGGTGCAAGGTGCAACATCCATCCAAAATGCCGAAACAGCGCCGTTCGACTTTTATAAATGGGTGCATGGATTTGAAATGGAACAGTACCATGGTGCACCACTATCCAGGAATGGTAAATCGAAGACCAGCCACGGTGATCCCGTTTTAACGTAAACATTCATGTGACGAAAAAAAAGGCTAAAAAACTTCAGAGACCCGATGGAGGTTTGGATAGCCTTTTTTGGGTATGAAACTATCCATTGATGGCATAAGCTGTCAAAGCCGTAGAACTCACTAAGAGCCTCCTTTTGACTAGTTATGGCTCCCGTAACTCTAAACGAGCCAACAGTTATGGTCGTCCGAAGAATCGATATCCATAGGGTGTAACATCTGCCGTGCAAGGTGCAACATCGGTCCAAAATACCGAAACTACGCCGTGCGACTTTTAGAAATAGGTGCATGGATTTGAAATGGAATAGTACCATGGTGCACCACACTTCAGGGATAGTAAATCGAAGACCAGCCACGGTGATCCGATTTTAACGTAAACATTCACGGGACGAAAAAAAGAAGGCTAAAAAATTTCAAAGACCCAATTTAGGTTCAGATAGCCTTTTTTGGGTATGAAACTATCCATTGACGGCTTAAAGCCGTCAAAGCCATAGAACCCACAGAGAGCTTCGTTTTGACTGGTTATGGCTCCCGTAACTCTAAACGAGCCAACAGTTATGGCCGTCCGAAGAATCGATATCCACAAGGTGCAACATCTGCGGTGCAAGGTGCAACATCCGTCCAAATTGCCGAAACAGCGCCGTGCGACTTTTAGAAATGAGTGCATGGATTTGAAATGGAACAGTACCATGGTGCACCACTCTCCAGGGATGGTAAATCGAAGACCAACCACGGTGATCCGGTTTTAATGTAAAAATTCACGTGACCAAAAAAAGAAGGCTAAAAAACTTCAGAGACCCGAATGAGGTTCAGATAGCCATTTTTGGGTATGAAACTATCCATTGACGGCTTAAAGCCGTCAAAGCCATAGAACCCACAGAGAGCTTCATTTTGACTGGTTATGGCTCCCGTAACTCTAAACGAGCCGACAGTTATGGCCGTCCGAAGAATCGATATCCACAAGGTGCAACATCTGCGGTGCAAGGTGCAACATCCGTCCAAATTGCCGAAACAGCGCCGTGCGACTTTTAGAAATCGGTGCATGGATTTGAAATGGAACAGTATCATGGTGCACCACTCTCCAGGGATGGTAAATCGAAGACCAGCCATGGTGATCCGGTTTTAACGTAAAAATTCACGTGACCAAAAAAAGAAGGCTAAAAAACTTCAAAGACCTGAATGAGGTTAAGATAGCCTTTTTTAGGTATGAAACTATCCATTGATGACTTAAAGCCGTCAAAGCAGTAGAACACACTGAGAGCTTCGTTTTGACTTGTAGGGTGCAACTTCTACGGTGCAAGGTGCAACATCCGTCCAAAATGTCGAAACAGCATCGTGCGACTTTTAGAAATGGGTGCATGGATTTGAAATGGAACAGTACCATGGGGCACCACTATCCAAGGATGGTAAATCGAAGACCAACCACGGTGATCCCGTTTTAACGAAAAAATTCACGTGACGAAAAAAAAGGCTAAAATTCTTCAGAGACCCGATTGAGGTTCGGATAGCTTTTTTTGGGTATGAAACTATCCATTGACGGCTTAAAGCTGTCAAAACCGTAGAACTCACTAAGAGCTTCCTTCTGACTGGTTATGGCTCCCGTAACTCTAAACGAGCCAACATTTATGACCGTCCGAAGAATCGATATCCACAGGGTGCAACATCTCCGGTGCAAGGTGCAACATCGGTCCAAAATACTGAAACTGCGCCGTGCGACTTTTAGAAATGGGTGCATGGATTTGAAATGGAACAGTACCATGGTGCACCACTCTTCAGGGATGGTAAATCGAAGACCAGCCACGGTGATCCGGTTTTAACGTAAACATTCATGTGACGAAAAAAAGAAGAATAAAAAACTTCAGAGACCCGAATGAGGTTCGGATAGCCTTTTTTGGGTATGAAACTATCCATTGACGGCTTAAAGCCGTCTAAGTAGTAGAACACATAGAGAGCTTCATTTTGACTAGTTATGGCTCCTGTAACTCTAAACCGACCAACAGTTATGGCCATCCGAATAATTGATATCCACATGGCGCAAAATCTACGGTGCAAGGTGCAACATCCGTCCAAAATGTCGAAACAATGCGGTACGACTTTTAGAAATGGGTGCATATATTTGAAATGGAACAGTACTATGGTGCACCACTCACCACGGATGGTAAATAGAAGACCAGCCACGGTGATCCCGTTTTAATGTAAAAATTCACTTGACGAGAAAAGGAAGGCTAAAAAACTTCAGAGCCCCAATTGTGGTTCGGATAGCCTTTTTTGGGTATGAAACTATCCATTGACGGCTTAATGCGGTCAAAGCCATAGAACTCACTGAGAGCTTCGTTTTGACTTGTTATGGCTCCCGTAACTCTAAACGAGACAACAGTTATGGTCGTCCGAAGAATCGATATCCACAGGGTGCAACATCTGCGGTGCCAGGTTGAACATCCGTCCAAAATGCCAAAAAGGCGCCGTGCGACTTTTAGAAATGGGTGCATGGATTTGAAATGGAACAGTACCATGGTGCACCACTATCCAGGGATGGTAAATCGAAAACCAGCCACGGTGATCCCGTTTTAACGTAAAAATTCACGTGACGAAAAAAAAGGCAAAAAAACTTCAGAGACCCGATTGAGGTTCGGATAGCCTTTTTTGGGTATGAAACTATCCATTGCCGGCTTAAAGCCGTCAAAGCCGTAGAACTCACAGAGAGATTCGTTTGGACTGGTTATGGCTCCCGTAACTCTAAATGAGCCAACAGTTAAGGCCTTCCGAAGATTCGATATCCACATGGTGCAACATCTGCGGTGCAATGTGCAACATCCATCCAAAATGCCGAAACAGCGCCGTGCGACTTTTAGAATTGGGTGCATGGATTTGAAATGGAACAGTACCATGGTGCAACACTATCCAGGGATGGTAAATCAAAGACCAGCCACGGCGATCCCGTTTTAACGTAAAAATTCACGTGACGAAAAAAAGGCTAAAAAACTTCAGAGACCCGATTGAGGTTCGGATAGCCTTTTTTGGGTATGAAACTATCCATTGACGGCTTAAAGCTATCAAAGCCGTAGAACTCACTAAGAGCATCCTTTTGACTGGTTATGGCTCTCGTAACTCTAAACGAGCCAATAGTTATGGCCGTCCGAAGAATCGATATATATAGGGTGCAACATCTGCGGTGCAAGGTGCAACATCGGTCCAAAATACCGAAACTGCGCCATGCGACTTTTAGAAATGGGTGCATTGATTTGAAATGGAATAGTACCAAGGTGCACCACTCTTCAGGGATGGTAAATCAAAGACCAGCCATGGGGATCCCGTTTTAACGTAAACATTCACGTGACGAAAAAAAGAAGGCTAAAAAACATCAAAGACCTAATTGAAGTTCGGATAACCTTGTTTGGGTATGAAACTATCCATTGATGGCATAAAGCTGTCAAAGCCGTAGAACTCACTAAGAGCTTCGTTTTGACTGGTTATTGCACCTGTAACTCTAAACGAGCCAACCGTTATGGTCGTCCGATGAATCGATATCCACAGGGTGCAACATCTGCGGTGCAAGCTGCAATATTCGTCCAAAATGGCGAAACAGCACCGTGCGACTATTAGAAATGGGTGTAGGGATTTGAAATGGAATAGTACCATGGTGCACCACTATCCAGGGATGGTAAATCGAAGTCCAGCCACGGTGCAACATCGGTCCAAAATACCGAAACTACGCCGTGCGACTTTTAGAAATAGGTGCATGGATTTGAAATGGAATAGTACCATGGTGCACCACACTTTAGGGATAGTAAATCGAAGACCAGCCACGGTGATCCGATTTTAACGTAAACATTCACGTGACGAAAAAAAGAAGGCTAAAAAATTTCAAAGACCCAATTTAGGTTCGTGTAGCCTTTTTTGGGTATGAAACTATCCATTGACGGCTTAAAGCCGTCAAAGCCATAGAACCCACAGAGAGCTTCATTTTGACTGGTTATGGCTCCCGTAACTCTAAACGAGCCGACAGTTATGGCCGTCCGAAGAATCGATATCCACAAGGTGCAACATCTGCGGTGCAAGGTGCAACATCCGTCCAAATTGCCGAAACAGCGCCGTGCGACTTTTAGAAATGGGTGCATGGATTTGAAATGGAACAGTACCATGGTGCACCACTCTCCAGGGATGGTAAATCGAAGACCAACCACGGTGATCCGGTTTTAATGTAAAAATTCACGTGACCAAAAAAAGAAGGCTAAACAACTTCAGAGACCCGAATGAGGTTCGGATAACCTTTTTTGGGTATGAAACTATCCATTGATGGCTCAAAGCTGTCAGAGCTGTAGAACCCGCAAAGAGCTTCGTTTTGACTTGTTATGGCTCCCGTAACTCTAAACGAGCCAACAGTTACGGCCGTCCGAAGAATCGATATCCACAAGGTGCAACATCTGCGGTGTAAGGTGCAACATCCGTCCAAAATGCCGAAACAGCGCCGTGCGACTTTTAGAAATCGGTGCATGGATTTGAAATGGAACAGTATCATGGTGCACCACTCTCCAGGGATGGTAAATCGAAGACCAGCCACGGTGATCCGGTTTTAACGTAAAAATTCACGTGACCAAAAAAAGAAGGCTAAAAAACTTCAGAGACCTGAATGAGGTTCAGATAGCCTTTTTTAGGTATGAAACTATCCATTGACGACTTAAAGCCGTCAAAGCAGTAGAACACACTGAGAGCTTCGTTTTGACTTGTAGGGTGCAACTTCTACGGTGCAAGGTGCAACATCCGTCCAAAATGTCGAAACAGCATCGTGCGACTTTTAGAAATGGGTGCATGGATTTGAAATGGAACAGTACCATGGTGCACCACTATCCAAGGATGGTAAATCGAAGACCAACCACGGTGATCCTGTTTTAACGAAAAAATTCACGTGACGAAAAAAAGGCTAAAATTCTTCAGAGACCCGATTGAGGTTCGGATAGCTTTTTTTGGGTATGAAACTATCCATTGACGGCTTAAAGCTGTCAAAACTGTAGAACTCACTAAGAGCTTCCTTCTGACTGGTTATGGCTCCCGTAACTCTAAACGAGCCAACATTTATGACCGTCCGAAGAATCGATATCCATAGGGTGCAACATCTCCGGTGCAAGGTGCAACATCGGTCCAAAATACCGAAACTGCGCCGTGCGACTTTTAGAAATGGGTGCATGGATTTGAAATGGAACAGTACCATGGTGCACCACTCTTCAGGGATGGTAAATCGAAGACCAGCCACGGTGATCCGGTTTTAACGTAAACATTCATGTGACGAAAAAAAGAAGAATAAAAAACTTCAGAGACCCGAATGAGGTTCGGATAGCCTTTTTTGGGTATGAAACTATCCATTGACGGCTTAAAGCCGTCCAAGCAGTAGAACACATAGAGAGCTTCATTTTGACTAGTTATGGCTCCTATAACTCTAAACCGACCAACAGTTATGGCCATCCGAATAATCGATATCCACATGGCGCAAAATCTGCGGTGCAAGGTGCAACATCCGTCCAAAATGTCGAAACAATACGGTACGACTTTTAGAAATGGGTGCATAGATTTGAAATGGAACAGTACTATGGTGCACCAATCACCACGGATGGTAAATAGAAGACCAGCCACGGTGATCCCGTTTTAATGTAAAAATTCACTTGACGAGAAAAGGAAGGCTAAAAAACTTCAGAGCCCCGATTGTGGTTCAGATAGCCTTTTTTGGGTATGAAACTATCCATTGACGGCTTAATGCGGTCAAAGCCATAGAACTCACTGAGAGCTTCGTTTTGACTGGTTATGGCTCCCGTAACTCTAAACGAGACAACAGTTATGGTCGTCCGAAGAATCGATATCCACAGGGTGCAACATCTGCGGTGCCAGGTTGAACATCCGTCCAAAATGCCGAAAAGGCGCCGTGCGACTTTTAGAAATGGGTGCATGGATTTGAAATGGAACAGTACCATGGTGCACCACTATCCAGGGATGGTAAATCGAAAACCAGCCACGGTGATCCCGTTTTAACGTAAAACTTCACGTGACGAAAAAAAAGGCAAAAAAACTTCAGAGACCCGATTGAGGTTCGGATAGCCTTTTTTGGGTATGAAACTATCCATTGCCGGCTTAAAGCCATCAAAGCCGTAGAACTCACAGAGAGATTCGTTTGGACTGGTTATGGCTCCCGTAACTCTAAATGAGCCAACAGTTAAGGCCTTCCGAAGATTCGATATCCACATGGTGCAACATCTGCGGTGCAATGTGCAACATCCGTCCAAAATGCCGAAACAGCGCCGTGCGACTTTTAGAATTGGGTGCATGGATTTGAAATGGAACAGTACCATGGTGCAACACTATCCAGGGATGGTAAATCAAAGACCAGCCACGGCGATCCCGTTTTAACGTAAAAATTCACGTGACGAAAAAAAAGGCTAAAAAACTTCAGAGACCCGATTGAGGTTCGGATAGCCTTTTTTGGGTATGAAACTATCCATTGACGGCTTAAAGCTATCAAAGCCGTAGAACTCACTAAGAGCATCCTTTTGACTGTTTATGGCTCCCGTAACTCTAAACGAGCCAATAGTTATGGCCGTCCGAAGAATCGATATCTATAGGGTGCAACGTCTGCGGTGCAAGGTGCAACATCGATCCAAAATACCGAAACTGCGCCATGCGACTTTTAGAAATAGGAGCATCGATTTGAAATGGAATAGTACCAAGGTGCACCACTCTTCAGGGATGGTAAATCAAAGACCAGCCAAGGTGATCCGGTTTTAACGTAAAAATTCACGTGACGAAAAAAAGATGGCTAAAAAACTTCAGAGACCCAAATGAGGTTCGGATAGCCTTTTTTGGGTATGAAACTATCCATTGACGGCTCAAAGCCGTCAAAGCCGTAGAACACACAGAGAGCTTCGTTTTGACTAGTTATGGCTCCCGTAACTCTAAACGAGCCAACAGTTAGGGCCGTCCGAAGAATCGTTATCAACAGGGTGCAACTTCTGACCAAAATGCCGAAACAGCGCCGTACGACTTTTAGAAATGGGTGCATGGATTTGAAATGGAACAGTACCATGGTGCACCACTCTCCAGGGATGGTAAATCGAAGACCAGCCACGGTCATCCCGTTTTAACCTAAAAATTCACTTGACGAAAAAAAGAAGGCTAAAAAACTTCAAAGCCTCGATTAAGGTTCGAATAGCCTTTTTTGGGTATGAAACTATCCATTGACATATTAAAGCCATCAAAGCCATAGAACCCACAGAGAGCTTCGCTCTGACTAGTTATGGATCCCGTAACTCTACACGAGCCAACAGTTATGGCCGTTCGAAGAATCGATATCCACATGGTGCAACATCTGCGGTGCAAGGTGCAACATCCGTCCAAAATGCCAAATCAGCGCCTTCCGACTTTTAGAAATGGGTACATGGATTTGAAATGGAACAGTACCATGGTGCACCACTATCCAGGGATGGTAAATCGAAAACCAGCCATGGTGATCCCGTTTTAACGTAAACATTCACGTGACGAAAAAAAGGAGGCTAAAAAACATCAAAGACCTAATTGAGGTTCGGATAACCTTGTTTGGGTATGAAACTATCCATTGATGGCATAAAGCTGTCAAAGCAGTAGAACTCACTAAGAGCTTCGTTTTGACTGGTTATTGCTCCCGTAACTCTAAACGAGCCAACAGTTATGGTCGTCCGATGAATCGATATCCACATGGTGCAACATCTGCGGTGCAAGCTGCAATATTCGTCCAAAATGGCAAAACAGCACCGTGCGACTATTAGAAATGGGTGTAGGGATTTGAAATGGAATAGTACCATGGTGCACCACTATCCAGGGATGGTAAATCGAAGTCCAGCCACGGTCATCCCTTTTTAACGTAATCATTCACGTGACGAAAAAAAAGACTAAAAACCTTCAGAGACCCAATGGAGGTTCGAATAGCCTTTTTTGGGTATGAAACTATCCATTGACGGCTTAAAGCTGTCAAAGCCGTAGAACTCACTAAGAGCTTCCTTTTGACTGGTTATGGCTCCCATAACTCTAAACGAGCCAACAGTTATGGCCGTCCGAAGAATCGATATCCACACGGTGTAACATCTGCCGTGCAAGGTGCAACATCGATCCAAAATACCGTAACTGCGCCGTGCGACTTTTTAGAAATGGGTGCATGGATTTGAAATGGAACAGTACCATGGTGCACCACTCTTCAGGGATAGTAAATCGAGGACCAGCCACGGTGATCCGATTTTAACGTAAACATTCACGTGACGAAAAAAAGAAGGCTAAAAAATTTCGAAGACCCAATTGAGGTTCGGATAGCCTTTTTTGGGTATGAAATTATCCATTGACGGCTTAAAGCCGTCAAAGCCATAGAATCCAAAGAGAGCTTCGTTTTGACCAGTTATGGCTCCCGTAACTCTAAACGGAGACCCAATTGAGGTTCAGATAGCCTTTTTTGGGTATGAAATTATCCATTGACGGCTTAAAGCCGTCAAAGCCATAGAATCCATAGAATCTAAATCGAAGACCAACCACGGTGATCCCGTTTTAACGAAAAAATTCACGTGACGAAAAAAAGGCTAAAATTCTTCAGAGACCCGATTGAGGTTCGGATAGCTTTTTTTGGGTATGAAACTATCCATTGACGGCTTAAAGCTGTCAAAATTGTAGAACTCACTAAGAGCTTCCTTCTGACTGGTTATGGCTCCCGTAACTCTAAACGAGCCAACATTTATGACCGTCCGAAGAATCGATATCCATAGGGTGCAACATCTCCGGTGCAAGGTGCAACATCGGTCCAAAATACCAAAACTGCGCCGTGCGACTTTTAGAAATGGGTGCATGGATTTGAAATGGAACAGTACCATGGTGCACCACTCTTCAGGGATGGTAAATCGAAGACCAACCACGGTGATCCGGTTTTAACGTAAACATTCATGTGACGAAAAAAAGAAGAATAAAAAACTTCAGAGACCCGAATGAGGTTCGGATAGCCTTTTTTGGGTATGAAACTATCCATTGACGGCTTAAAGCCGTCTAAGCAGTAGAACACATAGAGAGCTTCATTTTGACTAGTTATGGCTCCTGTAACTCTAAACCGACCAACAGTTATGGCCATCCGAATAATCGATATCCACATGGCGCAAAATCTGCGGTGCAAGGTGAAACATCCGTCCCAAATGTCGAAACAATACGGTACGACTTTTAGAAATGGGTGCATAGATTTGAAATGGAACAGTACTATGGTGCACCACTCACCACGAATGGTAAATAGAAGACCAGCCACGGTGATCCCGTTTTAATGTAAAAATTCACTTGACGAGAAAAGGAAGGCTAAAAAACTTCAGAGCCCCGATTGTGGTTCAGATAGCCTTTTTTGGGTATGAAACTATCCATTGATGGCTTAATGCGGTCAAAGCCATAGAACTCACTGAGAGCTTCGTTTTGACTGGTTATGGCTCCCGTAACTCTAAACGAGACAACAGTTATGGTCGTTCGAAGAATCGATATCCACAGGGTGCAACATCTGCGGTGCCAGGTTGAACATCCGTCCAAAATGCCGAAAAGGCGCCGTGCGACTTTTAGAAATGGGTGCATGGATTTGAAATGGAACAGTACCATGGTGCACCACTATCCAGGGATGGTAAATCGAAAACCAGCCACGGTGATCCCGTTTTAACGTAAAAATTCACGTGACGAAAAAAAAGGCAAAAAAACTTCAGAGACCCGATTGAGGTTCGGATAGCCTTTTTTGGGTATGAAACTATCCATTGCCGGCTTTAAAGCCATCAAAGCCGTAGAACTCACAGAGAGATTCGTTTGGACTGGTTATGGCTCCCGTAACTCTAAATGAGCCAACAGTTAAGGCCTTCCGAAGATTCGATATCCACATGGTGCAACATCTGCGGTGCAATGTGCAACATCCGTCCAAAATGCCGAAACAGCGCCGTGCGACTTTTAGAATTGGGTGCATGGATTTGAAATGGAACAGTACCATGGTGCAACACTATCCAGGGATGGTAAATCAAAGACCAGCCACGGCGATCCCGTTTTAACGTAAAAATTCACGTGACGAAAAAAAAGGCTAAAAAACTTCAGAGACCCGATTGAGGTTCGGATAGCCTTTTTTGGGTATGAAACTATCCATTGACGGCTTAAAGCTAACAAAGCCGTAGAACTCACTAAGAGCATCCTTTTGACTGGTTATGGCTCCCGTAACTCTAAACGAGCCAATAGTTATGGCCGTCCGAAGAATCGATATCTATAGGGTGCAACATCTACGGTGCAAGGTGCAACATCGGTCCAAAATACCGAAACTGCGCCATGCGACTTTTAGAAATAGGAGCATCGATTTGAAATGGAATAGTACCAAGGTGCACCACTCTTCAGGGATGGTAAATCAAAGACCAGCCAAGGTGATCCGGTTTTAACGTAAAAATTCACGTGACGAAAAAAAGATGGCTAAAAAACTTCAGAGACCCAAATGAGGTTTGGATAGCCTTTTTTGGGTATGAAACTATCCACTGATGGCTCAAAGCCGTCAAAGCCGTAGAACACACAGAGAGCTTCGTTTTGACTAGTTATGGCTCCCGTAACTCTAAACGAGCCAACAGTTAGGGCCGTCCGAAGAATCGTTATCAACAGGGTGCAACTTCTGACCAAAATGCCGAAACAGCGCCGTACGACTTTTAGAAATGGGTGCATGGATTTGAAATGGAACAGTACCATGGTGCACCACTCTCCAGGGATGGTAAATCGAAGACCAGCCACGGTGATCCCGTTTTAACCTAAAAATTCACTTGACGAAAAAAAGAAGGCTAAAAAACTTCAAAGCCTCGATTAAGGTTCGAATAGCCTTTTTTGGGTATGAAACTATCCATTGACATATTAAAGCAATCAAAGCCGTAGAACCCACAGAGAGCTTCGCTCTGACTAGTTATGGATCCCGTAACTCTACACGAGCCAACAGTTATGGCCGTTCGAAGAATCGATATCCACATGGTGCAACATCTGCGGTGCAAGGTGCAACATCCGTCCAAAATGCCAAATCAGCGCCTTCCGACTTTTAGAAATGGGTACATGGATTTGAAATGGAACAGTACCATGGTGCACCACTTTCCAGGGATGGTAAATCGAAAACCAGCCATGGTGATCCCGTTTTAACGTAAACATTCACGTGACGAAAAAAAGAAGGCTAAAAAACATCAAAGACCTAATTGAGGTTTGGATAACCTTGTTTGGGTATGAAACTATCCATTGATGGCATAAAGCTGTCAAAGCCGTAGAACTCACTAAGAGCTTCGTTTTGACTGGTTATTGCTCCCGTAACTCTAAACGAGCCAACAATTATGGTCGTCCGATGAATCGATATCCACAGGGTGCAACATCTGCGGTGCAAGCTGCAATATTCGTCCAAAATGGCAAAACAGCACCGTGCGACTATTAGAAATGGGTGTAGGGATTTGAAATGGAACAGTACCATGGTGCACCACTCTACAGGGATAGTAAATCGAGGACCAGCCACGGTGATCCGATTTTAACGTAAACATTCACGTGACGAAAAAAAGAAGGCTAAAAAATTTCGGAGACCCAATTGAGGTTCGGATAGCCTTTTTTGGATATGAAATTATCCATTGACGGCTTAAAGCCGTCAAAGCCATAGAATCCAAAGAGAGCTTCGTTTTGACCAGTTATGGCTCCCGTAACTCTAAACGAGCCAACAGTTATGGCCGTCCGAAGAATCGATATCCACAAGGTGCAACATCTGCGGTGCAAGGTGCAACATCCGTCCAAATTGCCGAAACAACGCCGTGCGACTTTTAGAAATGGGTGCATGGATTTGAAATGGAACAGTACCATGGTGCAGCACTCTCTAGGGATGGTAAATCGAAGACCAGCCACGGTGATCCGGTTTTAACGTAAAAATTCACGTGACGAAAAAAAGAAGGCTAAAAAACTTAAGAGACCCGAATGAGGTTCGGATAGCCTTTTTTGGGTATGAAACTATCCATTGATGGCTCAAAGCCGTCAAAGCCATAGAACCCACAAAGAGCTTCGTTTTGACTGGTTATGGCTCCCATAACTCTAAACGAGCCAACAGTTATGGTCGTCCGAAGAATCGATATCCACAATGTGCAACATCTGCGGTGCAAGGTGCAACATCCGTCCAAAATGCCGAAACAGCGCCGTGCGACATTTAGAAATGGGTGCATGGATTTGAAATGTAACAGAACCATGGTGCACCACTCTCCAGGGATGGTAAATCGAAGATCAGCAACGGTGATCCGGTTTTAACATAAAAATTCACGTGACCAAAAAAATAAGGCTAAAAAACTTCAGAGACCCGAATGAGGTTCGGATAGTCTTTTCGGGTATGAAACTATCCATTGATGGCTCAAAGCTGTCAGAGCCGTAGAACCCACAAAGAGCTTCGATTTGACATGTTATGGCTCCCGTAACTCTAAACGAGCCAACAGTTATGGTCATCGGAAGAATCGATATCTACAGGGTGCAACATCTACGGTGCATGGTGCAACATCCGTCCAAAATGTCGAAACAGCGTCGTGCGACTTTTAGAAATGGAACAGTACCATGGTGCACCACTATCCAAGGATGGTAAATCGAAGACCAGCCACGGTGATCCCGTTTTAACGAAAAAATTCACGTGACGAAAAAAAGGCAAAAAAACTACAGAGACCCGATTGAGGTTCGGATAGCCTTTTTTGGGTATGAAACTATCCATTGACGGCTTAAAGCTGTCAAAGCCGTAGAACTCACTAAGAGCTTCCTTCTGACTGCATTTATGGCCAAAGCCGTAGAACTCACTAAGAGCTTCCTTCTGACTGCATTTATGGTAAATGGCTCCCGTAACTCTAAACGAGCCAACATTTATGGCCATCCGAAGAATCGATATCCACAGGGTGCAACATCTCCGGTGCAAGGTGCAACATTGGTTCAAAATACCGAAACTGCGCCGTGCGACTTTTAGAAATGGGTGCATGGATTTGAAATGGAACAGTATCATGGTGCACCACTCTTCAGGGATGGTAAATCGAAGACCAGCCACGGTGATCCGGTTTTAACGTAAACATTCACGTGACGAAAAAAAGAAGAATAAAAAACTTCAGAGACCTGAATGAGGTTCGGATAGCCTTTTTTGGGTATGAAACTATCCATTAACGGCTTAAAGTCGTCAAAGAAGTAGAACACATAGAGAGCTTCATTTTGACTAGTTATGGCTCTAGTAACTCTAAACGAACCAACAGTTATGGCCGTCCGAATAATCGATATCCACATGGAGCAACATCTGCGGTGCAAGGTGCAACATCCGTCCAAAATGTCGAAACAGTGCGGTACGACTTTTAGAAATGGGTGCATAGATTTGAAATGGAACGGTACTATGGTGCACCACTCACCAGGGATGGTAAATTGAAGACCAGCCACGGTGATCCCGTTTTAACGTAAAAATTTACTTGACGAGAAAAAGAAGGCTAAAAAACTTCAGAGCCCCGATTGTGGTTCAGATAGCTTTTTTGGGTATGAAACTATCCATTGACGGCTTAAAGCGGTCAAAGCCGTAGAACTCATTGAGAGCTTCGTTTTGACTGGTTATGGCTCCCGTAACTCTAAACGAGCCAACAGTTATGGCCGTCCGTAGAATCGATATCCACAGGGTGCAACATCTGCGGTGCAAGGTTGAACATCCGTCCAAAATGTCGAAACTGCGCCGTGCGACTTTTAGAAATGGGTGCATGGATTTGAAATGGAACAGCACCATGGTGCACCACTATCCAGGGATGGTAAATCAAATACCAGCCACGGTGATCCCGTTTTAACGTAAAAATTCAAGTGACGAAAAAAAGGCAAAAAAACTCCAAAGACCCGATTGAGGTTCGGATAGCCTTTTTTGGGTATGAAACTATCCATTGACGGCTTAAAGCTATCAAAGCCGTAGAACTCACTAAGAGCTTCCTTTTGACTATTTATGGCTCTCGTAACTCTAAACGAGCCAACAGTTATGGCCATCCGAAGAATCGATATCCACAGGGTGCAACATCTGCGGTGCAAGGTGCAACATCGGTCCAAAATACCGAAACTGCGCCGTGCGACTTTTAGAAATGGGTGCATGGATTTGAAATGGAACAGTACCATGGTGCACCACTCTTCAGGGATGGTAAATCAAAGACGAGCCACGGTGATCCGGTTTTAACGTAAACATTCACGTGACGAAAAAAAGAAGGCTAAAAAACTTCAGAGACCCAATTGAGGTTCGGATAGCCTTTTTTGGGTATGAAACTATCCATTGACGGATTAAAGCTGTCAAAGCCGTAGAACTCACTGAGAGCTTCGTTTTGACTGGTTATTGCTCCCGTAACTCTAAACGAGCCAACAGTTATGGTCGTCCGAAGAATCGATATCCACAGGGTGCAACATCTGCGGTTCAAGGTGCAACATCCGTCCAAAATGTCGAAACATCGTCGTGCGAATTTTAGAAATGGGTGCATGGATTTGAAATGGAACAGTACCATGGTGCACCACTATCCAAGGATGGTAAATCGAAGAACAGCCACGGTGATCCCGTTTTAACGTAAAAATTCTCGTGACGAAAAAAAAGGCTAAAAAACTTCAAAGACCCGATTGAGGTTCGGATATCCTTTTTTGGGTATGAAACTATCCATTGACGACTTAAAGCTGTCAAAGCCGTAGAACTCACTAAGAGCTTCTTTCTGACTGGTTATGGCTCCCGTAACTCTAAACGAGCCAACAGTTATGGCCGTCCGAAGAATCGATATCCACAGGGTGCAACATATGCGGTGCAAGGTGCAACATCGGTCCAAAATACCGAAACGGCCACGTGCGACTTTTAGAAATGGGTGCATGGATTTGAAATGGAACAGTACCATGGTGCACCACTCTTCAGGGATGGTAAATCGAAGACCAGCCACGGTGATCCGGTTTAAACATAAACATTCACGTGACGAAAAAAAGAAGAATAAAAAACTTCAGAGACCCGAATGAGGTTCAGATAGCCTTTTTTGGGTATGAAACTATCCATTGACGACTTAAATCCGTCAAAGTAGTAGAACACATAGAGAGCTTTGTTTTGACTACTTTTGGCTCCCGTAACTATAAACTAACCAATAGTTATGGCCGTCCGAAGAATCGATATCCACATGGTGCAACATCTGTGGTGCAAGGTGCAACATCCGTCCAAAATGCCGAAACAGTGATGTACGACTTTTAGAAATGGGTGCATAAATTTGAAATGGAACAGTACCATGGTGCACCACTCACCAGTGATGGTAAATCGAAGACCAGCCATGGTGATCCCGTTTTAACGTAAAAATTCACTTGACGAAAAAAAGAAGGCTAAAAAACTTCAAAGCCCCGATTGTGGTTCGGATAGCCTTTTTTGGCTATGAAACTATCCATTGATGACTTAAAGCAGTCAAAGCTGTAGAACTCACTGAGAGCATCGTTTTGACTGGTTATGACTCCCGTAACTCTATACGAGCCAACATTTATTGTCGTCCGAAGAATCGATATCCACAAGGTGCAACATCTGCGGTGCAAGGTGCAACATCCATCCAAAATGTCGAAACAACACCGTGCGACTTTTAGAAATGGGTGCATTGATTTGAAATGGAACAATACCATGGTGCACCACTCTCAAGGGATGGTAAATCGAAGACCATCCACGGTGATCCGGTTTTAACGTAAAAATTAACGTGATGAAAAAAAGAAGGCTAAAAAACTTCAGAGACCCAATTGAGGTTCGAATAGCCTTTTCTGGGTACGAAACTATCCATTGACGGCTTAAAGCCGTCAAAGCTGTAGAACACACAGAAATCTTTGTTTTGACTAGTTATGGCTCCCGTAACTCTAAATGAGCCAACAGTTATGGTCGTCCGAAGAATCGATATCCACAGGGTGCAACATCTGCGGTGCAAGGTGCAACATCCGTCCAAAATAACGAAACTGCGCCGTGCGACTTTTAGAAATGGGTGAATCGATTTGAAATGGAACAGTACCATGGTGCACCACTCTCCAGGGATGGTAAATCGAATACCAGCCACGGTGATCCGGTTTTATCGTAAAAATTCACGCGACGAAAAAAAGAAGGCTAAAAAACTTCAGAGACCCAAATGAGGTTCAGATAGCCTTTTTTGAGTATGAAACTATCCATTGACGGCTTAAGGCCGTCAAAGCAGTAGAACACACAGAAATCTTACTTTTGACTAGTTATGGCTCCCGTAACTCTAAACGAGCCAACAGTTATGGCCGTCCGAAGAATCGATATCCACATGGTGCAACATCTGCGGTGCAAGGTGCAATATCCGTCCAAAATGCCAAAACAGTGCGGTATGACTTTTAAAAATGGGTGCATGAATTTGAAATGGAACAGTACCATACTGCACCACTCACCAGTGATGGTAAATCGAAGACCAGCCACGGTGATCCCGTTTTAACGTAAAAATTCACTTGACGAAAAAAAGATGGCTAAAAAACTTCAGAGCTCCGATTGAGGTTCGGATAGCCTTTTTTGGGTATAAAACTATCCAATAACGGCTTAAAGCCGTCAAAGCCTTAAATCCCACAGAGAGCTACGTTTTGACTGGTTATAGCTCCCGTAACTCTAAACGAGCCAACAGTTATGGTCGTCCGAAGAATCGATATCCACAAGGTGCAACATCTGCGGTGCAAGGTGCAACATCCGTCCAAAATGCCAAAACTGCGCCGTGCAACTTTTAGAAATGGGTGCATAGATTTGAAATGGAACAGTAGCATGGTGCACCACTCTCCAAGGATGGTAAATCGAAGACCAGCCATGATGATCCGGTTTTAACGTAAAAATTCAGATGACGAAAAAAGGAAGGGTAAAAAACTTCAAAGACCCGAATGAGGTTCGGATAACCTTTTTTGGGTATTAAACTATCCATTGATGGCTCAAAGACATCAAAGCTGTAGAACACACAGAGAGCTTCGTTTTGACTGGTTATGGCTTCCGTAAGTCTAAACGAGCAAACGGTTAGGGCCGTCCGAAGAATCGTTATCCACAGGGTGCAACTTCCGTCCAAAATGCCGAAACAGCGCCGTACGACTTTTAGAAATGGGTGCATGGATTTCAAATGGAACAATACCATGGTGCACCACTCTCCAGGGATGGTAAATCGAAGACCAGCCATGGTGATCCCGTTTTAACGTAAAAATTCACTTGACGAAAAAAAGAAGGCTAAAAAACATCAAAGGCCCGATTGAGGTTCGAATGGCCTTTTTTGGGTATGAAACTATCCATTGACGGCTTAAAGCCGTCAAAGCCCTAGAACCCACAGGGAGCTTCGTTTTGACTGGTTAGGCTCTCGTAACTCTAAACGAGCCAACAGTTATGGCCGTCCGAATAATCGATATCCACATGGTGCAACATCTGCGGTGCAAGGTGCAACATCCATCCAAAATGCCGAAACAGCGCCGTGCGACTTTTAGAAATGGGTGCATGGATTTGAAATGGAACAGTACCATGGTGCACCACTATCCAGGGATGGTAAATCAAAGACCAGCCACGGTGATCCCATTTTAACGTAAACATTCACGTGACGAAAAAAAGAAGGCTAAAAAACTTCAGAGACCCAATTGAGGTTCGGATAAACTTTTTTGGGTATGAAACTATCCATTGACGGCTTAAAGCTGTCGAAGCCGTAGAACTCACTGAGAGCTTTGTTTTGACTGGTTATTTCTCCCATAACTCTAAGCGAGCCAACAGTTATGGTCGTCCGAAGAATCGATATCCACATGGTGCAACATCTGCGGTACAAGGTGCAACATCCGTCCAAAATACCGAAACAGCGCCGTGCGACTTTTAGAAATGGGTGCATGGATTTGAAATGGAACAGTACCATGGTGCACCACTATCCAGGGATGGTAAATCGAAAACCAGCCACGGTGATCCCGTTTTAACGTAAAAATTCACGTGACGAAAAAAAAGGCTAAAAAACTTCAGAGACCAGATTGAGGTTCGAATAGCCTTTTTTGGGTATGAAACTATCCATTGACGGCTTAAAGCCGTCAAAGCCGGAGAACTCATTAAGAGCTTCCTTTTGACTGGTTATGGCTCCCGTAACTCTAAACGAGCCAACAGTTATGGCGGTCCGAAGAATCCATATCCACAGGGTGCAACATCTGCGGTGCAAGGTGCAACATCGGTCCAAAATACCGAAACTGCGCCGTGCGACTTTTAGAAATGGGTGCATGGATTTGAAATGGAATAGTACCATGGTGCACCACTCTTCAGGATTAGTAAATCGAAGACCAGCCACGGTGATCCGATTTTAACGTAAACATTCACGTGACGAAAAAAAGAAGGCTAAAAAATTTCAGAGACCCAATTGAGGTTCAGATAGCCTTTTTTGGGTATGAAACTATCCATTGACGGCTTAAAGCTTCCAAAGTCGTAGAACTCACAAAGAGTTTCGTTTTGACTGGTTATGGCTCCCGTAACTCTAAACGAGCCAACAGTTAAGGCCGTCCGAAGATTCGATATCCACATGGTGCAACATCTGCGGTGCAAGGTGCAACATCCGTCCAAAATGCCGAAACAGCGCCGTGCGACTTTTAGAAATGGGTGCATGGATTTGAAATGGAACAGTAACATGGTGTACCACTATCCAGGGATGGTAAATCAAAGACCAGCCACGGTGATCCCGGTTTAATGTAAAATTTCACGTGACGAAAAAAAGAAGGCTAAAAAACTTCAGAGACCCGATTGAGGTTCGGATAGCCTTTTTAGGGTATGAAACTATCCATTGACGGCTTAAAGATGTCAAAGCCGTAGAACTCACTGAGAGCTTCGTTTTGACTGGTTATTTCTCCCGTAACTCTAAACGAGCCAACAGTTATGGTCGTCCGAAGAATCGATATCCACAGGGTGCAACATCTGCGGTGCAAGGTGCAACATCCGTCCAAAATGTCGAAACAGCGCCATGTGACTTTTAGAAATGGGTGTATGGATTTGAACTGGAACAGTACCATAGTGCACCACTCACCAAGGATGGTAAATCGATGACCGGCCACGGTGATCCCGTTTTAACGTAAAAATTCACTTGACGAAAAAAAGAAGGCTAAAAAACTTCAGAGCCCCGATTGAGGTTCGGATAGCCTTTTCTGGGTACGAAACTAACCATTGACGGCTTAAAGCGGTCAAAGCCGTAGAACTCACTGAGAGCTTCCTTTTGACTGGTTATGGATCCCGTAACTCTAAACGAGCCAACAGTTATGGCCGTTCGAAGAATCGATATCCACAGGGTGCAACATCTGCGGTGCAAGGTGCAATATCGGTCCAAAATACCGAAAATGTGTCGTTCGACTTTTAGAAATGGGTGCATGGATTTGAAATGGAACAGTACCATGGTGCACCACTCTTCAGGGATGGTAAATCAAAGACTAGCCACGGTGATCCGGTTTTAACATAAACATTCACGTGATGAAAAAAAGAAGAATAAAAAACTTCAGAGACCCGAATGGGGTTCGGATAGCCTTTTTTGGGTATGAAACTATCCATTGACGGCTTAAATCCGTCAAAGTAGTAGAACACACAAAGAGCTTCATTTTGACTATTTATGGCTCCCGCAACTCTAAATGATCCAACAGTTATGGTCGTCCGAAGAATCGATATCCACAAGGTGCAACATCTGCGGTGCAAGGTGGAACATCCGTCCAAAATGCCGAAACAGTGCGATACGATTTTTAGAAATGGTTGCATGGATTTGAAATGGAATATTACCATGGTGCACCACTCACCAGGGATGGTAAATCGAAGACCAGCTACGGTGATCCCATTTTGACGTAAAAATTCACTTGACGAAAAAAGAACGCTAAAAAACATCAGAGCCCCAATTGAGGTTCAGATAGCCTTTTTTGGGTATAAAACTATCCATTGACGGCTTAAAGCGGTCGAAGCCGTAGAACTCACTGAGAGCTTCGTTTTGATTGGTTATGGCTCCCGTAACTCTAAACGAGCCAACAGTTATGGCCGTTCGAATAATCGATATCCACAGGGTGCAACATCTGTGGTGCAAGGTGCAACATCCGTCCAAAATGCCGAATCAGTGCTGTGCGACTTTTAGAAATGGGTGCATGGATTTGAAAAGGAATAGTACCATGGTGCACCACTCTTCCGGGATGGTAAATCGAAGACCAGCCACGTTGATCCAGTTTTAACGTAAACATTCACGTGACGAAAAAAAGAAGGCTAAAAAACTTCAGAGACCCAATTAAGGTTCGGATAACCTTTTTTGGGTATGAAACTATCCATTGACGGCTTAAAGCAGTCAAAGCAGTAGAACTCACTGAGAGCTTCGTTTTGACTGGTTATTGCTCCCGTAACTCTAAACGAGCCAACAGTTATGGTCGTCCGAAGAATCGATATCGACATGGTGCAACATCTGCAGTGCAAGGTGCAACATCCGTCCAAAATGCCGAAACAGTGTCGAGCGACTTATTGAAATGGGTGCATGGATTTGAAACGGAACTGTACCATGGTGCACCACTATCCAGGGATGGTCAGTCGAAAACCAGCCACGGTGATCCCGTTTTAACGTAAAAATTCACGTGACGAAAAAAAAGGCTAAAAAATTCAAAGACCCGATTGAGGTTCGGATAGCCTTTTTTGGGTACGAAACTATCCATTGACGGCTTAAAGCTGTCAAAGCCGTAGAACTCACTAAGCGCTTCCTTTTGACTGGTTATGGCTCCCGTAACTCTAAACGAGCTAACAGTTATGGTCGTCCGAAGAATCGATATCCACAGTGTGCAACATCTGCGGTGCAAGGTGCAACATCGGTCCAAAATACCGAAACTGCGCCGTGCGACTTTTAGAAATGGGTGCATGGATTTGAAATGGAACAGTACCATGGTGCACCACTCTTTAGGGATAGTAAATCGAAGACCAGCCACGGTGATCCGGTTTTAACGTAAACATTCACGTGACGAAAAAAAGAAGGCTAAAAAACTTCAGATACCCAATTGAGGTTCGGATAGCCTTTTTTGGGTATGAAACTATCCATTGACGGCTTAAAGCCATCATAGCCGTAGAACCCACAAAGAGCTTCGTTTTGACTGGTTATGGCTCCCGTAACTTTGAACGAGCCAACAGTTATGGCCATCCGAAGAATCGATATCCACAGGGTGCAACATCTGCGATGCAAGGTGCAACATTCGTCCAAAATGCCGAAACAGTGCGGTACGACTTTTAGAAATGGGTGCATGGATTTGAAATGGAACAGTACCATGGTGCACCACTCACCAGGGATGGTAAATCGAATACCAGCCACGGTGATCCTGTTTTAACGTAAAAATTCACTTGACGAAAAAAAGAAGGCTAAAAAACTTCAGAGCCCCGATTGAGGTTCGAATAGCCTTTTTTGGGTACGAACTATCCATTGACGGCTTAAAGTGGTCAAAGCCGTAGAGCTCACTGAGAGCTTCCTTTTGACTGGTTATGGCTCCCGTAACTCTAAACGAGCCAACAGTTATGACCGTTCGAATAATCGATATCCACAGGGTGCAACATCTGCGGTGCAAGGGCAACATCGGTCCAAAATACCGAAACTGTGCCGTGCGACTTTTAGAAATGGGTGCATGGATTGGAAATCGAACAGTACCATGGTGCACCACTCTTCAGGGATGGTAATTCGAAGACCAGCCACGGTGATCCGGTTTTAACATAAACATTCACGTGATGAAAAAAAGAAGAATAAAAAACTTCAGAGACCCGAATGAGGTTCAGATAGCCTTTTTTGGGTATGAAACTATCCATTGACGGCTTAAAGCCATCAAAGCAGTAGAACACACAGAGAGCTTCGTTTTGACTAGTTATGGCTCCCGTAACTCTAAACGAACCAACAGTTATGGCCGTCCGAAGAATCAATATTCACATGGTGCAACATCTGCGGTACGATTTTTAGAAATGGGTGCATGGATTTGAAATGGAATAGTACCATGGTGCACCACTCACTAGGGATGGTAAATCGAAAACCAGCTACGGTCATCCCGTTTTAACGTAAAAATTCACTTGACGAAAAAAAGAAGGCTAAAAAACTTCAGAGCCTCGATTGAGGTTCGAATAACCTTTTTTGGGTATGAAACTGTCCATTGACGGCCTAAAGCGGTCAAAGCCGTAGAACTCACCGAGAGCTTTGTTATGGCGGGTTATGGCTTCCGTAACTCTAAACGAGCCAACGGTTATGGCCGTTCGAAGAATCGATATCCACAGGGTGCAACATCTGCGGTGCAAGGTGCAACATCCATCCAAAATGCCGAAATAACGCCGTGCGACTTTTAGAAATGGGTGCATGGATTTGAAATGGAACAGTACCATGGTGCACCACTCTTCAGGGATGGTAAATCGAAGACCGGCCACGGTGATCCGGTTTTAACGTAAACATTCAAGTGACGAAAAAAAGAAGGCTAAAATACTTCAGAGACCCAATTGAGGTTCGGATAGCCTTTTTTGGGTATGTAACTATCCATTGACGGCTTAAAGCTGTCAAAGCCGTAGAACTCACTGAGAGCTTCGTTTGACTGGTTATTTCTCCCGTAACTTTAAACGAGCCAACAGTTATGGTCGTCCGAAGAATCGATATCCACAGGGTGCAACATCTGCGGTGCAAGGTGCAACATCCGTCCAAAATGCCGAAACTGCACCGTGCGGCTTTTAGAAATGGGTGCATGGATTTGAAATGGAATAGTACCATGGTGCACCACATTCCAGGGATGGTAAATCGAAGACCAGCCACGGCGATCCCGTTTTATAGTAAAAATTCACGTGACGAAAAAAAGAAGGCTAAAAAACTTTAGAGACCCGATTGAGGTTCGGATAGCCTTTTTTGGGTATGAAACTATCCATTGACGGCTTAATGCTATCAAAGCCGTAGAATTCACTGAGAGCTTCGTTTTGACTGGTTATGGCTCCTGTAACTCTAAACGAGACAACAGTTATGGTCGTCCGAAGAATCGATATCCATAGGTTGAAACATCTACGGTGCAATGTGCAACATCCGTCCAAAATGCCGAAACTGCACCGTGCGACTTTTAGAAATTGGTGCATGGATTTGAAATGGAACGGTACCATGGTGCACCACTAACCAGGGATGGTAAATCGAAGACCAACCACGGCGATCCCGTTTTAACATAAAAATTCACGTGACGAAAAAAGAAGGCTAAAAAACTTCAGAGACCCGATTGAGGTTGGGATATCCTTTTTTGAGTATGAAACTATCCATTGACGGCTTAAAGCCATGAAAGCCGTAGAACTCATTGAGAGCTTCATTTTGACTGGTTATGGTTCCCGTAACTCTAAACGAGTCAACAGTTATGGCCGTCCGAAGAATCGATATCCAAAGGGTGCAACATCAGTCCAAAATGTTGAAACAACGCCGTACGATTTTTAGAAATGGGTGCATGGATTTGAAATGGAACAGTACCATGGTGCACCACTCTCCAGGGATGGTAAATCAAAGACCAGCCACAGCTATCCCGTTTTAACGTAAAAATTCACATGACGAAAAAAAGAAGGCTAAAAACTTTAGAGGCCCGATTGAGGTTCGGATAGCCTTTTTTGAGTATGAAACTATCCATTGACGGCTTAAAGCCATCAAAGTCGTAGAACTCACTAAGAGCTTCGCTTTGACTGGTTATGGCTCCTGTAGCTCTAAACGAGCCAACAGTTTTGGTCGTCCAAAGAATCGATATCCACATGGTGCAACATCTGCGGTGCAAGGTGCAACATCCATCCAAAATGCCGAAAATGCGCCATGCGACTTTTAGAAATGGGTGCATGGATTTAAAATGGAATAGTACCATAGTGCACCACTATCCTGGGATGGTAAATCGAAGACTAGCCACGGCGATCCCGTTTTAACGTAAAAATTCACGTGACAAAAAAAAGAAGGCTAAAAAATTTCAGAGACCCGATTGAGGTTCGGATAGCCTTTTTTGGGTATGATACTATCCATTGACGGCTTAAAGCTGTCAAAGCCATAGAACTCACTAAGAGCTTCATTTTGACTAGTTATGGCTCCCGTAACTATAAACGAGCCAACAGTTATTGTCGTCCGAAGAATCGATATACACAGGGTGCAACATCTACGGTGCAAGGTGCAACATCCGTCCAAAATGCCGAAACTGCGCCATGCGACTTTTAGAAATGGGTGCATGGATTTGAAATGGAACAGTACCATGGTGCACCACTCTCCAGGGATCGTAAATCGAAGACCAACCACGGCGATCCCATTTTAAAGTAAAAATTCACGTGACAAAAAAAAGAAGGCAAAAAAACTTCAGAGACCCGATTTAGGTTCGGATAGCCTTTTTTGGGTATGAAACTATCCATTGACGGCTTAAAGCCGCCAAAGCAGTAGAGCACACATAGAGCTTTGTTTTGACTAGTTATGGCTCCCGTAACTCTAAACGAGCCAACAGTTATGGCCGTCCGAAGAATCGATATCCACATGGTGCAACATCTGCGGTGCAAGGTGCAACATCAGTCCAAAATGCCGAAACAGAGCGGTACGACTTTTAGAAATGTGTGCATGGATTTGAAATGGAACAGTACCATGGTGCACAACTCACCAGCGATGGTAAATCGAAGACCAGCCACTGTGATCCCGTTTTAACGTAAAAATTCACTTAACGAAAAAAAGAAGGCTAAAAAAATTCATAGCCCGGATTGAGGTTCGGATAGCCTTTTTTGGGTATGAAACTATCCATTGATGGCTTAAAGCCGTCAAAGCCGTAGAACTTACTGAGAGCTTCATTTTGACTGGTTTTGGCTCCAGTAACTCTAAACGAGCCAACATTATGGTTGTCCGAAGAACCGATATCCACAGGGTGCAACATCTGCGGTGCAAGGTGCAACATCCGTCCAAAATGCTGAAACTGCGCCGTGCGACTTTTAGAAATGGGTTCATGGATTTGAAATGGAACAGTACCATGGTGCACCACTCTCCAGGGATGGTAAATCGAAGACCAGCCTCGGTGATCCCGTTTAAACGTAAAAATTCACATGACGAAAAAAAGAAGGCTAAAAAACTTCGGAGACCCGATTGAGGTTCGGATAGCCTTTTTTGGGTATGAAACTATCCATTGACGGCTTAAAGCCTTCAAAGCCGTAGAACTCACTGAGTGCTTCGTTTTGACTGGTTATGGCTCCCGTAACACTAAACGAGCCAACAGTTATGGTCGTCCGAAGAATCGATATCCACAGGGTGCAACATTTGCGGTGCAAGGTGCAACATCCGTCCAAAATGCCGAAACTGCGCCGTGCGACTTTTATAAATGGGTGCATGGATTCGAAATCGAACAGTACCATGGTGCATCACTCTCCAGGGATGGTAAATCGAAGACCAGCCATGACGATCCTGTTTTAACGTAAAAATTCACGTGACGAAAAAAAGAAGGCTAAAAAACTTCAGAGACCCGATTGAGGTTCGGATAGCCTTTTTTAGGTATGAAACTATCCATTGACCGCTTAAAGCCGTCGAAGCCGTAGAACTCACCGAGAGCTTCGTTTTGACTTGTTATGGCTCTCGTAACTCTAAACGAGCCAACAGTTATGGTCGTCCGAAGAATCGATATCCATAGGGTGCAACATCTACGGTGCAAGGTGCAGCATCCGTCCAAAACTGCGCCGTGTGACTTTTATAAATGGGTGCATGGATTTGAAATGGAATAGTACCATGGTGCACCACTATCCAGGGATGGCAAATCGAAGACCAGCCACGACGATCCCGTTTTAACGTAAAAATTCACGTGACGGAAAAAAGAAGGCTAAAAAACTTCAAAGACCCGATTGATGTTCGAATAGCCTTTTTTGGGTATGAAACTATCCATTCACGGAATAAAGCCATCAAAGCCATAGAACTCACTGAGAGCTTCGATTTGACTGGTTATGGCTCTCGTAATTCTAAACGAGCCAACAGTTATGGTCGTCCGATGAATCGATATCCACAGGGAGCAACATCTGCGGTGCAAGGTGCAACATCCGTCCAAAATACTGAAACTGCGTCGTACGACTTTTAGAAATGGGTGCATGGATTTGAAATGGAACAGTACCATGGTTCACCACTCTCCAGGGATGGTAAATCGAAGACCAGCCACGTTGATCCCGTTTTAACATAAAAATTCACGTGATGAAAAAAAGAAGACTAAAAAACTTCAGAGACCCGATTGAGGTTCGGATAGCCTTTTTTCGGTATGAAACTATCAAAGTCAAAGAACTCACTGAGAGCTTCGTTTTGACTGGTTATGGCTCCTGTAACCCTAAAGGAGCCAATAGTTATGGTCGTCCGAAGAATCGATATCTACAATGTGCAACATCTGCGGTGCAAGGTGCAACATCTGCGGTGTCCGTCCAAAATGCCGAAACTGCGCCGTGCGACTTTTAGAAATGGGTGCATGAATTTGAAATGGAACAGTACCATGGTGCACCACTATCTAGGTATGGTTAATCGAAGACCAGCCACGGTGATCTTGTTTTAACGTAAAAATTCACGTGACAAAAAAAGATAGCTAAAAAACTTCAAAGGCCCGATTGAGGTTCGTATAGCCTTTTTTGGGTATGAAACTATCCATCGACGGCTTAAAGCCGTCAAAGCCATAGAACTCACTGAGAGCTTCGTTTTGATTGATTATGGCTCCCGTAACTCTAAACGTGCCAACAGTTATGGTCGTCCGAAGAATAGATATCCACAGGGTGCAACATCTGCGGTGTAAGGTGCAACATTCGTCCAAAATACTGAAACTGCGCCGTGCGACTTTTAGAAATGGGTGCATGGATTTGAAATGGAATAGTACCATGGTGAACCACTCTCCATGGATGGTAAATCGAAGACCAGCCACGGCGATCTCGTTTTAACGTAAAAATTCACGTGACGAAAAAAAGAAGGCTAAAAAACTTCAAAGCCCCGATTGAGGTTCGGATAGCCTTTTTTGGGTATGAAACTATCCATTGACGGCTTAAATTCATCAAAGCCATAGAACTCACAGAGAGCTTCGTTTTGACTAGTTATGGCTCCCGTAACTCTAAACGAGACAACAGTTATGGTCGTCCGAAGAATCGATATCCACAGGGTGCAACATATGCGGTGCATGGTGCAGCATCCGTCCAAAATGCCTTAAATGCGCCGTGCGACTTTTAGAAATGGGTGCATGGATTTGAAATGGAACAGTACCATGGTGCACCAATACCAGGGATGGTAAATCGAAGACTAGCCACGGCGATCCCGTTTTAACGTAAAATTTAACGTGACGAAAAAAAGAAGGCTAAAAAACTACAGAGACCCAATTGAGGTTCGGATAGCCTTTTTTGGGTATGAAACTATCCATTGACGGCTTAAGGCTGTCAAAGCCGTAGAACTCACTGAGAGCTTCATTTTGACTGGTTATGGCTCCCGTAACTCTAAACGAGCCAACAGTTATGGTCGTCCGAAGAATCGATATCCATAGGGTGCAACATCTACGGTGCAAGGTGCAACATCCGTCCAAAATACTTAAACTGCACCGTGCGGCTTTTAGAAATGGGTGCATGGATTTGAAATGGAACAGTACCATGGTGCACCACTATCTAGGGATGGTAAATCGAAGACCAGCCACAGCGATCTCGTTCTCGTTTTAACGTAAAAATTCACGTGACGAAAAAAAGAAGGCTAAAAATCTTCAGAGACCCGATGTAGGTTCGGATAGCCTTTTTTGGGTATGAAACATCCATTGACGGCTTAATGCTATCAAATCCGTAGATCTCACTGAGAGCTTCGTTTTGACTGATTATGGCTCTAGTCACTAAACGAGCCAACAGTTATGGTCGTCCGAAAAATCGATATCCACATGGTGCAACATCTGCGGTGCAAGGTGCAACATCCATCCAAAATGCCGAAACTGCGCCATGCGACTTTTAGAAATGGGTGCATGAATTTGAAATGGAACAGTATCATGGTGAACCACTATCCAGGGATGGTAAATCACAGACCAGTCACGGTGATCCCGTTTTAACGTAAAAATTCACGTGACGAAAAAAAGAAGGCTAAAAAACTTCAAAGACCCGATGGAGGTTCGGATAGCCTTTTTTGGGTATGAAACTATCCATTGATGGCTTAAAGCAGTCAAAGCTGTAAAACTCACTGAGAGCTTCGTTTTGACTGGTTATGGCTCCCGAAACTCTAAACGAGCCAACAGTTATGGTCGTCCGAAAAATCGATATCCACAGGGTGCAACATCTGCGTTGCAAGGTGCAACATCCGTCCGAAATACCGAAACTGCACCGTGCGACTTTTAGAAATGGGTGCATGGATTTGAAATGGAACAATACCATGGTGTACCACTCTCCAGGGATGGTAAATCGAAGACCAGCCACGGTGGTTCCGTTTTAACGTAAAAATTCACGTTACGAAAAAAAAATGATAAAAACTTCAGTGACCCAAATGAGATTCGGATATCCTTTTTTGGGTATGAAACTATCCATTGACGGATTTAAGCCGTCCAAGCCGTAGAACTCACTGAGAGCTTCATTTTTACTGGTTATGGCTCCCGTAACTCTAAACGAGCCAACAGTTATGGTCGTCCGAAGAATCAATATCCACAGGTGTAACATCTGCGTTGCAAGGTGCAACATCCGTCCGAAATACCGAAATTGCGCTGTGCGACTTTTAGAAATGGGTGCATGGATTTGAAATGGAACAGTAACATGGTGCACCACTCTCCAGGGATGGTAAATCGAAGACCAGCCACGGTGATCCCGTTTTAACGTAAAAATTCACGTGACGAAAAAAAGAAGGCTAAAAAACTTCCGAGACCAAAATGAGGTAGCCTTTTTTAGGTATGAAACTATCCATTGACGGCTTAAAGCCGTCAAAGCCATAGAACACACAGAGTGCTTCATTTTGACTGGTTATGGCTCTCGTAACTCTAAACGTGCCAACAGTTATGGCCGTCCGAAGAATCGATATCCACAGGGTGCAACATTTGCGGTGCAAGGTGCAACATCCGTCCGAAATGTAGAATAAGTGTCATGCGACTTTTAGAAATGGGTGCATGGATTTGAAATGGAACAGTACCATGGTGCACCATTATCCAGGGATGGTAAATCGAAGACCAGCCACGATGATCCCGTTTTAACGTAAAAATTCACGTGACGAAAAAAAGAAGGCTAAAAAACTTCAGAGACCCGATTAAGGTTCGGATAGCCTTTTTTGGGTATGAAACTATCCATTGATGGCTTAAAGCTGTCAAAGCCGTAGAGCTCACTAAGAGCTTCGTTTTAGCTGATTATGGCTCTCGTAACTCTAAACGAGCCAACAGTTATGGTCGTACGAAGAATCGATATCCACAGGGTGCAACTTCTGCGGTGCAAAGTGCAACATCCGTCCAAAATGACGAAACTGCGCCGTGCGACTTTTAGAAATGGGTGCATGTATTTGAAATGGAACAGTACCATGGTGCACCACTATCCAGGGATGGTAAATCGAAGACCAGCCACAGCATTCCCGTTTTAACGTTAAAAATCACGTGACGAAAAAAAGAAGGCTAAAAAACTTCACAGACCCGAATGAGGTTCGGATATTCTTTTTAGGTATGAAACTATCCATTGACGGCTTAAAGCCGTTAAAGCTATTGAACTCACTGAGAGCTTCGTTTTGACTGGTTTTGGCTATTGTAATTCTAAACGAGCCAACAGTTATGGTCGTTTGAAGAATCGATATCCACATGGTGCAACATCTGCGGTCCAAGGTGCAACATCCGTCCAAAATACTGAAACTGCGCCGTGCGACTTTTAGAACTGGGTGCATGGATTTGAAATGGAACAGTACCATGGTGCACCACTATCTAGGGATGGTAAATCGAAGACCAGCCATGGCGATCCCGTTTTAACATAAAAATTCACTTGACGAAAAAAAGAAAGCTAAAAATCTTCAGAGACCCGATGGAGGTTCGGATAGCCTTTTTTGGGTATGAAACTATCCATTGATGGCTTAATGCTGTCAAAGCCGTAGAACTCACTGAGAGCTTCGTTTTGACTGAATATGGCTCCCGTAACTAAACGAGCCAACAGTTATGGTCGTCCGAAGAATCGATATCCACAGGGTGCAACATCTGCGGTGCAAGGTGCAACATCCGTCCAAAATGCCGAAACTGCGCCATGCGACTTTTAGAAATGGGTGCATGAATTTGGAATGGAACAGTACCATGGTGAACCACTATCCAGGGATGGTAAATCGCAGACCAGCCACGGTGATCCCGTTTTAACGTAAAACTTCACGTGACGAAAAAAAGAAGGCTAAAAAACTTCAAACACCCGATGGAGGTTCGGATAGCCTTTTTTGGGTACGATGATATTCACTGACGGCTTAAAGCAGTCAATGCTGTAAAAATCACTGAGAGCTTCGTTTTGACTGGTTATCGCTCCCGTAACTCTAAACGAGCCAACAGTTATGGTCGTCTGAAAAATCGATATCCACAGGGTGCAACATCTACGTTGCAAGGTGCAACATCCGTTCGAAATACTGAAACTGCACCGTGCGACTTTTAGAAATGGGTGCATGGATTTGAAATGGAACAGTACCATGGTGTACCACTCTCCAGGGATGGTAAATCGAAGACCAGCCACGGTGGTTCCGTTTTAACGTAAAAATTCACGTGACGAAAAAAAGAATGCTAAAAAACTTCAGAGACCCAAATGAGGTTCGGATATCCTTTTTTGGGTATGAAACTATCCATTGACGGCTTAAAGACGTAGAACTCACTGAGAGCTTCGTTTTGACTGGTTATGGCTCCCGTAACTCTAAACGAGCCAACAGTTATGGTCGTCCGAAGAATCAATATCCATAGGTTTAACATCTGCGGTGCAAGGTGCAACATCCGTCCAAAATGTCGAAACAGCGCCATCCGACTTTTAGAAATGGATGTATGGATTTGGAATGGAACAGTACCAAGGTGTACCACTCTCCAGGGATGGTAAATTGATGACCAGCCACGGTGATCCCGTTTTAACGTAAAAATTCACGTGACGAAAAAAAGAAGGCTAAAAAACTTCAGAGACCCGATTAAGGTTCGGATAGCCTTTTTTGGGTATGAAACTCCATTAACGGCTTAAATCCGTCAAAGCCGTAGAACTCACAGAGATTTTGTTTTGACTCGTTATGGCTCCCGTAACTCTAAACGAGCCAACAGTTATGGCCGTCCGAAGAATCGATATCCATAGGGTGCAACATCTGCGGTGCAAGTTGCAACATCCGTCCAAAATGCCGAAACTGCGCCGTGCGACTTTTAAAAATGGGTGCAAGGATTTGAAATGGAACAGTACCATGGTGCACCACTCTCCAGGGATGGTAAATCGTAGACCAGCCACGGTGATCCCGTTTTAATGTAAAAATTCATATGATGCAAAAAAGAAGGCTAAAAAACTTCAGAGACCCGATTGAGGTTCGGATAGCCTTTTTTGGGTATGAAACTATCCATTGATGGCTAAAAGCCGTCAAAGCCGTAGAACTCTGAGAGCTTCGTTTTGACTGGTTATGGCTCCAGTAACTCTAAATGAGCCAACAGTTATAGTCTTCCGAAGAATCGATATCCATAGGGTGCAACATCTACGGTGCAAGGTGCAACATCCGTCCAAAATGCTGAAACTGCGACGTGCGACTTTTAGAAATGGGTGCATGGATTTGAAATGGAACAGTACCATGGTGCACCACTCTTCAGGGATGGTAAATCGAAGACCAGCCACGGTGATCCCGTTTTAACGTAAAAATTCACATGACGAAAAAAAGAAGGCTAAAAAACTTCAGAGACCCGATTGAGGTTCGGATAGCCTTTTTTGGGTATGAAACAATCCATTGATGGCTTAAAGCCGTCAAAGCCGTAGAACTCACTGAGAGCTTAGTTTTGACTGGTTATGGCTCCCGTAACTCCAAATGAGCCAACAGTTTTGGTCGTCTGAAGAATCGATATCCATAGGGTGCAACAACTGCGGTGCAAGGTGCAACATCCGTCCAAAATGCCGAAACTCCGCCGTGCGACTTTTAGAAATGGGTGCATGGATTTGAAATGGAACGGTACCATGGTGCACCACTATCCAGGGATGGAAAATCGAAGACCAGCCACGGCGATCCCGTTTTAACGTAAAAATTCACATGACGAAAAAAAGAAGGCTAAAAAACTTTAGAGACCCGATTGAGGTTCGGATAGCCTTTTTTGGGTACGAAACTATCCATTGATGGCTTAATGTTGTCAAAGCCGTAGAACTCACTGAGAGCTTCGTTTTGACTGGTTATGGCTCCCGTAACTCTAAACGAGCAAACAGTTATGGTCGTCCGAAGAATCGATATCCACAGGTTGAAACATCTACGGTGCAATGTGCAACATCCGTCCAAAATGCCGAAACTGCGCCGTGCGACTTTTAGAAATGGGTGCATGGATTTGAAATGGAATAGTACCATGGTGCACCACTCTCCAGGGATGGTAAATCGAAGACCAACCACGGCGATCCCGTTTTAACGTAAAAATTCACGTGACGAAAAAAAGAAGTGTAAAAAACATCAGAAACCCGATTGAGGTTCGGATAGCCTTTTTTGAGTATGAAACTATCTATTGATGGCTTAAAGCCATCAAAGCCGTAAAACTCACTGAGAGCTTCGTTTTGACTGGTTATGGCTCCCGTAACTCTAAACGAGCCAACAGTTATGGCCATCCGAAGAATCGATATCCACAGGGTGCAACATCTGCGGTGCAAGGTGCAACATCCGTCCAAAATGTCGAAACAGCGTCGTACGACTTTTAGAAATGGGTGCATGGATTTGAAATGGAACAGTACCATGGTGCACCACTCTCCAGGGATGGTAAATCGTAGACCAGCCACGGTGATCCCGTTTTAATGTAAAAATTCATATGATGCAAAAAAGAAGGCTAAAAAACTTCAGAGACCCGATTGAGGTTCGGATAGCCTTTTTTGGGTATGAAACTATCCATTGATGGCTAAAAGCCGTCAAAGCCGTAGAACTCTGAGAGCTTTGTTTTGACTGGTTATGGCTCCAGTAACTCTAAACGAGCCAACAGTTATAGTCTTCCGAAGAATCGATATCCACAGGGTGCAATATCTACGGTGCAAGGTGCAACATCCGTCCAAAATGCTGAAACTGCGACGTGCGACTTTTAGAAATGGGTGCATGGATTTGAAATGGAACATTACCATGGTGCACCACTCTTTAGGGATGGTAAATCGAAGACCAGCCACGGTGATCCCGTTTTAACGTAAAAATTCACATGACGAAAAAAAGAAGGCTAAAAAACTTCAGAGACCCGATTGAGGTTCGGATAGCCTTTTTTGGGTATGAAACTATCCATTGATGGCTTAAATCCGTCAAAGCCGTAGAACTCACTGAGAGCTTCGTTTTGACTGGTTATGGCTCCCGTAACTCCAAATGAGCCAACAGTTTTGGTCGTCTGAAGAATCGATATCCATAGGGTGCAACAACTGCGGTGCAAGGTGCAACATCCGTCCAAAATGCCGAAACTCCGCCGTGCGACTTTTAGAAATGGGTGCATGGATTTGAAATGGAACGGTACCATGGTGCACCACTATCCAGGGATGGAAAATCGAAGACCAGCCACGGCGATCCCGTTTTAACGTAAAAATTCACATGACGAAAAAAAGAAGGCTAAAAAACTTTAGAGACCCGATTGAGGTTCGGATAGCCTTTTTGGGTACGAAACTATCCATTGATGGCTTAATGTTGTCAAAGCCGTAGAACTCACTGAGAGCTTCGTTTTGACTGGTTATGGCTCCCGTAACTCTAAACGAGCAAACAGTTATGGTCGTCCGAAGAATCGATATCCACAGGTTGAAACATCTACGGTGCAATGTGCAACATCCGTCCAAAATGCCGAAACTGCACCGTGCGACTTTTAGAAATGGGTGCATGGATTTGAAATGGAATAGTACCATGGTGCACCACTCTCCAGGGATGGTAAATCGAAGACCAACCACGGCGATCCCGTTTTAACGTAAAAATTCACGTGACGAAAAAAAGAAGTGTAAAAAACATCAGAGACCCGATTGAGGTTCGGATAGCCTTTTTTGAGTATGAAACTATCTATTGATGGCTTAAAGCCATCAAAGCCGTAAAACTCACTGAGAGCTTCGTTTTGACTGGTTATGGCTCCCGTAACTCTAAACGAGCCAACAGTTATGGCCATCCGAAGAATCGATATCCACAGGGTGCAACATCTGCGGTGCATGGTGCAACATCCGTCCAAAATGTCGAAACAGCGCCGTACGACTTTTAGAAATGGGTGCATGGATTTGAAATGGAACAGTACCATGGTGCACCACTCTCCAGGGATGGTAAATCGAAGACCAGCAACGACGATCCCGTTTTAACGTAAAAATTCATGTGACGAAAAAAAGAAGGCTAAAAACTTCAGAGACCCGATTGAGGTTCGGATAGCCTTTTTTGAGTATGAAACTATCCATTGACGGCTTAAAGCCATCAAAGCCATAGAACTCCCTGAGAGCTTCGTTTTGACTGGTTATGACTCCCGTAGCTCTAAACTAACCAATAGTTTTGGTCGTCCAAAGAATCGATATCCACAGGGTGCAATATCTGCGGTGCAAGGTGCAACATCCGTCCAAAATGCCGAAACTGCGCCATGCGACTTTTAGTAATGGGTGCATGGATTTAAAATGGAACAGTACCATAGTGCACCACTATCTAGGGATGGTAAATCGAAGACCAGCCACGGCGATCCCGTTTTAACAAAAAAATTCACGTGACGAAAAAAAGAAGGCTAAAAAACATCAAAGACCCGATTGAGGTTCGGATAGCCTTTTTTGGGTATGAAATTATCCATTGACTGCTTAAAGCCGTCAAAGCCATAGAACTCACTAAGAGCTTCATTTTGACTGGTTATGGCTCCCGTAACTATAAACGAGCCAACAGTTATGGTCGTTCGAAGAATCGATATCCACAGGGTGCAACATCTACGGTGCATGGTGCAACATCTACGGTGCACGGTGCAACATCCGTCCAAAATGCCGAAACTGCGCCATGCGACTTTTAGAAATGGGTGCATGGATTTGATATGGAACAGTACCACGGTGCACCACTCTCCAGGGATGGTAAATCGAAGACCAACCACGGCGATCCCGTTTTAACGTAAAAATTCACGTGACGAAAAAAAGAAGGCTAAAAAACTTCAGAGACCCGATTGAGGTTCGGATAGCCTTTTTTGGGTATGAAACTATCCATTGACGGCTTAAAGCCGCCAAAGCAGTTGAACACACAGAGAGCTTTGTTTTGACTAGTTATGGCTGCAACAGTTATGGCCGTTCGAAGAATCGATATCCACATGGTACAACATCTGCGGTGCAAGGTGCAACATCAGTCCAAAATACCGAAACAGTGCGGTACGACTTTTAGAAATGGGTGCATGGATTTGAAATGGAATAGTACCATGGTGCACCACCCACCAGGGATGGTAAAACGAAGACCAGCCATTGTGATCACGTTTTAACGTAAAAATTCACTTGACGAAAAAAAATTAGGCTAAAAAACTTCATATCCCCGATTGAGGTTAGGATAGCCTTTTTTGGGTATGAAACTATCCATTGACGGCATAAAGCCATCAAAGCTGTAGAACCCACGGAGAGCTTCGTTTTGACTGATTATGGCTTCCATAATTCTAAACGAGCCAAAAGTTATGGCCGTCCGAAGAATCGATATCCACAGGTTGCAACATCTGCGGTGCAAGGTGCAACATCCGTCTAAAATGCCGAAACTGCGCCTTGCGACTTTTAGAAATGGGTGCATGGATTTGAAATGGAACAGTACCATGGTGAACCACTCTCCAGGGATGGTAAATCGAAGACCAGCCATGGCGATCCCGTTTTAACGTAAAAATTAACGTGACAAAAAAATGAAGGCTAAAAAACTTTAGAGCCCCGATTGAGGTTCAGATAGCCTTTTTTGGGTATGAAAATATCCATTGATGGCTCAAAGCCATAGAACTCACAGAGAACTTCGTTTTGACTAGTTATGGCTCCCGTAACTCTAAACGAGCCAACAGTTATGGTCGTTCGAAGAATCGATATCCACAGGGTGCAACATCTGCGGTGCAAGGTGCAACATCCATCCAAAGTACTGAAACTGCACCGTGCGACTTTTAGAAATGGGTGCATGGATTTGAAGTGGAATAGTACCATGGTGTACCACACTCTAGGGATGGTAAATCGAAGACCAGCCATGGTGATCCCGTTTTAACGTAAAAATTCACGTGCCGAAAAAAAGAAGGCTAAAAAACTTCAGAGACCCAAATAAGGTTCGGATAGCCTTTTTTGGGTATGAAACTATCCATTGATGACTTAAAGCAGTCGAAGCCGTAGAACACACAAAGAGCTCCGTTTTGACTGGTTATGGCTCCCGTGACTCTAAACGAGCCAACAGTTATGGCCGTCCGAAGAATCGATATCCACAGGGTGCAACATCTACGGTGCAAGGTGCAACATCCATCCAAAAATATCGAAACAGCGCCGTGCGACTTTTAAAAATGGGTGCATGGATTTGAAATGGAATAGTACCATGTTGCACCACTATCCTGGGATTGTAAATCGAAGACCAGCCAAGGCGATCCCGTTTTAACGTAAAAATTGACGTGACGAAAAGAAGAAGGCTAAAAAACTTCAGAGACCCAATTGAGGTTCGGATAGCCTTTTTAGGGTATGAAACCATCCATTGATGGCTGAAAGCTATCAAATCCGTAGAGCTCACCGAGAGCTTCGTTTTGACTGGTTATGGCTCCCGTAACTCTAAACGAGCCAACAGTTATGGCCGTCCGAAGAATCGATATCCACAGGGTGCAACATCTTCGGTGCAAGGTGCAACATCCGTCCAAAATGCCGAAACAGCGCCGTGCGACTTTTAGAAATGGGTGCATGGATTTGAAATGGAACAGTACCATGGTGCACCACTCTCCAGGGATGGTAAATCGAAGACCAGCCACGTTGATCCCGTTTTAACGTAAAAATTCACGTGACGAAAAAAAGAAGGCTAAAAAACTTCAGAGACCCGATTGAGGTACGGATAGCCTTTTTTGGGTATGGAACTATCCACAGACGGCTTAAAGACGTCAAAGCCGTAGAACTCACTAGTAGCTTCGTTTTGACTGGTTATGGCTCCCGTAACTCTAAACGAGCCAATAGTTATGGTCGTCCGAAGAATCGATATCCACAGGGTGCAACATCTGCGGTGCAGGGTGCAACATCCATCCAAAATACCGAAACAGCGCCGTGCGTCTTTTAGAATGGGTGCATGGATCTGAAATGGAACAGTACCATGGTGCATTATTATCCTCGTATGGTAAATCAAAGACCAGCCAAGGCGATCCCGTTTTAACGTAAAAATTGACGTGACAAAAAAAAGAAGGCTAAAAAACTTCAGAGACCCGATTGAGGTTCGGATAGCCTTTTTTGGGTATGGAACTATCCATTGACGGCTTAAAGGCGTCAAAGCCGTAGAACTCACTAGTAGCTTCGTTTTGACTGGTTATGGCTCCCGTAACTCTAAACGAGCCAACAGTAATGGTCGTCCGAAGAATCGATATCCACAGGGTGCAACATCTGCGGTGCAAGGTGCAACATCCATCCAAAAACCGAAACTACACCGTGTGACTTTTAGAAATGGATGCATGTATTTGAAATGGAATAGTACCATGGTGCACCACTCTCCTGGGATGGTAAATCGAAGACCAGCCACGGTGATCCTGTTTTAACGTAAAAATACACGTGACAAAAAAAGAAGGCTAAAAAACTTCAGAGACCCAAATGTGGTTCAGATAGCCTTTTTTGGGTATAAAACTATCCATTGATGGCTTAAAGACATCAAAGCCGTAGAACACACAGAGAGCTTCGTTTTGACTGGTTATGGCTCCCATAACTCTTAACGAGCCAACAGTTATGGCCGTCCGAAGAATCGATAACCACAAAGTGCAACATCTGCGGTGCAAGGTGCAACATCCGTCCAAAATGTCGAAACAGCGCCGTGCAACTTTTAGAAATGGGTGCTTAGATTTGAAATGGAACAGTACCATGGTGCACCACTCTCCAGGGATGGTAAATTGAAAACCAGCCACGGTGAACCCTTTTTAATGTAAAAATTCACGTGACGAAAAAAGAAGGCTAAAAAACTTCAGAGACCCGATTGAGGTTCGGATATCCTTTTTTGGGTATGAAACTATCCTCTGACGGCTTAAAGCCCTCAAAGCCGTAGAACACACAGAGAGCTTCATTTTGACTGGTTATGGCTCCCGTAACTCTGAACGAGCCAACAGTTATGGCCGTCCGAAGAATCAATATCCACAGGGTGCAACATCTTCGGTGCAAGGTGCAACATCCATCCAAAATGTCGAAACAGCGCCGTGCAACTTTTAGAAATAGGTGCATGGATTTGAAATGGAACAGTACCATGGTGCACCACTCTCTAGGGATGGTAAATCGAAGACCAGCCACGGTGATCCCGTTTTAACGTAAAAATTCACGTGACCAAAAAAGAAGGCTAAAAAACTTCAGAGACCCGATTGAGGTTCGGATAGCCTTTTTTGGGTATGAAACTATCCATTGACGGCTTAAAACCGTAGAACACACAGAGAGCTTCGTTTTGACTGGTTATGGCTCCCGTAACTCTAAACGAGCCAACAGTTATGGCAGTCCCGAAGAATCAAAATCCACAGGGTGCAACATCTGCGGTGCAAGGTGCAACATCCGTCCAAAATGTCGAAACAGCGTCGTGCGACTTTTAGAAACGGGTGCATGGATTTGAAATGCAACAGTACCATGGTGCACCAGTATCTAGTGATGGTAAATCGAAGACCAGACAAGGCGATCCCGTTTTAACGTAAAAATTGATGTGATGAAAAAAAGAAGGCTAAAAAACTTCAGAGACTCGATTGAGGTTCGGATAGCATTTTTTGGCATTGATGGCTTAAAACCGTCAAAGCCGTAGAACACACAAAGAGCTTCGTTTTGACTGGTTATGGCTCCCGTAACTCTAAACAAGCCAACTGTTATGGCCGTCCGAAGAATCGATAACCACAAAGTGCAACATCTTCGGTGCAAGGTGCAACATCCATCCAAAATGTGGAAACAGCGCCGTGCAACTTTTAGAAATAGGTGCATGGATTTGAAATGGAACATTACCATGGTGCACCACTCTCCAGGGATGGTAAATCGAAGACCAGCCACGGTGATCCCGTTTTAACGTAAAAATTCACGTGACGAAAAAAAGAAGGCTAAAAAACTTCAAATACCCGATTGAGGTTCGGATAGCCTTTTTTGGGTATGAAACTATCCATTGACGGCTTAAAGCCGTCAAAGCCGTAGAACACACAGAGAGCTTCATTTTGACTGGTTATGGCTCCCGTAACTCTGAACGAGCCAACAGTTATGGCCGTCCGAAGAATCAATATCCACAGGGTGCAACATCTTCGGTGCAAGGTGCAACATCCGTCCAAAATGTCGAAACAGCGCCGTGCAACTTTTAGAAATAGGTGCATGGATTTGAAATGGAACAGTACCATGGTGCACCACTCTCCAGGGATGGTAAATTGAAAACCAGCCACGGTGAACCCGTTTTAATGTAAAAATTCACGTGACGAAAAAAAGAAGGCTAAAAAACTTCAGAGACCCGATTGAGGTTCGGATATCCTTTTTTGGGTATGAAACTATCCACTGACGGCTTAAAGCCCTCAAAGCCGTAGAACACACAGAGAGCTTCATTTTGACTAGTTATGGCTCCCGTAACTCTGAACGAGCCAACAGTTATGGCCGTCCGAAGAATCAATATCCACAGGGTGCAACATCTTCGGTGCAAGGTGCAACATCCGTCCAAAATGTCGAAACAGCGCCGTGCAACTTTTAGAAATAGGTGCATGGATTTGAAATGGAACAGTACCATGGTGCACCACTCTCTAGGGATGGTAAATCGAAGACCAGCCACGGTGATCCCGTTTTAACGTAAAAATTCACGTGACCAAAAAAAGAAGGCTAAAAAACTTCAGAGACCCGATTGAGGTTCGGATAGCCTTTTTTGGGTATGAAACTATCCATTGACGGCTTAAAGCCGTAGAACACACAGAGAGCTTCGTTTTGACTGGTTATGGCTCCCGTAACTCTAAACGAGCCAACAGTTATGGCAGTCCCGAAGAATCAAAATCCACAGGGTGCAACATCTGCGGTGCAAGGTGCAACATCCGTCCAAAATATCGAAACAGCGCCGTGCGACTTTTAGAAACGGGTGCATGGATTTGAAATGTAACAGTACCATAGTGCACCACTATCTAGTGATGGTAAATCGAAGACCAGCCAAGGCGATCCCGTTTTAACGTAAAAATTGATGTGATGAAAAAAAGAAGGCTAAAAAACTTCAGAGACTCGATTGAGGTTCCGATAGCATTTTTTGGCATTGAAGGCTTAAAGCCGTCAAAGCCGTAGAACACACAAAGAGCTTCGTTTTGACTGGTTATGGCACCCGTAACTCTAAACAAGCCAACTGTTATGGCCGTCCGAAGAATCGATAACCACAAAGTGCAACATCTTCGGTGCAAGGTGCAACATCCGTCCAAAATGTCGAAACAGCGCCGTGCAACTTTTAGAAATAGGTGCATGGATTTGAAATGGAACATTACCATGGTGCACCACTCTCCAGGGATGGTAAATCGAAGACCAGCCACGGTGATCCCGTTTTAACGTAAAAATTCACGTGATGAAAAAAAGAAGGCTAAAAAACTTCAAAGACCCGATTGAGGTTCGGATACCCTTTTTTGGGTATGAAACTATCCATTGACGGCTTAAAGCCGTCAAAGCCATAGAACACACAGAGAGCTTCTTTTTGACTATTTAAGGCTCCCGTAACTCTGAACGAGCCAACAGTTATGGCCGTCCGAAGAATCGATATCCATAGGGTGCAACATCTGCGGTGCAAGGTGCAACATCCGTCCAAAATGCCGATACTGCGCCATGTGACTTTTAGAAATGGGTGCATTGATTTGAAATGGAACAGTACCATGGTGAAACACTATCCAGGGATGGAAAATCAAAGACCAGCCACGGTGATCCCGTTTTAACGTAAAATTTCACGTGACGAAAAAAAGAAGGCTAAAAAACTTCAGAGACATGATTGAGGTTCGGATAGCCTTTTTTGGGTATGAAACTATCCATTGACGGCTTAAAGCCGTCAAATTCGTACAACTCACTGAGAGCTTCGTTTTGACAGGTTATGGCTCCCGTAACTCTAAACGAGCCAACAGTTATGGTCGTCCAAAGAATCGATATCCACAGGGTGCAACATCTGCGGTGCAAGGTGCAACATCCGTCCAAAATACCGAAACTGCGCCGTGCGACTTTTAGAAATGGGTGCATGGATTTAAAATGGAACAGTACCATCGTGCACCACTCTCCAGGGATGGTAAATCGAAGACCACCCACGGTGATCCCATTTTAACGTAAAAATTCACGTGACGAAAAAAAGAAGGCTAAAAAACTTCAGAGACCCGATTGAGGTTCTGATAGCCTTTTTTGGGTATGAAACTATTCATTGACGGCTTAAAGCTGTCAAAGCTGTAGAACTCACTGAGAGTTTCATTTTGACTGGTTATGGCTCCCGTAACTCTAAACGAGCCAACAGTAATGGTCGTCCGAAGAATTGATATCCACATGGTGCAACATCTGCGGTTCAAGGTGCAACATCCGTCCAACATTCTGAAAATGCACCGTGCGACTTTTAGAAATGGGTGCATGGATTTGAAATGGAACAGTACCATGGTGCACCACTATCCAGTGATGGTAAATCGAAGACCAACCAAGGCGATCCTGTTTTAACGTAAAAATTGACGTGATGAAAAAAAGAGGGCTAAAAAACTTCAAAGACTCGATTGAGGTTCGAATAGCCTTTTTTGGGTATGAAACTATCCATTGATGGCTTAAAGCTGTCAAAGCCGTAGAACACACAGAGAGCTTCGTTTTGACTGGTTATGGCTCCCGTAACTCTAAACCAGCCAACAGTTATGGCCGTCCGAAGAATCGATAACCACAAAGTGCAACATCTTCGGTGTAAGGTGCAACATCCATCCAAAAAGTCGAAACAGCGCCGTGCAACATTTAGAAATAGGTGCATGGATTTGAAATTTAACAGCACCATGGTGCACCACTCTCCAGGGATGGTAAATCGAAGACCAGCCACGGTGATCCAGTTTTAACGTAAAAATTCACGTTACGAAAAAAAGAAGGGTAAAACCTTCAGAGACCCGATTGAGGTTCGGATAGCCTTTTTTGGGTATGAAACTATCCATTGACGGCTTAAAGCCGTCAAAGCCGTAGAACACATAGAGAGCTTCGTTTTGACTGGTTATGGCTCCCGTAACTCTAAACGAGCCAATAGTTATGGCCGTCCGAAGAATCGATATCCATAGGGTGCAACATCTGCGGTGCAAGGTGCAACATCCGTCCAAAAAATCGAAACAGCGCCGTGCAACTTTTAGAAATGGATGCATGAATTTGAAATGGAACAGTACAATGGTGCACCACTCCCCAGGGTTGGTAAATCGAAGACCAGCCATGGTGATCCCGTTTTAACGTAAAAATTCACGTGACGAAAAAAAGAAGGCTAAAAAACTTCAAAGACCCGATTGAGGTTCGGATAGCCTTTTTTGGGTATGAAACTATTCATTGACGGCTTAAAGCTATCAAAGCCGTAGAACTCACTGAGAGCTTCGTTTTGACTGGTTATGTCTCCCGTAACTCTAAACGAGCCAACAGTTATGGTCGTCCGAAGAATCGATATCCACAAGGTGCAACATCTGCGGTGCAAGGTGCAACATCCGTCCAAAATGCCGAAACTACGCCGTGCGACTTTTAAAAATGGTGCATGGATTTGAAATTGAACAGTACCATAGTGCACCACTATCCAGGGATGGTAAATCGAAGACCAGCCACAGAGATCCCGTTTTAACGTAAAAATCACGTGACGAAAAAAAGAAGGCTTAAAAACTTCAGAGACCCGATTGAGGTTCGGATAGCCTTTTTTGGGTATGAAACTATCCATTGACGGCTTAAAGCCGTCAAAGCCGTAGAACACACAGAGAGCTTCGTTTTGACTAGTTATGGCTCCCGTAACTCTAAACGAGCCAACAGTTATGGCCGTCCGAAGAATCAATATCCATAGGGTGCAACATCTGCGGTGCAAGGTGCAACATCCGTCCAAAATATCGAAACAGCGCCGTGCGACTTTTAGAAACTGGTGCATGGATTTGAAATGTAACAGTACCATGGTGCACCACTATCCAGTGATGGTAAATCGAAGACCAGCCAAGGCGATCCCGTTTTAACGTAAAAATTGACGTGATGAAAAATAGAAGGCTAAAAAACTTCAGAGACTCGATTGAGGTTCAGATAGACTTTTTTTGGTATGAAACTATCCATTGATGGCTTAAAGCCATCAAAGCCGTAGAACACACAGAGAGCTTCGTTTTGACTGGTTATGGCTCCCGTAACTCTAAACAAGCCAACTGTTATGACCGTTCGAAGAATCGATAACCACAAAGTGCAACATCTTCGGTGCAAGGTGCAACATCCGTCAAAAATGTCGAAACAGCGCCGTGCAACTTTTAGAAATAGGTGCATGGATTTGAAATGGAACAGTACCATGGTGCACCACTCTCCAGGGATGGTAAATCGAAGACCAGCCACGGTGATCCCGTTTTAACGTAAAAATTCACGTGACAAAAAAAAGAAGGCTAAAAAACTTCAAAGACCCGATTGAGGTTCGGATAGCCTTTTTTGGGTATGAAACTATCCATTGACGGCTTAAAGCCATCAAAGCCGTAGAACACACAGAGAGCTTCGTTTTGACTGGTTAAGGCTCCCGTAACTCTAAACGAGCCAATAATTATGGCCGTCCGAAAAATCGATATCCACAGGGTGCAACATCTACGGTGCAAGGTGCAACATCCGTCCAAAATGCCGATACTGCGCCGTGTGACTTTTAGAAATGGGTGCATGAATTTGAAATGGAACAGTACCATGGTGCACCACTCTCCAGGGATGGTAAATCGAAGACCATCCACGGTGAACCCGTTTTAACGTAAAAATTCACGTGACGAAAAAAAGAAGGCTAAAAAACATCAGAGACCCAATTGAGGTTCGGATAGCCTTTTTAGGGTATGAAACTTTCCATTGATGACTTAAAGCCGTCAAATCCGTACAACTCACTGAGAGATTCGTTTTGACGGGTTATGGCTCCCGTAACTCTAAACGAGCCAACAGTTATGGTCGTCTGAAGAATCGATATCCACAGGGTGCAACATCTGCGGTGCAAGGTGCAACATCCGTCCAAAATACCGAAACTGCGCCGTGCAACTTTTAGAAATGGGTGCATGGATTTGAAATGGAATAGTACCATGGTGCACCACTCTCCAGGGATGGTAAATCGAAGACCAGCCACGGTAATCCTGTTTTAACGTAAAAATTCACGTGATGAAAACAAGAAGGCTAAAAAACTTCAGAGACCCGATTGAGGTTTGGATAGCCTTTTTTCGGTATGAAACTATTCATTGACGGCTTAAAGCTGTCAAAGCCATTGAACTCACCGAGAGCTTCGTTTTGACTGGTTATGGCTCCCGTAACTCTAAACGAGCCAACAGTAATGGTCGTCCGAAGAATCGATATCCACATGGTGCAACATCTGCGGTGCAAGGTGCAACATCCGTCCAACATACTGAAAATGGGCCGTGCGACTTTTAGAAATGGGTGCATGGATTTGAAATGGAACAGTACCATGGTGCACCACTATCCAGTGATGGTAAATCGAAGACCAGCCAAGGCGATCCCGTTTTAACGTAAAAATTGACGTGATGAAAAAAAGAGGGCTAAAAAACTTCATAGACTCGATTGAGGTTCGGATAGCCTTTTTTGGGTATGAAACTATCCATTGATGGCTTAAAGCCGTCAAAGCCATAGAACACACAGAGAGCTTTGTTTTGACTAGTTATGGCTCCCGTAACTCTAAACGAGCCAACAGTTATGGCCGTCCGAAGAATCGATAACCACAAAGTGCAACATCTTCGGTGTAAGGTGCAACATCCGTCCAAAAAGTCGAAACAGCGTCGTGCAACATTTAGAAATAGGAGCATGGATTTGAAATGGAACAGTACCATGGTGCACCACTCTCCAGGGATGGTAAATCGAAGACCAGCCACAGTGATCCAGTTTTAACGTAAAAATTCACGTGACGAAAAAAAGAAGGCTAAAAAACTTCAGAGACCCGATTGAGGTTCGGATAGCCTTTTTTGGGTATGAAACTATCCATTGACGACTTAAAGCCGTCGAAGCCGTAGAACACACAAAGAGCTTTGTTTTGACTGGTTATGGCTCCCGTAAATCTAAACGAGCCAACAGTTATGGCCGTCCGAAGAATCAATATCCACAGGGTGCAACATCTGCGGTGCAAGGTGCAGCATCCGTCAAAAATATCGAAACAGCGCCGTGCGACTTTTAGAAATGGGTACTTGGATTTGAAATGAAACAGTACCATGGTGCATTACTCCCCAGGGATGGTAAATTGAAGACCAGCCACGGTGATTCCGTTTTAACGTAAAAATTCACGTGACAAAAAAAAGAAGGCTAAAAAACTTCAAAGACCCGATTGAGGTTCAGATAGCCTTTTTTGGGTATTAAACTATTCATTGACGGCTTAAAGCTGTCAAAGCTGTAGAACTCACTGAGAGCTTTATTTTGACTGCTATGGCTCCCGTAACTCTAAACGAGCCAACAGTTATGGTCGTCCGAAGAATCGATATCCACAGGGTGCAACATCTGCGGTGCAAGGTGCCACATCCGTCCAAAATGCTGAAACTGCGCCGTGCGACTTTCAAAAATGGTGCATGGATTTGAAATGGAACAGTACCATAGTGCACCACTATCCAGGAATGGTAAATCAAAGACCATCAACGGTGATCCCGTTTTTAACGTAAAAATTCACTTGACGAAAAAAAGAAGGCCAAAAAACTTCAGAGCCCCAATTGTGGTTCAGATAGCCTTTTTTGTGTATGAAACTATCCATTGACGGCTTAAAGCCGTCAAAGCCGTAGAACTCACAGAGAGTTCGTTTTGATTGGTTATGGATCCCGTAACTCTAAATGAGCCAACAGTTATGCCCGTTTGAAAAATCAATATCCATAGGGTGCAACATCTGTGGTGCAAGGTGCAACATCCGTCCAAAATGTCGAAACAGCGCCGTGCGACTTTTAGAAATGGGTGCAGGGTTTTGAAATGGAACAATACCATGGTGCACCACTCTCTAAGGATGGTAAATCGAAGACCAGCCACGGTGATCCCGTTTTAACGTAAAAATTCACTTGACGAAAAAAAGAAGGCCAAAAAACTCCAGAGACCCGATTGAGGTTCGGATATCCTTTTTTGGGTATGAAACCATCCATTGACGGATTAAAGGCGTCAAAGCCGTAGAACACACAGAGAGCTTCGTTTTGACTGGTTATGGCTCACGTAACTCTAAACGAGCCAACAGTCATGGCCGTCCGAAGAATCGATAACCACAAAGTGCAACATCTGTGGTGCAAGGTGCAACATCCGTCCAAAATGTCGAAACAGCGCCGTGCAACTTTTAGAAATGGGTGCATGGATTTGAAATGGAACAGTACCATGGTGTACCACTCTCCAGGGATGGTAAATCGAAGACCAGCCACGGTGATCCCGTTTTAACATAAAAATTCACGTGACAAAAAAAAGAAGGCTAAAAAACTTCAGAGACCCGATTGAGGTTCGGATAGCCTTTTTTGGGTATGAAACTATCCATTGACGGCTTAGAGCCATCAAAGCCGTACAACTCACTGAGAGCTTCGTTTTGACTGGTTATGGCTCCCGTAACTCTAAACGAGTCAACAGTTATGGCCGTCCGAAGAAATGATATCCACATGGTGCAACATTTGCGGTGCAAGGTGCAACATCCGTCCAAAATGCCGAAACAGTGCGGTACGACTTTTAGAAATGGGTGCATGGATTTGAAATGGAACAATACCATGGTGCACCACTCTCCAGGGATGGTAAATCGAAGACCAGCCACGGTGATCCCATTTTAACGTAAAAATTCACGTGACGAAAAAAAGAAGGCTAAAAAACTTCAGAGACCCAAATGAGGTTCGGATAGCCTTTTTTGGGTAAGAAACTATCCATTGACGGCTTAAAGCTGTCAAAGCCATAGAACACACAGAGAGCTTCGTTCTGACTGGATATAGCTCCCATAACTCTAAACGAGCCAACAGTTATGGCTGTCCGAAGAATCAATATCCACATGGTGCAACATCTGCGGTGCAAGGTGCAACATCCGTCCAAAATGCCGAAACAGCGCCGTGCAACTTTTAGAAATTGTTGCAGGGATTTGAAATAGAACAGTACCATGGTGCACCACTCTCCAGGGATGGTAAATTGAAGACCAGCCACGGTGAACCCGTTTTAACGTAAAAATTCACGTGACGAAAAAAAGAAGGCTAAAAAACATCAGAGAGCCGATTGAGGTACGGATAGACTTTTTTGGGTATGAATCTATCCATTGACGGCTTAAAGCTTCCAAAGCCGTAGAAATCACAGAGAGCTTCGTTTTTAATGGTTATGGCTGCCGTAACTCTAAATGAGCCAACAGTTATGGCCGTCCGAAGAATCGATATCCACAGGGTGCAACATCTGCGGTGCAAGGTGCAACATCCGTCCAAATTGCCGAAACAGCGCCGTGCGACTTTTAGAAATGGGTGCAGGGATTTGAAATGGAACAGTACCATGGTGCACCACTCTCCAGGGATGGTAAATCGAAGACCAGCCACGGTGAACCCGTTTTAACGTAAAAATTCACGTGACGAAAAAAAGAAGGCTAAAAAACTTCAGAGACCCAATTGAGGTATGTATAGCCTTTTTTTGTTATGAAACTATCCATTGACGGCTTGAAGCTTCCAAAGCCGTAGAACTCACAGAGAGCTTCATTTTTACAGGTTATGGCTCTCGTAACTCTAAACGAGCCAATAGTTATGGCCGTCCGAAGAATCGATATCCACAGGGTGCAACATCTGCGGTGCAAGGTGCAACATCCGTCCAAATTGCCGAAACAGCGTCGTGCGACTTTTAGAAATGGGTGCAGGGATTTGAAATGGAACAGTACCATGGTTCAACACTCTCCAGAGATGGTAAATCGAAGACCAGCCACGGTGAACCCGTTTTAACATAAAAATTCACGTGACGAAAAAAAGAAGGCTAAAAACCTTCAAAGACCCGATTGAGGTACGGATATCCTTTTTTGGTTAAGAAACTATCCATTGAAGGCTTAAAGCTTCCAAAGATGTAGAACTCACAGAGAGCTTCGTTTTTACTGGTTATGGCTCCCGTAACTCTAAACGAGCCAACAGTTATGGTCGTCCGAAGAATCGATATCCAGAGGGTGCAACATCTGCGGTGCAAGATGCAACATCCGTCCAAAACGCCGAAACTCCGCCGTGCGACTTTTAGAAATGGGTGCATGGATTTGAAATTGAACAGTACCATGGTGCACCACTATCCAGGGATGGTAAATCGAAGACCAACCACGGGGATCCCGTTTTAACGTAAAAATTCACGTGACGAAAAAAAGAAGGCTAAAAAACTTCAGAGAATCGATTGAGGTACGGATAGCCTTTTTTGGGTATGAAACTATCCATTGACGGCTTAAAGCTTCTAAAGCCGTAGAACTCACAGAGAGCTTCGTTTTTACTGGTTATGGCTCCCGTAACTCTAAACGAGCCAACTGTTATGGTCGTCCGAAGAATCGATATCCACAGGGTGCAACATCTGCGGTGCAAGGTGCAACATCCGTCCAAAATGCCGAAACTGCGCCGTGCGACTTTTAGAAATGGGTGCATGGATTTGAAAGGGAACAGTACCATGGTGCACAACTCTCCAGGGATGGTAAATCGAAGACCAGCCACGATGATCCCGTTTTAACTTAAAAATTCACTTGACGAAAAAAAGAAGGCAAAAAAACTTCAGAGCCCCGATTGAGGTTCGGATAGCCTTTTTTGGGTATGAAACTTTCCATTTACGGCTTAAAGCTTCCAAAGCCGTAGAACTCACAGAGAGCTTCGTTTTGACGGGTTATGGCTCCCGAAACTATAAACGGGCCAACAGTTATGGCCGTCCGAAGAATCGATATCCACAGGGTGCAACATCTGCGGTGCAAGGTGCAACAACCGTACAAAATGCCGAAACAGCGCCGTGCGACTTTTAGAAATGGGTGCAGGGATTTGAAATGGAACAGTACCTTGGTGCACTACCCTCCAGGGATGGTAAATCGAAGACCAGCCACGGTGAACCCATTTTAACGTTAAAATTCACGTGACGAAAAAAAGAAGGCTAAAAAACTTCAAAGACCCGATTGAGGTAAGAATAGACTTTTTTGGGTATGAAACTATCCATTGACGGCTTAAAGCCTCCAAAGCCATAGAACTCACAGAGAGCTTCGTTTTTACTGGTTATGGCTGTCCGAAGAATCGATATCCACATGGTGCAACATCTGCGGTGCAAGGTGCAACATCCGTCCAAAATGCCGAAACAGCGCCGTGCGACTTTTAGAAATTGGTGCAGGGATTTGAAATAGAACAGTACCATGGTGCACCACTCTCCAGGGATGGTAAATTGAAGACCAGCCACGGTGAACCCGTTTTAACGTAAAAATTCACGTGATGAAAAAAAGAAGGCTAAAAACTTCAAAGAGCCGATTGAGGTACGGATAGCCTTTTTTGGGTATGAATCTATCCATTGACGGCTTAAAGCTTCCAAAGCCGTAGAACTCACAAAGAGCTTCGTTTTTAATGGTTATGGCTGTCGTAACTCTAAACGAGCCAACAGTTATGGCCGTCCGAAGAATCGATATCCACAGGGTGCAACATCTGCGGTGCAAGGTGCAACATCCGTCCAAATTGCCGAAACAGCGCCGTGCGACTTTTAGAAATGGGTGCAGGGATTTGAAATGGAACAGTACCATGGTGCACCACTCTCCAGGGATGGTAATTCGAAGACCAGCCACGGTGAACCCGTTTTAACGTAAAAATTCACGTGACGAAAAAAAGAAGGCTAAAAAACTTCAGAGACCCGATTGAGGTACGGATAGCCGTTTTTGGTTATGAAACTATCCATTGACGGCTTAAAGCTTACAAAGCCGTAGAACTCACAAAGAGCTTCATTTTTACTGGTTATGGCTCTCGTAACTCTAAACGAGCCAATAGTTATGGCCGTCCGAAGAATCGATATCCACAGGGTGCAACATTTGCGGTGCAAGGTGCAACATCCGTCCAAATTGCCGAAACAGCGACGTGCGACTTTTAGAAATGGGTGCAGGGATTTGAAATGGAATAGTACCATGTATCACCACTCTCCAGAGATGGTAAATCGAAGACCAGCCACGGTGAACCCGTTTTAACGTAAAAATTCACGTGACGAAAAAAAGAAGGCTAAAAAACTTCAGAGACCCGATTGAGGTACGGATAGCCGTTTTTGGTTATGAAACTATCCATTGAAGGCTTAAAGCTTCCAAAGCTGTAGAACTCACAGAGAGCTTCGTTTTGACTGGTTATGACACCCGTAACTCTAAACGAGCCAACAGTTATGGTCGACCGAAGAATCGATATTCAGAGGGTGCAACATCTGCGGTGCAAGATACAACATCCGTCCAAAATGCCGAAACTCCGCCGTGCGACTTTTAGAAATGGGTGCATGGATTTGAAATGGAACTGTACCATGGTGCACCACTATCCAGGGATGGTAAATCGAAGACCAGCCCTGGGGATCCCGTTTTAACGTAAAAATTCACGTGACGAAAAAAAGAAGGCTAAAAAACTTCAGAGACTCGATTGAGGTACGGATAGCCTTTTTTGGGTATGAAACTATCCATTGATGGCTTAAAGCTTCCAAAGCCGTAGAACTCACAGAGAGCTTCGTTTTGACTGGTTATGGCTCCCGTAACTCTAAACGGGCCAACAGTTATGGCCGTCCGAAGAATCGATATCCACAGGGTGCAACATCTGTGGTGCAAGGTGCAACATCCGTCCAAAATGCCGAAACAGCGCCGTGCGAGTTTTAGAAATGGGTGCAGGGATTTGAAATGGAACAGTACCTTGGTGCACTACCCTCCAGGGATGGTAAATCGAAGACCAGCCACGGTGAACCCGTTTTAACGTAAAAATTCACGTGACGAAAAAAGAAGGCTAAATAACTTCAAAGACCCGATTGAGGTAAGGATAGACTTTTTTGGGTATGAAACTATCCATTGACGGCTTAAAGCCTCCAAAGCCGTAGAACTCACAAAGAGCTTCGTTTTTACTGGTTATGGCTCCCGTAACTCTAAACGAGCCAACAGTTATGGTCGTCCGAAGAATCGATATCCACATGGTGCAACATCTGCGGTGCAAGGTGCAACATCCGTCCAAAATGCCAAAACTGCGCCGTGCGACTTTTAGAAATGGGTGCATGGATTTGAAATGGAACAGTACCATGGTGCACCACTATCCAGGGATGGTAAATCGAAGACTTGCCACGGGGATCCTGTTTAAACGTAAAAATTCACGTGACGAAAAAAAGAAGGCTAAAAAACTTCAGAGACCGGATTGATGTTCGGATAGCCTTTTTGGGTTTGAAACTATCCAATGACGGCTTAAAGTCGTCAAAGCCGTAGATCTCACTAAGAGCTTCGTTTTGACTGGTTATGGCTCCCGTAACTCTAAACAAGCCAACAATTATGGCGTCCGAAGAATCAATATCTACATGGTGCAACATCTGCGGTGCAAGTTGCAACATCCGTCCAAAATACTGAAACTACGCCGTGCGACTTTTAGAAATGGGTGCATGGATTTGAAATGGAACAGTACCATGGTGCACCACTATCCAGGGATGGTAAATCGAAGACCAGCCACGGGGATCCTGTTTTAACGTAAAAATTCACGTGACGAAAAAAAGAAGGCTAAAAAACTTCAGAGACCCGATGGAGGTTCGGATAGCCTTTTTGGGTATGAAACTATCCATTGACGGCTTAAAGCCGTCAAAGCCGTAGAACTCACTGAGAGATTCGATTTGACTGGTTATGGCTCCCGAAACTCTAAACAAGCCAACAATTATGGCGTCCGAAGAATCGATATCTACATGGTGCAACGTCTGCGGTGCAAGTTGCAACATCCGTCCAAAATACTGAAACTGCGCCGTGCGACTTTTAGAAATGGGTGCATGGATTTGAAATGGAACAGTACCATGGTGCACCACTATCCAGGGATGGTTAATCGAAGACCAGCCACGGTGAACCCATTTTAACGTAAAAATTCACGTGACGAAAAAAAGAAGGCTAAAAAACTTCATAGACCCGATTGAGGTACGGATAGACTTTTTTGGGTATGAAACTATCCATTGATGGCTTAAAGCATCCAAAGCCGTAGAACTCACAGAGAGCTTCATTTTTACTGGTTATGGCTCCCGTAACTCTAAACGAGCCAACAGTTATGGTCGTCCGAAGAATCGATATCCACAGGGTGCAACATCTGCGGTGCAAGGTGCAACATCCGTCCAAAATGCCGAAATTGCGCCATGCGACATATAGAAATGGGTTCATGGATTTGAAATGGAACAGTACAATGGTGCACCACTATCCAGGGATGGTAAATCGAAGACCAGACACGGTGATCCCGTTTTAACGTAAAAATTCACGTGATGAAAAAAAGAAGGCTAAAAAACTTCAGAGACCCGATTGAGGTTCGGATAGCCTTTTTTGGGTATGAAACTATCCATTGACGGCTTAAAGCCCTCAAAGCCGTAGAACTCATAGAGAGCTTCATTTTTACTGGTTATGGCTCCCGTAACTCTAAACGAGCCAACAGTTATGGTCGTCCAAAGAATCGATATCCACAGGGTGCAACATCTGCGGTGCAAGGTGCAACATCCGTCCAAAATGCTGAAACTGCGCCGTGTGACATTTAGAAATGGGTGCATGGATTTGAAATGGAACAGTACCATGGTGAACCAATATCCAGGAATGGTAAATCAAAGACCAGCCACGGTGATCCCGTTTTAACGTAAAAATTCACGTGACGAAAAAAAGAAGGCTAAAAAACTTCAGAGACCCGATTGAGGTTCGGATAGCCTTTTTTGGGATTTAAACTATCCATTGACATCTTAAAGCTGTTAAAGCCGTAGAACTCACCGAGAGCTTCGTTTTGACTGGTTATGGCTCCCGTAACTCTAAACGAGCCAATAGTTATGGCCGTCCGAAGAATCGATATCCACAGGGTGCAACATCTACGGTGCAAGGTCTAACATCCGTCCAAAATGCCGAAACTGCGCCGTGCGACTTTTAGAAATGGGTGCATGGATTTGAAATGGAACAGTACCATGGTGCACCACTATCCAGGGATTGTAAATCAAAGACCGGCCACGGCGATCCCGTTTTAACGTAAAAATTCACGTGACGTAAAAAAGAAGGCTAAAAAACTTCATAGACCCGATTGAGGTTCGGATAGCCTTTTTGGGTATGAAACTATCCATTGCCGGCTTAAACCTGTCAAAGCCGTAGAACTCACTGAGAGCTTTGTTTTGACTAGTTATGGCTCCCGTAACTCTAAACGAGCCAACAGTTATGTTCGTCTAAACAATCGATATCTACATGGTGCAACATCTACGGTGCAAGGTGCAACTTCCGTCCAAAATACTGAAACTGCGCCGTGCGACTTTTAGAAATGGGTGCACGGATTTGAAATGGAACAGTACCATGGTGCACCACTCTCCAGGGATGGTAAATCGAAGACTAGCCACGGTGATCCCGTTTTAACGTAAAAATTCACATGACGAAAAAAGAAGGCTAAAAAACTTCAGAGGCCCGATTGAGGTTCGGATAGCCTTTTTTGGGTATGAAACTATCCATTGACGGCTTAAAGCCGTCAAAGCCGTAGAACTCACAGAGAGCTTCGTTTATACTGGTGATGGCTCCCGTAACACTAAACGAGCCAACAGTTATGGTCGTCCGAAGAATCGATATCCACAGGGTGCAACATCTGCGGTGCAAGGTGCAACATCCGTCCAATATGCAGAAACTGCGCCGTGTGACTTTTAGAAATGGGTGCATGGATTTGAAATGGAACAGTACCATGGTGAACCACTATCCAGGGATGGTAAATCGAAGACCAGCCACGGCGATCCCGTTTTAACGTAAAAATTCACTTGACGAAAAAAAGAAGGCTAAAAAACTTCAGATCTCCGATTGATGTTCGGATAGCGTTTTTTGGGTATGAAACTATCCATTGATGGTAGAAATCACAAAGAGTATCGTTTTTACTGGTTATGGCTCCCGTAACTCTAAACGAGCCAACAGTTATGGCCGTCCGAAGAATCGATATCCACAGGGTGCAACATCTGCGGTGCAAGGTGCAACATCCGTTCAAAATGACGAAACAGCGACGTGCGACTTTTAGAAATGGTTGCAGGGAAATGAAATGGAACAGTACAATGGTGCACCACTCTCCAGGGATGGTAAATCGAAGACCAGCCACGGTGAACTCGTTTTAACGTAAAAATTCAAGTGACGAAAAAAAGAAGGCTAAAAAACTTCAGAGACCCGATTGAGGTTCGAATAGCCTTTTTTGGGTATGAAACTATGCATTGACGGCTTCAAGCTGTCAAAGTCATAAAACTCTATGAGATCTTCATTTTGACTAGTTATGGCTCCCGTAACTCTAAACGAGCCAACAATTATGGTTGTCCGAAGAATCGATATCCACAGGGTGCAACATCTGCGGTGCAAGGTGCAACATCCATCCAAAATGCTGAAACTGCGCCGTGTGACATTTAGAAATGGGTGCATGGATTTGAAATGGAACAGTACCATGGTGAACCAATATCCAGGAATGGTAAATCAAAGACCAGCCACGGTGATTCCGTTTTAACGTAAAAATTCACGTGACGAAAAAAAGAAGGCTAAAAACTACAAAGACCCGATGGAGGTTCGGATAGCCTTTTTGGGTATGAAACTATCCATTGACGGCTTAAAGCTGTCAAAGCCGTAGAACACACAAAGAGCTTCGTTTTGACTAGTTATGGCTCCTGTAACTCTAAATGAGCCAACAGTTATGGCCATCCGAAGAATCAATAACCACAAAGTGCAACATCTGCGGTGCAAGGTGCAACATCCGTCCAAAATGTCAAAACAGCGCCGGGCAACTTTTAGAAATGGGTGCATGGATTTGAAATGGAACAGTACCATGGTGCACCACTCTTCAGTGATGGTAAATCGAAGACCAGCCACGGTGATCCCGTTTTAACGTAAAAATTCACGTGATAAAAAAAAGAAGGCTAAAAAACTTCAAAGACCCGATTGAGGTTCGGATAGCCTTTTTTGGGTATGAAACTATCCATTGAAGGCATAGAGCTGTCAAAGCCGTACAACTCACTGAGAGCTTCGTTTTGACTGGTTATGGCTCCCGTAACTCTAAACGAGTCAACAGTTATGGCCGTCCGAAGAATTGATATCCACATGGTGCAACATCTGTGGTGCAAGGTGCAACATCCGTCAAAAATGCCGAAACAGTGCGGTACGACTTTTAGAAACGGGTGCATGGATTTGAAATGGAACAATACCCTGGTGCACCACTCTCCAGGGATGGTAAATCGAAGACGAGCCACGGTGATCCCTTTTTAACGTGAAAATTCACTTGATGAAAAAAAGAAGGGTAAAAAACATCAGAGCCCCGATTGAGGTTCAGATAGCCTTTTTTGGGTATGAAACTATCCATTAACAGCGTAAAGCTTCCAAAGGCGTAGAACTCACAGAGAGCTTCATTTTGACTGGTTATGGCTCCCGTAACTCTAAACGAGCCAACAGTTATGGACGTCCGAAGAATCGATATCCACAGGGTGCAACATCTGCGGTGCAAGGTGCAACATCCGTCCAAAATGCCGAAACAGCACCGTGCGACTTTTAGAAATGGGTGCAGGAATTTGAAATGGAACAGTACCATGGTGCACCACTCTCCAAGGATGGTAAATCGAAGACCAGCCACGGTGAATCCGTTTTAATGTAAAAATTCACGTGACGAAAAAAAGAAGGCTAAAAAACTTCAGAGACCCGATTGAGGTACGGAAAGCCTTTTTTGGGTATGAAACTATCCATTTATGGCTTAAAGCTTCCAAACCCGTAGAACTCACGGAGAGCTTCGTTTTTACTGGTTATGGCTCCCGTAACTCTAAACGAACCAACAGTTATGGTCATCCGAAGAATCGATATCCACAAGGTGCAACATCTGCGGTGCAAGGTGCAACATCCGTCCAAAATGCCGAAACTGCGCCGTGCTACTTTGAGAAATGGGTGCATGGATTTGAAATGGAACGGTACCATGGTGCACCACTATCCAGGGATGGTAAATCAAAGACTGGCAACGGGAATCCCGTTTTAACGTAAAAATTCACGTGACGAAAAAAAGAAGGCTAAAAAACTTCAGAGACCCGATTGATGTAGAGATAGCCTTTTTTAGGTATGAAACTATCCATTGACGGCTTAAAACTTCCAAAGCAGTAGAACTCACAGAGAGCTTCATTTTTACTGGTTAGGGCTCACGTAACTCTAAACGAGCCAACAGTTATGATCGTCCGAAGAATCAATATCCACAGGGTGCAACATCTGCGGTGCAAGGTGCAACATCCGTCCAAAATGTTGAAACAGCGCCGTGCGACTTTTAGAAATGGGTGCAGGGATTTGAAATGGAACAGTACCATGGTGCACCACTCTCCAGGGATGGTAAATTGAAGACCAGCCACGGTGAACCCGTTTTAACGTAAATATTTACGTGACGAAAAAAAGAAGGCTAAAACACTTTAGAGACCCGATTGAGGTACGGATAGCCTTTTTTGGGTATCAAACTATCCATTGATGGCTTAAAGATTCCAAATCCGTAGAACTCACAGAGAGCTTCGTTTTTACTGGTTATGGCTCCCGTAATTCTAAACGAGCCAACAGTTATGGTCGTCCGAAGAATCGATATCCACAGGGTGCAACATCTGAGGTGCAAGGTGCGACATCCGTCCAAAATGCCGAAACTGCGCCGTGCGACTATTAGAAATGGTTGCATGGATTTGAAAGGGAACAGTACCATGGTGCACCACTATCCAGGGATGGTAAATCGAAGACCATACACGGGGATCCCGTTTTAACGTAAAAATTCACGTGACGAAAAAAAGAAGGCTAAAAAACTTCAGAGACCCGATTGATGTTCGGATAGCCTTTTTGGGTATGAAACTATCCATTTACAGCTTAAAGCCATCAAAGCCGTAGAACTCATTGAGAGCTTCATTTTGACTGGTTATGGCTCCCGTAACTCTAAACCAGCCATCAGTTATGGTCGTCCGAAGAATCGATATCTACATGGTGCAACATCTGCGGTGCAATGTGCAACATCCGTCCAAAATAACGAAACTGCGCCGTGCGACTTTTAGAAATGGGTGCATGGATTTGAAATGGAATAGTTAAATGGTGCACCACTCTCCAGGGATGGTAAATCGAAGACCAGCCACGGTGATCTCGTTTTAACGTAAAAATTCATGTGACGAAAAAAAGAAGGCTAAAAAACTTCAGAGACCCGATTGAGGTTTGGATAGCCTTTTTTGGGTATGAAACTATCCATTTACGACTTAAAGCCATCAAAGCCGTAGAACTCACAGAGAGCTTCGTTTTTACTGGTTATGGCTCCCGTAACTCTAAACGAGCCAACAGTTATGGTCGTCCGAAGAATCGATATCCACAGCGTGCAACATCTGCGGTGCAAGGTGCAACATCCATCCAAAATGCTGAATCTGCGCTGTGTGACTTTTAGAAATGGGTGCATGGATTCGAAAAGGAACAGTACCATGGTGAACCACTGTCCAGGGATGGTAAATCGAAGACCAGCCACGGTGATCCCGTTTTAACGTAAAAATTCACGTGATGAAAAAAAGAAGGCTAAAAAACTTCAAAGACCCGATTGAGGTTCGGATACCCTTTTTTGGGTATGAAACTATCCATTGACGGCTTAAAGCTGTCAAAACCGTAGAACTCACTGAGAGCTTCGTTTTGACTGGTTATGGCTCCCGTAACTCTTAACGAGCCAACAGTTATGGTCGTTCGAAGAATCGATACCCACAGGGTGCACCATCTGCGGTGCAAGGTCTAACATCCGTCCAAAATGCCGAAACTGCTCCGTGCGACTTTTAGAAATGGGTGCATGGATTTGAAATGGAACAGTATCATGGTGCACCACTATCCAGGGATGGTATATCGAAGACCAGCCACGGCGAACCCGTTTTAACGTAAAAATTCACGTGACAAAAAAAAGAAGGCTAAAAAACATCACAGACCCGATTGAGGTTCGAATAGCCTTTTTGAGTATGAAACAATCCATTGACGGATTAAAGCCGTCAAAGCCGTAGAACTCACCGAGAGCTTCGTTTTGACTGGTTATGGCTCCCGTAACTCTAAACGAGCCAACAGTTATGGTCGTCCGAAGAATCGACATCTACATGGTGCAACATCTGCGGTGCAAGGTGCAACATCCGTCCAAAATGCTGAAACTGCGCCGTGTGACTTTTAGAAATGGGTGCATGGATTTGAAATGGAACAGTACCATGGTGAACCACTATCCTGGGATGGTAAATTGAAGACCGGCCACGGTGATCCCATTTTAACGTAAAAATTCACGTGACAAAAAAAAGAAGGCTAAAAAAACTTCAGAGACCCGATTGAGGTTCGAATAGCCTTTTTGGGTATGAAACTATCCATTTACAGCTTAAAGCCGTAGAACTCACTGAGAGCTTCGTTTTGACTGGTTATGGCTCCCGTAACTCTAAACGAGCCAACAGTTATGGTCGTCCGAAGAATAGATATCTACATGGTGCAACATCTGCTGTGCAAGTTGCAACATCTATCCAAAATACTGAAACTGCACCGTGCGACTTTTAGAAATGGGTGCATGGATTTGAAATGGAACAGTACCATGGTGCACCACTCTCCAGGGATGGTAAATCGAAGACCAGCCACGGTGATCCCGTTTTAACGTAAAAATTCACGTGACGAAAAAAAGAAGGCTAAAAAACTTCAGAGACCCGATTGAAGTTCAGATAGCCTTTTTTGGGTATGAAACTATCCATTGACGGCTTAAAGCCGTCAAAACCATAGAACTCAGTAAGAGCTTCATTTTGACTTGTTATGGCTCCCGTAACTCTAAACGAGCCAACAGTTATGGTCGTCCGACGAATCGATATCTACATGGTGCAACATCTGCGGTGCAAGGTGCAACATCCGTCCAAAATACTGAAACTGCGTCGTGCGACTTTTAGAAAGGGGTACATGGATTTGAAATGGAACAATACCTTGGTGCACCACTCTCCAGGGATGGTAAATCGAAGACCAGCCACGGTGATCCCGTTTTAACGTAAAAATTCACGTGGCGAAAAAAAGAAGGCTAAAAAACTTCATAGACCCGATTGAGGTTCGGATAGCCTTTTTTGGGTATGAAACTATGCATTGACGGTTAAAAGATTTCAAAACCGTAGAAATCACTGAGAGCTTCGTTTTGATTGGTTATGGCTCCCGTAACTCTAAACGAGCCGACAGTTATGGTCGTCCGAAGAAGAGATATCCACAGGGTGCAACATCTACGGTGCAAGGTGCAACATCCGTCCAAAATGCCGAAGCAGTGCCGTGTGACTTTTAGAAATGGGTGCATGGATTTGAAATGGAACAGTACCGTGGTGCACCACTCTCCAGGGATGGTAAATCGAAGACCAGCCACGGTGATCCCGTTTTAACGTAAAAATTCACTTGACGAAAAAAAGAAGGCTAGAAACCTTCAGAACCCCGATTGAGGTTCGGATAGCCTTTTTTGGGTATGAAACTATCCATTGACGGCTTAAAGCTTCCAAAGCCATATATCTCACAGAGAGCTTCGTTTTGACTGGTTATGGCTTCCGTAACTCTTAACGAGCCAACAGTTATGGCCGTCCGAAGAATCGATATCCACAGGGAGCAACATCCGTCCAAAATGCCGAAACAGCGTCGTGCAACTTTTAGAAATGGGTGCGGGGATTTGAAATGGAAGAGTACCATGGTGCACCACTCTCCAGGGATGGTAAATCAAAGACCAGCCACGGTGAACCCGTTTTAACGTAAAAATTCACGTGACGATAAAATGAAGGCTAAAAAACTTCAGAGACCCAATTGAGGTTCGGATAGCCTTTTTTGGGTATGAAATTATCCATTGACGGCTTAAACCTGTCAAAGCCGTAGAACTTCCTGAGTGCTTCGTTTTGACTGGTTATTGCTCCCGTAACTCTAAACGAGCCAACAGTTATGGTCGTACGAAGAATCGATATCCACAGGGTGCAACATCTACGGTGCAAGGTGCAACATCCGTCCAAAATGCCGAAACTACGCCTTGCGACTTTTAGAAATGGGTGCATGGATTTGAAATGGAACATTACCATGGTGCACCACTATCTAGGGATGGTAAATCGAAGACCAGCCACGGCGATCCCGTTTTAGCGTAAAAATTCACGTGACGAAAAAAAGAAGGCTAAAAAACTTCAGAGACCCAATTGAGGTACGTATAGCCTTTTTTGGGTATGAAACTATCCATTGACGGCTTAAAGCTTCCAAATCCGTAGAACTCACAGAGAGCTTCGTTTTTACTAGTTATGGCTCCCGTAACTCTAAACAAGCCAACAGTTATGGCCGTCCGAAGAATCGATATCCACAGGGTGCAACATCAGCGGTGCAAGGTGCAACATCCGACCAAAATGCCAAAACTGCGCCTTGCAACTTTTAGAAATGGGTGCATGGATTTGAAATAGAACAGTACCATGGTGCACCACTATCCAGGGATGGTAAATCGAAGACCATCCACGGGGATCCCGTTTTAACGTAAAAATTCACGTGAAGAAAAAAAGAAGGCTAAAAAACTTCAGAGACTCGATTGAGGTTCGGATAGCCCTTTTGGGTATGAAACTATCCATTTATAGCTTAAAGCCATCAAAGCCGTAGAACTCACTGAGAGCTTCGTTTTGACTGGTTATGGCTCCTGTAACTCTAAACGAGCCATTAGTTATGGTCGTCCAAAGAATCGATACCTACATGGTGCAACATCTGCGGTGCAAAGTGCAACATCCGTCCAAAATACCGAAACTGCGCCATGCGACTTTTAGAAATGGGTGCATGGATTTGAAATGGAACAGTACCATGGTGAACTACTATCTAGGGTGGTAAATCGAAGACCAGCCACGGCTATCCCGTTTTAACGTAAAAATTCACATGACGAAAAAAAGAAGGCTAAAAAATTTCAGATATCCGATTGATATTCGGATAGCCTTTTTTGGGTATGAAACTATCCATTGATGGCTTAAAGCTTCCAAAGCAGTAAAACTCACAGAGAGCTTCATTTTTACTTGTTATGGCTCCCGTAACTCTAAACGAGCCAACAGTTATGGCCGTCCGAAGAATCGATATTCACATGGCGCAACATCTGCGGTGCAAGGTGCAACATCAATCCAAAATGCCTAAACAGCGTCGTGCGACTTTTAGAAATTGGTGCAGGGATTTGAAATGGAACACTACCATGGTGCACCACTCTCCAGGGATGGTAAATCAAAGACCAGCCACGGTGAACCCGTTTTAACGTAAAAATTCAAGTGACGAAAAAAAGAAGGCTAAAAAACTTCAAAGACCCGATTGAGGTTCGGATAGCCTTTTTTGGGTATGAAACTATCCATTGATGGCTTAAAGCAGTCAAAGTCATAAAACTCTTTGAGAGCTTCGTTTTGACTGGTTATGGCTCCCGTAACTCTAAACGAGCCAACAATTATGATCGTCCGAAGAATCGATATCCACAGGGTGCAACATCTGCGGTGCAAGGTGCAACATCTGTCCAAAATGCCGAAACTGCGCCGTGCGACTTTTAGAAATGGGTGCATGGATTTGAAATGGAACAGTTCCATGGTGCACCACTCTCCAGGGATGGTAAATCGAAGACCAGCCGCGGCGATCCCGTTGTAATGTAAAAATTCACGTAACGAAAAAAAGAAGGCTAAAAAACTACAAAGACCCGATTGAGGTTCAGATAGCCTTTTTGGGTATGAAACTATCCATTGACGGCTTAAAGCCCTCAAAACCGTAGAACTCACTAAGAGCTTCATTTTGACTGGTTATGGCTCCCGTAACTCTAAACGAGCCAACAGTTATGGTCGTCCGAAGAATCGATATCAACATGGTGCAACATCTGCGGTGCAAGGTGCAACATCCGTCCAAAATACTGAAACTGCGTCGTGCGACTTTTAGAAAGGGGTGCATGGATTTGAAATGGAACAATACCATGGTGCACCACTCTCCAGGGATGGTAAATCGAAGACCAGCCACAGTGATCCCGTTTTAACGTAAAAATTCACATGGCGAAAAAAAGAAGGCTAAAAAACTTCAAAGACCCGATTGACGTTCGGATAGCCTTTTTTGGGTATGAAACTATACATTGACAGCTTAAAGCCGTCAAAGCCGTAGAACTCACACAGAGTTTTGTTTTTACTAGTTATGGCTCCCGTACTCTAAACGAGCCAACAATTATGGTCGTCCGAAGAATCGATATCCATAGGGTGCAACATCTGCGGTGCAAGGTGCAACATCCATCCAAAATGCCGAAACTGCACCGTGTGACTTTTAGAAATGGGTGCATGGATTTGAAATGGAACAGTACCATGGTGAACCACTATTCAGGGATGGTAAATCGAAGACCAGCCACAGTGATCCCGTTTTCACGTAAAAATTCACATGACGAAAAAAAAGGCTAAAAACCTTCAGAGACCCGTTAGAGGTTCGGATAGCCTTTTTTGGGTATGAAACTATCCATTGATGGCTTAAAGCCATCAAAGCCGAAAAACTCACTGAGAGCTTCGTTTTGACTGGTTATGGCTCCCGTAACTCTAAACGAGCCAACAATTATGGTCGTCCGAAGAATCGATATCCACAGGGTGCAACATCTGCGGTGCACGGTGCAACATCCGTCCAAAATAGCGAAACTGCGCCATGCGACTTTTAGAAAAGGGTGCATGGATTTGAAATGGAACAGCACAATGGTGCACCACTCTCCAGGGATGGTAAATCGAAGACCAGCCACGGTGATCCCGTTTTAACGTAAAAATTCACGTGACGAAAATAAGAAGGCTAAAAAACTTCAGAGACCCGATTGAGTTCGGATAGCCTTTTTTGGGTATGAAACTATCCATTGATGGCTTAAAGCTGTCAAAGCCATAGAACTCACTGTGAGCTTCGTTTTGACCAGTTATGGCTCCCGTAAATCTAAACGAGCCAACAGTTATGGTCGTCCGAAGAATCGATATCCATAGGGTGCAACATCTGCAGTGAAAGGTGCAACATCCGTCCAAAATGCCGAAACTGCGTCGTGCAACTTTTAAAAATGGTGCATGGATTTGAAATGGAATAGTACCATGGTGCACCACTATCCAGGGATGGTAAATCGAAGACCAACCATGGTGATCCCGTTTTAACTTAAAAATTCACTTGACGAAAAAAAGAAGGCCAAAAAACTTCAGAGCCCCGATTGAGGTTCGGATAGCCTTTTTTGGGCATGAAACTATCCATTTACGGCTTAAAGCTTCCATAGCCGTAGAACTCACAGAGAGCTTCGTTTTGACTGATTATGGCTCCCGTAACTCTAAACGAGCCAACAGTTATGCCGTCCGAAGAATCAATATCCACAGGGTGCAACATCTGCGGTGCAAGGTGCAACATCCGTCCAAAATGCCGAAACAGGGCCGTGCGACTTTTAGAAATGGGTGCATGGATTTGAAATGGAACAGTACCATAGTGCACCACTCTCCAGGGATGGTAAATCGAAGACCATCCACGGTGATCCCGTTTTAACGTAAAAATTCACTTGACGAAAAAAGGAAGGCTAAAAACCTTCAAAGCCCCGATTGAGGTTCGGATAGCCTTTTTTAGGTATGAAACTATCCATTGATGGCTTAAAGATTCCAAAGCCGTAGAACTCATAGAGAGCTTCGTTTTGACTGGTTATGGCTTCCGTAACTCTGAACGAGCCAACAATTATGGTCGTCTGAAGAATCAATATCTACAGGGTGCAACATCCATCCAAAATACCGAATCTGCGACGTGCGACTTTTAGAAATGGGTGCATGGATTTGAATTGGAATAGTACCATGGTGCACCACTCTCCAGGGATGGTAAATTGAAGACCAGCCACGGTGATCCCGTTTTAACGTAAAAATTCACGTGACGAAAAAAAGAAGGCTAAAAAACTTCAGAGACCCGATTGAGGTTCGGATAGCGTTTTTGGGTATGAAACTATCCATTGATGCCTTAATGCCATAAAAGCCGTAGAACTCACAAAGAGCTTCGTTTTTACTGGTTATGGCTCCCGTAACTCTAAACGATCCAACAGTTATGGTCGTCCGAAGAATCGATATCCACAGGGTGCAACATCTGCGGTGCAAGGTGCAACATTCGTCCAATATGCCGAAACTGTGCCGTGTGACTTTTAGAAATGAGTGCATGGATTTGAAATGGAACAGTACCATGGTGAAACACTCTCCAGGGATGGTAAATCGAAGACCAGCCATGGCGATCCCGTTTTAACGTAAAAATTCACTTGACGAAAAAAAGAAGGCTAAAAAACTTCAGATATCCGATTGATGTTCGGATAGCCTTTTTTGGGTATGAAACTATCCATTGATGGCTTAAAGCTTCCAAAGCCGTAGAACTCACAGAGAGCTTCGTTTTTACTGGTTATGGCTCCCGTAACTCTAAACGAGCCAACTGTTATGGCCGTCCGAAGAATCGATATACACAGGGTGTAACATCTGCGGTGCAAGGTGCAACATCCGTCCAAAATGCCTAAACAGCGCCGTGCGGCTTTTAGAAATGGGTGCAGGGATTTGAAATGGAACTGTACCATGGTGAACCACTCTCCAGGGAAGGTAAATCAAAGACCAGCCACGGTGAACCCGTTTTAACGTAAAAATTCACTTGACGAAAAAAAGAAGGCTAAAAAACTTCAGAGACTCGATTGAGGTTCGGATAGACTTTTTTGGGTATGAAACTATCCATTGACGGAGTAAAGCAGTCCAAGTAATAAAACTCTCTGAGAGCTTCGTTTTGACTGGTTATGGCGCCCGTAACTCTAAACGAGCCAACAATTATGGTCGTCCGAATAATCGATATCCACAGGGTGCAACATCTGCGGTGCAAGGTGCAACATCCGTCCAAAATGCCGAAACTGCGCCGTGCGACTTTTAGAAATGGGTGCATGGATTTGAAATGGAACAGTTCAATGGTGCACCACTCTGTAGGGATGGTAAATCGAAGACCAGCCACGACGATCCTGTTTTAACGTAAAAATTCACGTGACGAAAAAAAGAAGGCTAAAAACAACAAGGACCCGATTGAGGTTCGGATAGTCTTTTTGGGTATGAAACTATCCATTGACGGCTTAAAGCCGTCAAAGTCATAAAACTCTCTGAGAGCTTCGTTTTGACTGGTTATGGCTCCCGTAACTCTAAACGAGCCAACAATTATGGTCGTCCGAAGAATCGATATCCATAGGGTGCAACATCTGCGGTGCAAGGTGCAACATCCGTCCAAAATGCCGAAACTTGGCCGTGCGACTTTTAGAAATGGGTGCATGGATTTGAAATTGAACAATTCAATGGTGCACCACTGTCCAGGGATGGTAAATCAAAGACCAGCCATGGTGAACCCGTTTTAACGTAAAAATTCACTTGACGAAAAAAAGAAGGCTAAAAAACTTCAGAGACCCGATTGAGTTTCGGATAGCCTTTTTGGGTATGAAACTATCCATTGACGGCTTAAAGCCATCAAAGCCGTAGAACTCACAGAGAGCTTCGTTTTTACTGGTTATGGCTCCCGTAACTCTAAACGAGCCAACAGTTATGGTCGTCCGAAGAATCGATATCCATAGGGGGCAACATCTGCGGTGCAAGGTGCAACATTCGTCCAATATGCCAAAACTGCATCGTGTGACTTTTAGAAATGGGTGCATGGATTTGAAATGGAACACTACCATGGTGAACCACTATCCAGGGATGGTAAATCGAAGACCAGCCACGGCGATCCCGTTTTAACGTAAAAATTCACTTGACGAAAAAAAGAAGGCTAAAAAATTTCAGATATCCGATTGATGTTCGGATAGCCTTTTTTGGGTATGAAACTATCCATTGATGGCTTAAAGCTTCCAAAGCCGTAGAACTCATAGAGAGCTTCGTTTTTACTGGTTATGGCTCCCGTAACTCTAAACGAGCCAACAGTTATGGTCGTCCGAAGAATCGATATACACAGGGTGCAACATCTGCGGTGCAAGGTGCAACATCCGTCCAAAATGCATAAACAGCGCCGTGCGACTTTTATAAATGGGTGCAGGGATTTGAAATGGAACAGTACCATGGTGCACCACTCTCCAGGGATAGTAAATCAAAGACCGGCCACGGTGAACCCGTTTTAACGTAAAAATTCACTTGATAAAAAAAAGGCTAAAAAACTTCAGAGACCCGATTGAGGTTCGGATAGCCTTTTTTGGGTATGAAACTATCCATTGACGACTTAAAGCAGTCAAAGTCATATAACTCTCTGATAGCTTCATTTTGACTGGTTATGGCTCCCGTAACTCTAAACGAGCCAACAATTATGGTCGTCCGAAGAATCGATATCCACAGGGTGCAACATCTACGGTGCAAGGTGCAACATCCGTCCAAAATGCCGAAACTGCATCGTGCGACTTTTAGAAATGGGTGCATGGATTCGAAATGGAACAGTTCCATGGTGCACCACTCTCCGGGGATGGTAAATCAAAGACCAGCCACGGTGATCCCGTTTTAACGTAAAAATTCACGTGATGAAAAAAAGAAGGCTAAAAAACTACAGAGATCCGATTGAGGTTCGGATAGCCTTTTTGGGTATGAAACTTTCCATTGACGGCTTAAAGCCGTCAAAGTCATAAAACTCTATGAGAGCTTCGTTTTGACTGGTTATGGCTCCCGTAAATCTAAACGAGCCAACAATTATGGTCGTCCGAAGAATCGATATCCACAGGGTGCAACATCTGCGGTGCAAGGTGCAACATCCATCCAAAAAGCCGAAACTGCGCCGTGCGACTTTTAGAAATGGGTGCATGGATTTGAAATGGAACAGTTCCATGGTGCACCGCTGTCCAGGGATGGTAAATCAAAGACCAGCCACGGTGAACCCATTTTAACGTAAAAATTCACTTGACGAAAAAAAGAAGGCTAAAAAACATCAAAGACCCGATTGAGGTTCGGATAGCCTTTTTGGGTATGAAACTATCCATTGACGGCTTAAAGCCGTCAAAGTCATAAAACTCTCTGAGAGCTTCGTTTTGACTGGTTATGGCTCCCGTAACTCTAAACGAGCCAACAATTATGGTCGTCCGAAGAATCGATATCCACAAGGTGCAACATCTGCGGTGCAAGGTGCAACATCCGTCCAAAATACCGAAACTGCGCCATGCGACTTTTAGAAATAGGTGCATGGATTTGAAATGGAACAGTACCATGGTGCACCACTCTCCAGGGATGGTAAATCGAAGACCAGCCACGGTGATCCCGTTTTAACGTAAAAATTCACGTGACGAAAATAAGAAGGCTAAAAAACTTCAGAGACCCGATTGAGGTTCGGATAGCCTTTTTTGGGTATGAAACTATCCATTGAAGGCTTTAAGTTGTCAAAGCCGTAGAACTCACTGTGAGCTTCGTTTTGACTGGTTATGGATCCCGTAAATCTAAACGAGCCAACAGTTATGGTCGTCCGAAGAATCGATATCCATAGGGTGCAACATTTGCAGTGCAACATCCGTCCAAAATGTCGAAACTACGCCGTGCAACTTTTACAACTGGTGCATGGATTTGAAATGGAACAGTACCATGGTGCACTACTATCCAAGGATGGTAAATCGAAGACCAGCCACGGTGATCCCGTTTTAACGTAAAAATTCACTTGACGAAAAGAAGAAGGCTAAAAACCTTCAGAGCCCCGATTGAGGTTCGGATAGCCTTTTTGGTTATGAAACTATCCATTGACGGCTTAAAGCTTCCAAAGCCGTAGAACTCACAGAGAGCTTCGTTTTGACTGGTTATGGCTTCCGTAACTCTGAACGAGCCAACTGTTATGCCCGTCCGAAGAATCGATATCCACAGGGTGCAACATCTGCGGTGCAAGGTGCAACATCCGTCCAAAATACCGAATCTGCGCCGTGCGACTTTTAGAAATGGGTGCATGGATTTGAAATGGAAAAGTACCATGGTGCACCACTCTCCAGGGATGGTAAATCAAAGACCAGCCACGGTGAACCCGTTTTAACGTAAAAATTCATTAGACGAAAAAAAGAAGGCTAAAAAACTTTAGAGACCCGATTGAGGTTCGGATAGCCTTTTTTGGGTATGAAACTATCCATTGATGGCTTAAAGTAGTCAAAGTCATAAAACTCTCTGAGAGCTTCGTTTTGGCTGGTTATGGCTCCCGTAACTCTAAACGAGCCAACAATTATGGTCGTCCGAAGAATCGATATCCACAGGTGCAACATCTACGGTGCAAGGTGCAACATCCGTCCAAAATGCCAAAATTGCGTCGTGTGACTTTTAGAAATGGTTGCATGGATTTGAAATGGAACAGTTCCATGGTGCACCACTCTCCAGGGATGGTAAATCGAAGACCAGCCACGGCGATCCCGTTTTAACGTAAAAATTCACGTGACGAAAAAAAGAATGCTAAAAAACTACAAAGACCCGATTGAGGTTCGGATAGCCTTTTTGGGTATGAAACTATCCATTGACGGATTAAAGCCGTCAAAACCGTAGAACTCACCGTGAGCTTCATTTTGACTGGTTATGGCTCCCATAACTCTAAACGAGCCAACCGTTATGGTCGTCCGAAGAATCGATATCTACATGGTGCAACATCTGCGGTGCAAGGTACAGCATCCGTCCAAAATACTGAAACTGCGTCGTGCGACTTTTAGAAATGGGTGCATGGATTTGAAATGGAACAGTACCATGGTGCACCACTCTCTAGGGATGGTAAATCGAAGACCAGCCACGGTGATCCCATTTTAACGTAAAAATTCACGTGGCGAAAAAAAGAAGGCTAAAAAACTTCAGAGACACGATTGAGGTTCGGATAGCCTTTTTTGGGTATGAAACTATCCATCGACGGCTTAAAGCCGTCAAATCCGTAGAACTCACAGAGATTTTCATTTTTACTGGTTATGGCAATCGTAACTCTAAACGAGCCAATAGTTATGGTTGTCCGAAGAATCGATATCCACAGGGTGCAACATCTGCGGTGCAAGGTGCCACATCCGTCCAAAATGCCGAAACTGCTCCGTGTGACTTTTAGAAATGGGTGCATGGATTTGAAATGGAACAGTACCATGGTGAACCACTATTCAGGGATGGTAAATCGAAGACCAGCCACGGTGATCCTGTTTTAACGTAAAAATTCACGTGACGAAAAAAAGAAGGCTAAAAAACTTCAAGGACCCGATTGAGGTTGGGATAGCCTTTTTTGGGTATGAAACTATCCATTGACGGCTTAAAGCCGTCAAAGTCGAAAAAATCATTGAGAGATTCGTTTTGACTGGTTATGGCTCCCGTAACTCTAAACAAGCCAACAGCTATGGTCGTTCGAAGAATCGATATCCACAGGGTGCAACATCTGCGGTACAAGGTGCAACATCTGTCCAAAATACCGAAACTGCGCCATGCGACTTTTAGAAATGGGTGCATGGATTTGAATGGAACAGTACCATGGTGCACCACTCTCCAAGGATGGTAAATAGAAGACCAGCCACGGTGATCCCGTTTTAACGTAAAAATTCACATGACGAAAAAAAGAAGGCTAAAAAACTTCAGAGACCCGATTGAGGTTCGGATAGCCTTTTTTGGGTATGAAACTATCCATTGACGACTTAAAGCCATCAAAGCCGTAGAACTCACAGAGAGCTTTGTTTTTACTGTTTAAGGCTCCCGTAACTCTAAAGGAGCCAACAATTATGGTCGTCCGAAGAATCGTTATCCACATGGTGCAACATCTGCGGTGCAAGGTGCAACATTCGTCCAATATGCCGAAACTGCGCCGTGTGACTTTTAGAAATGGGTGCATGGATTTGAAATGTAACAGTACCATGGTGAACCACTATCCAGGGATGGTAAATCGAAGACCAGCCACGTCCAATATTGACGCCATAAAGCTTCCAAAGATGTAGAACTCACAGAGGGCTTCATTTTGACTGATTATGGCTCCCGTAACTCTAAACGAGCCAACAATTATGCCATCCGAAGAATCGATATCCACAGGGTGCAACATCTGCGGTGCAAGGTGCAACATCCATCCAAAATGCCGAAACAGGGCCGTGCGACTTTTAGAAATGGGTGCATGGATTTGAAATGAAACAGTACCATGGTGCACTACTCTCCAGGGATGGTAAATCGAAGACCAACCACGGTGATCCCGTTTTAACGTAAAAATTCACTTGATGAAAAAAAGAAGGCTAAAAAACTTCAGAGACCCGATTGAGGTTTGGATAGCCTTTTTGGGTATGAAACTAACCATTGACGGCTTAAAGCTTCCAAAGCCGTAGAACTCATAGAGAGCTTCATTTTGACTGGTTATGGCTTCCGTAACTCTAAACGAGCCAACAGTTATGGCCGTCCGAATAATCGATATCCACAGGGTGCAACATCTGTGGTGCAAGGTTCAACATCCATCCAAAATACCGAATCTGCGCCGTGCGACTTTTAGAAATGGGTGCATGATTTGAAATGGAACAGTATCATGGTGCACCACTCTCCAGGGATGGTAAATCGAAGACCGGCCATGGTGATCCCGTTTTAACGTAAAAATTCACGTGACGAAAAAAAGAAGGCTAAAAAACTTCAGAGACCCGATTGAGGTTCAGATAGCCTTTTTTGGGTATGAAACTATCCATTGACGGCTTAAAGCCATCAAAGCCGTAGAACTCACAGAGAGCTTCGTTTTTACTGGTTATGGCTCCCGTAACTCTAAACGAGCCAACAGTTATGGTCGTCCGAAGAATCGATATCCACAGGGGGCAACATCTGCGGTGCAAGGTGCAACATTCGTCCAATATGCCAAAACTGCATCGTGTGACTTTTAGAAATGGGTGCATGGATTTGAAATGGAACACTACCATGGTGAACCACTATCCCGGGATGGTAAATCGAAGACCAGCCACGGCGATCCCGTTTTAACGTAAAAATTCACTTGACGAAAAAAAGAAGGCTAAAAAACTTCAGATATCCGATTGATGTTCGGATAGCCTTTTTTGGTATGAAACTATCCATTGATGGCTTCAAGCTTCCAAAGCCGTAGAACTCACAGAGAGCTTTGTTTTTACTGGTTATGGCTCCCGTAACTCTAAACGAGCCAACAGTTATGGCCGTCCGAAGAATCGATAAACACAGGGTGCAACATCTGCGGTGCAAGGTGCAACATCCGTCCAAAATGCATAAACAGCGCCGTGCGACTTTTAGAAATGGGTGCAGGGATTTGAAATGGAACAGTACCATGGTGCACCACTCTCCAGGGATGGTAAATCAAAGACCAGCCACGGTGAACCCGTTTTAACGTAAAAATTCACTTGACGAAAAAAAGAAGGCTAAAAAACTTCAGAGACCCGATTGTGGTTCGGATTGCCTTTTTTGGGTATGAAACTATCCATTGATGGCTTAAAGAAGTCAAAGTCATAAAATTCTCTGAGAGCTTCGTTTTGACTGGTTATGGCTCCCGTAACTCTAAACGAGCCAACAATTATGGTCGTCCGAAGAATCGATATCCACAGGGTGCAACATCTGCGGTGCAAGGTGCAACATCCATCCAAAATACCGAATCTGCGCCGTGCGACTTTTAGAAATGGGTGCATGGATTTGAAATGGAAAAGTACCATGGTGCACCACTCTCCAAGGATGGTAAATCGAAGACCGGCCACGGTGAACCCATTTTAACGTAAAAATTCACGTGACGATAAAAAAAAGGCTAAAAAATTTCAGAGACCTGATTGAGGTTCGGATAGCCTTTTTTGGGTATGAAACTATCCATTGACGGCTTAAAGCCATCAAAGCCGTAGAACTTACAGAGAGCTTCGTTTTTACTGGTTAAGGCTCCCGTAACTCTAAACGAGCCAACAGTTATGGTCGTCCGAAGAATCGATATCCACAGGGTGCAACATCTGCGGTGCAAGGTGCAACATTCGTCCAATATGCCGAAACTGCGCCGTGTGACTTTTAGAAATGGGTGCATAGATTTGAAATGGAACAGTACCATGGTGAACCACTATCCAGGGATGGTAAATCGAAGACAAGCCACGGTGATCCAGTTTTAACGTAAAAATTCACATGACTAAAAAGAGGCTTCCAAAGCCGTAGAACTCACAGAGAGCTTCGTTTTTACTGGTTATGGCTCACGTAACTCTAAACGAGACAACAGTTATGGCCGTCCGAAGAATCGATATACACAGAGTGCAACATCTGCGGTGCAAGATGCAACATCCGTCCAAAATGCCTAAACAGCGTCGTGCGACTTTTAGAAATGGGTGTAGGGATTTGAAATGGAACAGTACCATGGTGCACCACTCTCTAGGGATGGTAAATCAAAGACCAGCCACGGTGAACCCGTTTTAACATAAAAATTCACTTGACGAAAAAAAGAAGGCTAAAAAACTTTAGAGACCCGATTGAGGTTCGAATAGCCTTTTTTGGGTATGAAACTATCCATTAACGGCTTAACGCAGTCAAAGTCATAAAACTCTCTGAGAGCTTCGTTTTGACTGGTTATGGCTACCGTAACTCTAAATGAGCCAACAATTATGGTCGTCCGAAGAATCGATATCCAGAGGTGCAACATCTACGGTGCAAGGTGCAACATCCGTCCAAAATGCCAAAACTGCGTCGTGTGACATTTAGAAATGGGTGCATGGATTTGAAATGGAAAAGTTCCATGGTGCACCACTCTCTAGGGATGGTAAATCGAAGACCAGCCACGGCGATCCCGTTTTAACGTAAAAATTCACGTGACGAAAAAAAGAAGGCTAAAAAACTACAAAGACCCGATTGAGGTTCGGATAGCCTTTTTGGGTATGAAACTATCCATTGACGGATTAAAGCCGTCAAAACCGTAGAACTCACTGAGAGCTTCATTTTTACTGGTTATGGCTCCCGTAACTCTAAACGAGCCAACAGTTATGGTCGTCCGAAGAATCGATATCTACATGGTGCAACATCTGCGGTGCAAGGTACAGCATCCGTCCAAAATACTGAAACTGCGTCGTGCGACTTTTAGAAATGGGTGCATGGATTTGAAATGGAACAGTACCATGGTGCACCACTCTTTAGGGATGGTAAAATGAAGACCAGCCACGGTGATCCCATTTTAACGTAAAAATTCACGTGGCGAAAAAAAGAAGGCTAAAAAACTTCAGAGACACGATTGAGGTTCGGATAGCCTTTTTTGGGTATGAAACTATCCATCGACGGCTTAAAGCCGTCAAATCCGTAGAACTCACAGATATTTTCATTTTTACTGGTTATGGCTCCCGTAACTCTAAACGAGCCAATAGTTATGGTTGTTCGAAGAATCGATATCCACAGGGTGCAACATCTGCGGTGCAAGGTGCCACATCCGTCCAAAATGCCGAAACTGCTCCGTGTGACTTTTAGAAATGGGTGCATGGATTTGAAATGGAACAGTACCATGGTGAACCACTATTCAGGGATGGTAAATCGAAGACCAGCCACGGTGATCCTGTTTTAACGTAAAAATTCACGTGACGAAAAAAAGAAGGCTAAAAAACTTCAAGGACATGATTGAGGTTGGGATAGCCTTTTTTGGGTATGAAACTATCCATTGACGGCTTAAAGCCGTCAAAGCCGAAAAAATCACTGAGAGATTCGTTTTGACTGGTTATGGCTCCCGTAACTCTAAACAAGCCCACAGCTATGGTCGTTCGAAGAATCGATATCCACAGGGTGCAACATCTGCGGTGCAAGGTGCAACATCCGTCCAAAATACCGAAACTGCACCATGCGACTTTTAGAAATGGGTGCATGGATTTGAAATGGAACAATACCATGGTGCACCACTCTCCAGGGATGGTAAATCGAAGACCAGCCACGGTGATCCCGTTTTAACGTAAAAATTCAAGTGACGAAAAAAAGAAGGCTAAAAAACTTCAGAGACCCGATTGAGGTTCGGATAGCCATTTTTGGGTATGAAACTATCCATTGACGGCTTAAAGCCATCAAAGCCGTAGAACTCACAGAGAGCTTCGTTTTTACTGGTTAAGGCTCCCGTAACTCTAAAGGAGCCAACAGTTATGGTCGTCCGAAGAATCGTTATCCACATGGTGCAACATCTGCGGTGCAAGGTGCAACATTCGTCCAATATGCCGAAACTGCGCCGTGTGACTTTTAGAAATGGGTGCATGGATTTGAAATGTAATAGTACCATGGTGAACCACTATCCAGGGATGGTAAATCGAAGACCAGCCACGTCCAATATTGACGCCATAAAGCTTCCAAAGATGTAGAACTCACAATGGGCTTCATTTTGACTGATTATGGCTCCCGTAACTCTAAACGAGCCAACAGTTATGCCGTCCGAAGAATCGATATCCACAGGGTGCAACATCTGCGGTGCAAGGTGCAACATCCATCCAAAATACCGAATCTGCGCCGTGCCACTTTTAGAAATGGGTGCATGGATTTGAAATGAAACAGTACCATGGTGCACCACTCTCCAGGGATGGTAAATCGAAGACCAGCCACGGTGATCCCGTTTTAACGTAAAAATTCACTGGACGAAAAAAAGAAGGCTAAAAACCTTCCGAGCCCCGATTGAGGTTGGGATAGCCTTTTTTGGGTATGAAACTATCCATTGACGGCTTAAAGCCGTCAAAGCCGAAATAATCACTGAGAGATTCGTTTTGACTGGTTATGGCTCTCGTAACTCTAAACAAGCCAACAGCTATGGTCGTTCGAAGAATCGATATCCACAGGGTGCAACATCTGCGGTGCAAGGTGCAACATCCGTCCAAAATACCGAAACTGCGCCATGCGACCTTTAGAAATGGGTGCATGGATTTGAAATGGAACAGTACCATGGTGCACCACTCTCCAGGGATGGTAAATCGAAGACCAGCCACGGTGATCCCGTTTTAACGTAAAAATTCACGTGACGAAAAAAAGAAGGCTAAAAAACTTCAGAGACCCGATTGAGGTTCGTATAGCCTTTTTTGAGTATGAAACTATCCATTGACGGCTTAAAGCCATCAAAGCCGTAGAACTCATAGAGAGCTTCGTTTTTACTGGTTAAGGCTCCCGTAACTCTAAAGGAGCCAACAGTTACGGTCGTCCGAAGAATCGTTATCCACATGGTGCTACATCTGCGGTGCAAGGTGCAACATTCGTCCAATATGCCGAAACTGCGCCGTGTGACATTTAGAAATGGGTGCATGGATTTGAAATGTAATAGTACCATGGTGAACCACTATCCAGGGATGGTAAATCGAAGACCAGCCACGTCCAATGTTGACGCCATAAAGCTTCCAAAGATGTAGAACTCACAGAGGGCTTCATTTTGACTAATTATGGCTCCCGTAACTCTAAACGAGCCAACAGTTATGCCGTTGGAAGAATCGATATCCACAGGGTGCAACATCTGCGGTGCAAGGTGCAACATCCGTCCAAAATGCCGAAACAGGGCCGTGCGACTTTTAGAAATGGGTGCATGGATTTGAAATGGAACAATACCATGGTGCACCACTCTCCAGGGATGGTAAATCGAAGACCAGCCACGGTGATCCCGTTTTAACGTAAAAATTCACTAGACGAAAAAAAGAAGGCTAAAAACCTTCAGCGCCCCGATTGAGGTTCGGATAGCCATTTTTGGGTATGAAACTATCCATTGATGGCTTAAAGCTTCCAAAGCCGTAGAACTCATAGAGAGCTTCATTTTGACTGGTTATGGCTTCTGTAACTCTGAACGAGCCAATAGTTATGGCCGTCCGAAGAATCGATATCCACAGGGTGCAACATCTGCGTGCAAGGTGCAACATCTGTCCAAAATACCGAATCTACGCCGTGCGACTTTTAGAAATGGGTGCATGATTTGAAATGGAACAGTACCATGGTGCACCACTCTCCAGGGATGGTAAATCGAAGACCAGCCACGGTGATCCCATTTTAACGTAAAAATTCACGTGACGAAAAAAAGAAGGCTAAAAAACTTCAGAGACCCGATTGAGGTTCGGATAGCCTTTTTTGGGTATGAAACTATCCATTGACGGCTTAAAGCCATCAAAGCCGTAGAACTCACAGAGAGCTTCATTTTTACTGGTTATGGCTCCCGTAACTCTAAACGAGCCAACAGTTATGGTCGTCCGAAGAATCGATATCCACAGGGGGCAACATTTGCGGTGCAAGGTGCAACATTCGTCCAATATGCCAAAACTACGTCGTGTGACTTTTAGAAATGGGTGCATGGATTTGAAATGGAACAATACCATGGTGAAACACTATCCAGGGATGGTAAATCGAAGACCAGCCACGGCGATCCCGTTTTAACGTAAAAATTCACTTGACGAAAAAAAGAAGGCTAAAAAACTTCAGATATCCGGTTGATGTTCGGATAGCCTTTTTTGGGTATGAAACTATCCATTGATGGCTTCAAGCTTCCAAAGCCGTAGAACTCACAGAGAGCTTTGTTTTTACTGGTTATGGCTCCCGTAACTCTAAACGAGCCAACAGTTATGGCCGTCCGAAGAATCGATAAACACAGGGTGCAACATCTGCGGTGCAAGGTGCAACATCCGTCCAAAATGCATAAACAGCGCCGTGCGACTTTTAGAAATGGGTGCAGGGATTTGAAATGGAACAGTACCATGGTGCACCACTCTCCAGGGATGGTAAATCAAAGACCAGCCACGGTGAACCCGTTTTAACGTAAAAATTCACTTGACGAAAAAAAAGGCTAAAAAACTTCAGAGACCCGATTGAGGTTCGGATAGCCTTTTTTGGGTATGAAACTATCCATTGACGGCTTAAAGCAGTCAAAGTCATATAACTCTCTGAGAGCTTCGTTTTGACTGGTTATGGCTCCCATAACTCTAAACGAGCCAACAATTATGGTCGTTCGAAGAATCGATATCCACAGGGTGCAACATCTGCGGTGCAAGGTGCAACATCCGTCCTAAATGCCGAAACTGCGTCGTGCGACTTTTAGAAATGGGTGCATGGATTTGAAATGGAACAGTTCCATGGTGCACCACTCTCCAGTGATGGTAAATTGAAGACCAGCCACGGCGATCCCGTTTTAACGTAAAAATTCACGTGACGAAAAAAAGAAGGCTAAAAAACTACAGAGATCCGATTGAGGTTCGGATAGCCTTTTTGGGTATGAAACTTTCCATTGACGGCTTAAAGCCGTCAAAGTCATAAAACTCTCTGAGAGCTTCGTTTTGACTGGTTATGGCTCCCGTAACTCTAAACGAGCCAACAATTATGGTCGTCCGAAGAATCGATATCCACAGGGTGCAACATCTGCGGTGCAAGGTGCAACATCCGTCCAAAATGCCGAAACTGCGCCGTGCGACTTTTAGAAATGGGTGCATGGATTTGAAATGGAACAGTTCCATGGTGCACCACTGTCCAGGGATGGTAAATCAAAGACCAGCCACGGTGAACCCGTTTTGACGTAAAAATTCACTTGACGAAAAAAAGAAGGCTAAAAACATCAAAGACCCGATTGAGATTCGGATAGCCTTTTTTGGGTATGAAACTATCCATTGACGGCTTAAAGCAGTCAAAGTCATAAAACTCTCTGAGAGCTTCGTTTTGACTGGTTATGGCTCCCGTAACTCTAAACGAGCCAACAATTATGGTCGTCCGAAGAATCGATATCCACAAGGTGCAACATCTGCGGTGCAAGGTGCAACATCCGTCCAAAATACCGAAACTGCGCCATGCGACTTTTAGAAATGGGTGCATGGATTTGAAATGGAACAGTACCAGGGTGCACCACTCTCCAGGGATTGTAAATCTAAGACCAGCCACGGTGATCCCGTTTTAACGTAAAAATTCATGTGACGAAAATAAGATGGCTAAAAAACTTCAAAGACCCGATTGAGGTTCGGATAGCCTTTTTTGGGTATGAAACTATCCATTGATGGATTAAAGCTGTCAAAGCCGTAGAACTCACTGTGAGCTTCGTTTTGACTGGTTATGGCTCCCGTAAATCTAAACGAGCCAACAATTATGGTCGTCCGAAGAATCGATATCCACAGGGTGCAACATCTACGGTGCAAGGTGCAACATCCGTCCAAAATGCCGAAACAGCGCCGTGCGACTTTTAGAAATGGGTGCAGGGATTTGAAATGGAACAGTACCTTGGTGCACCACTCTCCAGGAATGGTAAATCGAAGACCAGCCACGGTGAACCCGTTTTAACGTAAAAATCCACGTGACGAAAAAAAGAAGGCTAAAAAACTTCAAAGACCCGATAGAGGTTCGGATAGCCTTTTTTGGGTATAAAACTATCCATTGACGGCTTAAAGCTGTCAAAGCCGTAGAACTCACTGAGAGCTTTGTTTTGACTGGTTATGGCTCCCGTAACTCTAAACGAGCCAACGGTTATGGTCGTCCGAAGAATCGATATCCACAGGGTGCAACATCTGCGGTGCAACATCCGTCCAAAATGCCGAAACTGCGCCGTGCGTCTTTTAGAAATGAGTGATTGGATTTGAAATGGAACAGTACCGTGGTGCACCACTATCCAGGGATGGTAAATCGAAGACCAGCCACGGTGATCCCGTTTTAACATAAAAATTCACGTGACTAAAAAAAGAAGGCTAAAAAACTTCAGAGACCAGATTGAGGTTCGGATAGCCTTTTTTGGGTATGAAACTATCCATTGACAGCTTAAAGCGGTCAAAACCGTAGAACTCACTGAGAGCTTCATTTTGACTGGTTATGGCTCCCGTAACTCTAAACGAGCCAATAGTTATGCTCGTCCGATGAATCGATATCCGTAGGGTGCAACATTTGCGGTGCAAGGTGCAACATCCGTCCAAAATGCCGAAACAGCGCCGTGCGACTTTTAGTAATGGGTGCAGGGATTTGAAATGGAACAGTACCATGGTGCACCACTATCCTGGGATGGTAAATCGAAGACCAGCCACGATGATCCCGTTTTAACGTAAAAATTCACTTTATGAAAAAAAAGGCTAAAAAACTTCAGAGCCCCGATTGAGGTTCGGATAGTCTTTTTTGGATATGAAACTATCCATTGACGGCTTAAAGCCATCAAAGCCGTAGAACTCAAAGAGAGTTTGTTTTGACTGGTTTTGGTTCCCGTAACTCTAAACGAGCCAACAGTTATGGCCGTCCGAAGAATCGATATCCACAGGGTGCAACATCTGCGGTGCAAGGTGCAACATCCGTCCAAAATGCCAAACAGTGCCGTGCAACTTTTAGAAATGGGTGCATGGATTTGAAATGGAATAGTACCATGGTGCACCACTCTCCTGGGATAGTAGATCGAAGACCAACCACGGTGATCTCGTTTTAACGCAAAAGTAAACTTGACGAAAAAAAGAAGGTTAAAAAACTTCAAAGCCCCGATTGAGGTTCGGATAGACTTTTTTGGGTATGAAACTATCCATTGACGTCTTAAAGCTTCCAAAGCCATATAACTCACAAAGTGCTTTGTTTTGACTGGTTATGGCTCAAGTAACTCTAAACGAGCCAACTGTTATGGCCGTCCGAAGAATCGATATCCACAGGGTGCAACATCTGCGGTGCAAGGTGCAACATCCGTCCAAAATGCCGAAACAACGCCGTGCGACTTTTAGAAATGAGTGCAGGGATTTGAAATGGAACAGTACCATGGTGCACCACTTCCAGGGATGGTAAATCGAAAACCAGCCACGGTGAACCCGTTTAAAGTAAAAATTCACGTGACGAAAAAAAGAAGGCTAAAATACTTCAAAGACCCGATTGAGGTTCGAATAGCCTTTTTTGGGTATGAAACTATCCATTGACGGCTTAAAGCTGTCAAAGTCGTAGAACTCACCGAGAGCTTCGTTTTGACTAGTTATGGCTCCCGTAACTCTAAACGAGCCAAACGTTATGGTCGTCCGAAGAATCGATATCCACAGGGTGCAACATCTACGGTGCAAGGTGCAACATCCGTCCAAAATGCAGAAACTGCTCCGTGCATCTTTTAGAAATGGGTGAAGGGATTTGAAATGGAACAGTACCATATTGCACCACTATCCAGGGATGGTAAATCGAAGACCAGCCACGGTGATCCCGTTTTAACGTAAAAATTCACGTGACGAAAAAAAGAAGGCTAAAAAACTTCAAAGACCCGATTGAGGTTCGGATAACGTTTTTTCGGTATGAAACTATCCATTGACGGCTTAAAGTTGTCAAAGCCGTAGAACTCACTAAGAGCTTCGTTTTGACTGGTTATGGCTCCCGTAACTCTAAACGAGCCAACAGTTATGGCCGTCCGAAGAATCGATATCCACAGGGTACAACATCTGCGGTGCAAGGTGCAACATCCGTCCAAAATGCCGAAACTGCGCCGTGCGTCTTTTAGAAATGAGTGATTGGATTTGAAATGGAACAGTACCATGGTGCACCACTATCCAGGGATGGTAAATCGAAGACCAGCCACGGTGATCCTGTTTTAACGTAAAAATTCACGTGACTAAAAAAAGAAGGCTATAAAACTTCAGAGACCCGATTGAGGTTCGGATAGCCTTTTTTGGGTATGAAACTATCCATTGACGGCTTAAAGCTGACAAAGCCATAGAACTCACTAAGAGCTTCGTTTTGACTGGTTATGGCTCCCGTAACTCTAAACAAGCCAACTGTTATGGCCGTCCGAAGAATCGATATCCACAGGGTGCAACATCTGCGGTGCAAGGTGCAACATTCGTCCAAAATGCCGAAATAGCGCGACTTTTAGAAATGGGTGCATGGATTAGAAATGGAACAGTACCATGCTGCACCAATCTCCAGGGATGGTAAATCGAAGACCAGCCACGATGATCCCGTTTTAACGTAAAAATTCACTTGACGAAAAAAAGAAGGGTAAAAAACTTCAGAGCTCCGATTGAGGTTCGGATTGCCTTTTTTGGGTATGAAACTATACGGCCTAAAGCCGTCAAAGCCGTAGAACTCATAGAGAGTTCGTTTTTATTGGTTATGACTCCTGTAACTCTAAACGAGCCAACATTTATGACCGTCCGAAGAATCGATATCCACAGGGTGCAACATCCGTCTAAAATGCCGAAACAGCGACATGCGACTTTTAGAAATGGTTGCACGGATTTGAAATGAAACAGTACCATGGTGCACCACTCTCCTGGGATGGTAAATCGATTACCAACCACGGTGATCCCGTTTTAACGTAAAAATAAACTTGACGAAAAAAAGAAGGTTAAAAAACTTCAAAGCCCCGATTGAGGTTCAGATAGCCTTTTTTGGGTATGAAACTATCCATTGACGGCTTAAAACTTCCAAAGCCGTATAACTTACAGAGAGCTTCGGTTTGACTGGTTATGGCTCTCGTAACTCTAAATGAGCCAACAGTCATGGCCGTTCGAAGAATCGATATCCACAGGGTGCAACATCTGCGGTGCAAGGTGCAACATCCGTCCAAAATGCCGAAACAGCACCGTGTGACTTTTAGAAATGGGTGCAGGGATTTGAAATGGAACAGTAGCTTGGTGCACCATTCTCCAGGGATGGTAAATCGAAGACCAGCCACGGTGAACCCGTTTTAACGTAAAAATTCACGTGACGAAAAAAAGAAGGCTAAAAAACTTCAAAGACCCGATTGAGGTTCGGATAGCCTTTTTTGGGTATGAAACTATCCATTGACGGCTTAAAGCTGTCAAAGCCGTAGAACTCACTGAGAGCTTCGTTTTGACTGGTTATGGCTCACGTAACTCTAAACGAGCCAACGGTTATGGTCGTCCGAAGAATCAATATCCACAGGGTGCACCATCTGTGGTGCAAGGTGCAACATCCGTCCAAAATGCCGAAACTGCGCCGTGCGTCTTTTAGAAATGAGTGAATGGATTTGAAATGGAACAGTACCATGGTGCACCACTATCCAGGGATGGTAAATCGAAGACCAGCCACGGTGATCCCGTTTTAACGTAAAAATTCACGTGACTAAAAAAAGAAGGCTAAAAAACTTCAGAGACCCGATTGAGGTTCAGATAGCCTTTTTTGGGTATGAATCTATCCATTGACAGCTTAAAGTGGTCAAAGCCGTAGAACTCACTAAGAGCTTCGTTTTGACTGGTTATGGCTCCCGTAATTCTAAACGAGCCAACAGTCATGGTCGTTTGAAGAATCGATATCCATAGAGTGCAACATCTACGGTGCAAGGTGCAACATCCGTCCAAAATGCCGAAACAGCGCCGTGCGACTTTTAGTAATGTGTGCAGGGACTTGAAATGGAAAAGTACCATGGTGCACCACTCTCCTGGGATGGTAAATCGAAGACCAGCCATGATGATCCCGTTTTAACGTAAAAATTCACTTGACGAAAAAAAGGCTAAAAAACTTCAGAGCCCCGATTAAGGTTCGGATAGTCTTTTTTGGATATGAAACTATCCATTGACGGCTTAAAGCCGTCAAAGTCGTAGAACTCACAGAGAGTTCGTTTTGACTGGTTTTGGTTCCCGTAACTCTAAACGAGCCAACAGTTATGGTCGTCCGAAGAATCGATATCCATAGGGTGCAACATCTGCGGTGCAAGGTGCAACATCCGTCCAAAATGCCAAACAGTGCATTGCAACTTTTAGAAATGGGTGCATGGATTTGAAATGGAAAAGTACCATGGTGCACCACTCTCATGGGATGGTAAATCGGAGATCAACCACGGTGATCCCGTTTTAACGTAAAAATAAACTTGACGAAAAAAGGAAGGTTAAAAAACTTCAGAGCCCCGACTAAGGTTCGGATAGCCTTTTTTGGGTATGAAACTATCCATTGACGGCTTAAAGCTTCCAAAACTGTATAACTCACATAGAGCTTCGTTTTGACTGGTTATGGCTCCCATAACTCTAAACGAGCCAACTGTTATGGCCGTCCGAAGAATCGATATCCACAGGGTGCAACATCTGCGGTGCAACGTGCAACATCCGTCCAAAATGCCGAAACAGGACCGTGCGACTTTCAGAAATGGGCGCAGGGATTTGAAATGGAACAGTAGCATGGTGCACCACTCTCCAGGGATGGTAAATTGAAGACCAGCCACGATGATCCCGTTTTAACGTAAAAATTCACTTGACGAAAAAAAGAAGGCTAAAAAACCTTAGAGCCCCGATTGAGGTTCAGATAGCCTTTTTGGGAATGAAACTATACGGCTTAAAGCCATCAAAGCCGTAGAACTCACAGAGAGTTCGTTTTTACTGGTTATGACTCCCGTAACTCTAAACGAGCCAACAGTTATGGCCGTCCGAAGAATCGATATCCACATGGTGCAACTTCTGCGGTGCAAGGTGCAACATCCGTCCAAAATGCCGAAACAGCGACGTGCGACTTTTAGAAATGGGTGCATGGATTTGGAATGGAACAGTACCATGGTGCACCACTCTCCTGGGATGGTAAATCGAAGACCAACCATGGTGATCCCGTTTTAACGTAAAAATAAACTTGACGAAAAAAAGAAGGATAAAAAACTTCAAAGCCCCGATTGAGGTTCGGATAGCTTTTTTTTGTTATGAAACTATCTATTGACGTCTTAAAGCTGTCAAAACCTTAGAAATCACAGAGAGCTTCGTTTTGACTGGTTATGGCTCCCGTAACTCTAAACGAGCCAACAATTATGGCCATCCGAAGAATCGATATCCACAGGGTGCAACATCTGCGGTGCGAGGTGCAACATCCGTCCAAAATGCCGAAACAACGCCGTGCGACTTTTAGAAATGGGTGCAGGGATTTGAAATGGAACAGTACCATGATGCACCAATCTCTAGGGATGGTAAAGAGAAGACCAGCCACGATGATCCCGTTTTAACGTAAAAATTCACTTGACGAAAAAAAGAAGGCTAAAAAACTTCAGAGCCCCGATTGAGGTTCGGATAGCCTTTTTTGGGTATGAAACTATACGGCTTAAAGCCGTCAAAGCCGTTGAACTCATAGAGAGTTCGTTTTGACTGGTTATGACTCCCGTAACTCTAAACGAGCCAACAGCTATGGCCGTCCGAAGAATCGATATCCGCATGGTGCAACATCTGCGGTGCAAGGTGCAACATCCATCCAAAATGCCGAAACAGTGCCGTGCAACTTTTAGAAATGGCTGCATGGATTTGAAATGGAACAGTACCATGGTGCACCACTCTACAGGGATGGTAAATCGAAGACCAGCCATGGTGATCCCATTTTAATGTAAAAATAAACTTGACGAATAAAGAAGGCTAAAATACTTCAGAGCCCCGATTGAGGTTCGGATATCCTTTTTTGGGTATGAAACTATCCATTGACGGCTTAAAGCCGTCAAAGCCGTAGAACTCACCGGGAGCTTCATTTTGACTAGTTATGGCTCCCGTAACTCTAAACGAGCCAATAGTTATGGTCGTCCGAAGAATCGATATCCACAAGGTGCAACATTTGCGGTGCAAGGTGCAACATTCGTCCAAAATGCATAAACTGCGCTGTGCGTCTTTTAGAAACAGGTGAATGGATTTGAAATGGAACAGTACCATGTTGCACCACTATCCAGGGATGGTAAATCGAAGACCAGCCATGGTGATCCCGTTTTAAAGTAAAAATTCACGTGACGAAAAAAAGAAGGCTAAAAACTTCAAAGACTCGATTGAGGTTCGGATAGCGTTTTTTGGGTATGAAACTATCCATTGACGGTTTAAAGCTGTCAAAGTCATAGAACTCACTGAGAGCTTCGTTTTGACTGGTTATGGCTCCAGTAACTCTAAACGAGCCAACAGTTATGGCCGTCCGAAGAATCGATATCCACAGGGTGCAACATCTGCGGTGCAAGGTGCAACATCCGTCCAAAATGCCGAAACAGCACCGTGCGACTTTTAGAAATGGGTGCAGGGATTAGAAATGGAACAGTACCATGATGCACCAATCTCCAGGGATGGTAAATCGAAGACCAGCCACGATGATCCCGTTTTGACGTAAAAATTCACTTGACGAAAAAAAGAAGGCTAAAAAACATCAGAGCCCCGATTGAGGTTCGGATTGACTTTTTTGGGTATGAAACTATACGACTTAAAGCCGTCAAAGCCGTAGAACTCACAGAGAGTTCGTTTTGACTGGTTATGACTCCCGTAACTCTAAACGAGCCAACAGTTATGCCGTCCGAAGAATCGATATCCACAGCGTGCAACATCTGTGGTGCAAGGTGCAACATCCGTCCAAAATACCAAAACAGTGCCGTGCGACTTTTAGAAATGGATGCATGGATTTGAAATGGAATAGTACCATGGTGCACCACTCTCCTGGGATGGTAAATCGAAGACCAACCACGGTGATCCTGTTTTAACGTAAAAATAAACTTGACGAAAAAAAGAAGGTTAAAAAACTTCAGAGCCTTGATTGAGGTTCGAATAGCCTATTTAGGGTATGAAACTATCCATTGACGGCTTAAAGCTTCCAAAGACGTATAACTCACAGAGAGCTTCGTTTTGACTGGTTATGGCTCTCGTAACTCTAAACGAGCCAACAGTTATGGCCGTTCGAAGAATCGATATCCATAGGGTGCAACATCTGCGGTGCAAGGTGCAACATCCGTCCAAAATGCCGAAACAGCGCCGTGCGACTTTTAGAAATGGGTGTAGGGATTTGAAATGGAACAGTACCTTGGTGCACCACTCTCCAGGGATGGTAAATCGAAGACCAGCCACGGTGAACCCGTTTTAACGTAAAAATTCACGTGACGAAAAAAAGAAGGGTAAAAAACTTCAGAGACCCGATTGAGGTTCGAATAGCCTTTTTTGGATATGAAACTATCCATTGACGGCTTAAAGCTTCCATAGCCGTATAACTCACAGAGAGCTTCGTTTTGATTGGTTATGGCTCCCGTAACTCTAAACGAGCCAACAGTTATGGCCGTCCGAAGAATCGATATCCACAAGGTGCAACATCTGCGGTGCAAGGTGCAACATCCGTCCAAAATGCCGAAACAGCGCTGTGCGACTTTTAGAAATGGGTGTAGGGATTTGAAATGGAACAGTAACATAGTGCACCACTCTCCAGGGATGGTAAATCGAAGACTAGCCACGGTGAACCCGTTTTAACGTAAAAATTCACGTGACGAAAAAAAGAAGGCTAACAAACTTCAGAGACCCGATTGAGGTTCGGATAGCCTTTTTGGGTATTAAACTATCCATTGACGGCTTAAAGCAGTCAAAGCCGTAGAACTCACTGAGAGCTTCGTTTTGACTGGTTATGGCTCCCGTAACTCTGAACGAGCCAATAGTTATGGCCGTCCGAAGAATCGATATCCACAGGGTGCAACATATGCGGTGCAAGGTGCAACATCCGTCCAAAATGCCGAAACAGTGCCGTGCGACTTTTAGAAATGGGTGCAGGGATTTGAAATGGAACAGTACCATGATGCACCAATCTCCAGGGATGGTAAATCGAAGACCAGCCACGATGATCCCGTTTTAACGTAAAAATTCACTTGACGAAAAAAAGAAGGCTAAAAAACTTCAGAGCCCCGATTGAGGTTCGGATAGCCTTTTTTGGGTATGAAACTATACGGCTTAAAGCCGTCAAAGCTGTAGAGCTCACAGAGAGTTCGTTTTGACTAGTTATGCGACCGTAACTCTAAACGAGCCAACAGTTATGGCCATCCGAAGAATCGATATCCACAGGGTGCAACATCTGCGGTGCAAGGTGCAACATCCATCCAAAATGCCAAAACAGCGCCGTGCGACTTTTAGACATGGGTGCAGGGATATGAAATGGAACAGTAACATAGTGCACCACTATCCAGGGATGGTAAATCGAAGACCAGCCACGGTGAACCCGTTTTAACGTAAAAATTTACGTGACGAAAAAAAGAAGGCTAAAAAACTTTAGAGACCCGATTGAGGTTCGGATAGCCCTTTTTGGGTATGAAACTATCCATTGACGGTTTAAAGCTGTCAAAGCCGTAGAACTCACTGAGAGCTTCGGTTTGACTGGTTATGGCTCCCGTAAATCTAAACGAGCCAACAGTTATGGTCGTCCGAAGAATCGATATCCACAGGGTGCAACATCTGCGGTGCAAGGTGCAACATCCGTCCAAAATGCCGAAACTGCGCCGTGCGTCTTTTAGAAATGAGTGAACGGATTTGAAATGGAACAGTACCATAGTGCACCACTATCCAGGGATGGTAAATCGAAGACCAGCCACGGTGATCCCGTTTTAACGTAAAAATTCACGTGACTAAAAAAATAAGGCTAAAAAACTTCAGAGACCCGATTGAAGTTCGGATAGCCTTTTTTGGGTATGAAACTATCCATTGACGGCTTAAAGTTGTCAAAGCCATAGAACTCACTAAGAGCTTCGTTTTAACTGGTTATAGCTCCCGTAACTCTAAACAAGCCAACAGTTATGGCCGTCCGAAGAATCGATATCCACAGGGTGCAACATCTGCGGTGCAAGGTGCAACATTCGTCCAAAATGCTGAAACAGCGCGACTTTTAGAAATGGGTGCAGGGATTAGAAATGGAACCGTACCATGCTGCACCAATCTCCAGGGATGGTAAATCGAAGACCAGCCCCGATGATCCCGTTTTAACATAAAAATTCACTTGACGAAAAAAAGATGGCTAAAAAACTTCAGAGCCCCGATTGAGGTTCGGATTGCCTTTTTTGGGTATGAAACTATACGGCTTAAAGCTTCCAAAGCTGTATAACTTACAGAGAGCTTCGTTTTGACTGGTTATGGCTCCTGTAACTCTAAATGAGCCAACAGTTATGGTCGTCCGAAGAATCGATATCCATAGGGTGCAACATCTGCGGTGCAAGGTGCAACATCCGTCCAAAATGCCGAAACAGTGTCATGCGACTTTTAGAAATGGGTGCAGGGATTTGAAATGGAACAGCAGCTTGGTGCAACATTCTCTAGGGATGGTAAATCGAAGACCGGCCACGGTGAACCCGTTTTAACGTAAAAATTCACGTGACGAAAAAAAGAAGGCTAAATAACTTCTGAGACCCGATTGAGGTTCGGATAGCCTTTTTTGGGTATGAAACTATCCATTGACGGCTTAAAGCTATTAAAGCCGTAGAACTCACTGAGAGCTTCGTTTTGTTTGGTTATGGCTTCCGTAACTCTAAACGAGCCAACGGTTATGGTCGTCCGAAGAATCAATATCCACAGGGTGCAACATCTGTGGTGCAAGGTGCAACATCCGTCCAAAATGCCGAAATTGCGCCGTGCGTCTTTTAGAAATGAGTGAATGGATTTGAAATGCAACAGGACCATGGTGCACCACTATCCAGGGATGGTAAATCGAAGACCAGCCACGGTGATCCTGTTTTAACGTAAAAATTCACGCGACTAAAAAAAGAAGGCTAAAAAACTTCAGAGACCCGATTGAGGTTCGGATAGCCTTTTTTGGGTATGAAACTATCCATTGACGGTTTAAAGCGGTCAAAGCCTTAGAACTCACTGAGAGCTTTGTTTTGACTGGTTATGGTTCCCGTAACTCTAAACGAGCCAACAGTTATGGTCGTCCGAAGAATCGATATCCATAGAGTGCAACATCTGCGGTGCAAGGTGCAACATCCATCCAAAATGCCGAAATAGCGTCGTGCGACTTTTAGTAATGGGTGCAGGGATTTGAAATGGAACAGTACCATGGTGCACCACTCTCCTGGGATGGTAAATCGAAGACCAGCCACGATGATCCCGTTTTAACGTAAAAATTCACTTGACGAAAAAAAGGCTAAAAAACTTCAGAGCCCCGATTGAGGTTCGGATAGTCTTTTTTGGATATGAAACTATCCATTGACGGCTTAAAGCCATCAAAGCCGTAGAACTCAAAGAGAGTTTGTTTTGACTGGTTTTGGTTCCCGTAACTCTAAACGAGCCAACAGTTATGGCCGTCCGAAGAATCGATATCCACAGGGTGCAACATCTGCGGTGCAAGGTGCAACATCCGTCCAAAATGCCAAACAGTGCCGTGCAACTTTTAGAAATGGGTGCATGAATTTGAAATGGAATAGTACCATGGTGCACCACTCTCCTGGGATGGTAAATCAAAGATCAACCACGGTGAACCCGTTTTAACGTAAAAATAAACTTGACGAAAAAAAGAAGGTTAAAATACTTCAGAGCCCCGACTAAGGTTCGGATAGCCTTTTTTGTGGGTATGAAACTATCCATTGACGGCTTAAAGCTTCCAAAGCCGTATAACTCACAAAGAGCTTCGTTTTGACTGGTTATGGCTCCCGTAACTCTAAACGAGTCAACAGTTATGGCCGTCCGAAGAATCGATATCCACAGGGTGCAACATATGCGGTGCAAGGTGCAACATCCGTCCAAAATGCCGAAACAGCGCCGTGCGACTTTCAGAAATGGGCGCAGGGATTTGAAATGGAACAGTACCATGGTGCACCACTCTCCAGGGATGGTAAATCGAAGACCAGCCATGATGATCCCGTTTTAACGTAAAAATTCACTTGACGAAAAAAAGAAGGCTAAAAAACCTCAGAGCCCCGATTGAGGTTCAGATAGTCTTTTTTGGGTATGAAACTATGCGGCTTAAAGCCGTCAAAGCCGTAGAACTCACAGAGAGTTCGTTTTGACTAGTTATGACTCCCGTAACTCTAAACGAGCCAACAGTTATGGCCGTCCGAAGAATCGATATCCACAGGGTGCAACATCTGCGGTGCAAGGTGCAACATCCGTCCAAAATGCCGAAACAGCGACGTGCGACTTTTAGAAATGGGTGCATGGATTTGGAATGGATCAGTACCATGGTGCACCACTCTCCTGGGATGGTAAATCGAAGACCAACAACGGTGATTCCGTTTTAACGTAAAAATAGACTTGACGAAAAAAAGAAGGCTAAAAAACTTCAGAGCCCCGATTGAGGTTCGGATAGCCTTTTTTGGGTATGAAACTATACGGCTTAAAGCCGTCAAAGCCGTAGAACTCATAGGGAGATTTGTTTTGACTAGTTATGGCTCACGTAACTCTAAACGAGCCAACAGTTATGGTCGTCCGAAGAATCGATATCCATAGGGTGCAGCATCTACGGTGCAAGGTGCAACATCCGTCCAAAATTTCGAAACTGCGCCGTGCGACTTTAGATATGGGTGCATGGATTTGAAATGGAACAGTACCATGGTGCACCACTATCCAGGGATGGTAAATCGAAGACCGGCCACGGTAATCCCGTTTTAACGTAAAAATTCACGTGACGTAAAAAAGAAGGCTAAAAAACTTCATAGACCCGATTGAGGTTCGGATAGCCTTTTTGGGTATGAAACTATCCATTACCGTCTTAAAGCTGTCAAAGCCGTAGAACTCACTAAGAGATATGTTTTGACTGGTTATGGCTCCCGTAACTCTAAACGACCCAACAGTTCTGGCCGTCCGAAGAATCGATTTCCACATGGTGCAACATTTGCGGTGCAAGGTGCAACATCCGTCCAAATTGCTGAAACAGCGCCGTGCGACTTTTAGAAATGGGTGCAGGGATTTGAAATGGAACAGTACCATAATGCTTCAATCTCCAGGGACGGTAAATCGAAGACCAGCCACGATGATCCCGTTTTAATGTAAAAAATCACTTGACGAAAAAAAAAGACTAAAAAACTTCAGAGCCCAGATTGAGGTTCGGATAGCCTTTTTTGGGTATGAAACTTTACGGCTTAAAGCCGTCAAAGCCGTAGAACTCACAGAGAGTTCGTTTTGACTGGTTATGGCTCCCGTAACTCTAAACGAGCCAACAGTTATGGTCGTCCAAAGAATCGATATCCATAGGGTGCAACATCTGCGGTGCTAGGTGCAACATCCTTCCAAAATGTCGAAACAGTGCCGTGCGACTTTTAGAAATGGGTGCATGGATTTGAAATGGAACAATACCATAGTGCACTACTCTCTAGGGATGGTAAATCGAAGACCAGCCACGGTGATCCCATTTTAACGTAAAAATTCACGTGACGAAAAAAAGAAGGCTAAAAAACATCAGAGATCCGATTGCGGTTCGGATAGCCTTTTTTGGGTATGAAACTATCCATTGACGCTTTAAATCTGTCTAAGCCGTAGAACTCACTGAGAGCTTCGTTTTGACTAGTTATGGCTCCCGTAAAGCTAAACGAGCCAACAGTTATGGCCGTCCGAAGAATCGATATCCACACGGTGCAACATCTGCGGTGCAAGGTGCAACATCCGTCCAAAATGCCGAAACAGCGCCGTGCGACTTTTAGAAATGGGTGCAGGGATTTGAAATGGAACAGTACCATGGTGCACCACTCTCCAGGGATGGTAAATCGAAGACCAGCCACGATGATCCCGTTTTAACGTAAAAATTCACTTGACAAAAAAAAGAAGGCAAAAAAACTTCAAAGCCACGATTGAGGTTCGAATAGTCTTTTTTGGATATGAAACTATCCATTGACGGCTTAAAGCCGTCAAAGCCGTAGAACCCACAGAGAGTTCGTTTTGACTGGTTATGGCTCCCGTAACTCTAAACGAGCCAACAGTTATGGCCGTCCGAAGAATCGATATCCACAGGGTGCAACATCTGCGGTGCAAGGTGCAACATCCATCCAAAATGCCAAAACAGTGCCGTGCAACTTTTGGAAATGGGTGCATGGATTTGAAATGGAATAGTCCCATGGTGCACCACTCTCCAGGGATGGTAAATCGAAGACCAACCATGGTGATCCCGTTTTACCGTAAAAATTCACGTGACGAAAAAAAGAAGGCTAAAAAACTTCAGAGACCCGATTGAGGTTCGGATAGCCTTTTTTGGGTATGAAACTATCCATTTACGGCTTAAAGCCGTCAAAGCCGTAGAACACACAGAGAGCTTCGTTTTGACTGGTTATGGCTCACGTAACTCTAAACGAGCCAACAGTTATGGTCGTCCGAAGAATCGATATCCACAGGGTGCAACATCCGTCCAAAATGCCGAAACAGCGCCGTGCGACTTTTAGAAATGGGTGCATGGATTTGAAATGGAACAGTACCATGATGCACCACTCTCCAGGGATGGTAAATCGAAGACCAGCCACGGTGATCCCGTTTTAACGCAAAAATTCACTTGACGAAAAAAAAGAAGGCTAAAATACATCAGAGCCGCGATCGAGGTTCGGATAGCCTTTTTTGGGTATGAAACTATACATTGACGGCTTAAAGCCGTCAAAGTCGTAGAACTCACAGAGAGCTTCGTTTTTACCGGTTATGGCTCCCGGAACTCAAAACGAGCCAACAGTTATGGCCGTCCGAAGAATCGATATCCACAGGGTGCAACATCTGCGGTGCAAAATGCAACATCCGTCCAAAATGCCGAAACTGTGCCGTGCGACTTATACAAATGGGTGCATGGATTTGAAATGGAACAGTACCATGTTGCACCACTCTCCAGGGATGGTAAATCGAAAACGAGCCACTGTGATCCCGTTTTAACGTAAAAATTCACGTGACGAAAAAAAGAAGGCTAAAAAACTTCAAAGACCCGATTGAGGTTCGGATAGCCTTTTTTGGGTATGAAACTATCCATTGATGGCTTAAAGTTTTTAAAGCCGTAGAACTCACAGAGAGCTTCGTTTTGACTGGTTATGGCTCCCGTAACTCTAAATGAGCTAACAGTTATGGCCGTCCGAAGATTCGATATCCATAGGGTGCAACTTCTGCGGTGCAAGGTTCAACATCCGTCCAAAATGCCGAAACAGCGCCGTGCGACTTTTAGAAATGGGTGTAGGGATTTGAAATGGAACGGTACCATGGTGCACCACTCTCCAGGGATGGTAAATCGAAGACAATCCACGGTGATCCCGTTTTAACGTAAAAATTCACTTGATTAAAAAAAGAAGGCTAAAAAACTTCAAAGCCCCGATTGAGGTTCGGATAGCCTTTTTTGTGTATGAAACTATCCATTGACTCTTAAAGCTGTCAAAACCTTAGAAATCACAGAGAGCTTCGTTTTGACTGGTGATGGCTCCCGTAACTCTAAATGAGCCAACAGTTATGGCTGTCCGAAGAATCGATATCCACAGGGTGCAACATCTGCGTTGCAAGGTGCAACATCCGTCCAAAATGCCGAAACAGCGCCGTGCGACTTTTAGAAATGGGTGCAGGGATTTGAAATGGAACAGTACCATGGTGCACCACTCTCCAGGGATGGTAAATCGAAGACCAGCCACGGTGATCCCGTTTTAAAGTAAAAATTGACGTGACGAAAAAAAGAAGGCTAAAAAATTTCAGAGCCCCGATTGAGGTTCGGATAGCCTTTTCTGGGTATGAAACTATCCATTTACGGCTTATAGACGTCAAATCCGTAGAACTCATAGAGAGCTTCGTTTTGACTTGTTATGGCTCCCGTAACTCTAAATGAGCCAATAGTTATGGCCGTCCGAATAATTGATATCCATAGGGTGCAACATCTGCGGTGCAAGGTGCAACATCCGTCCAAAATGCCGAAACAGCGCCGTGCGACTTTTAGAAATGGGTGTAGGGATTTGAAAGGGAACAGTACCATGGTGCACCACTCTCTAGGGATGGTAAATCGAAGACCAGCCACGGTGATCCCGTTTTAACGTAAAAATTCACATGACGAAAAAAAGAGGGCTAAAAAACTTCAGAAACCCGATTGAGGTTCGAATAGCCTTTTTTGGGTATGAAACTATCCATTGACGGCTTAACGCCGTCAAATCCGAACTCACAGAGAGCTTCGTTTTGACTAGTTATGGCTCACGTAACTCTAAACGAGCCAACAGTTATGGCCGTCCGAAGAATCGATATCCACAAGGTGCAACATCTGTAGTGCAAGGTCCAACATCCGTCCAAAATGCCGAAACAGTGCCGTGCGACTTTTAGAAATGGGTGCATGGATTTGAAATGGAACAGTACCACGGTGCACCACTCTCCAGGAATATTAAATCGAAGACCAGCCACGGTGATCCCGTTTTAACGTAGAATTTCACTTGACGAAAAAAAAGGCTAAAAAACTTCGGAGCCCCAATTGAGGTTCAGATAGCCTTTTTTGGGTATGAAACTATACATTGATGGCTTAACGCCATCAAAGCCATAGAACTCACAGAGAGCTTCGTTTTGACAAGTTATGGCTCCCGTAATTCTAAATGAGCCAACAATTATGGTCGTCCTAAGAATCGATATCCATAGGGAGCAACATCTGCAGTGCAAGGTGCAACATCCGTCCAAAATGCCGAAACAGTGCCGTGCGACTTTTAGAAATGGGTGCGTGGATTTGAAATGGAACAGTACCACGGTGCACGACTCTCCAAGGATGGTAAATCGAAGACGAGCCACTGTGATCCCGTTTTAACGTAAAAATTCACTGTGATCCATATACGGCTTAAAGCCGTCAAAGCCGTAGAACTCACAGAGAGCTTTGTTTTGACTGAATATGGCTCCCGTAAATCTAAACGAGCCAACAATTACGGTCGTCCAAATAATCAATATCCACAGGGTGCAACATCTGCGGTGCAAGGTGCAACATCTGTCCAAAATGCCGAAACAGCGCCGTGCGACTTTTAGAAATGGATGCATGGATTTGAAATCGAACAGTACCAAGGTGCACCACTCTCCACGGATGGTAAATCAAAGACAAGTCATGGTGATCCCGTTTTAATGTAAAAATTTACTTGACGAAAAAAAGAAGGCTAAAAAACTTCAGAGCCTCGATTGAGGTTCGGATAGCCCTTTTTGGGTATGAAACTATCCATTGACGGCTTAAAGCCGTCAAAGCCGTAGAACTCACAGAGAGCTTCGTTTTGACTGGTTATGGCTTTCGTAACTCTAAACGAGCCAACAGTTATGGCTGTCCAAAGAATCGATATCTACAGGGTGCAACATTTGCGGTGCAAGGTGCAACATCCATCCAAAATGCCGAAACAGCGCCGTGCGACATTTAGAAATGGGTGCAGGGATTTGAAATGGAACAGTACCATGGTGCACCACTCTCCAGGGATGGTAAATCGAAGACCATCCACGGTGATCCCGTTTTAACGCAAAAATTCACTTGACGAAAAAAAGAAGGCTAAAATACATCAGAGCCCCGATTGAGGTTCGGATAGCCTTTTTTGGGTATGAAACTATACATTGACGGCTTAAAACTGTCAAAGCCGTAGAACTCACAGAGAGCTTCGTTTTTACTGTTTATGGCTCCCGGAACTCAAAACGAGCCAACAGTTATGGCCGTTCGAAGAATCGATATCCATTGGGTTCAACATCTGCGGTGCATGGTGCTACATCCGTCCAAAATGCCGAAACAGTCCTGTGCGACTTTTAGAAACGGGTGCATGGATTTGAAATGGAACAGTACCATGGTGCAACACTCTCCACGGATGGTAAATCAAAGTGCAGCCACGGTGTTTCCGTTTTAACGTAAAAATTCACTTGATGAAAAAAATAAGTCTAAAAAACTTCATAGCCCCGAATGAGGTTCGGATAGCCTTTTTTGGGTATGAAACTATCCATTGACGGCTTAAAGTGGTCAAAGCCGTAGAACTCACAGAGAGCTTCGTTTTGACTGGTTATGGCTCCCGTAACTCTAAACGAGCCAACGGTTATGGCCGTCCGAAGGTTGGATATCCACAGGGTGCAACTTCTGCGGTGCAAGCTCCAACATCCGTCCAAAAGGCCGAAACAGCGCCGTGCAACTTTTAGAAATGGGTGCATGGATTTGAAATGGAACAGTACCATGGTGCACCACTCTTCAGGGATGGTAAATCGAAGACAATCCACGGTGATACCGTTTTAACGTAAAAATTTACTTGACGAAAAAAAGAAGGCTAAAAAACTTCAAAGCCCCGATTGAGGTTCGGATAGCCTTTTTTGGGTATGAAACTATCCATTGACGTCTTAAAGCTATCAAAACCTTAGAAATCACAAAGAGCTTCGTTTTGACTAGTTATGGCTCCCGTAACTCTAAACGAGCCAACGGTTATGGCCGTCCGAAGAATCGATATCCATAGGGTGCAACATTTGCAGTGCAAGGTGCAACATCCGTCCAAAATGTCGAAACAGTGCCGTGCGACTTTTAGAAATGGGTGCAAGGATTTGAAATGGAACAGTACCATGGTGCACCACTCTCCAGGGATGGTAAATCGAAGACCAGCCACGGTGATCCCGTTTTAAAGTAAAAATTCACGTGACGAAAAAAAGAAGGCTAAAAAACTTCAGAGCCCCAATTGAGGTTCGGATAGCCTTTTTTAGGTATGAAACTATCCATTGACGGCTTAAAGCCGTCAAAGCCGTAAAACCCACAGAGAGCTTCGTTTTGACTGGTTATGGCTCCCGTAACTCTAAACGAGCCAACAGTTATGGCCGTCCGAAGAATCTATATCCATAGGGTGCAACATCTACAGTGCAAGGTGGAACATCCGTCCAAAATGCCGAAACAGTGCGTGCGAGTTTTAGAAATGGGTGCATGGATTTGAAATGGAACAGTATCATGGTGCACGACTCTCCAAGGATGGTAAATCGAAGACGAGCCACTGTGATCCCGTTTTAACGTAAAAATTCACGTGACGAAAAAAAGAGGGCTAAAAAACTTCAGAAACCTGATTGAGGTTCAAATAGCCTTTTTTGGGTATGAAATTATCCATTTACGGCTTATAGCCGTCAAAGCCGTAGAACTCACATAGAGCTTCATTTTGACTTGTTATGGCTCCCGTAACTCTAAATGAGCCAACAGTTATGGTCGTCCGAAGAATCGATATCCACAGGGTGCAACATCCGCGGTGCAACATCCGTCCAAAATGCCGAAACAGTGCCGTGCGACTTTTAGAAATGGGTGCAGGGATTTGAAAGTGAATAGTACCATGGTGCACCACTCTCCAGGGATGGTAAATCTAAGACCAGCCGCGGTGATCCCGTTTTAACGTAAATATTCACTTGACGAAAAAAAGAAGGCTTAAAAACTTCAGAGTCCCGATTGAGATTCGGATAGCCTTTTTTGGGTATGAAACTATACATTGACGGCTTAAAGCCGTCAAAGCCGTAGAACTCACAGAGAGCTTCGTTTTGACTAGTTATGGCTTCCGTAACACTAAAGGAGCCAACAATTATGGCCGTCCAAAGAATCGATATCCATAGGGTGCAACATTTGCGGTGCAAGGTGCAACATCCATCCAAAATGCCGAAACAGCGCCGTGCGACATTTAGAAATGGGTGCAGGGATTTGAAATGGAACAGTACCATGGTGCACCACTCTCCAGGAATGGTAAATCGAAGACCATCCACGGTGATCCCGTTTTAACGCAAAAATTCACTTGACGAAAAAAAGAAGGCTAAAATACATCAGAGCCCCGATTGAGGTTCGGATAGCCTTTTTTGGGTATGAAACTATACATTGACGGCTTAAAACTGTCAAAGCCGTAGAACTCACAGAGAGCTTCGTTTTTACTGTTTATGGCTCCCGGAACTCAAAACGAGCCAACAGTTATGGCCGTTCGAAGAATCGATATCCATTGGGTTCAACATCTGCGGTGCATGGTGCTACATCCGTCCAAAATGCCGAAACAGTCCTGTGCGACTTTTAGAAACGGGTGCATGGATTTGAAATGGAACAGTACCATGGTGCAACACTCTCCACGGATGGTAAATCAAAGTGCAGCCACGGTGTTTCCGTTTTAACGTAAAAATTCACTTGATGAAAAAAATAAGTCTAAAAAACTTCATAGCCCCGAATGAGGTTCGGATAGCCTTTTTTGGGTATGAAACTATCCATTGACGGCTTAAAGTGGTCAAAGCCGTAGAACTCACAGAGAGCTTCGTTTTGACTGGTTATGGCTCCCGTAACTCTAAACGAGCCAATGGTTATGGCCGTCCGAAGGTTGGATATCCACAGGGTGCAACTTCTGCGGTGCAAGCTCCAACATCCGTCCAAAATGCCGAAACAGCGCCGTGCAACTTTTAGAAATGGGTGCATGGATTTGAAATAGAACAGTACCATGGTGCACCACTCTCCAGGGATGGTAAATCGAAGACAATCCACGGTGATACCGTTTTAACGTAAAAATTTACTTGACGAAAAAAAGAAGGCTAAAAAACTTCAAAGCCCCGATTGAGGTTCGGATAGCCTTTTTTGGGTATGAAACTATCCATTGACGTCTTAAAGCTATCAAAACCTTAGAAATCACAAAGAGCTTCGTTTTGACTGGTTATGGCTCCCGTAACTCTAAACGAGCCAACGGTTATGGCCGTCCGAAGAATCGATATCCATAGGGTGCAACATTTGCAATGCAAGGTGCAACATCCGTCCAAAATGTCGAAACAGTGCCGTGCGACTTTTAGAAATGGGTGCAGGGATTTGAAATGGAACAGTACCATGGTGCACCACTCTCCAGGGATGGTAAATCGAAGACCAGCCACGGTGATCCCGTTTTAAAGTAAAAATTCACGTGACGAAAAAAAGAAGGCCAGAAAACTTCAGAGCCCCAATTGAGGTTCGGATAGCCTTTTTTAGGTATGAAACTATCCATTGACGGCTTAAAGCCGTCAAAGCCGTAAAACCCACAGAGAGCTTCGTTTTGACTGGTTATGGCTCCCGTAACTCTAAACGAGCCAACAGTTATGGCCGTCCGAAGAATCTATATCCATAGGGTGCAACATCTGCAGTGCAAGGTGGAACATCCGTCCAAAATGCCGAAACAGTGCGTGCGACTTTTAGAAATGGGTGCATGGATTTGAAATGGAACAGTATCATGGTGCACGACTCTCCAAGGATGGTAAATCGAAGACGGGCCACTGTGATCCCGTTTTAACGTAAAAATTCACGTGACGAAAAAAAGAGGGCTAAAAAACTTCAGAAACCTGATTGAGGTTCAAATAGCCTTTTTTGGGTATGAAACTATCCATTTACGGCTTATAGCCGTCAAAGCCGTAGAACTCACATAGAGCTTCATTTTGACTTGTTATGGCTCCCGTAACTCTAAATGAGCCAACAGTTATGGTCGTCCGAAGAATCGATATCCACAGGGTGCAACATCCGCGGTGCAACATCCGTCCAAAATGCCGAAACAGTGCCGTGCGACTTTTAGAAATGGGTGCAGGGATTTGAAAGTGAATAGTACCATGGTGCACCACTCTCCAGGGATGGTAAATCTAAGACCAGCCGCGGTGATCCCGTTTTAACGTAAATATTCACTTGACGAAAAAAAGAAGGCTTAAAAACTTCAGAGTCCCGATTGAGATTCGGATAGCCTTTTTTGGGTATGAAACTATACATTGACGGCTTAACGCCATCAAAGCCGTAGAACTCACATAGAGCTTCGTTTTGACTAGTTATGGCTTCCGTAACACTAAAGGAGCCAACAATTATGGCCGTCCAAAGAATCGATATCCACAGGGTGCAACATCGGCAGTGCAAGGTGCAACATCCGTCCAAAATGCTGAAACAGTGTCGTGCGAATTTTAGAAATGGGTGCATGGATTTGAAATGGAACAGTACCATGGTGCACCACACTCCAGGGATGGTAAATCGAAGGCGAGCCACTGTGATCCCGTTTTAACGTAAAAATAAACTTGATGAAAAAAAGAAGGTTAAAAAACTTCAGAGCCCCGATTGAAGTTCGGATAGCCTTTTTTGGGTATGAAACTATCCATTGACGGCTTAAAGCTTCCAAAGCTGTAAAACTCACAGAGAGCTTCGTTTTGACTGGTTATGGCTCCCGTAACTCTAAACGAGCCAACAGTTATGGCCATCCAAAGAATCGATATCCACAGGGTGCAACATCTGCAGTGCAAGGTGTAATATCCATCCAAAATGCAGAAACAGCGTCGTGCGATCTTCAGAAATGGGTGCATGGATTTGAAATGGAACAGTACCATGGTGCACCACTCTCGAGGGATGTTAAATCGAAGACCAGCCAGGGTGATCCCGTTTTAACGTAAAAATTCACTTGACGAAAAAAAGAAGGCTAAAAAACTTCAGAGCCTCGATTGAGGTTCGGATAGCCTTTTTTGGGTATGAAACTATACATTGATGGCTTAACGCCGTCAAAGTCGTAGAACTCACAGAGAGCTTCGTTTTGACTAGTTATGGCTCCCGGAACTCAAAACGAGCCAACAGTTATGGTTGTCCGAAGAATCGATATCCACAGGGTGCAACATTTGCGGTGAAAGGTGCAACATCCGTCCAAAATGACGAAACAGTGCCGTGCGACTTTTAGAAATGGGTGCATGGATTTGAAATGGAACAGTACCATGGTGCACCACTCTCCAGGGATGGTAAATCGAAGACGAGCCACTGTGATCCCGTTTTAACGTAAAAATTCACGTGACGAAAAAAAGAAGGCTAAAAAACTTCAGAGACCCGATTGAGGTTCGGATAGCCTTTTTTGGGTATGAAACTATCCATTGACGGCTTAAAGCTGGCAAAGCCGTAGAACTCACAAAGAGCTTCGTTTTGACTGGTTATGGCTCTCATAAATCTAAACGAGCCAACAGTTATGGCCGTCCGAACATTCAATATCCACAGGGTGCAACTTCTGCGGTGCCAGTTTCAACATCCGTCCAAAATGCCGAAACAGCGCCGTGCGACTTTTAGAAATGGGTGCATGGATTTGAAATGGAATAGTACCATGGTGCACCACTCTGCAGGGATGGTAAATCGAAGGCCATCCACGGTGATACCATTTTAACGTAAAAATTCACTTGACGAAAAAAAGAACGCTAAAAAACTTCAAAGCCCCGATTGAGGTTCGGATAGCCTTTTTTGGGTATGAAACTATCCATTGACGGCTTAAAGCAGTAAAAACCTTAGAAATCACAGAGAGCTTCGTTTTGACTGGTTATGGCTCCCGTAACTCTTAACGAGCCAACAGTTATGGCCGTCCGAAGAATCGATATCCACAGGGTGCAACATCTGCGGTGCAAGGTGCAACATCCGTCCAAAATGCCGAAACAGCGCCGTGCGACTTTTAGAAATGGGTGCAGGGATTTGAAATGGAACAGTATTATGGTGCACCACTCTCCAGGGATAGTAAATCGAAAACCAGCCACGCTGATCCCGTTTTAACGTAAAAATTCACGTGACGAAAAAAAGAAGGCTAAAAAACTTCAGAGCCCCGATTGAGGTTCGGATAGCCTTTTTTGGGCATGAAACTATCCATTGACGGCTTAAAGCCGTCAAAGCCATAGAACTCACAGAGAGTTTCGTTTTGACTGGTTATGGCTCCCGTAACTCTAAACGTGCCAACAGTTATGGTCGTCCGAAGAATCGATATCCACAGGGTGCAACATTCGTCCAAAATGCCGAAACAACGTCGTGCGACTTTTAGAAATGGGTGCAGGGATTTGAAAGGGAACAGTACCATGGTGCACCACTCTCCAGGGATGGTAAATCGAAGACCAGCCACGGTGATCCCGTTTTAACGTAAAAATTCACTTGACAAAAAAAAGAAGGCTAAAAAACTTCAGAGCCCCGATTGAGGTTCAAATAGCCTTTTTGGGTATGAAACTATACATTGACAGCTTAAAGCCGTCAAAGCCGTAGAACTCACACAAAGCTTCGTTTTGATTGGTTATGGCTCCCGTAACTCTAAACGAGCCAACAGTTATGGCCGTCCGAAGAATCGATATCCACCGGGTGCAACATCTACGGTGCAAGGTGCAACATCCGTCCAAAATGGAGAAACAGCGCCGTGCGACTTTTAGAAATGGGTGCATGGATTTTAAATGGAACAGTACCATGGTGCACCACTCTCCAGGGATGGTAAATCGAAGACCAGCCACGGTGATCCCGTTTTAATGTAAAAATTCACGTGACGAAAAAAAGAAGGCTAAAAAACTTCAAAGACCCGATCGACGTTCGGATAGCCTTTTTTGGGTATGAAACTATCCATTTACGGCTTAAACCCGTCAACGCTATAGAACTCACAGAGAGCTTCGTTTTGACTGGTTATGGCTCCCGTAACTCTAAACGAGCCAACAGTTATAGCCGTCCGAAAAATCGATAACCACAGGGTGCAACATCTGCGGTGCAAGGTGCAACATCCGTCCAAAATGCCAAAACAGTGTCGTGCGACTTTTCGAAATGGTGCATGGATTTGAAATGGAAATGTACCATGGTGCACCACTCACCAGGGATGGTAAATCGAAGACCAACCACAGTGATCCCGTTTTAACCTAAAAATTCACATGACGAAAAAAAGAAGGCTAAAAAACTTAAGAGCCCCGATTGAGGTTCGGATAGCCTTTTTTGGGTATGAAACTATCCATAGACGGCTTAAAGCAGTCAAAGCTGTAGAACTCACAGAGAGCTTCGTTTTGACTGGTTATGGCTCCCGTAACTCTAAACGATCCAAATGTTATGGCCGTCCGAAGATTCGATATCCACAAGGTGCAACATCTGCGGTACAAGGTGCAACATCGGTCCAAAATGCCGAAACAACGCCGTGCGACTTTTAGAAATGGGTGCAGGGATTTTGAATGGAACAGTACAATGGTGCACCACTCTCCAGGGATGGTAAATCGAAGACCAGCCACGGTGATCCCGTTTTAACGTAAAAATTCACTTGACGAAAAAAAGAAGGCTAAAATACTTCAGAGCCCCGATTGAGGTTCGGATATCCTTTTTTGGGTATGAAACTATACATTGACGGCTTAAAGCCGTCAAATCCGTAGAACTCACAGAGAGCTTCGTTTTGACTAGTTATGGCTCCCGTAACTCTTAACGAGCCAACAGTTATGGCCGTCCGAAGAATCGATATCCACAGGGTGCAACATCTACGGTGCAAGGTGCAACTTCCGTCCAAAATTCCGAAACAGCGCCGCGCGACTTTTAGAAATGGGGATTTGAAATGGAACAGTACCGTTGTGCACCACTCTCCAGGGATGGTAAATCGAAGACCAGCCACGGTGATCCCGTTGTAACGTAAAAATTCACTTGACGAAAAAAAGAACGCTAAAAAACTTAAGAGCCCCGATTGAGGTTCGGATAGCCTTTTTTGGGTATGAAACTATCCATTGACGGCTTAAAGCGGTCAAAACCATAGAACTCACAGAGAGCTTCGTTTTGACTGTTTATGGCTCTCGTAACCCTAAACGAGCCAACAGTTATGGCCGTTCGAAAAATCGATATCCATAGGGTGCAACATCTACGGTGCAAGGTGCAACATCCGTCCAAAATGCCGAAACAACGCCGTGCGACTTTTAGAAATGGGTGCATGGATTTGAAATGGAACAGTACCATGGTGCACCACTCTCCAGGGATGGTAAATGGAACAATACCGTTGTAACGTAAAAATTCACTTGACGAAAAAAAGAAGGCTAAAAAACTTCAGAGACCCGATTGAGGTTCGGATAGCCTTTTTGTGTTTGAAACTATCCACTGACGGCTTATAGCGATCAATGCTGTAGAACTCATAGAGAGCTTTGTTTTGACAGGTTATGGCTCCCGTAACTCTAAACGAGCCAACAGTTATGGCCGTCCGCAGAATCGATATCCACAGGGTGCAACATCTGCGGTGCATCCGTCCAAAATGCCGAAACAGTGCCGTGCAACATTTAGAAATGGGTGCATGGATTTGAAATGGAATAGTGCCATGGTGCACCACTCTCCAGGGATGGTAAATCATAGACCAGCCACGGTGATCCCGTTTTAACGTAAAAATTCACTTGACGAAAAAAAGAAGGCTAAAAAACTTAAGAGCCACGATTGAGGTTCAGATAGCCTTTTTTGGGTATGAAACTATCCATTGACGACTTAAAGCGGTCAAAGCCATAGAACTCATAGAGAGCTTCGTTTTGACTGGTTATGGCTCCCATAATTCTAAATGAGCCAATAGTTATGGTCGTCCGAAGAATCGATATCCACAGGGTGCAACATCTGCGGTGCAAGGTGCAACATCCGTCCAAAATGCCGAAACTGCGCCGTGCGTCTTTAAGAAATGGGTGAATGGATTAGAAATGGAACACTACCATGGTGCACCACTATCCAGGGATGGTAAATCGAAGACCAGCCACGGTGATCCCGTTTTAATGTTAACATTCACCTGACGAAAAAAAGAAGGCTAAAAAACTTTAGAGACCCGATTGAGGTTCGGATAGCCTTTTTTGGGTATGAAACTATAAATTGATGGCTTAAAGCCATCAAAGCCGTAGAACTCACAGAGAGCTTCGTTTTAGCTAGTTATGGCTCCCGTAACTCTAAACAAGTCAACAGTTAAGGCCGTCCGAAGAATCGATATCCACAGGGTGCAACATCTGCGGTGCAAGGTGCAACATCCGTCCAAAATGCCGAAACAGCGCCGTGCGACTTTTAGAAATGGGTGTAGGGTTTTGAAATGGAATAGTACCATAGTGCACCACTCTCCAGAGATGGTAAGTCAAATACCAACCATGGTGAACCCGTTTTAACGTAAAAAGTCACTTGACGAAAAAAAGAACGCTAAAAAACATAAGAGCCTCGATTGAGGTTCGGATAGCCTTTTTTAGTTATGAAACTATCCATTGACGGCTTAAAGCGGTCAAATCCATAGAACTCACATAGGGCTTCATTTTGACTGGTTATGGCTCCCGTAACTCGGAACGAGCCAATAGTTATGGTCGTCCGAAGAATCGATATCCACAGGGTGCAACATCTGCGGTGGAAGATGCAACATCCGTCCAAAATGCCGAAACAGCGCCGTGCGACTTTTAGAAATGGGTGTAGGGATTTGAAATGGAACAATACCATAGTGCACCACTCTCCAGGGATGGTAAATCGAAGACCAGGCACGATGATCCCGTTTTAACGTAAAAATTCACTTGACGAAAAAAAGAACGCTAAAAAACATAAGAGCCCCGATTGAGGTTCGGATAGCGTTTTTTAGGTATGAAACTATCCATTGACGGCTTAAAGCGGTCAAAGACATAGAACTCACAGAGGGCTTCATTTTGACTGGTTATGGCTCCCGTAACCCGGAACAAGCCAATAGTTATGGCCGTCCGAAGAATCGATATCCACATGGTGCAACATCTGCGGTGGAAGATGCAACATCCGTCCAAAATGCCGAAACAGCGCCGTGCGACTTTTAGAAATGGGTGCAGGGATTTGAAATGGAACAATACCATAGTGCACCACTCTCCAGGGATGGTAAATCGAAGACCAGGCACGGTGATCCCGTTTTAACGTAAAAATTCACTTGACGAAAAAAAGAAAGCTAAAATACTTCAGAGCCCCGATTGAGGTTCAGATATCCTTTTTTGGGTATGAAACTATACATTGACGGCTTAAAGCCGTCTAAGCCGTAGAACTCACAAAGAGCTTCGTTTTGACTAGTTATGGCTCCCGTAACTCAGAACGAGCCAACAGTTATGGCCGTCCGAAGAATCGATATCCATAGGGTGCCACATCTGCGGTGCAAGGTGCAACATCTGTCCAAAATGTCGAAACAGCGCCGTGCGACTTTTAGAAATGGGTGCAGGGATTTGAAATGGAACAGTACCATAGTGCATAACTCTCCAGGGATGGTAAATCGAAGACCAGCCACGGTGATCCTGTTTTAACGTAAAAATTCACTTGACGAAAAAAAGAAGGCTAAAAAACTTAAGAGCCTCGATTGAGGTTCGGATAGCCTTTTTTGGGTATGAAACTATCCATTGACGTCTTAAAGCGGTCAAAGCCGTATTACTCACAGATAGCTTCGTTTTGACTGGTTATGGCTCCCGTAACTCTAAACGAGCCAACGGATATGGCCGTCCGAAGATTCGATATCCACAGGGTGCAACATCTGCGGTGCAAGGTGCAACATCCGTCCAAAATTCCGAAACAGCGCCGTGTAACTTTTAGAAATGGGTGCAGGGATTTTAAATGGAACAGTACCATGGTGCACCACTCTCCAAAGATGATAAATCGAAAACCAGCTATGGTGATCCCGTTTTAACTTAAAAATTCACTTCACGAAAAAAAGAAGGCTAAAAAACTTTAGAGCCCCGATTGAGGTTCAGATATCCTTTTTGGGTATGAAACTATACATTGACGGCTTAAAGTAGTCAAAGCCATAGAACTCACAGAGACCTTCGTTTTGACTAGTTATGGCTCCCGTAACTCTGAACGAGCCAACAGTTATGGCTGTCCGAAGAATCGATATCCACAGGGTGCAACATCTGCGGTGCAAGGTGCAACATCCGTACAAAATGCCGAAACAGCGCCGTGCGACTTTTAGAAATGGGTGCAGGGATTTGAAATGGAACAGTACCATAGTGCACCACTCTTCAGGGAAGGTAAATTGAAGACCAGCCACGGTGATCCAGTTTTAACGTAAAAATTCACCTGATGAAAAAAAGAACGCTAAAAAACTTAAGAGCCCCGATTGAGGTTCGGATAGCCTTTTTTGTGCATGAAACTATCCATTGATGGATTAAAGCGGTCAAAGCCGTAGTCCTCACAGAGAGCTTCGTTTTAACTAGTTATGGCTCCCGTAACTCTAAACGAGCCAACAGTTATGGCCGTCCGAAGAATCGATATCCACAGGGTGCAAGGTGCAGCATCCGTCCAAAATGCCGAAACAACGCCGTGCTACTTTTAGAAATGGGTGCATGGATTTGAAATGGAACAATACCATGGTGCACCACTCTCCAGGGATGGTAAATCGAACACCAGCCACGGTGAACCCGTTTTAACGTAAAAATTCACTTGACGAAAAAAAGAAGGCTAAAAAACTTCAAAGACCCGATTGAGGTTCGGATAGCTTTTTTGGGTTTGAAACTATCCATTGACGGCTTATAGCGGTCAATGCCGTAGAACTCACAGAGAGCTTCGTTTTGACAGGTTATGGCTCCCGTAACTCTAAACGAGCCAAAAGTTATGGTCGTCCGAAGAATCGATATCCATAGGGTGCAACATCTGTGGTGCAAGGTGCAACATCCGTCCAAAATGCCGAAACAGTGCCGTCCAACTTTTAGAAATGGGTGCATGGATTTGAAATGGAACAGTACCATGGTGCACCACTCTCCAGGGATGGTAAATCGAAGACCAGCCACGGTGATCCCGTTTTAACGTAATAATTCACTTGACGAAAAAAAGAAGGCTAAAAAACTTAAGAGCCTCGATTGATGTTCGGATAGCCTTTTTTGGGTATGAAACAATCCATTGACGGTTAAAGCGGTCAAAGCCGTAGAACTCACAGAGCGCTTTGTTTTGACTGGTTATGGCTCCCATAATTCGAAACGAGCAAAAGTTATGGCCGTCCGAAGATTCGATATCCACAGGGTGCAACATCTATGGTGCAAGGTGCAATATCGAAGACCAGCCACGGTGATCCCGTTTTAACGTAAAAATTCACTTTACGAAAAAAAAGGCTAAAAAACATCAGATCCCTGATTGAGGTTCGGATAGCCTTTTTTGGGTATGAAACTATACATTGACGGCTTAAAGCCGTCAAAGCCGTAGAACTCACAGAGTGCTTGGTTTTGACTAGTTATGGCTCCCGTAACTCTAAACGAGTCAACAGTTATGGCCGTCCGAAGAATCGATATCCAAAGGGTGCAACATCTACAATGCAAGGTGCCACATCCATACAAAATGCCGAAACAGCGTCGTGCGACTTTTAGAAATGGGTGCAGGGATTTGAAATGGAACAGTACCATAGTGCACCACTCTCCAGAGATGGTAAATCAAAGACCAACCACGGTGATCCCGTTTTAACGTAAAAATTCACTTGACGAAAAAAAGAACGCTAAAAAAATTAAGAGCCCCGATTGAGGTTCGGATAGCCTATTTTAGGTATGAAACTATCCATTGACGGCTTAAAGCGGTCAAACCCGTAGAACTCACAGAGAGCTTCGTTTTGACTGGTTATGGCTCCCGTAACTCGGAACAAGCCAACAGTTATGGCTGTCCGAAGAATCGATATCCACAGGGTGCAACATCTGCGGTGCAAGGTGCAACTTCCATCCAAAATGCAGTAACAGCGCCGTGCGACTTTTAGAAATGGGTGCAGGGATTTGAAATGGAACAGTACCATAGTGCACCACTCTCCAGGGATGGCAAATCGAAGACCAGCCACGCTGATCCCGTTTTAACGTAAATATTCACTTGACGAAAAAAAAGGCTAAAAAACTTAAGAGCCTCGATTGAGGTTCAGATAGCCTTTTTTGGGTATGAAACTATCCATTAACGGCTTAAAGCGGTCAAAGCCGTAGAACTCATAGAGAGCTTCGTTTTGACTGGTTATGGCTCCCGTAACACTAAACGTGCCAACGGTTATGGCCGTTCGAAGATTCGATATCCACAGGGTGCAACATCTGCGGTGCAAGGTGCAACATCCGTTCAAAATGCCAAAACAGCGCCGTGTGACTTTTAGAAATGGGTGCAGGGATTTTAAATGGAACAGTACCATGGTGCACCACTCTCCATGGATGGTAAATCGAAGACCAGCCACGGTGATCCCGTTTTAACGTAAATATTCACTTGACGAAAAAAAGAAGGCTAAAAAATTTCAGAGCCGCGATTGAGGTTCGGATATCCTTTTTGGTCATGAAACTATACATTGACGGCTTAAAGCCGTCAAAGCCGTAAACTAATAGAGAGCTTCGTTTTGACTAGTTATGGCTCCCGTAACTCTGAACGAGCCAACAGTTTTGGTCGTCCGAAGAATCGATATCCACAGGGTGCCACATCTGCGGTGCAAGGTGCAACATCCGTCCAAAATGCCGAAAGAGCGCCGTGCGACTTTTAGAAATGGGCGCAGGGATTTGAAATGGAACAGTACCATAGTGCACCACTCTTCAGGGATGGTAAATTGAAGACCAGCCACGGTGATCCAGTTTTAACGTAAAAATTCACTTGACGAAAAAAAGAACGCTAAAAAACTTAAGAGCCACGATTGTGGTTCAGATAGCCTTTTTTGGGTATGAAATTATTCATTGATGGCTTATAGCGGTCAAAGCCGTAGAACTCACAGAGAGCTTCGTTTTGACAGGTTATGGCTCCCGTAACTCTAAACGAGCCAATAGTTATGGCCGTCCGAAGAATCGATATCCACAGAGTGCAACATCTGCGGTGCAAGGTGCAACATCCTTCCAAAATGCCGAAACAACGTCGTGCAACTTTTAGAAATGGGTGCATGGATTTGAAGTGGAACAATACCATGGTGCACCACTCTCCAGGGATGGTAAATCGAAGACCAGCCACGGTGATCCTGTTTTAACGTAAAAATTCACGTGACGAAAAAAAGAAGGCTAAAAAACTTCAGAGACCCGATTGAGGTTCGGATAGCCTTTTTGGGTATGAAACTATCCATTGACGGCTCATAGTGGTCAAAGCCGTAGAACTCACAAAGAGCTTCGTTTTGACTGGTTTTGGCTCCCGTAACTCTAAATGAGCCAAAAGTTATGGCCGTCCGAAGAATCGATATCCACTAGGTGCAACATCCGTCCAAAATGCCGAAACAGTGTCGTGCGACTTTTAGAAATGGGTGCATGGATTTGAAATGGAATGGTACCATGGTGCACCACTCTCCAGGGATGGTAAATCGAAGACCAGCCACGTTGATCCCGTTTTAATGTAAAAATTCACTTAACGAAAAAAAGAAGGCTAAAAAACTTAAGAGCCCCGATTGAGGTTCAGATTGCCTTTTTTGTGTATGAAACTATACATTGACGGCTTAAAGCAGTTAAAGCCATAGAACTCACAGAGAGCTTCGTTTTGACTGGTTATGGCTCCCGTAACTCTAAACGAGCCAACGGTTATGGCCGTCCGAAGATTCGATATCCAAAGGGTGCAACATCTGCGGTGCAAGGTGCAACATCCGTCCAAAATGCCGAAACAGCGCCGTGCGACTTTTAGAAATGCCTGCAGGGAATTGAAATGGAATAGTACCATAGTACACCACTCTCCAGGGATGTTAAATTGAAGACCAGCCACTATGATCCAGTTTTTACGTAAAAATTCACTTGACGAAAAAAAGAACGCTAAAAAACTTAAAATCCCCGATTGAGGTTCAGATAACCTTTTTTGGGTATGAACTATCCATTGTTGGCTTAAAGTGGTCAAAGCCATAGAACTCACAGAGAGCTTCGTTTTGAATGGTTATGGCTCCTTTGACTCTAAACGAGCCAACAGTTATAGCCGTCCGAAAAATCGATATCCACAGGGTGCAACATCTACGGTGCAAGGTGCAACATCCGTCCAAAATGCTGAAACAACGCCGTGCGACTTTTAGAAATGGGTGCATGGATTTGAAATGGAATAATACCGTGGTGCACCACTCTACAGGGATGGTAAATCGAAGACCAGCCACGGTGATCCCGTTTTGACGTAAAAATTCACGTGACGAAAAAAAAGGCTAAAAAATTTCAAAGACCCGATTGAGGTTCGGATAGCCTTTTTGGGTATGAAATTATCCATTGATGGCTTATAGCGGTCAAAGCCGTAAAACTCACAAAGAGCTTCGTTTTGACTGGTTATGGCTCCCGTAACTCTAAACGAGCCAAAAGTTATGGCCGTCCGAAGAATCGATATCCACATGGTGCAACATCTGCGGTGCAAGGTGCAACATCCGTCCAAAATGCCGAAACAGAGCCGTGCGACTTTTAGAAATGGGTGCATGGATTTGAAATGGAACAGTACCATGGTGCACCACTCTCCAGGAATGGTAAATCGAAGACCGGCCATGGTGATCCCGTTTTAACGTGAAAATTCACTTGACGAAAAAAAGAAGGCTAAAAAACTTAAGAGCCCCGATAGAGGTTCGGATAGCCTTTTTTGGGTATAAAACTATCCATTGATGGCCTAAAGCGGTCAAAGCCGTAGAACTCACAGAGAGCTTCGTTTTTACCGGTTATGGCTCCCGTAACTCGGAATGTGCCAACGGTTATGGCCGTCCGAAGAATCGATATCCACAAGGTGCAACATCTGCGGTGCAAGGTGCAACTTCCGTCCAAAATCCCGAAACAGCACCGTGCGACTTTTAGAAATGGGTGTAGGGATTTGAAATGGAACAGTACCATAGTGCACCATTCTCCAAGGATGGTAAATCGAAGACCAGCCACGGTGATCCCATTTTAACGTAAAAATTCACTTGACGAAAAAAAGAAGGCTAAAAAACTTAAGAGCCCCGATTGAGGTTCAGATAACCTTTTTTGGGTATGAAACTATCCATTTACGGCTTAAAGCGGTCAAAGCCGTAGAACCCATAGAGAGCTTTGTTTTTACTGGTTATGGCTCCCTTGACTCTAAACGAGCCAATAGCTATGGCCGTCCGAAGAATCGATATCCATAGGGTGCAACATCTGCGGTGCAAGGTGCAACATCCGTCCAAAATGCCGAAACAAAGCCGTGCGACTTTTAGAAATAGGTGCATGGATTTGAAATGGAATAATACCGTGGTGCACCACTCTCCAGGGATGGTAAATCGAAGACCAGCCACGGTGATCCCGTTTTGACGTAAAAATTCACGTGACGAAAAAAAAGGCTAAAAAATTTCAGAGACCCGATTGAGGTTCGGATAGCCTTTTTGGGTATGAAACTATCCATTGACGGCTTATAGCTGTCAAAGCCGTAGAACTCACAAAGAGCTTCGTTTTGACTTGTTATGGCTCCCGTAACTCTAAACGAGCCAAAAGTTATGGCCGTCCGAAGAATCGATATCCACAGGGTGCAACATCTGCGGTGCAAGGTGCAACATCCGTCCAAAAGGCCGAAACAGAGCCGTGCTACTTTTAGAAATGGGTGCATTGATTTGAAATGGAACAGTACCATGGTGCACCACTCTCCAGGAATGGTAAATCGAAGACCGACCATGGTGATCCCGTTTTAACGTGAAAATTCACTTGACGAAAAAAAGAAGGCTAAAAAACTTAAGAGCCCCGATTGAGGTTTGGATAGCCTTTTTTGGGTATGAATCTATCCATTGACGGCTTAAGGTGGTCAAAGCCGTAGAACTCACAGAGAGCTTCGTTTTTACCGGTTATGGCTCCCGTAACTCGGAATGAGCCAACAGTTATGGCCGTCCGAAGAATCGATATCCACAAGGTGCAACATCAGCAGTGCAAGGTGCTACTTTCGTCCAAAATGCTGAAACAGCGCCGTGCGACTTTTAGAAATGGGTGCAGGGATTTTAAATGGAACAGTACCATAGTGCACCATTCTCCTGGGATGGTAAATCGAAGACCAGCCACGGTGATCCTGTTTTAACGTAGAAATTCACTTGACGAAAAAAAGAAGACTAAAAAACTTAAGAGCCCCGATTGAGGTTCGGATAGCCTTTTTTGGGTATGAAACTATCCATTTACGGCTTAAAGCGGTCAAAGCCGTAGAACTCACAGAGAGCTTCGTTTTGACTGGTTATGGATCCCGTAACTCTAAACGAGCCAACGGTTATGGCCGTCCGAAGATTCGTTATCCACAGGGTTCAACATCTGCGGTGCAAGGTGCAACATCCGTCCAAAATGCCGCAATAGCGCCGTGCGACTTTTAGAAATGGGTGCAGGGATTTTAAATGGAACAGTATCATGGTGCACCACTCTCCAGGGATGTTAAATCGAAGACCAGCCACGGTTATCCCGTTTTAACGTAAAAATTCACTTAACGAAAAAAAAGAAGGCTAAAAAACTTAAGAGCCCCGATTGAGGTTCGGATAGCCTTTTTTGCGTACGAAACAATCCATTGACGGCTTAAAGCGGTCAAAGCCGTAGAACTCACAGAGAGCTTCGTTTTAACTGGTTATGGATCCCGTAACTCTAAACGAGCCAACAGTTATGGCCGTCCGAAGATTCGTTATCCACAGGGTGCAACATCTGTGGTGTAAGGTGCAACATCCGTCCAAAATGCCGAAACAGCGCCGTGCGACTTTTAGAAATGGGTGCAGGGATTTTAAATGGAACAGTATCATGGTGCACCACTCTCCAAGGATGGTAAATCGAAGACCAGCCACGGTGATCCCGTTTTAATGAAAAAATTCACTTGGCAAAAAAAATAAGTCTAAAAAACTTCAGAGCCCCGATTGAGGTTCGGATATCCTTTTTTGGGTATGAGACTATACATTGACGGCTTAAGGCCGTAAAAGCTGTAAAACTCACAGAGTGCTTCGTTTTGACTAGTTATGGCTCCCGTAACTCTGAACGAGCCAACAGTTGTGGCCATCCGAAGAATCGATATCCAAAGGGTGCAACATCTGCGGTGCAAGGTGCAACATCCATCCAAAATGCCGAAACAGCGCCGTGCGACTTTTAGAAATGGGTGCAGGGATTTGAATGGAATAGTATCATAGTGCACCACTCTCCAGGGATGTTAAATTGAAGACCAGACATGGTGATCCAGTTTTAACGTAAAAATTCACTTGACGAAAAAAAGAACGCTAAAAAACTTAAAAGCCCCGATTGAGGTTCGGATAGCCTTTTTTGGGTATGAAACTATCCATTGATGGCTTAAAGTGGTCAAAGCCGTAGAACTCACAAAGAGCTTCGTTTTGACTGGTTATGGCTCCCTTGACTCTTAACGAGCCAACAGTTAGGGCCGTCCGAAGAATCGATATCCATAGGGTGCAACATCTGGGGTGCAAGGTGCAACATCCGTCCAAAATGCCGAAATAACGCCGTGCGACTTTTAGAAATGGGTGCATGGATTTGAAATGGAACAATACCATGGTGCACCACTCTCCAAGGATGGTAAATCGAAGACCAGCCACGGTGATCCCGTTTTGACGTAAAAATTCACTTGACGAAAAAAAGAAAGCTAAAAAACTTAAGAGCCTCGATTGAGGTTCGGATAGCCTTTTTTAGGTAAGAAACTATCCATTGACGGCTTAAAGCGGTCAAAGCCGTAGAACTCACAAAGAGCTTCGTTTTGATTAGTTATGGCTCCCGTAACTCGAAACGAGCCAACGGTTATGGCCGTCCGAAGATTCTATATCCACATGGTGCAACATCTGCGGTGCAAGGTCCAACATTCGTCCAAAATGCCGAAACAGCGCCGTGCGACTTTTAGAAATGGGTGCAGGGATTTTAAATGGAACAATACCATGGTTCACCACTCTCCATGGATGGTAAATCGAAGACCAGCCACGGTGATCCCGTTTTAACGTAAAAATTCATTTGACGAAAAAAAGAAGGCTAAAAAACTTCAGATCTCCAATTGAGGTTCGGATAGCCTTTTTGGGTATGAAACTATACATTGACGGATTAAAGCCGTCAAAGCCATAGAACTCAAAGAGAGCTTTGTTTTGACTAGTTATGGCTCCCGTAACTCTAAACAATCCAACAGTTATGGCCGTCTGAAGAATTAATATCCACAGGGTGCAACATCTGCAGTGCAAGGTGCAACATCCGTCCAAAATGCCGAAACAGCACCGTGCGACTTTTAGAAATTGGTGCAGAGATTTGAAATGGAACAGTACCATAGTGCACCACTCTCCAGGGATGGTAAATCGAAGACCAGCCACGGTGATCCTGTTTTAACGTAAAAATTCACTTGAAGAAAAAAAGAACGCTAAAAAACTTAAGAGCCCTGATTGAGGTTCGGATAGCCTTTTTTAGGTATGAAACTATCCATTGATGGCTTAAAGCGGTCAAAGCCGTAGAACTTACAGAGATCTTTGTTTTGACTGGTTATGGCTCCTGTAACTCTAAACGAGCCAAAAGTTAAGGTCGTCCGAAGAATCGATATCCACAGGGTGAAACATCTGCGGTGCAAGGTGCAACATCCGTCCAAAATGCCGTAATAGTGCCGTGCGACTTTTAGAAATGGGTGCATGGATTTGAAATGGAACAGTACCATGGTGCACCACTCTCCAGGGATGGTAAATTGAGACCAGCAACGGTGATCCCGTTTTAACGTAAAAATCCACTTGACGAAAAAAAGAAGGCTAAAAAACTTAAGAGCCCCGATTGAGGTTCGGATAGCCTTTTCTGCGTATGAAACTATCCACTGACGGCTTAAAGCCGTCAAAGCCGTAGAACTCAAAGAGAGCTTCGTTTTGACTGGTTATGGCTCCCGTAACTCTAAACGAGCCAACGGTTATGGCCGTCTGAAGATTCGATATCCACATGGTGCAACATCTGCGGTGCAAGTTGCAACATCCGTCCAAAATGCCGAAACAACACCGTGCGACTTTTAGAAATGGGTGTAGGGATTTGAAATAGAACAGTACCATAGTGCACCACTCTTCAGGGATGGTAAATCAAAGACCAGCCACGATGATCCAGTTTTAACGTAAAAATTCACTTGACGAAAAAAAGAATGCTAAAAAACTTAAGAGCCCCGATTGAGGTTCGGATAGCCTTTTTTGGGTATGAAATATCCATTGATGGCTTAATGCAGTCAAAGCCAAAGAACTCACAGAGAGCTTCGTTTTGCCTGGTTATGGCTCCCGTAACTCTAAACGAGCCAACAGTTATGGCCGTCCGAAGAATCGATATCCACAGGGTGCAACATCAGCATTGCCAGGTGCAACATCCGTCTAAAATGCCGAAACAACGCCGTGCGACTTTTAGAAATGGGTGCATGGATTTTAAATGGAACAATACCAAGGTGCACCACTCTCCAGGGATGGTAAATCGAAGACCAGCCACGGTGATCCCGTTTTAACGTAAAAATTCACGTGAAGAAAAAATGAAGGCTAAAAAACTTCAGAGACCTGATTTAGGTTCGCATAGCCTTTTTGGGTATGAAACTATCCATTGACGGCTTATAGTGGTCAAAGCCGTAGAACTCACAGAGAGTTTCGTATTGACTGTTTATGGCTCCCGTAACTCTGAACGAGCCAACAGTTATGGCCGTCCGAAGGATCGATATCCATAGAGTGCAACATCTGCGGTGCAACATCTGCGGTGCAAGGTGCAACATCCGTCCAAAATACCGAAACAGCGCCGTGCGACTTTTAGAAATGGGTGCCGAGATTTTAAATGGAACAATACCATAGTGCACCACTCTCTAGGGATGTTAAATTGAAGACCAGCCATGGTGATCCAGTTTTAACGTAAAAATTCACTTGATGAAAAAAAGAACGCTAAAAAACTTAAAAGCCCCGATTGAGGTTCGGATAGCCTTTTTTTGGTATGAAACTATCCATTGATGGCTTAAAGTGGTCAAAGTCGTAGAACTCACAAAGAGCTTCGTTTTGACTGGTTATGGCTCCCTTGACTCTAAACGAGCCAACAGTTATGGCCGTCCGAAGAATCGATATCCACAGGGTGCAACATCTGCGGTGCAAGGTGCAACATCCGTCCAAAATGCCGAAACAACGCCGTGCGACTTTTAGAAATAGGTGCATGGATTTGAAATGGAATAATACCATGGTGCACCACTCTCCAGGGATGGTAAATCGAAGACTAGCCACGGTGATCCCGTTTTGATGTAAAAATTCACGTGACGAAAAAAGAGGGCTAAAAAACTTCAAAGACCCGATTTAGGTTCGGATAGCCTTTTTGGGTATGAAACTACCCATTGACGGCTTATAGCGGTCAAAGCCGTAGAACTCACAGAGAGCTTCGTTTTGACTGGTTATCGCTCCCGTAACTCTAAACGAGCCAAAAGTTATGGTCGTCCGTAGAATAGATATCCACAAGGTGCAACATCTGCGGTGCAAGGTGCAACATCCGTCCAAAATGCCGAAATTGTGCCGTGCGGCTTTTAGAAATGGGTGCATTGATTTGAAATGGAACAGTACCATGGTGCACCACTCTCCAGGGATGGTAAATCGAAGACCAGCCACGGTGATCCCGTTTTAACGTAAAAATTCACTTGACGAAAAAAAGAACGCTAAAAAACTTTAGAGCCCTGATTGAGGTTCGGATAGCCTTTTTTAGGTATGAAACTATCCATTGATGGCTTAAAGCGGTCAAAGCCGTAGAACTCACAGAGATCTTTGTTTTGACTGGTTATGGCTCCTGTAACTCTAAACGAGCCAAAAGTTAAGGTCGTCCGAAGAATCGATATCCACAGGGTGAAACATCTGCGGTGCAAGGTGCAACATCCGTCCAAAATGCCGTAATAGTGCCGTGCGACTTTTAGAAATGGGTGCATGGATTTGAAATGGAACAGTACCATGGTGCACCACTCTCCAGGGATGGTAAATTGAAGACCAGCAACGGTGATCCCGTTTTAACGTAAAAATCCACTTGACGAAAAAAAGAAGGCTAAAAAACTTAAGAGCCCCGATTGAGGTTCGGATAGCCTTTTCTGCGTATGAAACTATCCATTGACGGCTTAAAGCCATCAAAGCCGTAGAACTCAAAGAGAGCTTCGTTTTGACTGGTTATGGCTCCCGTAACTCTAAACGAGCCAACGGTTATGGCCGTCTGAAGATTCGATATACACATGGTGCAACATCTGCGGTGCAAGTTGCAACATCCGTCCAAAATGCCGAAACAACACCGTGCGACTTTTAGAAATGGGTGCAGGGATTTGAAATAGAACAGTACCATAGTGCACCACTCTCCAGGGATGGTAAATCGAAGACCAGCCACGATGATCCAGTTTTAACGTAAAAATTCACTTGACGAAAAAAAGAATGCTAAAAAACTTAAGAGCCCCGATTGAGGTTCGGATAGCCTTTTTTGGGTATGAAATATCCATTGATGGCTTAATGCAGTCAAAGCCAAAGAACTCACAGAGAGCTTCGTTTTGCCTGGTTATGGCTCCCGTAACTCTAAACGAGCCAACAGTTATGGCCGTCCGAAGAATCGATATCCACAGGGTGCAACATCAGCGTTGCCAGGTGCAACATCCGTCTAAAATGCCGAAACAACGCCGTGCGACTTTTAGAAATGGGTGCATGGATTTTAAATGGAACAATACCAAGGTGCACCACTCTCCAGGGATGGTAAATCGAAGACCAGCCACGGTGATCCCGTTTTAACGTAAAAATTCACGTGAAGAAAAAATGAAGGCTAAAAAACTTCAGAGACCTGATTTAGGTTCGCATAGCCTTTTTGGGTATGAAACTATCCATTGACGGCTTATAGTGGTCAAAGCCATAGAACTCACAGAGAGTTTCGTATTGACTGTTTATGGCTCCCGTAACTCTGAACGAGCCAACAGTTATGGCCGTCCGAAGGATCGATATCCATAGAGTGCAACATCTGCGGTGCAAGGTGCAACATCCGTCCAAAATGCCGAAACAGCGCCGTGCGACTTTTAGAAATGGGTGCCGAGATTTTAAATGGAACAATACCATAGTGCACCACTCTCTAGGGATGTTAAATTGAAGACCAGCCATGGTGATCCAGTTTTAACGTAAAAATTCACTTGATGAAAAAAAGAACGCTAAAAAACTTAAAAGCCCCGATTGAGGTTCGGATAGCCTTTTTTTGGTATGAAACTATCTATTGATGGCTTAAAGTGGTCAAAGTCGTAGAACTCACAAAGAGATTCGTTTTGACTGGTTATGGCTCCCTTGACTCTAAACGAGCCAACAGTTATGGCCGTCCGAAGAATCGATATCCACAGGGTGCAACATCTGCGGTGCAAGGTGCAACATCCGTCCAAAATGCCGAAACAACGTCGTGCGACTTTTAGAAATGGGTGCATGGATTTGAAATGGAATAATACCATGGTGCACCACTCTCCAGGGATGGTAAATCGAAGACTAGCCACGGTGATCCCGTTTTGATGTAAAAATTCACGTTACGAAAAAAAGATGGCTAAAAAACTTCAAAGACCCGATTTAGGTTCGGATAGCCTTTTTGGGTATGAAACTACCCATTGACGGCTTATAGCGGTCAAAGCCGTAGAACTCACAGAGAGCTTCGTTTTGACTGGTTATCGCTCCCGTAACTCTAAACGAGCCAAAAGTTATGGTCGTCCGAAGAATATATATCCACAAGGTGCAACATCTGCGGTGCAAGGTGCAACATCCGTCCAAAATGCCGAAATTGTGCCGTGCGGCTTTTTGAAATGGGTGCATTGATTTGAAATGGAACAGTACCATGGTGCACCACTCTCCAGGGATGGTAAATCGAAGACCAGCCACGGTGATCCCGTTTTAACGTAAAAATTCACTTGACGAAAAAAAGAAGGCTAAAAAACTTAAGAGCCCCGATTGAGGTTCGGATAGCTTTTTTTGGGTATGAAACTATCCATTGACGGCTTCAACCGGTCAAAGCCGTAGGACTCACAGAGAGCTTCGTTTTTACTGGTTATGGCTCCCGTAACTCTAAAAGAGCCAACAGTTATGGTCGTCCGAAGAATCGATATCCACAGGGTGTAACATCTGCGGTGCAAGGTGCACCATCCATCCAAAATGCCGAAACAGCACCGTGCGACTTTTAGAAATGGGTGCAGGGATTTTTAATAGAACTGTATCATGGTGCACCACTCTCCTGGTATGGTAAATCAAAGACCAGCCACGGTGATCCCGTTTTAAGGTAAAAATTCACTTGACGAAAAAAGAAGGCTAAAAAAGTTCAAAGCCCCGATTGAGGTTCAGTTATCCTTTTTTGGGTTTGAAACTATAAATTGACGGCTTAAAGCCATCAAAGCCGTAGAACTCACAGAGAGCTTCGTTTTGACTAGTTATAGCTCCCGTAACTTTGAAAAATCCAATAGTTTTGGCCTTCCGAAGAATCGATATCCATAGGGTGCAACATCTGCGGTGCAAGGTGCAACATCCATCCAAAATGCCGAAACAGCGCCGTGCGACTTTTAGAAAAGGGTGCAGGGATTTGAAATGGAATAGTACCATAGTGCACCACTCTCCAGGGATGGTAAATTGAAGACCAGCCACGGTGATCCAGTTTTAACGTAAAAATTCACTTGACGAAAAAAAGAACGCTAAAAAACTTAAAATCCCCGAATGAGGTTCGGATAGCCTTTTTTGGGTATGAAACTATCCATTGATGGCTTAAAGTGGTCAAAGCCGTAGAACTCACAGAGAACTTTTTTTTGACTGGTTATGGCCCCCGTAACTCTAAACGAGCCAACAGTTATGGTCGTCCGAAGATTCGATATCCACAAGGTCCAACATCTACGGTGCAAGGTGCACCATCCATCCAAAATGCCGAAACAGCGCCGTGCGACTTTTAGAAATGGGTGCAGGGATTTTAAATGGAACAGTACCATGGTGCACCACTCTCCAGGGATGGTAAATCGAAGACCAGCCACGGTGATCCCGTTTTAACGTAAAAATTCACTTGACGAAAAAAAGAAGGCAAAAAAAGTTCAGAGCCCCGATTGAGGTTTGGTTATCCTTTTTTGGGTATGAAACTATACATTGACGGCTTAAAGCCATCAAAGCCGTAGAACTCACAGAGAGCTTCGTTTTGACTAGTTATGGCTCCCGTAACTCTGAACGAGCCAACAGTTATGGTCGTCCGAAGAATCGATATCCACAGGGTGCAACATCTGCGGTGCAAGGTGGAACATCCGTTCAAAATGTCGAAACAACGCCGTGCGACTTTTAGAAATGGGTGCATGGATTTGGAATGGAACAATACCATGGTGCACCGCTCTCCAGGGATGGTAAATCGAAGACCAGCCACGGTGATCCAGTTTTAACGTAAAAATTCACTTGACGAAAAAAAGAACGCTAAAAAACTTAAAATCCCCGAATGAGGTTCGGATAGCCTTTTTTGGGTATGAAACTATCCATTGATGGCTTAAAGTGGTCAAAGCCGTAGAACTCACAGAGAACTTTTTTTTGACTGGTTATGGCCCCCGTAACTCTAAACGAGCCAACAGTTATGGTCGTCCGAAGATTCGATATCCACAAGGTCCAACATCTGCGGTGCAAGGTGCACCATCCATCCAAAATGCCGAAACAGCGCCGTGCGACTTTTATAAATGGGTGCAGGGATTTTAAATGGAACAGTACCATGGTGCACCACTCTCCAGGGATGGTAAATCGAAGACCAGCCACGGTGATCCCGTTTTAACGTAAAAATTCACTTGACGAAAAAAAGAAGGCAAAAAAAGTTCAGAGCCCCGATTGAGGTTCGGTTATCCTTTTTTGGGTATGAAACTATACATTGACGGCTTAAAGCCATCAAAGCCGTAGAACTCACAGAGAGCTTCGTTTTGACTAGTTATGGCTCCCGTAACTCTGAACGAGCCAACAGTTATGGTCGTCCGAAGAATCGATATCCATAGGGTGCAACATCTGCGGTGCAAGGTGGAACATCCGTTCAAAATGTCGAAACAAAGCCGTGCGACTTTTAGAAATGGGTGCATGGATTTGGAATGGAACAATACCATGGTGCACCGCTCTCCAGGGATGGTAAATCGAAGACCAGCCACGGTGATCCCGTTTTAACGTAAAAATTCACGTGACGAAAAAAAGAAGGCTAAAAAACTTCAGAGACCCGATTGAGGTTCGGATAGCCTTTTGGGTGTGAAACTATCCATTGATGGCTAATAGCGGTCAAAGCCGTAGAACTCACAGAGAGCTTCATTTTTACTGGTTATGGCTCCCGTAACTTTAAACGAGCTAAAAGTTATGGCCGTCCGAAGAATCGATATCCACAGGGTGCAACATCTACGGTGCAAGGTGCAACATCCGTCCAAAATGCTGAAACAGTGCCGTGCGGCTTTTAGAAATTGGTGCATGGATTTGAAATGGAACAGTACCATGGTGCACCACTCTCTAGGGATGGTAAATCGAAGACCAGCCACGGTGATTCCGTTTTAATGTAAAAATTCACTTGACGAAAAAAAGAAGGCTAAAAAACTTAAGAGCCCTGATTGAGGTTCGGATAGCATTTTTTGGGTATGAAACTATCCATTGACGGCTTAAAGCGGTCAAAGACGTAGAACTCACAGAGAGCTTCGTTTTGACTGGTTATGGCTCCTTTAACTCTAAACGAGGCAACAGTTATGGCCGTCCGAAGATTCGATATCCACAGGGTGCAACATCTGCGGTGCAAGGTGCAACATCCGTCCAAAATGCCAAAATAGCGCCGTGCGACTTTTAGAAATAGGTGCAGGGATTTTAAATGGAACAGTACCACGGTGCACCACTATCCAGGGCTGGAAAATCGATGACCAGCCACGGTGATCTTGTTTTAACGTAAAAATTCACTTGACGAAAAAAAGAAGCCTAAAAAACTTCAGATCCCCGAATGAGGTTCGGATAGCCTTTTTTGGGTATGAAACTATACATTGACGTCTTAAAGCCGTAGAACTCACAGAGAGCTTCGTTTTGACTAGTTATGGCTCCTGTAACTCTAAACGAATCAACAGTTATGGCCGTCCGAAGAATCAATATCCACAGGGTGCAACATCTGCGGTGCAAGGTGCAACATCCGTCCAAAATGCCGAAACAGTGCCGTGCGACTTTTAGAAATGGGTGCAAGGATTTGAAATGGAACAGTACCATAGTGTACCACTCTCCAGGATTGATAAATCGAAGACCAGCCACGGTGATCCCGTTTTAACGTAAAAATTTACTTGACGAAAAAAAGAATGCTAAATAACTTAAAAGCCCCGATTGAGGTTCGGATAGCCTTTTTTAGGTATGAAACTATCCATTGACGGTTTAAAGCGGTCAAAGCCGTAGAACTCACAGAGAGCTTCGGTTTGACTTGTTATGGCACCCGTAACTCTAAATGAGCCAACAGTTATGGCCGTCCGAAGAATCAATATCCACAGGGTACAACATCTGCGGTGCAAGGTGCAACATCCGTCCAAAATGTCGAAACAGCGCCGTGCAACTTTTAGAAATGGGTGCATGGATTTGAAATGGAATGGTACCATGGTGCACCACTCTCCAAGGATGGTAAATCGAAGACCAGCTACGGTGATCCCGTTTTAACGTAAAAATTCACGTGATGAAAAAAAGAAGGCTAAAAAACGTCAGAGACCCGATTGAGGTTCGGATAGCCTTTTTTGGGTATTAAACTATCCATTTACGGCTTAAAGCCGTCCAAGCTGTAGAAATCACAGAGAGCTTCGTTTTGACTATTTATGGCTCCCGTAACTCTAAACGAGCCAACAGTTATGGCCGTCCGAAGAATCGATATCCATAGGGTGCAACATCTGCGGTGCAAGGTGCAACATTCGTCCAAAATATCGAAACAGCACCGTGCGACTTTTAGAAATGGTTGCATGGATTTGAAATGGAACAGTACCATGGTGCACCACTCTTCAGGGATGGTAAATCGAAGACCAGCCACGGTGATCCCGTTTTAACGTAAAAATTCACGTGACGAAAAAAAGAAGGCTAATAAACTTTAGAGACCCGATTGAGGTTCAGATAGCCTTTTTGGGTATGAAACTATCCATGGACGGCTAATAGTCATCAAAGCCGTAGAACACATAGAGAGCTTCGTTTTGACTAGTTATGGCTCCCGTAACTCTAAACGAGTCAACAGTTATGGCTGTCCGAAGAATCGATATCCACATAGTGCAACATCTGCGGTGCAAGGTGCAACATCCGTCCAAAATGCCGAAACAGCGCTGTGCGACTTTTAGAAATGGGTGCAAGGATATGAAATGGAATAGTACCATAGTGTACCACTCTCCAGGAATGGTAAATCGAAGACCAGCCACGGTGATCCCGTTTTAAAGTAAAAATTCACTTGATGAAAAAAAGAACGCTAAAAAACTTAAGAGCCCCGATTGAGGTTCGGATAGCCTTTTTTAGGTATGAAACTATCCATTGATGGTTTAAAGCGGTCAAAGCCGTAGAACTCACAGAGAGCTTCGGTTTGACTGGTTATGGCTCCCGTAACTCTAAACGAGCCTACAGTTATGGCCGTCCGAAGAATCGATATCCATAGGGTGCAACATCTACGGTGCAAGGTGCAACATCCGTCCAAAATGCCGAAATAGCGCCGTGCGACTTTTAGAAATGGGTGCAGGGATTTTAAATGGAACAGTACCATGGAGCACCACTCTCCAGGGATGGTAAATCGAAGACCATCCACGGTGATCCCCATTTAACTTAAAAATTCACTTGACGAAAAAAAGAAGGCAAAGAAACTTAAGAGCCGCGATTGAGGTTCGGATAGCCTTTTTTCGGTATGAAACTATACATTGACGGCTTAAAGCCGTCAAAGTCGTAGAACTCACAGAGAGCTTCGTTTTGACTAAATATGGCTCTCGTAACTTTAAACGAGCCAACAGTTATGGCCGTCCGAAGAATCGATATCCACAGGGTGCAACATCTGTGGTGCAAGGTGCAACATCCGTCCAAAATGCCGAAACAGCACCGTGCGACTTTTAGAAATGGGTGCAGGGATTTGAAATGGAACAGTACCATAGTGCACCACTCTCCAGGGTTGGTAAATCGAAGACCAGCCACGGTGATCCCGTTTTAACGTAAAAATTCTCTTGACGAAAAAAAGAGCGCTAAAAACTTAAGAGCCCCGATTGAGGTTCGGTGAGCCTTTTTTAGGTATGAAACTATCCATTGACGGCTTAAAGCGGTCAAAGCCGTAGAACTCACAGAGAGCTTCATTTTGACTGGTTATGCCTCCCGTAACTCTAAACGAGCCAACAGTTATGGCCGTTCGAAGAATCGATATCCACATGGTGCAACATCTGCGGTGCAAGGTGCAACATCCGTCCAAAATGCCGAAACAGTGTCGTGCGACTTTTAGAAATGGGTGCATGGATTTGAAATGGAACACTACCATGGTGCACCACTCTCCAGGGATGGTAAATCGAAGACCAGCCGCGGTGATCCCATTTTAACGTAAAAATTCACTTGACGAAAAAAAGAAGGCTAAAAAACTTCAGAGCCCCAATAGAGGTTAGGATAGCCTTTTTTGGGTATGAAACTATCCATTGACGGCTTAAGGCCGCCAAAGCCGTTGAACTCACAGAGAGCTTCGTTTTGACTGGTTATGGCTACCGTAACTCTAAATGAGCCAAAAGTTATAGCCGTCCGAAGAATCGATATACACAGGGTGCAACATCTGCGGTGCAAGGTGCAACATCCGTCCAAAATGCCGAAACAATGCCGTGCGACTTTTAGAAATGGGTGCATGGATTTGAAATGGAACAGTACCATGGTGCACCACTCTCCAGGGATGGTAAATCGAAGACCAGCCACGGTGATCCCGTTTTAACGTAAAAATTCACTTGGCGAAAAAAAGAAGGCTAAAAAACTTAAGAGCCCCGATTGAGGTTCGGATAGCCTTTTTTGCATACGAAACTATCCATTAACGGCTTAAAGCGGTCAAAGCCGTAGAACTCACAGAGAGCTTCGTTTTGACTGGTTATGGCTCCCGTAAATCTAAACGAGCCAACGATTATGGCCGTCCGAAGATTCGATATCCACAGGGTGCAACATCTGCGGAGCAAGGTGCAACATCCGTCCAAAATGCCGAAACAGCGCCGTGCGACTTTTAGAAATGGATGCAGGGATTTTAAATGGAACAGTACCATGGTGCACCACTCTCTAGAGATGGTAAATCGAAGACCAGCCACGGTGTTCCCGTTTTAACGTAAAAATTCACTTGGCGAAAAAAAGAAGGCTAAAAAATTTCAAAGCCCCGATTGAGGTTCGGATATCCTTTTTTGGGTATGAAACTATACATTGATGGCTTCAAGCCGTCAAAGCCGTAGAACTCATAGAGTGCTTCGTTTTGACTAGTTATGGTTCCCGTAACTCTGAACGAGCCAACAGTTATGGCCGTCCGAAGAATCGATATCCACAGGGTGCCACATCTGCGGTGCAAGGTGCAACATCCGTCCAAAATGCCGAAACAGCGCCGTGCGACTTTTAGAAATGGGTGCAGGGATTTGAAATGGAACAGTATCATAGTGCACCACTCTCCAGGGATGTTAAAGTGAAGACCAGCCACGGTGATCTAGTTTTAACGTAAAAATTCACTTGACGAAAAAAAACGTTAAAAAACTTAAAAGCCCCGATTGAGGTTCGGATAGCCTTTTTTGGGTATGAAACTATCCATTGATGCCTAAAAGTGATCAAAGCCGTAGAACTCACAGAGAGATTCTTTTTGACTGGTTATGGCTCCCTTGACTCTAAACGAGCCAACAGTTATGGCCGTCCGAAGAATCGATATCCATAGGGTGCAACATATGCGGTGCAAGGTGCAACATCCGTCCAAAATGTCGAAACAACGCCGTGCGACTTTTAGAATAAGGTGCATGGATTTGAAATGGAACCATACCATGGTGCACCACTCTCCAGGGATGGTAAATCGAAGACCAGCCACGGTGATCCCGTTTTGACGTAAAAATTCACTTGACGAAAAAAAGAAGGCTAAAAAACTTAAGAGCCCCGATTGGGGTTCGGATAGCAATTTTTGGATATGAAACTCTCCATTGACGGCTTAAAGTGGTCAAAGCCATAGAACTCACATAGAGCTTCGTTTTGACTGGTTATGGCTCCCATAACTCTAAACGAGCCAACAGTTATGGCCGTCCGAAGATTCGATATCCACAGGGTGCAATATCTGCGGTGCAAGATGCAACATCGGTCCAAAATGCCGAAACAGCACCGTGCGACTTTTAGAAATGGGTGCTGGGATTTTAAATGGAACAGTACCATGGTGCACCACTCTCCAGGGATGGTAAATCGAAGACCAGCCACGGTGATCACGTTTTAACGTAAAAATTCACTTGACGAAAAAAAGAAGGCTAAAAAACTTCAGATCCCCGATTGAGGTTCGGATAGCCTTTTTTGGGTATGAAACTATACATTGACGGCTTAAAGTCGTCAAAGCCGTAGAACTCAAAGAGAGCTTCGTTTTGACTAGTTATGGCTCCCGTAACTCTAAACGAGTCAACAACTATGGCCGTCCGAAGAATTGATATCCACAGGATGCAACATCTGCGGTGCAAGGTGCAACATCCGTCCAAAATGCCAATACAGTGACGTGCGACTTTTAAAAATGGGAGCATGGATTTGAAATGGAACAGTATCATGGTGCACCACTCTCCAGGGATGGTAAATCGAAGACCAGCCATGGTGATCCCGTTTTAACGTAAAAATTCACTTGACGAAAAAAAGAAGGCTAAAAAACATAAGAGCCCCGATTGAGGTTCGGATAGCCTTTTTTGCATACGAGACTATCCATTGACGGCTTAAAGTGGTCAAAGCCGTAGAACTCACAGAGAGCTTCGTTTTGACTGGTTATGGCTCCCGTAACTCTAAACGAGCCAACGATTATGGTCGTCCGATGATTCGATATCGATAGGGTGCAACATCTGCGGTGCAAGGTGCAACATCTGTCCAAAATGCCGAAACAGCGCCGTGCGACTTTTAGAAATGGGTGCAGGGATTTTAAATGGAACAGTACCATGGTGCACCACTCTCCAGGGATGGTAAATCGAAGACCAGCCACGATGATCCCGTTTTAACGTAAAAATTCACTTGGCGAAAAAAAGAAGGCTAAAAAACTTAAGAGTCCCGATTGAGGTTCGGATAGCCTTTTTTGCGTACGAAACTATCCGTTAATGGCTTATAGCGATCAAAGCTGTAGAACTCACAAAGAATTTAGTTTTGACTGGTTATGGCTTCCGTAACTCTAAACGAGCCAAAAGTTATGGCCGTCCGAAGAATCGATATCCACAGGGTGCAACATCTGCGGTGCAAGGTGCAACATCCGTCCAAAATGCCGAAACAGTGCCGTGTAACATTTAGAAATGGGTGCATGGATTTGAAATGGAACAGTACCATAGTGCACCACTGTCCAGGGATGGTAAATCGAAGACCAACCACGATGATCCGGTTTTAACGTAAAAATTCACATGACTAAAAGAAGAAGGCTAAAAAACTTAAGAGCCCCGATTGAGGTTCGGATAGCTTTTTTGCGTATGAAACTATCCATTGACGGCTTAAAGTGGTCAAAGCCGTAGGACTCACAGAGAGCTTCGTTTCGACTGGTTATGTTTCCCGTAACTCTAAACGAGCTAACGGTTATGGCCGTCCCAAGATTCGATATCCACAGGGTGCAACATCTGCGGTGCAAGGTGCAACATCCATCCAAAATGCCAAAACAGCGCCGTGTAACTTTTAGAAATGGGTGCAGGTATTTTAAATGGAACAGTACCATGGTGCACCATTCTCCAGGGATGGTAAATCGAAGACCAGCCACGGTGATCCCGTTTTAACGTAAAAATTCACTTAAAGAAAAAAAGAAGGCTAAAAAACATCAGAGCCCTAATTGAGGTTCGGATATCCTTTTTTGGGTATGAAACTATACATTGACGGCTTAACGCCGTCAAAGTCGTAGAACTCACAGAGAGCTTCGTTTTGACTAGTTATGGCTCCTGTAACTCTGAACGAGCCAACAGTTATGGCCGTCCGAAGAATCGATATCCACAGGGTGCCACATCTGCGGTGCAAGGTGCAACATCCGTCCAAAATGCCGAAACAGCGCCGTGCGACTTTTAGAAATGGGTGCAGGGATTTGAAATGGAACAGTACCATAGTGTACCACTCTCCAGGGATGTTAAATTGAAGACCAGCCATGGTGATCCCGTTTTAATGTAAAAATTCACTTGACGAAAAATAGAACGCTAAAAAACTTAAGAGTCCCGATTGAGGTTCGGATAGCCTTTTTTGGGTATGAAAATATCCATTGATGGCTTAAAGCGGTAAAAGTTGTAGAACTCACAGATAACTTCGTTTTGACTGATTATGGCTCCCGTAACTCTAAACGAGCCAACAGTTATGGCCGTCCGAAGAATCGATATCCATAGGGTGCAACATCCGTTCAAAATGCCGAAACAGTGCCGTGCGACTTTTAGAAATGGGTGCATGGATTTGAAATGGAACAGTACCATGGTGCACCACTGTCCAGGGATGGTAAATCGAAGACCAGCCACGGTGATCCCGTTTTAACGTAAAAATTCACTTGACGAAAAGAAGAAGTCTAAAAAACTTAAGAGCCCCGATTTAGGTTCGCATAGCCTTTTTGGGTATGAAACTATCCATTGACGGCTTATAGCGGTCAAAGCCATACAACTCACAGAGAATGTTGTTTTGACTGGTTATGGCTCCCGTAACTCTAAACGAGCCAAAAGTTATGCACGTCCGAAGAATCGATATCCACAGGGTGCAACATCTGCGGTGCAAGGTGCAACATCCATCCAAAATGCCGAAACAGTGCCGTGCGACTTTTAGAAATGGATGCATGGATTTGAAATGGAACAGTACCATGGTGCACCACTGTCCAGGGATGGTAAATCGAAGACTAGCCATGGTGATCCTGTTTTAACGTAAAAATTCACTTGACGAAAAGAAGAAGGCTAAAAAACTTAAAAGCCCCGATTGAGGTTCGGATAGCCTTTTTTGCGTACGAAACTATCCATTGACGGCTTAAAGCGGTCAAAACCGTAGGACTCACAGAGAGCTTCGTTTTGACTGGTTATGGCTCCCGTAACTCTAAACGAGCCAACGGTTATGGCTGTCCGAAGATTCGATATTCATAGGGTGCAACATCTGCGGTACAAGGTGCAACATCCGTCCAAAATGTCAAAACAGCGTCGTGCGACTTTTAGAAATCGGTGCAGAGATTTTAAATGGAACAGTACCATGGTGCACCACTCTCCAGGGATGGTAAATCGAAGACCATCCACGGTGATCCCGTTTTAACGTAAAAATTCACTTGGCGAAAAAAAGAAGGCTAAAAACTTCAAAGCCCGATTGAGGTTCGGATATCCTTTTTTGGGTATGAAACTATACATTGACGGCTTAAAGCCGTCAAAGCCGTAGAACTCACAGAGTGCTTCGTTTTGACTAGTTATGGTTCCCGTAACTCTGAATGAGCCAATAGTTGTGGTAGTCCGTAGAATAGATATCCAAAGGGTGCAACATCTGCGGTGCAAGGTGCAACATCCGTCCAAAATGCCGAAACAGCGCCGTGCGACTGTTAGAAATGGGTGCAGGGATTTGAAATGGAACAGTACCATAGTACACCACTCTCCAGGGATGTTAAATTGAAGACCAGCCACTGTGATCCAGTTTTAACGTAAAAATTCACTTGACGAAAAAAAGAACGCTAAAAAACTTAAAATCCCCGATTGAGGTTCAGATAACCTTTTTTGGGTATGAAACTATCCATTGTTGGCTTAAAGTGGTCAAAGCCGTAGAACTCACAGAGAGCTTCGTTTTGAATGGTTATGGCTCCTTTGACTCTAAACGAGCCAACAGTTATGGCCGTCCGAAGAATCGATATCCACAGGGTGCAACATCTGCGGTGCAAGGTGCAACATCCGTCCAAAATGCCGAAACAACGCCGTGCGACTTTTAGAAATGGGTGCATAGATTTGAAATGGAATAATACCGTGGTGCACCACTCTACAGGGATGGTAAATCGAAGACCAGCCACGGTGATCCCGTTTTGACGTAAAAATTCACATGACGAAAAAAAAGGCTAAAAAATTTCAGAGACCCGATTGAGGTTCGGATATCCTTTTTGGGTATGAAATTATCCATTGACGGCTTATAGCGGTCAAAGCCGTAAAACTCACAGAGAGTTTCGTTTTGACTGGTTATGGCTCCCATAACTCTAAACGAGCCAAAAGTTATGGCCATCCGAAGAATCGATATCCACAGGGTGCAACATGTGCGGTGCAAGGTGCAACATCCGTCTAAAATGCCGAAACAGAGCCGTGCGACTTTTAGAAATAGGTGCATGGATTAGAAATGGAACAGTACCATGGTGCACCACTCTCCAGGAATGGTAAATCGAAGACCGGCCATGGTGATCCCGTTTTAACGTGAAAATTCACTTGACGAAAAAATGAAGGCTAAAAAACTTAAGAGCCCCGATTGAGGTTCGGATAGCCTTTTTTGGGTATAAAACTATCCATTGACGGCTTAAAGCGGTCAAAGCCGTAGAACTCACAAAGAGCTTCGTTTTTACCGGTTATGGCTCCCGTAACTCGGAATGAGCCAACGGTTATGGCCGTCCGAAGAATCGAAATCCACAAAGTGCAACATCTACGGTGCAAGGTGCAACTTCCGTCCAAAATCCCGAAACAGCACCGTGCGACTTTTAGAAATGGGTGCAGGGATTTGAAATGGAATAGTACCATAGTGCACCATTCTCCAAGGATGGTAAATCGAAGACCAGCCACGGTGATCCCGTTTTAACGTAAAAATTCACTTGACGAAAAAAAGAAGGCTAAAAAACTTAAGTGCCCCGATTGAGGTTCAGATAGCCTTTTTTGGGTATGAAACTATCCATTTACGGCTTAAAGCGGTCAAAGCCGTAGAACTCACAGAGAGCTTTGTTTTTACTAGTTATGGCTCCCTTGACTCTAAACGAGCCAATAGTTATGGCCGTCCGAAGAATCGATATCCACAGTGTGCAACATCTGCGGTGCAAGGTGCAACATCCGTCCAAAATGCCGAAACAAAGCCGTGCGACTTTTAGAAATGGGTGCATGGATTTGAAATGGAATAATACCATGGTGCACCACTCTCCATGGATGGTAAATCGAAGACCAGCCATGGTGATCCCGTTTTGACGTAAAAATTCACGTGACGAAAAAAAAGGCTAAAAAATTTCAGAGACCCGATTGAGGTTCGGATAGCCTTTTTGGGTATGAAACTATCCATTGACGGCTTATAGCGGTCAAAGCCGTAGAACTCACAAAGAGCTTCGTTTTGACTGGTTATGGCTCCTGTAACTCTAAACGAGCCAAAAGTTATGGCCGTCTGAAGAATCGATATCCACAGGGTGCAACATATGCGGTGCAAGGTGCAACATCCGTCCAAAATGCCGAAACAGAGCCGTGCGACTTTTAGAAATGGGTGCATTGATTTGAAATGGAATAGTACCATGGTGCACCACTCTCCAGGAATGGTAAATCGAAGACCGGCCATGGTGATCCCGTTTTAACGTGAAAATTCACTTGACGAAAAAAAGAAGGCTAAAAAACTTAAGAGCCCCGATTGAGGTTTGGATAGCCTTTTTTGGGTATGAAACTATCCTTTGATGGCTTAAAGCGGTCAAAGCCGTAGAACTGACAGAGAGCTTCGTTTTTACCAGTTATGGCTCCCGTAACTCGGAATGAGCCATTGGTTATGGCCGTCCGAAGAATCGATATCCACAAGGTGCAACATCAGTAGTGAAAGGTGCTACTTCCGTCCAAAATGCTGAAACAGCACCGTGCGACTTTTAGAAATGGGTGCAGGGATTTTAAATGGAACAGTACCATAGTGCACCATTCTCCAGGGATGGTAAATCGAAGACCAGCCACGGTGATCCTGTTTTAACGTAGAAATTCACTTGACGAAAAAAAGAAGGCTAAAAAACTTAAGAGCCCCGATTGATGTTCGGATAGCCTTTTTTGGGTATGAAACTATCCATTTACGGCTTAAAGTGGTCAAAGCCGTAGAACTCACAGAGAGCTTCGTTTTGACTGGTTATTGCTCCCGTAACTCTAAACGAGCCAACGGTTATGGCCGTCCGAAGATTCGATATCCACAAGGTGCAATATCTGCGGTGCAAGGTGCAACATCCGTCCAAAATGCCGAAATAGTGCCGTGTAACTTTTAGAAATAAGTGCAGGGATTTTAAATGGAACAGTACCATGGTGCACTACTCTCCAGGGATGGTAAATCGAAGATCAACCACGGTGATCGCGTTTTAACGTAAAAATTCACTTGACGAAAAAAAGAAGGCTAAAAAACATCAGAGCCCCAATTGAGGTTCGAATATCCTTTTTTGGGTATGGAATTATACATTGACGGCTTAACGCCGTCAAAGTCGTAGAACTTATAGGGAGCTTCGTTTTGACTAGTTATGGCTCCCGTAACTCTGAACGAGCCAACAGTTATGGCCGTCCGAAGAATCGATATCCACGGGGTGCCACATCTGCGGTGCAAGGTGCAACATCCGTCCAAAATGCCGAAACAGCGCCGTGCGACTTTTAGAAATGGGTGAAGGGATTTGAAATGGAACAGTACCATAGTGCACCACTCTCCAGGGATGGTAAATCAAAGACCAGCCACGGTGATCCTGTTTTAACGTAAAAATTCACTTGACGAAAAGAAGAAGGCTAAAAAACTTAAGAGCCCCGATTGAGGTTCGGATAGCCTTTTTTGCGTACGAAACTATCCATTGACGGCTTAAAGCGGTCAAAGCCGTAGGACTCACAGAGAACTTCGTTTTGACTGATTATGGCTCCCGTAATTTTAAACGAGCCAACAGTTATGGCCGTCCAAAGAATCGATATCGACAGGGTGCAACATCTACGGTGCAAGGTGCAACATCCGTCCAAAATGCCGAAACAGCGCCGTGCGACTTTTAGAAATGAGTGCAGGGATTTTAAATGGAAACAGTACCATGATGCACCACTCTCCAGGGATGGTAAATCGATGACCAGCCACGGTGATCCCGTTTTAACGTAAAAATTCACTTTGCGAAAAAAAGAAGGCTAAAAAACTTCAGGGCCCCGATTGAGGTTCGGATATCCTTTTTTGGGTATGAAACTATACATTGACAGCTTAACGCCATCAAAGTCGTAGAACTTACAGAGAGCTTCGTTTTGACTGGTTATGGCTCCCGTAACTCTGAACGAGCCAACAGTTATGGTCGTCCGAAGAATCGATATCCACAGGGTGCCACATCTGCGGTGCAAGGTGCAACATCCATCCAAAATGCTGAAACAGCGCCGTGCGACTTTTAGAAATGGGTGCAGTGATTTGAAATGGAACAGTACCATAGTGCACCACTCTCCAGGGATGGTAAATTGAAGACCAGCCACGGTGATCCAGTTTTAACGTAAAAATTCACGTTACGAAAAAAAGAACGCTAAAAAAATTAAAATCCCCGATTGAGGTTCGGATAGCCTTTTTTGGGTATGAAAATATCCATTGATGGCTTAATGCAGTCAAAGCCGTAGAACACACAAAGATCTTCGTTTTGCCTGGTTATGGCTCCCGTAACTCTAAACGAGCCAACAGTTATGGCCGTCCGAAGAATCGATATCCACAGGGTGAAACATCTACGGTGCAAGGTGCAACATCCGTCCAAAATGCCGAAACAGTGCCGTGTGACTTTTAGAAATGGGTGCATGGATTTGAAATGGAACAGTACCATAGTGCACCACTGTCCAGGGATGGTAAATCGAAGACCTGCCACGGTGATCCTGTTTTAACGTAAAAATTCACATGACGAAAAGAAGAAGGCTAAAAAACTTAAGAGCCCCGATTGAGGTTCGGATAGCTTTTTTTTCGTACGAAACTATCCATTGACGGCTTAAAGCGGCAAAGCCGTAGGACTCACAGAGAGCTTCGTTTTGACTGGTTATGTTTTCCCGTAACTCAAAACGAGCCAACGGTTATGGCCGTCCCAAGATTCGATATCCACAGGGTGCAACATCTGCGGTGCAAGGTGCAACATCCGTCCAAAATGCCGAAACAGCGCCGTGTAACTTTTAGAAATGGGTGCAGGGATTTTAAATGGAACAGTACCATGGTGCACCATTCTCCAGGGATGGTAAATCGAAGACCAGCCACGGTGATCCCGTTTAACGTAAAAATTCACTTAAAGAAAAAAAGAAGGCTAAAAAACATCAGAGCCCTAATTGAGGTTCGGATATCCTTTTTTGGGTATGAAACTATACATTGACGGCTTAACGCCGTCAAAATCGTAGAACTCACAGAGAGCTTCGTTTTGACTAGTTATGGCTCCTGTAACTCTGAACGAGCCAATAATTATGGCCGTCCAAAGAATCGATATCCACAGGGTGCCACATCTGCGGTGCAAGGTGCAACATCCGTCCAAAATGCCGAAACAGCGCCGTGCGACTTTTAGAAATGGGTGCAGGGATTTGAAATGGAACAGTACCATAGTGCACCACTCTCCAGGAATGTTAAATTAAAGACCAGCCACGGTGATCCAGTTTTAACGTAAAAATTCACATGACGAAAAAAACAACGCTAAAAAACTTAAGAGTCCCGATTGAGGTTCGAATAGCCTTTTTTGGGTATGAAAATATCCATTGATGGCTTAAAGCGGTAAAAGCTGTAGAACTCACAGAGAACTTCGTTTTGACTGATTATGGCTCCCGTAACTCTAAACGAGCCAACAGTTATGGTCGTCCGAAGAATCGATATCCATAGGGTGCAACATCTGTAGTGCAAGGTGCAACATCCATTCAAAATGTCGAAACAGTGTCGTGCGACTTTTAGAAATGGGTGCATGGATTTGAAATGGAACAGTACCATGGTGCACCACTGTCCAGGGATGGTAAATCGAAGACCAGCCACGGTGATCCCGTTTTAACGTAAAAATTCACTTGACGAAAAGAAGAAGGCTAAAAAACTTAAGAGCCCCGATTTAGGTTCGCATAGCCTTTTTGGGTATGAAACTATCCATTGACGGCTTATAGCGGACAAAGCCGTACAACTCACAGAGAATTTTGTTTTGACTGGTTATGGCTCCCGTAACTCTAAACGAGCCAAAAGTTATGCCCGTCCGAAGAATCGATATCCACAGGGTGCAACATCTACGGTGCAAGGTGCAACATCCGTCCAAAATGCCGAAACAGTGCCGTGCGACTTTTAGAAATGGATGCATGGATTTGAAATGGAACAGTACCATGGTGCACCATTGTCCAGGGATGGTAAATCGAAGACCAGCCACGGTGATCCTATTTTAACGTAAAAATTCACTTGACGAAAAGAAGAAGGCTAAAAAACTTAAGAGCCCCGATTGAGGTTCGGATAGCCTTTTTTGCGTACGATACTATCCATTGACGGCTTAAAGTGGTCAAAGCCATAGGACTCACAGAGAGCTTCGTTTTGACTGGTTATGGCTCCCGTAACTCTAAACGAGCCAACGGTTATGGCCATCCGAAGATTCGATATCCATAGGGTGCAACATCTGCGGTGCAAGGTGCAACATCCGTCCAAAATGTCAAAACAGCGCCGTGCGACTTTTAGAAATCGGTGCAGGGATTTTAAATGGAACAGTACCATGGTGCACCACTCTCCAGGGATGGTAAATCGAAGACCAGCCACGGTGATCCCGTTTTAACGTAAAAATTCACTTGGCGAAAAAAAGAAGGCTAAAAACTTCAGAGCCCCGATTGAGGTTCGGATATCCTTTTTTGGGTATGAAACTATACATTGACGGCTTAAAGCCGTCAAAGCCGTAGAACTCACAGAGTGCTTCGTTTTGACTAGTTATGGTTCCCGTATCTCTGAATGAGCCAACAGTTGTGTTAGTCCGAAGAATCGATATCCAAAGGGTGCAACATCTGCGGTGGAAGGTGCAACATCCGTCTAAAATGCCGAAACAGCGCCGTGCGACTGTTAGAAATGGGTGCAGGGATTTGAAATGGAACAGTACCATAGTACACCACTCTCCAGGGATGTTAAATTGAATACCAGCCACTGTGATCCAGTTTTAACGTAAAAATTCACTTGACGAAAAAAAGAACGCTAAAAAACTTAAAATCCCCGATTGAGGTTCAGATAACCTTTTTTGGGTATGAAACTATCCATTGTTGGCTTAAAGTGGTCAAAGCCGTAGAACTCACAGAGAGCTTAGTTTTGAATGGTTATGGCTCCTTTGACTCTAAACGAGCCAACAGTTATGGCCGTCCGAAGAATCGATATCCACAGGGTGCAACATCTGCGGTGCAAGGTGCAACATCCGTCCAAAATGCCGAAACAACGCCGTGCGACTTTTAGAAATGGGTGCATAGATTTGAAATGGAATAATACCGTGGTGCACCACTCTACAGGGATGGTAAATTGAAGACCAGCCACGGTGATCCCGTTTTGACGTAAAAATTCACGTGACGAAAAAAAAGGCTAAAAAATTTCAGAGTCCCGATTGAGGTACGGATAGCCTTTTTGGGTATGAAATTATCCATTGACGGCTTATAGCGGTCAAAGCCGTAAAACTCACAGAGAGTTTCGTTTTGACTGGTTATGGCTCCCGTAACTCTAAACGGGCCAAAAGTTATGGCCATCCGAAGAATCGATATCCACAGGGTGCAACATCTGCGGTGCAAGGTGCAACATCCGTCCAAAATGCCGAAACAGAGCCGTGCGACTTTTAGAAATGGGTGCATGGATTAGAAATGGAACAGTACCATGGTGCACCACTCTCCAGGAATGGTAAATCGAAGACCGGCCATGGTGATCCCGTTTTAACGTGAAAATTCACTTGACGAAAAAAAGAAGGCTAAAAACTTAAGAGCCCCGATTGAGGTTCGGATAGCCTTTTTTGGGTATAAAACTATCCATTGACGGCTTAAAGCGGTCAAAGCCGTAGAACTCACAGAGAGCTTCGTTTTTACCGGTTATGGCTCCCGTAACTCGGAATGAGCCAACGGTTATGGCTGTCCGAAGAATCGATATCCACAAGGTGCAACATCTGCGGTGCAAGGTGCAACTTCCGTCCAAAATCCCGAAACAGCACCGTGCGACTTTTAGAAATGGGTGCAGGGATTTAAAATGGAATAGTACCATAGTGCACCATTCTCCAAGGATGGTAAATCGAAGACCAGCCACGGTGATCCCGTTTTAACGTAAAAATTCACTTGACGAAAAAAAGAAGGCTAAAAAACTTAAGGGCCCCGATTGAGGTTCAGATAGCCTTTTTTGGGTATGAAACTATCCATTTACGGCTTAAAGCGGTCAAAGCCGTAGAACTCACAGAGAGCTTTGTTTTTACTAGTTATGGCTCCCTTGACTCTAAACGAGCCAATAGTTATGGCCGTCCGAAGAATCGATATCCACAGGGTGCAACATCTGCGGTGCAAGGTGCAACATCCGTCCAAAATGCCGAAACAAAGCCGTGCGACTTTTAGGAATGGGTGCATGGATTTGAAATGGAATAATACCGTGGTGCACCACTCTCCAGGGATGGTAAATCGAAGACCAGCCACGGTGATCCCGTTTTGACGTAAAAATTCACGTGACGAAAAAAAAGGCTAAAAAATTTCAGAGACCCGATTGAGGTTCAGATAGCCTTTTTGGGTATGAAACTATCCATTGACGGCTTATAGCGGTCAAAGCCGTAGAACTCACAAAGAGCTTCGTTTTGACTGGTTATGGCTCATGTAACTCTAAACGAGCCAAAAGTTATGGCCGTCTGAAGAATCGATATCCACAGGGTGCAACATATGCGGTGCAAGGTGCAACATCCGTCCAAAATGCCGAAACAGAGCCGTGCGACTTTTAGAAATGGGTGCATTGATTTGAAATGGAACAGTACCATGGTGCACCACTCTCCAGGAATGGTAAATCGAAGACCGGCCATGGTGATCCCGTTTTAACGTGAAAATTCACTTGACGAAAAAAAGAAGGCTAAAAAACATAAGAGCCCCGATTGAGGTTTGGATAGCCTTTTTTGGCTATGAAACTATCCATTGATGGCATAAAGCGGTCAAAGCCGTAGAACTCACAGAGAGCTTCGTTTTTACCGGTTATGGCTCCCGTAACTCGGAATGAGCCATTGGTTATGGCCGTCCGAAGAATCGATATCCACAAGGTGCAACATCAGTAGTGCAAGGTGCTACTTCCGTCCAAAATGCCGAAACAGCACCGTGCGACTTTTAGAAATGGGTGCAGGGATTTTAAATGGAACAGTACCATAGTGCACCATTCTCCAGGGATGGTAAATCGAAGACCAGCCACGGTGATCCTGTTTTAACGTAGAAATTCACTTGACGAAAAAAAGAAGGCTAAAAAACTTAAGAGCCCCGATTGAGGTTCGGATAGCCTTTTTTGGGTATGAAACTATCCATTTAAAGCTTAAAGTGGTCAAAGCCGTATAACTCACAGAGAGCTTCGTTTTGACTGGTTATGGCTCCCGTAACTCTAAACGAGCCAACGGTTATGGCCGTCTGAAGATTCGATATCCACAGGGTGCAACATCCGTCCAAAATGTCGAAACAGCGCCGTGTAACTTTTAGAAATAAGTGCAGGGATTTTAAATGGAACAGTACCATGGTGCACTACTCTCCAGGGATGGTAAATCGAAGATCAGCCACGGTGATCGCGTTTTAACGTAAAAATTCACTTGACGAAAAAAAGAAGGCTTAAAAACTTCAGAACCCCAATTGAGGTTCGAATATCCTATTTTGGGTATGGAACTATACATTGACGGCTTAACGCCGTCAAAGTCGTAGAACTTACAGGGAGCTTCGTTTTGACTAGTTATGGCTCTCGTAACTCTGAACGAGCCAACAGTTATGGCCGTCCGAAGAATCGATATCCACGGGGTGCCACATCTGCGGTGCAAGGTGCAACATCCATCCAAAATGCCGAAACAGCGCCGTGCGACTTTTAGAAATGGGTGTAGGGATTTGAAATGGAACAGTACCATAGTGCACCACTCTCCAGGGATGGTAAATCGAAGACCAGCCACGGTGATCCTGTTTTAACGTAAAAATTCACTTGACGAAAAGAAGAAGGCTAAAAAACTTAAGAGCCCCGATTGAGGTTCGGATAGCCTTTTTTGCGTACGAAACTATCCATTGATGGCTTAAAGCGGTCAAAGCCGTAGGACTCACAGAGAACTTCGTTTTGACTGATTATGGCTCCCGTAATTCTAAACGAGCCAACAGTTATGGCCGTCCAAAGAATCGATATCCACAGGGTGCAACATCTACGGTGCAAGGTGCAACATCCGTCCAAAATGCCGAAACAGCGCCGTGCGACTTTTAGAAATGAGTGCAGGGATTTTAAATGGAACAGTACCATGGTGCACCACTCTCCAGGGATGGTAAATCGATGACCAGCCACGGTGATCCCGTTTTAACGTAAAAATTCACTTTGCGAAAAAAAGAAGGCTAAAAAACTTCAGAGCCCCGATTGAGGTTCGGATATCCTTTTTTGGGTATGAAACTATACATTGACGGCTTAACATCGTCAAAGTCGTAGAACATACAGAGAGCTTCGTTTGTACTGGTTATGGCTCCCGTAACTTTGAACGTGCCAACAGTTATGGTCGTCCGAAGAATCGATATCCACAGGGTGCCACATCTGCGGTGCAAGGTGCAACATCCATCCAAAATGCCGAAACAGCGCCGTGCGACTTTTATAAATGGGTGCAGTGATTTGAAATGGAACAGTACCATAGTGCACCACTCTCCAGGGATGGTAAATTGAAGACCAGCCATGGTGATCCAATTTTAACGTAAAAATTCACTTGACGAAAAAAAGAACGCTAAAAAAATTAAAATCCCCGATTGAGGTTCGGATAGCCTTTTTTGGGTATGAAAATATCCATTGATGGCTTAATGTAGTCAAAGCCGTAGAACACACAAAGAGCTTCGTTTTGCCTGGTTATGGCTCCCGTAACTCTAAACGAGCCAACAGTTATGGCCGTCCGAAGAATCGATATCCACAGGGTGAAACATCTGCGGTGCAAGGTGCAACATCCGTCCAAAATGCCGAAACAGTGCCGTGTGACTTTTAGAAATGGGTGCATGGATTTGAAATGGAACAGTACCATAGTGCACCACTGTCCAGGGATGGTAAATTGAAGACCAGCCACGGTGATCCTGTTTTAACGTAAAAATTCACATGACGAAAAGAAGAAGGCTAAAAAACTTAAGAGCCCCGATTGAGGTTCGGATAGCTTTTTTTGCGTACGAAACTATCCATTGACGGCTTAAAGCGGCAAAGCTGTAGGACTCACAGAGAGCTTTGTTATGACTAGTTATGTTTTCCCGTAACTCTAAACGAGCCAACGGTTATGGCCGTCCCAAGATTCGATATCCACAGGGTGCAACATCTGCGGTGCAAGGTGCAACATCCGTCCAAAATGACGAACAGCGCCGTGTAACTTTTAGAAATGGGTGCAGGGATTTTAAATGGAATAGTACCATGGTGAACCATTCTCCAGGGATGGTAAATCGAAGACCAGCCACGGTGATCCCGTTTAACGTAAAAATTCACTTAAAGAAAAAAAGAAGGCTAAAAAACATCAGAGCCCTAATTGAGGTTCGGATATCATTTTTTGGGTATGAAACTATACATTAACGGCTTAACGCCGTCAAAGTCGTAGAACTCACAAAGAGCTTCGTTTTGACTAGTTATGGCTCCTATAACTCTGAACGAGCCAATAATTATGGCCGTCCGAAGAATCGATATCCACAGGGTGCCACATCTACGGTGCAAGGTGCAACATCCGTCCAAAATGCCGAAACAGTGCCGTGCGACTTTTAGAAATGGGTGCAGGGATTTGAAATGAGACAGTACCATAGTGCACCACTCTCCAGGGATGTTAAATTGAAGACCAGCCAAGGTGATCCAGTTTTAACGTAAAAATTCACATGACGAAAAAAAGAACGCTAAAAAACTTAAGAGTCCCGATTGAGGTTCGGATAGCCTTTTTTGGGTATGAAAATATCCATTGATGGCTTAAAGCGGTAAAAGCTGTAGAACTCACAGAGAACTTCGTTTTGACTGATTATGGCTCCCGTAACTCTAAACGAGCCAACAGTTATGGCCGTCCGAAGAATCGATATCCATAGGGTGCAACATCTGTAGTGCAAGGTGCAACATCCATTCAAAATTTTGAAACAGTGCCGTGCGACTTTTAGAAATAGGTGCATGGATTTGAAATGGAACAGTACCATGGTGCACCACTGTCCAGGGATGGTAAATCGAAGACCAGCCACGGTGATCCCGTTTTAACGTAAAAATTCACTTGACGAAAAGAAGAAGGCTAAAAAACTTAAGAGCCCTGATTTAGGTTCGCATAGCCTTTTTGGGTATGAAACTATCCATTAACGGCTTATAGCGGTCAAAGCCGTACAACTCACAGAGAATTTCGTTTTGACTGGTTATGGCTCCCGTAACTCTAAACGAGCCAAAAGTTATGCACGTCCGAAGAATCGATATCCACAGGGTGCAACATCTGCGGTGCAAGGTGCAACATCCGTCCAAAATGCCGAAACATTGCCGTGCGACTTTTAGAAATGGATGCATGGATTTGAAATGAAACAGTACCATGGTGCACCACTGTCCAGGGATGGTAAATCGAAGACCAGCCACGGTGATCCTGTTTTAACGTAAAAATTCACTTGACGAAAAGAAGAAGGCTAAAAAACTTAAGAGCCTCGATTGAGGTTCGGATAGCCTTTTTTGTGTACGAAACTATCCACTGATGGCTTCAAGCGGTCAAAGTCGTAGGACTCACAGAGAGCTTCGTTTTGACTGGTTATGGCTCCCGTAACTCTAAATGAGCCAACGGTTATGGCCGTCCGAAGATTCGATATCCATAGGGTGCAACATCTGCGGTGCAAGGTGCAACATCCGTCCAAAATGTCAAAACAGCGCCGTGCGACTTTTAGAAATCGGTGCAGGGATTTTAAATGGAACAGTACCATGGTGCACCACTCTCCAGGGATGGTAAATCGAAGACCAGCCACGGTGATCCCGTTTTAACATAAAAATTCACTTGGCGAAAAAAAGAAGGCTAAAAACTTCAGAGCCCCGATTGAGGTTCGAATATCCTTTTTTGGGTATGAAACTATACATTGACGGCTTAAAGCCATAGAACACACAGAGTGCTTCGTTTTGACTAGTTATGGTTCCCGTAACTCTGAACGAGCCAATAGTTGTGGTAGTCCGAAGAATCGATATCCAAAGGGTGCAATATCTGCGGTGCAAGGTGCAACATCCGTCCAAAATGCCAAAACAGCGTCGTGCGACTGTTAGAAATGGGTGCAGGGATTTGAAATGGAACAGTACCATAGTACACCACTCTCCAGGGATGTTAAATTGAAGACCAGCCACTGTGATCCAGTTTTAACGTAAAAATTCACTTGACGAAAAAAAGAACGCTAAAAAACTTAAAATCCCCGATTGAGGTTCAGATAACCTTTTTTGGGTATGAAACTATCCATTGTTTGCTTAAAGTGGTCAAAGCCGTAGAACTCACAGAGAGCTTCGTTTTGAATGGTTATGGCTCCTTTGACTCTAAACGAGCCAACAGTTATGGCCGTCCGAAGAATCGATATCCACAGGGTGCAACATCTGCGGTGCAAGGTGCAACATCCGTCCAAATTGCCGAAACAACGCCGTGCGACTTTTAGAAATGGGTGCATGGATTTGAAATGGAATAATACCGTGGTGCACCACTCTACAGGGATGGTAAATCGAAGACCAGCCACAGTGATCCCGTTTTGACGTAAAAATTCACGTGACGAAAAAAAAGGCTAAAAAATTTCAGAGACCCGATTGAGGTTCGGATAGCCTTTTTGGGTATGAAATTATCCATTGACGGCTTATAGCGGTCAAAGCCGTAAAACTCACAGAGAGCTTCGTTTTGACTGAAGATGGCTCCCGTAACTCTAAACGAGCCAAAAGATATGGCCGTCTGAAGAATCGATATCCACAGGGTGCAACATCTGCGGTGCAAGGTGCAACATCCGTCCAAAATGCCGAAACAGCGCCGTGCGACTTTTAGAAATGGGTGCAGGGATTTGAAATGGAACTGTACCATAGTGCACCACTCTCTAGGGTTGGTAAATCGAAGACCAGCCACGGTGATCCCGTATTAACGTAAAAATTCTCTTGACGAAAAAAAGAGCGCTAAAAACTTAAGAGCTCCGATTGAGGTTCGGTGAGCCTTTTTTAGGTATGAAACTATCCATTGACGGCTTAAAGCGGTCAAAGCCGTAGAACTCACAGAGAGCTTCATTTTGACTGGTTATGCCTCCCGTAACTCTAAACGAGCCAACAGTTATGGCCGTTCGAAGAATCGATATCCACATGGTGCAACATCTGCGGTGAAAGGTGCAACATCCATCCAAAATTCCGAAACAGCGCCGAGCGACATTTAGAAATGGGTGCATGGATTTGAAATGGAACACTACCATGTCGCACCACTCTCCAGGGATGGTAAATCGAAGACCAGCCACGTTGATCCCGTTTTTACGTAAAAATTCACTTGACGAAAAAAAGAAGGCTAAAAAACTTCAGAGCCCCAATAGAGGTTAGGATAGCCTTTTTTGGGTATGAAACAATCCATTGACGGCTTAAGGCCGCCAAAGCCGTTGAACTGACAGAGAGCTTCGTTTTGACTGGTTATGGCTACCCTAACTCTAAACGAGCCAAAAGTTATAGCCGTCCAAAGAATCGATATACACAGGGTGCAACATCTGCGGTGCAAGGTGCAACATCTGCGGTGCAAGGTGCAACATCCGTCGAAAATGCCGAAACAGTGCCGTGCGACTTTTAGAAATGGGTGCATGGATTTGAAATGGAACAGTACCATGGTGCACCACTCTCAAGGGATGGTAAATCGAAGACCAGCCACGGTGATCCCGTTATAACGTAAAAATTCACTTGGCGAAAAAAAGAAGGCTAAAAAACTTAAGAGCCCCGATTGAGGTTCGGATAGCCTTTTTTGCGTACGAAACTCTCCATTAACGGCTTAAAGCGGTCAAAGCCGTAGAACTCACAGAGAGCTTCATTTTTACTGGTTATGGCTCCCGTAAATCTAAACGAGCCAACGGTTATGGCCGTCCGAAGATTCGATATCCACATGGTGCAACATCTGCGGTGCAAGGTGCAACATCCGTCCAAAATGCCGAAACAGCGCCGTGCGACTTTTAGAAATGGATGCAGGGATTTTAAATGGAACAGTACCATGGTGCACCACTCTCTAGGGATGGTAAATCGAAGACCAGCCACGGTGATCCCGTTTTAACGTAAAAATTCACTTTGCGAAAAAAAGAAGGCTAAAAAATTTCAGAGCCCCGATTGAGGTTCGGATATCCTTTTTTGGGTATGAAACTATACATTGATGGATTCAAGCCGTCAAAGCCAAAGAACTCATAGAGTGCTTCGTTTTGACTAGTTATGGTTCCCGAAACTCTGAACGAGCCAACAGTTGTAGCCGTCCGAAGAATCGATATCCAAAGGGTGCAACATCTGCGGTGCAAGGTGTAATATCCGTCCAAAAGGCCGAAACAGCACCGTTCGACTTTTAGAAATGGGTGCAGGGATTTGAAATGGAACAGTATCATAGTGTACCACTCTCCAGGGATGTTAAAGTGAAGACTAGCCACGGTGATCTAGTTTTAACGTAAAAATTCACTTGACGAAAAAAAAACGCTAAAAAACTTAAAAGCCCCGATTGAGGTTCGGATAGCCTTTTTTGGGTATGAAACATTCCATTGATGGCTTAAAGTGATCAAAGCCGTAGAACTCACAGAGAGGTTCTTTTTGACTGGTTATGGCTCCCTTGACTCTAAATGAGCCAACAGTTATGGCCGTCCGAAGAATCGATATCCACAGGGTGCAACATCTGCGGTGCAAGGTGCAACATCCATCCAAAATGCCGAAACAACGCCGTGTGACTTTTAGAATAAGGTGCATGGATTTGAAATGGAACCATACCATGGTGCACCACTCTCCAGGGATGGTAAATCGAAGACCAGCCACGGTGATCCCGTTTTGACGTAAAATTCACTTGACGAAAAAAAGAAGGCTAAAAAACTTAAGAGCCCCGATTGGGGTTCGGATAACATTTTTTGGGTATGAATCTCTCCATTGACAGCTTAAAGCAGTCAAAGCCGTAGAACTCACAGAGAGCTTCGTTTTGACTGGTTATGGCTCCCGTAACTCTAAACGAGCCAACGGTTATGGCCGTCCGAAGATTCGATATCCACATGGTGCAACATCTGCGGTGTAAGGTGAAACATCCGTCCAAAATGCCGAAACAGCGCCGTGCGACTTTTAGAAATGGGTGCAGGGATTTTAAATGGAACAGTACCAAGGTGCACCACTCTCTAGGGATGGTAAATCGAAGACCAGCCATAGTGATCCCGTTTTAACGTAAAAATTCACTTGACGAAAAAAAGAAGGCTAAAACTTAAGATCCCCGATTGAGGTTCGGATAGCCTTTTTTGGGTATGAAACTATACATTGATGGCTTAAAGCCATCAAAGACGTAGAACTCAAAAAGGGCTTCGTTTTGACAAGTTATGGCTCCCGTAAATCTAAACGAGCCAACAGTTATGGCCGTACGAAGAATTGATGTCCACAGGGTGCAACATCTGCGGTGTAAGGTGCACATCTGTCCAAAATGCCGAAACAGCGCCGTGCGACTTTTTGAAATTGGTGCAGAGATTTGAAATGGAACAGTACCATAGTGCACCACTCTCCAGGGATGGTAAATCGAAGACCAACCACGGTGATCCCGTTTTAACGTAAAAATTCACGTGATGAAAAAAAGAAGGCTAGAAAACTTCAGAACCCCGATTGAGGTTCGGATATCCTTTTTTAGGTATGAAACATACATTGACGACTTAAAGCCGTCAAAGCCGTAGAACCCACAGAGATCTTCATTTTGACTAGTTATGGCTCCCGTAACTCTGAACGAGCCAACGGTTATGGCCGTCCGAAGATTCGATATTCTCAGGGTGCAACATCTGCGGTGCAAGGTGCTACATCCATCCAAAATGCCGAAACAGCGCCGTGCGACTTTTAGAAATGGGTACAGGGATTTTAAATGGAACAGTACCATGGTGCACCACTCTCCAGGGATGGTAAATCGAAGACCAGCCACGGTGATCCCGTTTTAACGTAAAAATTCACTTGGCTAAAAAAAGAAGGCTAAAAAACTTCAGAGCCCCGATTGAGGTTCGGATATCCTTTTTTGGGTATGAAACTATACATCGACGGCTTAAAGCCGTCAAAGCCGTAGAACTCACAAAGTGCTTCGTTTTGACTAGTTATGGTTCCCGTAACTCTGAACGAGCCAATAGTTGTGGCCGTCCGAAGAATCGATATCCAAAGGGTGCAACATATGCGGTGCAAGGTGCAACATCCGTCCAAAATGCCGAAACAGCGCCTTGCGACTTTTAGAAATGGGTGCAGTGATTTGAAATGGAACAGTATCATAGTGCACCACTCTCCAGGGATTTTAAATTGAAGACCAGCCATGGAGATCTAGTTTTAACGTAAAAATTCACTTGACGAAAAAAAGAACGCTAAAAAACTTAAAAGCACCGATTGAGGTTCGGATAGCCTTTTTTGGGTATGAAACTATCTATTGATGGCTTAAAGTGGTCAAAGCCGTAGAAATCACAGAGAGCTTCGTTTTGACTGCTTATGGCTCCCTTGACTCTAAACGAGCCAACAGTTATGGCCGTCCGAAGAATCGATATCCACAGGGTGCAACATCTGCGGTGCAAGGTGCAACATCCGTCCAAAATGCCGAAACAACGCCGTGCGACTTTTAGAAATGGGTGCATGGATTTGAAATGGAACAGTACCATGGTGCACCACTCCCCAGGGATGGTAAATCGAAGACCAGCCATCGTGATCCCGTTTTAACGTAAAAATTCACTTGACGAAAAAGAGAAGGCTAAAAAACTTCAGATCCCTGATTGAGGTTTGGATAGCCTTTTTTGGGTATGAAACAATACATTGACGGCTTAAAGCCATCAAAGCCGTAGAACTCAAAGAGAGCTTCGTTTTGACTAGTTATGGCTCTCGAAACTCTAAACGAGTCAACAGTTATGGTCGTCCGAAGAATCGATATCCACAGGGTGCAACATCTGCGGTGCAAGGTGCAACATCCGTCCAAAATGCCGAAATAGTGTCGTGCGACTTTTAGAAATGGGTGCATGGATTTGAAATGGAACAGTACCATGGTGCGCCACTCTCTAGGGATGGTAAATCGAAGACCAGCCACGGTGATCCCGTTTTAACATAAAAATTCACTTGACGAAAAAAAGAAGGCTAAAAAACTTAAGAGCCCCGATTGAGCTTCGGATAGCCTTTTTTGGGTATGAAACTATCCATTGACGGCTTAAAGCGGTCAAAGCCGTAGAACTCACAGAGAGTTTCATTTTGACTGGTTATGGCTCCTGTAACTCTAAACGAGCTAAAAGTTATGGCCATCCGAAGAATCGATATCCACAGGGTGCAACATCTGAGGTGCAAGGTGCAACATCCGTCCAAAATGCCGAAATAGTGCCGTGCGACTTTTAGAAATGGGTGCATGGATTTGAAATGGAATAGTACCATGGTGCACCACTCTCCAGGGATGGTAAATCGACGACCAGCCACGGCGATCCCGTTTTAACGTAAAAATTCACTTGACGAAAAAAAGAAGGCTAAAAAACTTAAGAGCCCCGATTGAGGTTCGGATAGCCTTTTTTGCATATGAAACTATCCATTGACGGCTTAAAGCCATCAAAGTCGTAGAACTCACAAAGAGCTTCGTTTTGATTAGTTATGGCTCCCGTAACTCTGAACGAACCAACAGTTATGGCCGTCCGAAGAATCGATATCCACAGGGTGCAACATCTGCGGTGCAATGTGCAACATCCGTCCAAAATGCCGAAACAACGCCGTGCGACTTTTAGAAATTGGTGCGTGGATTTGAAATGGAACAGTACCATAGTGCACCACTCTCCAGGGATGGTAAATCGAAGACCAGCCACGGTGATCCCGTTTTGATGTAAAAATTCATGTGACGAATAAAAGTGGGCTAAAAAACTTCAGAGACCCGATTGAGGTTCGAATAGCCTTTTTGGGTATAAAACTATCCATTGACGGCTTATACCGGTAAAACCCGTAGAACTCACAAAGAGCTTCGTTTTGACTGGTTATGGCTCCCGTAACTCTAAACGAGCCAAAAGTTATGGCCGTCCGAAGAATCGATTTCCTCAGGGTGCAACATCTGCGGTGCAAGGTGCAACATCCGTCCAAAATGCCGAAATAGTTCCGTGCGACGTTTAGAAATGGATGCATGGATTTGAAATGGAACAGTACCATGGTGCACCACCCTCTAAGGATGGTAAATCAAAGACCAGCCACGGTTATCCGTTTTAACGTAAAAATTCACTTGACGAAAAAAAGAAGGCTAAAAAACTTAAGAGCCCCGATTGAGGTTCGGATAGCCTTTTTTGGGTATGAAACTATCCATTGACGGCTTTAAGCGGTCAAAGCCGTAGAACTCACAGAGAGCTTCGTTTTGATTAGTTATGGCTCCCGTAACTCTAAACGAGCCAACACTTATGGTCGTACGAAGATTCGATATCTACAGGGTGCAGCATCTGCGGTGCAAGGTGCAACATCCGTCCAAAGTGCCGAAACAGCGCCGTGCGACTTTTAGAAATGGGTGTAGGGATTTTAAATGGAACAGTACCATGGTGCACCACTTTCCAGGGATGGTAAATCGAAGACCAGCCATGGTGATCCCGTTTTAACGTAAAAATTCACTTGACGAAAAAAAGAAGGCTAAAAAAGTTCAGAGCTTTGATTGAGGTTCGGTTATCCTTTTTTGGGTATGAAACTATACATTGACGGCTTAAAGCCATCAAAGCCGTAGAACTCACAGAGAGCTTCGTTTTGACTAGTTATGGCTCCCGTAACACTGAACGAGCCAACATTTATGGCCGTCCGAAGAATCGATATCCACAGGATGCAACATCTGCGGTGCAAGGTGCAACATCCATCCAAAATGCCAAAACAGCGCCATGCGACTTTTAGAAATGAGTGCAGGGATTTGAAATGGAACAGTACCATAGTGCACCATTCTCTAGGGATGGTAAATTGAAGACCAGCCACGGTGATCCAGTTTTAATGTAAAAATTCACTTGACGTAAAAAAGAACGCTAAAAAACTTAAAAGCCCCGATTGAGGTTCGAATAGCCTTTTTTGGGTATGAAACTATCCATTGATGGCTTAAAGCGGTCAAAGCCCTAGAACTCACAGAGGGCTTTGTTTTAACTGGTTATGGCTCTCATACCTCTAAACGAGCCAATAGTTATGGTCGTCCGAAGAATCGATATCCACAGGGTGCAACATCTGCGGTGCAAGGTGCAACATCCGTCCAAAATGTCGAAACAACGCCGTGCGACTTTTAGAAATGGGTGCATGGATTTGAAATGGAACAATACCATGTTGCACCGCTCTCCAGGGATGGTAAATCGAAGACCGGCCACGGTGATCCCGTTTTAACGTAAAAATTCACGTGACGAAAAAAAGAAGGCTAAAAAACTTCAAAGACCCGATTGAGGTTCGGACATCCTTTTTGGGTATGAAACTATCCATTGACGGCTAATAGCGGTCAAAGCCGTAGAATTCATAGAGAGCTTCATTTTGACTGGTTATGGCTCCCGTAACTCTAAACGAGCCAAAAGTAATAGCCGTCCGAAGAATCGATATCCACAGGGTGCAACATCTATGGTGCAAGGTGCAACATTCGTCCAAAATGCCGAAACAGTGTTGTGCGGCTTTTAGAAATGGGTGCATGGATTTGAAATGGAACAGTACCATGGTGCACCACTCTCTAGGGATGGTAAATCTAAGACCAGCCACGGTGATCCCGTTTTAACGTAAAAATTCACTTGACGAAAAAAAGAACGCCAAAAAACATAAGAGCCCCGATTGAGGTTCGGATAACCTTTTTTGGGTATGAAACTATCCATTGACGGCTTAAAGCGGTCAAAGCTGTAGGACACACAAAGAGCTTTGTTTTGATAGGTTAAGGCTCCCGTAACTCTAAACGAGCCAACAGTTATGGCCGTCCGAAGAATCGATATTCACAGGGTGCAACATCTGCGGTGCAAGGTGCAACATCCGTCCAAAATGCCGAAACGGCGCCGTGCGACTTTTAGTAATGGGTGAGGGATTTTAAATGGAACAGTACCATGGTACACCACTCTCCCGGGATGGTAAATCGAAGACCAGCCACGGTGATCCTGTTTTAACGTAAAAATTCACTTGACGAAAAAAAGAAGCCTAAAAAACTTCAGATCCCTGATTGAGGTTCGGATAGCCTTTTTTGGGTATGAAACTAAACATTGACGGCTTAAAGCCGTCAAAGCCGTAGAACTCATAGAGAGCTTCGTTTTGACTAGTTATGGCTCCCGTAACTCTAAACGAGACAATAGTTATGGCCGTCCGAAGAATCGATATCCACAGGGTGCAACATCTGCGGTGCAAGGTGCAACATCCGTCCAAAATACCGAAACAGCGCCGTGCGACTTTTAGAAATGGGTGCAAGGATTTGAAATGGAACAGTACCATAGTGGACCACTCTCCAGGAATGGAAAATCGAAGACCAGCCACGGTGATCTCGTTTTAACGTAAAAATTCACTTGACGAAAAAAAGAACGCTAAAAATCTTAAGATCCCCGATTGAGGTTCGGATAGCCTTTTTTAGGTTTGAAACTATCCATTGACGGCTTAAAGCGGTCAATGCCGTAGAACTCATAGAGAGCTTCGGTTTGAATGGTTATGGCTCCCGTAACGCTAAACGAGCCAACAGTTATGGTCGTCCAATGAATCGATATCCACAGGGTGCAACATCTGCGGTGCAAGGTGCAACATCCGTCCAAAATGCCGAAACAGCACCGTGCGACTTTTAGAAATGGGTGCATGGATTTGAAATGGAACGGTACCATGGTGCATCACTCTCCAGGGATGGTAAATCGAAGACCAGCCACGGTGATCCCGTTTTATCGTAAAAATTTACATGATGAAAAAAAGAAGGTTAAAATACTTCAGACACCCGATTGAGGTTCGGATAGCCTTTTTTGGGTATGAAACTATCCATTTACGTCTTAAAGACGTCAAAGCCGTAGAAATCACAAAGAGATTTGTTTTGATTGTTTATGGCTCCCGTAACTCTAAACGAGCCAACAGTTATGGCCGTTCGAAAAATCGATATCCACAGGGTGCAACATCTGCGGTGCAAAGTGCAACATCCGTCCAAAATGCCGAAACAGCGCCGTGCGAATTTTAAAAACGGGTGCATGGATTTGAAATGGAACAGTACCATGGTGCACCACTCTGCAGGGATGGTAAATCGAAGACCAGCCACGGTGATCCTGTTTTAACGTAAAAATTCACTTGACGAAAAAAAGAAGCCTAAAAAACATCAGATCCCCGGTTGAGGTTCGGATAGCCTTTTTTGGGTATGATACTAAATATTGACGGCTTAAAGCCATCAAAGCCGTAGAACTCACAGAGAGCTTCGTTTTGACTAGTTATGGCTCCCGTAACTCTAAACGAGTCAAAAGTTATGGTCGTCCGAAGAATCGATATCCACAGGGTGCAACATCTGCGGTGCAAGTTGCAACATCCATCCAAAATGCCGAAACAGCGCCGTGCGACTTTTAGAAATGGGTGCAGGGATTTGAAATGGAACAGTACCATCGTGCACCACTCTCCAGGGTTGGTAAATCGAAGACCAGCCACGGTGATCCCGTTTTAACGTAAAATTTCACTTCACGAAAAAAAGAATGCTAAAAAACTTAAAAGCCCCGATTGAGGTTCGGAGAGCCTTTTTTAGGTATGAAACTATCCATTGACATCTTAAAGCAGTCAAAGCCGTAGAACTCACAGAGAGCTTCATTTTGACTGGTTATGGCTCCCGTAACTCTAAACGAGCCAACAGTTATGGCCGTCTGAAGAATCGATATCCACAGGTTGCCACATCTGCGGTGCAAGGTGCAACATCCGTCCAAAATGCCGAAACAGCGCCGAGCGACTTTTAGAAATTGGTGCATGGATTTGAAATGGAACAATACCATGGTGCACCACTCTCCAAGGATGGTAAATCGAAGACCAGCCACGGTGATCCCGTTTTAACGTAAAAATTCACTTGGCTAAAAAAGGAAGGCTAAAAAACTTCAGATCCCCGATTGAGGTTCGGATAGCCTTTTTGGGTATGAAACTATACATTGACGGCTTATAGCGGTCAAAGCCATAGAACTCACAGAGAGCTTCGTTTCGACTGGTTATGGCTCCCGTAACTCTAAACGAGCCAAAAGTTTTGGCCGTCCTAAGAATCGATATCCACAGGGTGCAACATCCGTCCAAAATGCCGAAACAATGCCGTGTAACTTTTAGAAATGGGTGCAAGGATTTGAAATGGAATAGTACCATGGTGCACCACACTCCAGGGATGGTAAATCGAAGACCAGCCACGGTGATCCTGTTTTAACATAAAAATTCACTTGAAGAAAAAAAGAAGGCTAAAAAATTTCAGAGCCCCGATTGAGGGTCGGATAGCCTTTTTTGGGTATGAAACTATCCATTGACGGCTTAAAGCGGTCAAAGCCGTATAACTCACAGAGAGCTTCGTTTTGACTTTTTAAGGCTCTCGTAACTCTAAACGAGCCAACAGTTATGGCCGTCCGAAGAATCGATATCCACAAGGTGCAACATCTGCGGTGCAAGGTGCAACATCTGCGGTGCAAGGTGCAACATCCGTCCAAAATGCTGAAACAGCGCCGTGCGACTTTTAGAAATGGGTGCATGGATTTGAAATGGAACAGTACCATAGTGCAACACTCTCCAGGGTTGGTAAATCGAAGACCAGCCACGGTGATCCCGTTTTAACGTAAAAATTCTCTTGACGAAAAAAAGAACGCTAAAAAACTTCATAGACCCGATTGAGGTTAGGATGGCATTTTTTGGCTATGAAACTATACATTGACGGCTTATAGCGGTCAAAGCCGTAGAAATCACAGAGAGCTTCGTTTTGACTGGTTATGGCTTCCGTAACTCTAAACGAGTCAACAGTTATGGTTGTCCGAAGAATCGATATCGGTAGGGTGCAACATCTGCGGTGCAAGGTGCAACATCCGTCCGAAATGCCGAAACAACACCTTGCGACTTTTACAAGTGGGTGCAGGGATTTGAAATGGCACAGAACCATGGCGCACCACTCTCTAGAGATGGTAAATCGAAGACCAGCCACGGTGAACCCGTTTTAACGTAAAAGTTCACGTGACGAAAAAAAGAAGGCTAAAAAACTTCAGAGCCCCGATTGAAGTTCGGATAGCCTTTTTTGGGTATGAAACTATTCATTGACGGCTTAAAGCCGTCAAAGCCGTAGAACTCACAGAGAGCTTCGTTTTGACTAGTTATGGCTCCCGTAAATCTAAAGGAGCCAACAATTATGGCCATCCGAAGAATCGATATCCACAGGGTGCAACATCTGCGGTGCAAGGTGCAACATCCGTCCAAAATGTCGAAACAGTGCCGTGCGACTTTTAGAAATGGATGCAGGGATTTGAAATGGAACGGTACCGTGGTGCACCACTCTCCAGGGATGGAGAATCGAAGACCAGCCACGGTGATCCCATTTTAAAGTAAAAATTCACCTGACGAAAAGAAGAACGCTAAAAACCTTAAGAGCCCCGATTGAGGTTCGGATAGCCTTTTTTAGGTATGAAACTATCCATTGATGGCTTAAAGCGATCAGAGCCACAGAACACACAGAGATATTCGTTTTGACAGGTTATGGCTCCCATAATTCTAAACGAGCTAATAGTTATGGCCGTCCGAAGAATCGATATCCACAAGGTGCAACATCTGCGGTGCAAGGTGCAACATCCGTCCAAAATCCCGAAACAGCTCCGTGCGACTTTCAGAAATGGGTGCATCGATTTGAAATGGAACAATACCATGGGGCACCACTCTCCAGGGATGGTAAATCGAAGACCCGCCTTGGTGATCCCGTTTTAACGTAAAAAATTTATGTGACGAAAAAAAGAAGGCTAAAAAACTTCAAAGACCCGATGGAGGTTCGGATAGCCTTTTTGGGTATGAAACTATCCATTTATGGCTTATAGCGGTCAAAGCCGTAGAACTCACAGAGAGCTTCGTTTTGACTGGTCATGGCTCCTGTAACTCTAAACGAGCCAAAAGTTATGGCGGTCCGAAGAATCGATATCCACAGGGTGCAACATCTGCGGTGCAAGTTGCAACATCCGTCCAAAATGCCGAAATAGTGCCGTGCAAGTTTTAGAAATGGGTGCATGGATTTGAAATGGAACAGTACCATGGTGCACCACCCTCCAGGTATTGTAAATCGAAGACCAGCCACGGTGATCCTGTTTTAACGTAAAAATTCACTTGACGAAAAAAAGAAGGCGAAAAAACTTAAGATCCCCGATTGAGGTTCGAATAGCCTTTTTTGGGTATGAAACTATCCATTGACGGCTTAAAGCGGTCAAAGCCGTGGAACTCAGAGAGAGCCTCGTTTTGACTGGTTATGGCTCCCGTAACTCTAAACGAGCCAACAGTTATGGCCGTCCGAAGATTCGATATCCACACGGTGCAACATCTGCGGTGCAAGATGCAACATTCGTCCAAAATGCTGAAACAGCGTCGTGCGACTTTTAGAAATAGGTGCAAGGATTTTAAATGGAACAGTACCATGGCGCACCACTCTCCAGGGATGGTAAATCGAAGACCAGCCACGGTGATCCAGTTTTAATGTAAAAATTCATGTGACGAAAAAAGAAGGCTAAAAAACTTCAAAGACCCGATTGAGGTTCGGATAGCCTTTTTGGGTATGAAACTATCCATTGACGGCTTATAGCGGTCAAAGCCATAGAACTCACAGAGAGCTTCGTTTTGACTGGTTATGGCTCCCGTAACTCTAAACGAGCCAAAAGTTATGGCGATCCACAGGGTGCAACATTTGCGGTGCAAGGTGCAACATCCGTCCAAAATGCCGAAACAGTGCCGTGCGACTTTTAGAAATGGGTACATGGATTAGAAATGGAACAGTACCATGGTGCACCACTCTCCAGGGATGGTAAATCTAAGACCAGCCACGGTGATCCCGTTTTAACGAAAGAATTCACTTGACGAAAAAAAGAAGGCTAAAAAACTTTAGAGTCCTGATTGAGGTTCGGATAGCCTTTTTTGGGCATGAAACTATACATTGACGGCATAAAACCGTCAAAGCCATAGAACTCACAGAGTGCTTCGTTTTGACTGGTTTTGGCTCCCGTAACTCTAAACGAGCCAACAGTTATAGCCGTCCAAAGAATCGATATCCAGAGGTTGCAACATCTGCGGTGCAAGCTGCAACATTCGACCAAAATGGCGAAACAGCGCCGTGCGACTTTTAGAAATGGGTGCAGGGATTTGAAATTGAACAGTACCATGGTGCACCACTCTCTAGGGATGGTAAATCGAAGACCAGCCATGGTGATCCCGTTTTAACGTAAAATTCACTTGACGAAAAAAAGAAGGCTAAAAAACTTCAGAGCCCCGATTGAAGTTCGGATAGCCTTTTTTGGGTATGAAACTATTCATTGACGGCTTAAAGTCATCAAAGCCATAGAACTACCAGAGAGCTTCGTTTTGACTGGTTAAGGCTTCCGTAAATCATAACGAGCCAACAGTTATGGCCATCCGAAGAATCGATATCCACAGGGTGCAACATCTGCGGTGCAAGGTGCAGCATCCGTCCAAAATGCCGAAACAGTGCCTTGCGACTTTTAGAAATGGGTGCATGGATTTGACAGGAATAGTACCATGGTGCACCACTCTCCAGGGATGGTAAATCAAAGACCATCCATTGTGATCCCATTTTAACGTAAAAATTCACGTGACGAAAAAAAGAAGGCTAAAAAACTTCAGAGACCCGATTGAGGTTCGGATAGCCTTTTTTGGGTATGAAACTATCCATTTATGGCTTAAAGCCGTAGAACTCACAGAGAGCGTTGTTTTGAATGGTTATGGCTCCCGTAAGTCTAAACGAGTCAACAGTTATGGCCGTCCGAAGAATCGATATCCACAGGGTGCAACATCTGCGGTGCAAGGTGCAACATCCGTCCAAAATCCCGAAACAGCGCCGTGCGACTTTTAGAAATGGGTGCAGGGATTTGAAATGGAACAGTACCATAGTGCACCACTCTCCAGGGATGGAAAATCGAAGACCAGCCACGGTGATCACGTTTTAAAGTAGAAATTCACTTGATGAAAAAAAGAACGCTAAAAACATAAGAGCCCCGATTGAGGTTCGGATAGACTTTTTTGGGTATGAAACTATCCATTGACGGCTTAAAGCGGTCAAAGCCGTAGAACACATAGAGAGCTTCGTTCTGACAGGTTATGGCTCCCGTAACTCTAAACGAGCCAACAGTTATGGTCATCCGAAGAATCAATATCCACAGGGTGCAACATCTGCGGTGCAAGGTGCAACATCCGTCCAAAATGCCGAAACAGCGCCGTGCGACTTTTAGAAATGGGTGCATGGATTTGAAATGGAACAATACCATGGTGCACCACTCTCTAGGGATGTAAAATCGAAGACCAGCTACGGTGATACCATTTTAACATAAAAATTCATGTGACGAAAAAAAGAAGGCTAAAAAACTTCAAATACCCGATTGAGGTTCGGATAGCCTTTTTGGGTATGAAATTATCCATTGACGGCTTATAGCGGTCAAAGCTGTAGAACTCACAGAGATCTTCGTTTTGACTGGTTATGGCTCCCGTAACTCTAAACGAGCCAAAAGTTATGGCGGTCCGAAGAATCGATATCCACAGGGTGCAACATCTGCGGTGCAAGGTGCAACATCTGCGGTGCAAGGTGCAACATCCGTCCAAAATGTCGAAATAGTGCCGTGTGACTTTTAGAAATTGGTGCATGGATTTGAAATGGAACAGTACCATGGTGCACCACTCTCCAGGGATGGTAAATCGAAGACTAGCCACGGTGATCCCGTTTTACCGTAAAAATTCACTTGACAAAAAAAAAGGCTAAAAAACTTAAGAGTCCCAATTGAGGTTCGGATAGCCTTTTTTGGGTATGAAACTATCCATTGACGGCTTAAAGCGGTCAAAGCCATAAAACTCACAGTGAGCTTCATTTTGACTGGATATGACTCCCGTAACTCTAAACGAGCCAACAGTTATGGCCGTCCGAAGATTCGATATCCACAGGGTGCAACATCTGCGGTGCAAGATGCAACATCCGTCCAAAATTCCGAAACAGCGTCGTGCGACTTTTAGAAATGGGTGCAGGGATTTTAAATGGCACGGTACCATGGTGCACCACTGTCCAGGGATGGTAAATCGAAGTCCAGCCACGGTGATCCAGTTTTAACGTAAAAATTCATGTGATGAAAAAAAGAAGGCTAAAAAACTTCAAAGACCCAATTGAGGTTCGGATAGCCTTTTTGGGTATGAAACTATCCATTGATGGCTTATAGCGGTCAAAGCCGTAGAACTCACAGAGAGCTTCGTTTTGACTGGTTATGGCTCCCGTAACTCTAAACGAGCCAAAAGTTATGGCGGTCCGAAGAATCGATATCCACAGGGTGCAACATCTGCGGTGCAAGGTGCAACATCCGTCCAAAATGCCGAAATAGTGCCGTGCGACTTTTAGAAATGGGTGTATGGATTTGAAATGGAACAATACCATGGTGCACCACTCTCCAGGGATGGTAAATCGAAGACCAGCCACGGTGATCCCGTTTTAACGTAAGAATTCACTTGACAAAAAAAAGAAGGCTAAAAAACTTTAGAGCCCCGATTGAGGTTCAGATAGCCTTTTTTAGGCATGAAACTATACATTGATGGTTTAAAGCCGTCAAAGCCGTAGAACTCACAGAGAGCTTCATTTTGACTAGTTTTGGCTCCCGTAACTCTAAACGAGCCAAAAGTTATGGCCGTCCGAAGAATCGATATCCAGAGGTTGCAACATCTGCGGTGCAAGATGCAATATTCGTCCAAAATGGCGAAACAGCACCGTGCGACTATTAGAAATGGGTGTAGGGATTTGAAATGGAATAGTACCATGGTGCACCACTCTCCAGGGATGGTAAATCGAAGACCAGCCACGGTGATCCCGTTTTAACGTAAAAATTCACTTCACGAAAAAAAGAAAGCTAAAAAACTTCAAAGCCCCGATTGAAGTTCGGATAGCCTTTTTTGGGTATGAAACTATTCATTGACGGCTTAAAGCCGTCAAAGCCGTAGAACTCACAAAGAGCTTCATTTTGACTGGTTATGGCTCCCGTAAATCTAAACGAGCCAACAGTTATGGCCATTCGAAGAATCGATATCCACAGGGTGCAACATCTACGGTGCAAGGTGCAACATCCGTCCAAAATGTCGAAATAGTGCTGTGCGACTTTTAGAAATGGGTGCATGGATTTGAAAGGAATAGTACCATGGTGCACCACTCTCCAGGGATGGTAAATCGAAGACCATCCACTGTGATCCCGTTTTAACGTAAAAATTCACGTGACGAAAAAAATAAGGCTAAAAGCCTTCAGAGATCCGATTGAGTTTCGGATATCCTTTTTTGGGTATGAAACTATCCATTTATGGCTTAAAGCTATCAAAGCCATAGAACTCACAGAGAGCTTCTTTTTGACTGGTTATGGCTCCCGTTATTCTAAACGAGCCAACAGTTATGGCCGTCCGAAGAATCGATATCCACAGGGTGCAACATCTGCGGTGCAAGGTGCAACATCCATCCCAAATGCCGAAACAGTGCCGTGCGACTGTTAGAAATGGGTGCAGGGATTTGAAATGGAACAGTACCATAGTGCACCACTCTCCAGGGATGTAAAATCGAAGACCAGCCACGGTGATCCCGTTTTAATGTAAAAATTCATATAACGAAAAAAAGAACGCTAAAAAACTTAAGAGCCCCGTTTGAGGTTCGGATAGCCTTTTTTGGGTATGAAACTATCGATTGATGGCTTAAAGTGGTCAAAGCTGTTGAACACACAGAGAGCTTCGTTTTGACAGGTTATGGCTCCCGTACCTCTAAACGAGCCAAAAGTTATGGCCGTCCGAAGAATCGATATCCACAGGGTGCAACATCTGCGGTGCTAGGTGCAACATCCGTCCAAAATGCCGAAACAGCGCCGTGCGACTTTTAGAAATGGGTGCATGGATTTGAAATGGAACAATACCATGGTGCACCACTCTCTAGGGATGGTAAATCGAAGAGCAGCCACGGTGATCCCGTTTTAACGTAAAAATTTATGTGACGGAAAGAAGAAGGCTAAAAAACTTCAAAGACCCGATTGAGGATCGGATAGCCTTTTTGGGTATGAAACTATCCATTGACGGCTTATAGCGGTCAAAGCTGTAGAACTCACAGAGAGCTTCGTTTTGACTGGTTATGTCTCCCGTAACTCTAAACGAGCCAAAAGTTATGGCGGTCCGAAGAATCGATATACACAGGGTGCAACATCTACGGTGCAAGATGCAACATCCGTCCAAAATGCCGAAACAGTGCCGTGCGACTTTTTGAAATGGGTGCATGGATTTGAAATGGAACAGTACCATGGTGCACCACTCTCCAAGGATGGTAAATCGAATACCAGCCACGGTGATCCCGTTTTAACGTAAAAATTCACTTGACGAAAAAAAGAAGGCTAAAAAACTCAAGAGCCCCGATTGAGGTTCGAATTGCCTTTTTTGGGTATGAAACTATCCATTGACAGCTTAAAGCGGTCAAAGCCGTAGAACTCACAGATATCTTTGTTTTGACTGGTTATGGCTCCCGTAACTCTAAACGAGCGAACAGTTATGGCCATCCGAAGATTCGATATCCACAGGGTGCAACATCTGCGGTTCAAGGTGCAACATCCGTCCAAAATGCCGAAAGAGCGTCGTACGACTTTTAGAAATGGATGCAGGGATTTTAAATGGAACAGTACCATGGTGCACCACTCTCCAGGGATGGTAAATCGAAGACCAGCCATGGTGATCTCGTTTTAACGCAAAAATTCACTTGACGAAAAAAGAAGGCTAAAAAACTTCAGAGCCCCGATTGAGGTTCGGATAGCCTTTTTTGGGTATGAACTATATATTGACAGCTTAAAAACGTCAAAGTTGTAGAACTCATAGAGAGCTTCGTTTTGACTAGTTATGGCTCCTGTAACTCTAAAAGAGGCAACAGTTATGGCCGTCCGAAGAATCGATATCCACAGGGTGCAACATCTGCGGTGCAAGGTGCAACATCCGTCCAAAATGCCGAAACAGCGCCGTGCGACTTTTAGAATTGGGTGCAGGGATTTGAAATGGAACAGTACCATGGTGCACCACTCTAAAGGGATGGTAAATCGAAGACCAGCCACGGTGATCCCGTTTTAACGTAAAAATTCACTTGACGAAAAAAAGAACGCTAAAAAACTTAAGAGCCCCGATTAAGGTTCGGATAGCCTTTTTTAGGTATGAAACTATCCATTGACGGATTAATGCGGTCAAAGCCGTAGAACTCACAGAGAGCTTCGTTTTGACTGGTTATGGCTCCCGGAACTCCAAACGACCCAACAGTTATGGCCGTCCGAAGAATCGATATCCACAGGGTGCAACATCTGCGGTTCAAGGTGCAACATCCGTCCAAAATGCCGAAACATCGTCGTGTGACTTTTAGAAATTGGTGCATGGATTTGAAATGGAACAATACCATAGTGCACCACTCTCCAGGGATGGTAAATCGAAGAACAGCCACGGTGATCCCGTTTTAACGTAAAAATTCACGTGACGAAAAAAAGAAGGCTAAAAATCTTCAAAGACCCGATTGAGGTTCGGATAGCCTTTTTGGTTATGAAACTATCCATCGAAAGCTTATAGTGGTCAAAGCCGTAGAACTCAGAGAGAGCTTCGTTTTGACTGGTTATGGCCCACGTAACTCTAAACGAGCCAAAAGTTATGCCGTCCGAACAATCGATATCCACAGGGTGCAACATCTGCGGTGCAAGGTGCAACATCCGTCCAAAATGTCGAAACAGTGCCGTGCGACTTTTAGAAATGGGTGCATTGATTTCAAATGGAACAGTACCATGGTGCACCACACTCCAGGGATGGTAAATCGAAGACCAGCCACGGTGATCCCGTTTTAACGTAAAAATTCACTAGACAAAAATAAGAAGGCTAAAAAACATCAGAGCCCCGATTGAGGTTCGGATAGCCTTTTTTGGGTATGTAACTATCCATTGAAGGCTTAAAGCCATCAAAGCCGTAGAACTCACTGAGAGCTTCGTTTTGACTGGTTATGGCTCCCGTAACTCTAAACGAGCCAACAGTTATTACCGTCCGAAGAATCGATATCCACAGGGTGCAACATCTGCGGTGCAAGGTGCAACATCCATCCAAAATGCCGAAACAGCCCCGTGCGACTTTTAGAAATGGGTGCAGGGATTTGAAAGGTAACAGTACCATGGTGCACCACTCTCCAGGGATGGTAAATCGAAGACCAGCCACGGTGATCCCGTTTTAACGTAAAAATTCACTTGTCGAAAAAAAGAAGGCTAAAAAACTTTAGAGCCCCGATTGAGGTTCGGATAGCCTTTTTTGGGTATGAAACTATACATTGACGGCTTAAAGCCATCAAAGCCGTAGAACTCACAGAGAGTTTCGTTTTGACTGGTTATGGCTCCCGTAAATCTAAACGAGCCAACAGTTATGGCCGTCCGAAGAATCGATATCCACAGGGTGCAACATCTGCGGTGCAAGGTACAACATCCGTCCAAAATGCCGAAACCGTGCCGTGCGACTTTTAGAAATGGGTGCATGGATTTGAAATGGAACAGTACCGTGGTGCACCACTCTCTATGGATGGTAAATCAAAGACCATCCGATGTGATCCCGTTTTAACGTAAAAATTCACGTGACGAAAAAAAGAAGGCTAAAAAACTTCAGAGACCCGATTGAGGTTCGGATAGCCTTTTTTGGTTATGAAACTATCCATTTACGACTTAAAGCCATCAAAGCCGTAGAACTCATAGAGAGCATCGTTTTGACTGGTTATGGCTCCTGTAACTCTAAACGAGCCAATAGTTATGGCCGTCTAAAGAATCGATATCCACAGGGTGCAACATCTGCGGTGCAAGGTGCACATCCGTCCAAAATGCCGAAGCAGTGCCGTGCGACTTTTAGAAATGGGAGCAGGGATTTGAAATGGAACAGTACCATAGTGCACCACTCTCCAGGGATGGTAAATCGAAGACCAGCCACGGTGATCCTGTTTTAACTTAAAAATTCACTTGACGAAAAAAAGAACGCTAAAAATTTAAGAGCCCCGATTGAGGTTCGAATAGCCTTTTTTGGATATGAAACTATACATTGATGGCTTAAAGCGGTCAAAGCCGTAGAACTCACAAAGAGCTTTGTTTTGACAGGTTATGGCTCCCGTAACTCTAAACGAGCCAACAGTTATGGCCGTCCGAAGAATCGATATCCACAGGGTGCAACATCTGCGGTGCAAGGTGCAACATCCGTCCAAAATGCCGAAACAGCGCCGTGCGACTTTTAGAAATGGGTGCATGGATTTGAAATGGAACAATAACATGGTGCACCACTCTCCAGGGATGGTAAATCAAAGACCAGCCATGGTGATTGCTTTTTAACGCAAAAATTCATGTGACAAAAAAACGAAGGCTAAAAAACTTCAAAGACCCGATTGAGGTTCGGATAGCCTTTTTGGGTATGAAACTAACCATTGATGGCTTATAGCGGTCAAAGCCGTAGAACTCACAAAGAGCTTCGTTTTGACTGGTTATGGCTACCGTAACTTTAAACGAGCCAAAAGTTATGGACGTCCGAAGAATCGATATCCACAGGGTGCAACATCTGCGGTGCAAGGTGCAACATCCGTTCAAAATGCCGAAACAGTGTCGTACGACTTTTAGAAATGCGTGCATGGATTTGTAATAGAATAGTACCATGGTGCACCACTCTCCAGGGATGCTAAATCGAAGACCAGCCACGGTGATCCCATTTTAACGTAAAAATTCACTTGACGAAAAAAAGAAGGCTAAAAAACTTAAGAGCCCCAATTGAGGTTCGGATAGCCTTTTTGGGTATGAATCTACCCATTGACGGCTTAAAGCAGTCAAAGCTGTAGAAATCACAGAGAGCTTCGTTTTGACTGGTTATGGCACCCGTAACTCTAAACGAGCCAACAGTTATGGCCGTCCGAAGAATCGATATCCACAGGGTGCAACATCTGCGGTGCAAGGTGCAACATCCGTCCAAAATGCCGAAACAGTGTCGTGCGACTTTTAGAAATGGGTGCATGGAATTGAAATGGAACGGTACCGTGGTGCACCACTCTCCAGGGATGGTAAATCGTAGACCATCCGATGTGATCCCGTTTTAACGTAAAAATTCACGTGACGAAAAAAAGAAGGCTAAAAAACGTCAGAAACCCGATGGAGGTTCGGATAGCCTTTTTTGGTTATGAAACTATCCATTTACGACTTAAAGCCATCAAAGCCGTAGAACTCATAGAGAGCTTTGTTTTGACTTGTTATGGCTCTCGTAACTCTAAACGAGCCAACAGTTATGGCTGTCCGAAGAATCAATATCCACAGGGTGCAACATCTGCGGTGCAAGGTGCAACATCCGTCCAAAATGCCGAAACAGCGCCGTGCGACTTTTAGAAATGGGTGCAGGGATTTGAAATGGATTAGTACCATAGTGCACCACTCTCCAGGGATGGTAAATCGTAGACCAGCCACGGTGATCCCGTTTTAACTTAAAAATTCACTTGACGAAAAAAAGAACGCTAAAAAACTTAAGAGCCCCGATTGAGGTTCGAATAGCCTTTTTTGGATATGAAACTGTACATTGACGGCTTAAAGCGGTCAAAGCCGTAGTACTCACAGAGAGCTTCGTTTTGACAGGTTATGGCTCCCGTAACTCTAAACGAGCCAACAGTTATGGCCGTCTGAAGAATCGATATCCACAGGGTGCAACATCTACGGTGCAAGGTGCAACATCCGTCCAAAATGCCGAAACAGCGCCGTGCGACTTTTAGAAATGGGTGCATGGATTTGAAATGGAACTATACCATGGTGCACCACTCTCCAGGGATGGTAAATCAAAGACCAGCCACGGTGATCGCTTTTTAATGCAAAAATTCACGTGACGAAAAAAAGAAGGCTAAAAAACTTCAAAGACCCGATTGAGGTTCGGATAGCCTTTTTGGGTATGAAACTAACCATTGATGGCTTATAGCGGCCAAAGCCGTAGAACTCACAGAGAGTTTCATTTTGACTGGTTATGGCTTCCGTAACTTTAAACGAGCCAAAAGTTATGGCCGTCCGAAGAATCGATATCCACAGGGTGCAACATCTGCGGTGCAAGGTGAAACATCCGTCCAAAATGCCGAAACAGTGTCGTACGACTTTTAGAAATGGGTGCATGGATTTGAAATAGAATAGTACCATGGTGCACCACTATCCAGGGATGGTTAATCGAAGACCAGCCATGGTGATCCCGTTTTAACGTAAAAATTCACTTGACAAAAAAAAGAAGGCTAAAAAACTAAAGAGCCCCGATTGAGGTTCGGATTGCCTTTTTGGGTATGAAACTACCCATTGACGGATTAAAGCAGTCAAAGCCGTAGAAATCACAGAGAGCTTCGTTTTGACTGGTTATGGCTCCCGTAACTCTAAACGAGCCAACAGTTATGGCCGTCCGAAGAATCGATATCCACATGGTGCAACATCTGCGGTGCAAGGTGCAACATCCGTCCAAAATGCCGAAACAGTGTCTTGCGACTTTTAGAAATGGGTGCATGGATTTGAAATGGAACGGTACCATGGTGCACCACTCTCTAGGGATGGTAAATCGAAGACCATCCGATGTGATCCCGTTTAAACATAAAAATTCACGTGACGAAAAAAAGAAGGCTAAAAAACTTCAGAGACCCGATTGAGGTTCGGATAGACTTTTTTGGTTATGAAACTATCCATTTACGACTTAAAGCCATCAAAGCCGTAGAACTAACAGAGAACTTCGTTTTGACTGGTTATGGCTCCCGTAACTCTAAACAAGCCAACAATTATGGCCGTCCGAAGAATCGATATCCACAAGGTGCAACATCTGCGATGCAAGGTGCAACATCCGTCCAAAATGCCGAAACAGCGCCGTGCGACTTTTAGAAATGGGTGCAGGGATTTGAAATGGAACAATACCATAATGCACCACTCTCCAAGGATGGTAAATCGAAGACCAGCCACGGTGATCCCGTTTTAACTTAAAAATTCACTTGACGAAAAAAAGAAGGCTAAAAAACTTAAGAGCCCCGATTGAGGTTCGAATAGCCTTTTTTGGATATGAAACTATCCATTGACGGCTTAAAGCAGTCAAAGCCGTATAACTCACAGAGAGCTTCGTTTTGACAGGTTATGGCTCCCGTAACTCTAAACGAGCCAACAGTTATGGCCGTCCGAAGAATCGATATCCACAGGGTGCAACATCTGCGGTGCAAGGTGCAACATCCTTCCAAAATGCCGAAACAGCGCCGTGCGACTTTTAGAAATGGGTGCATGGATTTGAAATGGAACAATACCATGGTGCACCACTCTCCAGGGTTGGTAAATCAAAGACCAGCCACGGTGATCGCTTTTTAACGCAAAAATTCACATGACGAAAAAAAGAAGGCTAAAAACTTCAAAGACCCGATTGAGGTTCGGATAGCCTTTTTGGGTATGAAACTAACCATTGATGGCTTATAGAGGTTAAAGCCGTAGAACTCATAGAGAGCTTCGTTTTGACTGGTTATGGCTACCGTAACTTTAAACGAGCCAAAAGTTATGGCCGTCCGAAGAATCGATATCCACAGGGTGCAACATCTGCGGTGCAAGGTGCAACATCCGTCCAAAATGCCGAAACTGTGTCGTACGACATTTAGAAATGGGTCTGTGGATTTGAAATAGAATAGTACCATGGTGCACCACTCTCCAGGGATGGTAAATCGAAGACCAGCCACGGTGATCCCGTTTTAACGTAAAAATTCACTTGACGAAAAAAGAAGGCTAAAAAACTTAAGAGCCCCGATTGAGGTTCAAATAGCCTTTTTGGGTATGAAACTACCCATTGACGGCTTAAAGTAGTCAAAGCCGTAGAAATCACAGAAATCTTCATTTTGACTGGTTATGGCTCCCGTAACTCTAAACGAGCCCACAGTTATGACCGTCCGAAGATTCGATATCAACTGGGTGCAACATCTGCGGTGCAAGGTGCAACATCCGTCCAAAATGCCGAAACAGCACCCTGCGTCTTTTAGAAATGGTTGCAGGGATTTTAAATGGAACAGTACCATGGTGCACCAATCTCTAGGGATGGTAAATCGAAGACCAACCACGGTGATCCCGTTTTAACGTAAAAATTCAGTTGACGTAAAAAAGAACTCTAAAAAACTTCAGAGTCCCGATTGAGATTCGGATAGCCTTTTTTGGGTATGGAACGATACATTGACAGCTTAAAGCCATCAAAGCCATAGAACTCACAGAGAGCTTCATTTTGACTAGTTATGGCTCACGTAACTCTAAATGTGCCAACAGTTATGGCCGTCCGAAGAATCGATATCCACAGGGTGCAACATCTGCGGTGCAAGGTGCAACATCCGTCCAAAATGTCGAAAGAGCACCGTGCGACTTTTAGAAATGGGTGCAGGGATTTGAAATGGAACAGTAACATGGTGCACAACTCTCCAGGGATGGTAAATCGAAGACCAGCAAAGGTGATCCCGTTTTAACGTAAAAATTCACGTGACGAAAAAAAGAAGGCTAAAAAACTTCAGAGACCCGATTGAGGTTCGGATAGCATTTTTGGGTATGAAACTATCCATTGATGGCTTATGGCAGTCAAAGCCGTAGAACTCATAGAGAGCTTCGTTTTGACTGGTTATGGCTCCCGTAACTCTAAACGAGCCAAAAGTTATGGCCGTCCGAAGAATCGATATCCACAGGGTGCAACATATGCGGTGCAAGGTGCAACATCCGTCCATAATGCCGAAACAGCGCCGTGCCACTTTTAGAAATGGGTGCATGGATTTGAAATGTAACAGTACCATGGTGCACCACTCTCTAGGGATGGTAAATCGAAGACCAGCCACGGTGATCCCGTTTTAACGTAAAAATTCACGTGACGAAAAAAAGAAGGCTAAAAACTTCAGAGACCCGATTGATGTTCGGATAGCATTTTTGGGTATGAAACTATCCATTGATGGCTTATGGCGGTCAAAGCCGTAGAACTCACAGAGAGCTTCGTTTTGACTGGTTATGGCTCCCGTAACTCTAAACGAGCCAAAAGTTATGGCCGTCCGATATCCACAGGGTGCAACATATGCGGTGCAAGGTGCAACATCCGTCCATAATGCCGAAACAGCGCCGTGCGACTTGTAGAAATGGGTGCATGGATTGGAATTGGAACAGTACCTTGGTGCACCACTCTCCAGGGATGGTAAATCGAAGACCAGCCACGGTGATCCCGTTTTAACGTAAAAATTCACTTGACGAAAAAAAGAAGGCTAAAAAACTATAGAGCCCCGATTGAGGTTCGGATAGCATTTTTTGGGTATGAAACTATACATTGGCAGCTTAATGCCATCAAAGCCGTAGAACTCATAGAGAGCTTCGTTTTTACTGGTTATGGCTCCCGTAAATCTAAATGAGCCAACAGTTATGGTCGTTCGAAAAATCTATATCCACAGGGTGCAACATCTGCGGTGCAAGGTGCAACATCCGTCCAAAATGCCGAAACAGCGCCGTGAGACTTTTAGAAATGGGTGCATGGATTTGAAATGGAACAGTACCATGGTGCACCACTCTCCAAGGATGGTAAATCGAAGACTAGCCACGGTGATCCAGTTTTAACGTAAAAATTCACTTGACGAAAAAAAGAAGGCTAAAAAACTTAAGAGCCCCGATTGAGGTTCGGATAGCCTTTTTGGGTATGAAACTACCCATTGACGGATTAAAGCAGTCAAAGCCGTAGAAGTCACAGAGAGTTTCGTTTTGACTGGTTATGGCTCCCGTAACTCTAAACGAGCCAACAGTTATAGTCGTCCGAAGAATCGATATCCACAGGGTGCAACATCTGCGGTGCAAGGTGCAACATCCGTCCAAAATGCCGAAATAGTGTCGTGCGACTTTTAGAAATGGGTGCATGGATTTGAAATAGAACGGTACCATGGTGCACCACTCTCTAGGGATGGTAAATCGAAGACCATCCGATGTGATCCCGTTTAAACGTAAAAATTCACGTGACGAAAAAAAGAAGGCTAAAAAACTTCAGAGACCCGATTGAGGTTCGGATAGCCTTTTTTGGTTATGAAACTATCCATTTACGACTTAAAGCCATCAAAGCTGTAGAACTCACAGAGAGCTTCGTTTTGACTGGTTATGGCTCCCGTAACTCTAAACGAGCCAACAGTTATGGCCATCCGAAGAATCGATATCCACAGGGTGCAACATCTGCGGTGCAAGGTGCAACATCCGTCCAAAATGCCGAAACAGTGCCGTGCGACTTTTAGAAATGGGTGCAGGGATTTGAAATGGAACAGTACCATAGTGCACCACTCTCCAGGGATGGTAAATCGAAGACCATCCACGGTGATCCCGTTTTAACTTAAAAATTCACTTGACGGAAAAAAGAACGCTAAAAAACTTAAGAGCCCTGATTGAGGTGCAACATCCATCCAAAATGCCGAAACAGCGCCATGCGACTTTTAGAAATGGGTGCAGGGATTTGAAATGGAACAGTACCATAGTGCACCACTCTCTAGGGATGGTAAATCGAAGACCAGCCACGGTGATCCCGTTTTTAACGTAAAAATTCACTTGATGAAAAAAGAAGGCAAAAAAACTTAAGAGCTCCGATTGAGGTTCGGATAGCCTTTTTGGGTATGAAACTACCCATTGACGGCTTAAAGCAGTCAAAGCCGTATAAATCACAGAGAGCTTCGTTTTGACTGGTTATGGCTCCCGTAACTCTAAACGAGCCCACGGTTATGGCCGTCCGAAGATTCGATATCCACAGGGTGCAACATCTGCTGTGCAAGGTGCAACATCCGTCCAAAATGCCGAAACAGCACCGTGCATCTTTTAGAAATGGTTGCAGGGATATTAAATGGAACAGTACCATGGTGCACCAATCTCCAGGGATGGTAAATCGAAGACCAGCCACGGTGATCCTGTTTTAACGTAAAAATTCACTTGACGTAAAAAAGAACTCTAAAAACCTTCAGAGCCTCGATTGAGGTTCGGATAGCCTTTTTTGGGTATGAAACGATACATTGACAGCTTAAAGCCATCAAAGCCATAGAACTCACAGAGAGCTTCGTTTTGACTAGTTATGGCTCCCGTAACTCTAAACGTGCCAACAATTATGGCCGTCCGAAGAATCGATATCCACAGGGTGCAACATCTGCGGTGCAAGGTGCAACATCCGTCCAAAATGCCGAAAGAGCACCGTGCGACTTTTAGAAATGGGTGCAGGGATTTGAAATGGAACAGTACCATGGTGCACAACTCTCCAGGGACGGTAAATCGAAGACCAGCAACGGTAATCCCGTTTTAACGTAAAAATTCACGTGACGAAAAAAAGAAGGCTAAAAAACTTCAGAGACCCGATTGAGGTTCGGATAGCATTTTTGGGTATGAAACTATCCATTGATGGCTTATGGCTGTCAAAGCCGTAGAACTCACAGAGAGCTTCGTTTTTACTGGTTATGGCTCCCGTAACTCTAAACGAGCCAAAAGTTATGGCCGTCCGAAGAATCGATATCCACAAGGTGCAACATATGCGGTGCAGGGTGCAACATCCGTCCATAATGCCGAAACAGCGCCGTGCGACTTTTAGAAATGGGTGCATGGATTTGAAATGGAACAGTACCATGGTGCACCACTCTTCAGGGATGGTAAATCGAAGACCAGCCACGGTGATCCCGTTTTAACGTAAAAATTCACGTGACGAAAAAAAGAAGGCTAAAAAACTTCAGAGACCCGATTGAGGTTCGGATAGCATTTTTGGGTATGAAACTATCCATTGATGGCTTATGGCTGTCAAAGCCGTAGAACTCACAAAGAGCTTCGTTTTGACTGGTTATGGCTCCCGTAACTCTAAACGAGCCAAAAGTTATGGCCGTCCGAAGAATCGATATCCACAAGGTGCAACATATGCGGTGCAGGGTGCAACATCCGTCCATAATGCCGAAACAGCGCCGTGCGACTTTTAGAAATGGGTGCATGGATTTGAAATGGAACAGTACCATGGTGCACCACTCTCCAGGGATGGTAAATCGAAGACCAGCCACGGTGATCCCGTTTTAACGTAAAAATTCACGTGACGAAAAAAAGAAGGCTAAAAAACTTCAGAGACCCGATTGATGTTCGGATAGCATTTTTGGGTATGAAACTATCCATTGATGGCTTATGGCGGTCAAAGCCATAGAACTCACAGAGAGCTTCGTTTTGACGGGTTATGGCTCCCGTAACTCTAAACGAGCCAAAAGTTATGGCCGTCCGAAGAATCGATATCCACAGGGTGCAACATATGCGGTGCAAGGTGCAACATCCGTCCATAATGCCGAAACAGCGCCGTGCGACTTTTAGAAATGGGTGCATGGATTTGAAATGGAACAGTACCATGGTGCACCACTCTCCAGGGATGGTAAATCGAAGACCAGCCACGGTGATCCCGTTTTAACGTAAAAATTCACTTGATGAAAAAAAGAAGGCTAAAAAACTTTAGAGCCCCGATTGAGGTTCGGATAGCCTTTTTTGGGTATGAAACTATACATTGACGGCTTAATGCAACAGTTATATCCACAGGGTGCACCATCTACGGTGCAATGTGCAACATCCGTCCAAAATGCCGAAATAGTGTCGTGCGACTTTTAGAAATGGGTGCATGGATTTGAAATGGAACAGTACCATGGTGCACCACTTTCCAGGGATTGTAAATCGAAGACCATCCATTGTGATCCCATTTTAACGTAAAAATTCACGTGGCGAAAAAATGAAGGCTAAAAAACCTCAGAGACCCGATTGAGGTTCGGATAGCCTTTTTGGGTATGAAATTATCCATTTACGGCTTAAAGCCGTCATAGCCGTAGAACTCACAGAGAGCTTCGTTTTGACTGGATATGGCTCCTGTAACTCTAAACGAGCCAACAGTTATGGCCGTCCGAAGAATCGATATCCACAGGGTGCTACATCTGTGGTGCAAGGTGCAACATCCGTCCAAAATGCCGAAACAGCGCCGTGCGACTTTTAGAAATGGGTGCAGGGATTTGAAATGGAACAGTACCATGGTGCACCATTCTCCAGGGATAGTAAATCGAAGACCAGCCATGGTGATCCCGTTTTAACGTAAAAATTCACTTGATGAAAAAAAGAAGGCTAAAAAACTTTAGAGCCCCGATTGAGGTTCGGATAGCCTTTTTTGGGTATGAAACTATGCATTGACGACTTAAAGCCATCAAAGCCGTAGAAATCACAGAGATCTTCTTTTTGACTAGTTATGGCTCCCGTAACTCTAAACGAGCCAACGGTTATGGCCGTTCGAAGAATCGATATCCACAGGGTGCACCATCTGCGGAGCAATGTGCAACATCCGTCCAAAATGCCGAAACAGTGTCGTGCGACTTTTAGAAATGGGTGCATGGATTTGAAATGGAACAGTACCGTGGTGCACCACTTTCCAGGGATGGTAAATCGAAGACCATCCACTGTGATCCCATTTTAACGTAAAAATTCACGTGACGAAAAAAAGAAGGCTAAAAAACTTCAAAGACCCGATTGAGGTTCGGATAGCCTTTTTTGGGTATGAAACTATCCATTTACGGCTTAAAGCCGTCATAGTCGTAGAACTCACAGAGAGCTTTGTTTTGACTGGATATGGCTCCCGTAACTCTAAACGGGCCAACAGTTATGGCCGTTCGAAGAATCGATATCCACAGGGTGCTACATCTGTGGTGCAAGGTACAACATCCGTCCAAAATGATGAAACAGCGCCGTGCGACTTTTAGAAATGGGTGCAGGGATTTGAAAGGGAACAGTACCATGGTGCACCACTCTCCAGGGATGGTAAATCGAAGACCAGCCACGGTGATCACGTTTTAAAGTAAAAATTCACTTGACGAAAAAAAGAACGCTAAATAACTTAAGAGCCCCGATTGAGGTTCGGCTAGCCTTTTTTGGGTATGAAACTATCCACTGACGGCTTAAAGCGGTCAAAGCCGTAGAACGTACAGAGAGATTCGTTTTGACAGGTTATGGCTTCCGTAACTCTAAACGAGCCAACAGTTATGGCCGTCCGAAGAATCGATATCCATAGGGTGCAACATCTGCGGTGCAAGGTGCAACATCCATCCAAAATGCCGAAACAGCATCGTGCGACTTTTAGAAATGGGTGAAGGAATTTAAAATGGAACAGTACCATGGTGCACCACTCTCCAGGGATGGTAAATCGAAGAGCAGCCACGGTGATCCCGTTTTAACGTAAAAATTCACTTGACGAAAAAAAGAACGCTAAAAAACATAAGATCCCCGATTGAGGTTCGGATAGCCTTTTTTAGGTATGAAACTATTCATCGACGGCTTAAACTGGTCAAAGCCGTAGAACTCACAAAGAGCTTCGTTTTGACTGGTTATGGCTCCCGTAACTCTAAACGAGCCAACAGTTATCGCCTCCCGAATAATCGGTATCCACAGGGTGCAACATCTGCGGTGCAAGGTGCAACATCCATCCAAAATGCCAAAACAGCGCCGTGCGACTTTTAGAAATGGATGCATGGATTTGAAATGGAACAGTACCATGGTGCACCACTCTCCAAGGATGGTAAATCGAAGACCAGCCACGGTGATCCCGTTTTAACGTAAAAATTCACTTGACAAAAAAAGAAGGCTAAAAAACTTCAGAGACCCGATTGAGGTTCAGATATCCTTTATTGGATATGAAACTATCCATTGACGGCTTAAAGCCGTCAAAGCCGTAGAACTCACAGAGAGTTTCATTTTGACTGGTTATGGATCCCGTAACTCTAAACGAGCCAACAGTTATGGTCGTCCGAAGAATCGATATGCATAGGGTGCAGGGATTTTAAATGGCACAGTACCATGGTGCACCACTGTCCAGGGATGGTAAATCGAAGACCAGCCACGGTGATCCTGTTTTAACGTAAAAATTCACTTGACGAAAAAAAGAAGGCTAAAAAACTTAAGGGCCCCGATTGAGGTTCAGATAGCCTTTTTTGGGTATGAAACTATCCATTGACGGCTTATAGCGGTCAAAGCCGTAGAACTCACAGGGAGCTTCGTTTTGACGGTTATGGCTCCCGTAACTCTAAACGAGCCAAAAGTTATGGCGGTCCGAAGAATCGATATCCACAGGGTGCAACATCTGCGGTGCAAGTTGCAACATCCGTCCAAAATGCCGAAACAGCGCCGTGCGACTTTTAGAAATGGGTGCATGAATTTGAAATGGAACAATACCATGGTGCACCACTCTCCAGGGATGGTAAATCAAAGACCAGCCACGGTGATCCCGTTTTAACGTAAAAATTCACTTGATGAAAAAAAGAAGGCTAAAAAACTTAAGAGCTCCGATTGAGGTTCGGATTTCCTTTTTTGGGTATGAAACAATCCATTGACGGCTTAAAGCGGTCAAAGCCGTATAACTCACAGAGAGCTTCGTTTTGACTGGTTATGGCTCCCGTAACTCTAAACGAGCCAACTGTTATGGCCATCCGAAGATTCGATATCCACAGGGTGCAACATCTGCGGTGCAAGATGCAACATCCGTCCAAAATGCCGAAACAGCGTCGTGCGACTTTTAGAAATGGGTGCAAGGATTTTTAATGGAACAGTACCATGGTGCACCACTCTCCAGGGATGGTAAATCGAAGACCAGCCACGGTGATCTTGTTTTAACGTAAAAATTCACTTGACGAAAAAAGAAGGCTAAAAAACTTCAAAGCCCCGATTGAGGTTCGGATAGCCTTTTTTGGGTATGAAACTATACATTGACGGCTTAAAGCCGTCAAAGTCCTAGAACTCATAGAGAGCTTCGTTTTGACTAGTTATGGCTCCCGTAACTCTAAACGAGGCAAAAGTTATGGCCGTCCGAAGAATCGATATCCACAGGGTGCAACATCTGCGGTGCAAGGTGCAACATCCGTCCAAAATGCCGAAACAGCGCCGTGTGACTTTTAGAAATGGGTGCAGGGATTTGAAATGGAATAGTATCATGGTGCACCACTCTCCAGGGATGGTAAATCGAAGACCAGCCACGGTGATCCCGTTTTAACGTAAAAATTCACTTGACGAAAAAAAGAACGCTAAAAAACTTAAGAGCCCCGATTGAGGTTCGGATTTCCTTTTTTTGGTATGAAACTATCCATTGACGGCTTAAAGCGGTCAAAGCCGTAGAACTCACAAAGAGCTTCGTTTTGACTGGTTATGGCTCCCGTAACTCTAAACGAGCCAACTGTTATGGGCATCCGAAGATTCGATATCCACAGGGTGCAACATCTGCGGTGCAAGATGCAACATCCGTTCAAAATGCCGAAACAGCGTCGTGCGACTTTTAGAAATGGGTGCAGGGATTTTAAATGGAACAGTACCATGGTGCACCACTCTCTAGGGATGGTAAATCGAAGACCAGTGCCTCCGGATAGTGAATTCAAAACTCAACTTAATAAAGGAACATTCTATCCACTTTCCTGACATCCCATGATCGATCAGGGCATAGAGGATCTAGCGGCAGCTTATGAACTGCATCAAGGGAACAGACAAGCAACCGCTATTCAAACGGTACTCCCAAAGGTTGGAGAACATAGATGATATGACTCTAGCGAACACCAAGATGACTCCAAGCACCATTCTCCGCTGACCCAGCACTTCGAATTTAGTGACTCCAAGCAAACCAATGCGCTAAGCAATTTATTCCAAATACTAACAAGGGTATCATACTGATCGCGTTTGAGGAAAGTCGACCTCCAGATATATTTTGGCAGCTAGTTAGCTAAAGAGCCTCCTACGACTATGGATCGTTTCTTTTACAAAATGAATCAGAACTAAAGTGAGGAGGAGTGGAGCATACTAAGAAAAATAACAATGAAGGCCCGTTGGCTAAGGATGTAGATCCCAGTAGCCGAAACAAGACTTCAGAATTCAGCTCATATGCTCTTTGAAAGATTCAATTGACAACCTCTACTTGAAGACTCACGACTCGGAGGGGTACTGGAAACCAACCTCGAGAGAGTACACCAATGTCTAAAGAAAATCAGGGGAATGTTGTATATTCCCAAATGCTCACTGATCCTAACACGGGTGATTACAAACATCTCCGAGGTATGATCGAAAAGATGACCTAGAAAGGAAAGCTTCAATAGTATGTACAAGTCCTGCAGAATGGCGGGCAGCGAATATCCGATGCCTATTAATAAAGGGCTATGATTATCAATTGGACGGTTGACGGCCAACATCCCTTTGAAAGGAGCCAGGGGCGCAGTCGAATAGCGAGCACACGATGCTGCTTCACATATCAATGAGACTTACCATAATCTTCTTTGAATTATTTCCATTTCCATCTCTATTTCAATTGTTCTATGAACTACGACTAGCTTGAACTAAACTACTTTCAAAACGATGCAGGTGTCCAGGTACTCAGATTTGGTTGCCAACCAATCTACGCAGACCATGATCGGACGTGTGGAGTTACATCTGGACGAGAATAATTCTATTGCTCATCATCAACCATATGCCTTTGATTTGGGGCTATGGATTAAATACAATGTACAACATCACGATGCACAGAGAGCTGAATTCCATCCTGCAAGTGGAATTTATTCAAGTAGAGAGCGGCTGCGATACGGCCAGCCACTCGCTAAGTGAAACTCGAGCTCGGGGGCAAGCCATCACATCAAGGTTAAAAATGGGTTGATACACGACGATCCTTCGCACAACTCCGTACTCCCAGAGTGCGAGACGGAGTATAAACATCTGCTTAACTCTGTACTCCCAGAGTGCGAGACGGAGTATAAACATTGATCAACTCCGTACTCCCAGAGTGCGAGACGGAGTATAAACATTGATCAACTCCGTACTCCCAGAGTGCGAGACGGAGTATAAACATCTACTTAACTCTGTACTCCCAGAGGGCGAGACGGAGTATAAACATTAATCAACTCCGACGGAGTGCGAGACGGAGTATAAACATTAATTAACTCCGTACTCCCAGAGTGCGAGACGGAGTATAAACATTATCTTAACTCCGTACTCCCAGAGTGCGAGACGGAGTATAAACATTAATCAACTCCGTACTCCCAGAGTGCGAGACGGAGTATAAACATTAGCTTAACTCCGTACTCCTAGAGTGCGAGACGGAGTATAAACATTAATCAACTCCGTATTTCCAGAGTGTGAGACGGAGTATAAAAATCTACTCAACTCCGTACTCCCAGAGTGCGAGACGGAGTATAAACATACATCAACTCCATAGTCATCCCCAAAACTGGGGGCAGAACCAAAGCAAAGCACGTTAGTTGAACATTTGTCTAAAAGAAGATTGCAACGAAACGATTAAAAGACGACTGTCAAGCAATCAACTGAACGGAAATATTCAGCATGAAAGACTGCGGTTTTTCAAAGCACGTCATGTTTACACAAGACGTCCTTTGGAGGGCAAATGTTATCCCGCCTTTTGGCAAGGCCGTGACACCAAGAACTTGATTAGAAACCAGTGATAGTTTGTCTTAGAGATCGGTTACACAAAGGCTCACTATGGATATCGATGGATTTTGTCCGAGTCTGGATCGAGCCACGATTAACAAGACATAACAATCAAAGCCAGGAAAGCCAACGTTCCAAGTTTCAAGACGATCCGAGTTCGTATGCTCAACTTATGATCGATTCGAACAACCGACCATCCATCCATCGACCTCCACGTTTGACTCGGAGACCTGAGCAAGGCTTGGAATGGGTATGGCCCGATCATCCACTCAAATCGAGTCATAGAACAAAGTTCGACAAAATAACAGATGCCCCTCCTGAAACTCAGTGGCGCCAGGATCTGTCTAGAGTGGACGTGATTTGATCATCTACACATCAAATCCTACCCTAAACACGAAAGGTTGTTCGAAAGCCCAACTTGAAGTAGCTATGGTAGACTGCCTACTCGCTAACCATCGCTCTCAATACTTGGACGCGACTGCACCGTGAAACATATGCAACTTACTTTGTCTACCCAGTAATCCATCATCCTTGCTTTCTGGAAAGAGATACGAAGCAAATTGTGCGAGACTTGATTATCCAACCCCAGCATGGATGTAATCCAACCATCTGTCATATACCTCCTTCCTTGACTTGATTGGAAGAGCTATAATCACCAAGCGGATGAGAATCGATCATCCATTTTTCAAATTCTGTCCCTCATCCTGAGGGGTAGAATCCCATCCCACGAACAAACGTGGTTCGATTGTTCATTCGACGACATTAGCCTCAATACAGTAGATGAATACAAATTAAAGAGTGGAAATACGACCGCTCTCAACTTAAACCTCCAAGTCCCCCGAGTGCGGACTGGAGTACTCTAAGTCCCCAGAGCGCGGACTGGAGTATAAACGACTAAAACCTCCAAGTCCCCAGAGTGCGGACTGGAGTACTCTAAGTCCCCAGAGCGCGGACTGAAGTATAAACGACTAAAACCTCCAAGTCCCCAGAGTGCGGACTGGAGTACTCTAAGTCACTAGAGCGCGGACTAGAGTATAAACGACTAAAACCTCCAAGTCCTCAGAGTGCGGACTGGAGTACTCTAAGTCCCCAGAGCGCGGACTAGAGTATAAACGACTAAAACCTCCAAGTCCCCAGAGTACGGACTGGAGTACTCTAAGTCCCCAGAGCGCGGACTAGAGTATAAACGACTAAAACCTCCAAGTCCCCAGAGTGCGGACTGGAGTACTCTAAGTCCCTAGAGCGCGGACTAGAGTATAAACGACTTAAACCTCCAAGTCCCCAGAGTGCGGATTGGAGTACTCTAAGTCCCCAGAGCGCGGACTGGAGTATAAACGACTAAAACCTCTAAGTCCCCAGAGTGCGGACTGGAGTACTCTAAGTCCCCAAAGCGCGGACTAGAGTATAAACGACTAAAACCTCCAAGTCCCCAAAGTGCGGACTGGAGTACTCTAAGTCCCCAGAGCACGGACTAGAGTATAAACGACTTAAACCTCCAAGTCCCTAGAGTGCGTACTGGAGTACTCTAAGTCCCCAGAGCGTGGACTAGAGTATAAACGACTAAAACCTCCAAGTCCCCAGAGTGCGGACTGGAGTACTCTAAGTCCCCAAAGCGTGGACTAGAGTATAAATGACTTAAACCTCCAAGTCCCCAGAGCGTGGACTAGAGTACTCTAAGTCCCCAGAGCGTGGACTAGAGTATAAATGACTTAAACCTCCAAGTCCCCAGAGCGTGGACTAGAGTACTCTAAGTCCCAGAGCGTGGACTAGAGTATAAACGACTTAAACCTCCAAGTCCCCAGAGTGCGGACTGGAGTGCTCTAACTCCCCAGAGTGCGGACTCGAATATAAGCGAATCGGATCTCCAAGTTCCCTGAATATGAACTATGACACAAATGACTTGAATTTGTCAAATCCTTGACATACGGGCTAGAAAGTATTCTAAGTGCTCGAAGCACAGAATGGAAGTTCAACGACTCCCGAAGAGTTTCCGAGTTATGTGAAGATGGACTGAGAAGTCTATGTTACTCACAACTGTTGGATTAAAATCACAATCACAAAGAAAACTGAACAATAAGAGTCTTTTGTAAGACAGAAAAAGGAACTAAACCTTATTCAGAAATGAGTTTCTATTACAACCCCTCTAACGTTCAGAGTCGACATTCTATTTACAAGGACTAAGAAAATAGATGAAAATAATTACATGACTTAAACTAACTCTCGTTGAACGAGGATAGTAATCACTTCTTGTGCTTCTTCAACTTCTCCTCTCCAGAGCATTTACCCTTGGTACTCTTCTTTGATAGAGGGGTAGCAACTGAAGGAGCACAGGGGCCTTCCATGGGCTTGGACCTGCCAGGAAGGATGACCTTCAACGGCTTGTTCAAAGGATCGTCCAAGTCCACAACTCGAGGCTCTACTATGACCTTGACCGTCTCCTCCTTCTCTTTCCCGAGCCGCTCCTCCATGCTCAATTCGGATATGTGCTCAGAGGCGCCTGTAATTTCTACTTCATAACCCCCATCGGTAGGAGAGGAGGTTTCAGACTTGTCTTCATCAAGCGCTCCGATCACCTGAGCATCTGGACCAGGAGCCTCCCTTGCGTGAGTGACTTCACTTGTTTTCTCCCCCACTTCCTTGGCGACATCGCTCCTCGGAGTGGGCTCGGGGTCAGAACGGCCTGCACAAAATCGTGGAAAACAAGCATTAGAATGTAATAGTCCTGTATAATGAATAACGACTTTCGAAATCTTAAAGAGAATCTTAAAGAGAAGGATTATCTACCAGGTTTAGGCAAACTCTCAGCCATCCGGGAGGTCTCACCCTCTGGAACGGGAGACAGAATGCGGACTAAAGTACTCTAAGTCCCTGAGTGCGGACTAGAGTATAAATGACTCAAAAACCTCTACGTCCCCAGAGTGCAGACTACAGTACTCTCAGTCCCTAGAGCATGGACTAGATTATAGAAGGCTTCAGAAAAATCCCTAAATCCCAGAAGCGGACCAGATTACTCTAAGTTCCCAGAGTGCGAACTAGAGTATAAACGAGTCGACGAAAATCTCTGCGTCTCGAACTGTGGACTAAAGCATAAACCGTTCGACAAGTCTCTAAGTCCCCGGGGCATGGACCGAAGCATGAAAACAAATTGGGCGCGAGTCAACCAGGAGAAGTATGAAACTGGATGAGCAAAACCCGACTGCATTTATAGCCAACTTTACCCCGAGATCTGATTACAGAGCATGAACCAAAGTGGACGTGGATGACCATCCACTGTCCAAATTACGCCCTGAAACTTACGTGGCATCGAAGTATTCATCTTGAAATGAAAAACCACGATAAAATCCAAGATAGGCGAGACCTAGTCTCCCATCGACTGACATGATCCCACGATCCAACGGGAAAGAGAGTAAAGCTAAAGTGGGCGTGGCCGGCCTTCCTACTTATCGGTATATGCCCCAGACCTGGGGGCATGAGCGAGAAGCAAGATGAATGTGAACCGACTATTCACCAATGACCTCTATGTCTTTGGAGTTTAGGTGAAAACATAAACATAGCTAGGATGAGACTCAACCGTCCATGCAGTACATTTATCAACCCGAAACTGGGAGAAGACGCATGGTCATCCAAGAACTAGCTACGATAGCTCAGTATTAAAACTTATATATAGTGCTTACAGCTACTTAAGGCAACGACCGAAAGGATGCCTAGAGATAGAATCATTAAATCGATGCCAAAGCTTGTGGGCAATTGACTGTCACTCCAACCCGAAGGTCGAGTGAAGGATCATGAATGAATTGAATAGAAAATGCGTTACTCGAATATACAAGCAAATTCAAACTCATAGCAAGATCCAGCTATGTAGTTGCACGCAACTCGAGGCTGGCCCCTACTCGACATTTCCTTCAACGAGCTTTTAAGCCTGATCTTTGGCCATTTGCAGATAATCAATTAGAGCCTTCAGAGCCCTTCATTATTTGACTTAACAACTCATGACAAGACTCTAGGATTCGACTAGAGTAACCATCAACATTGCCAGTCCCAACCATATTTCACATTGAATGTTATGCAAAATAGTTACATCTTTACTCAAAGAATCTGGGATGGCACCTGCTAAGCTGACGGTCGACATTACAACCAGCCATGGCGACCCTTTCTGGGTGCTGAATATCGGATCACAGCTCAGTGCAGTGATGATAGAAGAATTAGTTGGATTTTTCTGAATAAATGATGATATGTTCCCTTGGACCCATTCTGACATGCATATGTGATTTCATTAACTATCGCGAGCCATGCGTTGGATATCACCCGAAGCTACAAAAGCTAGAACAATCTCTATTGATTTCTTCATGAAAGCTCCACTCTTACTTTTAGGCTCACCCCATCAACGCCTATGCCCACCAGCCGTTGCGACAGGGCATACGATGACCTGAGACGTTTGAAAGACTATTTAAATAGAATATCAAATTAAGCTAATTCGATATCACTTATTTCCCACGAAGGGCTATCCAAGGACGGAAATTAGCAGACCTCACACCCAAATTCACTACCTCAGATGACTATTCAAAGAGTAGCAGAGAACCAACCATAAGATGGAAAATGTACGCGGATGGAGCACCCAATGATCAGTGTTATGGCATAGGAATCATGATAATGACTCCTGAGGAACGATCAATCTGCTACGTCCTAAAACTCGATTTACCTGTAACAAACAATGATGCTTAGTATGAAGCCTTGACTGCCAGCCTCAAATCTGCTAGAGGATTTGAAGTGAAAACTTTACATATCTTTTGTGATTCTTGATTGGTAGTATACAAATTTAAGGAAGTTGATCTTGCTAGGGGGCATTGTCTTGCTCCTTATCTCGGCCAAGTGCAAGAGCTACTAACCGACTTCACGTATTACATCATTACACACGAACTCAGTGAACAAAATGAAAAGGTGTCATGGTTGACTCCTATCAAAGACTATCTACAATAAAGAATTCTTATTGAACGGAGGAATGGAAAACGACAGATCCTCCTCAAAGCTTCACGCCAAATCATCTAAATAAGTCGTGTGTCAAAAGGAGTTTATCCATCCCCACGCTTCGGCATATCGCCCATGATGATATCTTGAGCAAAGTCTATGAAGAAGAACGCGGTAATAACATCAGGGGGAAAACCATGATAAAGAAGATACTCTGCTACAGGTATTACTGGCCAACTATCAACCCAGAAGCGGTTGATCATGCTAGACAATGTGACGAGTGCAAGATGTTTGCAAAAAATCCGGGAACCCCACCGATGGAAATTAGTCAAATGGCTAGTTCATAGCCGTTTGCCACTTGGGGGCACTGAAATCATCTTCTTATCGATCCTCAAGATGGTGCGAAATACACCACCATAGCAGTTGGTTACGTCACCAAATGGGCAGATGAAGAACTCTAACCATGACCAAGATGAAGAAAATAATCAACTTCTTTATCCGTAACGTCATCTGTCCTTATGACCTTCCATGATCCATTATAACTGCAAATGGATAGGTTGAAGCTGTGAACAAAATCATAGAGTCTGTACTAAAGAGAGGTTTGGAAAACTCCTCAAGTGGCTGATTGCAACCCTTATTTCACAGAAAATACAAACAAGGAATCGCGATTGAATTGCAATTAAACTAGACGGAGTTGGTGATGACTTATGAGCATATAAAACGCATCCGAGAGCCAATGGCAAGAACATGTACCCGAACGTGCATGTGTACATCCTTAAAAGTTCGACTTCTTGAAATCAACAGAAATTGAATTCTCACTAAGGGTTATTAAGAAAAGACTAGATCAGATAGCCGAAGCTTATTAGCTCTGCAGAATCAGTCATGTATGGCCACTAATGAACCACAACCTTGGATTTATAATATTGGGAATCGACCAAGCATCACGATGACCAAAGAAGGATACAACACCTTGGGAGGATAAATTGGAGGATAATGACTATTCAAGAAACATGGTGGATTTCTTTTTGAAGACAAGGAATACTCGCTGATTAAAAGCGTGTTGTGTTGCTTCACACGACACACTTTGGGGGGCAAGTGTTTCCTGGAGATTTGACCAGGCAACTGAGTACTCGGCGTACAGGACGACTCGGTGTCAACTAGCGATCGGCATCTCATAGTACTCGGCGTAGTACTCAGCGTCTCATAGTACTCGGCGTAGTACACGGCATCCATGGTACCCGTCATCAAGGTGTACTCGGCGTAGTACTCGGCATCCAGTGGTACTCGGCGTTAGAAGACGTTCGGCGTATATAACTACTCTACATGGCAGCATCGTTCGGCCAAAGGATCGTTCGGCTAAGAAGCATCGTTCAGCCAGAAGGCACGTTCGGCTTCGACTGACAACTATTCTGCACTTCCCACCCATCAAACGTACCGTTCGGCATTGAGAAGGTGGTTCGGCGTCAACGTGTTCGGTCTACTTGGTTCGGCATACAGCGACCACTACACTTAGGCTAGAGTGTTCGGCCACCAAGCCCACCTGGGAAGTCCAGCCCATATTTGTCTATAAATAGAGGGGCAGGGTCACAGTGAAAATGGATCCTTTTTGGAGAACATTGGGGAGACTCTGCCATTTTTTACACTCTCCTCTTTTTAATTCAAACTTGTATTCAAGTCAGCAATATATGGATTGTATCTGTATTCAACTACTTGTGAAAGAAATAAAGATCAAAACTCAAAGTGGACGTAGGCAATTACGCTGAACCACTATAAATCCGGTGTTCTTACTTTTTGCATTTAAATTAGCATATTCTTCCTTGTTTAATTTAACTTCATCACTTACATCTCTACACAATCTTTCTCAACGAGGTTAGTGACCAATTTTGGTGCTAAAAACCAGCCACGGTGATCTCGTTTTAACGTAAAAATTCACTTGACGAAAAAAGAAGGCTAAAAAACATCAGAGCCCCGATTGAGGTTCGGATAGCCTTTTTTGGGTATGAAACTATACATTGACGGCTTAAAGCCGTCAAAGTCCTAGAACTCATAGTGAGCTTCGTTTTGACTAGTTATGGCTCCTGTAACTCTAAACGAGGCAACAGTTATGGCCGTCCGAAGAATCGATATCCACAGGGTGCAACATCTGCGGTGCAAGGTGCAACTTCCATCCAAAATGCCGAAACATCGTCGTGTGACTTTTAGAAATTGGTGCATGGATTTGAAATGGAACAATACCATGGTACACCACTCTCCAGGGATGGTAAATCGAAGAACAACCACGGTGATCCCGTTTTAACGTAAAAATTCACGTGACGAAAAAAAGAAGGCTAAAAATCTTCATAGACCCGATTGAGGTTCGGATAGCCTTTTTGGGTATGAAACTATCCATCGAAGGCTTATAGTGGTCAAAGCCGTAGAACTCAGAGAGAGCTTCGTTTTGACTGGTTATGGCCCCCGTAACTCTAAACGAGCCAAAAGTTATGACCGTCCGAAGAATCGATATCCACAGGGTGCAACATCTGCGGTGCAAGGTGCAACATCCGTCCAAAATGTCGAAGCAGTGCCGTGCGACTTTTAGAAATGGGTGCATGGATTTCAAATGGAACAGTACCATGGTGCACCACACTCCAGGGATGGTAAATCGAAGACCAGCCACGGTGATCCCGTTTTAACGTAAAAATTCACTTGACGAAAAAAAGAAGGCTAAAAAACTTTAGAGCCCCGATTGAGGTACGGATAGCCTTTTTTGGGTATGAAGCTATACATTGACGGCTTAAAGCCGTCAAAGCCGTAGAACTCACGGAGAGCTTCGTTTTGACTGGTTATGGCTCCCGTAAATCTAAACGAGCCAACAGTTATAGCCGTCCGAAGAATCGATATCCACAGGGTGCAACATCTGCGGTGCAAGGTGCAACATCCGTCCAAAATGCCGAAACAGTGCCATGCGACTTTTAGAAATGGGTGCATGGATTTGAAATTGAACGGTACCATGGTGCACCACTCTCCAGGGATGGTAAATCGAAGACCATCCGATGTGATCCCGTTTTAACGTAAAAATTCACGTGACGAAAAAAAGAAGGCTAAAAAACTTCAGAGACCCGATTGAGGTTCGGATAAACTTTTTTGGTTATGAAACTATCCATTTACGACTTAAATCCATCAAACCCGTAGAAATCACAGAGAGCTGGTTATGGCCGTCCGAAGAATCGATATCCACATGGAGCAACATCTGCGGTGCAAGGTGCAACATCCGTCCAAAATGCCGAAACAGACCCGTGCGACTTTTAGAAATGGGTGCATGGATTTGAAAGGGAACAATACCATGGTGCACCACTCTCCAGGGATGGTAAATCGAAGACCATCCACGGTGATCTCGTTTTAACGTAAAAATTCACTTGACGAAAAAAAGAAGGCTAAAAAACATCAAAGCCTCGATTGAGGTTCGGATAGCCTTTTTTGGGTATGAAACTATGCATTGACAGCTTAAAGCAATCAAAGACGTAGAACTCACAGAGAGCTTCGTTTTGACTGGTTATGGCTCCCGTAACTCTAAACGAGCCAACAGTTATGACCGTCCGAAGAATCGATATCCACAGGGTGCAACATCTGCGGTGCAAGGTGCAACATCCGTCCAAAATGCCGAAACAGACCCGTGCGACTTTTAGAAATGGGTGCATGGATTTGAAATGGAACAATACCATGGTGCACCACTCTCCAGGGATGGTAAATCGAAGACCATCCACGGTGATCCTGTTTTAACATAAAAATTCACTTTACGAAAAAAGAAGGCTAAGAAACTTCAGAGCCTCGATTGAGGTTCGGATAGCCTTTGTTGGGTATGAAACTATCCATTGACGGCTTAAAGCGGTCAAAGACGTAGAACTCACAGAGAGCTTCGTTTTGACTGGTTCTGGCTCCCGTAACTCTAAACGAGCCAACGGTTATGGCCATCCGAAGAATCAATATCCACAGGGTGCAATATCTGCGGTGCAAGGTGCAACATCCGTCCAAAATACCGAAACAGCCTCGTGTGACTTTTAGAAATGGGTGCATGTATTTGAAATGGAACAGTACCATGGTGCACCACTCTCCAGGGATGGTAAATCGAAGACCAGCCACGGTGATCCCGTTTTAACGTAAAACTTCACTTGACGAAAAAAAGAAGGCTAAAAAACTTCAGAGCCCCGATTGAGGTTTGGATAGCCTTTTTTGGGTATGAAACTATCTATTGATGGCTTAAAGTGGTCAAAGCTGTAGAACTCATAAAGAGCTTCGGTTTGACTGGTTATGGCTCCCGTAACTCTAAACGAGCCAACAGTTATGGCCGTCCGAAGAATCGATATCCATAAGGTGCAACATTTTCAGTGCAAGGTGCAACATCCGTCCAAAATGCCGAAACAGTCCCGTGCGACTTTTAGAAATGGGTGCATGGATTTGAAATGGAACAGTACCATGGTGCACCACTTTCCAATGATGGTAAATCGAAGACCAGCCACGGTGAGCCCGTTTTAACGTAAAAATTCACTTGATTAAAAAAAGAAGGCTCAAAAACATCAGAACCCCGATTGAGGTTCGGATATCCTTTTTGGGTATTAAACTATCCATTGATGGATTAAAGCTATCAAAGCCGTAGAACTTACAGAGAGCTTCGTTTTGACTGGTTATGACTCTCGTAACTCTAAACGAGCCAACAGTTATGACCGTCCGAAGAATCAATATCCACAGGGTGCAACATCTGCGGTGCATGGTGCAACATCCGTCCAAAATGCCGAAACAGTCCCGTGCGACTTTTAGAAATGGGTGCATGGATGTGAAATGGAACAGTACCATGGTGCACCACTCTCCAGGGATGGTAAATCGAAGACCAGCCACGGTGATCCCGTTTTAAAGAAAATTTCACTTGACGAAAAAAAAAGGCTAAAAAACTTCAGAGCCCCGATTGAGGTTCGGATAGCATTTTTTGGGTATGAAACAATCCATTGACCGCTTAAAGTCGCCAAAGACGTAGAAGTCACAAAGAGCTTCGTTTTGACTGGTTATGGCTCCCGTAAATCTAAACGAGCCAACGGTTATGGCCATCCGAAGAACCGATATCCACAGGGTGCAACATCTGCGGTGCAAGGTGCAACATCCGTCCAAAATGCCGAAACAGCCCCGTGCGACTTTTAGAAATGGGTACATGTATTTGAAATGGAACAGTACCATGGTGCACCACTCTCCAGGGATGGTAAATCGAAGACCAGCCACGGTGATCCCGTTTTAACGTAAAAATTCACTTGACGAAAAAAAGAAGGCTAAAAAACATCAGAGCCCGGATTGAGGTTCGGATAGCCTTTTTTGGGTATGAAACTATCCATTGACGGCTTAAAGCAATCAAAGACGTAGAACTCACAGAGAGCTTCGTTTTGACTGGTTATGGCTCCCGTAAATCTAAACGAGCCAACGGTTATGGCCGTCCGAAGAATCGATATCCACATGGAGCAACATCTGCGGTGCAAGGTGCAACATCCGTCCAAAATGCCGAAACAGACCCGTGCGACTTTTAGAAATGGGTGCATGGATTTGAAATGGAACAATACCATGGTGAACCACTCTCCAGGGATGGTAAATCGAAGACCATCCACGGTGATCCCTTTTTAACGTTAAAATTCACTTGACGATAAAAAGAAGGCTAAGAAACTTCAGAGCCCCGATTGAGGTTCGGATAGCCTTTTTTCGGTATGAAACTATCCATTGACGGCTTAAAGCGGTCAAAGACGTAGAACTCACAGAGAGCTTCGTTTTGACTGGTTCTGGCTCCTGTAACTCTAAACGAGCCAACGGTTATGGCCATCCGAAGAATCTATATCCATAGGGTGCAACATCTGCGGTGCAAGGTGCAACATCCGTCCAAAATGCCGAAACAGCCCCGTACGACTTTTAGAAATGGGTGCATGTATTTGAAATGGAACAGTACCATGGTGCACCACTCTCTAGGGATGGTAAATCGAAGACCAGCCACGGTGATCCCGTTTTAACGTAAAAATTCACTTGATGAAAAAAAGAAGGCTAAAAAACTTCAGAGCCCCGATTGAGGTTCGGATAGCCTTTTTTGGGTATGAAACTATCCATTGATGGCTTAAAGCAGTCATAGACGTAGAACTCACAGAGAGCTTTGTTTTGACTGGTTATGGCTCATGTAAATCTAAACGAGCCAACGGTTATGGCCGTCCGAAGAATCGATATCCACATGGAGCAACATCTGCGATGCAAGGTGCAACATCCGTCCAAAATGCCGAAACAGACCCGTGCGACTTTTAGAAATGGGTGCATGGATTTGAAATGGAACAATACCATGGTGCACCACTCTCCAGGGATGGTAAATCGAAGACCATCCACGGTGATCCCGTTTTAACGTAAAAATTCACTTGACGAAAAAAAGAAGGCTAAGAAACATCACAGCCGCGATTGAGGTTCGGATAGCCTTTTTTGGGTATGAAACTATCCATTGACGGTTTAAAGCGGTCAAAGATGTAGAACTCACAGAGAGCTTCGTTTTGACTGGTTCTGGCTCCCGTAACTCTAAACGAGCCAACGGTTATGGCCATCCGAAGAATCAATATCCACAGGGTGCAACATCTGCGGTGCAAGGTGCAACATCCGTCCAAAATGCCGAAACAGCCCCGTGCGACTTTTAGAAATGGGTGCATGGAATTGAAATGGAATAATACCATGGTGCACCACTCTTCAGGGATGGTAAATCGAAGACCAGCCACGGTGATCCCGTTTTAAAGTAAAAATTCACTTGACGAAAAAAAGAAGGCTAAAAAACTTCAGATCCCCGATTGAGGTTCGGATAGCATATTGTGGGTATGAAACTATCCATTGACGGCTTAAAGCGGTCAAAGACGTAGAAGTCACAGAAAGCTTCGTTTTGACTGGTTATGGCTCCCGTAAATCTAAACGAGCCAACGGTTATGGCCATCCGAAGAACCGATATCCACAGGGTGCAACATCTTCGGTGCAAGGTGCAACATCCGTCCAAAATCCCGAAACAGCCCCCTGCGACTTTTAGAAATGGGTGCATGTATTTGAAATGGAACAGTACCATGGTGCACCACTCTCCAGGGATGGTAAATCGAAGACCAGCAACGGTGATCCCGTTTTAACGTAAAAATTCACTTGACGAAAAAAAGAAGGCTAAAAAACTTCAGAGCCCCGATTGAGGTTCGGATAGCCTTTTTTGGGTATGAAACTATCCATTGACGGCTTAAAGCAGTCAAAGACGTAGAACTCACAGAGGGCTTCGTTTTGACTGGTTATGGCTCCCGTAAATCTAAACGATCCAACGGTTATGGCCGTCCGAAGAATCGATATCCACATGGAGCAACATCTGCGGTGCAAGGTGCAACATCCGTCCAAAATGCAGAAACAGACCCGTGCGAATTTTAGAAATGGGTGCATGGATTTGAAATGGAACAATACCATGGTGCACCACTCTCCAGGGATGGTAAATCAAAGACCATCCACGGTGATCCCGTTTTAACGTAAAAATTCACTTGACGAAAAAAAGAAGGCTAAAAAACTTCAGAGCCCCGATTGAGGTTCGGATAGCCTTTTTTGGGTATGAAACTATCCATTGACGGCTTAAAGCAGTCAAAGACGTAGAACTCACAGAGGGCTTCGTTTTGACTGGTTATGGCTCCCGTAAATCTAAACGAGCCAACGGTTATGGCCGTCCGAAGAATCGATAACCACATGGAGCAACATCTGCGGTGCAAGGTGCAACATCCATCCAAAATGCAGAAACAGACCCGTGCGACTTTTAGAAATGGGTGCATGGATTTGAAATGGAACAATACCATGGTGCACCACTCTCCAGGGATGGTAAATCGAAGACCATCCACGGTGATCCCGTTTTAACGTAAAAATTCACTTGACGAAAAAAAGAAGGCTAAGAAACTTCAGAGCCCCGATTGAGGTTCGGATAGCCTTTTTTGGGTATGAAACTATCCATTGACGGCTTAAAGCGGTCACAAAGGGCTTCGTTTTGACTGGTTCTAGCTCTCGTAACTCTAAACGAGCCAACGGTTATGGCCATCCGAAGAATCAATATCCACAGGGTGCAACATCTGCGGTGCAAGGTGCAACATCCGTCCATAATGCCGAAACAGTCCCGTACGACGTTTAGAAATGGGTGCATGGATTTGAAATGGAATAGTACCACGGTGCACCACTCTCCAGGGATGGTAAATCGAAGACCAGCCACGGTGATCCCGTTTTAACGTAAAAATTCACTTGACGAAAAAAAGAAGGCTAAAAAACATCAGAACCCCGATTGAGGTTCGGATAGCCTTTTTGGGTATTAAACTATCCATTGATGGCTTAAAGCTGTCAAAGCCGTAGAACTCACAGAGAGCTTCGTTTTGACTGGTTATGACTCCCGTAACTCTAAACTAGCCAACAGTTATGACCGTCCGAAGAATCAATATCCACAGGGTGCAACATCTGCGGTGCATGGTGCAACATTCGTCCAAAATGCCGAAACAGTCCCGTGCGACTTTTAGAAATGGGTGCATGGATTTGAAATGGAACAGTACCATGGTGCACCACTCTCCAAGGATGGTAAATCGAAGACCAGCCACGGTGATCCCGTTTTAAAGTAAAAATTCACTCGACGAAAAAAAGAAGGCTAAAAAACTTCAGAGCCCCGATGAGGTTCGGATAGCATTTTTTGGGTATTAAACTATCCATTGATGGCTTAAAGCGGTCAAAGACGTAGAAGTCACAGAGAGCTTCGTTTTGACTGGTTATGGCTCCCGTAAATCTAAACGAGCCAACGGTTATGGCCGTCCGAAGAACCGATATCCACAGGGTGCAACATCTGCGGTGCAAGGTGCAACATCCGTCCAAAATGCCGAAACAGCCCCATGCGACTTTTAGAAATGGGTGCATGTATTTGAAATGGAACGGTACCGTGGTGCACTACTCTCCAGGGATGGTAAATCGAAGACCATCCACGATGATCCCGTTCTAACGTAAAAATTAACTTGACGAAAAAAAGAAGGCAAAGAAACTTCAGAGCCCCGATTGAGGTTCGGATAGCCTTTTTTGGGTATGAAACTATCCATTGACCGCTTAAAGCAGTCAAAGACGTAGAACTCACAGAGAGCTTCGTTTTGACTGGATATGGCTCCCGTAAATCTAATCGAGCCAACGGTTATGGCCGTCCGAAGAATCGATATCCACATGGAGCAACATCTGCGGTGCAAGGTGCAACATCCGTCCAAAATGCCGAAACAGACCCGTGCGACTTATAGAAATGGGTGCATGGACTTGAAATGGAATAATACCATGGTGCACCACTCTCCAATATGGTAAATCGAAGACCATCCATGGTGATCCCGTTTTAAAGTAAAAATTCACTTGACGAATAAAAGAAGGCTAAAAAACATCAAAGCCTCGACTGAGGTTCGGATAGCCTTTTTTGGGTATGAAACTATCCATTGACGGCTTAAAGATATAAAAGATTTAGAACTCACAGAGAGCTTCGTTTTGACTGGTTATGGCTCTCGTAACTCTAAACGAGCCAACAGTTATGACCGTCCGAAGAATCGATATCCACAGGGTGCAACATCTGCGGTGCAAGGTGCAACATCCGTCCAAAATGCCGAAACAGTCCAGTGCGACTTTTAGAAATGGGTGCATGGATTTGAAATGAAACAGTACCATGGTGCGCCACTCTCCAGGGATGGTAAATCGAAGACCATCCACGGTGATCCCGTTTTAACATAAAAATTCACTTTACGAAAAAAAGAAGGCTAAGAAACTTCAGAGCCCCGATTGAGGTTCGGATAGCCTTTGTTGGGAATGAAACTATCCATTGACGGCTTAAAGCGGCCAAAGACGTAGAACTCACCGAGAGCTTCATTTTGACTGGTTCTGGCTCCCGTAACTCTAAACGAGCCAACGGTTATGGCCATCCGAAGAATCAATATCCACAGAGTGCAACATCTGCGGTGCAAGGTGCAACATCCGTCCAAAATACCGAAACAGCCCCGTGTGACTTTTAGAAATGGGTGCATGTATTTGAAATGGAACAGTACCATGGAGTACCACTCTCCAGGGATGGTAAATCGAAGACAAGCCTCGGTGATCCCGTTTTAACGTAAAACTTTACTTGACGAAAAAAAAGATGGCTAAAAAACTTCAGAGCCCCGATTGAGGTTCAGATAGCATTTTTTGGGTATGAAACTATCCATTGACGGCTTAAAGCGGTCAAAGACGTAGAACTCACAGAGAGCTTCGTTTTGACTGGTTATGGCTCCCGTAAATCTAAACGAGCCAACGGTTATGGCCATCCGAAGAACCGATATCCACAGGGTGCAACATCTGCGGTGCAAGGTGCAACATCCGTCCAAAATGCCGAAACAACCCCATGCGACTTTTAGAACTGGGTGCATGTATTTGAAATGGAATAGTACTATGGTGCACCACTCTCCAGGGATGGTAAATCAAAGACCAGCCACGGTGATCCCGTTTTAACGTAAAAATTCACTTGACGAAAAAAAGAAGGCTAAAAAACTTCAGAGCCCCGATTGAGGTTCGGATAGCCTTTTTTGGGTATGAAACTATCCATTGATGGCTTAAAGCAGTCATAGACGTAGAACTCACATAGTGCTTTGTTTTGACTGGTTATGGCTCCCGTAAATCTAAACGAGCCAACGGTTATGGCCGTCCGAAGAATCGATATCCACATGGAGCAACATCTGCGGTGCAAGGTGCAACATCCGTCCAAAATGCCGAAACAGACCCGTGCAACTTTTAGAAATGGGTGCAAGGATTTGAAATGGAACAATACCATGGTGCACCACTCTCCAGGGATGGTAAATCGAAGACCATCCACGGTGATCCTGTTTTAACGTAAAAATTCACTTGACGAAAAAAAGAAGGCTAAGAAACTTCAAAGCCCCGATTGAGGTTCGGATAGCCTTTTTTGGGTATGAAACTATCCATTGACGGCTTAAAGCGGTCAAAGACGTAGAACTCACAGAGAGCTTCGTTTTGACTGGTTCTGGCTCCCGTAACTCTAAACGAGCCAACGGTTATGGCCATCCGAAGAATCAATATCCACAGGGTGCAACATCTGCGGTGCATGGTGCAACATCCGTCCAAAATGCCGAAACAGTCCCGTGCGACTTTTAGAAATGGGTGCATGGATTTGAAATGGAACAGTACCATGGTGCACCACTCTCCAGGGATGGTAAATCGAAGACTAGCCACGGTGATCCCGTTTTAAAGTAAAAATTCACTTGACAAAAAAAAAGAAGGCTAAAAAACTTCAGAGCCCCGATTGAGGTTCGGATAGCATTTTTTGGGTATGAAACTATCCATTGACGGCTGAAAGCGGTCAAAGACGTAGAACTCACAGAGAGCTTCGTTTTGACTGGTTATGGCTCCCGTAAATCTAAACGAGCCAACGGTTATGGCCATCCGAAGAACCGATATCCACAGGGTGCAACATCTGCGGTGCAAGGTGCAACATCCATCCAAAATGCCGAAACAACCCCATGCGACTTTTAGAACTGGGTGCATGTATTTGAAATGGAATAGTACTATGGTGCACCACTCTCCAGGGATGGTAAATCAAAGACCAGCCACGGTGATCCCGTTTTAACGTAAAAATTCACTTGACGAAAAAAAGAAGGCTAAAAAACTTCAGAGCCTCGATTGAGGTTCGGATAGCCTTTTTTGGGTATGAAACTATCCATTGATGGCTTAAAGCAGTCATAGACGTAGAACTCACAGAGTGCTTTGTTTTGACTGGTTATGGCTCCCGTAAATCTAAACGAGCCAACGGTTATGGCCGTCCGAAGAATCGATATCCACATGGAGCAACATCTGCAGTGCAAGGTGCAACATCCGTCCAAAATGCCGAAACAGACCCGTGCGACTTTTAGAAATGGGTGCCGTTTTAACGTAAAAATTCACTTGACGAAAAAAAGAAGGCTAAAAAACATCAGAGCCCCGATTGAGGTTTGGATAGCCTTTTTTGGGTATGAAACTATCCAATGATGGCTTAAAGTGGTCGAAGACGTAGAACTTAGAGAGAGCTTCGTTTTGACTGGTTATGGCTTCCGTAACTCTAAACGAGCCAACGGTTATGGTCGTCCGAAGAATCGATATCCACAGGGTGCAACATCTGCGGTGCAAGGTGCAACAACCGTCCAACATGCCGAAACAGTCCCGTGCTACTTTTAGGAATGGGTGCATGGATTTTAAATGGAACAGTACCATGGTGCACCACTCTTCAGGGATGGTAAATCGAAGACCAGCCACGGTGATCCCGTTTTAACGTAAAATTTCACTTGACGAAGAAAAGAAGGCTATAAAACTTCAGAGCCCCGATTGAGGTTCGGATAGCATTTTTTGGGTATGAAACTATCCATTGACGGCTTAAAGCGGTCAAAGACGTAGAAGTCACAGAGAGCTTCGTTTTGACTGGTTATGGCTCCCGTAACTCTAAACGAGCCAACAGTTATGGCCGTCCGAAGAACCGATATCCAAAAGGTGCAACATCTGCGGTGCAAGGTGCAACATCCGTCCAAAATGTCGAAACAGTCCAGTGCGACTTTTAGAAATGGGTGCATGGATTTGAAATAAAACAGTACCATGGTGCACCACTCTCCAGGGATGGTAAATCGAAGACCATCCACGGTGATCCCGTTTTAACGTAAAAATTCACTTGACGAAAAAAAGAAGGCTAAGAAACTTCAGAGCCCCGATTGAGGTTCGGATAGCCTTTTTGGGTATGAAACTATCTTTTGAAGGCTTAAAGCGGTCAAAGACGTAGAACTCACAGAGAGCTTCGCTTTGACTGGTTATGGCTCCCGTAACTCTAAACGAGCCAACAGTTATGGTCGTCCGAAGAATCGATATCCACAGGGTGCAACATCTGCGGTGCAAGGTGCAACATCCGTCCAAAATGCCGAAACAGTCCCGTGCGACTTTTAGAAATGGGTGCATGGATATGAAATGGAACAGTACCATGGTGCACCACTCTCCAGGGATGGTAAATCGAAGACCAGCCACGGTGATCCCGTTTTAACGTAAAAATTCACTTGAAGAAAAAAAAAGAAGGCTAAAAAACTTCAGAGCCCCGATTGAGGTTCGGATAGCCTTTTTTGGGTATGAAACTATCTATTGATGGCTTAAAGCGGTCAAAGCCGTAGAACTCACAAAGAGCTTCGGTTTGACTGGTTATGGCTCCCGTAACTCTAAACGAGCCAACGGTTATGGCCATCCGAAGAACCGATATCCACAGGGTGCAACATCTGCGGTGCAAGGTGCAACATCCGTCCAAAATGCCGAAACAGTCCTGTGCGACTTTTAGAAATGGGTGCATGGATTTGAAATGGAACAGTACCATGGTGCACCACTCTTCAGGAATGGTAAATCGAAGACCAGCCACGGTGATCCCGTTTTAACGTAAAAATACACTTGACGAAAAAAGAGGGCTAAAAAACTTCAGAGCCCCGATTCAGGTTCGGATAGCCTTTTTTGGGTATGAAACTATCCACTAACGGCTTAAAACGGTTGAAGATGTAGAACTCACAGAGAGTTTCATTTTGACTGGTTATGGCTCCCGTAACTCTAAACACGCCAACAGTTATGGTAGTCCGAAGAATCGATATCCACAGGGTGTAACATCTGCGGTGCAAGGTGCAACATTCGTCCAAAATGCCGAAACAGTCCCGTGCGACTTTTAGAAATGGGTGCATGGATTTGAAATGGAACAGTACCATGGTGCACCACTCTCCAGGGATGGTAAATCGAAGACCAGCCACGGTGATCCCGTTTTAAAGTAAAAATTCACATGACGAAAAAAAGAAGGCTAAAAAACTTCAGAGCCCCGATTGAGGTCCGGATAGCCTTTTTTGGGTATGAAACTATCTATTTGACGGCTTAAAGCTATCTAAGCAGTAGAACTCACAGAGAGCTTCGTTTTGACTGGTTATGGCTACCGTAACTCTAAACGAGCCAACAGTTATGACCGTCCGAAGAATCGATAAACACAGGGTGCAACATCTGCGGTGCAAGGTGCAACATCCGTCCAAAATGCCGAAACAGACCCGTGCGACTTTTAGAAATGGGTGCATGGATTTAAAATGGAACAATAGCATGGTGCACCACTCTCCAGGGATGGTAAATCGAAGACCATCCACGGTGATCCCGTTTTAACGTAAAAATTCACTTTACGAAAAAAAGAAGGCTAAGAAACTTCAGAGCCCCGATTGAGGTTCAGATAGCCTTTTTTGGGTATGAAACTATCCATTGACGGCTTAAAGCGGTCAAAGACGTAGAACTCACAGAGAGCTTCTTTTTGACTGGTTCTGGCTCCCGTAACTCTAAACGAGCCAACGGTTATGGTAGTCCGAAGAATCGATATCCACAGGGTGCAACATCTGCGGTGCAAGGTGCAACATCCGTCCAAAATGCCGAAACAGTCTCGTGCGACTTTTAGAAATGGGTGCATGGATTTTAAATGGAACAGTACCATGGTGCAGCACTCTTCAGGGATGGTAAATCGAAGACCAGCCACGGTGATCCCGTTTTAACGTAAAAATTCATTTGACGAAAAAAAGAAGGCTATAAAACTTCAGAGCCCCGGTTGAGGTTCGGATAGCATTTTTTGGGTATAAAACTATCCATTGACGGCTTAAAGCGGTCAAAGACGTAGAAGTCACAGAGATCTTCGTTTTGACTGGTTATGGCTCCCGTAACTCTAAACGAGCCAACAGTTATGGTCGTCCGAAGAATCGATATCCACAGGGTGCAACATCTGCGGTGCAAGGTGCAACATCCGTCCAAAATGCCGAAACAGTCCCGTGCGACTTTTAGAAATGGGTGCATGGATTTGAAATGGAACAGTACCATGGTGCACCACTCTCCTGGGATTGTAAATCGAAGACCATCCACGGTGATCTCGTTTTAACGTAAAAATTCACTTGACGAAAAAAAGAAGGCTAAGAAACTTTAGAGCCCCGATTGAGGTTCGGATAGCCTTTTTTGGGTATGAAACTATCTATTGATGGCTTAAAGCTGTCAAAGACGTAGAACTCACAGAGATCTTTGTTTTGACTGGTTCTGGCTCCCGTAACTCTAAACGAGCCAACGGTTATGGCCATCCGAAGAATCGATATCCACAGCGTGCAACATCTACGGTGCAAGGTGCAACATCCGTCCAAAATGCCGAAACAGCCCCGTGCGAGTTTTAGAAATGGGTGCATGTATTTGAAATGGAACAGTACCATGGTGTACCACTCTCCAGGGATGGTAAATCGAAGACCAGCCACGGTGATCCCGTTTTAACGTAAAAATTCACTTGACGAAAAAAAGAAGGCTAAAAAACTTCAGAGCCCCGATCGAGGTTCGGATAGCCTTTTTTGGGTATGAAACTATCTATTGATGGCTTAAAGCGGTCAAAGCCGTAGAACTCACAGAGAGCTTCGGTTTGACTGGTTATGGCTCCCGTAACTCTAAATGAGCCAACAGTTATGGTCGTCCGAAGAATCGATATCCACAAGGTGCAACATCTGCGGTGCAAGGTGCAACATCCGTCCAAAATGCCGAAACAGTCCCGTGCGACTTTTAGAAATGGGTGCATGGATTTGAAATGGAACAGTACCATGGTGCACCACTCTTCAGGGATGGTAAATCGAAGACCAGCCACGGTGATCCCGTTTTAACGTAAAAATTCACTTGACGAAAAAAAGAAGGCTAAAAAATTCAGAGCACCAATTCAGGTTCGGATAGCCTTTTTTGGGTATGAAACTATCCAATGATGGCTTAAAGCGGTCGAAGACGTAGAACTCACAGAGAGCTTCGTTTTGACTGGTTATGGCTCCCGTAACTCTGAACGAGCCAACGGTTATGGTCGTCCGAAGAATCGATATCCACATGGTGCAACATCTGCGGTGTAAGGTGCAACATCCGTCCAAAATGCTGAAACAGTCCCGTGCGACTTTTAGAAATTGGTGCATGGATTTGAAATGGAACAGTACCATGGTGCACCACTCTTCAGGGATGGTAAATCGAAGACCAGCCACGGTGATCCCGTTTTATCGTAAAAATTCACTTGACGAAAAAAAGAAGGCTAAAAAACTTCAGAGCCCCGATTGACGTTCGGATTGCATTTTTTGGGTATGAAACTATCCATTGACGGCTTAAAGCGGTCAAAGAGGTAGAACTCACAGAGAGCTTCGGTTTGACTGGTTATGGCTCCCGTAACTCTAAACGAGCCAACAGTTATGACCGTCCGAAGAATCGATATCCACAAGGTGCAACATCTGCGGTGCAAGGTGCAACATCCGTCCAAAATGCCGAAACAGTCCCGTGCGACTTTTAGAAATGGGTGCATGGATTTGAAATGGAACAGTATCATGGTGCACCACTCTTCAGGGATGGTAAATTGAAGACCAGCCACGGTGATCCCATTTTAACGTAAAAATTCACTTGACAAAAAAAGAAGGCTAAAAAATTCAAAGCCCCGATTCAGGTTCGGATAGCCTTTTTTGGGTATGAAACTATCCAATGACGGCTTAAAGCGGTCGAAGACGTAAAACTCACAAAGAGCTTCGTTTTGACTGGTTATGGCTCCCGTAACTCTAAACGAGCCAACGGTTATGGCCATCCGAAGAATCAATATCCACAGGGTGCAACATCTGCGGTGTAAGGTGCAACATCCGTCCAAAATGCCGAAACAGACCCATGCGACTTTTAGAAATGGGTGCATGGATTTGAAATGGAACAGTACCATGGTGCACCACTCTTCAGGGATGGTAAATCGAAGACCATCCACGGTGATCCCGTTTTAACGTAAAAATTCACTTGATGAAAAAAAGAAGGCTAAGAAACTTCAGAGCCCCGATTGAGGTTCGGATAGCCTTTTTTGGGTATGAAACTATCTATTGATGTCTTAAAGCGGTCAAAGACGTAGAACTCACAGAGAGCTTCATTTTGACTGGTTATGGCTCCCGTAACTCTAAACGAGCCAACGGTTATGGCCATCCGAAGAATCGATATCCACAGGGTGCAACATCTGCGGTGCAAGGTGCAACATCCGTCCAAAATGCCGAAACAGTCCCGTGCGACTTTTAGAATTGGGTGCATCGATTTTAAATGGAACAATACCATGGTGCAGCACTCTTCAGGGATGGTAAATCGAAGACCAGCCACGGTGATCCCGTTTTAACGTAAAAATTCACTTGACGAAAAAAAGAAGGCTATAAAACTTCAGAGCCCCGATTGAGGTTCGGATAGCATTTTTTGGGAATAAAACTATCCATTGACGGCTTAAAGCAGTCAAAGACGTAGAACTCACAGAGATCTTCATTTTTACTGGTTATGGCTCCCGTAACTCTAAACGAGCCAACAATTATGGTCGTCCGAAGAATCAATATCAACAGGGTGCAACATCTGCGGTGCAAGGTGCAACATCCATCCAAAATGCCGAAACAGTCCCGTGCGACTTTTAGAAATGGGTGCATGGATTTGAAATGGAACAGTACCAAGGTGCACCACTCTCTAGGGATGGTAAATCGAAGACCATCCACGGTGATCCCGTTTTAACGTAAAAATTCACTTGATGAAAAAAAGAAGGCTAAGAAACTTCAGAGCCCCGATTGAGGTTCGGATAGCCTTTTTTGGGTATGAAACTATCTATTGATGTCTTAAAGCGGTCAAAGACGTAGAACTCACAGAGAGCTTCATTTTGACTGGTTCTGGCTCCCGTAACTCTAAACGAGCCAACGGTTATGGCCATCCGAAGAATCGATATCCACAGGGTGCAACATCTGCGATGCAAGGTGCAACATCTATCCAAAATGCCGCCCCGTGCGACTTTTAGAAGTGGGTGCATGTATTTGAAATGGAACAGTACCATGGTGCACCACTCTCCAGGGATGGTAAATCGAAGACCAGCCACGGTGATCCCGTTTTAACGTAAAAATTCACTTGACGAAAAAAAGATGGCTAAAAAACTTCAGAGCCCCGATTGAGGTCCGGATAGCCTTTTTTGGGTATGAAACTATCTATTGATGGCTTAAAGCGGTCAAAGCCGTAGAACTCACAGAGAGCTTCAGTTTGACTGGTTATGGCTCCCGTAACTCTAAACGAGCCAATAGTTATGGCCGTCCGAAGAATCGATATCCACAAGGTGCAACATCTGCGGTGCAAGGTGCAACATCCGTCCAAAATGCCGAAACAGTCCCGTGCGACTTTTAGAAATGGGTGCATGGATTTGAAATGGAACAGTATCATGGTGCACCACTCTTCAGGGATGGTAAATCGAAGACCAGCCACGGTGATCCCATTTTAACTTAAAAATTCACTTGACAAAAAAAAGAAGGCTAAAAAATTCAGAGCCCCGATTCAGGTTCGGATAGCCTTTTTTGGGTATGAAACTATCCAATGACGGCTTAAAGCAGTCGAAGACGTAGAACTCACAGAGAGCTTCGTTTTGACTGGTTATGGCTCCCGTACCTCTAAACGAGCCAACGGTTATGGTCGTCCGAAGAATCGATATCCACAGGGTGCAACATCTGCGGTGCAAGGTGCAACATCCATCCAAAATGCCGAAACAGTCCCGTGCGACTTTTAGAAATTGGTGCATGGATTTGAAATGGAACAGTACCATGGTGCACCACTCTTCAGGGATGGTAAATCGAAGACCAGCCACGGTGATCCTGTTTTAACGTAAAAATTCACTTGACGAAAAAAAGAAGGCTAAAAAACTTCAGAGCCCCGATTGAGGTTCGTATAGCATTTTTTGGGTATGAAACTATCCATTGACGGCTTAAAGCGGTCAAAGACGTAGAACTCACAAAGAGCTTCGTTTTGACTGGTTATGGCTCCCGTAACTCTAAACGAGCCAACAGTTATGGTCGTCCGAAGCATCGATATCCACAGGGTGCAACATCTGCGGTGCAAGGTGCAACATCCGTCCAAAATGCCGAAACAGTCCCGTGTGACTTTTAGAAATGGGTGCATGGATTTGAAATGGAACAGTACCGTGGTGCACCACTCTCCAGGGATGGTAAATCAAAGACCAGCCACGGTGATCTCGTTTTAACGTAAAAATTCACTTGACGAAAAAAAGAAGGCGAAGAAACTTCAGAGCCCCGATTGAGTTTCGAATAGCCTTTTTTTTGGTATGAAACTATCTATTGATGGCTTAAAGCAGCAAAGCCGTAGAACTCACAGAGAGCTTCATTTTGACTGGTTATGGCTCCCGTAACTCTAAACGAGCCAACAGTTATGACCGTCCGAAGAATCGATATCCACAGGGTGCAATATCTGCGGTGCAAGGTGCAACATCCATCGAAAATGCCGAAGCAGCACCGGGCGACTTTTAGAAATGGGTGTAGGGATTTGAAATGGAACAGTACCATGGTGCACCACTCTCCAGGGATGGTAAATCGAAGACCATCCACGATGAACCCGTTTTAACGTAAAAATTCACGTGACGAAAAAAAGAAGGATAAAAAACTTTAGAGACCCGATTGAGGTTCGGATAGCCTTTTTTGGGTATGAAACTATCCATTGACGGCTTAAAGCCATCAAAGCTATAGAACTCATAGAGAGCTTCGTTTTGACTGGTTATGGCTCCCGTAACTTTAAACGAGCCAACAGTTATGGTCGTCCGAAGAATCGATATTCACAGGGTGCAACATCTGCGGTGCAAGGTGCAACATCCGTCCAAAATGACGAAACAGACCCGTGCGACTTTTAGAAATGGGTGCATGGATTTGAAATGGAACAGTACCATGGTGTACCACTCTCCAGGGTTGGTAAATCGAAGACCAGCCATGGTGATCCCGTTTTAACGTAAAAATTCACTTGACGAAAAAAAGAAGGCTAAAAAACTGAAAGTGTATATGGATCGATAATATAGTTAAACTACGACTAGCAAGTGCGGAATTATAGTAAATGGCAGAAATAAAAATGACACCAGGGATTTTTATACTGGTTCGAACTTCTCGTTCTACGTCCAGTCCCAGACTCCTTCTAGAATTTCTCTAACAACCCTCACTTAACCCGGAGGAACAGGTATTACACCGCCTGAGCAACCGAACAGGACTTTTCCGCCTAAGCAACCGAATAGGACTTCAAATACAATTTGGTAAATTGTTTCTTGACTTGTGTGTTCTTTGAATAACACGAATATAGTCAATGTAGTACACCCTTCATATAATCTTCTTGATATGATGATTTGAATGTGCAAAGATAGGAAGTAGAGAATTGAAAATCACTTGTGATTATGATAATACAAAGCAAGTATAGATAGAAAGAATTGGTTATTGAAATAGTGAATTTTCATCTCTATTTATAGTATTGAATAGTCTTAATTTAATAGTTGCAACTATTTGAAGAAGTGCAACTCTTGGTGAAGAAGACAACTCTTCAGATTTTGATATTTCATGAAGAGATGCTTCAGTTCGTCAAGTTCAGATGTCTGAGATAAAAGTGACAGATGTCTGAATAAATTTTGAAATTCAAAAAATAAAAGAAAGACAAAAACAGTCAATTTAGACGTCTGTCTTTTAATTCAGACGTCTGTCTAGGATGACAGATGTCTGTTATTAAATTGACAGACGTCTATTTCATATAGAAATAGAGGCACTAAAAGCATAGAGTTCAGACGTCTGTTATATTACTTTTAGACGTCTGATATTGATGTCAGACGTCTGAATTAATATACAGACGTCTAATTCTGTACTGTTTTGTTCCTTCCTTTATTTTAGCACTTTTGAACTTGAGATAATATATAATTTTGAAAATACCTTTTTACATCTTTTAAATAATATAAGATATATATTTTAAAACATGATTTTCAAAAGTATATTTGTGTGTGTGTGTGTGTTTCATCATCATATCAGAGATTGTACATAAATATCTAAATAGAATTTTGAGAACTTTAATCTAGTTGATGATATGATAATAGCTTCTTTTGTAGATTCCTGCAAGAATATTTGACATTATAGTATATAGATTGAAATATATAGTTGTCGCATTAAAATCGAAGAAGGCAGGTTCCAACATTCTCCCCCTTTTTTATGATGACAACTATATAATTCAACGATTAGTATAACCATACCTTTTGCTCCCCCTGTAAATATGACCATAATATATAGCAGAAATGTTATTATTTCTCCCCCTTTGTCATTAACAAAAAGAATTGTTGGGGGTGTTTAGATAAAAAGAAGTAACACGGCTGTGAATAACAAAATAATTAAGAAATGTAAACAAACCAAGCATGTACCAAAATGATAATAACAAATCAATGTTTAAGACACAGATTTGTTTACCCAACACAGTTGACTAAGAAAGACAGATAAAATTATACAATCAACTTAGAAGTTTTAAACACAACAAAAAAAAAATTATGAAAGAAAATTTGTTTGAACCAAAAGACAAACCAAAAGAAAACCATCTTCATTCACCATTCTCCCCAAGTTGGAGAAGAAGGAGGAGAAGATCCATGAGACTTTTTCCATAACTGACGAAGAATTGTCTTGATATTTTTTAATTCTTGTGCATTCTCTTCGACTTTAGCATCTAAATCATCGAATCTAGAATTGATGGAAGAAAAGCCTTGTGCTATTCGTTGAGAAATTTTCTTTTGATTTTTAGAGATAGTGATGTCGGATTTGAGCTTTTCATTTTTAGTATAAGTGCGTGAAGTACCAGAAATTAGTTCAATTTCGTAATTTTCCGAGTTTGAGCTTTGGATAAAAGCTTGCTCAAAAGCTTCATCTTCTTCTTCTTCTTCATCTTCCCTTTCTTCATCATCCCTTTCTTGTTCAGTATCTCCTTCATCTCCAACATTTCCGGAACTGCCTACTTTTGATTTACCTTTTTCTTTTTGTAAAGCTAGTTGTTCCGCTTTATAATCATTATATGTTGGAAATGTCGGAGGAGATTCCGATAATCCCATCAAACTAAAGAAGCGAATGTTGGATACCTTGATCTTTTCAAATTCAATTGACGAACTTTGAATAGAGAAGGCAGATAGAATTCGAGTAATATAAGGAGCATAGACAATTGAACGTTTCTTGGAGTCATGATAAGTACGAAAAGCATCATAAAAGTATCGAGCCCAATTGATTTGAGTATTTGATAAAATTGATTGAAGCGCCTTATCTTCATCATCGTAAATGACCTCATGGCTTCCTTGCTGGGGAAAAATTGTTTTTATTAGCATTCTAAGCAATAATCGAGGTCGAGGACGAAGATGATTTGATCTATCTGTGGACTTTTCAGGTTCAAAAAGATAATATTCTATTTGTTTAAGTTCCTCTCCTTCTAACTTAAAGTCATCTAAGTCGACTCCATCCGAGCTACATTTTAGAACTCGTCCAATGTTAGAAGGAGTTATTTGCAAAATGTTTCCAAATACGCTTGTCCAAAGCGTTCCTTTATCTCGATGAAGTCTAATTTTTGGATTGTTAACATTTGCAAGAAATAATAAGACACTAAGTCTACAAATGTTGACTTGATTATCTTTGAAATCAATAAGACTTGTAATCAGAGATCTATCAGTATAGAGCCTAAGTTTGTACGTAGGAAAATGATCAAGATCATGAAAAATACCATGAAAAGATGGTAGAGAAGATAAATGCTTGTAACGAGCCATACTTCGGGGTTCGTGGTATAACCAAGCTGCAATTTGATCTTCCGAAGGAAGAATATGAGGAGGTTGTTGAGATGAATCTCCTTTTTGTTTCTTTGATTTGGGCGCCATTTGTTTAATTTGAAGAAGGCTAGGGTTTTGAGTTTGAGCGAAAATAGACGTGAAGAAAAGAATAAACCGTTGGTATGATTTATATAGTTTTCTTCTTAATAGGGTTTCAGACGTCTAAAAAATATACAGACGTCTGAGGTTCTGTAAATTAGAATCAAGAACGAAAAGATTAGACGTCTAAAAATTTATAACAGACGGCTAAGAGGTTTGACAGACGTCTAAATAAAATTGACAGACGGCTCAGAAGGTTTAAATTGAAACAGAGAGAAAAAAAACATTTTGAACTAAATTCAGACGTCTGATAATTTTATGTTTAGACGTCTATATAGAATAACAGACGTCTGTTATTTTTAAACAGACGGCTAATTGTAACCAGAAAATTTATACTTTGATTTAGACGTCTGTGATAAATGATTCAGACGTCTGTGTGGCTGAAAACAGTAAAAGTAGTTGTTATACATACGTCTGTTGAAAGATGTAGACGTCTGTATGTCTGATGATGAATGTTTTTGCTAAGTTTAAAGAAAAAAAAAATATTCAATTATTTATTTATTTTGATAAAAACAAAGAAAATATGAATAACCAAATCAACATACAGTCATATATATATTTTCTACTTAGGAGTCTTTGGAGTTTTTGGAGACTTCGGAGACTTCCCTATGGATGATTCGTGTTGATTTTGTTCATCAGACTGTTTAATTGGAGACCATTGAGGCTGTCGATCCCATGAATTTGGGGAAACATGAGGACGTTGAGGTGAAAGAATATGTGCATTTGTGTTGATCGGAGATGAACCACATATTTTTGTAGCACACCGTTTAAGAAAACTGAGTCGTCTTCCATGACTCTTTTGCTCAAAATACATTTCTCGCTGAAGATTAAGTGTTTCCCTCTGATAGTGATGTAAGTCATCTATCTTTTCCTTAGTAGTTGGAGATGGAAATAAATTTCTTCGCATGCTTTTATTTTCCGGCGTATACCCCGTATGATGACTTTGTGGTGGACATATCGGAATATAAGCTGGAGTTGGAGTCGGAAGTTCGGAAGACCCAGAACTAGGTGTTTCAAAATTAATTGACGAATATTCAGATGAATAGGAAGGCTCATCTGAGGATGAACCAGCCATGGTATATATGAATAATGCAAAGTTAAAAAGCATATTTGAATTTTTTCTTTCACCTTTTAAAAAAAATAAAATAGATATGCTGAAAGACAATTTTCTTCGGAAAGAAGGAATTTATAGAAAACGTTTAGCAAAGATTTTGAAATTTTCAAAAGTATCACTTTTGTTTTTCATAAATAAAGTCCAAGTATATCTAGAGAAGTCATCAACTATTACAAAAACATATCTATTGTGATTAATAGATTGAGTCTGAGTTGGTCCAAATAAGTCTAGATGTAACAATTCAAGAGGTTGCAAAGTTGAGATGATCTTCTTGGATTTAAAAGTAGATTTAGTTAGCTTTCCTAGTTGACAAGCATCACAAATGCTATTTACCTTAAAATTCATTTTAGGTAATCCTTTTACCAAATTATTTTTGGATAATTTATTAATAGCTTTGAAATTTATATGACAAAATCTTTTATGCCATAGCCAAGGATCATTTTCTTTGACTAATAAGCACATATTTGTATTATGATTTATTTTCATATTTAAAATATAAATATTATGATCTCTTACTCCTTCGAAAATAATATTTTTATTATGATAAAAAATATTGCATTTATTTTCAGAAAATACTATGTTAAAACCTTTATCACATAATTGACTAATACTTAGTAAGTTATGTTTTAAATTTTTAACTAATAAGACATTTGTAATAAGAGGTAATGTAGATGTACCGTCATTGCTCACATCGCCTTTGCCGATGATGTAACCTTTGGAATTATCTCAAAAAGTGACAGATCCTCCATCTGAGTAGATAATGTTAGTTAACATATTTTTGTTGCCTGTCATGTGTTTTGAGCAACCACTGTCTAGAATCCATTTTCCTCTTTTCTTAATCGGTACATCATCATTTGTTGCCAAAAAACAAACGTTGGCTTGTTCTGAATCACTGTCATTATCACTGTCTGATGAAGAAGATTCTGTATCATCCCATGTAACTGAGAAGGCTTGTTTCTTTTTATATTTGTCCTTTTTGAGATTATTTTCTTTCTTCCGATCAGGACAATCTTTCTTTATGTGGCCCTTCTTGTGACATTCGTAGCATTCAAGAGATGAGCTTGATGGCTTATTAAAACCCTTGTTATTTCCAAATTTATTACCCTTTTTGAATTTTAAAAACTTTTTGAAATTCTTAGCTATAAATGCCATATCGTCTTCTGATTCAGAGTCTTCTTTTTCTGCTTGAAAAGCGATAGTTTTCTTGTCCTGTGCTTGTGCTCATCTTGCCTGCAAATTTACTTCATAGGACATTAGATTTCCTATTAACTCTTCTGTTTTTATGGTTGAAATATCATTAGCTTCCTCGATAGCTAAGACTTTTCGTTCCCATTCATCAGTTAAAGAGTTAAGGATTTTTGATACAACATCATATTTAGTAAAAGTGACTTCTAAAGCTAAAAGTGAGTGATAAATATCCTGGAATCTAGAGTACATTTCACTAATACTTTCTCCTTGTTTCATCCTAAAGTTTTGAAATTGGTTTTTAAGCATAGAGATCTTGCTTTGTTTTACTTTATTTGTTCCTTCGTGTGTAACCTTAAGAGTATTCCAAATTTCATATCCAGTTTTACAAATACTGACTCGATTGAATTCATTTTTGTCTAAAGCACAAAATAACATGTTCATTGCTTTTGCATTTGCAGTAGCATCTAGTTTTTGGGTATTAGACCATGTAGCATACTCTGTAGTAGGAATATGATATTCAGTTTGAATGATATTCCAGGTTTCAAATCCACTTGCTTGCATAAAAATTCTCATTCTAGTTGACCAATAACTATAATTTAATCCGTTAAACAATGGTGGTCGTGTAGTGGCTTGTCCCTCAGTAAAACTGTTGCTAGTGTTATTGTCCATATTATTTAAATATCAGATAACTGTGTTATAGTTATGTGATGACCTTGCTCTGATACCAAATGAAAGTGTATATGGATCGATAATATAGTTAAACTACGACTAGCAAGTGCGGAATAATAGTAAATGGCAGAAATAAAAATGACACCAGGGATTTTTATACTGGTTCGAACTTCTCGTTCTACGTCCAGTCCCAGACTCCTTCTGGAATTTCTCTAACAACCCTCACTTAACCCGGAGGAACAGGTATTACACCGCCTGAGCAACCGAACAGGACTTTTCCGCCTAAGAAACCGAATAGGACTTCAAATACAATTTGGTAAATTGTTTCTTGACTTGTGTGTTCTTTGAATAACACGAATATAGTCAATGTAGTACACCCTTCCTATAATCTTCTTGATATGATGATTTGAATGTGCAAAGATAGGAAGTAGAGAATTGAAAATCACTTGTGATTATGATAATACAAAGCAAGTATAGATAGAAAGAATTGGTTATTGAAATAGTGAATTTTCATCTCTATTTATAGTATTGAATAGTCTTAATTTAATAGTTGCAACTATTTGAAGAAGTGCAACTCTTGGTGAAGAAGACAACTCTTCAGATTTTGATATTTCATGAAGAGATGCTTCAGTTCGTCAAGTTCAGATGTCTGAGATAAAAGTGACAAATGTCTGAATAAATTTTGAAATTCAAAAAATAAAAGAAAGACAAAAACAGTCAATTTAGACGTCTGTCTTTTAATTCAGACGTCTGTATAGGATGACAGATGTCTGTTATTAAATTGACAGACGTCTATTTCATATAGAAATAGAGGCACTAAAAGCATAGAGTTCAGACGTCTGTTATATTACTTTTAGACGTCTGATATTGATGTCAGACGTCTGAATTAATATACAGACGTCTAATTCTGTACTGTTTTGTTCCTTCCTTTATTTTAGCACTTTTGAACTTGAGATAATATATAATTTTGAAAATACCTTTTTATATCTTTTAAATAATAAAAGATATATATTTTAAAACATGATTTTCAAAAGTATATTTGTGTGTGTGTGTTTCATCATCATATCAGAGATTGTACATAAATATCTAAATAGAATTTTGAGAACTTTAATCTAGTTGATGATATGATAATAGCTTCTTTTGTAGATTCCTGCAAGAATATTTGACATTATAGTATATAGATTGAAATATATAGTTGTCGCATTAAAATCGAAGAAGGCAGGTTCCAACAAAAACATCAAATCCCCGATTGAGGTTCGGATAGCCTTTTTGGGTATTAAACTATCCATTGACGGCTTAAAGCTGTCAAAGCCGTAGAACTCACAAAGAGCTTTGTTTTGACTGGTTATGGCTCCCACAACTCTAAACGAGCCAACAGTTATGACCGTCCGAAAAATCGATATCCACAGGGTGCAACATCTGCGGTGCAAGGTGCAACATCCGTCCAAAATGCCGAAACAGTCCCGTGCGACTTTTAGAAATGGGTGCATGGATTTGAAATGGAAAAGTACCATGGTGCACCACTCTCCAGGGATGGTAAATCGAAGACCATCCACGGTGATCCCGTTTTAACGTAAAAATTCACTTGACGAAAAAAAGAAGGCTGAAAAACTTCAGAGCCCCGATTGAGGTTCGGGTAGCCTTTTTTAGGTATGAAACTATCTATTGATGGCCTAAAATGGTCAAAGCCGTAGAACTCACAGAGAGCTTCGTTTTGACTGGTTATGGCTCCCGTAACTCTAAACGAGCCAACAGTTATGGTCGTCCGAAGAATCGATATCCACAGGGTGCAACATCTGCGGTGCAAGGTGCAACATCCGTCCAAAATGCCGAAACAGTCCCGTGCGACTTTTAGAAATGGGTGCATGGATTTGAAATGGAACAGTACCGTGGTGCACCACTCTCCAGGGAGGGTAAATCGAAGACCAGCCACGATGATTCCGTTTTAACGTAAAAATTCACTTGACGAAAAAAAGAAGGCTAAAAAATTCAGAGCCCCGATTGAGTTTCGGATAGCTTTTTTTTGGGTATGAAACTATCCATTGACGGCTCAAAGCGGTCAAAGACGTAGAACTCACAGAGAGCTTCGTTTTGACTGGTTATGGCTCCCGTAAATCTAAACGAGCCAACGGTTATGGCCGTCCGAAGAATCGAAATCCACATGGTGCAACATCTGCGGTGCAAGGTGCAACATCCGTCCAAAATGCCGAAACAGTCCCGTGCAACTTTTAGAAATGGGTGCATGGATTTGAAATGGAATAGTACCATGGTGCACCACTCTCCAAGGATGGTAAATCGAAGACCATCCACGGTGATCCCGTTTTAACGTAAAAATTCACTTGACGAAAAAAAGAAGGCTAAGAAACTTCAGAGCCCCGATTGAGGTTCGGATAGCCTTTTTTGGGTATGAAACTATATATTGATGGCTTAAAGCGGTCAAAGACGTAGAACTCATAGAGAGCTTCGTTTTGACTGGTTCTGGCTCCCGTAACTCTAAACGAGCCAACGGTTATGGCCGTCCAAAGAATCGATATCCACAGGGTGCAACATCTGCGGTGCAAGGTGCAACATCCGTCCAAAATGCCGAAACAGCCCTGTGCGACTTTTAGAAATGGGTGGATGTATTTGAAATGGAACAGTACAATAGTGCACCACTCTCCATGGATGGTAAATCAAAGAGCAGCCAAGGTGATCCCGTTTTAACGTAAAAATTCACTTGACAAAAAAAAGAAGGCTAAAAATCTTCAAAGCCCCGATTAAGGTTCGGATAGCCTTTTTTGGGTATGAAACTATCTATTGATGGCTTAAAGCGGTCAAAGCCGTAGAACTCACAGAGAGCTTCGTTTTGACTGGTTATGGTTCCCGTAACTCTAAACGAGCCAACAGTTATGGCCGTCCGAAGAATCGATATCCACAAGGTGCAACATCTGCGGTGCAAGGTGCATCATCCGTCCAAAATGCCGAAATAGTCCCGTGCGACTTTTAGAAATGGGTGCATGGATTTGAAATGGAACAGCACCATGGTGCACCACTCTCCAGGGATGGTAAATCGAAGACCATCCACGGTGATCCCGTTTTAACGTAAAAATTCACTTGACGAAAAAAAGAAGGCTAAAAAACTTCAGAGCCCCGATTGAGGTTCGGATAGCCTTTTTTGGGTATGAAACTATCTATTGATGGCTTAAAGCGGTCAAAGACGTAGAACTCACAAAGAGCTTCGTTTTGACTAGTTCTGGCTCACGTATCTCTAAACGAGCCAACGGTTATGGCCATCCGAAGAATCGATATCCACAGGGTGCAACATCTACGGTGCAAGGTGCAACATCCGTCCAAAATGCCGAAACAGCCCCGTGCGACTTTTAGAAATGGGTGCATGTATTTGAAATGGTACAGTACCATGGTGCACCACTCTCCAGGGATGGTAAATCGAAGACCATCCACGGTGATCCCGTTTTAAAGTAAAAATTCACTTGACGAAAAAAAGAAGGCTAAAAAACTTCAGAGCCCCGATTGAGGTCCGGAAAGACTTTTTTGTGTATGAAACTATCTATTGATGGCTTAAAGCGGTCAAAGCCGTAGAACTCACAGAGAGCTTCGGTTTGAATGGTTATGGCTCCCGTAACTCTAAACGAGCCAACAGTTATGGCCGTCCGAAGAATCAATATCCACAAGGTGCAACATCTGCGGTGCAAGGTGCAACATCCGTCCAAAATGCCGAAACAGTCCCGTGCGACTTTTAGAAATGGGTGCATGGATTTGAAATGGAAAGTACCATGGTGCACCACTCTTCAGGGATGGTAAATCGAAGACCAGCCACGGTGATCCCGTTTTAACGTAAAAATTCACTTGACGAAAAAAAGAAGGCTAAAAAATACAGAGCCCCGATTCAGGTTCGGATAGCCTTTTTTGGGTATGAAACTATCCAATGACGGCTTAAAGAGGTCGAAGACGTAGAACTCACAGAGAGCTTCGTTTTGACTGGTTATGGCTCTCGTAACTCTTAACGAGCCAACGGTTATGGTCGTCCGAAGAATCGATATCCACAGGGTCCAACATCTGCGGTGCATGGTGCAACATCCGTCCAAAATGCTGAAACAGTCCCGTGCGACTTTTAGAAATTGGTGCATGGATTTGAAATGGAACAGTACCATGGTGCACCCCTCTTCAGGGATGGTAAATCGAAGACCAGCCACGGTGATCCCGTTTTAACGTAAAACTTCACTTGACGAAAAAAAGAAGGCTAAAAAACTTCAGAGCCCCGATTGAGGTTCGGATAGCATTTTTTGGGTATGAAACTATCCATTGACCGCTTAAAGCGGTCAAAGACGTAGAACTCACAGAGAGCTTCGTTTTGACTGGTTATGGCTCCCGTAACTCTAAACGAGCCAACAGTTATGGTCGTCCGAAGAATCGATATCCACAGGGTGCAACATCTGCGGTGCAAGGTGCAACATCCGTCCAAAATGCCGAAACAGTCCCGTGCGACTTTTAGAAATGGGTGCATGGATTTGAAATGGAACAGTACCGTGGTGCACCACTCTCCAGGGATGGTAAATCGAAGACCAGCCACGGTGATTCCGTTTTAACGTAAAAATTCACTTGACGAAAAAAAGAAGGCGAAGAAACTTCAGAGCCCCGATGGAGGTTCGAATAGCCTTTTTTGGGTATGAAACTATCTATTGATGGCTTAAAGCAGCAAAGCCGTAGAACTCACATAGAGCTTCATTTTGACTGGTTATGGCTCCCGTAACTCTAAACGAGCCAACAGTTATGACCGTCCGAAGAATCGATATCCATAGGGTGCAATATCTGCGGTGCAAGGTGCAACATCCATCGAAAATGCCGAAGCAGCGCTGAGCGACTTTTAGAAATGGGTGTAGGGATTTGAAATGGAACAGTACCATGGTGCACCACTCTCCAGGGATGGTAAATCGAAGACCATCCACGGTGAACCCGTTTTACGTAAAAATTCACGTGACGAAAAAAAGAAGGCTAAAAAACTTCAGAGACCCGATTGAGGTTCGGATAGCCTTTTTTGGGTATGAAACTATCCATTGACGGCTTAAAGCCATCAAAGCTATAGAACTCATAGAGAGCTTCGTTTCGACTGGTTATGGCTCCCGTAACTTTAAACGAGCCAACAGTTATGGTCGTTCGAAGAATCGATATTCACAGGGTGCAACATCTGCGGTGCAAGGTGCAACATCCGTCCAAAATGACGAAACAGACCCGTGCGACTTTTAGAAATGGGTGCATGGATTTGAAATGGAACAGTACCATGGTGTACCACTCTCCAGGGTTGGTAAATCGAAGACCAACCACGGTGATCCCGTTTTAACGTAAAAATTCACTTGACGAAAAAAAGAAGGCTAAAAAACATCAGATCTCCGATTGAGGTTCGGATAGCCTTATTGGGTATTAAACTATCAATTGACGGTTTAAAGCTGTCAAAGCCGTAGAACTCACAGAGAGCTTTGTTTTGACTGGTTATGGCTCCCGCAACTCTAAACGAGCCAACAGTTATGACCGTCCGAAGAATCGATATCCACAGGGTGCAACATCTGCGGTGCAAGGTGCAACATCCGTCCAAAATGCCGAAACAGTCCCGTGCGACTTTTAGAAATGGGTGCATGGATTTGAAATGGAATAGTACCATGGTGCACCACTCTCCAGGGATGGTAAATCGAAGACCAGCCATGGTGATCCCGTTTTAAAGTAAAAATTCACTTGACGAAAAAAAGAAGGCTGAAAAACTTCAGAGCCCCGATTGAGGTTCGGGTAGCCTTTTTTAGGTATGAAACTATCTATTGATGGCCTAAAATTGTCAAAGCCGTAGAACTCGCAGAGAGCTTTGTTTTGACTGGTTATGGCTTCCGTAACTCTAAACGAGCCAACAGTTATGGCCGTTCGAAGAATCGATATCCACAGGGTGCAACATCTATGGTGCAAGGTGCAACATCCGTCCAAAATGCCGAAATAGTCCCGTGCGACTTTTAGAAATGGGTGCATGGATTTGAAATGGAACATTACCATGGTGCACCACTCTTCAGGGATGGTAAATCGAAGACCAGCCACGGTGATCCCGTTTTAACGTAAAAATTCACTTGACGAAAAAAAGAAGGCTAAAAAATTCAGAGCCCAAATTGAGGTTCGGATAGCTTTTTTTTGGGTATGAAACTATCCATTGACGGCTTAAAGCGATCAAAGACGTAGAACTCACAGAGAGCTTCGTTTTGACTGGTTATGGCTCTTGTAAATCTAAACGAGCCAACGGTTATTTCCGTCCGAAGAATCGATATCCACATGGTGCAACATCTGCGGTGCAAGGTGCAACATCCATCCAAAATCCCGAAACAGTCCCGTGCAACTTTTAGAAATGGGTGCATGGATTTGAAATGGAATAGTACCATGGTGCACCACTTTCCAGGGATGGTAAATCGAAGACCATCCACGGTGATCCCGTTTTAACGTAAAAATTCACTTGACGAAAAAAAGAAGGCTAAGAAACTTCAGAGCCCCGATTGAGGTTCAGATAGCCTTTTTTGGGTATAAAACTATCTATTGATGGCTTAAAGCGGTCAAAGACGTAGAACTCACAGAGAGCTTCGTTTTGACTGGTTCTAGCTCCCGTAACTCTAAACGAGCCAACGGTTATGGTCATCCGAAGAATCGATATCCACAGGGTGCAACATCTGCGGTGCAAGGTGCAACATCCGTCCAAAATGCCGAAACAGCCCCGTGCGACTTTTAGAAATGGGTGCATGTATTTGAAATGGAACAGTACAATAGTGCACCACTCTCCATGGATGGTAAATCGAAGAGCAGCCACGGTGATCCCGTTTTAACGTAAAAATTCACTTGATGAAAAAAAGAAGGCAAAAAAAGTTCAGAGCCCCGATTGAGGTTCGGATAGCCTTTTTTGGGTATGAAACTATCTATTGATGGCTTAAAGCAGTCAAAGCCGTAGAACTCACAGAGAGCTTCGTTTTGACAGGTTATGGTTCCCGTAACTCTAAACGAGCCAACAGTTATGGCCGTCCGAAGAATCGATATCCACAAGGTGCAACATCTGCGGTGCAAGGTGCAACATCCGTCCAAAATGCCGAAATAGTCCCGTGCGACTTTTAGAAATTGGTGCATGGATTTGAAATGGAACAGTACCATGGTGCACCACTCTTCAGAGATGGTAAATCAAAGACCAGCCACGGTGATCCTGTTTTAACGTAAAAATTCCTTGACGAAAAAAAGAAGGCTAAAAAACTTCAGAGCCCCGATTGAGGTTCGGATAGCCTTTTTTGGGTATGAAACTATCCAATGACGGCTTAAAGCGGTCAAAGACGTAGAACTCACAGAGAGCTTCGTTTTGACTTGTTATGGCTCCCGTAACTCTAAACGAGCCAACGGTTATGGCCGTCCGAAGAATTGATATCCATAGGGTGCATCATCTGCGGTGCAAGGTGCAATATCCGTCCAAAATGCCGAAACAGTCCCATGCGAATTTTAGAAATGGGTGCATGGATTTGAAATGGAACAGTACCATGGTGCACCACTCTTCAGGGATGGTAAATCGAAAACCAACCACGGTGATCCCGTTTTAACGTAAAAATTCACTTGACAAAAAAAAGAAGGCTAAAAAACTTCAGGGCCCCGATTGAGGTTCGGATAGCATTTTTTGGTTATGAAACTATCCATTGACGGCTTAAAGTAGTCAAAGACGTAGAACTCACAGAGAGCTTCATTTTGACTGGTTATGGCTCCCGTAACTCTAAACGAGCCAACGGTTATGGCCGTCCGAAGAATCGATATCCACAGGGGGCAACATCTGCTGTGCAAGGTGCAACATCCGTCCAAAATGCCGAAACAGACCCATGCGACTTTTAGAAATGGGTGCATGGATTTGAAATGGAATAGTACCATGGTGACCTCTCTCCAGGGATGGTAAATCGAAAACCAGCCACGGTGATCACGTTTTAACGTAAAAATTCACTTGACGAAAAAAAGAAGGCTAAAAAACATCAAAGCCCCGATTGATGTTCGGATAGCCTTTTCTGGGTATGAAACTATCCACTGACGGCTTAAAGCTGTCAAAGCTGTAGAACTCACTGAGAGCTTCGTTTTGACAGGTTATGGCTCCCGTAAATCTGAACGTGCGAACAGTTATGACAGTCCGAAGAATCGATATCCACAGTGTGCAACATCTGCGGTGCAAGGTGCAACATCCGTCCAAAATGCCGAAATAGACCCGTGCGACTTTTAGAAATGGGTGCATGGATTTGAATTGGAACAGTACCATGGCGCAGCACTCTCCAGGGACGGTAAATCGAAGACCATCCACGGTGATCCCGTTTTAACGTAAAAATTCACTGGACGAAAAAAAGAAGGCTAAGAAACTTCAGAGCCCAGATTGAGGTTCGGATAGCCTTTTTTGGATATGAAACTCTCTATTGATGGCTTAAAGCAGTCAAAGCCGTAGAACTCACAGAGAGCTTCATTTTGACTGGTTATGGCTCCCGTAACTCTAAACGAGCCAACAGTTATGGTCGTTCGAAGAATCAATATCCACAGGGTGCAACATCTGCGGTGCAAGGTGCAACATCCGTCCAAAATGCCGAAATAGACCCGTGCGACTTTTAGAAATGGGTGCATGGATTTGAAATGGAACAATACCATTATGCACCACTCTCTAGGGATGGTAAATCGAAGATCAGCCACGGTGATCCTGTTTTAACGTAAAAATTCACTTGACGAAAAAAGAAGGCTAAAAAACATCAGAGCCCCGATTGAGGTTCGGCTAGCCTTTTTTGGGTATGAAACTATCCATTGACGGCTTAAAGCTATCAAAGCCGTAGAACTCACAGAGAGCTTCGTTTTGAATGGTTATAGCTCCCGTAACTCTAAACGAGCCAACAGTTATGACCGTCCGAAGAATCGATATCCACAGGGTGCAACATCTGCGGTGCAAGGTGCATCATCCGTCCAAAATGCCGAAACAGTGTCGTGCGACTTTTAGAAATGGGTGCATGGATTTGAAATGGAACAATACCATGGTGCACCACTCTTCAGGGATGGTAAATCGAAGACCAGCCATGGTGATCCCGTTTTAACGTAAAAATTCACTTGGCGAAAAAAGTAGGCTAAAAAACTTCAGAGACCCGATTGAGGTCCGGATAGCCTTTTTTGGGTATGAAACTATCCATTGACGGCTTAAAGCTGTCAAAGCTATAGAACTCATAGAGAGCTTCGTTTTGACTGGTTATGGCTCCCGTAACTTTAAACGAGCCAACAGTTATGGCCGTCCGAAGAATCGATATCAACAGGGTGCAACATCTGCGGTGCAAGGTGCAACATCCGTCCAAAATGCCGAAACAGTCCCGTGCGACTTTTAGAAATGGGTGCATGTATTTGAAATGGAACAGTACCATGGTGCACCACTCTCCAGGGATGGTAAATCGAAGACCAGCCACGGTGATCCCGTTTTAAAGTAAAAATTCACTTGACGAAAAAAAGAAGGCGAAGAAACTTCAGAGCCCCGATTGAGGTTCGAATAGCCTTTTTTGGTATGAAACTATCTATTGATGGCTTAAAGCGGCAAATCCGTAGAACTCACAGAGAGCTTCGTTTTGACTGGTTATGGCTCCCGTAACTCTAAACGAGCCAACAGTTATGACAGTCCGAAGAATCGATATCCACAGGGTGCAATATTTACGGTGCAAGGTGCAACATCCATCGAAAATGCCGAAGATGCGCCGGGCGACTTTTGGAAATGGGTGTAGGGATTTGAAATGGAACAGTACCATGGTGCACCACTCTCCAGGGATGGTCAATCGAAGACCATCCACGGCGAACCCGTTTTAACGTAAAAATTCACGTGACGAAAAAAAGAAGGCTAAAAAACTTCAGAGACCCAATTGAGGTTCGGATAGCCTTTTTTGGGTATGAAACTATCCATTGATGGCTTAAAGCCGTCAAAGCTATAGAACTCATAGAGAGCTTCGTTTTGACTGGTTATGGCTCCCGTAACTTTAAACGAGCCAACAGTTATGGCCGTCCGAAGAATCAATATCCACAGGGTGCAACATCTGCGGTGCAAGGTGCAACATCCATCCAAAATGCCGAAACAGTCCCGTGCGACTTTTAGAAATGGGTGCATGGATTTGAAATGGAACAGTAGAACTGGGTGCATGGCTTAAAGCTGAAACTATCCGTAGAACTCACTGGGTGCAACATCTGGTGTGCAAGGTGCAACATTCGTCCAAAAAGCTGAAACAGCGCCGTGCGACTTTTAGAAGTGGGTGTAGGGATTTGAAATGGAACAGTACCATGTTGCACTAGTATCCAGGGATGGTAAATCGAAGACCAGCCACGGTGATCCCGTTTTAACGTAAAAATTCACGTGACGAAAAAATGAAGGCTAAAAAACATCAAAGACCCGATTGAGGTTCGGATAGCCTTTTTTGGGTATGAAACTATTCATTGACGGCTTAAAGCTGTCAAAGCCATAGAACTCACTGAGAGCTTCGTTTTGACTGGTTATGGCTCCCGTAATTCTAAACGAGCCAAAAGTTATGGCCGTTCGAAGAATCGATATCCACAGGGTGCAACATCTGCGGTGCAAGGTGCAACATTCGTCCAAAAAGCCGAAACAGCGCCGTGCGACTTTTAGAAGTGGGTGTAGGGATATGAAATGAACAGTACCATGGTGCACCAGTATCCAGGGATGGTAAATCGAAGACCAGCCACGGTGATCCCATTTTAACGTAAAAATTCACTTGACGAAAAAAAGAAGGCTAAAAAACATCAAAGCCTAGATTGATGTTCGGATAGCCTTTTTTGGGTATGAAACTATCCACTGACGGCTTAAAGCTGTCAAAGCTGTAGAACTCACTGAGAGCTTCGTTTTGACAAGTTATGGCTCCCGTAACTCTGAACGAGCCAACATTTATGACAGTCCGAAGAATCGATATCCACAGGGTGCAACATCTGTGGTGCAAGGTGCAACATCCGTCCAAAATGTCGAAATAGACCCGTGCGACTTTTAGAAATGGGTGCATGGATTTGAATTGGAACAGTACCATGGTGCACCACTCTCCAGGGATGGTAAATCGAAGACCATCCACGGTGATCCCGTTTTAACGTAAAAATTCACTGGACGAAAAAAAGAAGGCTAAGAAACTTCAGAGCCCCGATTGAGGTTCGGATAGCCTTTTTTGGGTATGAAACTATCCATTGACGGTTAAAGCCGTCAAAACTATAGAACTCATAGAGAGCTTCGTTTTGACTGGTTATGGCTCCTGTAACTTTAAACGAGCCAACAGTTATGGCCGTCCGAAGAATCGATATCAACAGGGTGCAACATCTTCGGTGCAAGGTGCAACATCCGTCCAAAATGCCGAAACAGTCCCGTGCGACTTTTAGAAATGGGTGCATGGATTTGAAATGGAACAGTGCCATGGTGCACCACTCTCCAGGGATGGTAAATCGAAGACCAGCCACGGTGATCTCGTTTTAAAGTAAAAATTCACTTGACGAAAAAAAGAAGGCGAAGAAACTTCAGAGCCCCGATTGAGGTTCGAATAGCCTTTTTTGGTATGAAAATATCTATTGATGGCTTAAAGTGGCAAAGCCGTAGAACTCACAGAGAGCTTCGTTTTGACTGGTTATGGCTCCCGTAACTCTAAACGAGCCAACAGTTATGACAGTCCGAAGAATCGATATCCACATGGTGCAATATTTACGGTGCAAGGTGCAACATCCATCGAAAATGCGGAAGATGCGCCGGGCGACTTTTAGAAATGGGTGTAGGGATTTGAAATGGAACAGTACCATGGTGCACCACTTTCCAGGGATGGTCAATCGAAGACCATCCACGGCGAACCCGTTTTAACGTAAAAATTCACGTGACGAAAAAAAGAAGGCTAAAAAACTTCAAAGACCCGATTGAGGTTCGGATAGCCTTTTTTGGGTATGAAACTATCCATTGACGGCTTAAAGCCGTCAAAGCTATAGAACTCATAGAGAGCTTCGTTTTGACTGGTTATGGCTCCCGTAAGTTTAAACGAGCCAACAGTTATGGCCGTCCGAAGAATCGATATCCACAAGGTGCAACATCTGCGGTGCAAGGTGCAACATCCGTCCAAAATGCCGAAACAGTCCCGTGCGACTTTTAGAAATGGGTGCATGGATTTGAAATGGAACAGTACCGTGGTGCACCACTCTCCAGGGATGGTAAATCGAAGACCAGCCATGGTGATCCCGTTTTAAAGTTAAAATTCACTTGACGAAAAAAAGAAGGCGAAGAAACTTCAGAGCCCCGTTTGAGGTTCGAATAACCTTTTTGGGTATGAAACTATCCATTGACGGCTTAAAGCGGTCAAAGACGTAGAACTCATAGAGAGCTTCGTTTTGACTGGTTATGGCTTCCGTAAATCTAAACGAGCCAACGGTTATGGCAGTCCGAAGAATCGATATCCACATGGTGCAACATCTGCGGTGCAAGGTGCAACATCCATCGAAAATGCCGAAGCAGCGCCGGGCGACTTTTAGAAATGGGTGTAGGGATTTGAAATGGAACAGTACCATGGTGCACCACTCTCCAGAGATGGTCAATCGAAGACCATCCACGGCGAACCCATTTTAACGTAAAAATTCACGTGACGAAAAAAAGAGGGCTAAAAAACTTCAGAGACCCGATTGAGGTTCGGATAGCCTTTTATGGGTACGAAACTATCCATTGACGGCATAAAGCCATCAAATCCGTAGAACTCATAGAGAGCTTCGTTTTGACTGGTTATGGATCTCGTAACTTTAAACGAGCCAACAGTTATGGCCGTCCGAAGAATCGATATCCACAGGGTGCAACATCTGCGGTGCAAGGTGCAACATCCGTCCAAAATGCCGAAACAGACCCGTGTGACTTTTAAAAATGGGTGCATGGATTTGAAATGGGACAGTACCATGGTGCACTACTCTCCAGGGATGGTAAATCGAAGACCAGCCACAGTGATCCCGTTTTAACGTAAAAATTCACTTGACGAAAAAAAGAAGGCTAAAAAACATCAGATCCCCGATTGAGGTTCGGATAGCCTTTTTTGGGTATAAAACTATCCATTGACGGCTTCAAGCGGTCAAATACGTAGAACTCACAGAGAGCTTCGTTTTGACTGGTTATGGCTCCCGTAAATCTAAACGAGCCAACGGTTATGGCCGTCCGAAGAATCGATATCCACAGGGTGCAATATCTGCGGTGCAAGGTGCAACATCCATCGAAAATGCCGAAGCAGCGCCGGGCGACTTTTAGAAATGGGTGTAGGGATTTGAAATAGAACAGTACCATGGTGCACCACTCTCCAGGGATGGTAAATCGAAGACCATCCACGGTGAAGCCGTTTTAACGTAAAAATTCACGTGACGAAAAAAAGAAGGCTAAAAAACTTCAGAGACCCGATTGAGGTTCGGATAGCCTTTTTTGGGTATGAAACTATCCATTGACGGCTTAAAGCCGTCAAAGCCATAGAACTCATAGAGAGCTTCATTTTGACTGGTTATGGCTACCGTAACTTTAAACGAGCCAACAGTTATGGTCGTCCGAAGAATCGATATCCACATGGTGCAACATCTGCGGTGCAAGGTGCAACATCCGTCCAAAATGATGAAACAGACCCGTGCGACTTTTAGAAATGGGTGCATGGATTTGAAATGGAACAGTACCATGGTGCACCACTCTCCAGGGATGGTAAATCGAAGACCAGCCACGGTGATCCCGTTTTAACGTAAAATTCACTTGACGAAAAAAAGAAGGCTAAAAAACATCAGATCCCCGATTGAGGTTCGGATAGCCTTTTGGGGTATGAAACTATCCATTGATGGCATAAAGCTGTCAAAGCCGTAGAACTCATAGAGAGCTTCGTTTTGACTGGTTATGAATCCCGTAACTCTAAACGAGCCAACAGTTATGACCGTCCGAAGAATCGATATCCACAGGGTGCAACATCTGCGGTGCAAGGTGCAACATCCGTCCAAAATGCCGAAACAGTCCCGTGCGACTTTTAGAAATGGGTGCATGGATTTGAAATGGAACAGTACCATGGTGCACCACTCTCCAAGGATGGTAAATCGAAGACCAGCCACGGTGATCCCGTTTTAACGTAAAAATTCACTTGACGAAAAAAAGAAGGCTAAAAATCTTCAGAGCCCCGATTGATGTTTGGATAGACTTTTTTGGGTATGAAACTATCCAATGACGGCTTAAAGCGGCCGAAGACGTAGAACTCACAGAGAAATTCGTTTTGACTGGTTATGACAGTCCGAAGAATCGATATCCACAGGGGGCAACATCCGCTGTGCAAGGTGCAACATCCGTCCAAAATGCCGAAACAGACCCGTGCGACTTTTAGAATTGGGTGCATGGATTTGAAATGGAATGGTACCATGGTGACCACTCTCCAGGGATGGTAAATCGAAAACCAGCCACGGTGATCCCGTTTTAACATAAAAATTCACTTGACGAAAAAAAGAAGGCTAAAAAACATCAAAGCCCTGATTGATGTTCGGATAGCCTTTTTTGGGTATGAAACTATCCACTGACGGCTTAAAGCTGTCAAAGCTGTAGAACTCACTGAGAGCTTCGTTTTGACAGGTTATGGCTCCCGTAACTCTGAACGAGCCAACAGTTATGACAGTCCGAAGAATCGATATCCACAGGGTGCAACATCTGCGGTGCAAGGTGCAACATCCGTCCAAAATGCCGAAATAGACCCGTGCGACTTTTAGAAATGGGTGCATGGATTTGAATTGGAACAGTACCATGGTGCACCACTCTCCAGGGATGGTAAATCGAAGACCATCCACGGTGATCCCGTTTTAACGTAAAAATTCACTGGATGAAAAAAAGAAGGCTAAGAAACTTCAGAGCCCCGATTGAGGTTCGGATAGCCTTTTTTGGATATGAAACTCTCTATTGATGGCTTAAAGCTGTCAAAGCCGTAGAACTCACTGAGAGCTTCGTTTTGACTGGTTTTGGCTCCTGTAGCTCTAAACGAGCCAAAAGTTATGGCCGTCCGAAGAATCGATATCCATAGGGTGCAACATCTGGGTGCAAGGTGCAACATTCGTCCAAAAAGCTGAAACAGCGCCGTGCGACTTTTAGAAGTGGGTGTAGGGATTTGAAATGGAACAGTACCATGTTGCATCAGTATCCAGGGATGGTAAATCGAAGACCAGCCACGGTGATCCCATTTTAACGTAAAAATTCACGTGACGAAAAAATAAAGGCTAAAAAACATCAGAGACCCGATTGAGGTTCGGATAGCCTTTTTTGGGTATGAAACTATTCATTGACGGCTTAAAGCTGTCAAAGCCATAGAACTCACTGAGAGCTTCGTTTTGACTGGTTATGGCTCCCGTAATTCTAAACGAGCCAAAAGTTATGGCCGTTCGAAGAATCGATATCCACAGGGTGCAACATCTACGGTGCAAGGTGCAACATTCGTCCAAAAAGCCGAAACAGCGTCGTGCGACTTTTAGAAGTGGGTGTAGGGATTTGAAATGAACAGTACCATGGTGCACCAGTATCCAGGGATGGTAAATCGAAGACCAGCCACGGTGATCCCATTTTAACGTAAAAATTCACTTGACGAAAAAAAGAAGGCTAAAAAACATCAAAGCCCCGATTGATGTTCGGATAGCCTTTTTTGGGTATGAAACTATCCACTGACGGCTTAAAGCTGTCAAAGCTGTAGAACTCACTGAGAGCTTCGTTTTGATAGGTTATGGCTCCCGTAACTCTGAACGAGCCAACATTTATGACAGTCCGAAGAATCGATATCCACAGGGTGCAACATCTGCGGTGCAAGGTTCAACATCCGTCCAAAATGCCGAAATAGACCCGTGCGACTTTTAAAAATGGGTGCATGGATTTGAATTGGAACAGTACCATGGTGCACCACTTTCCAGGGATGGTAAATCGAAGACCATCCACGGTGATCCCGTTTTAACGTAAAAATTCACTGGACGAAAAAAAGAAGGCTAAGAAACTTCAGAGCCCCGATTGAGGTTCGGATAGCCTTTTTTGGGTATGAAAATATCCATTGACGGCTTAAAGCCATCAAAGCTATAGAACTCATAGAGAGCTTCGTTTTGACTGGTTATGGCTCCCGTAACTTCAAACGAGCCAACAGTTATGGCCGTCCGAAGAATCGATATCAACAGGGTGCAACATCTTCGGTGCAAGGTGCAACATCCGTCCAAAATGCCGAAACAGTCCCGTGCGACTTTTAGAAATGGGTGCATGGATTTGAAATGGAACAGTACCATGGTGCACCACTCTCCAGGGATGGTAAATCGAAGACCAGCCACGGTGATCACGTTTTAAAGTAAAAATTCACTTGACGAAAAAAAGAAGGCGAAGAAACTTCAGAGCCCCGATTGAGGTTCGAATAGGCTTTTTTGGTATGAAACTATCTATTGATGGCTTAAAGCGGCAAAGCCGTAGAACTCACAAAGAGCTTCGTTTGGACTGGTTATGGCTCCCGTAACTCTAAACGAGCCAACAGTTATGACAGTCCGGAGAATCGATATCCACAGGGTGCAATATTTACGGTGCAAGGTGCAACATCCATCGAAAATGCCGAAGATGCACTGGGCGACTTTTAGAAATGGGTGTAGCGATTTGAAATGGAACAGTACCATGGTGCACCACTCTCTAGGGATGGTCAATCGAAGACAATACACGGCGAACCCGTTTTAACGTAAAAATTCACGTGACGAAAAAAAGAAGGCTAAAAAACTTCAGAGACCCGATTGAGGTTCGGATAGCCTTTTTTGGGTATGAAACTATCCATTGACGGCTTAAAGCCGTCAAAGCTATAGAACTCATAGAGAGCTTCGTTTTGACTGGTTATGGCTCCCGTAAGTTTAAACGAGCCAACAGTTATGGCCGTCCGAAGAATCGATATCAACAAGGTGTAACATCTGCGGTGCAAGGTGCAACATCCGTCCAAAATGCCGAAACAATCCCGTGCGACTTTTAGAAATGGGTGCATGGATTTGAAATGGAACAGTACCGTGGTGCACCACTCTCCAGGGATGGTAAATCGAAGACCAGCCATGGTGATCCCGTTTTAAAGTAAAAATTCACTTGACGAAAAAAAGAAGGCGAAGAAACTTCAGAGCCCCGATTGAGGTTCGAATAGCCTTTTTGGGTATAAAACTATCTATTGATGGCTTAAAGCGGCAAAGCCGTAGAACTCACAGAGAGCTTCGTTTTGACTGGTTATGGCTCTCGTAACTCTAAACGAGTCAACAGTTATGACAGTCCGAAGAATCGATATCCACAAGGTGCAATATCTACGGTGCAAGGTGCAACATCCATCGAAAATGCCGAAGCAGCGTCGGGCGACTTTTAGAAATGGGTGTAGGGATTTGAAATAGAACAGTACCATGGTGCACCACTCTCCAGATATGGTCAATCGAAGACCATCCACGGTGAACCCGTTTTAACGTAAAAATTCACGTGACGAAAAAAAGAAGGCTAAAAAACTTCAGAGACCCGATTGAGGTTCGGATAGCCTTTTATGGGTACGAAACTATCCATTGACGGCATAAAGCCATCAAATCCATAGAACTCATAGAGAGCTTCGTTTTGACTGGTTATGGATCTCGTAACTTTAAACGAGCCAACAGTTATGGCCGTCCGAAAAATCGATATCCACAGGGTGCAACATCTGCGGTGCAAGGTGCAACATCCGTCCAAAATGCCGAAACAGACCCGTGTGACTTTTAAAAATGGGTGCATGGATTTGAAATGGGACAGTACCATGGTGCACCACTCTCCAGGGATGGTAAATCGAAGACCAGCCACAGTGATCCCGTTTTAACGTAAAAATTCACTTGACGAAAAAAAGAAGGCTAAAAAACATCAGATCCTGGATTGAGGTTCGGATAGTCTTTTTGGGTATGAAACTATCCATTGACGGCTTAATGCTGTCAAAGCCGTAGAACTCACAGAGAGCTTTGTTTTGACTGGTTATGGCTCCCGCAACTCTAAACGAGCCAACAGTTATGACCGTCCGAAGAATCGATATCCATAGGGAGCAACATCTGCGGTGCAAGGTGCAACATCCGTCCAAAATGCCGAAACAGTCCCGTGCGACTTTTAGAAATGGGTGCATGGATTTGAAATGGAACAGTACCATAGTGCACCACTCTTCAGGGATGGTAAATCGAAGACCAGCCACGGTGATCCCGTTTTAACATAAAAATTCACTTGACGAAAAAAAGAATGCTAAAAAACTTCAGAGCCCCGATTGAGGTTCGGATAGCCTTTTTTGGGTATGAAACTATCCATTGATGGCTTCAAGCGGTCAAATACGTAGAACTCACAGAGAGCTTCGTTTTGACTGGTTATGGCTGCCGTAAATCTAAACGAGCCAACGGTTATGGCCGTCCGAAGAATCGATATCCACAGGGTGCAATATCTGCGGTGCAAGGTGCAACATCCATCGAAAATGCCAAAGCAGCGCCGGGCGACTTTTAGAAATGGGTGTAGGGATTTGAAATAGAACAGTACCATGGTGCACCACTCTCCAAGGATGGTAAATCGAAGACCATCCACGGTGAACCCGTTTTAACGTAAAAATTCACGTGACGAAAAAAAGAAGGCTAAAAAACTTCAGAGACCCGATTGAGGTTCGGATAGCCTTTTTTGGGTACGAAACTATCCATTGACGGCTTAAAGCCGTCAAAGCCATAGAACTCATAGAGAGCTTCGTTTTGACTGGTTATGGCTACCGTAACTTTAAACGAGCCAACAGTTATGGCCGTCCGAAGAATCGATATCCACATGGTGCAACATCTGCGGTGCAAGGTGCAACATCCGTCCAAAATGATGAAACAGACCCGTGCGACTTTTAGAAATGGGTGCATGGATTTGAAATGGAACAGTACCATGGTGCACCACTCTCCAGGGATGGCAAATCGAAGACCAGCCACGGTGATCCCGTTTTAACGTAAAAATTCACTTGACGAAAAAAAGAAGGCTAAAAACATCAGATCCCCAATTGAGGTTCAGATAGCCTTTTGGGGTATGAAACTATCCATTGATGGCATAAAGTTGTCAAAGCCGAAGAACTCACAGAGAGCTTCGTTTTGACTGGTTATGACTCCCGTAACTCTAAACGAGCCAACAGTTATGACCGTCCAAAGAATCGATATCCACAGGGTGCAACATCTGCGGTGCAAGGTGCAACATCCGTCCAAAATGCCGAAACAGTCCCGTGCGACTTTTAGAAATGGGTGCATGGATTTGAAATGGAACAGTACCATGGTGCACCACTCTCCAGGGATGGTAAATCGAAGACCAGCCACGGTGATCCCGTTTTAACATAAAAATTCACTTGACGAAAAAAAGAAGGCTAAAAAACTTCAGAGCCCCGATTGAGGTTCGGATAGACTTTTTTGGGTATGAAATTATCCAATGACGGCTTAAAGCGGTCGAAGACGTAGAACTCACAGAGAACTTCGTTTTGACTGGTTATGGCTCCCGTAACTTTGAACGAGCCAACAGTTATGAAAGTCCGAAGAATCGATATCCACAGGGGGCAACATCTGCTGTGCAAGGTGCAACATCCGTCCAAAATGCCGAAACAGACCCGTGCGACTTTTAGAAATGGGTGCATGGATTTGAAATGGAATGGTACCTTGGTGACCACTCTCCAGGGATGGAAAATCGAAAACCAGCCACGGTGATCCCGTTTTAATGTAAAAATTTACTTGACGAAAAAAAGAAGGCTAAAAAACATCAAAGCCCCAATTGATGTTCGGATAGCCTTTTTTGGGTATGAAACTGTCCACTGACGGCTTAAAGCGGTCAAAGCTGTAGAACTCACTGAGAGCTTCGTTTTGACAGGTTATGGCTCCCGTAACTCTGAACGAGCCAACAGTTATGACAGTACGAAGAATCGATATCCACAGGATGCAACATCTGCGGTGCAAGGTGCAACATCCGTCCAAAATGCCGAAATAGACCCGTGCGACTTTTAGAAATGGGTGCATGGATTTGAATTGGAACAGTACCATGGTGCACCACTCTCCAGGGATGGTAAATCGAAGACCAGCCACGGTGATCCCGTTTTAAAGTAAAAATTCACTGGACGAAAAAAAGAAGGCTAAGAAACTTCAAAGCCCCGATTGAGGTTCGGATAGCCTTTTTTGGATATGAAACTCTCTATTGATGGCTTAAAGCTGTCAAAGCCGTAGAACTCACTGAGAGCTTCGTTTTGACTGGTTTTGGCTCCCGTAGCTCTAAACGAGCCAAAAGTTATGGCCGTCCGAAGAATCGATATCCATAGGGTGCAACATCTGGGGTGCAAGGTGCAACATTCGTCCAAAAAGCTGAAACAGCGCCGTGCGACTTTTAGAAGTGGGTGTAGGGATTTGAAATGGAACAGTACCATGTTGCACCAGTATCCAGGGATGGTAAATCGAAGACCAGCCACGGTGATCCCGTTTTAACGTAAAAATTCATGTGACGAAAAAATGAAGGCTAAAAAACATTAGAGACCCGATTGAGGTTCGGATAGCCTTTTTTGGGTATAAACTATTCATTGACGGCTTAAAGCTGTCAAAGCCATAGAACTCACTGAGAGCTTCGTTTTGACTGGTTATGGCTCCCGTAATTCTAAACGAGCCAAAAGTTATGGCCGTTTGAAGAATCGATATCCATAGGGTGCAACTTCTGCAGTGCAAGGTGCAACATTCGTCCAAAAAGCCGAAACAGCACCGTGCGACTTTTAGAAGTGGGTGTAGGGATTTGAAATGAACAGCACCATGGTGCACCAGTATCCAGGGATGGTAAATCGAAGACCAGCCACAGTGATCCCATTTTAACGTAAAAATTCACTTGACGAAAAAAAGAAGGCTAAAAAACATCAGAGCCCCGATTGATGTTCGGATAGCCTTTTTTGGGTATGAAACTATCCACTGACGGCTTAAATCTGTCAAAGCTGTAGAACTCACTGAGAGCTTCGTTTTGACAGGTTATGGCTCCCGTAACTCTGAACGAGCCAACATTTATGACAGGCCGAAGAATCGATATCCACAGGGTGCAACATCTGCGGTGCAAGGTGCACCATCCATCCAAAATGCCGAAATAGACCCGTGCGACTTTTAGAAATGGGTGCATGGATTTGAATTGGAACAGTACCATGGTGCACCACTCTCCAGGGATGGTAAATCGAAGACCATCCACGGTGATCCCGTTTTAACGTAAAAATTCACTGGACGAAAAAAAGAAGGCTAAGAAACTTCAGAGCCCCGATTGAGGTTCGGATAGCCTTTTTTGGGTATGAAACTATCCATTGATGGCTTAAAGCCGTCAAAGCTATAGAACTCATAGAGAGCTTCGTTTTGACTGGTTATGGCTCCCGTAACTTTAAACGAGCCAACAGTTATGGCCGTCCGAAGAATCGATATCAACAGGGTGCAACATCTGCGGTGCAAGGTGCAACATCCGTCCAAAATTCCGAAACAGTCCCGTGCGACTTTTAGAAATGGGTGCATGGATTTGACATGGAACAGTATCGTGGTGCACCACTCTCCAGGGATGGTAAATCGAAGACCAGCCACGGTGATCCCGTTTTAAAGTAAAAATTCACTTGACGAAAAAAAGAAGGCGAAGAAACTTCAGAGCCCCGATTGAGGTTCGAATAGCCTTTTTTGGTATGAAACTATCTATTGATGGCTTAAAGCGGCAAAGCCGTAGAACTCACAGAGAGCATCGTTTTGACTGGTTATGGCTCCCGTAACTCTAAACGAGCCAACAGTTATGACAGTCTGAAGAATCTATATCCACATGGTGCAATATTTACGGTGCAAGGTGCAACATCCATCGTAAATGCCGAAGATGCGCCGGGCGACTTTTAGAAATGGGTGTAGGGATTTGAAATGGAACAGTACCATGGTGCACCACTCTCCAGGGATGGTCAATCGAAGACCATCCACGGCGAACCCGTTTTAACGTAAAAATTCACGTGATGAAAAAAAGAAGGCTAAAAAACTTCAGAGACCCGATTGAGGTTCGGATAGCCTTTTTTGGGTATGAAACTATCCATTGACGGCTTAAAGCCGTCAAAGCTATAGAACTCATAGAGAGCTTCGTTTTGACTGGTTATGGCTCCCGTAACTTTAAACGAGCCAACAGTTATGGCCGTCCGAAGAATCGATATCCACAGGGTGCAACATCTGCGGTGCAAGGTGCAACATCCGTCCAAAATGCCGAAACAGTCCCGTGCGACTTTTAGAAATGGGTGCAGGGATTTGAAATGGAACAGTACCATGGTGCACCACTCTCCAGGGATGGTAAATCGAAGACCAGCCATGGTGATCCTGTTTTAAAGTAAAAATTCACTTGATGAAAAAAAGAAGGCGAAGAAACTTCAGAGCCCCGATTGAGGTTCGAATAGCCTTTTTTGGTATAAAACTATCTATTGATGGCTTAAAGCGGCAAAGCCGTAGAACTCACAGAGAGCTTCTTTTTGACTGGTTATGGCTCCCGTAACTCTAAACGAGCCAACAGTTATGACAGTCCGAAGAATCGATATCCATAGGGTGCAATATCTACGGTGCAAGGTGCAACATCCATCGAAAATGCCGAAGCAGCGCCGGGAGACTTTTAGAAATGGGTGTAGGGATTTGAAATGGAACAGTACCATGGTGCACCACTCTCCAGGGATGGTCAATCGAAGACCATCCACGGCGAACCCGTTTTAACGTAAAAATTCACGTGACGAAAAAAAGAAGGCTAAAAAACTTCAAAGACCCGATTGAGGTTCGGAGAGCCTTTTATGGGTACGAAACTATCCATTGATGGCATAAAGCCGTCAAATCCATAGAACTCATAGAGAGCTTCGTTTTGTCTGGTTATGGATCCCGTAACTTTAAACGAGCCAACAGTTATGGCCGTCCGAAGAATCGATATCCACATGGTGCAACATCTGCGGTGCAAGGTGCAACATCCGTCCAAAATGCCGAAACAGACCCGTATGACATTTAAAAATGGGTGCATGGATTTGAAATGGAACAGTACCATGGTGTACCACTCTCCAGGGATGGTAAATCGAAGACCAGCCACAGTGATCCCGTTTTAACGTAAAAATTCACTTGACGAAAAAAAGAAGGCTAAAAAACATCAGATCCTGGATTGAGGTTCGGATAGCCTTTTTGGGTATGAAACTATCCATTGATGGCTTAATGCTGTCAAAGCTCACAGAGAGCTTTGTTTTGACTGGTTATGGCTCCCGCAACTCTAAACGAGCCAACAGTTATGACCGTCCGAAGAATCGATATCCACAGGGTGCAACATCTGCGGTGCAAGGTGCAACATCCGTCCAAAATGCCGAAACAGTCCTGTGCGACTTTTAGAAATGGGTGCATGGATTTGAAATGGAACAGTACCATAGTGCACCACTCTTCAGGGATGGTAAATCGAAGACCAGCCACGGTGATCCCGTTTTAACGTAAAAATTCACTAGACGAAAAAAAGAATGCTAAAAAACTTCAGAGCCCGGATTGAGGTTCCGATAGCCTTTTTTGGGTATGAAACTATCCATTGACGGCTTCAAGCGGTCAAATACGTAGAACTCACAGAGAGATTCGTTTTGACTGGTTATGGCTCCCGTAAATCTAAACGAGCCAATGGTTATGGCCGTCCGAAGAATTGATATCCACAGGGTGCAATATCTGCGGTGCAAGGTGCAACATCCATCGAAAATGCCGAAGCAGCGCCGGGCGACTTTTAGAAATGGGTGTAGGGATTTGAACTAGAACAATACCATGGTGCACCACTCTCCAGGGATGGTAAATCGAAGACCATCCACGGTGAACCCGTTTTAACGTAAAAATTCACGTGACGAAAAAAAGAAGGCTAAAAAACTTCAGAGACCCGATTGAGGTTCGGATAGCCTTTTTTGGGTATGAAACTATCCATTGACGGCTTAAAGCCGTCAAAGCCATAGAACTCATACAGAGCTTTGTTTTGACTGGTTATGGCTCCCGTAATTTTAAACGAGCCAACAGTTATGGTCGTCCGAAGAATCGATATCCACATGGTGCAACATCTGCGGTGCAAGGTGCAACATCCGTCCAAAATGATGAAACAGACCCGTGCGACGTTTAGAAATGGGTGCATGGATTTGAAATGGAATAGTACCATGGTGCACCACTCTTCAGGGATGGTAAATCGAAGACCAGCCACGGTGATCCCGTTTTAACGTAAAACATCACTTGACGAAAAAAAGAAGGCTAAAAAACATCAGATCCCTGATTGAGGTTCGGATAGCCTTTTGGGGTATGAAACTATCCATTGATGGAATAAAGCTGTCAAAGCCGTAGAACTCACAGAGAGCTTCGTTTTGACTGGTTATGACTCCCGTAACTCTAAACGAGCCAACAGTTATGACTGTCCGAAGAATCGATATCCACAGGGTGCAACATCTGCGGTGCAAGGTGCAACATCCGTCCAAAATGCCGAAACAGTCCCGTGCGACTTTTAGAAATAGGTGCATGGATTTGAAATGGAACAGTACCATGGTGAACCACTCTCCAAGGATGGTAAATCGAAGACCAGCCACGGTGATCCCGTTTTAACGTAAAAATTCACTTGACGAAAAAAAGAAGGCTAAAAAACTTCAGAGCCCTGATTGAGGTTCGGATAGAATTTTTTGGGTATGAAACTATCCAATGACGGCTTAAAGCGGTCGAAGACGTAGAACTCACAGAGAGCTTCATTTTGACTGGTTATGGCTCCCGTAACTCTAAATGAGCCAACGGTTATGGCCGTCTGAAGAATCGATATCCAAAGGGTGCAACATCTACGGTGCAAGGTGCAACATCCGTCCAAAATGCCGAAACAGTCCCTTGCGACTTTTAGAAATAGGTGCATGGATTTGAAATGGAACAGTACCATGGTGCACCACTCTTCAGGGATGGTAAATCGAAGACCAGCCATGGTGATCCCGTTTTAACGTAATAATTCACTTGACGAAAAAAAGAAGGCTAAAAAACTTCAGAGCCCCGATTGAGGTTTTGATAGCCTTTTTTGGGTATGAAACTATCCATTGACGGCTTAAAGCGGTCAAAGACGTAGAACTCATAGAGAGCTTCGTTTTGACTGGTTATGGCTCCCGTAAATCTAAACGAGCCAACGGTTATGGCAGTCCGAAGAATCGATATCCACATGGTGCAACATCTGCGGTGCAAGGTGCAACATCCGTCCAAAATGTCGAAACAGTCCCGTGCGACTTTTAGAAATGGGTGCATCAATTTGAAATGGAATAGTACCATGGTGCACCACTCTCCAGGGATGGTAAATCGAAGACCATCCACGGTGACCCCGTTTTAACGTAAAAATTCACTTGACGAAAAAAAGAAGGCTAAGAAACTTCAGAGCCCGGATTGAGGTTCGGATAGCCTTTTTTGGGTATGAAACTATCTATTGATGGCTTAAAGCAGTCAAAGACGTAGAACTCACAGAGAGCTTCGTTTTGACTGGTTCTGGCTCCCGTAACTCTAAATGAGCCAACGGTTATGGCCGTCCGAAGAACAGATATCCACAAGGTGCAACATCTGCGGTGCAAGGTGCAACATCCGTCCAAAATGCCGAAACAGCACCGTGTGACTTTTAGAAATGGGTGCATGTATTTGAAATGGAACAGTACCATGGTGCACCACTCTCCAGGGATGGTAAATCGAAGACCAGCCACGGTGATCCCGTTTTAACGTAAAAATTCACTTGACGAAAAAAAGAAGGCTAAAAAACTTCAAAGCCCCGATTGAGGTTCGGATAGCCTTTTTTGGGTATGAAACTATCCATTGACGGCTTAAAGCGGTCAAAGACGTAGAACTCACAGAGAGCTTCGTTTTGACTGGTTATGGCTCCCGTAAATCTAAACGAGCCAACGGTTATGGCCGTCCGAAGAATCGATATCCACATGGTGCAACATCTGCGGTGCAAGGTGCATAATCCGTCCAAAATGCCGAAACAGTCCCGTACGACTTTTAGAAATGGGTGCATGGATTTGAAATGGAACAGTACCATGGTACACCACTTTCCAGGGATGGTAAATCGAAGACCATCCACGGTGATCCTGTTTTAACGTAAAAATTCACTTGACGAAAAAAAGAAGGCTAAGAAACTTCAGAGCCCCGATTGAGGTTCAGATAGCCTTTTTTGTGTATGAAACTATCTATTGATGGCTTAAAGTGGTCAAAGACGTAGAACTCACAGAGAGCTTCGTTTTGACTGGTTCTGGCTCCCGTAACTCTAAACGAGCCAACGGTTATGGCCATCCGAAGAATCGATATCCACAAGGTGCAACATCTGCGGTGCAAGGTGCAACATCCATCCAAAATGCCGAAACAGCCCCGTGAGACTTTTAGAAATGGGTGCATGTATTCGAAATGGAACAGTACCATGGTGCACCACTCTCCAGGGATGGTAAATCGAAGACCAGCCACGGTGATCTCGTTTTAACGTAAAAATTCACTTGAAGAAAAAAAGAAGGCTAAAAAACTTCAAAGCCCCGATTGAGGTTCGGATAGCCTTTTTTGGGTATGAAACTATCCATTGACGGCTTAAAGCGGTCAAAGACATAGAACTCACAGAGAGCTTCGATTTGACTGGTTATGGCTCCCGTAACTCTAAACGAGCCAACAGTTATGGTCGTCCGAAGAATCGATATCCACATGGTGCAACATCTGCGGTGCAAGGTGCATAATCCGTCCAAAATGCCGAAACAGTCTCGTACGACTTTTAGAAATGGGTGCATGGATTTGAAATGGAACAGTACCATGGTGCACCACTTTCCAGGGATGGTAAATCGAAGACCATCCATGGTGATCCTGTTTTAACGTAAATATTCACTTGACGAAAAAAAGAAGGCTAAAAAACTTCAGAGCCCCGATTGAGGTTCGGATAGCCTATTTTGGGTATGAAACTATCTATTGATGGCTTAAAGTGGTCAAAGACGTAGAACTCACAGAGAGCTTCGTTTTGACTGGTTTTGGCTCCCGTAACTCTAAATGAGCCAACGGTTATGGCCATCCGAAAAATCGATATCCACAAGGTGCAACATCTGCGGTGCAAGGTGCAACATCCATCCAAAATGCCAAAACAACCACGTGAGACTTTTAGAAATGGGTGCATGTATTTGAAATGGAACGGTACCATGGTGCACCACTCTCCAGGGATGGTAAATCGAAGACCAGCAACGGTGATCCCGTTTTAACATAAAAATTCACTTGACGAAAAAAAGAAGGCTAAAAAACTTCAGAGCCCCGATTGAGGTTCGGATAGCCTTTTTTGGGTATGAAACTATCTATTGATGGCTTAAAGCGGTCAAAGCCGTAGAACTCACAGAGAGCTTCGGTTTGACTGGTTATGGCTCCCGTAACTCTAAACGAGCCAACAGTTATGGCCGTCCGAAGAATCGATATCCACAAGGTGCAACATCTGCGGTGCAAGGTGCAACATCCGTCCAAAATGCCGAAACAGTCTCGTGCGACTTTTAGAAATGGGTGCATGGATTTGAAATGGAACAGTACCATGGTGCACCACTCTTCAGGGATGGTAAATCGAAGACCAGCCATGGTGATCCCGTTTTAACGTAATAATTCACTTGACGAAAAAAAGAAGGCTAAAAAACTTCAGAGCCCCGATTGAGGTTTTGATAGCCTTTTTTGGGTATGAAACTATCCATTGACGGCTTAAAGCGGTCAAAGACGTAGAACTCATAGAGAGCTTCGTTTTGACTGGTTATGGCTTCCGTAAATCTAAACGAGCCAACGGTTATGGCAGTCCGAAGAATCGATATCCACATGGTGCAACATCTGCGGTGCAAGGTGCAACATCCGTCCAAAATGCCGAAACAGTCCCGTGCGACTTTTAGAAATGGGTGCATCAATTTGAAATGGAATAGTACCATGGTGCACCACTCTCCAGGGATGGTAAATCGAAGACCATCCACGGTGATCCCGTTTTAACGTAAAAATTCACTTGACGAAAAAAAGAAGGCTAAGAAACTTCAGAGCCCAGATTGAGGTTCGGATAGCCTTTTTTGGGTATGAAACTATCTATTGATGGCTTAAAGCAGTCAAAGACGTAGAACTCACAGAGAGCTTCGTTTTGACTGGTTCTGGCTCCCGTAACTCTAAATGAGCCAACGGTTATGGCCGTCCGAAGAACAGATATCCACAAGGTGCAACATCTACGGTGCAAGGTGCAACATCCGTCCAAAATGCCGAAACAGCACCGTGCGACTTTTAGAAATGGGTGCATGTATTTGAAATGGAACAGTACCATGGTGCACCACTCTCCAGGGATGGTAAATCGAAGACCAGCCACGGTGATCCCGTTTTAACGTAAAAATTCACTTGACGAAAAAAAGAAGGCTAAAAAACTTCAAAGCCCCGATTGAGGTTCGGATAGCCTTTTTTGGGTATGAAACTATCCATTGACGGCTTAAAGCGGTCAAAGACGTAGAACTCACAGAGAGCTTCGTTTTGACTGGTTATGGCTCCCGTAAATCTAAACGAGCCAACGGTTATGGCCGTCCGAAGAATCGATATCCACATGGTGCAACATCTGCGGTGCAAGGTGCATAATCCGTCCAAAATGCCGAAACAGTCCCGTACGACTTTTAGAAATGGGTGCATGGATTTGAAATGGAACAGTACCATGGTACACCACTTTCCAGGGATGGTAAATCGAAGACCATCCACGGTGATCCTGTTTTAACGTAAAAATTCACTTGACGAAAAAAAGAAGGCTAAGAAACTTCAGAGCCCCGATTGAGGTTCGGATAGCCTTTTTTGGGTATGAAACTATCTATTGATGGCTTAAAGTGGTCAAAGACGTAGAACTCACAGAGAGCTTCGTTTTGACTGGTTCTGGCTCCCGTAACTCTAAACGAGCCAACGGTTATGGCCATCCGAAGAATCGATATCCACAAGGTGCAACATCTGCGGTGCAAGGTGCAACATCCATCCAAAATGCCGAAACAGCCCCGTGAGACTTTTAGAAATGGGTGCATGTATTCGAAATAGAACAGTACCATGGTGCACCACTCTCCAGGGATGGTAAATCGAAGACCAGCCACGGTGATCCCGTTTTAACGTAAAAATTCACTTGAAGAAAAAAAGAAGGCTAAAAAACTTCAAAGCCCCGATTGAGGTTCGGATAGCCTTTTTTGGGTATGAAACTATCCATTGACGGCTTAAAGCGGTCAAAGACATAGAACTCACAGAGAGCTTCGGTTTGACTGGTTATGGCTCCCGTAACTCTAAACGAGCCAACAGTTATGGTCGTCCGAAGAATCGATATCCACATGGTGCAACATCTGCGGTGCAAGGTGCATAATCCGTCCAAAATGCCGAAACAGTCTCGTACGACTTTTAGAAATGGGTGCATGGATTTGAAATGGAACAGTACCATGGTGCACCACTTTCCAGGGATGGTAAATCGAAGACCATCCATGGTGATCCTGTTTTAACGTAAATATTCACTTGACGAAAAAAAGAAGGCTAAAAAACTTCAGAGCCCCGATTGAGGTTCGGATAGCCTATTTTGGGTATGAAACTATCTATTGATGGCTTAAAGTGGTCAAAGACGTAGAACTCACAGAGAGCTTCGTTTTGACTGGTTTTGGCTCCCGTAACTCTAAACGAGCCAACGGTTATGGCCATCCGAAAAATCGATATCCACAAGGTGCAACATCTGCGGTGCAAGGTGCAACATCCATCCAAAATGCCAAAACAGCCGTGTGAGACTTTTAGAAATGGGTGCATGTATTTGAAATGGAACGGTACCATGGTGCACCACTCTCCAGGGATGGTAAATCGAAGACCAGCAACGGTGATCCCGTTTTAACATAAAAATTCACTTGACGAAAAAAAGAAGGCTAAAAAACTTCAGAGCCCCGATTGAGGTTCGGATAGCCTTTTTTGGGTATGAAACTATCTATTGATGGCTTAAAGCGGTCAAAGCCGTAGAACTCACAGAGAGCTTCGGTTTGACTGGTTATGGCTTCCGTAACTCTAAACGAGCCAACAGTTATGGCCGTCCGAAGAATCGATATCCACAAGGTGCAACATCTGCGGTGCAAGGTGCAACATCCGTCCAAAATGCCGAAACAGTCTCGTGCGACTTTTAGAAATGGGTGCATGGATTTGAAATGGAACAGTACCATGGTGCACCGCTCTTCAGGGATGGTAAATCGAAGACCAGCCACGGTGATCCCGTTTTAACGTAAAAATTCACTTGACGAAAAAATGAAGGCTAAAAAACTTAAGAGCCCCGATTGAGGTTCGGATAGCCTTTTTTGGGTATGAAACTATCCAATGACGGCTTAAAGCGGTCGAAGACGTAGAACTCACAGAGAGCTTCGTTTTGACTGGTTATGGCTCCCGTAACTCTAAACGAGCCAACGGTTATGGTCGTCCGAAGAATCGATATCCACAGGGTGCAAAATCTACGGTGCAAGGTGCAACATCCGTCCAAAATGCTGAAACAGTCACGTGCGACTTTTAGAAATGGGTGCATGGATTTGAAATGGAACAGTACCATGGTGCACCATTCTTCAGGGATGGTAAATCGAAGACCAGCCACGGTGATCCCATTATAACGTAAAAATTCACTTGACGAAAAAAAGAAGACTAAAAAACTTCAAAGCCCCGATTGAGGTTCGGATAGCCTTTTTTGGGTATGAAACTATCTATTGATGGCTTAAAGCGGTCAAAGCAGTAGAACTCACAGAGAGCTTCGGTTTGACAGGTTATGGCTCCCGTAACTCTAAACGAGCCAATAGTTATGGCCGTCCGAAGATTCGATATCCATAAGGTGCAACATCTGCGGTGCAAGGTGCAACATCCGTCCTAAATGCCGAAACAATCCCGTGCGACTTTTAGAAATGGGTGCATGGATTTGAAATGGAACAGTACCATGGTGCACCACTCTTCAGGGATGGTAAATCGAAGACCAGCCACGGTGATCCCGTTTTAACGTAAAAATTCACTTGACGAAAAAAAGAAGGCTAAAAAACTTCAAAGCCCCAATTGAGGTTCGGATAGCATTTTTTGGGTATGGAACTATCCATTGACGGCTTAAAGCGGTCAAAGACGCAGAACTCACAGAGAGCTTCATTTTGACTGGTTATGGCTCCCGTAACTCTAAACGAGCCAACCGTTATGGTCGTCCGAAGAATCGATATCCACAGGGTGCAACATCTGCGGTGCAAGGTGCAACATCCGTCCAAAATGCCGAAACAGTCCCGTGCGACTTTTAGAAATGGGTGCATGGATTTGAAATGGAACAGTACCGTGGTGCACCACTCTCCAGGGATGTTAAAATGAAGACCAGCCACGGTGATCCCGTTTTAAAGTAAAAATTCACTTGACGAAAAAAAGAAGGCAAAGAAACTTCAGAGCCCCAATTGAGGTTCGAATAGCCTTTTTTGGGTATGAAACTATCTATTGATGGCTTAAAGCAGCAAAGCCGTAGAACTCATAGAGAGCTTCGTTTTGACTGGTTATGGCTCCTGTAACTCTAAACGAGCCAACAGTTATGACCGTCCGAAGAATCGATATCCACAGGGTGCAATATCTGCGGTGCAAGGTGCAACATCCATCGAAAATGCCGAAGCAGCGCCGGGCGACTTTTAGAAATGGGTGTAGGGATTTGAAATGGAACAGTACCATGGTGCACCACTCTCCAGGGATGGTAAATTGAAGACCATCCACGGTGAACCCGTTTTAACGTAAAAATTCACGTGACGAAAAAAAGAAGGCTAAAAAACTTCAATGACCCGATTGAGGTTCGGATAGCCTTTTTTGGGTATGAAACTATCCATTGACGGCTTAAAGCCGTCAAAGCTATAGAACTCATAGAGAGCTTCGTTTTGACTGGTTATGGCTCCCGTAACTTTAAACGAGCCAACAGTTATGGCCGTCCGAAGAATCGATATCCACAGGGTGCAACATCTGCGGTGCAAGGTGCAACATCCGTCCAAAATGACGAAACAGACCGGTGCGACTTTTAGAAATGGGTGCATGGATTTGAAATGTAACAGTACCATGGTGTACCACTCTCCAGGGATGGTAAATCGAAGACCTGCGACGGTGATCCCGTTTTAACGTAAAAATTCACTTGACGAAAAAAGAAGGCTAAAAAACATCAGATCTCCGATTGAGGTTTGGATAGCCTTTTTGGGTATTAAATTATCCATTGACGGTTTAAAGCTGTCAAAGCCGTAGAACTCACAAAGAGCTTCGTTTTGACCCGTTATGGCTCCCGCAACTCTAAACGAGCCAACAGTTATGACCGTCCGAAGAATCGATATCCACAGGGTGCAACATCTGTGGTGCAAGGTGCAACATCCATCCAAAATGCCGAAACAGTCCCGTGCGACTTTTAGAAATGGGTGCATGGATTTGAAATGGAATAGTACCATGGTGCACCACTCTCCAGGGATGGTAAATCGAAGACCAGCCACGGTGATCCCGTTTTAAAGTAAAAATTCACTTGACGAAAAAAAGAATGCTAAAAAACTTCAGAGCCCCGATTGAGGTTCGGGTAGCCTTTTTTGGGTACTAAACTATCTAATGATGGCTTAAAATGGTCAAAGCCGTAGAACTCACAGAGAGCTTCGTTTTGACTGGTTATGGCTCCCGTAAATCTAAACGAGCCAACGGTTATGGCCGTCCGAAGAATCGATATACATATGGTGCAACATCTGCGGTGCAAGGTGCAACATCCGTCCAAAATGCCGAAACAGTCTCGTGCGACTTTTAGAAATGGGTGCATGGTTTTGAAATGGAACAGTACCATGGTGCACCACTCTTCAGGGATGGTAAATCGAAGACCAGCCACGGTGATCCCGTTTTAACGTAAAATTTCACTTGACGAAAAAAAGAAGGCTAAAAAACATCAGATCCCCGATTGAGGTTCAGATAGCCTTTTTGGGTATTAAATTATCCATTGACGGCTTAAAGCTGTCAAAGACGTAGAACTCACAGAGAGCTTCGTTTTGACTGGTTATGGCTCCCGCAACTCTAAACGAGCCAATAGTTATGACAGTCCGAAGAATCGATATCCACAGGGTGCAACATCTGCGGTGCAAGGTGCAACATCCGTCCAAAATGCCGAAACAGACCTGTGCGACTTTTAGAAATGGGTGCATGGATTTGAATTGGAATAGTACCATGGTGCACCACTCTCAAGGGATGGTTAATCGAAGACCATCCACGGTGATCCCGTTTTAACGTAAAAATTCACTGGACGAAAAAAAGAAGGCTAAGAAACTTCAGAGCCCCGATTGAGGTTCGGATAGCCTTTTTTGGATATGAAACTCTCTATTGATAGCTTAAAGTGGTCAAAGACGTAGAACTCACAGAGAGCTTCGTTTTGACTGGTTATGGCTCCCGTAACTCTAAACGAGCCAACAGTTATGGCCGTCCGAAGAATCGATATCCACAAGGTGCAACATCTGCGGTGCAAGGTGCAACATCCGTTCAAAATGCCGAAACAGCTCTGTGCGACTTTTAGAAATGGGTGCATGGATTTGAAATGGAACAGTACCATGGTGCACCACTCTCCAGGGATGGTAAATCGAAGACCAGCCACGGTGATCCCGTTTTAACGTAAAAATTCACTTGACGAAAAAAAGAAGGATCAAAAACTTCAGAGCCCCGATGGAGGTTCGGATAGCCTTTTTTGGTATGAAACTATCCATTGACGGCTTAAAGCTATCAAAACCGTAGAACTCACAGAGAGCTTCGTTTTGACTGGATATCGCTCCCGTAACTCTAAATGAGCCAACAGTTATGACCGTCCGAAGAATCGATATCTACAGGGTGCAACATCTGCGGTGCAAGGTGCAACATCCGTCCAAAATGCCGAAACAGTGCCGTGCGACTTTTAGAAATGGGTGCAAGGATTTGAAATGGAACAGTACCATGGTGCACCACCCTTCAGGGATGGTAAATCGAAGACCAGCCACGGTGATCCCGTTTTAACGTAAAAATTCACTTGACGAAAAAAAGAAGACCAAAAAACTTCAGAGCCCCGATTGAGGTTCGGATAGCCTTTTTGGGTATGAAACTATCCATTGACGCCTTAAAGCTGTCAAAGCCGTAGAACTCACATAGAGCTTCGTTTTGACTGGTTATGTTCCCGTAACTCTAAACGAGCCAACTATTATAGTCGTCCGAAGAATCGATATCCACAAGGTGCAACATCTGCGGTGCAAGGTGCAACATCCGTCCCAAATGCCGAAACAGCCCCGTGCGACTTTTAGAAATCGGTGCATGTATTTGAAATGGAACAGTACCATGGTGCACCACTCTCCAGGGATGGTAAATCGAAGACCAGCCACGGTGATCCCGTTTTAACGTAAAAATTCACTTGACGAAAAAAAGAAGGCGAAGAAACTTCAGAGCCCCGATTGAGGTTCGAATAGCCTTTTTTGGTATGAAACTATCTATTGATGGCTTAAAGCGGCAAAGCCGTAGAACTCACAGAGCTTCGTTTTGACTGGTTATGGCTCCCGTAACTCTAAACGAGCCAACAGTTATGACCGTCCGAAGAATCGATATCCACAGGGTGCAATATCTACGGTGCAAGGTGCAACATCCATCGAAAATGCCGAAGCAGCACCGGGCGACTTTTAGAAATGGGTGTAGGGATTTGAAATGGAACAGTACCATGGTGCACCACTCTCCAGGGATGGTAAATCGAAGACCATCCACGGTGAACCCGTTTTAACGTAAAAATTCACGTGACGAAAAAAAGAAGGCTAAAAAACTTCAGAGACCCGATTGAGGTTCGGATAGTCTTTTTTGGGTATGGAACTATCCATTGACGGCTTAAAGCCGTCAAATCCATAGAACTCATAGAGAGCTTCTTTTTGACTGGTTATGGCTCCCGTAACTTTAAACGAGCCAATAGTTATGGCCGTCCGAAGAATCGATATCCATAGGGTGCAACATCTGCGGTGCAAGGTGCAACATTCGTCCAAAATGCCGAAACAGACCCGTGCGACTTTTAAAAATGGGTGCATGGATTTGAAATGGAACAGTACCATGGTGCACCACTCTCCAGGGATGGTAAATCGAAGACCAGCCACAGTGATCCCGTTTTAACGTAAAAATTCACTTGATGAAAAAAAGAAGGCTAAAAAACATCAGATCCCGGATTGAGGTTCGGATAGCCTTTTTGGGTATGATACTATCCATTGACGGCTTAAAGCTATCAAAGTCGTAGAACTCACAGAGAGCTTTGTTTTGACTGGTTATGGCTTCCACAACTCTAAACGAGCCAACAGTTATGACCGTCCGAAGAATCGATATCCACAGGGTGCAACATCTGCGGTGCAAGGTGCAACATCCGTCCAAAATGCCGAAACAGTCCCGTGCGACTTTTAAAAATGGGTGCATGGATTTGAAATGGAACAGTGAATATAATTAGATACAAATCATTACTTTTTCCACAAAAAAATTGTATCTAAGTATCTTAAAAAGTTCTTATTTATGTTGAAACACTTTCCTTTCTTTTAAATGAAGAAATTTGATCCCCTTCTAAGGAAGTTGAAATTTCATATCAATGAACTGCAATATTTGGAGTCAAATGAACAAAGCTTATGCAATTAAATTGTTATATTTCCACAAAAAACTAAAAAATACATAAAAATAACGAAAAAGGAAGTTGAACATTTTTCGTAGATGAAAGATGTACAACTTTCTTTTTGATAAATGCATTATGACTATTGTATATTGTTAGGAGATTAGAATGCATATGTTTAAATCATGAAGATGGATAATCGCTTCAACTTTTTTACAAGGTACTATCGACTTTTAATATTATCACTTTTACAAATTTGATATTTATTCATGCAAAATATCTATTATTAGAATGCTTATGAAATTTCTAATTAACAGTGTAAATGTATATGCATTCCGACTTTTCTATTTGATGTCACTGCATTTCAAAAATTCAAGTTTGGACTATGTACATTCATACATCTTTTCTATTTAATATAATTTTAAGTTCGTACAATGTTTTGACGATATATAATTTTTTGTGTTTATTTGTTGACATATCTACTAAAATGCATACCACGAACTACATTGACTATAAAATAGATTTTCATTGTATCAATGTTTATTCCAAGGTTACCCTTTAGTTTCAAATACATTGCCAATGAAAAATCCTAGCTTTATGGTGAAATATTTCATATTGAAGCATTTTTAGAATTGAATTTTAACATGAACACTAACAACTTAAATTAAATGGTTATACGTAAAGTAGCAGGTTCGGTAGTTCCTTTTTTAACCATTGAAATAAAAGTAGCTGATACACTTATTGGTTTTAGAAAATCTTATGCATGAAAACCAAACAACTTCCATACCATGTTGCATGAAATAGAATTTCACTCAGTTAAAACATTGATTGACAGACCTTCTCCATAATTTTTCAAGGCAGTCTTACACGGTATTTCACCAGTAAGGGTCACTATTCTTAAAGAACATTCACCATTCTAATTTTTATCATGTTGCATGAAATAGAATCACTCAGTTAAAACATTGATTGACAGACCTTCTCCATAATTTTTCAAGGCAGTCTTACACGGTATTTCACCAGTAAGGGTCACTATTCTTAAAGAACATTCACCATTCTAATGGATATTCAAGAAAGTAGCATACAACCACTAAATATGCTGCTAATATGATTAGTTTGAAAGGAAAAAAATCGAAGTTTAGCCGTGAGTAAGTGTCCCACATTGCAAAATTACGGAAGAGAAATCAAAAAATTTCAATATAAATACATGCTGCTTGGATTAAGGTTTGTTTCTTAGGCTTCAAATTAAAGCATGGTTTACTACAAATATTTTCCGAGTATCAATTGTAAGCTACAAGGTCTAGCCATAGCTACTTGTTGTCATCATCTTTGTTAATGGGATCATTGCTCAAGTAATTTCCTTGACTGTACGTTTTGTTAAATAATTGATTTTTAATATAACATTTTGTATTTATTAATTACTTTCATTAGCTAGGAGTCAAATTTCAGCTCCATTTTATTATAATTTACATTTTTGTTATTTACCACTACCATAACTTTTTCTATTGTCGTTGATTGGGTTTGTAGCTTATATATGCATGCTCATGTGTGTAGTGCATCCAAGTTGCTATCAGATAAATCTTTCATGGAGAAAATGGGAATCAGAAGAGAAAATTTTAATGTTATGCATGGTTCAGCAATTGGGCAGTTGATGGTAATAACAGTTTTGACTGGAATAAGAGTCCGTCACTGAAGTCTAAGCGGTGAACAAAACTTCATCTTTGTAGTTGGGTAAAATGCTAATTAGCCAAGTAGGTAAAATGCTAATTACTTATTGCATTTTGATATATATATATATATATATATATATATTTATATATATATATATATATCATGTTTAATTTATGCTATCGTGTTTAGGTATGTTGGAAGGCTTTTTGTTAAGGGTTTAGGGAAGCCATCAGATAATCTCACTAAAATGAAGGAAATGGTAGGTTTTCTTTCAAATGAAGATATTGATCTTTATGAGGTAACTTTTTTTTTTCAAAAACCAGAATATTATAAAAGAATGGAGAAACAAGCCTTTCTCCAACGGCTCACAAAATATGGCAAGACATACAAAGTATGCGACCCACAAACCCGATGAACAAAGTAACAGAAAAAAACAAATAGAAGAAAAAAGCTAAGCTGACAGAAGCAACATAATACAAAGCTAAAAATACGTAAAAAACAGCCGCTCAACCAACAATCCCGATACACCTAAAGGTGTAGGCCAGTCCACCAGAAAGAAAACCACCCACCGACATAGAGAGCAAGAACCACACAGAACCGCAAGCCAACACACGCTAACCATTGAGATCCATAAAAGCTAGCCTCAAACAAACCTAACCAGCGAAACAGCAATACCAGATGAGCTCTGGATACCAACATCCGACTAGAATAACGGAAAGCTGAAGTGAAACCAATGGAATCAATCCTAGGAGAAGATAAAACTCCCTACAAAACCTGGACCTGAAAAACTAGCGACCACATCAAAACAAACAAAACAGGGGGGAGGGAGAGTCAGGATCGTTGGATGTAGACCAACGCCCTGACAGGAACACTCAACCGACGCCAGTTCTAGCGGTACTCATCGCACAAGTAATAGAAAGAAGACCCACAAGAGGTTGGATACCGGGACTTAAGCGTCCCCTGAAAGGCCGACCTCGAAAAGCAAGGAATACATCATTCCTGACTCGCCTGATAATGGTCACGGGCTCCATAGGAGTACTGTCGAAAATAGCCTTGTTCCGAGCACACCAAATGTGCCAGCAAAGGAGACAAGGAATCAAGCGTTGAATGATCGAACGAAGAGATTTCCTGGAGTTCCCAGACCACCAAGATGAAGGTAGATCGTTAACAGAGCTGGAAATTCCTCGGACACCTACCAAATTTCCGAAGAAGTTCCAACAAGCTCTGGCTGTGGAACCAGCGAAGAATAAATGGTTCAAGGATTCCGATTCCCTGTTGTCGCAGCAACTGCAACGGGAAACTAATGGGATGCCTATCCGTTGTAGATTCTCGTCTAAAGGAAGGCCATTATGGAGGATACGCCACATGAGGGTCGAAACTTTTGGAGGAGAGCGAGAATCCCAGATGAAAGAAAACAAAGGGCGAATGGGGGAAGGACTACAAATCGAAGTCCAAGCTTTGAGGATGGAAAACGGGGCTCCGTCCCATCCTAAAAGACCGCCATGGGAGTCAGATAAGGATTTCACTGACTGCATGTGCTTCCAAGTCTCGCTAGCATAGGATGGAGAACCCGTATAATTACAGCCCGCTAGCCTATGGTACTTAGCGTGAAGGAACGAGGACCATAAAGATTCGTTTGCACCGAATCTGTACCACAGTTTTCAAGCGAAGGCGGAGCAAATATCCTTGGGGTTGCGCAGCCCCAATCCGCCCTCGTTCCTGGGGCGACAAACCGTGTCCCACGAGATCCAATGATGGCGGCGATCGTCTTCCTTGTTGCCCCAGAAAAAGGAAGAGGCCAAAGAACGATACGACCTAAAGAAGGAGGCGGTAGGGGTCATAGTCGCAAAGACATGCGTTCCCATCGAATCTAACACAGACTTTATGAGAACAAGTCTGCCAGCCTGAGAGAGAAGAGCCGCATTCCAACGAATGACCTTACCCCGTACCTTGTCAGCTAAAGGATCAAAATAAGCATTAAGCTTCCTACCGCGGTACAGAACTATACCCAGGTAGGGAAGAGGAAGTGTGGTTTCGTTGAAACCATAAATTGTCTCAATCCAGGAAGCTCTAGAGGGGGAGCAATCCTTCGCCCGGACGAAACAAATTTTCGAAGAGTTAACGAGCTGACCGGATGATCTCTCGTAGAGATGAATGAAACTAAGAAGCCTCCGAATAGAAGAGCGACTACCGTTCGAGAAGATAACAATGTCATCTGCAAACGACAGAGACGAAATGAGAGGACAGCCCCTAGGAATCCCGAAACGCTGAATCTGACCGTATATCGTCAAGGAATGTAGACCGCGAATGAAAGCCTCAGCCGCGATCACAAAAAGAGACGACGATAGCGAGTCTCCTTGGCGTAGACCTCTCCCAGCCCTGAAATACCCATTAGCCGAACCATTAATGAGCACATAGAACCAGCAGTTGGAGATAAGCCTCCAAACAAGGTCAATGAAGGTTTCCGGGAATCCGAAAGTTCTCAAAACCTTTATGATGAAAAACCACGACATACGATCGTAAGCCTTAGCCATATCTAGTTTGAAAACAACATTAAAGCCCCGCACTTTCCTGTCTAACTGGGAAATAAGTTCCTGAGCCAACAGCACATTGTCAGAAATTAAGCGCCCTTTAACAAAACCCGCTTGAGATGAAGAGATAATACGCTCAAGGAAAGGGGCCAACCGGCTAGCCAAAATCTTGGAAATAACCTTATTTGAAAAGTTGCAAAGGCTGATGGGCCGAAAGTCGCCATAGGCGCGTGGCAGGTCGCACTTAGGGATGAGAAAAAGGTTGGTGGATGTCCAGCTAGAGGGGAGGAAACTACCAACGAAAAAAGACTGGACAGCACGACAGAAGTCATCCTGGATAATTGGCCAGCAGCAACGGTAGAAGGTACCGTTGAAACCGTCTAGGCCGCTAGCACTATCCTTACTAAGAGCGAAAGCACTAGATCAGATTTCCTCAGGCGACGGGAATTCCGAAAGGATATCACTTTCTGGCGAGAGGACCATCCTGGGAATAAAAGCTAAAAGAGAAGGGTCGGTTTCGGCAACCGAAGGCGAACCTAGGAAGGATTGGAAGTGATTCACAATAGTATCTTTGACTTCCACAGGCGAAGATGCTAAAGATAGATCAGGGCGCAGGATCTCCCGAATGGTAAGAAGGTTGTTTTTTTTCCGAATGAAAGAGTGGAAGAACTTGGAGTTCGCGTCGCCGTCGACTACCCACTTGACTCTCGCCTTTTGGAGAAGGAAGTCATTCTCAAGACGAAGTTCCGAGGCAAATAAGGATTGAGCAGAAGCCCACGCCTCCTTGTTGGATAATGACGGAGACTCATCTACCAAAGCTTCCGCAAGAATTAGAGCTTCTTCGGCAGTACAAACACGATCGAATATGTTCTTGAATACGTTCGTGTTCCACACCTTAAGACAGCCCTTGAGGCGCTTCAGCTTGCGATTGAAAACATAATAGGGAGGACCAATGATGGGAGCTGACCAAGAATCAGCTACCACTTGATGAAAAGTATGGTGAGATCTCCACATACTTTGGAAGCGAAAAGACGAGGGCCCTGACAGCGAGAAAGGAGAGCAACGAACTATCAGAGGGGAATGGTCAGAGAAGGTCCGATGAAGATGGATAACCGAGAAGGAGAAAGGTAAGCGAAACCAATCCTCCGAACCGAAAACCCGGTCTAGCCTGGATAGGATACGACTAGGGCCAACCTGGTTATTAGACCAGGTGAACGCTGATCCCACGAACGGGAGCTCAGAGAGACCAGATCCGACAATGAACGAGTTAAAATCCGCCATTGCAAGACGTTGATGGCAGCTCCACCCCGTTTCTCTGCCTGGCATGCGACGATATTGAAATCGCCGCCAATCAATGAGGAAGAAAAACCCATAGAACCGAGACCTAAAATATCGGTCCAAAGAGTTAGCCTCTCTGACCGAACACATTTGGCATACACTGCCGAAAACAGAATAGGAGAAGCAAAAGAAGAAGAAGTGCAGGCTACCGATAAGAGTTGAGAAGAGTCGAAAATAGGGTGGACCAAATAGGATTTGGACCATAAAATCCAAATCTTACCCGTGACATTGGCAGATCCTCCGCCAAAACCTAACGATAAAACGGTACTGTTTATGCCCACCGGATCTAGAAGAGGTTCCAGGATTGCTAGCACACCTACCGAATGTTTCCGAACAATGCGTTTTAGCCTAGCCAAGGAAGCATGATTCCCAATACCGAGAACATTCCAGAAGAGAAAATTCGACATGACGAAACAACAAAACAAAAAAAAAGAAGAAGGATAAAGCAGACAACAACAAGCAGAAAGACCGAGCGAACTCAGACAAGATATAGTGAGTATCGAGAAGATCTATCGACCTGCTCGGACGCCGCTATAGAGCGTGTACGGATGGTGCGAGGAGTAGAATGAACTCTACGCAATCTACGACGGGAAGGACGAGCTAAAGAAACCGCGGGCTCAACAGAAGCCATAGATGACTCCTCACAATCGGTCGATGATGACCGATAAGCCCCAGCAATCTCCGAACAAGAGTTCCTGGACAGACAATCAAGGCGCTCGTTCAGTAGAGCAATTTCTGCCTTACTCATCATCGGAATGGTAATGGACAGAGAGCATGAGGAGGAGGGTAAGGAGCACTCTGCTGAGCAGAACGCTGGAGATGAATGCGAAGGAACAGTAGGAGCAGAAACAGCAGAAGAAAATCGTAAGAAAAAGGGAAGACGAATAAGGCGAACAGCGCACTGCCACCTGCTCTGATCAGTCACGGGGCAGATAGGAGCTGCTAAAAAGCGAATGAAGGAGGAGGGAGGGATAACATGATCTGATACCCCCGACTCAGCTAACTGCTGGGATAGATCAGGGTAAAGGCGAAAAGGAAGAGCGATACGGAGGAGACAGAAATAATACCCAACAGATGTAAGGGAGCAATCCAGATGCGACCCATCTTGCTGTGGGAATCTTACCAAACCGAGACTGTCACTAAAAGTACAGCCCCGAATCGAAGGTAAGATTCGCGCGGCGCACCAATCAGCGGAACTATGATAACGGAGCGCCGATGGCTGACAGTATCCCCTGCTGTCCGTATAGTGATCACCAACGATCACTATACGCACAGATAAGGAAGAAGGATACCGCCCACGCCAATCTCTCTCGGCCCACTGAGCTGATCGATGGCCTCGATAGAGTACAGTAAATACCGGAGAACAAAAAATCAACCAAGTCACTCGCAACACAAAATTGCAGTCGTAGTGACTCAAAAACATAACCCAACAGAAAGAACCAGACGTATAGTTCCAGACTAGGAACGAGAAAAGGACTACCACACTGCTGAAAGTCAACAACTCCGACGAGTACCTAACGCTCGTCTTAAAGCTACCAATCAAACAGAAAGACGAGAGGGCGAAAAAATCACCACAGTGACCTGACACACTTCCAGACCCGGAATAGGCGGAAGTGTCAGGGAGCACACACCTAAGTGTGTCATGGCTCAAGAGTACAATATCGATAACAAAGGATAATCCCCAACAGTCACAAGGCAACCCAGCCATAACTACCACCAAAGAAGGCGAACAAGAGAGACATACCTTCCAACACAGTTCCTCAACAACGGCAAGATAAGGGGCAGCCGAGATCTTATCTGCTGAATCGCCCAAAACCGAAACTGCAGACAAGTTCCCTCCATCATCCATTGACCACCCATCAGAACCACTCACGATACCTGGAGAAAACCCACTCGAAACCGAAGCAGGCACCATCGGAAGGTACGGGGTTGGAGACAAAGTGATCAAATCTTCATCTGCCAAACCACCGTTAACCTCACCAAAGCAAAAATCGACATAGGTTGGACAAGCAACCGCACAACCCAGAACAGACAAGCGAGGAGAGAAAGGAGCGGTGAACTCTCCCTTCTTCCTTGACTTTAACTCATCCTCATGGTTCAAACCCAACTGACCACAGTCGAGACCAACATCAATGAAACCAAAAGCAATAGCAGTCGACAGAGAAGTCGACAATCCCAGCGCCTCCCCATAAAACAATTTGGGGGCAAACTGGATCTGGAGATCCCTAAAATCCAGAACATCAGATCTAAACGAAGGCGGGGATGACTTCTCAAAGCAAGGCATCAAAACCATGAACTGACCATCCACCAACAAATACTTGTGACGAGCCAGATTAGAGAAAGCCACCGAGGAAAAAACTTCAATAGCGACCGATCTTTCGCTCGAGAAACAAACCGACACCGGAGAAGGGACAATCGCAAGCAAGGCGTCAGCGACGACAGCGAAAGGAGGACAACGCCTCACAAAATCGCCTGTAAAAGCGAAAACCCCCAAATCCATACAATAACCCATAGCCTCTCGCTGAGAAGCAAGACGAGAAGCAGAAATGTCGAATCGAAAGTATGATGAGAAAAAAGAGAGAGAAATCGGAGCAGAGAAATGAAATCAGGCAGCCATTAACGAGTATAAGAAAATAAGACCGTTGCGTGTATGAGGTAACTTATCATCTATCTTGTAGCAATTATATTCATTATTGATAGATAGTAAATATTTTTGATTATCAGTCTTGACTCTTGACTACATTAATTTTTTTCCCCCCAGGAAATTAAATATGAACCGACTGTAATGTGTGAACCCATTGATAAGAAGCTCACATTTCGTTCTAGCCAGGTTTATATCAACATTCTCATTTTGATATTTATTATAAAATTGAACTTTCAACATCTATAGTTCTACTTTTAGCTTGAAGATGGGGACATAATATGCTTTCAAAAGTCTCTTGCACCGGATAGTGAAGACCAGTATCGTTTTCCGGATGTTCCATCTTTCTTAGAGTATGTTCATAATCGGCATGTATGATAACCCAACGATGACATAAGTTTTCAAATATTACTTTGATTTTAAGTTGCACTAAAATTCGATATGCCACATCAAATGAAGGAAAACTCTTGTATAACAGTCTAAACTTATTGTTATATTTCAATTTTATGTACAATTTTGGAAAAAAAAAATTCAAAAATAAAAAAGAAAAAGATTATAGTATTTATTTTTACTCATTTATGTTGCTGGGTCCGAGCTTGTAATCTGATTTACATATCAAAATTAGCATTTAAGAAGTCTTGATATTTTGTTCGCATATAAATGTATTTTGGAACTTTTCAGTCAAAAGATTTTGTTGCTATTTCAAATATTAATGAACACATGTACAACTTAAGAAGAAGAAAAAGGGGAAATTGCTACTTGCTAAGAAGCAAGCTGCAAAAAGTATGTGCACAGTGAAATAAAAGAGGTTCCTATCAACGTGCATTTACTTTAAATATTCGTATATATTCTTTCACAGGGAAGTAGTGCTTTATATCACAAACAAGATTTCTCTTCACTCTTTCTAGCTAGCAAGATCATAGTCCTTTTGATTCCTTTCCATTTATATAATTCGCCATTATTAAGGATAAAAATAATAAAAATAAAATGGTGTCAAGGGAAGGAGGTAAGGTAATTTGTTTAGTAATCATAATCATGGACACGGCAGCAGCTATACTGGGAATGGAAGCAGAGTTATCTCAAAACAAGGTAGTTACTTACTGGTCTATCCTGATGAAAACATGAGTGTTACTGTTATATATTAATGATTGTTTTGGTGTTTTGATAGGGAAAATATATGCATGTGCCGATTGCTGAATGCAAAGCATATGCACGCAGAGCTTACAGGTATGGAATCACATCTGCAGCACTTGTTGCAGTGGCGCACACCACTGCTAACTTGTTTGGTGGCTGCCCCTGCATTTGTTCCAGGGAGGATTTTGATAACTCAACTGCTGACAGACGAATTGCTGCCGCTGCATTACTTCTCTCTTGGTAACCTTATTATTATTATTATTATTATTATATATATGGTATATATATAGTATTGCACTATATTAACATTATTTTCTTCCACTTTTTATACATACTATTGATTGCGAATTATACGCTGAATTAACGAGCAGGGTTGTGCTGGCTTTTGGATTGACGCTACTGGTGTTAGGAGCATTGACGAATTCAGAGTCAAGAAAGTCTGAAAACGATATATTGTATTATGAAGTATTGGACATGCCTCTTCCTGAACTACAATGTTTGAAAACGCTGAAAGTGGCTTTTCATAGTTCTTTTGAAGGACGAGGTTAGTTCATTTCATGTTGATGCCTGGTTGTACTGTCGGAATTTATGGATTTAATGGATGGCTTTTCTTGTTCTTTCTAGGGGGTAGTTTACAGTATTAGACTACCTAAAAATAGCACAGTTGGTGATGTGATTAATTCCCTTAAGGCAAAGGTTAGTTTCTAGCATTATTTCAATTTGGTGTGTCCATGCTTTATGTTAAAAGCATCAAATCTTAAAATTAATTTGTCAGTATCAGTAAGCAAATGCCATTTTTTCATCTTGACAGGTTGAGCTATCTCATCCTAAAGCTGAACTCAGATTGCTTGAGGTCTTCTATAACAAGATCTATAAGGTATCTCTGCACTTTTCCAAGACCGATAATTTCCTATAAATTATAATAGGGTTATAACTCTCCATGAGTCACTAAAAACATACATAAATATGTATCGTGCTGCCCAACTGACATCCATGCATCTGATACCTGACGTCATACTTAACCTAGCATTTTGAAGCTTCGTATATCTATTTCTAGTCCACCATGCCCCCAAACAATCAGATGTTAAGTTTTCTGTTTCTTTGTGTTAATTTCGCAGGTTTATTTAAAAGGAAGCAAGGTCCTTAGTACGCAACTAGATCAGATCTTGCATGTTGGAACTCTGTAATGTTTGTACTCTGTAATATTTGGAAGGATTGCTTTAATGTTTCCACTCTGTAATGTTTGTACACTTATTAAATTGACATTATTTTCTGTTTCTCTGTGTTAACTTGGCTGCAGGCTTATGTTTTATTCAATGGTTATGCACTTGCTTTAATGTTTGTACATTGTAATGAAAAATATATCACATTTCTTTCTGAGCATGCTCTTGTGTTATATTTTTTGATTATAATCTTTATTCGTTTATGAAGATTTAGTTTGATTGCTATTATTAAAATGTAATATATATGCATAGCTCTTGAAAAGTGTATCCACGATTTTTATAGCGGCATATATGAGCTGTAAAAGAATTTTATAGCGGCAAAATGGTGTTATAAAGATTTCCAATTCCGTTGAGATTTAGATGTATTATAGCGACTATAATGAGCTATTGAATAAATATTTTATAGCGGCAAAATGGTGTTATAAAGATTTCCAGTTCCGTTGAGATTTAGCTGTATTATAGCGGTTATAATGAGCTATTGAATTAACGTACCATAGCGGCGAATTTGCGTTATAAAACTAAGCTCAACCATAGAGGCATATTTTGTGTTATAAATATTCAACAGTTTTTTATAACATGTCGATATACAGCGCTTATCAAATCGCTATGGTTGTGATTAATAGCGGCTATATGCCGCTATAAAAGACACTTTTTGTTGTAGTGGGTGCAAGGTGCAACATCCGCCCAAAATGCCGAAACAGACCCATGCGACTTTTAGAAATGGGTGCATAAATTTGAAATGGAACAGTACCATGGTGCATCACTCTCCAGGGATGGTAAATCGAAGACCAGCCACGGTGATCCCATTTTAACGTAAAAATTCACTTGACGAAAAAAAGAAGGCTAAAAAACTTCAGAGCCCCGATTGAGGTTCGGATAGCCTTTTTTGGGTATGAAACTATCTATTGATGGCTTAAAGCGGTCAAAGCCGTAGAACTCACGGAGAGCTTCGTTTTGACTGGTTATGGCTCCCGTAACTCTAAATGAGCCAACAGTTATGACCGTCCGAAAAATCGATATCCACAGGGTGCAACATCTGCGGTGCAAGGTGCAACATCCGTCCAAAATGCCGAAACAGTCCCTTGCGACTTTTAGAAATGGGTGCATGAATTTGAAATGGAACAGTACCATGGTGCACCACTCTTCAGGGATGGTATATCAAAGACCAGCCACGGTGATCCCGTTTTAATGTAAAAATTCACTTGACGAAAAAAAGAAGGCTAAAAAACTTTAGAGCCCCGATTGAGGTTCGGATATCCTTTTTTTGGTATGAAACTATCCATTGATGGCTTAAAGCGTTCAAAAATGTAGAACTCACAAAGAGCTTCGTTTTGACTGGTTATGGCTCCCGTAACTCTAAATGAGCCAACGGTTATGGCCGTCCGAAGAATCGATATCCACTGGGTGCAACATCTGCGGTGCAAGGTGCAACATCCGTCCAAAATGCCGAAACAGTCCCGTGCGACTTTTAGAAATGGATACACGGATTTGAAATGGAAGAGTACCATGGTGCACCACTCTTCAGGGATGGTAAATCGAAGACCAGCCACGGTGATCCCGTTTTAACGTAAAAATTCACTTGAAAAAAAAGTAGGCTAATAAACTTCAGAGCCCCGATTGAGGTTCGGATAGCCTTTTTTGAGTATGAAACTATCCATTGACGGCATAAAGCGGTCAAAGACGTAGAACTCATAGAGAGATTCGTTTTGACTGGTTATGGCTCTCGTAACTCTAAACGAGCCAACGGTTATGACCGTCCGAAGAATCGATATCCACAGGGTGCAAAATCTACGGTGCAAGGTGCAACATCCGTCCAAAATGCCAAAACAGACCCGTGCGACTTTTAGAAAAGGGTGCATGGATTTGAAATGGAACAGTACCATGGTGCACCACTCTCCAGGGATGGTAAATCGAAGACCAGCCACGGTGATCCCGTTTTATCGTAAAAATTCACTTGACGAAAAAAAGAAGGCTAAAAAACTTCATAGCCCCGATTGAGGTTCGGATAGCCTTTTTTGGGTATGAAACTATCCATTGACGGCTTAAAGCGGTCAAAGACGTAGAACTCACAGAGAGCTTCGTTTTGACTGGTTATGGCTCCCGTAACTCTAAACGAGCCAACGGTTATGGCCGTCCGAAGAATCGATATCCACAGGATGCAACATCTGCGGTGCAAGGTGCAACATCCGTCCAAAATGCCGAAACAGTGTCGTGCGATTTTTAGAAATGGGTGCATGGATTTAAAATGGAACAGTATCATGGTGCACCACTCTCCAGGGAAGGTAAATCGAAGACCAGCCATGGTGATCCCGTTTTAACGTAAAAATTCACTTGACGAAAAAAAGAAGGCTAAAAAACTTTAGAGCCCCTATTAAAGTTCAGATAGTCTTTTTGGGTATGAAACTATCCATTGAAGGTTTAAAGCGGTCAATGCCGTAGAACTCACAATGAGCTTCGTTTTGACTGGTTATGGCTCCCGTAATTCTAAACGAGCCAACGGTTATGGCCGTACGAAGAATCGATATCCACAGGGTGCAACATCTACGGTGCAAGGTGCAACATTTGCGGTGCAAGGTGCAATATCTACGGTGCAAGGTGCAACATCCGTCCAAAATGCCGAAACAGTCCCGTGCGACTTTTAGAAATGGGTGCATGGATTTTAAATGGAACATTACCATGGTGCACTACTCTTCAGGGATGGTAAATCGAAGACCAGCCACGGTGATCCCGTTTTAACGTAAAAATTCACTTGACGAAAAAAAGAAGGCTAAAAAACTTCAGAGTCCCGATTGAGGTTCGGATAGCCTTTTTTGGGTATGAAACTATCTACTGATAGCTTAAAGCGGTCAAAGCCATAGAACTCACAAAGAGCTTCGTTTTGACTGGTTATGGCTCCCGTAACTCTAAACGAGCCAACAGTTATGACCGTCCGAAGAATCTATATCCATAGGGTGCAACATCTACGGTGCAAGGTGCAACATCCGTCCAAAATGCCGAAACAGCCCCGTGCGACTTTTAGAAATGGGTGCATGTATTTGAAATGGAACAGTACCATGGTGCACCACTCTCCAGGGATGGTAAATCGAAGACCAGCCACGGTGATCCCATTTTAACGTAAAAATTCACTTGACGAAAAAAAGAAGGCTAAAAAACATCAAAGCCCCGATTGAGGTTCGGATAGCCTTTTTTGGGTATGAAACTATACATTAACGGCTTAAAGCTGTCAAAGCCGTTGAACTCACAGAGAGCTTCGTTTTGACTGGTTATGGCTCCCGTAACTCTAAACGACCCAACAGTTATGACCGTCCGAAGAATCGATATCCACTGGGTGCAACATCTGCGGTTCAAGGTGCAACATCCGTCCAAAATGCCGAAACAGTCCCGTGCAACTTTTAGAAATGGGTGCACGGATTTGAAATGGAACAGTACCACGGTGCACCACTCTTCAGGGATGATAAATCGAAGACCAGCCACGGTGATCCCGTTTTAACGTGAAAATTCACTTGAAAAAAAAAGTAGGCTAATAAACTTCAGAGCCCCGATTGAGGTTCGGATAGCCTTTTTTGGGTATGAAACTATCCATTAATGGCTTAAAGCGGTCAAAGACGTAGAACTCACAGAGAGATTCGTTTTGACTGGTTATGGCTCTCGTAACTCTAAACGAGCCAACGGTTATGACCGTCCGAAGAATCGATATCCACAGGGTGCAAAATCTACGGTGCAAGGTGCAACATCCGTCCAAAATGCCAAAACAGACCCGTGCGACTTTTAGAAAAGGGTGCATGGATTTGAAATGGAACAGTACCATGGTGCACCACTCTCCAGGGATGGTAAATCGAAGACCAGCCACGGTGATCCCGTTTTAACGTAAAAATTCACTTGACGAAAAAAAGAAGGCTAAAAAACTTCAAAGCCCCGATTGAGGTTCGGATAGCCTTTTTTGGGTATGAAACTTTCCATTGACGGCTTAAAACGGTCAAAGACGTAGAACTCACAGAGAGCTTCATTTTGACTGGTTATGGCTCCCGTAACTCTAAACGAGCCAACGGATATGGCCGTCCGAAGAATCGATATCCACAGGGTGCAACATCTGCGGTGCAAGGTGCAACGTCCGTCCAAAAGGCCGAAACAGTCCCGTGCGACTTTTAGAAATGGGTGAATGGATTTGAAATGTAACAGTACCATGGTGCACCACTCTTCAGGGATGGTAAATCGAAGACCAGCCACGGTGATCCCGTTTTAACGCAAAAATTCACTTGACGAAAAAAAGATGTCTAAAAAACATCAGAGCCCCGATTGAGGTTCGGATAGCCTTTTTTAGGTATGAAACTATCTATTGATGGCTTAAAGCGGTCAAAGCCGTAGAACTTACAGAGAGCTTCGTTTTGACTGGTTATGGCTACCGTAACTCTAAAAGAGCCAACATTTATGGGCGTCCGAAGAATCGATATCCACAGGGTGCAACATCTCCGATGCAAGGTGCAACATCCGTCCAAAATGCCGAAACAGTCCCGTGCGACTTTTAGAAATGTGTGCATGAATTTGAAATGGAACAGTACCATGGTGCACCACTCTCCAGGGATGGAAAATCGAAGACCAGCCACGGTGATCCCGATAGAGATTCAGATAGCCTTTTTTGGGTATGAAACTATCTATTGATGGCTTAAAGCGGTCAAAGCCGTAGAACTCAGAGAGCACTTCGTTTTGACTGGTTATGGCTTCCGTAACTCTAAACGAGCGAACAGTTATGGCCGTCCAAAGAATCGATATCCACAGGATGCAACATCTGCGGTGCAAGGTGCAACATTCGTCCAAAATGCCGAAACAGTCCCGTGCGACTTTTAAAAATGGGTGCATGGATTTGAAATGGAACAGTACCATGGTGCACCACTCTTCAGGGATGGTAAATCGAAGACCAGCCACAGTGATCCCGTTTTAACGTAAAAATTCACTTGACGAAAAAAAGAAGGCTAAAAAACTTCAGAACCCCGATTGAGGTTCGGATAGCTTTTTTGGGTATGAAACTATCCATTAACGGCTTAAAGCGGTCAAAGACGTAGAACTCACAGAGAGCTTCATTTTGAATGGTTATGGCTCCCGTAACTCTAAACGAGCCAACGGATATGGTCGTACGAAGAATCGATATCCACAGGGTGCAACATCTGCGGTGCAAGGTGCAATATCCGTCCAAAATGATGAAACAGTGCCATGCGACTTTTAGAAATGGGTGCATGGATTTGAAATGGAACAGTACCATGGTGCACCACTCTCTAGGAAAGGTAAATCGAAGACCAGCCATGGTGATCCCGTTTTAACGTAAAAATTCACTTGACGAAAAAAAGAAGGCTAAAAAACTTCAGAGCCCCTATTGAGGTTCGGATAGTCCTTTGGGTATGAAACTATCCATTGACGGCTTAAAGCGGTCAAAGCCGTAGAACTCACAAAGTGCTTCGTTTTGACTGGTTATGGCTCCCGTAACTCTAAACGAGCCAACGGTTATGGTCGTACGAAGAATCGATATCCACAGGGTGTAACATCTGCGGTGCAAGGTGCAACATCCGTCCAAAATGCCGAAACAGTCCCGTGCGACTTTTAGAAATGGGTGCAAGGATTTGAAATGGAATAGTACCATGGTGCACCACTCTCCAGGGATGGTAAATCGAAGACCAGCCATGGCGATCCCGATTTAACGTAAAAATTCACTTGACGAAAAAAAGAAGGCTAAAAAACTTCAGAGTCCCGATTGAGGTTCGAATAGCCTTTTTTGGGTATGACACTATCTATTGATGGCTTAAAGCGGTCAAAGCCGTAGAACTCATAGAGCACTTCGTTTTGACTGGTTATGGCCCCCGTAACTCTAAATGAGCCAACAGTTATGGCCGTCCAAAGAATCAATTTCCACAGGGTGCAACGTCTCCGATGCAAGGTGCAACATCCGTCCAAAATGCCGAAACAGTCCCGTGCGACTTTTAGAAATGGGTGCATGAATTTGAAATGGAACAGTACCATGGTGCACCACTCTCCAGGGATGGTAAATCGAAGACCAGCCACGGTGATCCCGTTTTAACGTAAAAATTCACTTGACGAAAAAAAGAAGGATCAAAAACTTCAGAGCCCCGATGGAGGTTCGGATAGCCTTTTTTGGTAAGAAACTATCTATTGATGGATTAAAGTGGTCAAAGCCATAGAACTCACAAAGCGCTTCATTTTGACTGGTTATGGCTCCCGTAACTCTAAACGAGCAAACAGTTATGGCCGTCCGAAGAATCGATATCCACAGGGTGCAACATCTGCGGTGCAAGGTGCAACATCCGTCCAAAATGCCGAAACAGTCCCGTGCGACTTTTAGAAATGGGTGCATGGATTTGAAATGGAACAGTACCGTGGTGCACCACTCTCCAGGGATGGTAAATCGAAGACCAGCCACGGTGATCTCGTTTTAACGTAAAAATTCACTTGACGAAAAAAAGAAGGATCAAAAACTTCAGAGCCCCGATGGAGGTTCGGATAGCCTTTTTTGGGTATGAAACTATCTATTGAAGGCTTAAAGCGGTCAAAGCCGTAGAACTCTCAGAGAGCTTTGTTTTGACTGGTTATGGCTCCCGTAACTCTAAACGAGCCAACAGTTATGGTCGTTCGAAGAATCGATATCCACAGGGTGCAACATCTACGGTGCAAGGTGCAACATCCGTCCAAAATGCCGAAACAGTGCCGTGCGACTTTTAAAAATGGGTGCATGGATTTGAAATGGAACAGTACCATGGTGCACCACTCTCCAAGGAAGGTAAATCGAAGACCAGCCATGGTGATCCCGTTTTAACGTAAAAATTCACTTGACGAAAAAAAGAAGGCTAAAAAACTTCAGATCCCCTATTGAGGTTCGGATAGTCTTTTTGGGTATGAAATTATCCATTGACGGCTTAAAGCGGTCAAAGCCGTAGAACTCACAAAGTGCTTCGTTTTGACTGGTTATGGCTCCCGTAACTCTAAACGAGCCAACGGTTATGGCCGTACGAAGAATCGATATCCACAGGGTGCAACATCTGCGGTGCAAGGTGCAACATCCATCCAAAATGCCGAAACAGTCCCGTGCGACTTTTAGAAATGGGTGCATGGATTTGAAATGGAATCGTACCATGGTGCACCACTCTCCAGGGATGGTAAATCGAAGACCAGCCACGACGATCCCGATTTAACGTAAAAATTCACTTGACGAAAAAAAGAAGGCTAAAAAACTTCAGAGTCCCGATTGAGGTTCGAATAGCCTTTTTTGGGTATGACACTATCTATTGATGGCTTAAAGCGGTCAAAGCCGTAGAACTCATAGAGCGCTTCGTTTTGACTGGTTATGGCCCCCGTAACTCTAAATGAGCCAACAGTTATGGCCGTCCGAAGAATCAATTTCCACAGGGTGCAACGTCTCCGATGCAAGGTGCAACATCCGTCCAAAATGCCGAAAGAGTCCCGTGCGACTTTTAGAAATGGGTGCATGAATTTGAAATGGAACAGTACCATGGTGCACCACTCTCCAGGGATGGTAAATCGAAGACCAGCCACGGTGATCCCGTTTTAACGTAAAAATTCACTTGACGAAAAAAAGAAGGATCAAAAACTTTAGAGCCCCGATGGAGGTTCGGATAGCCTTTTTTGGTATGAAACTATCTATTGATGGCTTAAAGTGGTCAAAGCCATAGAAATCATAGAGCGCTTCGTTTTGACTGGTTATGGCTCCCGTAACTCTAAACGAGCAAACAGTTATGGTCGTCCGAAGAATCGATATCCACATGGTGCAACATCTACGGTGCAAGGTGCAACATCCGTCCAAAATGACGAAACAGTCCCGTGCGACTTTTAGAAATGGGTGCATGGATTTGAAATGGAATAGTACCATGGTGCACCACTCTCCAGGGATGGTAAATCGAAGACCAGCCACGGTGATCACTTTTTAACGTAAAAATTCACTTGACGAAAAAAAGAAGGCTCAGAAACTTTAGAGCCGCGATTGAGGTTCGGATAGCCTTTTTTGGGTATGAAACTATCCATTGACGGCTTAAAGCGGTCAAAGACGTAGAACTCACAGAGAGCTTCGTTTTAACTGGTTATGGCTCCCGTAACTCTAAACGAGCCAACAGTTATGGCCGTCCGAAGAATCGATATCCACAGGGTGCAACATCTACGGTGCAAGGTGCAACATCCGTCCAAAATGCCGAAACAGTGCCGTGCGACTTTTAAAAATGGGTGCATGGATTTGAAATGGAACAGTACCATGGTGCACCACTCTCCAAGGAAGGTAAATCAAAGACCAGCCATGGTGATCCCGTTTTAACGGAAAAATTCATTTGACGAAAAAAAGAAGGCTAAACTTTAGAGCCCCTATTGAGGTTCGGATAGTCTTTTTGGGTATGAAACTATCCATTGACGGCTTAAAGCGGTCAAAGCCGTAGAACTCCCAAAGAGCTTCGTTTTGACAGGTTATGGATCCCGTAAATCTAAACGAGCCAACGGTAATGGTTGTACGAAGAATCGATATCCATAGGGTGCAACATCTGCGGTGCAAGGTGCAACATCCATCCAAAATGCCGAAACAGTCCCGTGCGACTTTTAGAAATGGGTGCATGGATTTGAAATGGAATAGTACCATGGTGCACCACTCTTCAGGGATGGTAAATCGAAGACCAGCCACGGTGATCCCGTTTTAAAGTAAAAATTCACTTGACGAAAAAAAGAAGGCTAAAAAACTTCATAGTCCCGATTGAGGTTCGGATAGCCTTTTTTGGGTATGAAACTATCTATTGATGGCTTAAAGCGGTCAAAGCCGTAGAACTCACAGAGCGCTTCGTTTTGACTAGTTATGGCTCCCGTAACTCTAAACGAGCCAATAGTTATGGCCGTCCGAAGAATCGATATTTACAGGGTGCAACATCTGCGGTGCAAGGTGCAACATCCGTCCAAAATGCCGAAACAGCCCCGTGCGACTTTTAGAAATGGGTGCATGGGTTTGAAATGGAACAGTACCGTGGTGCACCACTCTTCAGGGATGGTAAATCGAAGACCAGCCACGGTGATCCCGTTTTAACGTAAAAATTCACTTGACGAAAAAAGAAGGCTAAAAAACTTCAGAGCCCCGATTGAGGTTCGGATAGCCTTTTTTGGGTATGAAACTATCTATTGATGGCTTAAAGCAGTCAAAGCCGTAGAACTCAGAGTGAGCTTCGTTTTGACTTGTTATGGCTCCCGTAACTCTAAACGAGCCAACAGTTATGGGCGTCCGAAGAATCGATATCCACAGGGTGCAACATCTCCGAAGCAAGGTGCAACATCCGTCCAAAATGCCGAAACAGTCCCGTGCGACTTTTAGAAATGTGTACATGGATTTGAAATGGAACAGTACCGTGGTGCACCACTCTCCAGGGATGGTAAATCGAAGACCAGCCACGGTGATCCCGTTTTAACGTAAAAATTCACTTGACGAAAAAAAGAAGGATCAAAAACTTCAGGGCCCCGATGGAGGTTCGTATAACCTTTTTTGGGTATGAAACTATCTATTGAAGGCTTAAAGCGGTCAAAGCCGTAGAACTCTCAGAGAGCTTCGTTTTGACTGGTTATGGCTCCCGTAACTCTAAACGAGCCAACAGTTATGGCCGTTCGAAGAATCGATATCCACAGGGTGCAACATCTACGGTGCAAGGTGCAACATCCGTCCAAAATGCTGAAACAGTGCCGTGCGACTTTTAAAAATGGGTGCATGGATTTGAAATGGAACAGTACCATGGTGCACCACTCTCCAAGGAAGGTAAATCGAAGACCAGCCATGGTGATCCCGTTTTAACGTAAAAATTCACTTGACGAAAAAAAAAGGCTAAAAAACTTCAGAGCCCCTATTGAGGTTCGAATAGTCTTTTTGGGTATGAAATTATCCATTGACGGCTTAAAGCGGTCAAAGCCGTAGAACTCACAAAGTGCTTCGTTTTGATTGGTTATGGCTCCCGTAACTCTAAACGAGCCAACGGTTATGGCCGTACGAAGAATCGATATCCACAGGGTGCAACATCTGCGGTGCAAGGTGCAACATCCATCCAAAATGCCGAAACAGTCCCGTGCGACTTTTAGAAATGGGTGCATGGATTTGAAATGGAATAGTACCATGGTGCACCACTCTCCAGGGATGGTAAATCGAAGACCAGCCACGGCGATCCCGATTTAACGTAAAAATTCACTTGACGAAAAAAAGAAGGCTAAAAAACTTCAGAGTCCCGATTGAGGTTCGAATAGCCTTTTTTGGGTATGACACTATCTATTGATGGCTTAAAGCGGTCAAAGCCGTAGAACTCATAGAGCGCTTCGTTTTGACTGGTTATGGCCCCCGTAACTCTAAATGAGCCAACAGTTATGGCCGTCCGAAGAATCAAATTCCACAGGGTGCAACGTCTCAGATGCAAGGTGCAACATCCGTCCAAAATGCCGAAAGAGTCCCGTGCGACTTTTAGAAATGGGTGCATGAATTTGAAATGGAACAGTACCATGGTGCACCACTCTCCAGGGATGGTAAATTGAAGACCAGCCACGGTGATCCCGTTTTAACGTAAAAATTCACTTGACGAAAAAAAGAAGGCTCAAAAACTTCAAAGCCCCGATGGAGATTCGGATAGCCTTTTTTGGGTATGAAACTATCTATTGATGGCTTAAAGCGGTCAAAGCCGTAGAACTCAGAGAGCACTTCGTTTTGACTGGTTATGGCTTCCGTAACTCTAAACGAGCGAACAGTTATGGCCGTCCGAAGAATCGATATCCACAGGATGCAACATCTGCGGTGCAAGGTGCAACATTCGTCCAAAATGCCGAAACAGTCCCGTGCGACTTTTAGAAATGGGTGCATGGATTTGAAATGGAACAGTACCATGTTGCACCACTCTTCAGGGATGGTAAATCGAAGACCAGCCACGGTGATCCTGTTTTAACGTAAAAATTCACTTGACAAAAAAAGAAGGCTAAAAAACTTCAGAGCCCCGATTGAGGTTCGGATAGCCTTTTTGGGTATGAAACTATCCATTAACGGCTTAAAGCGGTCAAAGACGTAGAACTCACAGAGAGCTTCATTTTGAATGGTTATGGCTCACGTAACTCTAAACGAGCCAACGGATATGGTCGTACGAAGAATCGATATCCACAGGGTGCAACATCTGCGGTGCAAGGTGCAACATCCGTCCAAAATGCTGAAACAGTGCCATGCGACTTTTAGAAATGGGTGCATGGATTTGAAATGGAACAGTACCATGGTGCACCACTCTCTAGGAAAGGTAAATCGAAGACCAGCCATGGTGATCCCGTTTTAACGTAAAAATGCACTTGACGAAAAAAAGAAGGCTAAAAAACTTCAGAGCCCCTATTGAGGTTCGGATAGTCTTTTTGGGTATGAAACTATCCATTGACGGCTTAAAGCGGTCAAAGCCGTAGAACTCACAAAGTGCTTCGTTTTGACTTGTTATGGCTCCCGTAACTCTAAACGAGCCAACGGTTATGGCCGTACGAAGAATCGATATCCACAGGGTGTAACATCTGCGGTGCAAGGTGCAACATCCGTCCAAAATGCCGAAACAGTCCCATGCGACTTTTAAAAATGGGTGCAAGGAATTGAAATGGAATAGTACCATGGTGCACCACTCTCCAGGGATGGTAAATCGAAGACCAGCCACGGCGATCCCGATTTAACGTAAAAATTCACTTGACGAAAAAAAGAAGGCTAAAAAACTTCAGAGTCCCGATTGAGGTTCGAATAGCCTTTTTTGGGTATGACACTATCTATTGATGGCTTAAAGCGGTCAAAGCCGTAGAACTCATAGAGCACTTCGTTTTGACTGGTTATGGCCCCCGTAACTCTAAATGAGCCAACAGTTATGGCCGTCCGAAGAATCAATTTCCACAGGGTGCAACGTCTCCGATGCAAGGTGCAACATCCGTCCAAAATGTCGAAACAGTCCCGTGCGACTTTTAGAAATGGGTGCATGAATTTGAAATGGAACAGTACCATGGTGCACCACTCTCCAGGGATGGTAAATCGAAGACCAGCCACGGTGATCCCGTTTTAACGTAAAAATTCACTTGACGAAAAAAAGAAGGCTAAAAAACTTCATAGTCCCGATTGAGGTTCGGATAGCCTTTTTTGGGTATGAAACTATCTATTGATGGCTTAAAGTGGTCAAAGCCGTAGAACTCACAGAGCACTTCGTTTTGACTAGTTATGGCTCCCGTAACTATAAACGAGCCAACAGTTATGGCCGTCCGAAGAATCGATATTTATAGGGTGCAACATCTGCGGTGCAAGGTGCAACATCCGTCCAAAATGCCGAAACAGCCCCGTGCGACTTTTAGAAATGGGTGCATGGGTTTGAAATGGAACAGTACCGTGGTGCACCACTCTTCAGGGATGGTAAATCGAAGACCAGCCACGGTGATCCCGTTTTAACGTAAAAATTCACTTGACGAAAAAAGAAGGCTAAAAAACTTCAGAGCCCCGATTGAGGTTCGGATAGCCTTTTTTGGGTATGAAACTATCTATTGATGGCTTAAAGCGGTCAAAGCCGTAGAACTCACAGTGAGCTTCGTTTTGACTTGTTATGGCTCCCGTAACTCTAAACGAGCCAACATTTATGGGCGTCCGAAGAATCGATATCCACAGGGTGCAACATCTCTGAAGCAAGGTGCAACATCCGTCCAAAATGCCGAAACAGTCCCGTGCGACTTTTAGAAATGGGTACATTGATTTGAAATGGAACAGTACCGTGGTGCACCACTCTCCAGGGATGGTAAATCGAAGACCAGCCACGGTGATCCCGTTTTAACGTAAAAATTCACTTGACGAAAAAAAGAAGGATAAAAAACTTCAGAGCCCCGATGGAGGTTCGGATAGCCTTTTTTGGGTATGAAACTATCTATTGAAGGCTTAAAGCGGTCAAAGCCGTAGAACTCTCAGAGAGCTTCGTTTTGACTGGTTATGGCTCCCGTAACTCTAAACGAGCCAACAGTTATGGCCGTTCGAAGAATCGATATCCACAGGGTGCAACATCTACGGTGCAAGGTGCAACATCCGTCCAAAATGCCGAAACAGTGCCGTGCGACTTTTAAAAATGGGTGCATGGATTTGAAATGGAACAGTACCATGGTGCACCACTCTCCAAGGAAGGTAAATCGAAGACCAGCCATGGTGATCCCGTTTTAACGTAAAAATTCACTTGACGAAAAAAAGAAGGCTAAAAAACTTCAGAGCCCCTATTGAGGTTCGGATAGTCTTTTTGGGTATGAAATTATCCATTGACGGCTTAAAGCGGTCAAAGCCGTAGAACTCACAAAGTGCTTCGTTTTGACTGGTTATGGCTCCCGTAACTCTAAACGAGCCAACGGTTATGGCCGTACGAAGAATCGATATCCACAGGGTGCAACATCTGCGGTGCAAGGTGCAACATCCATCCAAAATGCCGAAACAGTCCCGTGCGACTTTTAGAAATGGGTGCATGGATTTGAAATGGAATAGTACCATGGTGCACCACTCTCCAGGGATGGTAAATCGAAGACCAGCCACGGCGATCCCGATTTAACGTAAAAATTCACTTGACGAAAAAAAGAAGGCTAAAAAACTTGAGGTTCGAATAGCCTTTTTTGGGTATGACACTATCTATTGATGGCTTAAAGCGGTCAAAGCCGTAGAACTCATAGAGCGCTTCGTTTTGACTGGTTATGGCCCCCGTAACTCTAAATGAGCCAACAGTTATGGCCGTCCGAAGAATCAATTTCCACAGGGTGCAACGTCTCCGATGCAAGGTGCAACATCCGTCCAAAATGCCGAAAGAGTCCCGTGCGACTTTTAGAAATGGGTGCATGAATTTGAAATGGAACAGTACCATGGTGCACCACTCTCCAGGGATGGTAAATCGAAGACCAGCCACGGTGATCCCGTTTTAACGTAAAAATTCACTTGACGAAAAAAAGAAGGCTCAAAAACTTCAAAGCCCCGATGGAGATTCGGATAGCCTTTTTTGGGTATGAAACTATCTATTGATGGCTTAAAGCGGTCAAAGCCGTAGAACTCAGAGAGCACTTCGTTTTGACTGGTTATGGCTTCCGTAACTCTAAACGAGCGAACAGTTATGGCCGTCCGAAGAATCGATATCCATAGGATGCAACATCTGCGGTGCAAGGTGCAACATTCGTCCAAAATGCCGAAACAGTCCCGTGCGACTTTTAGAAATGGGTGCATGGATTTGAAATGGAACAGTACCATGGTGCACCACTCTTCAGGGATGGTAAATCGAAGACCAGCCACGGTGATCCCGTTTTAACGTAAAAATTCACTTGACGAAAAAAAGAAGGCTAAAAAACTTCAGAGCCCCGATTGAGGTTCGGACAGCCTTTTTGGGTATGAAACTATCCATTAACGGTTTCAAGCGGTCAAAGACGTAGAACTCACAGAGAGCTTCATTTTGAATGGTTATGGCTCCCGTAACTCTAAACGAGCCAACGGATATGGTCGTACGAAGAATCGATATCCACAGGGTGCAACATCTGCGGTGCAAGGTGCAACATCCGTCCAAAATGCTGAAACAGTGCCATGCGACTTTTAGAAATGGGTGCATGGATTTGAAATGGAACAGTACCATGGTGCACCACTCTCTAGGAAAGGTAAATCGAAGACCAGCCATGGTGATCCCGTTTTAACGTAAAAATTCACTTGACGAAAAAAAGAAGGCTAAAAAACTTCAGAGCCCCTATTGAGGTTCGGATAGTCTTTTTGGGTATGAAACTATCCATTGACGGCTTAAAGCGGTCAAAGCCGTAGAACTCACAAAGTGCTTCGTTTTGACTGGTTATGGCTCCCGTAACTCTAAACGAGCCAACGGTTATGGCCGTACGAAGAATCGATATCCACAGGGTGTAACATCTGCGGTGCAAGGTGCAACATCCGTCCAAAATGCCGAAACAGTCCCGTGCGACTTTTAGAAATGGGTGCAAGGATTTGAAATGGAATAGTACCATGGTGCACCACTCTCCAGGGATGGTAAATCGAAGACCAGCCACGGCGATCCCGATTTAACGTAAAAATTCACTTGACGAAAAAAAGAAGGCTAAAAAACTTCAGAGTCCCGATTGAGGTTCGAATAGCCTTTTTTGGGTATGACACTATCTATTGATGGCTTAAAGCGGTCAAAGCCGTAGAACTCATAGAGCACTTCGTTTTGACTGGTTATGGCCCCCGTAACTCTAAATGAGCCAACAGTTATGGCCGTCCGAAGAATCAATTTCCACAGGGTGCAACGTCTCCGATGCAAGGTGCAACATCCGTCCAAAATGCCGAAACAGTCCCGTGCGACTTTTAGAAATGGGTGCATGAATTTGAAATGGAATAGTACCATGGTGCACCACTCTCCAGGGATGGTAAATCGAAGACCAGCCACGGTGATCCCGTTTTAACGTAAAAATTCACTTGACGAAAAAAAGAAGGATCAAAAACTTCAGAGCCCCGATGGAGGTTCGGATAGCCTTTTTTGGTATGAAACTATCTATTGATGGCTTAAAGTGGTCAAAGCCATAGAACTCACAAAGTGCTTCATTTTGACTGGTTATGGCTCCCGTAACTCTAAACGAGCAAACAGTTATGGCCGTCCGAAGAATCAATATCCACAGGGTGCAACATCTGCGGTGCAAGGTGCAACATCCGTCCAAAATGCCGAAACAGTCCCGTGCGACTTTTAGAAATGGGTGCATGGATTTGAAATGGAACAGTACCGTGGTGCACCACTCTCCAGGGATGGTAAATCGAAGACCAGCCACGGTGATCCCGTTTTAACGTAAAAATTCACTTGACGAAAAAAAGAAGGATCAAAAACTTCAGAGCCCCGATGGAGGTTCGGATAGCCTTTTTTGGGTATGAAACTATATATTGAAGGCTTAAAGTGGTCAAAGCCGTAGAACTCTCAGAGAGCTTCGTTTTGACTGGTTATGGCTCCCGTAACTCTAAACGAGCCAACAGTTATGGCCGTTCGAAGAATCGATATCCATAGGGTGCAACATCTACGGTGCAAGGTGCAACATCCGTCCAAAATGCCGAAACAGTGCCGTGCGACTTTTAAAAATGGGTGCATGGATTTGAAATGGAACAGTACCATGGTGCACCACTCTCCAAGGAAGGTAAATCGAAGACCAGCCATGGTGATCCCGTTTTAACGTAAAAATTCACTTGACGAAAAAAAGAAGGCTAAAAAACTTCAGATCCCCTATTGAGGTTCGGATAGTCTTTTTGGGTATGAAATTATCCATTGACGGCTTAAAGCGGTCAAAGCCGTAGAACTCACAAAGTGCTTCGTTTTGACTGGTTATGGCTCCCGTAACTCTAAACGAGCCAACGGTTATGGCCGTACGAAGAATCGATATCCACAGAGTGCAACATCTGCGGTGCAAGGTGCAACATCCATCCAAAATGCCGAAACAGTCCCGTGCGACATTTAGAAATGGGTGCATGGATTTGAAATGGAATAGTACCATGGTGCACCACTCTCCAGGGATGATAAATCGATGACCAGCCACGGCGATCCCGATTTAACGTAAAAATTCACTTGACGAAAAAAAGAAGGCTAAAAAACTTCAGAGTCCCGATTGAGGTTCGAATAGCCTTTTTTGGGTATGACACTGTCTATTGATGGCTTAAAGCGGTCAAAGCCGTAGAACTCATAGAGCGCTTCGTTTTGACTGGTTATGGCCCCCGTAACTCTAAATGAGCCAACAGTTATGGCCGTCCGAAGAATCAATTTCCACAGGGTGCAACGTCTCCGATGCAAGGTGCAACATCCGTCCAAAATGCCGAAAGAGTCCCGTGCGACTTTTAGAAATGCGTGCATGAATTTGAAATGGAACAGTACCATGGTGCACCACTCTCCAGGGATGGTAAATCGAAGACCAGCCACGGTGATCCCGTTTTAACGTAAAAATTCACTTGACGAAAAAAAGAAGGATCAAAAACTTTAGAGCCCCGATGGAGGTTCGGATAGCCTTTTTTGGTATGAAACTATCTATTGATGGCTTAAAGTGGTCAAAGCCATAGAACTCACAGAGTGCTTCGTTTTGACTGGTTATGGCTCCCGTAACTCTAAACGAGCAAACAGTTATGGCCGTCCGAAGAATCGATATCCACATGGTGCATCATCTGCGGTGCAAGGTGCAACATCCGTCCAAAATGCCGAAACAGTCCCGTGCGACTTTTAGAAATGGGTGCATGGATTTGAAATGGAATAGTACCATGGTGCACCACTCTCCAGGTGTAAAGACCCGCAAATCCGTCTTCCGAAAACTCGACACCGATACGTCCACTGTACCAAATTGTCGAATAATCGAATGGCGGAAACGCGAAACTTTAGGGTTAAAAGAAGAGGTAGAAGAAAAGATAGAAGAAAAAGAAAGAAGAACAACACAGAAAACACAGAACAGGAACAATATCAGAATCTCACCTATCGCAGCGGAACAATATATAATAGATAAATCAATAATCTTTAAAACAAAAGACTATATCAGTTTATACATACATCAATCATCAGAGTTTACAACAATGGACAGTTATATAAACTTGTCCTCATACAGAATACACAGCGGAATAAATAACAAGTACGATAGTACGCTTCGCCATCCAGCTGATCTCCAAAGCTCCAGAATATCCAGAATATCCTGATAAAATAACTCTAGGCTGCCCGTGTGGAAAATTATGGGCACCCAGAGTTTAGAAAGGGAACAATAAACTCCGAGTCAGTCATGGTGACTGGTGTGAGATCGTAAAACAGTTATTTTCGCAAAGAAAATAAAACAACTTCGCAATGCTTTTGGAAAATGAAACTACCATAAGGCCTCCCACCACACACACAATGCAAACGCAGAATTGGAGGAGATTTCTCCTTATGATAGTCAAAAATGCTTACTACGCAAAATCAATTGATATTATTATTAATGTCTAGTGTGGAAAACATTTCGAAAGTATAATATCAATCTTAGCCAACATACAACAATTGTTGTATGCCTACTATAGCTACTACGTTCAATAGCAGGTTACCGCCACATTCCATAGCAGGTAATACAATTAAAAACCGTACGGGGTTCGTATTGTTTCTTTGGATTTCCAACAAATGATCAGGCTAAGGAACTTCCTTACCGAAATAGAACGCCTCTGGAAAGACGCCTCGGATCCTAACCGGATCTCCGCAAACAAAAGGCCGACGCTACCTCACGCTCTAACCGAGCTGTAACTAGGTAACTAACACACGAGCTATGCCATCCCCCGGTCGTTACCGACCTTTATCCGAGGATCCTCAATCGAAAAGCAACAGTCGCAAAATATAATCCACATAGGTAAAATATCTGGGCTCCATACCATGATATCACCTTTTATCCAGAAGGAAATGGCATACCCTAGGGGCGCTACCCCTACAAACCTTTGCCGCACATTCCTGTTTCGACCATTACCGGGTTGTGAGGCTCGACGAAGTCTCGTCCACAAAGCTACGCTTTTTCACAAAGCCACGCTTTTTCACAAAGCCACGCTTTGATCCACAAATGATCATCAGCACTTCGTGTGCCACATTACCAAATTGGGAATGTATCACTAGTAACCATCAACTACATAACCTCTGAGCTCGTACGTCTCAGAGAAGGGTGTTAAGCTAAGAGAATAAATTCTCCGCCACCAACAGAAATGTATTTGATAGAAACCAGCTTTACATCTCAAAGTGTAACGTCAGACACACATCCATACAAGTCCGTTCCGGGATCGAACGGAACCGAAGGCACTTCCAAAGAAGCCCTTGCAATCCGGATATTCACTAATCACGTCCGGACTTCCCATCACAAAAAGAGTGATATAAATATCTATACCGGAGCAACTCGGTGCAGAGACATTCGACAGGTTGTCCTTTCATTTTCACAAATATCCGGTCTTCACACCGGTCTTCAAATGCTATCCATTCGCGACGTATCATTATTCGGAATGGGTTATATGACACAAAGGTCCTCTCCCGGCTTAACCGAATAATGAGCGTTTGTTTTAAAAACAAATCAAGTGTCATTTCAAAGACAAATATTGATAGTTGGTTCTTTAACTATCAATAACATTCATAACAAACATCCAATTCAAATAATTTTTCCCAAATTATTTATTTAATTTCAAATCTTTTCACAAGATATATATTCTTCCACACTTCACATTTGAAAATCAATTTCAAATCATATTTCATACTTCACGTTTGAAAATTCAATTTCAAATCACATTTCATACTTCACGTTTGAAAATCAATTTCAAATCATATTATGGTCCATTTAAACCAATTTGATAAATCCTTATCGATTTATTTCAAATTTACATTTCAAATTTGTAAATTTATTTCCACACTTCATCACTTTAAAAATCCGATTTCAAATCATATTTTCCACACTTTTAAAAATAAATCAATATTTATTTTTTAAAACAAATTCCCTTTCCTTTACAACTTCTATTCGGAATTTACATTCCCAAAAATCCACTTTTACACGATTTTCAAATTATTTTCCAAATATTCATTTTCAACACCGAATCAACTTTAAAAATTGATTTCTCCATTTTATTTCAAACCCCAAATTGAATTTCAAATTGATTTCTGAATTTACTTCAACACCGAATCACATTTCAAATTGATTCTAACTTTAATTCCAAAGACTAACTCGTTTTCACAAATCGGTTTCCAAATTTATTTTTCAACACAAAAAATCAATTTTTGTCCAAACACCAAATAGATTTCTATATCAATTTCACAAATTATTGATTTCAAATACCCAATCAATTATCAATTTGATTTCAACAAATTTATCTCCTTTTAAATAAATTCTTTTATTTTTCCAAACCATCTAAAATTCAATTTTTAATTTCAGAAATCCAATTTCATTTATTTCTGGTATCCAACGATACCAAAAATACATTCGGCTAAATTATAGCTCTCAACAAATTCAATCACAGATATAATCATACACAGATTATAAATAATCAATCAAACCACATATGAAATCAATTCAAATGTTTTGAGGAATCCTGTTGGATCCCTCCAACCTGTTTCCCTGCATCCACAGATGTTAGCACAATACCAATTCCACTTCGAGGTGGAATATCGCGGTATATGGGTTTTTATAAAAATCCGCTCACTAACGGCGCAATAGGGTCTCATCCGCTATACGAGGCGGGAAATCAATCAATCCAATATATACATATGCCAATATGTATATATTGCTATATATATATATAGATATATCCCACCATATCTAATACACATCCAAACAGTCAATCAATTCAATAACTGAAAATTTCCACTTTTCAAATTTGAGTGAGAAGATCTCACCTTAGCTTTTATTTTGCAGTCCATTTCCCTTTCGATTATTATCTCCAGATTTTTGACCTTGTATAACAATTTATACAATTTATTAATATTCGAAATAATTCGAATAACCAATTTTCAGTTGATAAAATTTATTTTATCTAAAAATTTGATTTCAAATCAATTTCCTTCTGAATAACCAAATTTATTTTACTGTATACAATTTTTTTCCTGTACATATTTATGAACTGAAAATCTGCATATCTATTATTTTTCTCGGTATATATAAAAAAAAATTAAAAGTCGAATTAATGAATTTGTATATACCTTACTGACAAACTCGAGTGCCGAGTACAAACTTCAGACCATCCAGTGCGACTCAGTCACTACCGTGACTTCCTCCTACAACTGTCACCACCACGACCTAGCAGCCCTATCGCCAAAAGCATCTTCATGCACAACCCTTCAATGCCACCTCCAATCGATTAAAAAAGGCAGCTGCTACCCAGTAACACCCTACTACGCCCAAAAGTCCTTCGCCAATCACCGCTCGAACCACCTTCCAAATGCTCGAGTTCAAGCACTCTCGATCGCCACCCAACCAGGCAAAAACCTAGGCAAAGCATCGCCAAGACCTGCGAGTACCACCAGAATGCCTCGCGACTCCGCCCTCGCGAATCCCCAAAATCCAACGCGCCTCCTATGCTCGCGCGAGCTTCCAGATCTGTTGCTCGACAACGTAGCCCACGATCCAGTTCTTCGTGAGCTCGAGATCTCCCCTCTGGTCTCGCTCACCAACGCTCATCCACGTGAAACACAACTGCTCACGCGAACCCTCATCCATGCCGAAGTCGCTAGCAACCCCAGTCGTCGAGCGCGCGTGCCCCCTTCTCTTCAATCGAACTGCGATTGGTTTTTTTTCTTTTTGATAGCTCGCCGAGATAATTTTCGTTCGAACTGGAGGAAACTACTTCGGCCATTATACTCTTGTTTATTTTATTTTCTAAAATCAGAGGAAAGAGTCGCGATTTATAAGTGAGGCTCACGATTTTTTTCTTTGTATTTTGAGTTTGATTCGAGAATGCCGAAGGGAAAAAGAATACAGAGGGAAACAATTTAGATTCAAACGACATTTTCTTTTAATCAGCGGCCATGGATTTCATTTGTGAAGAGGGAACTGATTTCCTTTTCGATTTTTACCAACCTACTTTAAAAAGAAGCGTAGGGGACAAGATGAGACACTAGCGTGAATTTCTCTGCGTGTCTTCAGGGTTGAAGTGAAACGAGATGATGTTTTGGGTGCTGAAGTTAACAGGCTACAATGATAACGAAATGAAAGAAATTCAACTGTGATTGGACTAATATGAATACCCAATTTAAATTTCAAATTCAAATCGTTCGATAAAGTCAACCAAAAATTTTGACTTCCTATCGAGACGTGCCGCCAGGCATCCATAATGTTATACGCCTATTCCGAACACAATGGAAAAGATTTCGGGTCCAAATTCGATCGTATGGAGAAGATAGCTTTTTGGACCAGTTATTAAATTAAAATTTTGATTTAATTTCAGTGCGTTTGTATATCGTACGGCCAAACGATCACTCCAAATATTACGCAAATTGAAATCCGATAATAATACAATATTACGGATCCAATGAAACTGGTTTCGTCGAATTCCGAGACTGTGCCCCGGAACGCTATTTTTAAATTCAATTTAAACGATATGAATTCAAAACTGAACAAAACAGTTTCAATTTCAATTCTGAAAGTTCTATTACCTTCAGAATTATCAATATAGATTTTCCAAGCCTTCAGATTATTTTTAATCTGCTTAAAACTGAAGATTCAAATTTTTACCCAGTTTCAATAATTAAATTCAATAATTTAATCTCCAAATTCATTCTGATATTTGAATTTCAATTTAAATTATCATTCGAATATTTAAACTCAATTAAATATTCACATTTTAAATGTCAAAAATTCAGGGTCGTTACACTCCAGGGATGGTAAATCGAAGACCAGCCACGGTGATCACTTTTTAACGTAAAAATTCACTTGACGAAAAAAAGAAGGCTAAGAAACTTTAGAGCCGCGATTGAGGTTCGGATAGCCTTTTTTGGGTATGAAACTATCCATTGACGGCTTAAAGCGGTCAAAGACGTAGAACTCACAGAGAGCTTCGTTTTGACTGGTTATGGCTCCCGTAACTCTAAACGAGCCAACAGTTATGGCCGTCCGAAGAATCGATATCCACAGGGTGCAACATCTACGGTGCAAGGTGCAACATCCGTCCAAAATGCCGAAACAGTGCCGTGCGACTTTTAAAAATGGGTGCATGGATTTGAAATGGAACAGTACCATGGTGCACCACTCTCCAAGGAAGGTAAATCAAAGACCAGCCATGGTGATCCCATTTTAACGGAAAAATTCACTTGACGAAAAAAAGAAGGCTAAAAAACTTTAGAGCCCCTATTGAGGTTCGGATAGTCTTTTTGGGTATGAAACTATCCATTGACGGCTTAAAGCGGTCAAAGCCGTAGAACTCCCAAAGAGCTTCGTTTTGACAGGTTATGGATCCCGTAACTCTAAACGAGCCAACGGTAATGGTTGTACGAAGAATCGATATCCATAGGGTGCAACATTTGCGGTGCAAGGTGCAACATCCATCCAAAATGCCGAAACAGTCCCATGCGACTTTTAGAAATGGGTGCATGGATTTGAAATGGAATAGTACCATGGTGCACCACTCTTCAGGGATGGTAAATCGAAGACCAGCCACGGTGATCCCGTTTTAAAGTAAAAATTCACTTGACGAAAAAAAGAAGGCTAAAAAACTTCATAGTCCCGATTGAGGTTCGGATAGCCTTTTTTGGGTATGAAACTATCTATTGATGGCTTAAAGCGGTCAAAGCCGTAGAACTCACAGAGCGCTTCGTTTTGACTAGTTATGGCTCCCGTAACTCTAAACGAGCCAACAGTTATGGCCGTCCGAAGAATCGATATTTACAGGGTGCAACATCTGCGGTGCAAGGTGCAACATCCGTCCAAAATGCCGAAACAGCCCCGTGCGACTTTTAGAAATGGGTGCATGGGTTTGAAATGGAACAGTACCGTGGTGCACCACTCTTCAGGGATGGTAAATCGAAGACCAGCCACGGTGATCCCGTTTTAACGTAAAAATTCACTTGACGAAAAAAGAAGGCTAAAAAACTTCAGAGCCCCGATTGAGGTTCGGATAGCCTTTTTTGGGTATGAAACTATCTATTGATGGCTTAAAGCGGTCAAAGCCGTAGAACTCACAGCGAGCTTCGTTTTGACTTGTTATGGCTCCCGTAACTCTAAACGAGCCAACAGTTATGGGCGTCCGAAGAATCGATATCCACAGGGTGCAACATCTCCGGAGCAAGGTGCAACATCCGTCCAAAATGCCGAAAGAGTCCCGTGCGACTTTTAGAAATGGGTACATGGATTTGAAATGGAACAGTACCGTGGTGCACCACTCCCCAGGGATGGTAAATCGAAGACCAGCCACGGTGATCCCGTTTTAACGTAAAAATTCACTTGACGAAAAAAAGAAGGATCAAAAACTTCAGAGCCCCGATGGAGGTTCGGATAGCCTTTTTTGGGTATGAAACTATCTATTGAAGGCTTAAAGCGGTCAAAGCCGTAGAACTCTCAGAGAGCTTTGTTTTGACTGGTTATGGCTCCCGTAACTCTAAACGAGCCAACAGTTATGGCCGTTCGAAGAATCGATATCCACAGGGTGCAACATCTACGGTGCAAGGTGCAAAATCCGTCCAAAATGCCGAAACAGTGTCGTGCGACTTTTAAAAATGGGTGCATGGATTTGAAATGGAACAGTACCATGGTGCACCACTCTCCAAGGAAGGTAAATCGAAGACCAGCGATGGTGATCCCGTTTTAACGTAAAAATTCACTTGACGAAAAAAAGAAGGCTAAAAAACTTCAAAGCCCCTATTGAGGTTCGGATAGTCTTTTTGGGTATGAAATTATCCATTGACGGCTTAAAGCGGTCAAAGCCGTAGAACTCACAAAGTGCTTCGTTTTGACTGGTTATGGCTCCCGTAACTCTAAACGAGCCAACGGTTATGGCCGTACGAAGAATCGATATCCACAGGGTGCAACATCTGCGGTGCAAGGTGCAACATCCATCCAAAATACCGAAACAGTCCCGTGCGACTTTTAGAAATGGGTGCATGGATTTGAAATGGAATAGTACCATGGTGCACCACTCTCTAGGGATGGTAAATCGAAGACCAGCCACGGCGATCCCGATTTAACGTAAAAATTCACTTGACGAAAAAAAGAAGGCTAAAAAACTTCAGAGTCCCGATTGAGGTTCGAATAGCCTTTTTTGGGTATGACACTATCTATTGATGGCTTAAAGCGGTCAAAGCCGTAGAACTCATAGAGCGCTTCGTTTTGACTGGTTATGGCCCCCGTAACTCTAAATGAGCCAACAGTTATGGCCGTCCGAAGAATCAATTTCCACAGGGTGCAACGTCTCCGATGCAAGGTGCAACATCCGTCCAAAATGCCGAAAGAGTCCCGTGCGACTTTTAGAAATGGGTGCATGAATTTGAAATGGAACAGTACCATGGTGCACCACTCTCCAGGGATGGTAAATCGAAGACCAGCCACGGTGATCCCGTTTTAACGTAAAAATTCACTTGACGAAAAAAAGAAGGATCAAAAACTTTAGAGCCCCGATGGAGGTTCGGATAGCCTTTTTTGGTATGAAACTATCTATTGATGGCTTAAAGTGGTCAAAGCCATAGAACTCACAGAGCGCTTCGTTTTGACTGGTTATGGCTCCCGTAACTCTAAACGAGCAAACAGTTATGGTCATCCGAAGAATCGATATCCACATGGTGCAACATCTGCGGTGCAAGGTGCAACATCCGTCCAAAATGCCGAAACAGTCCCGTGCGACTTTTAGAAATGGGTGCATAGATTTGAAATGGAACAGTACCATGGTGCACCACTCTCCAGGGATGGTAAATCGAAGACCAGCCACGGTGATCACTTTTTAACGTAAAAATTCACTTGACGAAAAAAAGAAGGCTAAAAAACTTCAGAGCCCCGATTGAGGTTCGGATAGCCTTTTTTGGGTATGAAACTATCTATTGAAGGCTTAAAGCGGTCAAAGCCGTAGAACTCTCAGAGAGCTTCGTTTTGACTGGTTATGGCTCCCGTAACTCTAAACGAGCCAACAGTTATGGCCGTCCGAAGAATCGATATCCACATGGTGCAACATCTGCGGTGCAAGGTGCAACATCCGTCCAAAATGCCGAAACAGTCCCGTGCGACTTTTAGAAATGGGTGCATAGATTTGAAATGGAACAGTACCATGGTGCACCACTCTCCAGGGATGGTAAATCGAAGACCAGCCACGGTGATCACTTTTTAACGTAAAAATTCACTTGACGAAAAAAAGAAGGCTAAAAAACTTCAGAGCCCCGATTGAGGTTCGGATAGCCTTTTTTGGGTATGAAACTATCTATTGAAGGCTTAAAGCGGTCAAAGCCGTAGAACTCTCAGAGAGCTTCGTTTTGACTGGTTATGGCTCCCGTAACTCTAAACGAGCCAACAGTTATGGCTGTCCGAAGAATCGATATCCACAGGGTGCAACATCTACGGTGCAAGGTGCAACATCCGTCCAAAATGCCGAAACAGTGCCGTGCGACTTTTAAAAATGGGTGCATGGATTTGAAATGGAACAGTACCATGGTGCACCACTTTCCAAGGAAGGTAAATCGAAGACCAGCCATGGTGATCCCGTTTTAACGGAAAAATTCACTTGACGAAAAAAAGAAGGCTAAAAAACTTTAGAGCCCCTATTGAGGTTCGGATAGTCTTTTTGGGTATGAAACTATCCATTGACGGCTTAAAGCGGTCAAAGCCGTAGAACTCCCAAGGAGCTTCGTTTTGACAGGTTATGGATCCCGTAACTCTAAACGAGCCAACGGTAATGGTTGTACGAAGAATCGATATCCATAGGGTGCAACATCTGCGGTGCAAGGTGCAACATCCATCCAAAATGCCGAAACAGTCCCGTGCGACTTTTAGAAATGGGTGCATGGATTTGAAATGGAACAGTACCATGGTGCACCACTCTTCAGGGATGGTAAATCGAAGACCAGCCACGGTGATCCCATTTTAACGGAAAAATTCACTTGACGAAAAAAAGAAGGCTAAAAAACTTCATAGTCCCGATTGAGGTTCAAATAGCCTTTTTTGGGTATGAAACTATCTATTGATGGCTTAAAGCGGTCAAAGCCGTAGAACTCACAGAGCGCTTCGTTTTGACTAGTTATGGCTCCCGTAACTCTAAACGAGCCAACAGTTATGGCCGTCCGAAGAATCGATATTTACAGGGTGCAACATCTGCGGTGCAAGGTGCAACATCCGTCCAAAATGCCGAAACAGCCCCGTGCGACTTTTAGAAATGGGTGCATGGGTTTGAAATGGAACAGTACCGTGGTGCACCACTCTTCAGGGATGGTAAATCGAAGACCAGCCACGGTGATCCCGTTTTAACGTAAAAATTCACTTGATGAAAAAAGAAGGCTAAAAAACTTCAGAGCCCCGATTGAGGTTCGGATAGCCTTTTTTGGGTATGAAACTATCTATTGATGGCTTAAAGCGGTCAAAGCCGTAGAACTCACGGAGAGCTTCGTTTTGACTTGTTATGGCTCCCGTAACTCTAAACGAGCCAACAATTATGGGCGTCCGAAGAATCGATATCCACAGGGTGCAACATCTCCGAAGCAAGGTGCAACATCTGCGGTGCAAGGTGCAATATCCGTCCAAAATGCCGAAACAGTCCCGTGCGACTTTTAGAAATGGGTGCATGGATTTGAAATGGAACAATACCATGGTGCACTACTCTCCAGGGATGGTAAATCGAAGACCAGCCACGGTGATCCCGTTTTAACGTAAAAATTCACTTGACGAAAAAAAGAAGGCTAAAAAACTTCAGAGCCCCGATTGAGGTTCAGATAGCCTTTTTTGGGTATGAAACTATCTATTGATGGCTTAAAGCGGTCAAAGAAGTAGAACTCTCAGAGTGCTTCGTTTTGACTGGTTATGGCTCCCGTAACTCTAAACGAGCCAACAGTTATGGCCGTCCGAAGAATCGATATCCACAGGGTGCAACTTCTCCGATGCAAGGTGCAACATCCGTCCAAAATGCCGAAACAGTCCCGTGCGACTTTTAGAAATGGGTGGATGGATTTGAAATGGAACAGTATTATGGTGCACCACTCTCCAGGGATGGTAAATCGAAGACCAGCCACGGTGATCCCCTTTTAACGTAAAAATTCACTTGACGAAAAAAAAAGGCTTAAAAACTTCAGAGCCCCGATTGAGGTTCGGTTTGCCTTTTTTGGGTATGAAACTATCCATTGACGACTAAAAGCGGTCAAAGCCGTAGAACTCATAGAGCGCTTCGTTTTGACAGGTTATGGCTGCCGTAACTCTAAACGAGCCAACAGTTATGACCGTCCAAAAAATCGATATCCACAGGGTGCAACATCTGCGGTGCAAGGTGCAACATCCGTCCAAAATGCCGAAACAGTCCCGTGCGTCTTTTAGAAATGGGTGCATGGATTTGAAATGGAACAGTACCATGGTGCACCACTCTTCAGGGATGGTAAATCGAAGACCAGCCACGGTGATCCCGTTATAACGCAAAAATTCACTTGACGAAAAAAAGAAGGCTAAAAAACTTCAGAGCCTCGATTGAGGTTCGCATAGCCTTTTTTCGGTATGAAACTATCTATTGATGGCTTAAAGCGGTCAAAGCCATAGAACTCACAGAGAGCTTCGTTTTGACTGGTTATGGCTCCCGTAACTCTAAACGAGCCAACAGTTATGGGCGTCCGAAGAATCGATATCCACAGGGTGCAACATCTCTGATGCAAGGTGCAACATCTGCGGTGCTAGGTGCAACATCCGTCCAAAATGCCGAAACAGTCCCGTGCAACTTTTAGAAATGGGTGCATGGATTTGAAATGGAACATCACCAGGGTGCACCACTCTCTAGGGATGGTAAATCGAAGACCAGCCACGGTGATCCCGTTTTAACGTAAAAATTCACTTGATGAAAAAAAGAAGGCTAAAAAACTTCAGAGCCCCTATTGAGGTTCGGATAGTCTTTTTGGGTATGAAACTATCCATTGACGGCTTAAAGCGGTCAAAGCCGTAGAACTCACAAAGAGCTTCGTTTTGACTGGTTATGGCTCCCGTAACTCTAAACGAGCCAACAGTTATGACCGTCTGAAGAATCGATATCCACATGGTGCAACATCTGCGGTGCAAAGTGCAACATCCATCCAAAATGCCGTAACAGTCCCGTGCGACTTTTAGAAATGGGTGCATGGATTTGAAATGGAACAGTACCATGGTGCACCGCTCTTCAGGGATGGTAAATCGAAGACCAACCACGGTGATCCCGTTTTAACGTAAAAATTCACTTGACGAAAAAAAGAAGGCTAAAAAACTTCAGAGTCTCGATGGAGGTTCGGATAGCCTTTTTTGGGTATGAAACTATCGATTGATGGCTTAAAGCGGTCAAAGCCGTAGAACTCAAAGAGCGCTTCGTTTTGACTGGTTATGGCTCCCGTAACTCTAAACGAGCCAACGGTTATGGCCGTTCGAAGAATTAATATCCACAGGGTGCAACATCTCCGGTGCAAGGTGCAACATCCATCCAAAATGCCGAAACAGTCCCGTGCGACTTTTAGAAATGGGCCGTCCGAAGAATCGATATCCACAGGGTGCAACATCTGCGGTGCAAGGTGCAACATCCGTCCAAAATGCCGAAACAGTCCCGTGCGAATTTTAGAAATGGGTGCATGGATTTGAAATGGAACTGTACCATGGTGCACCACTCTTCAGGGATGGTAAATCGAAGACCAGCCACGGTGATCCCGTTTTAATGTAAAAATTCACTTGACGAAAAAAAGAAGGCTAAAAAACTTCAGAGTCCCGATTGAGGTTCGGATAGCCTTTTTTGGTTATGAAACTATCTATTGATGGCTTAAAGCGGTCAAAGCCGTAGAACTCATAGAGCGCTTCGTTTTGACTGGTTATGGCTCCCGTAAATCTAAACGAGCCAACAGTTATGGCCGTCCGAAGAATTGATATCCATAGGGTGCAACATCTACTGTGCAAGGTGCAACATCCGCCCAAAATGCCGAAACAGTCCCATGCGACTTTTAGAAATGGGTGCATGAATTTGAAATGAAACAGTACCATGGTGCACCACTCTCTAGGGATGGTAAATCGAAGACCAGCCACGGTGATCCCGTTTTAACGTAAAAATTCACTTGACGAAAAAAGAAGGCTAAAAAACTTCAGAGCCCCGATTGAGGTTCGGATAGCCTTTTTTAGGTATGAAACTATCTATTGATGGTTTAAAGCGGTCAAAGCCGTAGAACTCACAGAGCGCTTCGTTTTGACTGGTTATGGCTCCCGTAACTCTAAACGAGCCAACAGTTATGGCGTCCGAAGAATCGATATCCATAGGGTGCAACGTCTCCGATGCAAGGTGCAACATCCGTCCAAAATGCCGAAACAGTCCCGTGCGACTTTTATAAATGGGTGCATAGATTTGAAAAGGAACAGTACCATGGTGCACCACTCTCCAGGGATGGTAAATCGAAGACCAGCCACGGTGATCCCGTTTTAAGGTAAAAATTCACTTGACGAAAAAAAGAAGACTCAAAAACTTCAGAGCCGCGATGGAGGTTCGGATAGCCTTTTTTGGGTATGAAACTATCTATTGATGGCTTAAAGTGGTAAAAGCTATAGAACTCACAGAGCGCTTCGTTTTGACTGATTATGGCTCCCGTAACTCTAAACGAGCGAACAGTTATGGCCGTCCGAAGAATCGATATCCACAGGGTGCAACATCTGCGGTGCAAGGTGCAACATCCGTCCAAAGTGCCGAAACAGTCCCGTGCGACTTTTAGAAATGGGTGCATGGATTTGAAATGGAACAGTACTATGGTGCACCACTCTTCAAGGATGGTAAATCGAAGACCAGCCACAGTGATCCTGTTTTAACGTAAAAATTCACTTGACGAAAAAAAGAAGGCTAAAAAACTTCAGGGCCCCGATTGAGGTTCGGATAGCCTTTTTGGGTATGAAACTATCCATTGACGGCTTAAAGCGGTCAAAGACGTAGAACTCATAGAGATTTTATTTTGACTAGTTATGGCTTCCGTAACTCTAAACGAGCCAACGGTTATGGCCTTCCGAAGAATCGATATACACAAAGTGCAACATCTGCGGTGCAAGGTGCAACATCCGTCCAAAATGCCGAAACAGTTCCGTGCGACTTTTAGAAATGGGTGCATGGATTTGAAATGGAACAGTACCATGGTGCACCACTCTTCAGAGAAGGTAAATCGAAGACCAGCCATGGTGATCCCGTTTTACCGTAAAACTTCATTTGACGAAAAAAGAATGCTAGAAAACTTCAGAGCCCCTATTGAGGTTCGGATAGTCTTTTTGGGTATGATACTATCCATTGACGGCTTAAAGCGGTCAAAGCCGTAGAACTTACAAAGAGCTTCGTTTTGACTGGTTATGGCTCCCGTAACTCTAAACGAGCCAACGGTTATGGCCGTACGAAGAATCGATATCCACAGGATGCAACATCTGCGGTGCAAGGTGCAACATCCGTCCAAAATGCCGAAACAGTCCCGTGCGACTTTTAGAAGTGGGTGCATGGATTTGAAATGGAACAATACCATGGTGCACCACTCTTCAGGGATGGTAAATCGAAGACCAGCCACGGTGATCCCGTTTTAACGTAAAAATTCACTTGACGAAAAAAAGTATGCTAAAAAACATCAGAGCCCCGATTGAGGTTCGGATAGCCTTTTTTGGGTATGAAACTATCAATTGACGGCTTAAAGCTATCAAAGCCGTAGAACTCACAGAGAGCTTCGTTTTGACTGGTTATGGCTCCCGTAACTCTAAACGAGCCAACAGTTATGGGCGTCCGAAGAATCGATATCCACAGGGTGCAACATCTGCGGTACAAGGTGCAACATCCGTCCAAAATGCCGAAACAGTCCTATGCGACTTTTAGAAATGGGTGCATGGATTTGAAATGGAACAGTACCATGGTCCACCACTCTCCAGGGATGGTAAATCGAAGACCAGCCACGGTGATCCCTTTTTAACGTAAAAATTCACTTGACGAAAAAAAGAAGGCTAAAAAACGTCAGAGCCCCGATTGAGGTTCGGATAGCCTTTTTTGGGTATGAAACTATCTATTGAAGGCTTAAAGCGGTCAAAGCCGTAGAACTCTCAGAGAGCTTCGTTTTGACTGGTTATGGCTCCCGTAACTCTAAACGAGCCAACAGTTATGGCCGTCCGAAGAATCGATATCCACAGGGTGCAACATCTCCGGTGCAAGGTGCAACATCTGTCCAAAATGCCGAAACGGTCCCGTGCTACTTTTAGAAATGGGTGCATGGATTTGAAATGGAACAGTACCATGGTGCACCACTCTTCAGGGATGGTAAACCGAAGACTAGCCATAGTGATCCCATATTAACGTAAAAATTCACTTGACGAAAAAAAGAAGGCTAAAAAACTTCAGATCCCCGATTGAGAATCGTATAGCCTTTTTTGGGTATGAAACTATCTGTTGACGGCTTAAAGCGGTCAAAGCCGTAGTAATCACATAGCGCTTCGTTTTGACAGGTTATGGCTGCCGTAACTCTAAATGAGCCAACGGTTATGGCCGTCCGAAAAATCGATATCCACAGGGTGCAACATCTGCGGTGCAAGGTGCAACATCCATCCAAAATGCCGAAACAATCCCGTGCGACTTTTAGAAATGGGTGCATGGATTTGAAATGGAACAGTACCATGGTGCACCACTCTTCAGGGATGGTAAATCGAAGACCAGCCACGGTGATCCCGTTTTAACGTAAAAATTCACTTGACGAAAAAAAGAAGGCTAAAAAACTTCAGAGCCCCGATTGTGGTTCGGATATCCTTTTTTGGGTATGAAACTATCTATTGATGGCTTAAAGCAGTCAAAGCCGTAGAACTCACAGAGAGCTTCGTTTTGACTGGTTATGGCCCCCGTAACTCTAAACAAGCCAACAGTTATGGTCGTCCGAAGAATCGATATCCACAGGGTGCAACATCTCCGTTGCAGGTGCAACATCCGTCCAAAATGCCGAAACAGTCCCTTGCGACTTTTAGAAATGGGTGCATGGATTTGAAATGGAACAGCACCATGGTGCACCACTCTCCAGGGATGGTAAATCGAAGACCAGCCACGGTGATCCCGTTTTAACGTAAAAATTCACTTGACGAAAAAAAGAAGGCTAAAAAACTTCAGAGTCCCGATTGAGGTTCGGATAGCCTTTTTTGGGTATGAAACTATCAATTGACGGCTTAAAGCGGTCAAAGCCGTAGAACTCACAGAGAGCTTCGTTTTGACTAGTTATGGCTCCCGTAACTCTAAACGAGCCAACAGTTATGGCCGTTCGAAAAATCGATATCCATAGGGTGCAACATCTGCGGTGCAAGGTGCAACGTCCGTCCAAAATGCCGAAACAGTCCCGTGCGACTTTTAGAAATGGGTGCATGGATTTGAAATGAAACAGTACCATGGTGCACCACTCTTCAGGGATAGTAAATCGAAGACCAGCCACAGTGATCCCGTTTTAACGTAAAAATTCACTTGACGAAAAAAAGAAGGCTAAAAAACTTTAGAGCCCCGATTGAGGTTCGGATAGCCTTTTTTGGGTATGAAACTATCTATTGAAGGCTTAAAGCGGTCAAAGCCGTAGAACTCTCAGAGAGCTTCGTTTTGACTGGTTATGGCTCCCGTAACTCTAAACGAGCCAACAGTTATGGCCGTCCGAAGAATCGATATCCACAGGGTGCAACATCTCCGGTGCAAGGTGCAACATCTGTCCAAAATGCCGAAACGGTCCCGTGCTACTTTTAGAAATGGGTGCATGGATTTGAAATGGAACAGTACCATGGTGCACCACTCTTCAGGGATGGTAAACCGAAGACTAGCCACAGTGATCCCATTTTAACGTAAAAATTCTCTTGACGAAAAAAAGAAGGCTAAAAAACTTCAGATCCCCGATTGAGAATAGTATAGCCTTTTTTGGGTATGAAACTATCTGTTGACGGCTTAAAGCGGTCAAAGCCGTAGAAATCACAGAGCGCTTCGTTTTGACAGGTTATGGCTTCCGTAACTCTAAATGAGCCAACGGTTATGGCCGTCCGAAAAATCGATATCCACAGGGTGCAATATCTGCGGTGCAAGGTGCAACATCCATCCAAAATGCCGAAACAATCCCGTGCGACTTTTAGAAATGGGTGCATGGATTTGAAATGGAACAGTACCATGGTGCACCACTCTTCAGGGATGGTAAATCGAAGACCAGCCACAGTGATCCCGTTTTAACGTAAAAATTCACTTGACGAAAAAAAGAAGGCTAAAAAACTTCAGAGCCCCGATTGTGGTTCGGATATCCTTTTTTGGGTATGAAACTATCTATTGATGGCTTAAAGCAGTCAAAGCCGTAGAACTCGTAGAGAGTTTCGTTTTGACTGGTTATGGCCCCCGTAACTCTAAACAAGCCAACAGTTATGGTCGTCCGAAGAATCGATATCCACAGGGTGCAACATCTCCGTTGCAGGTGCAACATCCATCCAAAATGCCGAAACAGTCCCGTGCGACTTTTAGAAATGGGTGCATGGATTTGAAATGGAACAGCACCATGGTGCACCACTCTCCAGGGATGGTAAATCGAAGACCAGCCACGGTGATCCCGTTTTAACGTAAAAATTCACTTGACGAAAAAAAGAAGGCTAAAAAACTTCAGAGTCCCGATTGAGGTTCGGATAGCCTTTTTTGGGTATGAAACTATCTTTTGATGGCTTAAAGCGGTCAAAGCCGTAGAACTCACAGAGAGCTTCGTTTTGACTGGTTATGGCTCCCGTAACTCTAAACGAGCCAACAGTTATGGCCGTCCGAAAATCGATATCCATAGGGTGCAACATCTGCGGTGCAAGGTGCAACGTCCGTCCAAAATGCCGAAACAGTCCCGTGCGACTTTTAGAAATGGGTGCATGGATTTGAAATGAAACAGTACCATGGTGCACCACTCTTCAGGGATAGTAAATCGGAGACCAGCCACGGTGATCCCGTTTTAACGTAAAAATTCACTTGACGAAAAAAAGAAGGCTAAAAAACTTCAGAGCCCCGATTGTGGTTCGGATAGCCTTTTTTGGGTATAAAACTATCTATTGATGGCTTAAAGCAGTCAAAGCCGTAGAACTCACAGAGAGCTTCGTTTTGACTGGTTATGGCCCCCGTAACTCTAAACGAGCCAACAGTTATGGTCGTCCGAAGAATCGATATCCACAGGGTGCAACATCTCCGCTGCAGGTGCAACATCCGTCCAAAATGCCGAAACAGTCCCGTGTGACTTTTAGAAATGGGTGCATGGATTTGAAATGGAACAGTACCATGGTGCACCACTCTCCAGGGATAGTAAATCGAAGACCAGCCAAGGCGATCCCGTTTTAACGTAAAAATTCACTTGACGAAAAAAAGTAGGCTAAAAAACTTCAAAGCCCCGATGGAGGTTCGGATAGCCTTTTTTGGGTATGAAACTATCTATCGATGGCTTAAAGCTGTCAAAGCCGTAGAACTCAAAGAGCGCTTCGTTTTGACTGGTTATGGCTCCCGTAACTCTAAACGAGACAACAGTTATGGTCGTCCGAAGAATCGTTATCCACATTGTGCAACATCTGCGGTGCAAGGTGCAACATCCGTCAAAAATGCCGAAACAGTCCCATGCGACTTTTAGAAATGGGTGCATGGATTTGAAATGGAACAGTACTATGGTGCACCACTCTTCAGGGATGGTAAATCGAAGACCAGCCAAGGTGTTCCCGTTTTAACGTAAAAATTCACTTGTCGAAAAAAAGGCTAAAAAACTTCAGAGCCCCGATTGAGGTTCGGATAGCCTTTTTTGGGTATGAAATTATCCATTGATGGCTTAAATCGGTCAAAGACGTAGAACTCACAAAGAGCATCGTTTTGACTGGTTATGGCTCCCGTAACTCTAAACAAGCTAACGGTTATGGCCGTCCGAAGAATCGATATCCACAGGGTGCAACATCTGCGGTGCAAGATGCAACATCCGTCCAAAATGCCGAAACAGTGCCGTGCGACTTTTAGAAATGGATGCATGGATTTGAAATGGAACAGTACCATGGTGCACCACTCTCCAGGGAAGGTAAATCGAAGACCAGCCATGGTGATCCCGTTTTAACGTAAAAATTCACTTGACGAAAAAAAGAAGGCTAAAAACTTTAGAGCCCCTATTGAGGTTCGGATATTCTTTTTGGGTATGAAACTATCCATTGACAGCTTAAAGCGGTAAAAGCCATAGAACTCACAAAGAGCTTCGTTTTGACTGGTTATGGCTCCCGTAACTCTAAACGAGCCAACGGTTATGACCGTACGAAGAATCGATATCCACAGGGTGCAACATCTGTGGTGCAAGGTTTAACATCCGTCCAAAATGCCGAAACAGTCTCGTGCGACTTTTAGAAATGGATGCATGGTTTTGAAATGGAACAGTGCCATGGTGCACCACTCTTCAAGGATGGTAAATCGAAGACCAGCCACGGTAATCCCGTTTTAACATAAAAATTCACTTGACGAAAAAAAAGAAGGCTAAAAACTTCAGAGCCCCGATTGAGGTTTGATAGCCTTTTTTGGGTATGAAACTATCCATTGACGGCTTTAAGCAGTCACAGACGTAGAACTCCAAGAGAGCTTAGTTTTGACTGGTTATGGCTCCCGTAACTCTAAACGAGCCAACGGTTATGGCCGTCCGAAGAATCGATATCCACAGGGTGCAACATCTGCGGTGCAAGGTGCAACATCCGTCCAAAATGCCGAAACAGTGCCGTGCGACTTTTAGAAATGGGTGCATGGATTTGAAATGAAACAGTTCATGGTGCACCACTCTCCATGGAAGGTAAATCGAAGACCAGCCATGGTGATCCCGTTTTAACGTAAAAATTCACTTGATGAAAAAAAGAAGGCTAAAAAACTTCAGAGCCCCGATTGAGGTTCGGATAGGCTTTTTGGGTATGAAACTATCCATTGACGGCTTAAAGCCGTCAAAACCATAGAACTCACAGAGAGCTTCGTTTTGAATGGTTATGGCTCCCGTAACTCCAAACGAGCCAACGGTTATGGTCGTCCGAAGAATCGATATCCACAGGGTACAACATCTGCGGTGCAAGGTGCAACATCCGTCCAAAATGCCGAAACAGTCCCGTGTGACTTTTAGAAATGGGTGCATGGATTTGAAATGGAACAGTACCATGGTGCAACACTCTCTAGGGATGGTAAATCGAAGACCAGCCATGGTGATCCCGTTTTAACGTAAAAATTCACTTGACGAAAAAAAGAAGGCTGAAAAACTTCAAAGCCCCGATTAAGGTTCGGATAACCTTTTTTGGGTATGAAACTATCCATTGACGGCTTAAATTAGCCAAATCCGTAGAACTCATAGAGACCTTCGTTTTGACTAGTTTTGGCTCCCGTAACTCTAAACGAGCCAACAGTTATGACCGTTCGAAGAATCGATATCCACATGGTGCAACATTAGCGGTGCAAGGTGCAACATCTGTCCAAAATGCCGTAACAGTCCTGTGCGACTTTTAGAAATGGGTACATGGATTTGAAACGGAACAGTACCATGGTGCACCATTCTCCAGGGATGGTAAATAGAAGACTAGCCACGGTGATACCGTTTTAACGTAAAAATTCACTTGACGAAAAAAAGAAGGCTAAAAAACTTCAGAGCCCCGGATTGAGGTTCGGATAGCCTTTTTTGGTATGAAACTATCCATTGACGGCTTAAAGTTGTCAAAGCCGTAGAACTCACAAAGAGCTTCGTTTTGACTAGTTATGGCTCCCGTAACTCTAAACGAGCCAACAGTTATGGACGTCCGAAGAATCGATATCCACATGGTGCAACATCTGCGGTGCAAGGTGCAACATCCATCCAAAATGCCGAAACAGTCCCATGCGACTTTTAGAAATGGGTGCTTGGATTTGAAATGGAACAGTACCACGGTGCATCGCTCTTCAGGGATGGTAAATCGAAGACCAGCCACGGTGATCCCGTTTTAACGTAAAAATTCACTTGACGAAAAAAAGAAGGTTAAAATACTTCAGAACCCCGATTGAGGTTCGGATAGCCTTTATTGGGTATGAAACTATCCATTGACGGCTTAAAGCGGTCAAAGACGTAGAACTCACAAAGAGCTTCGTTTTGACTGGTTATGGCTCCCGTAACTCTAAACGACCCAACGGTTATGGCCGAACGAAGAATCGATATCCACAGGGTGCAACATCTGCGGTGCAAGGTGCAACATCCGTCCAAAATGCCGAAACAGTCCCGTGCGACTTTTAGAAATGGTTGCATGGATTTGAAATGGAACAGTACCATGGTGCACCAATCTTCATGGATGGTAAATCGAAGACCAGCCACGGTGATCCCGTTTTAACGTAAAAATTCACTTGACGAAAAAAAGAAGGCTAAAAAACTTCAAAGCCCCGAATGAGGTTCGGATAGCCTTTTTTGGGTATGAAACTATCCACTGACGGTTAAAGCGGTCAAAGACGTAGAACCCACAAATATTTTCATTTTGACTGGTTATGGCTCCCGTAAATCTAAACGAGCCAACGGTTATGGCCGTCCGAAGAATCGATATCCACAGGGTGCAACATCTGCGGTGCAAGGTGCAACATCCGTCCAAAATGCCAAAACAGTGCCGTGCGACTTTTAGAAATGGGTGCATGGATTTGAAATGGAACAGTACCTTGGTGCACCACTCTCCAGGGAAGGTAAATCGAAGACCATCCATGGTAATCCCGTTTTAACGTAAAAATTCACTTGATGGAAAAAAGAAGGCTAAAAAACTTCAGAGCCTCGATTGAGGTTCGGATAGCCTTTTTGGGTATGAAACTATCCATTGACGGCTTAAAGCTGTCAAAACCATAGAACTCACAGAGAGCTTCGTTTTGACTGGTTATGGCTCCCGTAACTCTAAACGAGCCAACGGTTATGGTCGTCCGAAGAATCGATATCCACAGGGTGCAACATCTGCGGTGCAAGGTGCAACATCCGTCCAAAATGCCGAAACAGTACCGTGCGACTTTTAGAAATGGGTGCATGGATTTAAAATGGAACAGTACCATGGTGCACCACTCTCTAGGGATGGTAAATCGAAGACCAGCCATGGTGATCCCGTTTTAACGTAAAAATTCACTTGACGAAAAAAAGAAGGCTGAAAAACTTCAGAGCCCCGATTGAGGTTCGGATAACCTTTTTTGGGTATGAAACTATCCATTGACGGCTTAAATTAGTCAAAGCCGTAGAACTCACAGAGACCTTCGTTTTGACTAGTTATGGCTCCCGTAACTCTAAACGAGCCAACAGTTATGACCATCCGAAGAATCGATATCCACATGGTGCAACATTTGCGGTGCAAGGTGCAACATCCGTCCAAAATGCCGAAACAGTCCTGTGCGACTTTTAGAAATGGGTACATGGATTTGAAATGGAACAGTACCATGGTGCACCACTCTCCAGGGATGGTAAATAGAAGACTAGCCATGGTGATCCCGTTTTAACGTAAAAATTCACTTGACGAAAAAAAGAAGGCTAAAAAACATCAGAGCCCCCGATTGAGGTTTGGATAGCCTTTTTTGGTATGAAACTATCCATTGACGGCTTAAAGTTGTCAAAGCCGTAGAACTCACAAAGAGCTTCGTTTTGACTAGTTATGGCTCCCGTAACTCTAAACGAGCCAATAGTTATGGACGTCCGAAGAATCGATATCCACATGGTGCAACATCTACGGTGCAAGGTGCAACATCCGTCCAAAATGCCGAAACAGTCCCGTGCGACTTTTAGAAATGGGTGCTTGGATTTGAAATGGAACAGTACCATGGTGCATCACTCTTCAGGGATGGTAAATCGAAGACCAGCCACGGTGATCCCGTTTTAACGTAAAAATTCACTTGACAAAAAAAAGAAGGTTAAAATACTTCAGAACCCCGATTGAGGTTCGAATAGCCTTTTTTGGGTATGATACTATCCATTGACGGCTTAAAGCGGTCAAAGATGTGAACTCACAGAGAGCTTCGTTTTGACTGGTTATGGCTCCCGTAACTCTAAACGACCCAACGGTTATGGCCGTCCGAAGAATCGATATCCACAGGGTGCAACATCTGCGGTGCAAGGTGCAACATCCGTCCAAAATGCCGAAACAGTCCCGTGCGACTTTTAGAAATGGTTGAATGGATTTGAAATGGAACAGTACCATGGTGCACCACTCTTCATGGATGGTAAATCGAAGACCAGCCACGGTGATCCCGTTTTAACGTAAAAATTTACTTGACGAAAAAAAGAAGGCTAAAAAACTTCAGAGCCCCAAATGAGGTTCGGATAGCCTTTTTTGGGTATGAAACTATCCATTGACGGCTTAAAGCGGTCAAAGACGTAGAACCTACAAAGAGCTTCGTTTTGACTGGTTATGACTCCTGTAAATCTAAACGAGCCAACGGTTATGGGCGTCCGAAGAATCGATATCCACAGGGTGCAACATCTGCGGTGCAAGGTGCAACATCCGTCCAAAATGCCAAAACAGTGCCGTGCGACTTTTAGAAATAGGTGCATGGATTTGAAATGGAACAGTACCTTGGTGCACCACTCTCTAGGGAAGGTAAATCGAAGACCAGCCATGGTAATCCCGTTTTAACGTAAAAATTCACTTGACGAAAAAAAGAAGGCTAAAAAACTTCAGAGCCCCTTTTGAGGTTCGGATAGTCTTTTTGGGTATGAAACTATCCATTGACGGCTTAAAGCGGTGAAAGCCGTAGTACTCACAGAGAGCTTCGTTTTGACTGGTTATGGCTCCTGTAACTCTAAACGAGCCAACGGTTATGGCCGTACGAAGAATTGATATCCACAAGGTGCAACATCTGCGGTGCAAGGTGCAACATCCGTCCAAAATGCCGAAACAGTCCCGTGCGACTTTTAGAAATGGGTGCATGGATTTGAAATGGAACAGTACCATGGTGCACCACTCTTCAGGGATGGTAAATCGAAGACCAGCCACGGTGATCCCGTTTTAACGTAAAAATTCACTTGACGAAAAAAAGAAGGCTAAAAAACTTCAGAGTCCCGATGGAGGTTCGGATAGCCTTTTTTGGGTATGAAACTATCCATTGACGGCTTCCAATCTTTCTCGCGAAGTTTCTTTTTGGAAAGCATTGAGTTATGAAGAGAATGAAGAGTCGTATTGCTTTCTTCTTTACCGAGAAGCATCTGGTTCTTTCGGGAGGCTTCCAATCTTTGGGCCTGATATTGGGTATGGGTTGTATTTGTTACTGAGCCTATCGTGTATAGTTTTTGTACTGTCTTTTGTTTTGGTTTTGGGCCGGTTATTGGCTTTTGCTCTTGTATCTTGTTGGACTTGTTTTTTATTCTTAATAGAAAAGTTTGAACCCCTTTTTTCAAAAAAAACTATCCATTGACGGCTTAAAGCGGTCAAAGACGTAGAACTCACAGAGAGCTTCGTTGACTGGTTATGGCTCCCGTAACTCTAAACGAGCCAACGGTTATGGCCGTACGAAGAATCGATATCCACAGGGTGCAACATCTGCGGTGCAATGTGCAACATCCGTCCAAAATGTCGAAACAGTCCCGTGCGACTTTTAGAAATGGGTGCATGGATTTGAAATGGAACAGTACCATGGTGCACCACTCTCCAAGGAAGGTAAATCGAAGACCAGCCATGGTGATCCCGTTTTAACGGAAAAATTCACTTGACGAAAAAAAGAAGGCTAAAAAACTTTAGAGCCCCTATTGAGGTTCGGATAGTCTTTTTGGGTATGAAACTATCCATTGACGGCTTAAAGCGGTCAAAGCCGTAGAACTCCCAAGGAGCTTCGTTTTGACAGGTTATGGATCCCGTAACTCTAAACGAGCCAACGGTAATGGTTGTACGAAGAATCGATATCCATAGGGTGCAACATCTGCGGTGCAAGGTGCAACATCCATCCAAAATGCCGAAACAGTCCCGTGCGACTTTTAGAAATGGGTGCATGGATTTGAAATGGAACAGTACCATGGTGCACCACTCTTCAGGGATGGTAAATCGAAGACCAGCCACGGTGATCCCATTTTAACGTAAAAATTCACTTGACGAAAAAAAGAAGGCTAAAAAACTTCATAGTCCCGATTGAGGTTCAAATAGCCTTTTTTGGGTATGAAACTATCTATTGATGGCTTAAAGCGGTCAAAGCCGTAGAACTCACAGAGCGCTTCGTTTTGACTAGTTATGGCTCCCGTAACTCTAAACGAGCCAACAGTTATGGCCGTCCGAAGAATCGATATTTACAGGGTGCAACATCTGCGGTGCAAGGTGCAACATCCGTCCAAAATGCCGAAACAGCCCCGTGCGACTTTTAGAAATGGGTGCATGGGTTTGAAATGGAACAGTACCGTGGTGCACCACTCTTCAGGGATGGTAAATCGAAGACCAGCCACGGTGATCCCGTTTTAACGTAAAAATTCACTTGACGAAAAAAGAAGGCTAAAAAACTTCAGAGCCCCGATTGAGGTTCGGATAGCCTTTTTTGGGTATGAAACTATCTATTGATGGCTTAAAGCGGTCAAAGCCGTAGAACTCACGGAGAGCTTCGTTTTGACTTGTTATGACTCCCGTAACTCTAAACGAGCCAACAATTATGGGCGTCCGAAGAATCGATATCCATAGGGTGCAACATCTCCGAAGCAAGGTGCAACATCTGCGGTGCAAGGTGCAACATCCGTCCAAAATGCCGAAACAGTCCCGTGCGACTTTTAGAAATGGGTGCATGGATTTGAAATGGAACAATACCATGGTGCACTACTCTCCAGGGATGGTAAATCGAAGACCAGCCACGGTGATCCCGTTTTAACGTAAAAATTCACTTGACGAAAAAAAGAAGGGTAAAAAACTTCAGAGCCCCGATTGAGGTTCAGATAGCCTTTTTTGGGTATGAAACTATCTATTGATGACTTAAAGCGGTCAAAGAAGTAGAACTCTCGGAGTGCTTCGTTTTGACTGGTTATGGCTCCCGTAACTCTAAACGAGCCAACAGTTATGGCCGTCCGAAGAATCGATATCCACAGGGTGCAACTTCTCCGATGCAAGGTGGAACATCCGTCCAAAATGCCGAAACAGTCCCGTGCGACTTTTAGAAATGGGTGGATGGATTTGAAATGGAACAGTATTATGGTGCACCACTCTCCAGGGATGGTAAATCGAAGACCAGCCACGGTGATCCCCTTTTAACGTAAAAATTCACTTGACGAAAAAAAAAGGCTTAAAAACTTCAGAGCCCCGATTGAGGTTCGGTTTGCCTTTTTTGGGTATGAAACTATCCATTGACGACTAAAAGCGGTCAAAGCCGTAGAACTCATAGAGCGCTTCATTTTGACAGGTTATGGCTGCCGTAACTCTAAACGAGCCAACAGTTATGACCGTCCAAAAAATCGATATCCACAAGGTGCAACATCTGCGGTGCAAGGTGCAACATCCGTCCAAAATGCCAAAACAGTCCCGTGCGTCTTTTAGAAATGGGTGCATGGATTTGAAATGGAACAGTACCATGGTGCACCACTCTTCAGGGATGGTAAATCGAAGACCAGCCACGGTGATCCCGTTATAACGCAAAAATTCACTTGACGAAAAAAAGAAGGCTAAAAAACTTCAGAGCCTCGATTGAGGTTCGCATAGCCTTTTTTCGGTATGAAACTATCTATTGATGGCTTAAAGCGGTCAAAGCCATAGAACTCACAGAGAGCTTCGTTTTGACTGGTAATGGCTCCCGTAACTCTAAACGAGCCAACAGTTATGGGCGTCCGAAGAATCGATATCCACAGGGTGCAACATCTCTGATGCAAGGTGCAACATCTGCGGTGCTAGGTGCAACATCCGTCCAAAATGCCGAAACAGTCCCGTGCAACTTTTAGAAATGGGTGCATGGATTTGAAATGGAACATCACCAGGGTGCACCACTCTCTAGGGATGGTAAATCGAAGACCAGCCACGGTGATCCCGTTTTAACGTAAAAATTCACTTGACGAAAAAAAGAAGGCTAAAAAACTTCAGAGCCCCTATTGAGGTTCGGATAGTCTTTTTGGGTATGAAACTATCCATTGACGGCTTAAAGCGGTCAAAGCCGTAGAACTCACAAAGAGCTTCGTTTTGACTGGTTATGGCTCCCGTAACTCTAAACGAGCCAACGGTTATGGCCGTACGAAGAATCGATATCCACAGGGTGCAACATCTGCGGTGCAAGGTGCAACATCCATCCAAAATGCCGAAACAGTCCCGTGCGACTTTTAGAAATGGGTGCATGGATTTAAAATGGAACAGTACAATGGTGCACCACTCTTCAGGGATGGTAAATTGAAGACCAGCCACGGTGATCCCATTTTAACGTAAAAATTCACTTGACGAAAAAAAGGCTAAAAAACTTCAGAGCCCCGATTCAGGTTCGGATAGACTTTTTTGGGTATGAAACTATCCATTGACAGCTTAAAGCGGTCAAAGACGTAGAACTCACAGAGAGCTTCGTTTTGACTGGTTATGGATCCCGTAACTCTAAACGAGCCAACGGTAATGGTCGTCCGAAGAATCGATATCCACAGGGTGCAACATCTGCGGTGCAAGTTGCAACATCCATCCAAAATGCCAAAACAATGTCATGCGACTGTTAGAAATGGGTGCATGGATTTGAAATGGAACAATTCATGGTGCACCACTCTCCAGGGAAGGTAAATCGAAGACCAACTATGGTGATCCTGTTTTAACGTAAAAATTCACTTGACGAAAAAAAGAAGGCTAAAAAACTTCAGAGCCCGTATTGAGGTTCGAATAGCCTTTTTGGGTATGAAACTATCCATTAACGGCTAAAAGCCATCAATGCCGTAGAACTCACAGAGAGCTTCGTTTTGACTGGTTATTGCTCCCGTAACTCTAAACGAGCAAACAGTTATGGCCGTACGAAGAATCGAAATCCACAGGGTGCAACATCTACGGTGCAAGGTGCAACATCCGTCCAAAATGCCAAAAGAGTCCCGTGCGACTTTTCGAAATGGGTGCATGGATTTGAAATGGAATAGTACCATGGTGCACCACTCTTCAAAGATGGTAAATCGAAGACCAGCCACGGTGATCCCGTTTTAACGTAAAAATTCACTTGACGAAAAAAAGAAGGCTAAAAAACTTCAGAGCCCCGATTGAGGTTCGAATAGCCTTTTTGGGTATGAAACTATCCATTGACGGCTAAAGGCCGTCAAAGCCGTAGAACTCACAGAGAGCTTCATTTTGACTGGTTATTGCTCCCGTAACTCTAAACGAGCCAACAGTTATGGCCGTACGAAGAATCGAAATCCACAGGGTGCAACATCTGCGGTGCAAGGTGCAACATCCGTCCAAAATGCCGAAACAGTCCCGTGCGACTTTTAGAAATGGGTGCATGGATTTGAAATGGAACATTACCATGGTGCACCACTCTCCAGGGATGGTAAATCGAAGACCAGCCACGGTGATCCCGTTTTAACGTAAAAATTCACTTGACGAAAAAAAGAAGGCTAAAAAACTTCAGTGCCCCGATTGAGGTTCGAATAGCCTTTTTTGGGTATGAAACTATCTATTGATGGCTTAAAGTGGTCAAAGCCATTGAACTCACAGAGAGCTTCGTTTTGACTGGTTATGGCTCCCGTAACTCTGAACGAGCCAACAGTTATGGCCGTCCCAAGAATCGATATCCACAGGGTGCAACATCTCCGCTGCAAGGTGCAACATCGGTCCAAAATGCCGAAACAGTCCCGTGCGACTTTTAGAAATGGGTGCATGGATATGAAATGGAACAGTACCATGGTGCACCACTCTCCAGGGATGGTAAATCGTAGACCAGCGACGGTGATCCCGTTTTAACGTAAAAATTCACTTGACGAAAAAAAGAGGGCTAAAAAACTTCAAAGCCCCGATTGAGGTTCGGATAGCCTTTTTTGGGTATGAAACTATCGATTGACGGCTTAAAGCATTCAAAGCCGTAGAACTCACAGAGCGCTTCGTTTTGACTGGTTTTGGCTCCCGTAACTCTAAACGAGCCAACAGTTATGGCCATCCGAAGAATCGATATCCACAGGGTGCAACATCTGCGGTTCAAGGTGCAACATCGGTCCAAAATGCCGAAACAGTCCCGCGCGACTTTTTAGAAATGGGTGCATAGATTTGAAATGGAACAGTACCATGGTACACCACTCTCCTGGGATGGTAAATCGAAGACCAGCCACGATGATCCCGTTTTAACGTAAAAATTCACTTGACGAAAAAAAGAAGGCTAAAAAACTTCAGAGCCCCGATTGAGGTTCGGATAGCCTTTTTTGGTTACGAAACTATCCATTGACAACTTAAAGCGGTCAAAGACGTAGAACTCACAGAGAGCTTCGTTTTGACTGGTTATGGCTCCCGTAAATCTAAACGAGCCAACAGTTATGGCCGTCCGAAGAATCGATATCCACAGGGTGCAACATCTGCGGTGCAAGGTGCAACATTCGTCCAAAATGACGAAACTGTGCCGTGCGACTTTAAGAAATGGGTGCATGGATTTGAAATGGAACAGTACCATGGTGCACCACTCTCCAGGGATGGTAAATCAAAGTCCAGCCACAGTGATCCCGTTTTAACGTAAAAATTCACTTGACGAAAAAAGAAGGCTAAAAAACTTCAGAGCCCCAATTGAGGTTCGGATAGCCTTTTTTGGGTATGAAACTATCGATTGATGGTTTAAAGTGGTCAAAGCCGTAGAAATCACGGAGAGCTTCATTTTGACTGGTTATGGCTCACGTAACTCTAAACGAGCCAACGGTTATGGCCTTCCGAAGAATCGATATCCACAGGGTGCAACATCTACGGTGCAAGGTGCAACATCCGTCCAAAATGCCGAAACAGTGCCGTGCGAATTTTAAAAATGGGTGCATGGATTTGAAATGGAACAGTACCATGGTGCACCACTCTCCAGGGATGGTAAATCGAAGACTAGCCACGGTGATCCCGTTTTAACGTAAAAAATCACTTGACGAAAAAAAGAAGGCTAAAAACTTCAGAGCCCCGATTGAGGTTCGGATAGTCTTTTTGGGTATGAAACTATCCATTGACGGCTTAAAGCCATCAAAGCCGTAGAACTCACAGAGAGCTTCGTTTTGACTGGTTATGGCTCCCGTAAATCCTAACGAGCCAACAGTTATGGCCGTCCGAAGAATCGATATCCACAGGGTGCAACATCTGCGGTGCAAGGTGCAACATCCGTCCAAAATGCCGAAACAATGTCGTGCGACTTTTAGAAATGGGTGCATGGATTTTAAACGAAACAGTACCTTGGTGCACCACTCTCCAGGGAAGGTAAATCGAAGACCAGCCATGGTGATCCCGTTTTAACGTAAAAAATCAATTGACGAAAAAAAGAAGGCTAAAAAACTTCAGAGCCCCTATTGAGCTTCGGATAGTCTTTTTGGGTATGAAACTATCCATTTACGGCTTAAAGCGGTAAAAGCCGTAGAACTCACAGAGAGCTTCGTTTTGACTGGTTATGGCTCCCGTAACTCTAAACGAGCCAACGGTTATGGCCGTACAAAGAATCGATATCCACAAGGTGCAACATCTGCGGGGCAAGGTGCAACATCCATCCAAAATGCCGAAACAGTCGCGTGTGACTTTTAGAAATGGGTGCATGGATTTGAAATGTAACAGTACCATGGTGCACCACTCTTCAGGGATGGTAAATCGAAGACCAGCCACGGTGATCCCGTTTTAACGTAAAAATTCACTTGACGAAAAAAAGAAGGCTAAAAAACTCCAGAGTCCCGATTGAGGTTCGGATAGCCTTTTTTGGGTATGAAACTATCCATTGACGGCTTAAAGCGGTCCAAGACGTAGAACTCACAGAGAGCTTCGTTTTGACTTGTTATTGCTCCCGTAACTCTAAATGAGCCAACGGTTATGGCCGTCCGAAGAATCGATATCCACAGGGTGCAACATCTGCGGTGCAAGGTGCAACATCCGTCCAAAATGCCCAAACAGTGCCGTGCGACTTTTATAAATGGGTGCATGGATTTGAAATGGAACAGTAACATGGTGCACCACTCTCCAGGGAAGGTAAATCGAAGACCAGCCATGGTGATCCCGTTTTAACGTAAAAATTCACTTGACGAAAAAAAGAAGGCTAAAAACTTCAAAGATCCAATTGAGGTTCGATAGCCTTTTTTGGGTATGAAACTATCCATTGATGGCTTAAAGCAGTTAAAGCCGTAGAACTCACAGAGAGCTTCATTTAGACTGGTTATGCCTCCCGTAACTCTAAACGAGCCAACGGTTATGGCCGTACGAAGAATCGATATCCACATGGTGCAACATTTGCGATGCAAGGTGCAACATCCATCCAAAATGCTGAAACAGTCCCGTGCGACTTTAAGAAATGGGTGCATGGATTTGAAATAGAACAGTACCATGGTGCACCACTCTTCAGGGATGGTAAATCGAAGACTAGCCACGGTGATCCCGTTTTAACGTAAAAATTTACTTGACGAAAAAAAGAAGGCTAAAAAACTTCAGAGTCCCGATTGAGGTTCGGATAGCCTTTTTTGGGTATGAAACTATCCATTGACGGCTTAAAGCGGTCAAAGACGTAGAACTCACAGAGAGCTTCGTTTTGACGGGTTATGGCTCCCGTAACTCTAAATGAGCCAACGGTTATGGCCGTCCGAAGAATCGATATCCACAAGGTGCAACATCTGCGGTGCAATGTGCAACATTCGTCCAAAATGCCGAAACAGTCCCGTGCGACTTTTAGAAATGGGTTCATGGATTTGAAATGGAACAGTATCATGGTGCACCACTCTTCAGGGATGGTAAATCGAAGACCAGCCACGGTGATCCCGTTTTAACGTAAAAATTCACTTCACGAAAAAAAGAAGCCAAAAAAACTTCAGAGCTCCGATTGAGGTTCGGATAGCCTTTTTTTGGGTATGAAACTATCCATTGACGACTTAAAGCCGTAAACGCCGCAGAACTCACAAAGAGCTTCGTTTTGACTGGTTACGGCTCCCGTAACTCTAAATGAGCCAATAGTTATGACCGTCCGAAGAATCGATATCCACAGGGTGCAACATCTCCGGTGCAAGGTGCAACATCTGCGGTGCAAAGTGCAACATCCATCCAAAATGCCAAAACAGTGTCGTGCGACTTTTAGAAATGGGTGCATGGATTTTAAATGGAACAGTACCATGATGCACCACTCTCCAGGGAAGGTAAATTGAAGACCAGCCACGGTGATCCCGTTTTAACATAAAAATTCACTTGACGAAAAAAAGAAGGCTAAAAAACTTCAGAGCCCCTATTGAAGTTCGGATAGTTTTTTGGGTATGAAACTATCCATTGACGGCATAAAGCAGTCAAAGACGTAGAACTCACAGAGAGCTTCGTTTTGACTGGTTATGGCTCCCGTAACTCTAAACGAGCCAACGGTTATGTCCGTCCGAAGAATCGATATCCACAGGGTGCAACATCTGCGGTGCAAGGTGCAACATCCGTCCAAAATGCTGAAACAGTGCCGTGCGACTTTTAGAAATGGGTGCATGGATTTGAAATGGAACAGTACCAAGGTGCACCACTCTCCAGGGAAGGTAAATCGAAGACCTGCCACGGTGATCCCGTTTTAACGTAAAAATTCACTTGACGAAAAAAAGAAGGCTAAAAAACTTCAGAGCCCCTATTGAGGTTCGGATAGTCTTTTTGGGTATGAAACTATCCATTGACGGCTTAAAGCGGTCAAAGACGTAGAACTCCCAGAGAGCTTCGTTTTGACTGGTTATGGCTCCCGTAACTCTAAACGAGCCAACGGTTATGGCCGTCCAAAGAATCGATATCCACAGGGTGCAACATCTGCGGTGCAAGGTGCAACATCCGTCCAAAATGCCGAAACAGAGCCGTGCGACTTTTAGAAATGGGTGCATGGATTTGAAATGGAAAAGTACCATGGTGCACCACTCTCCAGGGATGGTAAATCGTAGACCTGCCGCGGTGATCCCGTTTTAACGTAAAAATTCACTTGACGAAAAAAAGAAGGCTAAAAAACTTCAGTGCCCCGATTGAGGTTCGAATAGCCTTTTTTGGGTATGAAACTATCTATTGATGGCTTAAAGTGGTCAAAGCCGTAGAAATCACGGAGAGCTTCATTTTGACTGGTTATGGCTCACGTAACTCTAAACGAGCCAATAGTTATGGCCGTCCGAAGAATCGATATCCACAGGGTGCAACATCTCCGCTGCAAGGTGCAACATCCGTCCAAAATGCCGAAACAGTCCCGTGCGACTTTTAGAAATGGGTGCATGGATTTGAAATGGAACAGTACCATGGTGCACCACTCTCCAGGGATGGTAAATCGAAGACCAGCAACGGTGATCCCGTTTTAACGTAAAAATTCACTTGACGAAAAAAAGAAGGCTAAAAAACTTCAGTGCCCCGATTGAGGTTCGAATAGCCTTTTTTGGGTATGAAACTATCTATTGATGGATTAAAGTGGTCAAAGCCATTGAACTCACAGAGAGCTTCGTTTTGACTGGTTATGGCTCCCGTAACTCTAAACGAGCCAACAGTTATGGCCGTCCCAAGAATCGATATCCACAGGGTGCAACATCTCCGCTGCAAGGTGCAACATCCGTCCAAAATGCCGAAACAGTCCCGTGCGACTTTTAGAAATGGGTGCATGGATTTTAAATGGAACAGTACCATGGTGCACCACTCTCCAGGGATGGTAAATCGTAGACCAGCCACGGTGATCCTGTTTTAACGTAAAAATTCACTTGACGAAAAAAAGAGGGCTAAAAAACTTCAAAGCCCCGATTGAGGTTCGGATAGCCTTTTTTGGGTATGAAACTATCGATTGATGGCTTAAAGCATTCAAAGCCGTAGAACTCACAGAGCGCTTCGTTTTGACTAGTTTTGGCTCCCGTAACTCTAAACGAGCCAACAATTATGGCCATCCGAAGAATCGATATCCATAGGATGCAACAACTGCGGTGCAAGGTGCAACATCCGTCCAAAATGACGAAACAGTCCCGCGCGACTTTTAGAAATGAGTGCATGGATTTGAAATGGAACAGTACCATGGTGCACCACTCTCCAGGGATGGTAAATCGAAGACCAGCCACGGTGATCCCGTTTTAACGTAAAAATTCACTTGACGAAAAAAAGAAGGCTAAAAAACTTCAGAGCCCCGATTGAGGTTCAGATAGCCTTTTTTGGGTATAAAACTATCCATTGACGGCTTAAAGCCGTCAAAGCCGTAGAACTCATAGAGAGCTTCGTTTTGACTAGTTATGGCTTCCGTAACTCTAAACGAGCCAAAAGTTATGGCCGTCCGAAGAATCGATATCCATAGGCTGCAACATCTGCGGTGCAAGGTGCAACATCCGTCTAAAATGCCGAAACAGTCCCGTGCGACTTTTAGAAATGGGTGCATAGATTTGAAATGGAACAGTACCATGGTACACCACTCTCCTGGGATGGTAAATCGAAGACCAGCCACGATGATCCCGTTTTAACGTAAAAATTCACTTGACGAAAAAAAGAAGGCTAAAAAACATCAGAGCCCCGATTGAGGTTCGAATAGCCTTTATTGGTTACGAAACTATCCATTGACGACTTAAAGCGGTCAAAGACGTAGAACTCACAGAGAGCTTCGTTTTGACTGGTTATGGCTCCCGTAAATCTAAACGAGCCAACAGTTATGGCCGTCCGAAGAATCGATATCCACAGGGTGCAACATCTGCGGTGCAAGGTGCAACATTCGTCCAAAATGACGAAACTGTGCCGTGCGACTTTTAGAAATGGGTGCATGGATTTGAAATGGAACAGTACCATGGTGCACCACTCTCCAGGGATGGTAAATCAAAGTCCAGCCACGGTGATCCCGTTTTAACGTAAAAATTCACTTAACGAAAAAAGAAGGCTAAAAAACTTCAGAGCCCCAATTGAGGTTCGGATAGCCTTTTTTGGGTATGAAACTATCGATTGACGGTTTAAAGTGGTCAAAGCCGTAGAAATCACGGAGAGCTTCATTTTGACTGGTTATGGCTCACGTAACTCTAAACGAGCCAACGGTTATGGCCTTCCGAAGAATCGATATCCACAGGGTGCAACATCTACGGTGCAAGGTGCAACATCCGTCCAAAATGTCGAAACAGTGCCGTGCGACTTTTAAAAATGGGTGCATGGATTTGAAATGGAATAGTACCATGGTGCACCACTCTCCAGGGATGGTAAATCGAAGACCAGCCACGGTGATCCCGTTTTAACGTAAAAATTCACTTGACGAAAAAAAGAAGGCTAAAAAACTTTAGAGCCCCGATTGAGGTTCGGATAGTCTTTTTGGGTATGAAACTATCCATTGACGGCTTAAAGCCATCAAAGCCGTAGAACTCACAGAGAGCTTCGTTTTGACTGGTTATGGCTCACGTAACTCTAAACGAGCCAACAGTTATGGCCGTCCGAAGAATCGATATCCACAGGGTGCAACATCTGCGGTGCAAGGTGCAACATCCGTCCAAAATGCCGAAACAGTCCCATGCGACTTTTAGAAATGGGTGCATGGATTTGAAATGGAACAGTACCATGATGCACCACTCTTCAGGGATGGTAAATCGAAGACCAGCAACCGTAATCCCGTTTTAACGTAAAAATTCACTTGATGAAAAAAAGAAGGCTAAAATTTCAGAGCCCCGATTGAGGTTCGGATAGCCTTTTTGGGTATGAAACTATCCATTGAAGGCTTAAATCCATCAAAGCCGTAGAACTCACAAAGGGCTTCATTTTGACTGGTTATGGCTCCCGTAACTCTAAACGAGCCAACAGTTATGGCCGTCCGAAGAATCGATATCCACAGGGTGCAACATCTGCGGTGCAAGGTGCAACATCCGTCCAAAATGCCGAATAAGTCCCGTGCGACTTTTAGAAATGGGTGCAAGGATTTGAAATGGAACAGTACCATGGTGCACCACTCTCCAGGGATGGTAAATCGAAGACCAGCCCCGGTGATCCCGTTTTAACGTAAAAATTCACTTAACGAAAAAAAGAAGGCTAAAAAACTTCAGAGCCCCGATTGAGGTTCGGAAAGCCTTTTTTGGGTATGAAACTATCCATTGACGGTTTAAAGCGGTCAAAGCCGTAGAACTCACAGAGAGCTTTGTTTTGACTGGTTATGGCTCCCATAACTCTAAACGAGCCAACAGTTATGGCCGTCCGAAGAATCGATATCCACAGGGTGCAACATCTGCGGTGCAAGGTGCAACATCCGTCCAAAATGCCGAAACAGTCTCGTGCGACTTTTAGAAATGGGTGCAAGGATTTGAAATGGAACAGTACCATGGTGCACCACTCTCCAGGGATGGTAAATCGAAGACAAGCCAAGGTGATCCCGTTTTAACGTAAAAATTCACTTGACGGAAAAAAGAAGGCTAAAAAACTTCAAAGCCCCGATTGAGGTTCGGATAGCCTTTTTTGGGTATGAAACTATCCATTGACGGCTTAAAGCGGTCAAAGCCGTAGAACTCACATAGAGCTTTGTTTTGACTAGTTATGGTTCCCGTAACTCTAAACGAACCAACGGTTATGGCCGTCCGAAGAATCTATATCCACAGGGTGCAACATCTGTGGTGCAAGGTGCAACATCCGTTCAAAATGCGGAAACAGCGTCGTGCGACTTTTAGAAATGGGTGCAGGGATATGAAATGGAACAGTACAATGGTGCACAACTCTTCAGGGATGGTAAATCGAAGACAAGCCACGGTTATCCCGTTTTAACGTAAAAATTCACTTGAAGAAAAAAAGAAAGCTAAAAAACTTCAAATCCCCGATTGAGGTTGGGATAGCCTTTTTTGGGTATGAAACTATCCATTGATGGTTTAAAGCGGTCAAAGCCGTAGAACTCACAGGGAGCTTCGTTTTGACTGGTTATGGCTCCCGTAACTCTAACCAAGCCAACGGTTATGGCCGTTCGAAGAAACGATATCCACAGGGTGCAACATCTGCGATGCAAGGTGCAACATCCGTCCAAAATGCCGAAACAGTGTTGTGCGACTTTTAGAAATGGGTGCATGGATTTGAAATGGAGCAGTACCATAGTGCACCACTCTCTTCGGATGGTAAATCAAAGACCAGCCATGGTGATCCCGTTTTAACGTAAAAATTCACTTGACGAAAAAAAGGGCTAAAAAACTTCAAAGCCCCGATTGAGGTTCGGATAGCCTTTTTTGGGTATGAAACTATCCATTGACGGTTTAAAGCGGTCAAAGCCGTAGAACTCACGGAGAGCTTCGTTTTGACTGGTTATTGCTCCCGTAACTCTAAACGAGCCAACGGTTATGGCCGTCCGAAGAATCGATATCCATAGGGTGCAACATCTGCGGTGCAAGGTGCAACATCCGTCCAAAATGCCGAAACAGTGCTGTTCGAATTTTAGAAATGGGTGCATGAATTTGAAATCGAACAGTACCATGGTGCACCACTCTCCAGGGATGGTAAATCAAAGACCAGCCACGGTGATCCCGTTTTAACGTAAAAATTCACTTGACGAAAAAAAGATGGCTAAAAAACTTCAGAGCCCCGATTGAGGTTCGGATAGCCTTTTTTGGGTTTGAAACTATCCATTGACGGATTAAAGCGGTCAAAGCCGTAGAACTCACAAAGAGCTTTGTTTTGACATGTTATGGCTCCCGTAACTCTTAACGAACCAGCAGTTATGGCCGTCCGAAGAATCGATATCCACAGGGTGCAACATCTACGGTGCAAGGTGCAACATCCGTCGAAAATGCCGAAACAGCGCCGTGCGACTTTTAGAAACGGGTGCAGGGATTTGAAATGGAACAGTACCATGGTGCACCACTCTCTAGGGATGGTAAATCGAAGACCATCCATGGTGAACCCGTTTTAACGTAAAAATTCACGTGATGAAAAAAAGAAGGCTAAAAAACATAAGAGACCCGATTGAGGTTCGGATAGCCTTTTTTGGGTATGAAACTATCCATTGACGGCTTAAATCCATCAAAGCCGTAGAAATCATAGAGAGCTTCGTTTTGACTGGTTATGGCTCCCGTAACTCTAAACGAGCCAACGGTTATGGCCGTCCGAAGAATCGATATCCACAGGGTGCAACATCTGCGGTGCAAGGTGCAACATCCGTCCAAAATGCCGAAACAGACCCGTGCGACTTTTAGAAATAGGTGCATGAATTTGAAATGGAACAGTACCATGGTGCAACACCCTCTCGGGATGGTAAATCGAAGACCAGCCACGGTAATCCCGTTTTAACATAAAAATTCACGTGACGAAAAAAAGAAGGCTAAAAAACTTCAAAGACCCGATTGAGGTTCGGATAGCCTTTTTTGGGTATGAAACTATGCATTGACAGCTTAAAGTCATCAAATACGTACAACTCACAAAGAGCTTCGTTTTGACTGGTTATGGCTCCCGTAACTCTAAACGAGCCAACAGTTATGGCCGTCCGATGAATCGATATCGGCAGGGTGCAAGGTGCAACATCCGTCCAAAATGCCGAAACAGTGCCGTGCGACTTTTAGAAGTGGGTGCATGGATTCGAAATGGAACAATACCATGGTGCACCACTCTCCAGGGATGATAAATCGAAGACCAGCCACTGTGATCCCATTTTAACATAAAAATTCACTTGACGAAAAAAAGAAGGCTAAAAAACTTCAGTGCCCCAATTGAGGTTCGGATGGCCTTTTTTGGGTATGAAACTATCCATTGACGGCTTAAACCGGTCAAAGCCGTAGAACTCACAGAGAGCTTCGTTTTGACTGGTTATGGCTCCCGTAACTCTAAACGAGCCAACGGTTATGGCCGTCCGAAGAATCAATATCCATAGGGTGCGACATCTGCGGTGCAAGGTGCAGCATCCGTCCGAAATGCCGAAACAGTGCCGTGCGACTTTTAAAAATGGGTGCATGGATTTTAAATCGAACAGTACCATGGTGCACCACTCTCTAGGGATGGTAAATCAAAGACCAGCCACGGTGATCCCGTTTTAAGGTAAAAATTCACTTGACGAAAAAAAAGAAGTCTAAAAAACTTCAGAGCCCCGATTGAGGTTCGAATAACCTTTTTAGGGTATGAAACTATCCATTGACGGCTTAAAGCCGTCAAAGCCGTAGAACTCACAGAGTGCTTCGTTTTGACTGGTTATGGCTCTCGTAACTTTAAATGAGCCAACAGTTATGGCCGTCCGAAGAATCGATATCCACATGGTGCAACATTTGCAGTGCAAGGTGCAACATCCGTCCAAAATGCCGAAACAGTGCTGTACGTCTTTAAGAAATGGGTGCATGGATTTGAAATGGAACAGTACCATGGTGCACCACTCTCCAGGGATGGTAAACCAAAGACCAGCCACGATGATCCCGTTTTAACGTAAAAATTCACTTGACGAAAAAAAGAAGGCTAAAAAACTTCAGAGCCCCGATTGAGGTTCGGATAGCCTTTTTTGGTTATGAAACTATCCATTGACGGTTTAAATCGGTCAAAGCCGTAGAACTCACGGAGAGCTTCATTTTGACTGGTTATGGCTCCCGTAACTCTAAACGAGCCAACGGTTATGGCCGTCCGAAGAATCGATATCCACATGGTGCAACATCTGCGGTGCAAGGTGCAACATCCGTCCAAAATGTCGAAATAGTGCCGTACGACTTTAAGAAATTGGTGCATGGATTTGAAATGGAACAGTACCATGGTGCACCACTCTCCAGGGATGGTAAATCAAAGACCAGCCACGGTGATCCCGTTTTAAAGTAAAAATTCACTTGACGGAAAAAAGAAGGCTAAAAAACTTCAGAGCCCCGATTGAGGTTCAGATAACCTTTTTTGGGTATGAAACTATCCATTGATGGCTTAAAGTCATCAAAGCCGTAGAACTCACAGAGAGCTTCGTTTTGACTGGTTATGGCACCCGTAACTCTAAACGAGCCAACAGTTATGGCCGGTCGAAGAATCGATATCCACATGGTGCAACATCTGCGGTGCAAGTTGCAACATCCATCCAAAATGTCAAAACAGTGCCGTACGACTTTAAGAAATCGGTGCATGGATTTGAAATGGAACAGTACCATGGTGCACCACTCTCCAAGGATGGTAAATCGAAGACCAGCCACGATGATCCCGTTTTAACGTAAAAATTCACTTGACGAAAAAAAGAAGGCTAAAAAACATCAGAGCCCCAATTGAGGTTCGGATAACCTTTTTTGGGTATGAAACTATCCATTGGTGGCTTAAAGCCGTCAAAGCCTTAGAACTCACAGAGCGCTTCGTTTTGACTGGTTATTGCTCCCATAACTCTAAACGAGCCAACAGTTATGGCCGTCCGAAGAATCGATATCCACATGGTGCAACATCTATGGTGCAAGATGCAACATCCGTCCAAAATGCCGAAACAGTGTCGTACGACTTTAAGAAATGGGTGCATGGATTTGAAATGGAACAGTACCATGGTGCACCACTCTCTAGGGATGGTAAATCGAAGACCAGCCACGATGATCTCGTTTTAACGTAAAAATTAACGTAACAAAAAAAAGAAGACTAAAAAATTTCAGAGACCCGATTGAGGTTCGGATAGCCTTTTTTGGGTATGAAATTATCCATTGACGGCTTAAAGCCGTAAAAGCCATAGAAATCATAGAGAGCTTCGTTTTGACTGGTTATGGCTCCCGTAACTCTTAACAAGCGAACAGTTATGGCCGTCCGAAAAATCGATATCCAAAGGGTGCAACATCTGCGGTGCAAGGTGCAACATCTGTCCAAAATGCCGAAACAGACCCGTGCGACTTTTAGAAATGGGTGCATGGATTTGAAATGGAACAGTACCATGGTGCACCACTCTCCAGGGATGGTAAATCGAAGACCAGCCACGGTGATCCCGTTTTAACGTAAAAATTCACGTGACGAAAAAAAGAAGGCTAGAAAACTTCAAAGACCCGATTGACGTTCAGATAGCCTTTTTTAGGTATGAAACTATGCATTGACGGCTTAAAGCCTTCAAAGATGTAGAACTCATAGAGAGCTTCGTTTTGACTGGTTATAGCTCCCGTAACTCTAAAAGAGCCAACAGTTATGACCGTCCGAAGAATCGATATCGGCAGGGTGCAACATTTGCGGTGCAAGGTGCAACATCCGTCCAAAATGCCGAAAGTGTGCCGTGAGACTTTTAGAAATGGGTGCATGGATTTGAAATGGAACAGTACCATGGTGCACCACTCTCCACGGATGGTAAATCGAAGACCAGCCACGGTGATCCCGTTTTAACGTGAAAATTGACTTGACGAAAAAAAGAAGGCTAAAAAACTTCAGAGCCCCGATTGAGGTTCGGATGGCATTTTTTGGGTATGAAACTATCCATTGACGGCTTAAACCGGTCAAAACCGTAGAACTCACAGAGAGCTTCATTTTGACTGGTTATGGCTACCGTAACTCTAAACGAGCCAACGGTTATGGCCGTCCGAAGAATCGATATCCACAGGGTGCAACATCTGCGGTGCAAGGTGCAACATCCGTACAAAATGCCGAAACAGTGCCATGCGACTTTTAGCAATGGGTGCATGGATTTGAAATCGGACAGTACCATGGTGCACCACTCTCCAGGGATGGTAAATCAAAGACCAACCACGGTGATCCCGTTTTAACGTAAAAATTCACTTGACGAAAAAAGAAGGCTAAAAAACTTCAGAGCCCCGATTGAGGTTCGGATAACCTTTTTTGGGTATGAAACTATCCATTGACAGCTTGAAGCCATCAAAGCCGTAGAACTCACAGAGAGCTTCGTTTTGACTGGTTATGGCTCCCGTAACTCTAAACGAGCCAACAATTATGGTCGTTCGAAGAATCGATATCCACATGGTGCAACATCTGCGGTGCAAGGTGCAACATCCGTCCAAAATGCCGAAACAGTGCCGTACGACTTTAAGAAATGGGTGCATGGATTTGAAATGGAACAGTACCATGGTGCACCACTCTCCAGGGATGGTAAATCGAAGACTAGCCAGATGATCCCGTTTTAACGTAAAAATTCACTTGACGAAAAAAAGAAGGCTAAAAAACTTCAGAGCCCCAATTTAGGTTCGGATAGCCTTTTTTGGGTATGAAACTATCCATTGACAGCATAAAGCCGTCAAAGCCGTAGAACTCACAGAGAGCTTCGTTTTGACTGGTTATGGCTCCCGTAACTCTAAACGAGCCAACGGTTATGGTCGTCCGAAGAATCGATATCCATAGGGTGCAACATCTGCGGTGCAAGGTGCAACATCCGTCCAAAATGCCGAAACAGTGTCGTGCGACTTTTAGAAATGAGTGCATGGATTTGAAATCGAACAGTACCATGGTGCACCACTCTCGAGGGATGGTAAATCAAAGACCAGCCACGGTGATCCCGTTTTAACGTAAAAATTCACTTGACGAAAAAAAGAAGGCTAAAATACTTCAGAGCCCCGATTGAAGTTCGGATAACCTTTTTTGGGTATGAAACTATCCATTGACGGCTTAAAGCCGTAGAACTCACAGAGAGCTTCGTTTTGACTAGTTATGGCTCCCGTAACTATAAACGAGCCAACAGTTATGTCCGTCCGAAGAATCAATATCCACATGGTGCAACATCTGCGGTGCAAGGTGCAACATCCATCCAAAATGCCGAAACAGTGCCGTAAGACTTTAAGAAATGGGTGCACGGATTTGAAATGGAACAGTACCATGGTGCACCACTCTCCAGGGATGGTAAATCGAAGACCAGCCACGATGATCCCGTTTTAACGTAAAAATTCACTTGACGAAAAAAAGAAGGCTAAAAAACTTCGGAGCCCCGATTTAGGTTCAGATAGCCTTTTTTGGGTATGAAACTATCCATTGATGGCTTAAAGCCGTCAAAGCCGTAGAACTCACAGAGAGCTTCGTTTTGACTGGTTATGGCTCCCGTAACTCTTAACGAGCGAACAGTTATAGACGTCCGAAAAATCGAAATCCAAAGGGTGCAAAATCCGTCCAAAATGCCGAAACAGACCCGTGCGACTTTTAGAAATGGGTGCATGGATTTGAAATGGAACAGTACCATGGTGCACCACTCTCCAGGGATGGTAAATCGAAGACCAGCCACGGTGATCCCGTTTTAACGTAAAAATTCACGTGACGAAAAAAAGAAGGCTAGAAAACTTCAAAGACCCGATTGACGTTCGAATAGCCTTTTTTGGGTATGAAACTATGCATTGACGACTTAAAGCCTTCAAAGATGTTGAACTCACAAAGAGATTCGTTTTGACTGGTTATGGCTCCTGTAACTCTAAACGATCCAACAGTTATGACTGTCCGAAGAATCGATATCGGCAGTGTGCAACATTTGCGGTGCAAGGTGCAACATCCGTCCAAAATGCCGAAACAGTGCTGTGCGACTTTTAGAAATGGGTTCATGGATTTGAAATGGAACAGTACCATGGTGCACCACTCTCCAGGGATGGTAAATCGAAGACCAGCCACGGTGATCCCGTTTTAACGTAAAAATTCACTGACGATAAAAAGAAGGCTAAAAAACTTCAGAGCCCCGATTCAGGTTCGGATGGCCTTTTTTGGGTATGAAACTATCCATTGACGGCTTAAAACGGTCAAAGCCGTAGAACTCACAGAGAGCTTCATTTTGACTGGTTATGGCTCTCGTAACTCTAAACGAGCCAACGGTTATGGCCGTCCGAAGAATCAATATCCACAGGGTGCAACATCTGCGGTGCAAGGTGCAACATCAGTCCAAAATGCCGAAACAGTGCCTTGCGACTTTTAGAAATGGGTGCATGGATTTGAAATGGAATATTACCATGGTGCACCACTCTCTAGGGATGGTAAATCGAAGACCAGCCACGGTGATCCCGTTTTAACGTAAAAATTCACCTGACAAAAAAAGAAGGCTAAAAAACTTCAGAGCCCCGATTGAGGTTCGGATAGTCTTTTTGGGTATGAAACTATCCATTGACGGCTTAAAGCCATCAAAGCCGTAGAACTCACAGAGAGATTTGTTTTGACTGGTTATAGCTCCCGTAACTCTAAACGAGCCAACAGTTATGGCCGTCCGAAGAATCGATATCCACAGTGTTCAACATCTACAGGCAAGGTGCAACATCCGTCCAAAATGCTGAAATAATGTCGTGCGACTTTTAGAAATGGGTACATGGATTTGAAATGGAATAGTACCACGGTGCACCACTCTCTAGGGATGGTAAATCGAAGACCCGCCACGGTGATCCCGTTTTAACGTAAAAATTCACTTGACGAAAAAAAGAAGGCTAAAAAACTTCAGAGCCCCGATTGAGGTTCGAATAACCTTTTTTGGGTATGAAACTATCCATTGACGGCTTAAAGCCATCAAAGCCGTAGAACTCACAGAGAGCTTCGTTTTGACTGGTTGTGGCTCCGGTAACTCTAAACGAGCCAACAGTTATGGTCGTTCGAAGAATCGATATCCATAGGGTGCCACATGTGCGGTGCAAGGTGCAACATCCGTCCAAAATGCCGAAACAGTGCCGTGCGACTTTTAGAAATGGGTGCATGGATTTGAAATGGAACAGTACCATGGTGCACCACTCTCCAGGGATGGTAAATCGAAGACCAGCCACGGTGATCCCGTTTTAACGTAAAAATTTACTTGACGAAAAAAAGAATGCTAAAAAACTTCAAAGCCATGATTGAGGTTCGGATGGCCTTTTTTGGATATGAAACTATCCATTGACGGCTTAAACCGGTCAAAGCGATAGAACTCACAGAGAGCTTCGTTTTGACTGGTTATGGCTCTCGTAACTCTAAACGAGCCAACGGTTATGGCCGTCCGAAGAATCGATATCCACAGGGTGCAACATCTGCGGTGCAAGGTGCAACATCCGTCCAAAATGACGAAACAGTGCCGTGCGACTTTTAGAAATGGGTGCATGGATTTGAAATCGAACAGTACCATGGTGCACCACTCTCCAGGGATGGTAAATCGAAGACCAGCCACGGTGATCCCGTTTTAACGTAAAAATTCACTTGACGAAAAAAAGAAGGCTAAAAAACTTCAGAGCCCCGATTGAGGTTTGGATAGCCTTTTTTGGTTATGAAACTATCCATTGATGGCTTAAAGCCGTCAAAGACGTAGAACTCACAGAGAGCTTCGTTTTGACTGGTTATGGCTCCCGTAACTCTAAACGAGCCAACAGTTATGGCCGTCCGAAGAATCGATATCCACAGGGTGCAACATCTGCGGTGCAAGGTGCAACATCCGTCCAAAATGCCGAAACAGTGCCTTGCGACTTTTAGAAATGGGTGCATGGATTTGAAATGGAACAGTACCTTGGTGCACCACTCTTCACGGATGGTAAATCAAAGTCCAGCCACGGTGATCCCTTTTTAACGTAAAAATTCACTTGACGAAAAAAGAAGGCTATAAAACTTCAAAGCCCCGATTGAGGTTCGGATAGCCTTTTTTGGGTATGAAACTGTCCATTGACGGTTTAAAGCGGTCAAAGCCGTAGAACTCATGGAGAGCTTCATTTTGAATGGTTATGGCTCCCGTAACTCTAAACGAGCCAACAGTTATGGCCGTCCGAAGAATCGATATCCACTGAGTGCAACATCTGCGGTGCAAGGTGCAACATCCGTCCAAAATGCCGAAACAGTGCCGTGCGACTTTTAAAAATGGGTGCATGGATTTGAAATGGAGCAGTACCATGGTGGACCACTCTCCAGGGATGGTAAATCGAAGACCAGCCACGGTGATCCCGTTTTGACGTAAAAATTCACTTGACGAAAAAAAGTAGGCTAAAAAACTTCAAAGCCCCGATTGAGGTTCGGATGGCCTTTTTTGGGTATGAAACTATCCATTGATGGCTTAAACCGGTCTAAACCGTAGAACTCACAGAGAGCTTCGTTTTGACTAGTTATGGCTCCCGTAACTCTAAACGAGCCAACGGTTATGGCCGTCCGAAGAATCGATATCCACAGGGTGCAACATCTGAAGTGCAAGGTGCAACATCCGTCCAAAATGCCGAAACAGTGCCATGCGACTTTTAGAAATTGGTGCATGGATTTGAAATCGAACAGTACCATGGTGCACCACTCTCCAGGGATGGTAAATCAAAGACCAACCACGGTGATCCAGTTTTAACGTAAAAATTCACTTGACGAAAAAAAGAAGGATAAAAAACATCAGAGCCCCGATTGAGGTTCGAATAACCTTTTTTGGGTATGAAACTATCCATTAACGGCTTAAAAAGGTCAAGGACGTAGAACTCACAGAGAGCTTCGTTTTGACTGGTTATGGCTCCCGTAACTCTAAACGAGCCAACAGTTATGGCCGTCCGAAGAATCGATATCCACACGGTGCAACATCTGCGGTGCAAGGTGCAACATCCGTCCAAAATGCCGAAACATTGCCGTGCGACTTTTAGAAATGGGTGCATGGATTTGAAATCGAACAGTACCATGGTGCACCACTCTCCAGGGATGGTAAATCAAAGAACAGCCACGGTGATCCCGTTTTAACGTAAAAATTCACTTAACGAAAAAAAGAAGGCTAAAAAACTTCAGAGCCCCGATTGAGGTTCGGATAGGCTTTTTTGGGTATGAAACTATCCATTGACGGCTTAAAGCCATCAAAGCCGTAGAACTCACAGAGAGCTTCGTTTTGACTGGTTATGACTCCCGTAACTCTAAACGAGCCAACAGTTATGACCGTCCGAAGAATCTATATCGGCAGGGTGCAACATGTGCGGTGCAAGGTGCAACATCCGTCCAAAATGCCGAAACAGTGCCGTGCGACTTTTAGAAATGAGTGCATGGATTTGAAATGGAACAGTACCATGGTGCACCACTCTCCAGGGATGGTAAATCGAAGACCAGCCACGGTGATCCCGTTTTAACGTAAAAATTCACTTGACGAAAAAAAGAAGGCTAAAAAACTTCAAAGCCATGATTGAGGTTCGGATGGCCTTTTTTGGGTATGATACTATCCATTGACGGCTTAAACCGGTCAAAGCCGTAGAACTCACAGAGAGCTTCGTTTTGACTGGTTATGGCTCTCGTAACTCTAAACGAGCCAACGGTTATGGCCGTCCGAAGAATCGATATCCACAGGGTGCAACATCTGCGATGCAAGGAGCAACATCCGTCCAAAATGACGAAACAGTGCCTTGCGACTTTTAGAAATGGGTGCATGGATTTGAAATCGAACAGTACCATGGTGCACCACTCTCCAGGGATGGTAAATCAAAGACCAACCACGGTGATCCCGTTTTAACGTAAAAATTCACTTGAAGAAAAAAAGAAGGCTAAAAAACTTCAAAGCTCCAATTGAGGTTCGGATAACCTTTTTTGGGTATGAAACTATCCATTGATGGCTTAAAGCCGTCAAAGCCGTAGAACTCACAGAGAGCTTCGTTTTGACTGGTTATGGCTCCCGTTACTCTAAACGAGCCAACAGTTATGGCCGTCTGAAGAATTGATATCCACATGGCGCAACATCTGCGGTGCAAGGTGCAACATCCGTCCAAAATGCCGAAACAGTGCCGTACGACTTTAAGAAATGGGTGCATGGATTTGAAATGGAACAGTACCATGGTGCACCACTCTCCAGGGTTGGTAAATCGAAGACCAGCCACGATGATCCGGTTTTAACGTAAAAATTCACTTGACGAAAAAAAGAAGGCTAAAAAACTTCAGAGCCCCGATTTAGGTTCGGATTGACTTTTTTGGGTATGCAAATATCCATTGATGGCTTAAAGCCGTCAAAGCTGTAGAACTCACAAAGAGCTTCGTTTTGACTGGTTATGGCTCTCGTAACTCTAAACAAACCAACGGTTATGGCCGTCCGAAGAATCGATATCCACAGGGTGCAACATCTGCGGTGCAAGGTGCAACATCCGTCCAAAATGCCGAAACAGTGCCGTGCGACTTTTAGAAATGGGTGCATGGATTTGAAATCGAACAGTACCATGGTGCACCAATCTCCAGGGATGGTAAATCAAAGACCAGCCACGATGATCCCGTTTTAACGTAAAAATTCACTTGACGAAAAAAAGAAGGCTGAAAAACTTCAGAGCCCCGACTGAGGTTCGTATAACCTTTTTTGGGTATGAAACTATCCATTGACGGCTTAAATTAGTCAAAGCCGAAGAACTCACAGAGACGTTCGTTTTGACTAGTTATGGCTCCCGTAACTCTAAACGAGCCAACAGTTATGACCGTCCGAAGAATTGATATCCACATGGTGCAACATCTGCGGTGCAAGGTGCAACATCCGTCCAAAATGCCGAAACAGTGCCGTAAGACTTTAAGAAATGGGTGCATGGATTTGAAATGGAACAGTACCATGGTGCACCACTCTCCAGGGATGGTAAATCGAAGACCAGCCACAATGATCCCGTTTTAACGTAAAAATTCACTTGACGAAAAAAAGAAGGCTAAAAAACTTCAAAGCCCCGATTTAGGTTCGGATAGCCTGTTTTGGGTATGAAACTATCCGTTGATGGCTTAAAGCCGTCAAAGCCGTAGAACTCACAAAGGGCTTTATTTTGACTGGTTATGGCTTCCGTAACTCTTAACGAGCGAACAGTTATGGCCGTCCGAAAAATCGATATCCACAGGGTGCAACATCTGCGGTGCAAGGTGCAACATCCGTCCAAAATGCCGAAACAGACCCGTGCGACTTTTAGAAATGGGTGCATGGATTTGAAATGGAACAGTACCGTGGTGCACCACTCTCCAGGGATGCTAAATCGAAGACCAGCCACGGTAATCCCGTTTTAACGTAAAAATTCACGTGACGAAATAAAGAAGGCTAGAAAACTTCAAAGACCCGATTGACGTTCGGATAGCCTTTTTTGGGTATGAAACTATGCATTGACGGCTTAAAGCCGTTAGAGCCGTAGAAATCATAGAGAGCTTCGTTTTGACTAGTTATGGCTCCAAAACTCTTAACGAGCGAACAATTATGGCCGTCCGAAAAATCGATATCCAAAGGGTGCAACATCTGCGGTGCATGGTGCAACATCCGTCCAAAATGCCGAAACAGATACGTTCGACTTTTAGAAATGGGTGCATGGATTTGAAATGGAACAGTACCATGGTGCACCACTCTCCAGGTATGGTAAATCGAAGACCAGCCACGGTGATCCCGTTTTAACATAAAAATTCACGTGACGAAATAAAGAAGGCTAGAAAACTTCAAAGACCCGATTGACGTTCGGATACCCTTTTTTGGGTATGAAACTATGCATTGAAAGCTTAAAGCCTTCAAAGACGTAGAACACACAGAGAGCTTCGTTTTGACTGGTTATGGCTCCCGTAACTCTAATCGAGCCAACAGTTATGGCCGTCCGAAGAATCGATATCGGTAGGGTGCAACATCTGCGGTGCAAGGTGCAACATCCGTCCAAAATGCCGAAACAGTGCCGTGCGACTTTTAGAAATGGGTGCATGGATTTGAAATCGAACAGTACCATGGTGCACCACTCTCCAGGGATGGTAAATCGAAGACCAGCCACGATGACCCCGTTTTAACGTAAAAATTCACTTGACGAAAAAAAGAAGGCTAAAAAACTTCAGAGCCCCGATTGAGGTTCGGAAGGCCTTTTTTGGGTATGAAACTATCCATTGACAGCTTAAAGCCGTCAAAGCCGTAGAACTCATAGAGAGCTTCGTTTTGACTAGTTATGGCTCCCGTAACTCTAAACGAGCCAACGGTTATGGTCGTCCGAAGAATCGATATCCACAGGGTGCAACATCTGCGGTGCAAGGTGCAACATCCGTCCAAAATGCCAAAACAGTGCCGTGCGACTTTTAGAAATTGGTCCATGGATTTGAAATCGAACAGTACCATGGTGCACCACTCTCCAGGGATGGTAAATCAAAGACCAGCCACGGTGATCCCATTTTAACGTAAAAATTCACTTGACGAAAAAAAGAAGGCTAAAAAACTTCAGAGCCCCGATTGAGGTTCGGATAACCTTTTTTGGGTATGAAACTATCCATTGACGGCTTAAATTAGTCAAAGTCGTAGAACTCACAGAGACCTTCGTTTTGACTGGTTATGGCTCCCGTAACTCTAAACGAGCCAACAGTTATGGTCGTCCGAAGAATCGATATCCACATGGTGCAACATCTGCGGTGCAAGGTGCAACATCCGTCCAAAATGCCGAAACAGGCCCGTGCGACTTTTAGAAATGGGTGCATGTATTGAAATCGAACATTACTATGGTGCACCACTCTCCAGGGATGGTAAATCGAAGACCAGCCATGATGATCCCGTTTTAACGTAAAAATTCACTTGACGAAAAAAAGAAGGCTAAAAAACTTCAGAGCCCCGATTGAGGTTCAGATGGCCTTTTTTGGGTATGAAACTATCCATTGACGGCTTAAAGCCGTCCAAGCCGTAGAACTCATAGAGAGCTTCGTTTTGACTGGTTATGGATCCCGTAACTCTAAACGAGCCAACGGTTATGGCCGTCCGAAGAATCGATATCCACAGGGTGCAACATCTGCGGTGCAAGGTGCCACATCCGTCCAAAATACCGAAACAGCGCGGTGCGACTTTTAGAAATGAGTGCATGGATTTGAAATCGAACAGTACCATGGTGCACCACTCTCCAGGGATGGTAAATAAAAGACCAGCCACGGTGATCCCATTTTAACGTAAAAATTCACTTGACGAAAAAAAGAAGGCTAAAAAACTTCAAAGCCCCGATTGGGGTTCGGATAGCCTTTTTTGGGTATGAAACTATCCATTGACGGCTTAAAGCCGTCAAAGCCGTAGAACTCACAGAGAGCTTCGTTTTGACTGGTTATGGCACCCGTAACTCTAAACGAGCCAATAGTTATGGCCGTCCGAAGAATCGATATCCACTGGGTGCAACATCTGCGGTGCAAGGTGCAACATCTGTCCAAAATGCCGAAACTGTGCCGTGCGACTTTTAGAAATTGGTGCATGTATTTGAAATCGAACAGTACTATGGGGCACCACTCTCCAGGGATGGTAAATCGAAGACCAGCCACGATGATCCCGTTTTAACGTAAAAATTCACTTGACGAAAAAAAGAAGGCTAAAAAACTTCAGAGCCCTGATTGAGGTTCGGATGGCCTTTTTTGGGTATGAAACTATCCATTGACGGCTTAAAGCCGTAAAAGCCGTAGAACTCACAGAGAGCTTCGTTTTGACTGGTTATGGCTCCCGTAACTCTAAACGAGCCAATGGTTATGGCCGTTTGAAGAATCGACATCCACAGGGTGCAACATCTGCTGTGCAAGGTGCAACATCCATCCAAAATGCCAAAACAATGCCGTGCGACTTTTAGAAATGGGTGCATGGATTTGAAATCGAACAGTACCATGGTGTACCACTCTCCAGGGATGGTAAATTAAAGACCAGCCACGGTGATCCCGTTTTAACGTAAAAATTCAATTGACAAAAAAAAGAAGGCTAAAAAACTTCAAAGCCCCGATTGAGGTTCGAATAACCTTTTTTGGGTATGAAACTATCCATTGACGGCTTAAAGCCGTCAAAGCCGTAGAACTCACAGAGAGCTTCGTTTTGACTGGTTATGGCTCTCGTAACTCTAAACGAGCCAACGGTTATGGCCGTCCGAAGAATCGATATCCACAGGGTGCAACATCTGCGGTGCAAGGTGCAACATCCATCCAAAATGCCGAAACATTGCCGTGCGACTTTTATAAATGGGTGCATGGATTTGAAATGGAACAGTACCATGGTGCACCACTCTCCAAGGATGGTAAATCAAAGACCAACCACGGTGATCCAGTTTTAACGTAAAAATTCACTTGACGAAAAAAAGAAGGCTAAAAAACTTCAGAACCCCGATTGAGGTTCGGATAGCCTTTTTTGGGTATGAAACTATCCATTGACGGCTTAAAGCCGTCAAAGCCATAGAACTCACAAAGAGCTTCGTTTTGACTGGTTATAGCTCCTGTAACTCTAAACTAGCCAACAGTTACGGCCGTCTGTAGAATCGATATCCACATGGTGCAACATCTGCGGTGCAAGGTGCAACATCCGTCCAAAATGCCGAAACAGTGCCGTACGACTTTAAGAAATGGGTGCATAGATTTGAAATGGAACAGTACCATGGTGCACCACTCTCCAGGGATGGTAAATCGAAGACCAGCCACGATGATCAGGTTTTAACGTAAAAATTCACTTGACGAAAAAAAGAAGGCTAAAAAACTTCAGAGCCCCGATTTAGGTACGGATAGCCTTTTTTGGGTATGCAACTATCCATTGATGGCTTAAATCCGTCAAAGCCGTAGAACTCACAGAGAGATTCGTTTTGACTGGTTATGGCTCCCGTAACACTAAACGAGCCAACGGTTATGGCCGTCCGAAGAATCAATATCCACAGGGTGCAACATCTGCGGTGCAAGGTGCAACATCCGTCCAAAATGCTGAAACAGTGTCGTGCGACTTTTAGAAATGGGTGCATGGATTTGAAATCGAACAGTACCATGGTGCACCACTCTCCAGGGATGGTAAATCAAAGACAAGCCACGGTGATCCCGTTTTAACGTAAAAATTCACTTGACGAAAAAAAGAAGGCTGAAAAACTTCAGAGCCCCGATTGAGGTTCGGATAACCTTTTTTGGGTATGAAACTATCCATTGACGGCTTAAATTATTCAAAGCCGTAGAAATCACAGAGACCTTCGTTTTGACTAGTTATGGCTCCCGTAACTCTAAACGAGCCAACAGTTATGACCGTCCGAAGAATCGATATCCACATGGTGCAACATCTGCGGTGCAAGGTGCAACATCCGTCCAAAATGCCGAAACAGTGCCGTAAGACTTTAAGAAATGGGTGCATGGATTTGAAATGGACAGTACCATGGTGCACCACTCTCCAGGGATGGTAAATCGAAGACCAGCCACGATGATTCCGTTTTAACGTAAAAAATCACTTGAGGAAAAAAAGAAGGCTAAAAAACATCAGAGCCCCGATTTAGGTTCAGATAGCCTTTTTTGGGTATGAAACTATCCATTGATGGCTTAAAGCCATCAAAGCCGTAGAACTCACAGAGAGCTTCGTTTTGACAGGTTATGGCTTCCGTAACTCTTAACGAGCGAACAGTTATGGCCGTCCGAAAAATCGATATCCAAAGGGTGCAACATCTGCGGTGCAAGGTGTAACATCCGTCCAAAATGCCGAAACAGACCCGTGCGACTTTTAGAAATGGGTGCATGGATTTGAAATGGAACAGTACCATGGTGTACCACTGTCCAGGGATGGTAAATCGAAGACCAGCCACGGCGATCCCGTTTTAACGTAAAAATCACGTGACGAAAAAAAGAAGTCTAGAAAACTTCAAAGACCCGATTGACATTCGGATAGCCTTTTTTGGGTATGAAACTATGCACTGACGGCTTAAAGTCGTTAGAGCCATAGAAATCATAGAGAGCTTCGTTTTGACTAGTTATGGCTCCCGTAACTCTTAACGAGCGAACAATTATGGCCGTCCGAAAAATCGATATCCAAAGGATGCAACATCTGCGGTGCAAGGTGCAACATCCGTCCAAAATACCGAAACAGACCCGTTCGACTTTTAGAAATAGGTGCATGGATTTGAAATGGAACAGTACCATGGTGCACCACTCTCCAGATATGGTAAACCGAAGACCAGCCACGGTGATCCCGTTTTAACATAAAAATTCACGTGACGAAAAAAAGAAGGCTAGAAAACTTCAAAGACCCGATTGACGTTCGGATAGCCTTTTTTGGGTATGAAACTATGCATTGAAAGCTTAAAGCCTTCAAAGACGTAGAACTCACAGAGAGCTTCGTTTTGACTGGTTATGGCTCCCGTAAATCTAATCGAGCCAACAGTTATGGCCGTCTGAAGAATCGATATCGGCAGGGTGCAACATTTGCGGTGCAAGGTGCAACATCCGTCCAAAATGCTGAAACAGTGCCGTGCGACTTTTAGAAATGCATGCATGGATTTGAAATGGAACAGTACCATGGTGCACCACTCTCCAGGGATGGTAAATCGAAGACCAGCCACGGTGTTCTCGTTTTAACGTAAAAATTCACTTGACGAAAAAAAGAAGGCTAAAAAACTTCAGAGCCCCGATTGAGGTTCCGATAACTTTTTTGGGTATGAAACTATCCATTGACGGCTTAAATCCATCAAAGCCGTAGAACTCACAGAGAGCTTCGTTTTGACTTGTTATGGCTCCCGTAACACTAAACGAGCCAACAGTTATGACCGGCCGAAGAATCGATATCCACAGGGTGCAACATCTGCGGTGCAAGGTGCAACATCCGTCCAAAATGCCGAAACAATGCCGTACGACTTTAAGAAATGGGTGCATAGATTTGAAATGGAACAGTACCATGGTGCACCACTCTCCAGGGATGGTAAATCGAAGACCAGCCACGATGATCCGGTTTTAACGTAAAAATTCACTTGACGAAAAAAAGAAGGCTAAAAAACTTCAGAGCCCCGATTTAGGTACGGATAGCCTTTTTTGGGTATGCAACTATCCATTGATGGCTTAAAGCCGTCAAAGCCGTAGAACTCACAGAGAGATTCGTTTTGACTGGTCATGGCTCCCGTAACTCTAAACGAGCCAACGGTTATGGCCGTCCGAAGAATCGATATCCATAGGGTGCAACATCTGCGGTGCAAGGTGCAACAGATAGTGCTTTTTCAAATCTCTCAAAATGGAATCTGTTCCGTCCAAAATGCCGAAACAGTGTCGTGCGACTGTTATAAATGGGTGCGTGGATTTGAAATCGAACAGTACCATGGTGCACCACTCTCCAGGGATGGTAAATCAAAGACAAGCCACGGTGATCCCGTTTTAACGTAAAAATTCACTTGACGAAAAAAAGAAGGCTGAAAAACTTCAGAGCCCCGATTGAGGTTCGGATAACCTTTTTTGGGTATGAAACTATCCATTGACGGCTTAAATTAGTCAAACCGTAGAAATCACAGAGATCTTCGTTTTGACTAGTTATGGATCTCGTAACTCTAAACGAGCCAACAGTTATGACCGTCCGAAGAATCGATATCCACATGGTGCAACATCTGCGGTGCAAGGTGCAACATCCGTCCAAAATGCCGAAACAGTGCCGTAAGACTTTAAGAAATGGGTGCATGGATTTGAAATGGAACAATACCATGGTGCACCACTCTCCAGGGATGGTAAATCAAAGACCAGCCACGATGATTCCGTTTTAACGTAAAAATTCATTTGAGGAAAAAAAAAGGCTAAAAAACATCAGAGCCCCGATTTAGGTTCAGATAGCCTTTTTTGGGTATGAAACTATCCATTGATGGCTTAAAGCCGTCAAAGCCGTAGAACTCACAGAGAGCTTCGTTTTGACTGGTTATGGCTTCCGTAACTCTTAACGAGCGAACAGTTATGGCCGTCCGAAAAATCGATATCCAAAGGGTGCAACATCCGCGGTGCAAGGTGTAACATCCGTCCAAAATGCCGAAACAGACCCGTGCGACATTTAGAAATGGGTGCATGGATTTGAAATGGAACAGTACCATGGTGTACCACTCTCCAGGGATGGTAAATCGAAGACCAGCCACGGCGATCCCGTTTTAACGTAAAAATTCACGTGACGAAAAAAAGAAGGCTAGAAAACTTCAAAGACCCGATTGACGTTCGGATAGCCTTTTTTGGGTATGAAACTATGCACTGACGGCTTAAAGTCGTTAGAGCCATAGAAATCATAGAGAGCTTCGTTTTGACTGGTTATGGCTCCTGTAACTCTTAACGAGCGAACAATTGTGGCCGTCCGAAAAATCGATATCCAAAGGATGCAACATCTGCGGTGCAAGGTGCAACATCCGTCCAAAATGCCAAAACAGACCCGTTCGACTTTTAGAAATGGGTGCATGGATTTGAAATGGAACAGTACCATGGTGCACCACTCTCCAGGTATGGTAAATCGAAGACCAGCCACGGTGATCCCGTTTTAACATAAAAATTCACGTGACGAAAAAAAGAAGGCTAGAAACTTCAAAGACCCGATTGACGTTCGGATAGCCTTTTTTGGGTATGAAACTATGCATTGAAAGCTTAAAGCCTTCAAAGACGTAGAACTCACAGAGAGCTTCGTTTTGACTGGTTATGGCTCCCGTAACTCTAATCGAGCCAATAGTTATGGCCGTCTGAAGAATCGATATCGGCAGGGTGCAACATTTGCGGTGCAAGGTGCAACATCCGTCCAAAATGCTAAAACAGTGCCGTGCGACTTTTAGAAATGCGTGCATGGATTTGAAATGGAACAGTACCATGGTGCACCACTCTCCAGGGATGGTAAATCGAAGCCCAGCCACGGTGATCTCGTTTTAACGTAAAAATTCACTTGAAGAAAAAAAGAAGGCTAAAAAACTTCAGAGCCCCGATTGAGGTTCAGATAACTTTTTTGGGTATGAAACTATCCATTGACGGCTTAAATCCATCAAAGCCGTAGAACTCACAGAGAGCTTCGTTTTGACTGGTTATGGCTCCTGTAACACAAAACGAGCCAACAGTTATGGCCGTCCGAAGAATCGATATCCATAGGGTGCAACATTTGCGGTGCAAGGTGCAACATCCGTCCAAAATGCCGAAACAGTGCCGTGCGACTTTTAGAAATGGGTGCATGGATTTGAAATCGAACAGTACCATGGTGCACCACTCTCCAGGGATGGTAAATCGAAGACCAGCCACGATGATCCCGTTTTAACGTAAAAATTCACTTGATGAAAAAAAGAAGCCTAAAAAACTTCAGAGCCCCGATTGAGGTTCGGATGGCCTTTTTTGGGTATGAAACTATCCATTGACAGTTTAAAGCTGTCAAAGCCGTAGAACTCATAGAGAGCTTCGTTTTGACTAGTTATGGCTCCCGTAACTCTAAACGAGCCAACGGTTATGGCCGTCCGAAGAATCGATATCCATAGGGTGCAACATCTGCGGTGCAAGGTGCAACATCCGTCCAAAATGCCGAAACAGTGCCGTGCGACTTTTAGAAATTGGTGCATGGATTTGAAATCGAATAGTACCATGGTGCACCACTCTCCAGGGATGGTAAATCAAAGACCAGCCACGGTGATCCCATTTTAACGTAAAAATTCACTTGACGAAAAAAAGAAGGCTAAAAAACTTCAGAGCCTCGATTTAGGTTCGGATAACCTTTTTTGGGTATGAAACTATCCATTGACGGCTTAAATTAGTCAAAGCCGTAGAACTCACAGAGACCTTCGTTTTGACTAGTTATGGCTCCCGTAACTCTAAACGAGCCAACAGTTATGGCCATTCGAAGAATCGATATCCACATGGTGCAACATCTGCGGTGCAAGGTGCAACATCCGTCCAAAATGCCGAAACAGTGCCGTAAAACTTTAAGAAATGGGTGCATGGATTTAAAATGGAACAGTACCATGGTGCACCACTCTCCAGGGATGGTAAATCGAAGACCAGCCACGATGATCCCGTTTTAACGTAAAAATTCACTTGACGAAAAAAAGAAGGCTAAAAAACTTTAGAGCCCCGATTGAGGTTCGGATAACCTTTTTTGGGTATGAAACTATCCATTGACGGCTTAAAGCTGTCAAAGGCGTAGAACTCACAGAGAGCTTGGTTTTGACTGGTTATAGCTCCCGTAACTCTAAATGAACCAACAGTTATGGCCATCCGAAGAATCGATATCCACAGTGTGCAACATCTGCGGTGCAAGGTGCAACATCCGTCCAAAATGCCGAAACAGTGCCGTACGACTTTAAGAAATGGGTGCATGGATTTGAAATGGAACAGTACCATGGTGCACCACTCTCCAGGGATGGTAAATCGAAGACCAGCCACGATGATCCGGTTTTAACGTAAAAATTCACTTGACGAAAAAAAGAAGACTAAAAAACTTCAGAGCCCCAATTTAGGTTCTGATAGCCTTTTTTGGGTATGCAACTATCCATTGATGGCTTAAAGCCGTCAAAGCCGTAGAACTCACAGAGAGCTTCGTTTTGACTGGTTATGGCTCCCGTAACTCTAAACGAGCCAACGGTTATGGCCGTCCGAAGAATCGATATCCAAAGGGTGCAACATCTGCGGTGCAAGGTGCAACATCCGTCCAAAATGCCGAATTAGACCCGTGCGACTTTTAGAAATGGGTGCATGGATTTGAAATCGAACAGTACCATGGTGCACCACTCTCCAAGGATGGTAAATCAAAGACCAGCCACGGTGATCCCGTTTTAACGTAAAAATTCACTTGACGAAAAAAAGATGGCTAAAAAACTTCAGAGCCCCGATTGAGGTTCGGATAACCTTTTTTGGGTATGAAACTATCCATTGACGGCTTAAAGCCGTCAAAGCCGTAGAACTCACAGAGAGCTTCGTTTTGACTGGTTATGGCTCCCGTAACTCTAAACTAGCCAACAGTTATGGCCGTCCGAAGAATCGATATCCACAGGGTGCAACATCTACGGTGCAAGGTGCAACATCCGTCCAAAATGCCGAAACAGTGCCGTGTGACTTTTAGAAATGGGTGCATGTATTTGAAATCGAATAGTACTATGATGCACCACTCTCCAAGAATGGTAAATCGAAGACCAGCCACGATGATCCCGTTTTAACGTAAAAATTCACTTGACGAAAAAAAGAAGGCTAAAAAACTTCAGAGCCCCGATTGAGGTACGGATGGCCTTTTTTGGGTATGAAACTATCCATTGACAGCTTAAAGCCGTCAAAGCCGTAGAACTCACAGAGAGCTTCGTTTTGACTATTTATGACTCCCGTAACTCTAAACGAGCCAATGGTTATGGCCGTCCGAAGAATCGTTATCCACAGGGTGCAACATCTGCGGTGCAAGGTGCAACATCCGTCCAAAATGCCGAAACAGCGCCGTGCGACTTTTAGAAATGGATGCATGGATTTGAGATCGAACAGTACCATGGTGCACCACTCTCCAGGGATGGTAAATCAAAGGCCAGCCACGGTGATCCCGTTTTAACGTAAAAATTCACTTGACGAAAAAAAGAAGGCTAAAAAACTTCAGAGCCCCGATTGAGGTTCGGATAGCCTTTTTTGGGTATGAAACTATCCATTGACGACTTAAAGCCATCAAAGCAGTAGAACTCACAGAGAGCTTCGTTTTGACTGGTTATGGCTCCCGTAACTCTAAACGAGCCCACAGTTATGGCCGTCCGAAGAATCGATATCCATAGGGTGCAACATCTGCGGTGCAAGGTGCAACATCCGTCCAAAATGTCGAAACAGTGCCGTGCGACTTTTAGAAATGGGTGCATGTATTTGAAATCGAACAGTACTATGGTGCACCACTCTCCAGGGATGGTAAATCCAAGACCAGCCACGATGATCCCGTTTTAACGTAAAAATTCACTTGACGAGAAAAAGAAGGCTAAAAAACTTCAGAGCCCTGATTGAGGTTCAGATGGCCTTTTTTGGGTATGAAACTATCCATTGACGGCTTAAAGCCATCAAAGCCGTAGAACTCACAGAGAGCTTCGTTTTGACTGGTTATGGCTCCTGTAACTCTAAACGAGTCAACGGTTATAGCCGTCCGAAGAATCGATATCCACAGGGTGCAACATCTGCGGTGCAAGGTGCAACATCCGTCCAAAATGCCGAAACAGCGCCGTGCAACTTTTAGAAATGGGTGCATGGATTTGAAATCGAACAGTACCATGGTGCACCACTCTCCAGGGATGTTAAATCAAAGACCAACCACAGTGATCCCGTTTTAACGTAAAAATTCACTTGACGAAAAAAAGAGGGCTAAAAAACTTCAGAGCCTCGATTTAGGTTCGGATAGCCTTTTTTGGGTATGAAACTATCCATTGATGGCTTAAAGCCGTCAAAGCCGTAGAACTCACAGGGAGCTTCGTTTTGACTGGTTATGGCTCCCTTAACTCTTAACGAGCGAACAGTTATGGCCGTCCGAAAAATCGATATCCAAAGGGTGCAACATCTGCGGTGCAAGGTGCAACATCCGTCCAAAATGCCGAATTAGACCCGTGCGACTTTTAGAAATGGGTGCATGGATTTGAAATCGAACAGTACCATGGTGCACCACTCTCCAGGGATGGTAAATCAAAGACCAACCACGGTGATCCCATTTTAACGTAAAAATTCACTTGAAGAAAAAAAGAAGGCTAAAAAACTTCAGAGCTCCGATTGAGGTTCGGATAACCTTTTTTGGGTATGAAACTATCCATTAACGGCTTAAAGCCGTCAAAGCCGTAGAACTCACAGAGAGCTTCGTTTTGACTGGTTTTAGCTCCCGTAACTCTAAATGAGCCAACAGTTATGGCCGTCCGAAGAATCGATATCCACAGGGTGCAACATCTGCGGTGCAAGGTGCAACATCCGTCCAAAATGCCGAAACAGTGCTGTACGACTTTAAGAAATGGGTGCATGGATTTGAAATGGAACAGTACCATGGTGCACCACTCTCCAGGGATGGTAAATCGAAGACCAGCCACGATGATCCGGTTTTAACGTAAAAATTCACTTGACGAAAAAAAGATGGCTAAAAAACTTCAGAGCCCCGATTTAGGTTCGGATAGCCTTTTTTGGGTATGCAACTATCCATTGATGGCTTAAAGCCGTCAAAGCCATAGAACTCACAAAGAGCTTCGTTTTGACTGGTTATGGCTCCCGTAACTCTAAACGAGCCAACGGTTATGGCCGTCTGAAGAATCGACATCCACAGGGTGCAACATCTGCGGTGCAAGGTGCAACATCCGTCCAAAATGCCGAAACAGTGCCGTGCGACTTTAGAAATGGCTGCATGGATTTGAAATCAAACAGTACCATGGTGCACCACTCTCTAGGGATGGTAAATCAAAGACCAGCCACGGTGATCCCGTTTTAACGTAAAAATTCACTTGACGAAAAAAAGAAGGCTAAAAAACTTCAGAGCCCCGATTGAGGTTCGGATAACCTTTTTTGGGTATGAAACTATCCATTGACGGCTTAAAGCCATCAAAGCCGTAGAACTCATAGAGAGCTTCGTTTTGACTGGTTATGGCTACCGTAACTCTAAACGAGCCAACAGTTATGGCCGAAGAATCGATATCCACATGGTGCAACATCTGCGGTGCAAGGTGCAACATCCGTCCAAAATGCCAAAACAGTGACGTGCGACTTTTAGAAATGGGTTCATGTATTTGAAATCGAACAGTACTATGGTGCACCACTCTCCAATGATGGTAAATCGAAGACCAGCCACGATGATCCCGTTTTAACGTAAAAATTCACTTGATGAAAAAAAGAAGGCAAAAAAACTTCAGAGCCCCGATTGAGGTTCGGATGGCCTTTTTTGGGTATGAAACTATCCATTGACGGCTTAAAGCCGTCAAAGCCGTAGAACTCACATAGAGCTTCGTTTTGACTGTTTATGGCTCCCGTAACTCTAAACGAGCCAATGGTTATGGCCGTCCGAAGAATCGATATCCACAGGGTGCAACATCTACGGTGCAAGGTGCAACATCCGTCCAAAATGCCGAAACAGCGCCGTGCGACTTTTAGAAATGGGTGCATGGATTTGAAATCGAACAGTACCATGGTGCACCACTCTCCAGGGATGGTAAATCAAAGACCAGCCACGGTGATCCCAATTTAACGTAAAAATTCACTTGACGAAAAAAAGAAGGCTAAAAAACTTCAGAGCCCCGATTGAGGTTCGGATAGCCTTTTTTGGGTATGAAACTATCCATTGACGGCTTAAAGCCGTCAAAGCCGTAGAACTCACAGAGAGCTTCGTTTTGACTGGTTATGGCTCCTGTAACTCTAAACGAGCCAACGGTTATGGCCGTCCGAAGAATCGATATCCACAGGGTGCAACATCTGCGGTGTAAGGTGCAACATCCGTCCAAAATGCCGAAACAGCGCCGTGCGACTTTTAGAAATGAGTGCATGGATTTGAAATCGAACAGTACCATGATTCACCACTCTCCAGGGATGGTAAATCAAAGACCAGCCACGGTGATCCCGTTTTAACGTAAAAATTAACTTGACGAAAAAAAGAGGGCTAAAAAACTTCAGAGCCCCGATTGAGGTTCGGATAACCTTTTTTGGGTATGAAACTATCCATTGACGGCTTAACGCTGTCAAAGCCGTAGAACTCACAGAGAGCTTCGTTTTGACTGGTTATGGCTCCCGTAACTCTTAATGAGCGAACAATTATGGCCGTCCGAAAAATCGATATCAAAAGGATGCAACATCTGCGGTGCAAGGTGCAACATCCGTCCAAAATACCAAAACAGACCCGTTCGACTTTTAGAAATGGGTGCATGGATTTGAAATGGAACAGTACCATGGTGCACCACTCTCTAGGGATGGTAAATCGAAGACCAGCCACGGTGATCCCGTTTTATCGTAAAAATTCACGTGACGAAAAAAAGAAGGCTAGAAAACTTCAAAGACCCGATTGACGTTCGGATAGCCTTTTTTGAGTATGAAACTATCCATTGACGGCTTAAAGCCTTCAAAGACGTAGAACTCATAGAGAGCTTCGTTTTGACTGGTTATGGCTCCCGTAACTCTAAACGAGCCAACAGTTATGGCCGTCCGAATAATCGATATCGGCAGGTTGCAACATTTGCGGTGCAAGGTGCAACATCCGTCCAAAATGCCGAAACAGTGTCGTGCAACTTTTAGAAATGCGTGCATGGATTTGAAATGGAACAGTACCATGGTTCACCACTCTCCAGGGATGGTAAATCGAAGACCAGCCACGGTGATCTCGTTTTAACGTAAAAATTCACTTAACGAAAAAAAGAAGGCTAAAAAACTTTAGAGCCCCGATTGAGGTTTGGATAACCTTTTTTGGGTATGAAACTATCCATTGACGGCTTAAAGCCATCAAAGCCGTAGAACTCACAGAGAGCTTCGTTTTGACTGGTTATGGCTCCCGTAACTCTAAACGAGCCAACAGTTATGGCCGTCCGAAGAATCGATATCCACAGGGTGCAACATCTGCGGTGCAAGGTGCAACATCCATCCAAAATGACGAAACAGTGCCGTGCGACTTTTAGAAATGGGTGCATGGATTTGAAATGAAACAGTACCATGGTGCACCACTCTCCAAGGATGGTAAATCGAAGACCAGCCACGGTGATCCCGTTTTAATGTAAAAATTCACTTGACGAAAAAAAGAAGGCTAAAAAACTTCAGAGCCCCAATTTAGGTTCGTATAGCCTTTTTGGTTATGAAACTATCCATTGACGGCTTAAAGCCATCAAAGCCGTAGAACTCACAAAGATCTTCGTTTTGACTGGTTATGGCTCCCGTAACTCTAAACGAGCCAACGGTTATGGCCGTCCGAAGAATCGATATCCACAGGGTGCAACATCTGCGGTGCAAGGTGCAACATCCGTCCAAAATGCCAAAACAGTGCCATGCGACTTTTAGAAATGGGTGCATGGATTTGAAATCGAACAGTACCATGGTACACCACTCTCTAGGGATGGTAAATCAAAGACCAACCACGGTGATCCCGTTTTAACATAAAAATTCACTTGACGAAAAAAAGAAGGCTAAAAAACTTCAGAGCCCCGATTAAGGTTCGGATAACCTTTTTTGGGTATGAAACTATCCATTGACGGCTTAAAGCCGTCAAAGCCGTAGAACTCACAGAGAGCTTCGTTTTGACTGGTTATTCCTCCCGTAACTCTAAACGAGCCAACAGTTATGGTCGTCCGAAGAATCGATATCCACATGGTGCAACATCTGCGGTGCAAGGTGCAACATCCGTCCAAAATGCCGAAACAGTGCCGTACGACTTTAAGAAATGGGTGCATGGATTTGAAATGTAACAGTACCATGGGTGCACCACTCTCTAGGGATGGTAAATCGAAGACTAGCCACGATGATCCCGTTTTAACGTAAAAATTCACTTGACGAAAAAAAGAAGGCTAAAAAACTTCAGAGTCCCAATTTAGGTTCGGATAGCCTTTTTTGGTTATGAAACTATCCATTGACGGCTTAAAGCCATCAAAGCCATAGAACTGACAGAGAGCTTCGTTTTGACTGGTTATGGCTCCCGTAACTCTAAACGAGCCAACAGTTATGGCCGTCCGAAGAATCGATATCCACATGGTGCAACATCTGCGGTGCAAGGTGCAACATCCGTCCAAAATGCCGCAACAGTGCCGTGCGACTTTTAGAAATGGGTGCATGGATTTGAAATCGAACAGTACCATTGTGCACCACTCTCCAGGGATGGTAAATCAAAGACCAGCCACGGTGATCCCGTTTTAACGTAAAAATTCACTTGACGAAAAAAAAGGCTAAAAAACATCAGAGCCCCGATTGAGGTTCGGATAGCCTTTTTTGGGTATGAAACTATCCATTGACGGCTTAAAGCCATCAAAGCCGTAGAACTCACAGAGAGCTTCATTTTGGCTGGTTATGGCTCCCGAAACTCTAAACGAGCCAACGGTTATGGCCGTCCGAAGAATCGTTATCCACAGGGTGCAACATCTGCAGTGCAAGGTGCAACATCCGTCCAAAATGCCGAAACAGTGTCGTGCGACTTTTAGAAATGGGTGCATGGATTTGAAATCGAATAGTACCATGGTGCACCACTCTCCAGGGATGGTAAATCAAAGACCAGCAACGGTGATCCCGTTTTAACGTAAAAATTCACTTGACAAAAAAAAGAAGGCTAAAAAACTACAGAGCCCCGATTGAGGTTCGGATAACCTTTTTTGGGTATGAAACTATCCATTGACAGCTTAAAGCCGTCAAAGCCGTAGAACTCACAGAGAGCTTCGTTTTGACTGGTTATGGCTCCCATAAGTCTAAACGAGCCTACATTTATGAACGTCCGAAGAATCGATATCCACAGGGTGCAACATCTGCGGTGCAAGGTGCAACATCCATCCAAAATGCCGAAACAGTGTCATGCGACTTTTAGAAATGGGTGCATGGATTTGAAATCGAACAGTATCATGGTGCACCACTCTCCTGGGATGGTAAATCGGAGACCAGCCACGATGATCCCGTTTTAACGTAAAAATTCACTTGACGAAAAAAAGAAGGCTAAAAAACTTCAGAGCCCCGATTTTGGTTTGGATAGCCTTTTTTGGGTATGAAACTATCCATTGATGGCTTAAAGACATCAAAGCTGTAGAACTCACAGAGAGCTTCGTTTTGACTGGTTATGGCTCCCGTAACTCTAAACGAGCCAACAATTATGGTTGTCCGAAGAATCGATATGCACAGGGTGCAACATCTGCGGTGCAAGGTGCAACATCCGTCCAAAATACCGAAACAGCGCCGTGCGACATTTAGAAATGGGTGCAGGTATTTGAAATGGAACAGTACCATGGTGCACCACTCACCAGGGATGGTAATTAAAGACCATCCACGGTGAACCCGTTTTAACGTAAAAATTAACGTAAAGAAAAAAAAAGGCTAAAAAACTTCAAAAACATGATTGAGGTTCGGATAGCCTTTTTTGGGTATGAAATTATCTATTGATGGCTTAAAGCCGTCAAAACCGTAGAAATCATAGAGAGCTTCGTTTTGACTGGTTATGGCTCCCGTAACTCTTAACGAGCGAACAGTTATGGCCGTCCGAAAAATCGATATCCAAAGGGTGCAACATCTACGGTGCAAGGTGCAACATCTATCCAAAATGCCGAAACAGACCCGTGCGACTTTTAGAAATGGGTGCATGGATTTGAAATGGACAGTACCATGGTGCACCACTCTCCAGGGATGGTAAATCGAAGACCAGCCACGGTGATCCCGTTTTAACGTAAAAATTCACGTGACGAAAAAAAGAAGGCTAGAAAACTTCAAAGACCCGATTGACGTTCGAATAGCCTTTTTTGGGTATGAAACTATGCATTGAAGGCTTAAAGCCTTCAAACTCGTAGAACTCACAGAGAGATTCGGTTTGACTGGTTATGGCTCCCGTAACTCTAAACGAGCCAACAGTTATGGCCGTCCGAAGAATAAATATCGGCAGCGTGCAACATTTGCGGTGCAAGGTGCAACATCCGCCCAAAATGCCGAAACAGTGCCTTACGACTTTAAGAAATGGGTGCATGGATTTGAAATGGAACAGTACCATGGTGCACCAGTCTCCAGGGATGATAAATCGAAGAGCATCCACGGTGAACTGGTTTTAACGTAAAAATTCATGTGACGAAAAAAAAAGGCTAAAAAACTTCAAACACCCGATTGAGGTTTGGATAGCCTTTTTTGGGTATGAAACTATCCATTGATAGCTTAAACAAGTCAAAGCCGTAGAACTCATAGAGAGCTTCGTTTTGACTGGTTATGGCTCCCATAACTCTAAACGAGCCAACAGTTATGGCCGTCCGAAGAATCGATATCCACAGGGTGCAACATCTGCGGTGCAAGGTGCTACATCCGTCGAAAATGCCGAAACAGTGCGTTACGACTTTTAGAAATGGGTGCATAGATTTGAAATGGAACAGTACCATGGTGCACCACTCTCCAGGGATGATAAATCAAAGAGCATCCACGGTGAACCGGTTTTAACCTAAAAATTCACGTGACGAAAAAAATAAGGCTAAAAAACTTCAGAGACCCGATTGAAGTTCGGATGGCCTTTTTGGGTATGAAAATATCCATTGACGGTTTAATGCGTCAAAGCCGTAGAAATCACAGAGAGCTTCGTTTTGACTAGTTATGGCTCCCGTAACTCTAAACGAGCCAACAGTTATGGCCGTCCGAAGAATCGATATCGGCAAGGTGCAACATCTGCGGTGCAAGATGCAACATCCGTCCGAAATGCCGAAGCAGCACCGTGCGACTTTTAGAAGTGGGTGCAGGAATTTGAAATGGAACGGTATCATGGTACACCACTCTCCAGGGATGGTAAATCGAAGACCAGCCACGGTGAACCCGTTTTAACGTAAAAATTCACGTGACGAAAAAAAGAAGGCTAAAAAACTTCATAGACCCGATTGAGGTTCGGATAGCCTTTTTGGGTATGAAGCTATCCATTGACAGCTTAAAGCCGTCAAAGCCATAGAACTCACAGAAAGCTTCGTTTTGACAGGTTATGGCTCCCGTAGCTCTAAACGAGCCAACAGTTATGGCCGTGCGAAGAATCGATATCCACAGGGTGCAACATCTGCGGTGCATGGTGCAAAATCCTTCCAAAATGCCGAAACAGTGCGTTGCGACTTTTAGAAATGGGTGCATGGATTTGAAATGGAACAGTACCATGGGGCACCACTCTCCAGGGATGGTAAATCGAAGACCATCCACGGTGAACCCGTTTTAACGTAAAAATTCACGTGATGAAAAAAAGAAGGCTAAAAAACTTCAAAGACCCGATTGAGGTTCGGATAGCCTTTTTGGGTATGAAACTATCCATTGACGGCTTAAAGCTGTCAAAGCCGTAGAACTCACAGAGAGCTTCGTTTTGACTAGTTATGGCTCCTGTAACTCTAAACGAGCCAACAGTTATGGCCGTCCGAAGAATCGATATCCACAGGGTGCAACATCTGCAGTGCAAGGTGCAACATCCGTCCAAAATGTCGTAACAGTGTCGTGCGACTTTTAGAAATGGGTGCATGGATTTGAAATGGAACAGTACCATGGTTCACCACTCTCTAGGGATGGTAAATCGAAGACCAACCACGGTGATCCCGTTTTAACGTAAAAATTCACTAGACGAAAAAAAGAGGTCTAAAAAACTTCAGAGCCCCGATTGAGGTTCGGATAGCCTTTTTTGGGTATGAAACTATCCATTGATGGCTTAAAGCTGTCACAGTCGTAGAACTCACAGAGAGCTTCGTTTTGACTGGTTATGGCTCCCGTAACTCTAAATGAGCCAACAGTTATGGCCGTCCGAAGAATCGATATCCATAGGGTGCAACATCTGCGGTGCAAGGTGCAACATCCGTCGAAAATGCCAAAACACCGCCGTGTGACTTTTAGAAATGGGTGCGGGGATTTGAAATGGAACAGTACCATGGTGCACCACTCTCCATGGATGGTAAATCGAAGACCATCCATGATGAACTCGTTTTAACGTAAAAATTCACGTGACGAAAAAAAGAAGGCTAAAAAACATAAGAGACCCGATTGAGGTTCGGATAGCCTTTTTTGGGTAAGAAACTATCCATTGACGGCTTAAAGTCGTCAAAGCCGTAGAAATCACAGAGAGCTTTGTTTTGACAGGTTATGGCTCCCGTAACTCTAAACGAGCCAACGGTTATGGCCGTCCGAAGAATCGATATCAATAGGGTGCAACATCTGCGGTGCAAGGTGCAACATTCGTCCAAAATGCCGAAACAGTGCCGTGCCACTTTTAGAAATGGGTGCATGGATTTGAAATCGAACAGTACCATGGTGCACCACTCTCCAGGGATGGTAAATCAAAGACCAGCCACGGTGATCCCGTTTTAACGTAAAAATTCACTTGACGAAAAAAAGGAGGCAAAAAAACTTCAGAGCCCCGATTGAGGTGCGGATAACCTTTTTTGGGTATGAAACTATCCATTGACGGCTTAAAGCCGTCAAAGCCGTAGAACTCACAGAGAGCTTCGTTTTGACTTGTTATGGCTCCCGTAACTTTAAACGAGCCAACAGTTATGACCGTCCGAAGAATCGATATCCACAGGGTGCAACTTCTGCGGTGCAAGGTGCAACATCCGTCCAAAATGCAGAAACAGTGCCGTACGACTTTAAGAAATGGGTGCATGGATTTGAAATGGAACAGTACCATGGTGCACCACTCTCCAGGTATGGTAAATCGAAGACCAGCCACGATGATCCCGTTTTAACGTAAAAATTCACTTGACGAAAAAAAGAAGGCCAAAAAACTTCAGAGCCCCAATTGAGGTTCGGATAGCCTTTTTTGGGTATGAAACTATCCATCGACGGCTTAAAGCCGTCAAAGCCGTAGAACTCACAGAGAGCTTCGTTTTGACTGGTTATGGCTCCTATAACTCTAAACGAGCCAACAGTTATGGCCATCCGAAGAATCGATATCCACAAGGTGCAACATCTGCGGTGCATGGTGCAACATCCGTCCAAAATTCCGAAACAGCGCCGTGCGACTTTTAGAAATGGGTGCAGGGATTTGATATGGAACAGTACCAAGGTGCACCACTCTCCAGGGATGGTAAATCGAAGACCATCCACGGTGAACCCATTTTAACGTAAAAATTAACGTGACGAAAAAAAGAAGGCTAAAAAACTTTAGAGACCCGATTGAGGTTCGGATGGCCTTTTTTGTGTATGAAACTATCCATTGACGGCTTAAAGCTATCAATGTCGTAGAAATCATAGAGAGCTTCGTTTTGACTGGTTATGGCTTCCGTAACTCTAAATGAGCCAACAGTTACGGCCGTCCGAAGAATCGATATCCACAGGGTGCAACATTTGCGGTGCAAGGTGCAACATCCGTCCAAAATGCCGAAACAGTGTCGTGCGACTTTTAGAAATGGGTGCATTGATTTGAAATGAAACAGTACCATGGTGCACCACTCTCCAGGGATGGTAAATCAAAGACTAGCCACGGTGATCCCGTTTTAACGTTAAAATTCACTTGATGAAAAAAATAAGGTTAGAAAACTTCAGAGCCCCGATTGAGGTTCGGATAGCCTTTTTGGGTATGAAACTATCCATTAACGGTTTAAAGCAGTCAAAGCCGTAGAACTCAAAGAGAGCTTCCTTTTGACTGGTTATGGCTCCCGTAACTCTAAACGAGCCAACAATTATGGCCGTCCGAAGAATCGATATCCACAGGGTGCAACATCTGCGGTGCAAGGTGCAACATCCGTCCAAATTGTAGAAACGGTCCCGTACGACTTTTAGAAATGGGTGCATTGATTTGAAATGGAACAGTACCATGGTGCACCACTCTCCAGGAATGGTAAATCGAAGACCAGCCACAGTGATCCCGTTTTAACGTAAAAATTCACTTGACAAAAAAAAGAAGGCTAAAAAACTTCAGAGCCCCGATTAAGGTTCGGATAGCCTTTTTGGGTATGAAACTATCCATTAACGGCTTAAAGCGGTCAAAGCTGTAGAACTCACAGAGAGCTTCGTTTTGACTGGTTATCGCTCCCATAACTCTAAACGAGCCAACAGTTATGGCCGTCCGAAGAATCGATATCCACAGGGTGCAACATCTGCGGTGCAAGGTGCGACATCCGTCGAAAATGCCGAAGCAACGTCGTGCGACTTTTAGAAATGGGTGCAGGGTTTTGAAATGGAACAGTACCATGGTGCACCACTCTCCAGCGATGGTAAATCGAAGACCATCGACCGTGAACCCGTTTTAACGTAAAAATTCACGTGACAAAAAAAGAAGGCTAAAAAACTTCAGAGACCCGATTGAGGTTTGGATAGCCTTTTTTGGGTATGAAACTATCTATTGACGGCTTAAACCTGTCAAAGCCGTAGAACTCATTGAGAGCTTCGTTTTGACTAGTTATGGCTCCCATAACTTTAAACGAGCCAACAGTTATGGCCTTCCGAAGAATCGATATCCAAAAGGTGCAACATCTGCGGTGAAAGGTGCAACATCCGTCGAAAATGCCGAAACAGTGCTTTACGACTTTTAGAAATGGGTGCATAGATTTGAAATGGAACAATACCATGGCGTACCACTCTCCAGGGATGATAAATCGAAGACCATCCAAGGTGAACCCGTTTTAACGTAAAAATTCACGTGACGAAAAAAATAAGGCTAAAAAACTTCAAAGACCCGATTGAGGTTCGGATGGCCTATTTTGGGTATGAAACTATCCATTGACCGTTTAAAGCCGTCAAAGCCGTAGAAATCACAGAGAGCTTCGTTTTGACTGGTTATGGCTCCCGTAACTCTAAACGAGCCAACAGTTATGGCCGTCCGAAGAATCGATATCCATAGGGTGCAACATCTGCGGTGCAAGATGCAACATCCGTCCGAAATGCCGAAACAGCACCGTGCGACTTTTAGAAGTGGGTGCAGGGATTTGAAATGGAACAAAACCATGGTGCACCACTCTCTAGGGATGGTAAATCGGAGACCAGCCACGGTGAACCCGTTTTAACGTAAAAATTCACGTGACGAAAAAAAGAAGGCTAAAAAACTTCAGAGACCCGATTGAGGTTCGGATACCGTTTTTGGGTATGATACTATCCATTGACGTCTTAAAGCCGTCAAATCCATAGAACTCACAGTGAGCTTCGTTTTGACTGGTTATGGCTCCCGTAACTCTAAACGAGCCAACAGTTATGGCCGTCCGAAGAATCGATATCCACAGGGTGCAACATCTACGGTGCAAGGTGCAACATCCGTCCAAAATGCCGAAACAGTGTCGTGCGACTTTTTGAAATGGGTGCATGGATTTGAAATGGAACAGTACCATGGTGCACCACTCTCCAGGCATGGTAAATCGAAGACCATCCACGGTGAACCCGTTTTAAAGTAAAAATTCACGTGACGAAAAAAATAAGGCTAAAAAACTTCAGAGACCCGATTGTGGTTAGGATGGCCTTTTTTGGGTATGAAACTATACATTGACGGTTTAAAGCCGTCAAAGCCATAGAAATCACAGAGAGCTTCGTTTTGACTGGTTATAGCTCCCGTAACTCTAAACGAGCCAACAGTTATGGTCGTCCGAAGAATCGATATCGGCAGGGTGCAACATCTGCGGTGCAAGGTGCAACATCCGTCCGAAATGCCGAAACAGCACCGTGCGACTTTTACAAGTGGGTGCAGGGATTTGAAATGGCACATAACCATGGCGCACCACTCTCTAGAGATGGTAAATCGAAGACCAGCCACGGTGAACCCGTTTTAACGTAAAAGTTCACATGACGAAAAAAAGAAGGCTAAAAAACATCAGAGACCCGATTGAGGTTCGGATTGCCATTTTGGGTATGAAACTATCCATTGACGGCTTAAAGCCGTCAAATCCATAGAACTCACAGAGAGCTTCGTTTTGACTGGTTATGGCTCCCGTAACTCTAAACGAGCCAACAGTTATGGCCGTCCGAAGAATCGATTTCCACAGGGTGCAACATCTGCAGTGCAAGGTGCAACATCCGTCCAAAATGCTGAAACAACACCGTGCGACTTTTAGAAATGGGTGCAGGGTCTTAAAATGGAACAGTACCATGGTGCACCACTCTCCAGGGGTGGTAAATCGAAGACCATCCACGGTGAACCCATTTTAACGAAAAAATTCACGTGACGAAAAAAAGAAGGCTAAAAAACTTCAGAGACCCGATTGAGGTTCGGATAGCCTTTTTTGAGTATGAAACTATCCATTGACGGCTTAAAGCCATCAAAGCCGTAGAACTCACAGAGAGCTTCGTATTGACTGGTTATGACTCCCGTAACTCTAAAGGAGCCAACAGTTATGGCCGTCCGAAGAATCGATATCCACATGGTGCAACATCTACGGTGCAAGGTGCAACATCCGTCCAAAATGCCGAAACAGTGCCGTACGACTTTAAGAAATGGGTGCATGGATTTGAAATGTAACAGTACCATGGTTGCACCACTCTCTAGGGATGGTAAATCGAAGACCAGCTACGATGATCCCGTTTTAACGTAAAAATTCACTTGACGAAAAAAAGAAGGATAAAAAACTTCAGAGCCCCAATTTAGGTTCGGATAGCCTTTTTTGGTTATGAAACTATCCATTGACGGCTTAAAGCCATCAAAGCCGTAGAACTCACAGAGAGCTTCGTTTTGACTGGTTATGGCTCCCGTAACTTTAAACGAACCAACGGTTATGGCCGTCCGAAGAATTGATATCCATAGGGTGCAACATCTGCGGTGCAAGGTGCAACATCCGTCCAAAATGCCGAAACAGTGCCGTGCGACTTTTAGAAATGGGTGCATGGATTTGAAATCGAACAATACCATGGTGCACCACTCTCCAGGGATGGTAAATCAAAGACCAGCCACGGTGATCCCGTTTTAACGTAAAAATTCACTTGACGAAAAAAAGAAGGCTAAAAAACATCAGAGCCCCGATTGAGGTTCGGATAACCTTTTTTGGGTATGAAACTATCCATTGACAGCTTAAAGCCGTCAAAGCCATAGAACTCACAGAGAGCTTCGTTTTGACTAGTTATGGCTCCCATAACTCTAAACGAGCCAACAGTTATGGCCGTCCGAAGAATCGATATCCACATGGTGCAACATCTGCGGTGCAAGGTGCAACATCCGTCCGAAATGCCGAAACAGCGCCGTGCGACTTTTAGAAATGGGTGCAGGGATTTGAAATGGAATAGTACAATGGTGCACCACTCTCCAAGGATGGTAAATCGAAGACCAGCCACGGTGATCCCGTTTTAACGTAAAAATTCACTTGACGAAAAAAAGAAGGCTAAAAAACTTCAGAGCCACGATTGAGGTTCGGATGCCTTTTTTGGGTATGAAACTATCCATTGACGGCTTAAACCGGTCAAAGCCGTAGAACTCATAAAGAGCTTCGTTTTGACTGGTTATGGCTCTCGTAACTCTAAACGAGCCAACGGTTATGGCCGTCCGAAGAATCGATATCCAGAGGGTGCAACATCTGCAGTGCAAGGTGCAACATCCGTCCAAAATGCCGAAACAGTGCCGTGCGACATTTAGAAATGGGTGCATGGATTTGAAATGGAACAGTACCATGGTGCACCACTCTCCAGGGATGGTAAATCAAAGACCATCCATGGTGATCCCGTTTTAACGTAAAAATTCACGTGACGAAAAAAAGAAAGCTAGAAAACTTCAAAGACCCGATTGACGTTCGAATAGCCTTTTTTGGGTATGAAACTATGCATTGAAGGCTTAAAGCCTTCAAAGACGTAGAAATCATAGAGAGCTTCGTTTTGACTGGTTATGGCTCCCATAACTCTTGACGAGCGAACAGTTATGGCCGTCCGAAAAATCGATATCCAAAGGGTGCCACATCTGCGGTGCAAGGTGCAACATCTATCCAAAATACCGAAACAGACCCGTGCGACTTTTAGAAATGGGTGCATGGATTTGAAATGGAACAGTACCATGGTGCACCACTCTCCAGGGATGGTAAATCGAAGACTAGCCACGGTGATCCCATTTTAACGTAAAAATTCACGTGACGAAAAAAAGAAAGCTAGAAAACTTCAAAGACCCGATTGACGTTCGAATAGCCTTTTTTGGTTATGAAACTATGCATTGAAGGCTTAAAGCCTTCAAAGACGTAGAACTCACAGAGAGATTCGTTTTGACTGGTTATGGCTCCCGTAACTCTAAACGAGCCAACAGTTATGGCCGTCCGAAGAATCAATATCGGCAGGGTGCAACATTTGCGGTGCAAGGTGCAACATCCGTCCAAAATGCTGAAACAGTGCCGTACGACTTTAAGAAATGAGTGCATGGATTTGAAATGGAACAGTACCATGGTGCACCACTCTCTAGGGATGATAAATCGAAGAGCATCCACGGTGAACCGGTTTTAACGTAAAAATTCACGTGACGAAAAAAAAGGCTAAAAAACATCATAGACCCGATTGAGGTTTGGATAGCCTTTTTTGGGTATGAAACTATCCATTGATGGCTTAAACCAGTCAAAGCCATAGAATTCATAGAGAGCTTTGTTTTGACTGATTATGGCTCCCATAACTCTAAACGAGCCAACAGTTATGACCGTCCGAAGAATCGATATCCACAGGGTGCAACATCTGCGGTGCAAGGTGCTATATCCGTCGAAAATGCCGAAACAGTGCGTTACGACTTTTAGAAATGGGTGCATAGATTTGAAATAGAACAGTACCATGGTATACCACACTCCAGGGATGATAAATCGAAGAGCATCCACGGTGAACCGGTTTTAACGTAAAAATTCACGTGACGAAAAAAATAAGGCTAAAAAACTTCAGAGACCCGATTGAAGTTCAAATGGCCTTTTTGGGTATGAAAATATCCATTGAAGGTTTAATGCCATCAAAGCCGTAGAAATCATACAGAGCTTCGTTTTGACTAGTTATGGCTCCCATAACTCTAAACGAGCCAACAGTTATAGCCGTCCGAAGAATCGATATCGGTAGGGTGCAACATCTGCGGTGCAAGATGCAACATCCGTCCGAAATGTCGAAGCTGCACCGTGCGACTTTAAGAAGTGGGTGCAGGGATTTGAAATGGAACGGTATCATGGTGCACCACTCTCCAGGGATGGTAAATCGAAGACCAGCCACGGTGAACCCGTTTTAACGTAAAAATTCACGTGACGAAAAAAAGAAGGCTAAAAAACATCATAGACCCGATTGAGGTTCGGATAGCCTTTTTGGGTATGAAGCTATCCATAGACGGCTTAAAGCCGTCAAAGCCATAGAACTCACAGAAAACTTCGTTTTGACTGGTTATGGCTCCCGTAACTCTAAACGAGCCAACAGTTATGGCCGTCCGAAGAATCGATATCCACAGGGTGCAACATCTGCGGTGCAAGGTGCAAAATCCTTCCAAAATGCCGAAACAGTGCGGTGCGACTTTTAGAAATGGGTGCATGGATTTGAAATGGAACAGTACCATGGGGCACCACTCTCCAGGGATGGTAAATCGAAGACCATCCACGGTGAACCCGTTTTAACGTAAAAATTAACGTGACGAAAAAAAGAAGGCTAAAAAACTTCAAAGACCCGATTGAGGTTCGGATAGCCTTTTTGGGTATGAAACTATCCATTGACGGCTTAAAGCCGTCAAAGCCGTAGAACTCACAAAGAGCTTCGTTTTGACTGGTTATGGCTCTTGTAACTCTAAACGAGCCAACAGTTATGGCCGTCCAAAGAATCGATATCCACAGGGTGCAACATCTGGAGTGCAAGGTGCAACATCCGTCCAAAATGCCGAAACAGTGTCGTGCGACTTTTAGAAATGGGTGCATGGATTTGAAATGGAACAGTACCATGGTGCACCACTCTCCAGGGATGGTAAATCGAAGACCAGCCACAGTGATCCCGTTTTAACGTAAAAATTCACTTGACGAAAAAAAGATGGCTAAAAAACATCAAAGCCTCGATTGAGGTTCGGATAGCCTTTTTTGGGTATGAAACTATCCATTGACGGCTTAAAGTTATCAAAGCCATAGAACTCACAGAGAGCTTCGTTTTAACTAGTTATGGCTCCCGTAACTCTAAACGAGCCAACAGTTATGGCCGTCCGAAGAATCGATATCCACAGGGTGCAACATCTGCGGTGCAAGGTGCAACATCCGTCGAAAATGCCAAAACAGCGCCATGCGACTTTTAGAAATGGGTGCAGGGATTTGAAATGGAACGTTACCATAGTGCACCACTCTTCAGGGATGGTAAATCGAAGACCATCCATGATTAACCCGTTTTAACGTAAAAATTCACGTGACGAAAAAAAGAAGGCTAAAAAACATAAGAGACCCGATTGAGGTTCGGATAGCCTTTTTTGGGTATGAAACTATCCATTGACGGCTTAAAGCCGTCAAAGCCGTCTAAATCATAGAGAGCTTCGTTTTGACTGGTTATGGCTCCCGTAACTCTAAACGAGCCAACGGTTATGGCCGTCCGAAGAATCGATATCCAAAGGGTGCAACATCTGCGGTGCAAGGTGCAACATCCGTCCAAAATGCCGAAACAGACCCGTGCGACTTTTAGAAACGGGTGCATGAATTTGAAATGGAATAGTACCATGGTGCACCACTCTCCCGGGATGGTAAATCGAAGACCAGCCACAGTAATCCCGTTTTAACGTAAAAATTCACGTGACGAAAAAAAGAAGGCTAAAAAACTTCAAAGACCCGATAGAGGTTCGGATAGCCTTTTTTGGGTATGAAAATATGCATTGACGGCTTAAAGCCATCAAATATGTAGAACTCACAAAGAGCTTCGTTTGGACTGGTTATGGCTCCCGTAACTCTAAATGAGCCAACAGTTATGGCCGTCCGATGAATCGATATCGGCAGGGTGCAATGTGCATCATCCGTCCAAAATGCCAAAACAGTGCCGTGCGACTTTTAGAAATGGGTGCATGGATTTGAAATGGAACAGTACCATGGTGCACCACTCTCCAGGGATGATAAATCGAAGACCAGCCACTGTGATCCCGTTTTAACGTAAAAATACACTTGACGAAAAAAAGAAGGCTAAAAAACTTCAGAGCCCCGATTGAGGTTCGGATGGCCTTTTTTGGGTATGAAACTGTCCATTGACGGCTTAAACCGGTCAAAGCCGTAGAACTCACAGAGAGCATCGTTTTGACTGTTTATGGCTCCCGTAAATCTAAACGAGCCAACGGTTATGGTCGTCCGAAGAATCGATATCCACAGGGTGCAACATCTGCGGTGCAAGGTGCAACATTCGTCCAAAATGCCGAAACATTGCCGTGCGACTTTTAGAAATGGGTGCATGGATTTGAAATCGAACAGTACCATGGTGCACCACTCTCCAGGGGTGGTAAATCAAAGACCAGCCACGGTGATCCCGTTTTAACGTAAAAATTCACTTGACGAAAAAAAGAAGGCAAAAAAACTTCAGAGCCCCGATTGAGGTTCGGATAGCCTTTTTTGGGTATGAAACTATCCATTGACGGCTTAAAGCCGTCAAAGCCGTTGAACTCACAGAGAGCTTCGTTTTGACTGGTTATGGCTCCCGTAACTCTAAACAAGCCAACAGTTATGACCGTCCGAAGAATCGATATCCACAGGGTGCAACATCTGCGGTGCAAGGTGCAACATCCGTCCAAAATGCAGAAATAGTGTCGTACGACTTTAAGAAATGGGTGCATGGATTTGAAATGGAACAGTACCATGGTGCACCACTCTCCATGGATGGTAAATCGAAGACCAGCCACGATGATTCCATTTTAACGTAAAAAGTCACTTGACGAAAAAAAGAAGGCTAAAAAACTTCAGAGCCCCGATTGAGGTTCGGATAGCCTTTTTTGGGTATTAAACTATCCATCAACGGCTTAAAGCCATCAAAGCCGTAGAACTCATAGAGAGCTTCGTTTTGACTGGTTATGGCTCCCATAACTCTAAACGAGCCAACAGTTATGGCCATCCGAAGAATCGATATCCACAAGGTGCAACATCTGCGGTGCAAGGTGCAACATCCGTCCAAAATTCCGAAACAGTGCCGTGCGACTTTTAGAAATGGATGCAGGGATTTGAAATGGAACAGTACCAAGGTGCACCACTCTCCAGGGATGGTAAATCGAAGACCATCCACGGTGAACCCATTTTAACGTAAAAATTAACGTGACGAAAAAAGAAGGCTAAAAAACTTTAGAGACCCGATTGAGGTTCGGATAGCCTCTTTTGTGTATGAAACTATCCATTGACGGCTTAAAGCTGTCAAAGCCATAGAAATCATAGAGAGCTTTGTTTTGACTGCTTATGGCTTCCGTAACTCTAAACGAGCCAACAGTAATGGACGTCCGAAGAATCGATATCCACAGGGTGCAACATCTGCGGTGCAAGGTGCAACATTCGTCCAAAATGTCGAAACAGACCCGTGCGACTTTTAGAAATGGGTGCATGGATTTGAAATGGAATAGTACCATGGTGCACCACTCTCCAGGGATGGTAAATCAAAGACCAGCCACGCTAATCCAGTTTTAACGTAAAAATTCACGTGACGAAAAAAAGAAGGCTAAAAAACTTCAAAGACCCGATTGACGTTCGGATAGCCTTTTTTGGGTATGAAACTATGCATTGATGGCTTAAAGTCTTCATAGACGTAGAACTGACAGAGAGCTTGGTTTTGACTGGTTAAGGATCCCGTAACTCTAAACGAGCCAACAGTTATGGCCGTCCGAAGAATCGATATCAGCAGGGTGCAACATTTGCGGTGCAAGGTGCAACATTCGTCCAAAATGCCGAAACAGTGTCGTGCGACTTTTAGAAATAGGTGCATTGATTTGAAATGGAATAGTACCATGGTGCACCACTCTCCAGGGATGGTAAATCGAAGACCAGCCACGGTGATCCCGTTTTAACGTAAAAATTCACTTGATGAAAAAAATAAGGCTAGAAAACTTTAGAGCCCCGATTGAGGTTCGGATAGCCTTTTTTGGGTACGAAACTATCCATTAACGGCTTAAAGCGGTCAAAGCCGTAGAACTCAAAGAGAGCTTCCTTTTGACTGGTTATGGCTCCCGTAACTCTAAACGAGCCAACAATTATGGCCGTCCGAAGAATCAATATCCACAGGGTGCAACATCTGCGGTGCAAGGTGCAACATCCGTCCAAATTGCAGAAACAGTCCCGTACGACTTTTAGAAATGGGTGCATTTATTTGAAATGGAACAGTACCATGGTGCACCACTCTCCAGGAATGGTAAATCGAAGACCAGCCACAGTGATCCCGTTTTAACGTAAAAATTCACTTGACGAAAAAAAGAAGGCTAAAAAACTTCAGAGCCCCGATTAAGGTTCGGATAGCCTTTTTGGGTACGAAACTGTCCATTAATGGCTTAAAGCGGTCAAAGCTGTAGAACTCACAGCGAGCTTCGTTTTGACTGGTTATCGCTCCCGTAACTCTAAACGAGCCAACAGTTATGGCCGTCCGAAGAATCGATATCCACAGGGTGCAACATCTGCGGTGCAAGGTGCGACATCCATCGAAAATGCCGAAGCAGTGTCGTGCGACTTTTAGAAATGGGTGCAGGGTTTTGAAATGGAACAGTACCATGGTGCACCACTCTCCAGCGATGGTAAATCGAAGACCATCGACCGTGAACCCGTTTTAACGTAAAAATTCACTTGACGAAAAAAAGAAGGCTAAAAAACTTCAGAGACCCGATTGAGGTTTGGATAGCCTTTTTTGGGTATGAAACTATCCATTGATGGCTTAAACCTGTCAAAGCTGTAGAACTCATAGAGAGCTTCGTTTTGACTATTTATGGCTCCCATAACTTTAAACGAGCCAACAGTTATGGCCGTCCGAAGAATTGATATCCAAAGGGTGCAACATCTGCGGTGAAAGGTGCAACATCCGTCGAAAATGCCGAAACGGTGCGTTACGACTTTTAGAAATCGGTGCATAGATTTGAAATGGAACAGTACCATGGTGCACCACTCTCCAGGGATGATAAATCGAAGACCATCCAAGGTGAACCCGTTTTAACGTAAAAATTCACGTGACGAAAAAAATAAGGCTAAAAAACTTCAGAGACCCGATTGAGGTTCGGATGACCTATTTTGGGTATGAAACTATCCGTTGACGGTTTAAAGCCGTCAAAGCCGTAGAAATCACAGAGAGCTTCATTTTGACTGGTTATGGCTCCCGTAACTCTAAACGAGCCAACAGTTATGACCGTCCGAAGAATCGATATCGGCAGGGTGCAACATCTGCGGTGCAAGGTGCAACATCCGTCCGAAATGCCGAAACAGCACCGTGCGACTTTTAGAAGTGGGTGCAGGGATTTGAAATGGAACAGAACCACGGTGCACCACTCTCCAGGGATGGTAAATCGGAGACCAGCCACGGTGAACCCGTTTTAACGTAAAAATTCACGTGACGAAAAAAAGAAGGCTAAAAAACATCAGAGACCCGATTGAGGTTCGGATAACGTTTTTGGGTATGAAACTATCCATTGACGGCTTAAAGCCATCAAAGCCATAGAACTCACAGTGAGCTTCATTTTGATTGGTTATGGCTCCCGTAACTCTAAACGAGCCAACAGTTATGGCCGTCCGAAGAATCAATATAGGGAGGGTGCAACATCTGCGGTGCAAGGTGCAACATCCGTCCAAAATGCCGAAACAATGTCGTGCGACTTTTAGAAATGGGTGTAGGGATTTAAAATGGAACAGTACCATTGTGCACCACTCTCCAGGGATGGTAAATCGAAGACCATCCACGGTGAACCCGTTTTAACGTAAAATTCACGTGACGAAAAAAAGAAGGCTAAAAAACTTCAGAGACCCGATTGAGGTTCGGATAGCCTTTTTTGGGTATGAAACTATCCATTGACGGCTTAAAGCCATCAAAGCCGTAGAACTCATAGAGAGCTTCGTTTTGACTGGTTATGGCTTCCGTAACTCTAAACGAGCCAACTTTTATGGCCGTCCGAAGAATCGATATCGAGAGGGTGCAACATCTGTGGTGCAAGGTGCAACATCCGTCCGAAATGACGAAACAGCACCGTGCGACTTTTACAAGTGGGTGCAGGGATTTGAAATGGCATAGAACCATGGTGCACCACTCTCTAGGGATGGTAAATCGAAGACCAGCCACGGTGATCCCGTTTTAACGTAAAAATTCACGTGACGAAAAAAAGAAGGCTAAAAAACTTCAGAGACCCGATTGAGGTTCGGATAGCCTTTTTTGGGTACGAAACTTTCCATTGACGGCTTAAAGCCGTCAATGCCGTAGAACTCACAGAGAGCTTCGTTTTGAATGGTTATGGATCTCGTAACTCTAAACGAGCCAACATTTATGGTCGTCCGAAGAATCGATATCGGTAGGGAGCAACATCTGCGGTGCAAGGTGCAACATCCGTCCGAAATGCCGAAACAGCACCGTGCGACTTTTAAAAGTGGGTGCAGGGATTTGAAATGGAACAATACCATGGTGCACCACTCTCCAGGGATGATAAATCGAAGACCAGCCACGGTGATCCTGTTTTAACGTAAAAATTCACGTGACGAAAAAAAGAAGGCTAAAAAACTTTAGAGACCCGATTGAGGTTAGAATAGCCTTTTTTGGGTATGAAACTATCCATTGACGGCTTAGAGCCGTCAAAGCTGTAGAACACACAGAGAGCTTCGTTTTGACTGGTTATAGCTCCCGTAACTCTAAACGAGCCAACAGTTATGGCCGTCCGAAGAATCGATATCGGCAGGGAGCAACATCTGCGGTGCAAGGTGCAACATCCGTCCGAAATGTCGAAACAGCACCGTGCGACTTTTAAAAGTGGGTGCAGGGATTTGAAATGGAACAGTACCATGGTGCACCACTCTCCAGGGATGGTAAATCGAAGACCAGCCACGGTGATCCCGTTTTAACGTAAAAATTCACGTGACGAAAAAAAGAAGGCTAAAAAACTTCAAAGCCCCGATTGAGGTTCGGATAGCCTTTTTTGGTATGAAACAGTGCAATACTGGCTTAAATCCTTCAAAAACGTAGAACTCACAGAGAGCTTCGTTTTGACTGCTTATGGCTTCCGTAACTCTAAACGAGCCAACAGTTGTGGCCGTCCGAAGAATCGATATCGGCAGGGTGCAACATCTGAAGTGCAAGGTGCAACATCCGTTCAAAATGCTGAAACAGTGCCGTGCGACTTTTAAAAATGGGTGCATGGATTTGAAATGTAACAGTACCATGGGTGCACCACTCTCTAGGGATGGTAAATCGAAGACCAGCCACGGTGATCCCGTTTTAACGTAAAAATTCACTTGACAAAAAAAAGAAGGCTAAAAAACTTCAGAGCCCCAATTTAGGTTCGGATAGCCTTTTTTGGTTATGAAACTATCCATTGACGGCTTAAAGCCATCAAAGCCGTAGAAATCACAAAGAGCTTCGTTTTGACTGGTTATGGCTCCCGTAACTCTAAACGAGCCAACGGTTATGGTCGTCCGAAGAATCGATATCTACATGGTGCAACATCTACGGTGCAAGGTGCAACATCCATCCAAAATGCCGAAACAGTGCCGTACGACTTTAAGAAATGGGTGCATGGATTGAAATGGAACAGTACCATGGTGCACCACTCTCCAGGGATGGTAAATCGAAGACCAGCCACGATGATCCGGTTTTAACGTAAAAATTCACTTGACGAAAAAAAGAAGGCTAAAAAACTTCAAAGCCCCGATTTAGGTTCGGATAGCCTTTTTTGGGTATGCAACTATCCATTGATTGCTTAAAGCCGTCAAAGTCATAGAACTCACAGAGAGCTTCGTTTTGACTGGTTATGGCTCCCGTAACTCTAAACGAGCCAACGATTATGGCCGTCCGAAGAATCGACATCCACAGGGTGCAACATCTGCAGTGCAAGGTGCAACATCCGTCCAAAATGCCGAAACAGTGTCGTGCGACTTTTAGAAATGGGTGCATGGATTTGAAATCGAACAGTACCATGGTGCACCACTCTCCAGGGATGGTAAATCAAAGACCAGCCACGGTGATCCCGTTTTAACGTAAAAATTCACTTGACGAAAAAGGAAGGCTAAAAAACTTCAGAGCCCCGATTGAGGTTCGGATAACCTTTTTTGGGTATGAAACTATCCATTGACGGCTTAAAGTCGTCAAAGCCGTAGAACTCCCAGAGAGCTTCGTTTTGACTGGTTATGGCTCATGTAACTCTAAACGAGCCAACAGTTATGGTCGTTCGAAGAATCGATATCCACAGGGTGCAACATCTGCGGTGCAAGGTGCAACATCCGTCCAAAATGCCGAAACAGACCCGTGCGACTTTTAGAAATGGGTGCATGGATTTGAAATGGAACAGTACCATGGTGCACCACTCTCTTAGGATGGTAAATCAAAGACCAGCCACGGTGATCCTGTTTTAACGTAAAAATTCACGTGACGAAAAAAAGAAGGCTAAAAAACTTCAGAGACCCGATTGAGGTTCAGATAGCCTTTTTTGGGTACAAAACTATCCATTAACGGCTTAAAGCCATCAAAGCCGTAGAACTCACAGAGAACTTCGTTTTGACTGGTTATGGCTCTCGTAACTCTAAACGAGCCAACAGTTATGGCCGTCCGAAGAATCGATATCGGCAGGGAGCAACATCTGCGGTGCAAGGTGCAACATCCGTCCGAAATGCCGAAACAACACCGTGCGACTTTTAAAAGTGGGTGCAGGGATTTGAAATGGAACAATACTATGGTGCACCACTCTTTAGGGATGGTAAATCAAAGACCAGCCACGGTGATCCGGTTTTAACGTAAAAATTCACGTGACGAAAAAAAGAAGGCTAAAAAACTTTAGAGACCCGATTGAGGTTAGAATAGCCTTTTTGGGTATGAAACTATCCATTGACGGCTTAGAGCCATCAAAGCCGTAGAACTCACAGAGAGCTTCGTTTTGACTGGTTATAGCTCCCGTAACTCTAAACGAGCCAACAGTTATGGTCGTCCGAAGAATCGATATCGGCAGGGAGCAACATCTGCGGTGCAAGGTGCAACATCCGTCCGAAATGTCGAAACAGCACCGTGCGACTTTTAAAAGTGGGTGCAGGGATTTGAAATGGAACAGTACCATGGTGCACCACTCTCCAGGGATGGTAAATCGAAGACCAGCCACGTTGATCCCGTTTTAACGTAAAAATTCACGTGACGAAAAAAAGAAGGCTAAAAAACTTCAGAGCCCCAATTGAGGTTCGGATAGCATTTTTTGGTATGAAACAGTGGATTGCTGGCTTAAATCCTTCAAAGACGTAGAACTCACAGAGAGCTTCGTTTTGACTGGTTATGGCTCCCGTAACTCTAAACGAGCCAACAGTTGTGGCCGTCCGAAGAATCGATATCGGCAGGGTGCAACATCTACGGTGCAAGGTGCAACATCCGTCCAAAATGCCGAAATAGTGCCGTGCGACTTTTAAAAATGGGTGCATGGATTTGAAATGTAACAGTACCATGGGTGCACCACTCTTTAGGGATGGTAAATCGAAGACCAGCCACGGTGATCCCGTTTTAACGTAAAAATTCACTTGACGAAAAAAAGAGGGCTAAAAAACTTCAGAGCCCCAATTTAGATTCGGATAGCCTTTTTTGGTTATGAAACTATCCATTGATGGCTTAAAGCCATCAAAGCCGTAGAACTCACAGAGAGCTTCGTTTTGACTGGTTATGGCTCCCGTAACTCTAAACGAGCCAACGGATATGGCCGTCCGAAGAATCGATATCCACATGGTGCAACATCTGCGGTGCATGGTGCAACATCCATCCAAAATACCGAAACAGTGCCGTACGACTTTAAGAAATGGGTGCATGGATTTGAAATGGAACAGTACCATGGTGCACCACTCTCCAGGGATGGTAAATCGAAGACCAGCCACGATGATCCGGTTTTAACGTAAAAATTCACTTGACGAAAAAAAGAAGGCTAAAAAACTTCAGAGCCCCGATTTAGGTTCGGATAGCCTTTTTTGGGTATGCAACTATCCATTGATGGCTTAAAGCCGTCAAAGCCGTAGAACTCACAGAGAGATTTGTTTTGACTGGTTATGGCTCCCGTAACTCTAAACGAGCAACGGTTATGGCCGTCCGAAGAATCGACATCCACAGGGTGCAACATCTGCAGTGCAAGGTGCAACATCCGTCCAAAATGCCGAAACAGTGCCGTGCGACTTTTAGAAATGGGTGCATGGATTTGAAATCGAACAGTACCATGGTGCACCACTCTCCAGGGATGGTAAATCAAAGACCAGCCACGGTGATCCCGTTTTAACGTAAAAATTCACTTGACGAAAAAAGAAGGCTAAAAAACTTCAGAGCCCCGATTGAGGTTCGGATAACCTTTTTTGGGTATGAAACTATCCATTGACGGCTTAAAGCCATCAAAGCCGTTGAACTCACAGAGAGCTTCGTTTTGACTGGTTATGGCTCCCGTAACTCTAAACGAGCCAACAGTTATGGCCGTCCGAAGAATCGATATCCACAGGGTGCAACATCTGCGGTGCAAGGTGCAACATCCGTCCAAAATGCCAAAACAGTGCCGTGCGACTTTTAGAAATGGGTGCATGTATTTGAAATCGAACAGTACTATGGTGCACTACTCTCCAGGGATGGTAAATCGAAGACCAGCCACGATGATCCCGTTTTAACGTAAAAATTCACTTGACGAAAAAAAGAAGGCTAAAAAACTTCAGAGTCCCGATTGAGGTTCGGATGGCCTTTTTTGGGTATGAAACTATCCATTGACGGCTTAAAGCCGTCAAAGCCGTAGAAATCACAGAGAGCTTCGTTTTGACTGTTTATGGCTCCCGTAACTCTAAACGAGCCAACAGTTATGGCCGTCCGAAGAATCGATATCCACAGGGTGCAACATCTGCGGTGCTAGGTGCAACATCCGTCCAAAATGCAGAAACAGCACCGTGCGACTTTTAGAAATGGGTGCATGGATTTGAAATCGAACAGTACCATGGTGCACCACTATGCAGGGATGGTAAATCAAAGACCAGCCACGGTGATCCCGTTTTAACGTAAAAATTCACTTGACGAAAAAAAGAAGGCTAAAAAACTTCAGAGCCCCGATTGAGGTTCGGATAGCCTTTTTTGGGTATGAAACTATCCATTGACGGTTTAAAGCGGTCAAAGCCGTAGAACTCACAGAGAGCTTCGTTTTGACTAGTTATGGCTCCCGTAACTCTAAACGAGCCAACAGTTATGGCCGTCCGAAGAATCGATATCCACATGGTGCAACATCTGCGGTGCAAGGTGCAACATCCGTCCAAAATGCCGATATAGTGCCGTACGACTTTAAGAAATGGGTGCATGGATTTGAAATGGAACAGTACCATGGTGCACCACTATCCAGGGATGGTAAATCAAAGACCAGCCACGATGATCCTGTTTTAACATAAAAATTCACTTGACGAAAAAAAGAAGGCTAAAAAACTTCAGAGCCCCGATTTAGGTTCGGATAGCCTTTTTTGGGTATGAAACTATCCATTGATGGCTTAAAGCCGTCAAAGCCGTAGAACTCATAGAGAGCTTCGTTTTGACTGGTTATGGCTCCCGTAACTCTTAACGAGCGAACAGTTATGGCCATCTGAAAAATCGATATCCAAAGGGTGCAACATCTGTGGTGCAAGGTGCAACATCCGTCCAAAATGCCAAAACAGACCCGTGCGACATTTAGAAATGGGTGCATGGATTTGAAATGGAACAGTACCATGGTGCACTACTCTCCAGGGATGGTAAATCGAAGACCAGCCACGGTGATCCCGTTTTAACGTAAAAATTCACTTGACGAAAAAAAGAAGGCTAAAAAACTTCAAAGCAACGATTGAGGTTCGGATGCCTTTTTTGGGTATGAAACTATCCATTGACGGCTTAAACCGGTCAAAGCCATAGAACTCACAAAGAGCTTCGTTTTGACTGGTTATGGCTCTCGTAACTCTAAACGAGCCAACGTTTATGGCCGTCCGAAGAATCGATATCCACAGGGTGCAACATCTGCGGTGCAAGGTGCAACATCCATCAAAAATGCCGAAACAGTGCCGTACGACTTTTAGAAATGGGTGCATGGATTTGAAATCGAACAGTACCATGGTGCACCACTCTCCAGGGATGGTAAATCAAAGACCATCCACGGTGATCCCGTTTTAACGTAAAAATTCACTTGACGAAAAAAAGAAGGCAAAAAAACTTCAGAGCCCCGATTGAGGTTCGGATAACCTTTTTTGGGTATGAAACTATCCATTGATGGCTTAAAGCCGTCAAAGCCGTAGAACTCACAGAAAGCTTCGTTTTGACTAGTTATGGCACCCGTAACTCTAAACGAGCCAATAGTTATGGTCGTCCGAAGAATCGATATCCACATGGTGCAACATCTGCGGTGCAAGGTGCAACATCCGTCCAAAATGCCGAAATAGTGCCGTACGACTTTAAGAAATGGGTGCATGGGTTTGAAATGGAACAGTACCATGGTGCACCACTCTCCAGGGATGGTAAATCAAAGACCAGCCACGATGATCCCGTTTTAACGTAAAAATTCACTTGACGAAAAAAAGAAGGCTAAAAAACTTCAGAGCCCCGATTTAGGTTCGGATAGCCTTTTTTGGGTATGAAACTATCCATCGACGGCTTAAAGCCATCAAAGCCGTAGAACTCACAGAGAGCTTCGTTTTGACTATTTATGGCTCCCGTAACTCTAAACGAGCCAACAGTTATGGCCATCCGAAAAATCGATATCCACAAGGTGCAACATCTGCGGTGCAAGGTGCAACATCCATCCAAAATTCCGAAACAGCGCCGTGCGACTTTTAGAAATGGGTGCAGGGATTTGAAATGGAACCGTACCAAGGTGCACCACTCTCCAGGGATGGTAAATCGAAGAGCATCCGTGGTGAACTATTTTAACGTAAAAATTAACGTGACGAAAAAAAGAAGGCTAAAAAACTTTAGAGACCCGATTGAGGTTCGGATAGCCTTTTTTGTGTATGAAACTATCCATTGACGGCTTAAAGCTGTCAAAGCCGTAGAAATCATAGAGAGCTTCGTTTTGACTGGTTATGGCTTCCGTAACTCTAAACGAGCCAACAGTTATGGCCGTCCGAAGAATCGATATCCACAGGGTGCAACATCTGCAGAGCAAGGTGCAACATTCGTCCAAAATGTCGAAACAGACCCGTGCGACTTTTAGAAATGGGTGCATGGATTTGAAATGGAACAGTACCATGGTGCACCACTCTCCAGGGATGGTAAATCAAAGATCAGCCATGCTGATCCCTTTATAACGTAAAAATTCACGTGACGAAAAAAAGAAGGCTAAAAAACTTCAAAGACCCGATTGACGTTCGGATAGCCTTTTTTGGGTATGAAACTATGCATTGACGGCTTAAAGTCTTCATAGACGTAGAACTAACAGAGAGCTTCGTTTTGACTGGATAAGGCTCCCGTAACTCTAAATGAGCCAACAGTTATTGTCGTCTGAAGAATCGATATCAGCAGGGTGCAACATTTGCGGTGCATGGTGCAACATCCGTCCAAAATGCCGAAACAGTGTCGTGCGACTTTTAGAAATAGGTGCATTGATTTGAAATGGAACAGTACCATGGTGCACCACTCTCCAGGGATGGTAAATCGAAGACCAGCCACGGTGATCCCGTTTTAACGTAAAAATTCAGTTGATGAAAAAAATAAGGCTAGAAAACTTCAGAGCCCCGATTGAGATTCGGATAGCCTTTTTTGGGTATGAAACTATCCAATAACGGCTTAAAGCGAACAAAGCCGTAGAACTCAAAGAGAGCTTCCTTTTGACTGGTTATGGCTCCCGTAACTCTAAACGAGCCAACAATTATGGCCGTCCGAAGAATCGATATCCACAAGGTGCAACATCTGCGGTGCAAGGTGCAACATCCGTCCAAATTGAAGAAACGGTCCCGTACGACTTTTAGAAATGGGTGCATTGATTTGAAATGGAACAGTACCATGGTGCACCACTCTCAAGGGATGGTAAATCAAAGACCAGCCACAGTGATCCTGTTTTAACGTAAAAATTCACTTGACGAAAAAAAGAAGGCTAAAAAACTTCAGAGCCCCGATTAAGGTTCGGATAGCATTTTTGGGTATGAAACTATCCATTAACGGCTTAAAGCGTTCAAAGCTGTAGAACTCACAGAGAGCTTCGTTTTGACTGGTTATCGCTCCCGTAACTCTAAACGAGCCAACAGTTATGGCCGTCCGAAGAATCGATATCCACAGGGTGCAACATCTGCGATGCAAGGTGCGACATCCGTCGAAAATGCCGAAGCAGTGCGTTACGACTTTTAGAAATGGATGCATAGATTTGAAATGAAACAGTACCATAGTGCACCACTCTCCAGGGATGATAAATCGAAGACCATCCAAGGTGAACCCGTTTTAACGTAAAAATTCACGTGACGAAAAAAATAAGGCTAAAAAACTTCAAAGACCGGATTGAGGTTCGGATGGCCTATTTTGGGTATGAAACTATCCATTGACGGTTTAAAGCCGTCAAAGCCATAGAAATCACAGAGAGCTTCATTTTGACTGGTTATGGCTCCCGTAACTCTAAACGAGCCAACAGTTATGGCCGTCCGAATAATCGATATCGGTAGGGTGGGACATTTGCGGTGCAAGGTGCAACATCTGTCCGAAATGCCGAAACAGCACCATGCGACTTTTAGAAGTGGGTGCAGGGATTTGAAATGGAACAGAACCATGGTGCACCACTCTCCAGGGATGGTAAATCGGAGACCAGCCATGGTGAACCCGTTTTAACGTAAAAATTCACGTGACGAAAAAAAGAAGGCTAAAAAACTTCAGAGACCCGATTGAGGTTCGGATAGCGTTTTTGGGTACCATACTATCCATTGACGGCTTAAAGCCGTCAAAGCCATAGAACTCACAGTGAGCTTCGTTTTGACTGGTTATGGCTCCCGTAACTCTGAACGAGCCAACAGTTATGGCCGTCCGAAGAATCGACAGGGTGCAACATCTACGGTGCAAGGTGCAACATCCGTCCAAAATGCCGAAACAGTGCCGTGCGACTTTTAGAAATGGGTGCATGGATTTGAAATGGAACAGTACCATGGTGCACCACTCTCCAGGCATGGTAAATTGAAGACCATCCACGGCGAACCCGTTTTAACGTAAAAATTCACGTGACGAAAAAAATAAGGCTAAAAAACTTCAGAGACCCGATTGAGGTTAGGATGGCCTTTTTTGGGTATGAAACTATACATTGATGGTTTAAAGCCATCAAAGCCGTAGAAATCACAAAGAGTTTCGTTTTGACTAGTTATAGCTCCCGTAACTCTAAACGAGCCAACAGTTATGGCCGTCCGAAGAATCGATATCGGCAGGGTGCAACATCTGCGGTGCAAGGTGCAACATCCGTCCGAAATGCCGAAACAGCACCGTGCGACTTTTACAAGTGGGTGCAGGGATTTGAAATGGCACAGAACCATGGTGCACCACTTTCTAGAGATGGTAAATCGAAGACCAGCCACGGTGAACCCGTTTTAACGTAAAAGTTCACGTGACGAAAAAAAGAAGGCTAAAAAACATCATAGACCCGATTGAGGTTCGGATTGCCTTTTTGGGTATGAAACTATCCATTGACGGCTTAAAGCCGTCAAAGCCATAGAACTCACAGAGAGCTTCGTTTTGACTGGTTATGGCTCCCGTAACTCTAAACGAGCCAACAGTTATGGCCGTCCGAAGAATCAATTTCCACAGCAACATCTGCAGTGCAAGGTGCAACATCCGTCCAAAATGCCGAAACAGCGCCGTGCGACTTTTAGAAATGGGTGCAGGGATTTAAAACGGAACAGTTACATGGTGCACCACTCTCCAGGGATGGTAAATCGAAGACCATCCACGGTGAACCCGTTTAACGTAAAAATTCACGTGACGAAAAAAAGAAGGCTAAAAAACTTCAGAGACCCGATTGAGGTTCGGATAGCCTTTTTTGGGTATGAAACTATCCATTGACGGCTTAAAGCCGTCAAAGCCGTAGAACTCACAGAGAGTTTCGTTTTGACTGGTTATGACTCCCGTAACTCTAAACGAGCCAACAGTTATGGACGTCCGAAGAATCGATATCCACATGGTGCAACATCTGCGGTGCAAGGTGCAACATCCGTCCAAAATGCTGAAACAGTGTCGTACAACTTTAAGAAATGGGTGCATGGATTTGAAATGTAACAGTACCATGGGTGCACCACTCTCTAGGGATGGTAAATCGAAGACCAGCCACGATGATCCCGTTTTAACGTAAAAATTCACTTGACGAAAAAAAGAAGGCTAAAAAACTTCAGAGCCCCAATTTAGGTTCGGATAGCCTTTTTTGGTTATGAAACTATCCATTGACGGCTTAAAGCCGTCAAAGCCGTAGAACTCACAGAGAGCTTCGTTTTGACTGGTTATGGCTCCCGTAACTCTAAACGAACCAACGGTTATGGCCGCCCGAAGAATCGATATCCAAAGGGTGCAACATCTGCGGTGCAAGGTGCAACATCCGTCCAAAATGCCGAAACAGTGCCGTGCGACTTTTAGAAATGGATGCATGGATTTGAAATCGAAGAGTACCATGGTGCACCACTCTCCAGGGATGGTAAATCAAAGACCAGCCACGGTGATCCCGTTTTAACGTAAAAATTCACTTGACGAAAAAAAGAAGGCTAAAAAACATCAGAGCCCCGATTGAGGATCGGATAACCTTTTTTGGGTATGAAACTATCCATTGACGGCTTAAAGCCGTCAAAGCCGTAGAACTCATAGAGAGCTTCGTTTTGACTAGTTATGGCTCCCGTAAATCTAAACGAGCCAACAGTTATGGCCGTCCGAAGAATCGATATCCACATGGTGCAACATCTGCGGTGCAAGGTGCAACATCCGTCCAAAATGCCGAAACAGTGCCGTACGACTTTAAGAAATGGGTGCATGGATTTGAAATGGAACAGTACCATTGCACCACTCTCCAGGGATGGTAAATCAAAGACCAGCCACGATGATCTCGTTTTAACCTAAAAATTCACTTGACGAAAAAAAGAAGGCTAAACAACTTCAGAGCCCCGATTTAGGTTCGGATAGCCTTTTTTGGGTATGAAACTATCCATTGATGGCTTAAAGCCGTCAAAACCGTAGAACTCACAGAGAGCTTCGTTTTGACTGGTTATGGCTCCCGTAACTCTTAACGAGCGAACAGTTATGGCCATCCGAAAAATCGATATCCAAAGGGTGCAACATCTGTGGTGCAAGGTGCAACATCCGTCCAAAATGCCGAAACAGACCCATGCGACATTTAGAAATGAGTGCATGGATTTGAAATGGAACAGTACCATGGTGCACTACTCTCCAGGGATGGTAAATCGAAGACCAGCCACGGTGATCCCGTTTTTACGTAAAAATTCACTTGACGAAAAAAAGAAGGCTAAAAAACTTCAGAGCCACGATTGAGGTTCGGATGCCTTTTTTGGGTATGAAACTATCCATTGACGGCTTAAATCGGTCAAAGCCGTAGAACTCACAAAGAGCTTCGTTTTGACTGGTTATGTCTCTCGTAACTCTAAACGAGCCAACGGTTATGGCCGTCCGAAGAATCGATATCCACAGGGTGCAACATCTGCGGTGCAAGGTGCAACATCCGTCCAAAATGCCGAAACAGTGCCGTGCGACTTTTAGAAATGGGTGCATGGATTTGAAATCGAACAGTACCATGGTGCACCACTCTCTAGGGATGGTAAATCAAAGACCATCCACGGTGATCCCGTTTTAACGTAAAAATTCACTTGACGAAAAAAAGAAGGCTAAAAAACATCAGAGCCCCGATTGAGGTTCGGATAACCTTTTTTGGGTATGAAACTATCCATTGACGGCTTAAAGCCATCAAAGCCGTAGAACTCACAGAGAGCTTCGTTTTGACTAGTTATGGCTCCCGTAACTCTAAACGAGCCAACAGTTATGGCCGTCCAAAGAATCGATATCCACATGGTGCAATATTTGCGGTGCAAGGTGCAACATCCGTCCAAAATGCCGAAACAGTGCCGTACGACTTTAAGAAATGGGTGCATGGATTTGAAATGGAACAGTACCATTGCACCACTCTCCAGGGATGGTAAATCAAAGACCAGCCACGATGATCCCGTTTTAACCTAAAAATTCACTTGACGAAAAAAAGAAGGCTAAACAACTTCAGAGCCCCGATTTAGGTTCGGATAGCCTTTTTTGGGTATGAAACTATCCATTGATGGCTTAAAGCCGTCAAAACCGTAGAACTCACAGAGAGCTTCGTTTTGACTGGTTATGGCTCCCGTAACTCTTAACGAGCGAATAGTTATGGCCATCCGAAAAATCGATATCCAAAGGGTGCAACATCTGTGGTGCAAGGTGCAACATCCGTCCAAAATGCCGAAAATGACCCATGCGACATTTAGAAATGAATGCATGGATTTGAAATGGAACAGTACCATGGTGCACTACTCTCCAGGGATGGTAAATCGAAGACCAGCCACGGTGATCTCGTTTTTACGTAAAAATTCACTTGACGAAAAAAAGAAGGCTAAAAAACTTCAGAGCCACGATTGAGGTTCGGATGCCTTTTTTGGGTATGAAACTATCCATTGACGGATTAAATCGGTCAAAGCCGTAGAACTCACAAAGAGCTTCGTTTTGACTGGTTATGTCTCTCGTAACTCTAAACGAGCCAACGGTTATGACCGTCCGAAGAATCGATATCCACAGGGTGCAACATCTGCGGTGCAAGGTGCAACATCCGTCCAAAATGCCGAAACAGTGTCGTACGACTTTTAGAAATTGGTGCATGGATTTGAAATCGAACAGTACCATGGTGCACCACTCTCCAGGGATGGTAAATCAAAGACCATCCACGGTGATCCCGTTTTAACGTAAAAATTCACTTGACGAAAAAAAGAAGGCTAAAAAACTTCAGAGCCCCGATTGAGGTTCGGATAACCTTTTTTCGGTATGAATCTATCCATTGACGGCTTAAAGCCGTCAAAGCCGTAGAACTCACAGAGAGCTTCGTTTTGACTTGTTATGGCTCCCGTAACTCTAAACGACCCAACAGTTATGACCGTCCGAAGAATCGATATCCACATGGTGCAACATCTGCGGTGCAAGGTGCAACATCCGTCCAAAATGCCGAAACAGTGTCGTACGACTTTAAGAAATGGGTGCATGAATTTGAAATGGAACAGTACCATGGTGCACCACTCTCCAGGGATGGTAAATCGAAGACCAGCCACGATGATCCCGTTTTAACGTAAAAATTCACTTGATAAAAAAAGAAGGCTAAAAAACTTCAGAGCCACGATTGAGGTTCGGATGCCTTTTTTGGGTATGAACCTATCCATTGACGGCTTAAACCGGTCAAAGCCGTAGAACTCACAAAGAGCTTCGTTTTGACTGGTTATGGCTCTCGTAACTCTAAACGAGCCAACGGTTATGGCCGTCCGAAGAATCGATATCCACAGGGTGCAACATCTGCAGTGAAAGGTGCAACATCCGTCCAAAATGCCGAAACAGTGCCGTACGACTTTTAGAAATGGGTGCATGGATTTGAAATCGAACAGTACCATGGTGCACCACTCTCCAGGCATGGTAAATCGAAGACCATCCACGGTGAACCCGTTTTAACGTAAAAATTCACGTGACGAAAAAAATAAGGCTAAAAAACTTCAGATACCCGATTGAGGTTAGGATGGCCTTTTTTGGGTATGAAACTATACATTGACGGTTTAAAGCCGTCAAAGCCGTAGAAATCACAGAGAGCTTCGTTTTGACTGATTATAGCTCCCGTAACTCTAAACGAGCCAACAGTTATGGCCGTCCGAAGAATCGATATCGGCAGGGTGCAACATCTGCGGTGCAAGGTGCAACATCCGTCCGAAATGCCGAAACAGCACCGTGCGACTTTTACAAGTGGGTGCAGGGATTTGAAATGGCACAGAACCATGGTGCACCACTCTCTAGAGATGGTAAATCGAAGACCAGCCACGGCGAACCCGTTTTAACGTAAAAGTTCACGTGACGAAAAAAAGAAGGCTAAAAAACATCAGAGACACGATTGAGGTTCGGATTGCCTTTTTGGGTATGAAACTATCCATTGACGGCTTAAAGCCATCAAAGCCATAGAACTCACAGAGAGCTTCGTTTTGACTGGTAATGGCTCCCGTAACTCTAAACGAGCCAACAGTTATGGCCGTCCGAAGAATCGATTTCCACAGGGTGCAACATCTGTAGTGCAAGGTGCAACATCCGTCCAAAATTCTGAAGCGCTGTGCGACTTTTAGAAATGGGTGCAGGGATTTAAAATGGAACAGTACCATGGTGCACCACTCTCTAGGGATGGTAAATCGAAGACCATCCACGGTGAACCCGTTTTAACGTAAAAATTCACGTGATGAAAAAAAGAAGGCTAAAAAACTTCAGAGACCCGATTGAGGTTCGGATAGCCTTTTTTGGGTATGAAACTATCCATTGATGGCTTAAAGCCGTCAAAGCCGTCGAACTCACAAAGAGCTTTGTTTTGACTGGTTATGACTCCCGTAACTATAAACGAGCCAACAGTTATGGCTGTCCGAAGAATCGATATCCACATGGTGCAACATCTGCGGTGCAAGGTGCAACATCCGTCCATAATGCCGAAATAGTGCCGTACGACTTTAAGAAATGGTTGCATGGATTTGAAATGTAATAGTACCATGGGTGCACCACTCTCTAGGGATGGTAAATCAAAGACCAGCCACGATGATCCCGTTTTAACGTAAAAATTCACTTGACGAAAAAAAGAAGGCTAAAAAACTTCAGAGCCCTAATTTAGGTTCGGATAGCCTTTTTTGGTTATGAAACTATCCATTGACGGCTTAAAGCCATCAAAGCCGTAGAACTCACAAAGAGCTTCGTTTTGACTGGTTATGGCTCCCGTAACTCTAAACGAACCAACGGTTATGGCCATCCGAAGAATCGATATCCACAGGGTGCAACATCTGCGGTGCAAGGTGCAACATCCGTCCAAAATGCCGAAACAGTGCCGTGCGACTTTTAGAAATGGGTGCATGGATTTGAAATCGAAGAGTACCATGGTGCACCACTCTCCAGGGATGGTAAATCAAAGACCAGCCACGGTGATCCCGTTTTAACGTAAAAATTCACTTGACGAAAAAAAGAAGGCTAAAAACATCAAAGCCCCGATTGAGGTTCGGATAACCTTTTTTGGGTATGAAACTATCCATTGACGGCTTAAAGCCGTAGAACTCACAGAGAGCTTCGTTTTGACTAGTTATGGCTCCCGTAACTCTAAACGAGCAAACAGTTATGGCCGTTCGAAGAATCGATATCCACATGGTGCAACATCTGCGGTGCAAGGTGCAACATCCGTCCAAAATGCCGAAACAGTGCTGTACGACTTTAAGAAATGGGTGCATGGATTTGAAATGGAACAGTACCATGGTGCACCACTCTCCAGGGATGGTAAATCAAAGACCAGCCACGATGATCCCGTTTTAACGTAAAAATTCACTTGACGAAAAAAGAAGGCTAAAAAACTTTAGAGCCCCGATTTAGGGTCGGATAGCCTTTTTTGGGTATGAAACTATCCATTGATGGCTTAAAGCCATCAAAGCCGTAGAACTCACAGAGAGCTTCGTTTTGGCTGGTTATGGCTCCTGTAACTCTTAACGAGCGAACAGTTATGGCCATCCGAAAAATCGATATCCAAAGGGTGCAACATCTGTGGTGCAAGGTGCAACATCCGTCCAAAATGCCGAAACACACCCGTGCGACATTTAGGAATGGGTGCATGGATTTGAAATGGAACAGTACCATGGTGCACTACTCTCCAGGGATGGTAAATCGAAGATCAGCCATGGTGATCCCGTTTTAACGTAAAAATTCACTTGATGAAAAAAAGAAGGCTAAAAAACTTCAGAGCCACGATTGAGGTTCGGATGCCTTTTTTGGGTATGAAACTATCCATTGACGGCTTAAACCGGTCAAAGCCGTAGAACTCACAAAGAGCTTCGTTTTGACTGGTTATGGCTCTCGTAACTCTAAACGAGCCAACGGTTATGGCCGTCCGAAGAATCGATATTCATAGGGTGCAACATCTGCGGTGCAAGGTGCAACATCCGTCCAAAATGCCGAAACAGTGTCGTACGACTTTTAGAAATGGGTGCATGGATTTGAAATCGAACAGTACCATGGTGCACCACTCTCCAGGGATGGTAAATCAAAAACCATCCACGGTGATCCCGTTTTAACGTAAAAATCCACTTGACGAAAAAAAGAAGGCTAAAAAACTTCAGAGCCCCGATTGAGGTTCGGATAACCTTTTTTGGGTATGAAACTATCCATTGACGGCTTAAAGCCGTCAAAGCCGTAGAACTCACAGAGAGCTTCGTTTTGACTTGTTATGGCTCCCGTAACACTAAACGACCCAACAGTTATGACCGTCCGAAGAATCGATATCCACATAGTGCAACATCTGCGGTGCAAGGTGCAACATCCGTCCAAAATGCCGAAACAGTGTCGTACGACTTTAAGAAATGGGTGCATGGATTTGAAATGGAACAGTACCATGGTGCACCGCTCTCCAGGGATGGTAAATCAAAAACCAGCCACGATGAACCCATTTTAACGTAAAAATTCACTTGATGAAAAAAAGAAGGCTAAAAAACTTCAGAGCCCCGATTTCGGTTCGGATAGCCTTTTTTGGCTATGAAACTATCCATTGACGGCTTAAAGCCATCAAAGCCGTAGAACTCATAGAGAGCTTCATTTTGGCTGGTTGTGGCTCCCGTAACTCTAAACGAGCCAACGGTTATGGCCGTTCGAAGAATCGTTATCCACAGGGTGCAACATCTGCGGTGCAAGGTGCAACATCCGTCCAAAATGCTGAAACAGTGTCGTGCGACTTTTAGAAATGGGTGCATGGATTTGAAATCGAATAGTACCATGGTGCACCACTCTCCAGGGATGGTAAATCAAAGACCAGCAACGGTGATCCCGTTTTAACGTAAAAATTCACTTGATGAAAAAAAGAAGGCTAAAAAACTACAGAGCCCCGATTGAGGTTCGGATAACCTTTTTTGGGTATGAAACTATCCATTGACAGCTTAAAGCCGTCAAAGTCGTAGAACTCACAGAGGGCTTCGTTTTGACTGGTTATGGCTCCCGTAAGTCTAAACGAGCAAACAGTTATGGACGTTCGAAGAATCAATATCCACAGGGTGCAACATCTGCGGTGCATGGTGCAACATCCGTCCAAAATGCCGAAACAGTGTCGTGCGACTTTTAGAAATGGGTGCATGGATTTGAAATCGAACAGTATCATGGTGCACCACTCTCCAGGGATGGTAAATCGAAGACCAGCCACGATGATCCCGTTTTAACGTAAAAATTCACTTGACGAAAAAAAGAAGGCTAAAAAACTTCAGAGCCCCGATTTTGGTTTGGATAGCCTTTTTTGGGTATGAAACTATCCATTGATGGGTTAAAGCCGTCAAAGCTGTAGAACTCACAAAGAGCTTCGTTTTGACTGGTTATGGCTCCCGTAACTCTAAACGAGCCAACAGTTATGGTCGTCCGAAGAATCGATATGCACAGGATGCAACATCTACGGTGCAAGGTGCAACATCCGTCCAAAATGCCGAAACAGCGCCGTGCGACATTTAGAAATGGGTGTAGGTATTTGAAATGGAACAGTACCATGGTGCACCACTCTCCAGAGATGGTAATTAAAGACCATCCATGGTGAACCCGTTTTAACGTAAAAATTAATGTGAAGAAAAAAAGAAGGCTAAAAAACTTCAAAAACATGATTGAGGTTCGGATAGACTATTTTGGGTATGAAATTATCCATTGAAGGCTTAAAGCCGTCAAAACCGTAGAAATCATATAGAGCTTCGTTTTGACTGGTTATGGCTCCCGTAACTCTTAACGAGCGAACTGTTATGGCCATCCGAAAAATCGATATGCAAAGGGTGCAACATTTGCGGTGCAAGGTGCAACATCTACCCAAAATGCCGAAACAAACCCGTGCAACTTTTAGAAATGGATGCATGGATTTGAAATGGAACAGTACCATGGTGCACCACTCTCCAGGGATGGTAAATCGAAGACCAGCCACGGTGATCCCGTTTTAACGTAAAAATTCACGTGACGAAAAAAAGAAGGCTAGAAAACTTCAAAGACCCGATTGACGTTCGACTAGCCTTTTTTGGGTATGAAACTATGCATTGAAGGCTTAAAGCCTTCAAAGACGTAGAACTCACAGAGAGCTTCGTTTTGACTGGTTATGGCTCCCGTAACTCTAAACGAGCCAACAGTTATGGCCTTCCGAAGAATCAATATCGGCAGGGTGCAACATTTGCATTGCAAGGTGCAACATCCGTCCAAAATGCCGAAACAGTGTCGTACGACTTTAAGAAATGGGTGCATGGATTTGAAATGGAATAGTACCATGGTGCACCACTCTCCAGGGATGATAAATCGAAGAGCATCCACGGTGAACCGGTTTTAACGTAAAAATTCACGTGACGAAAAAAAAAGGCTAAAAAACTTCAGAGACCCGATTGTGGTTTGGATAATCTTTTTTGGGTATGAAACTATCCATTGATGGCTTAAACCAGTAAAAGCCATAGAACTCATAGAGAGCTTCGTTTTGACTGGTTATGGCTCCCATAATTCTAAACGAGCCAACAGTTATGGCCGTCCGAAGAATCGATATCCATAGGGTGCAACATTTGCGGTGCATGGTGCTACATCCGTCGAAAATGCTGAAACAGTGCGTTATGACTTTTAGAAATGGGTGCATAGATTTGAAATGGAACAGTACCATGGTGCACCACTCTCCAGGGATGATAAATCGAAGAGCATCCACGGTGAACCGGTTTTAACGTAAAAATTCACGTGACGAAAAAAATAAGGCTAAAAAACTTCAGAGACCCGATTGAAGTTCGGATGGCCTTTTTGGGTATGAAAATATCCATTGACGGTTTAATGCCGTCAAAGCCGTAGAAATCACAGAGAGCTTCGTTTTGACTGGTTATGGCTCCCGTAACTCTAAACGAGCCAACAGTTATAGCCGTCCGAAGGATCGATATCGGCAAGGTGCAACATCTGCGGTGCAAGATGCAACATCCGTCCGAAATGCCGAAGCAGCACCGTGCGACTTTTAGAAGTGGGTGCAGGGATTTGAAATGGAACGGTATCATGGTGCACCACTCTCCAGGGATGGTTAATCGAAGACCAGCCACGGTGAATCCGTTTTAACGTAAAAATTCACGTGACGAAAAAAAGAAGGCTAAAAAACTTCATAGACCCGATTGAGGTTCGGATAGCCTTTTTGGGTATGAAGCTATCCATTGATGGCTTAAAGCCCTCAAAGCCATAGAACTTCGTTTTGACTGGTTATGGCTCCCGTAGCTCTAAACGAGCCAACAGTTATGGCCGTCCGAAGAATCGATATCCACAAGGTGCAACATCTGCGGTGCAAGGTGCAAAATCCTTCCAAAATGCCGAAACAGTGCGGTGCAACTTTTAGAAATGGGTGCATGGATTTGAAATGGAACAGTACCATGGGGCACCACTCTCCAGGGATGGTAAATCGAAGACCATCCACGGTGAACCCGTTTTAATGTAAAAATTCACGTGACGAAAAAAAGAAGGCTAAAAAACTTCAAAGACCCGATTGAGGTTCAGATAGCCTTTTTGGGTATGAAACTATCCATTGACGGCTTAAAGCCGTCAAAGCCGTAGAACTCACAGAGAGCTTCGTTTTGACTGGTTATGGCTCCTGTAACTCTAAACGAGCCAACAGTTATGGCCGTCCGAAGAATCGATATCCACAGGGTGCAACATCTGCAGTGCAAGGTGCAACATTCGTCCAAAATGCCGAAACAGTGTCGTGCGACTTTTAGAAATGGGTGCATGGATTTGAAATGGAACAGTACCATGGTGCACCACTCTCCAGGGATGGTTAATCGAAGACCAACCACGGTGATCCCGTTTTAACGTAAAAATGCACTTGACGAAAAAAAGAAGGCTAAAAAACTTCAGAGCCCCGATTGAGGTTCGGATAGCCTTTTTTGGGTATGAAACTATCCATTGACGGCTTAAAGCTATCAAAGCCGTAGAACTCACAGAGTGCTTCGTTTTAACTGGTTATGGCTCCCGTAACTCTAAACGAGCCAACAGTTATGGCCGTCCGAAGAATCGATATCCACAGGGTGTAACATCTGCGGTGCAAGGTGCAACATCCGTCGAAAATGCCAAAACAGCGCCGTGCGACTTTTAGAAATGGGTGCAGGGTTTTGAAATGGAACAGTACCATGGTGCACCACTCTCTAGGGATGGTAAATCGAAGACCATCCATGATGAACCCGTTTTAACGTAAAAATTCACGTGACGAAAAAAAGAAGGCTAAAAAACATAAGAGACCCGATTGAGGTTCGGATAGCCTTTTTTGGGTATGAAACTATCCATTGACGGCTTAAAGCCGTAGAAATCATAGAGAGCTTCGTTATGACTGGTTATGGCTCCCGTAACTCTATACGAGCCAACAGTTATGGCCGTCCGATGAATCGATATCGGCAGGGTGCAATGTGCATCATCCGTCCAAAATGCCGAAACAGTGCCGTGCGACTTTTAGAAATGGATGCATGGATTTGAAATGGATCAGTACCATGGTGCACCACTCTCCAGGGATGATAAATCGAAGACCAGCCACTGTGATCCCGTTTGAACGTAAAAATACACTTGACGAAAAAAAGAAGGCTAAAAAACTTCAGAGCCCCGATTGAGGTTCGGATGGCCTTTTTTGGGTATGAAACTATCCATTGACGGCTTAAACCGGTCAAAGCCATAGAACTCACAGAGAGCTTCGTTTTGACTGTTTATGGCTCCCGTAACTCTAAATGAGCCAACGGTTATGGACGTCCGAAGAATCGATATCCACATTGTGCAACATCTGCGGTGCGAGGTGCTACATCCGTCCAAAATGCTGAAACAGTGCCGAACAACTTTAAGAAATGGGTGCATGGATTTGAAATGTAACAGTACCATGGGTGCACCACTCTCTAGGGATGGTAAATCGAAGACCAGCCACGATGATCCCGTTTTAACGTAAAAATTCACTTGACGAAAAAAAGAAGGCTAAAAAACTTCAGAGCCCCAATTTAGGTTTGGATAGCCTTTTTTGGTTATGAAACTAATCATTGACGGCTTAAAGCCATCAAAGCCGTAGAACTCACAGAGAGCTTCGTTTTGACTGGTTATGGCTCCCGTAACTCTAAACGAACCAACGGTTATGGCCGCCCGAAGAATCGATATCCAAAGGGTGCAACATCTGCGGTGCAAGGTGCAACATCCGTCCAAAATGCCGAAACAGTGCCGTGCGACTTTTAGAAATGGGTGCGTGGATTTGAAATCGAACAGTACCATGGTGCACCACTCTCCAGGGATGGTAAATCAAAGACCAGCCACGGTGATCCCGTTTTAACGTAAAAATTCACTTGACGAAAAAAAGAAGGCAAAAAAACTTCAGAGCCCCGATTGACGTTCGGATAACCTTTTTTGGGTATGAAACTATCCATTGACGGCTTAAATCCGTCAAAGCCGTAGAACTCACAGAGAGTTCGTTTTGACTAGTTATGGCTCCCGTAACTCTAAACGAGCCAATAGTTATGACCGTCCGAAGAATCGATATCCACAGGGTGCAACATCTGCGGTGCAAGGTGCAACATCCATCCAAAATGCAAAAACAGTGCCGTACGACTTTAAGAAATGGGTGCATGGATTTGAAATGGAACAGTAACATGGTGCACCACTCTCCAGGGATGGTAAATCGAAGACCAGCCACGATGATCCCATTTTAACGTAAAAAGTCACTTGACGAAAAAAAGAAAGCTAAAAAACTTCAGAGCCCCGATTGTGGTTCGGATAGCCTTTTTTGGGTATGAAACTATCCATCGATGGCTTAAAGCCGTCAAACCCGTAGAACTCACAGAGTGCTTCGTTTTGACTGGTTATGGCTCCCATAACTCTAAACGAGCCAACAGTTATGGCCATCCGAAGAATCGATATCCACAAGGTGCAACATCTACGGTGCAAGGTGCAACATCCGTCCAAAATTCCGAAACAGCGCCGTGCGACTTTTAGAAATGGGTGTAGGGATTTGAAATGGAACAATACCAAGTTGCACTACTCTCCAGGGATGGTAAATCGAAGACCATCCACGGTGAACCCATTTTAACGTAAAATTAACGTGACGAAAAAAAGAAGGCTAAAAAACTTTAGAGACCCGATTGAGGTTCGGATAGCCTTTTTTTGTATGAAACTATCCATTAACGGCTTAAAGCCGTCAAAGCCGTAGAAATCACAGAGAGCTTTGTTTTGACTTGTTATAGCTCCCGTAACTCTAAACGAGCCAACAGTTATGGCCGTCCGAAGAATCGATATCGGCAGGGTGCAACATCTGTGGTGCAAGGTGCAACATCCGTCCGAAATGCCGAAACAGCACCGTGCGACTTTTACAAGTGGGTGCAGGGATTTGAAATGGCACAGAACCATGGTGCACCACTCCCTAGGGATGGTAAATCGAAGACCAGCCACGGTGATCCCGTTTTAACGTAAAAATTCACGTGAAAACAAAAAGAAGGCTAAAAAACTTCAGAGACCCGATTGAGGTTCGGATAGACTTTTTGGGTATGAAACTATCCATTGACGGCTTAAAGCCGTAGAACTCACATAGAGCTTCGTTTTGACTGGTTATGGCTCCCGTAACTCTAAACGAGCAAACAGTTATGGCCGTCCGAAGAATCGATATCGGCAAGGTGCAACATCTGCGGTGCAAGGTGCAACATCCGTCCGAAATGCCGAAACAGCACCGTGCGACTTTTAGAAGTGGGTGCAGGGATTTGAAATGGAATAGTACCATGGTGCACCACTCTCCAGGGATGGTAAATCGAAGACCAGCCACGGTGATCCCGTTTTAAGGTAAAAATTCACGTGACGAAAGAAAGTAGGTTAAAAAACTTCAGAAACCCGATTGAGGTTCGGATAGCCTTTTTTGGTATGAAACTATGCATTGACGGCTTAAAGCATTCGAAGACGTAGAACTCACAGAGAGCTTCGTTTTGACTGGTCATGGCTCCCGTAATTCTAAACGAGCCAACAGTTATGGCCGTCCGAAGAATCGATATCGGCAGGGTGCAACATTTGCGGTGCAAGGTGCAACATCCGTCCAAAATGCCAAAACAGTGTCGTGCGACTGTTAGAAATGGGTGCATGGATTTGAAATGGAACAGTACCATGGTGCACCACTCTCTAGGGATGGTAAATCGAAGACAAGTCACGGTGATCCGTTTTAACGTAAAAATTCACTTGACGAAAAAAAGAAGGCTAAAAAACTTCACAGCCCCGATTGAGGTTCGGATGGCCTATTTGGGTATGAAACTATCCATTGACGGCTTAAACCGGTCAAAGCCGTAGACCTCACAAAGTGCTTCGTTTTGACGGGTTATGCATCCCGTAACTCTAAACGAGCCAACAGTTATGGCCGTCCGAAGAATCGATATCCACAGGGTGCAACTTCTGCGGTGCAAGGTGCAACATCCGTCGAAAATGCCGAAGCAGTGCCGTGCGACTTTTAGAAATGTGTGCAGGGATTTGAAATGGAACAGTACCATGGTGCACCACTCTCCAGCGAGGGTAAATCGAAGACCATCCACGGTGAACCCGTTTTAACGTAAAAATTCACGTGACGAAAAAAAGAAGGCTAAAAAACTTCAGAGACCCGATTGAGGTTCGGATAGCCTTTTTTGGGTATGAAACTATCCATTAACGGTTTAAACCAGTCAAAGTCGTAGAACTCATAGAGAGCTTCGTTTTGACTGGTTATGGCTCCTGTAACTCTAATCGAGCCAACAGTTATGGCCGTCCGAAGAATCGATATCGGCAGGGTGCAACATCTACGGTGCAAGGTGCAACATCCATCGAAAATGCCAAAACAGTGCGTTACGACTTTGAGAAATGGGTGCATGGATTTGAAATGGAACAGTACCTTGGTGCACCACTCTCCAGGGATGGTAAATCGAAGACCATCCACAGTGAATGCATTTTAACGTAAAAATTAACGTGACGAAAAAAAGAAGGCTAAAAAACTTCAGAGACCCAATTGTAGTTCGGATAGCCTTTTTTGGGTACGAAACTATCCATTGTCGGCTTAAGGCCATCAAAGTCGTAGAAATCATAGTGGGCTTCATTTTGACTGGTTATGGCTCCCATAACTCTAAACGAGCCAACAGTTATGGCCGTCCGAAGAATCGATATCCACGGGGTGCAACATCTGTGGTGCAAGGTGCAACATCCGTCCAAAATGCCGAAACAGACCCGTGCGACTTATAGAAATGGGTGCATGGATTTGAAATGGAACAGTACCATGGTGCACCATTCTCTAGGGATGGTAAATCGAAGACCAACCACGGTGATCCCGTTTTAACGTAAAAATTCACGTGACGAAAAAAAGAAGGCTAAAAAACTTCAGAGACCCGATTGAGGTTCAGATAGCCTTTTTTGGGTATGAAACTATCCATTGACAGCTTAAAGCCATCAAAGCCGTAGAACTCACAGAGAGCTTCGTTTTGACTGGTTATGGCTCCCGTAACTCTAAACGAGCAAACAGTTATGGCCGTTCGAAAAATCGATATCGGCAAGCTGCAACATCTACGGTGCAAGGTGCAACATCCGTCTGAAATGACGAAACAGCACCGTGCGACTTTTAGAAGTGGATGCAGGGATTTGAAATGGAACAGTACCATGGTGCACAACTCTACAGGGATGGTAAATCGAAGACCAGCCACGGTGATCCCGTTTTAAGGTAAAAATTCACATGACGAAAAAAAGAAGGTTAAAAAACTTTAGAACCCCGATTGAGGTTCGGATAGCCTTTTTTGGTATGAAACTATGCATTGACGGTTTAAAGCCTTCAAAGACGTAGAACTCACAAAGAGCTTCGTTTTGACTGGTTATGGCTACCGTAACTCTAAACGAGCCAACAGTTATGGCCGTCCGAAGAATCGATATCGGTAGGGTGCAACATTTGCGGTGCAAGTTGCAACATCCGTCCAAAATGCCAAAACAGTGCCGTGCGACTTTTAGAAATGGGTGCATGGATTTGAAATAGAACGGTACCATCATGCACCACTCTCCAAGGATGGTAAATCGAAGACCAGCCACGGTGATCCGTTTTAACGTAAAAATTCACTTGACGAAAAAAAGAAGGCTAAAAAACTTCAGAGCCCCGATTGAGGTTCGGATGGCCTTTTTTGTGTATGAAACTATCCATTGATGGCTTAAACCGGTCAAAGCCACAGAACTCACAGAGAGCTTCGTTTTGACTGATTATGGCTCCCGTAACTCTAAACGAGCCAACAGTTATGGCCGTCCGAAGAATCGATATCCACAGGGTGCAACTTCTGCGGTGCAAGGTGCAACATCCGTCGAAAATGCCGAAGCAGCGCCGTGCGACTTTTAGAAATGTGTGCAGGGATTTGAAATGGAACAGTACCATGGTGCACCACTCTCCAGCGAGGGTAAATCGAAGACCATCCACGGTGAACCCGTTTTAACGTAAAAATTCACGTGACGAAAAAAAGAAGGCTAAAAAACTTCAAAGACCCGATTGAGGTTCGGATAGCCTTTTTTGGGTATGAAACTATCCATTAACGGCTTAAACCAGTCAAAGTCGTAGAACTCATAGAGAGCTTCGTTTTGACTGGTTATGGCTCCTGTAACTCTAATCGAGCCAACAGTTATGGCCGTCCGAAGAATCGATATCGGCAGGGTGCAACATCTACGGTGCAAGGTGCAACATCCTTCGAAAATGCCAAAACAGTGCGTTACGACTTTGAGAAATGGGTGCATGGATTTGAAATGGAACAGTGCCTTGGTGCACCACTCTCCAGGGATGGTAAATCGAAGACCATCCACAGTGAATGCGTTTTAACGTAAAAATTAACGTGACGAAAAAAAGAAGGCTAAAAAACTTCAGAGACCCGATTGTGGTTCAGATAGCCTTTTTTGGGTACGAAACTATCCATTGTCGGCTTAAAGCCATAGAAGTCGTAGAAATCATAGTGGGCTTCGTTTTGACTGGTTATGGCTCCCATAACTCTAAACGAGCCAACAGTTATGGCCGTCCGAAGAATCGATATCCACAGGGTGCAACATCTGTGGTGCAAGGTGCAACATCCGTCCAAAATGCCGAAACAGACCCGTGCGACTTATAGAAATGGGTGCATGGATTTGAAATGGAACAGTACCATGGTGCACCATTCTCTAGGGATGGTAAATCGAAGACCAACCACGGTGATCCCGTTGTAACGTAAAAATTCACGTGACGAAAAAAAGAAGGCTAAAAAACTTCAGAGACCCGATTGAGGTTCAGATAGCCTTTTTTTGGTATGAAACTATCCATTGACAGCTTAAAGCCGTCAAAGCCGTAGAACTCACAGAGAGCTTCGTTTTGACTGGTTATGGCTCCCGTAACTCTAAACGAGCAAACAGTTATGGCCATTCGAAAAATCGATATCGGCAAGCTGCAACATCTACGGTGCAAGGTGTAACATCCGTCTGAAATGACAAAACAGCACCGTGCGACTTTTAGAAGTGGATGCAGGGATTTGAAATGGAACAGTACCATGGTGCACCACTCTACAAGGATGGTAAATCGAAGACCAGCCACGGTGATCCCGTTTTAAGGTAAAAATTCACATGACGAAAAAAAGAAGGTTAAAAAACTTTAGAACCCCGATTGAGGTTCAGATAGCCTTTTTTGGTATGAAACTATGCATTGACGGTTTAAAGCCTTCAAAGACGTAGAACTCACAGAGAGCTTCGTTTTGACTGGTTATGGCTCCCGTAACTCTAAATGAGCCAACAGTTATGGCCGTCCGAAGAATCGATATCGGTAGGGTGCAACATTTGCGGTGCAAGGTGCAACATCCGTCCAAAATGCCAAAACAGTGCCGTGCGACTTTTAGAAATGGGTGCATGGATTTGAAATAGAACGGTACCATCATGCACCACTCTCCAAGGATGGTAAATCGAAGACCAGCCACGGTGATCCGTTTTAACGTAAAAATTCACTTGATGAAAAAAAGAAGGCTGAAAAACTTCAGAGCCCCGATTGAGGTTCGGATGGCCTTTTTTGTGTATGAAACTATCCATTGACTGCTTAAACTGGTCAAAGCCACAGAACTCACAGAGAGCTTCATTTTGACTGATTATGGCTCCCGTAACTCTAAACGATCCAACAGTTATGGCCGTCCGAAGAATCGATATCCACAGGGTGCAACTTCTGCGGTGCAAGGTGCAACATTCGTCGAAAATGCCGAAGCAGCGACGTGCGACTTTTAGAAATGGGTGCAGTGATTTGAAATGGAATAGTACCTTGGTGCACCACTCTCTAGCGATGGTAAATCGAAGACCATCCACGGTGAACCCGTTTTAACGTAAAAATTCACGTGACGAAAAAAAGAAGGCTAAAAAACTTCAGAGACCCGATTGAGGTTCGGATAGCCTTTTTTGGGTACGAAACTATCCATTGACGGCTTAAACCAGTCAACGCCATAGAGCTCATAGAGAGCTTCGTTTTGACTAGTTATGGCTCCCGTAACTCTAAACGAGCCAACAGTTATGGTCGTCCGAAGAATCGATATCCATAGAGTGCAACATCTGCGGTGCAAGGTGCAACATCCGTCGAAAATGCCAAAACAGTGCGTTACGACTTTTAGAAATGGGTGCATGGATTTGAAATGGAACAGTACCATGGTGCACCACTCTCCAGGGATAGTAAATCGAAGATCATCCACAGTGAACCCGTTTTAACGTAAAAATTCACGTGACGAAAGGAAGGCTAAAAAACTTCAGAGACCCGATTGAGGTTCGGATAGCCTTTTTTTAGTACGAAACTATCCATTGTCGGCTTAAAGCCGTCAAAGCCGTAGAAATCATAGAGGGCTTCGTTTTGACTGGTTATGGCTCCCGTAACTCTAAACGAGCCAACAGTTATGGCCGTCCGAAGAATCGATATCCACATGGTGCAACATCTGCGGTGCAAGGTGCAACATCCGTCCAAAATGCCGAAACAGACCCGTGCGACTTTTAGAAATGGGTGCATGGATTTGAAATGGAACAGTACCATGGTGCACCACTCTCTTAGGATGGTAAATCAAAGACCAGCCACGGTGATCCTGTTTTAACGTAAAAATTCACGTGACAAAAAAAGAAGGCTAAAAAACTTCAGAGACCCGATTGAGGTTCGGATAGCCTTTTTTGGGTATGAAACTATCCATTGACGACTTAAAGCCGTCAAAGTTTTAGAACTCACAGAGAGCTTCGTTTTGACTGGTTATAGCTCTCGTAACTCTAAACGAGCCAACAGTTATGGCCGTCCGAAGAATCGATATCGGCAGGGAGCAACATCTACGGTGCAAGGTGCAACATCCGTCCGAAATGCCAAAACAGCACCGTGCGACTTTTAAAAGTGGGTCCAGGGATTTGAAATGGAACGGTACCATGGTGCACCACTCTCCAGGGATGGTAAATCGAAGACCAGCCACGGTGATCCTGTTTTAACGTAAAAATTCACGTGACGAAAAAAAGAAGGCCAAAAAACTTCAGAGCCCCGATTGAGGTTCGGATAGCATTTTTTGGTATGAAACAGTGCATTGATGGCTTAAAGCCTTCAAAGACGTAGAACTCACAGAGAGCTTCGTTTTGACTGGTTATGGCTCCCGTAACTCTAAACGAGAGAACAGTTATGGCCGTCCGAAGAATCGATATCTACAGGGTGCAACATTTGCGGTGGAAGGTGCAACATCCGTCCAAAATGCCGAAACAGTGCACGGCGACTTTTAGAAATGGGTGCATGGATTTGAAATGGAACAGTACCATGGTGCACCACTCTCCAAGGATGGTAAATCGAAGACCAGCCACGGTGATCCCGTTTTAACGTAAAAATTCACTTGATGAAAAAAAGAAGGCTAAAAAACTTCAGAGCCCCGACTAAGGTTCCGATGGTCTTTTTTGGGTATGAAACTATCTATTGACGGCTTAAACCGGTCAAAGCCGTAGAACTCACAGAGAGCTTCGTTTTAACTGGTTATGGCTCCCGTAACTCTAAACGAGCCAACAGTTATGGCCGTCCGAAGAATCGATATCCACAGGGTGCAACATCTGCGGTGCAAGGTGCAACATCTGTCCAAAATGCCGAAACAGGCCCGTGCGACTTTTAGAAATGGGTGCATGGATTTGAAATGGAACAGTACCATGGTGCACCACTCTCTTAGGATGGTAAATCAAAGACCAGCCATGGTGATCCTGTTTTAACGTAAAAATTCACGTGACAAAAAAAGAAGGCTAAAAAACTTCAGAGACCCGATTGAGGTTCGGATAGCCTTTTTTGGGTATGAAACTATCCACTGACGGCTCAAAGCCGTCAAAGCCGTAGAACACACAGAGAGCTTCGTTTTGACTAGTTATGGCTCCCGTAACTCTAAACGAGCCAACAGTTATGGCCGTCCGAAGAATCGATATCGGCGGGGAGCAACATCTGCGGTGCAAGGTGTAACATCCGTCCGAAATGCCAAAACAGCACCGTGCGACTTTTAAAAGTGGGTGCAGGAATTTGAAATGGAACAGTACCATGGTGCACCACTCTCCAGGGATGGTAAATCGAAGACCAGCCACGGTGATCCTGTTTTAACGTAAAAATTCACGTGAAGAAAAAAAGAAGGCCAAAAAACTTCAGAGCCCCGATTGAGTTTCGGATAGCCTTTTTTGGTATGAAACAGTGCATTGATGGCTTAAAGCCTTCAAAGACGTAGAACTCACAGAGAGCTTCGTTTTGACTGGTTATGGCTCCCGTAACTCTAAACGAGCGAACAGTTATGGCCGTCCGAAGAATCGATATCGGCAGGGTGCAACATTTGCGGTGGAAGGTGCAACATCCGTCCAAAATGCCGAAACGGTGCACGGCGACTTTTAGAAATGGGTGCATGGATTTGAAATGGAACAGTACCATGGTGCACCACTCTCCAGGGATGGTAAATCGAAGACCAGCCACGGTGATCCCGTTTTAACGTAAAAATTCACTTGACGAAAAAAAGAAGGCTAAAAAACTTCAGAGCCCCGACTAAGGTTCGGATGGTCTTTTTTGGGTATGAAACTATCTATTGATGGCTTAAACCGGTCAAAGCCGTAGAACTCACAGAGAGCTTCGTTTTAACTGGTTATGGCTCCCGTAACTCTAAACGAGCCAACAGTTATGGCCGTCCGAAGAATCGATATCCACAGGGTGCAACTTCTGCGGTGCAAGGTGCAACATCCGTCAAAAATGCCGAAGCAGCGCCGTGCGACTTTTAGAAATAGGTGCAGGGATTTGAAATGGAACAGTACCTTGGTGCACCACTCTCCAGCAAAGGTAAATCAAAGACCATCGACGGTGAACCCGTTTTAACGTAAAATTTCACGTTACGAAAAAAAGAAGGCTAAAAAACTTCAGAGACCCGATTGAGGTTCGGATAGCCTTTTTTGGGTATGAAACTATCCATTAACGGCTTAAACCAGTCAAAGCCGTAGAACTCATAGAGAGCTTCGTTTTGACTGGTTATGGCTCCTGTAACTCTAAACGAGCCAACAGATATGGCCGTCCGAAGAATCGATATCGGTAGGGTGCAACATCTACGGTGCAAGGTGCAACATCCGTCCAAAATGCCAAAACAGTGCATTACGACTTTGATAAATGGGTGCATGGATTTGAAATGTAACAGTACCTTGGTGCTCCACTCTCCAGAGATGGTAAATCGAAGACCATCCACGGTGAACCCGTTTTAACGTAAAAATTCACGTGACGAAAAAAAGAAGGCTAAAAAACTTCAAAGACCCGATTGTGGTTCGGATAGCCTTTTTTGGGTACGAAACTATCCATTGTCGGTTTAAAGCCGTCAAAGTCGTAGAAATCATAGAGGGCTTCGTTTTGACTGGTTATGGCTCCCGTAACTCTAAACGAGCCAACAGTTATGGCCGTCTGAAGGATCGATATCCACATGGTGCAACATCTGCGGTGCAAGGTGCAACATCCATCCAAAATGACGAAACAGACCCGTGCGACTTTTAGAAATGGGTGCATGGATTTGAAATGGAAAAGTACCATAGTGCACCACTCTCCAGGGATGGTAAATCGAAGACCAGCCACGGTGATCCCGTTTTAACGTAAAAATTCACGTGACGAAAAAAAGAAGGCTAAAAAACTTCAAAGACCCGATTGAGGTTCAGATAGCCTTGTTTGGGTATGAAACTATTCATTGACGGCTTAAAGCCATCAAAGACGTAGAACTCACAGAGAGCTTCGTTTTGACTGGTTATGGCTCCCGTAACTCTAAACGAGCCAACTGTTATGGCTGTCCGAAGAATCGATATCGACAGGGTACAACATTTGCGGTGCAAGGTGCAACATTCGTCCAAAATGCCGAAATAGTGCCGTGCGACTTTTAGAAATGGGTGCATGGATTTGAAATGGAACATAACCATGGTGTACCACTCTCAGGGATGGTAAATCGAAGACTAGCCACGTTGATCCCGTTTAAACGTAAAAATTCACTTGACGAAAAAAAGAAGGCTAAAAAACTTCAGAGCCCCGATTGAGGTTCGGATGGCCTTTTTTGGGTATGAAACTATACATTGACAGTTTAAAGCCGTCAAAGCCGTAGAAATCACAGAGAGCTTCGTTTTGACTGGTTATAGCTCCCGTAACTCTATACGAGCCAACAGTTATGGCCGTCCGAAGAATCGATATCGGCAGGGTGCAACATCTGTGGTGCAAGGTGCAACATCCGTCCGAAATGCCGAAACAGCACCGTGCGACTTTTACAAGTGGGTGCAGGGATTTGAAATGGCACAGAACCATGGTGCACCACTCTCTAGGGATGGTAAATCGAAGACCGGCCATGGTGATCCCGTTTTAACGTAAAAATTCACGTGACGAAAAAAAGAAGGCTAAAAAACTTCACAGACCCGATTGAGGTTCGGATAGCCTTTTTTGGGTATGAAACTATCCATTGACGGCTTAAAGCCGTCAAAGCCGTAGAACTCACAGAGAGCTTTGTTTTGACTGGTTATGGCTCCCGTAACTCTAAACGAGCAAACAGTTATGGCCGTTCGAAAAATCGATATCGGCAAGGTGCAACATCTACGGTGCAAGGTGCAACATCCGTCCGAAATGACGAAACAGCACCGTGCGACTTTTAGAAGTGGGTGTAGGGATTAGAAATGGAACAGTACCATGGTGCACCACTCTACAGGGATGGTAAATCGAAGACCAGCCACGGTGATCCCGTTTTAAGGTAAAAATTCACGTGACGAAAAAAATAAGGTTAAAAAACTTTAGAACCCCGATTGAGGTTCGGATAGCCTTTTTGGTATGAAACTATGCATTGATGGCTTAAAGCCTTCAAAGACGTAGAACTCACAGAGAGCTTCGTTTTAACTGGTCATGGCTCCCGTAACTCTAAACGAGCCAATAGTTATGGCCGTCCGAAGAATCGATATCGGGAGGGTGCAACATTTTCGGTGCAAGGTGCAACATCCGTCCAAAATGCCGAAACAGTGCCGTGCGTCTTTTAGAAATGGGTGCATGGATTTGAAATGGAACGGTACCATGGTGCACCACTCTCCAGGGATGGTAAATCAAAGACCAGCCACGGTGATCCTGTTTTAACGTAAAAATCCACGTGACGAAAAAAAGAAGGCTAAAAAACTTCAGAGACCCGATTGAGGTTAGAATAGCCTTTTTTGGGTATGAAACTATCCATTGACGGCTTAAAGTCGTCAAAGCCGTAGAACTCATAGAGAGCATCGTTTTGACTGGTTATAGCTCCCGTAACTCAAAACGAGCCAACAGTTATGGCCGTCCGAAGAATCGATATCGGCAGGGAGCAACATCTGCGGTGCAAGGTGCAACAACCGTCCGAAATGTCGAAACAGCACCGTGCGACTTTTAAAAGTGGGTGCAGGGATTTGAAATAGAACAGTACCATGGTGCACCACTCTCCAGGGATGGTAAATCGAAGACCAGCCACGGTGATCCTGTTTTAACGGAAAAATCCACGTGACGAAAAAAAGAAGGCTAAAAAACTTCAGAGACCCGATTGAGGTTAGAATAGCCTTTTTGGGTATGAAACTATCCATTGACGGCTTAAAGATGTCAAAGCCGTAGAACTCACAGAGAGCTTCGTTTTGACTGGTTATAGCTCCCGTAACTCTAAACGAGCCAACAGTTATGGCCGTTCGAAGAATCGATATCGGTAGGGAGCAACATCTGCGGTGCAAGGTGCAACATCCGTCCGAAATGTCGAAACAGCACCGTGCGACTTTTAAAAGTGGGTGCAGGGATTTGAAATGGAACAGTACCATGGTGCACCACTCTCCAGGGATGATAAATCGAAGACCAGCCACGGTGATCCCGTTTTAACGTAAAAATTCACGTGACGAAAAAAAGAAGGCTAAAAAACTTCAGAACCCCGATTGAGGTTCGGATATCCTTTTTTGGTATGAAACAGTGCATTGCTGGCTTAAATCCTTCAAAGACGTAGAACTCACAGAGAGCTTCGTTTTGACTGGTTATGGCTCCCGTAACTCTAAACGAGCCAACAGTTGTGGCCATCCGAAGAATCGATATCGGTAGGGTGCAACATTTGCGGTGCAAGGTGCAACATCCAAAATGCCAAAACAGTGCCGTGCGACTTTTAAAAATGGGTGTCTGGATTTGAAATGGAACAATACCATGGTGCACCACTCTCCAGGGATGGTAAATCGAAGACCAGCCACGGTGATCCCGTTTTAACGTAAAAATTCACTTGACGAAAAAAAGAAGGCTAAAAAATTCAGAGCCCCGATTAAGTTTCGGATGGCCTTTTTTGGGTATGAAACTATCCATTGACGGCTTAAACCAGTCAAAGCCATAGAAATCACAGAGAGCTTCGTTTTGACTGGTTATGGCTCCCGTAACTCTAAACGAGCCAACAGTTATGGCCGTCCGAAGAATCGATATCCACAGGGTGCAACTTCTGCGGTGCAAGGTGCAACATCCGTCCAAAATGCCAAAACAGTGCGTTACGAATTTTAGAAATGGGTGCATAGATTTGAAATGTAAAAGTACCATGGTGCACCACTCTCCAGGGATGGTAAATCGAAGACCATCCACGGTGAACCCGTTTTAACGTAAAAATTCACGTGACGAAAAAAAGAAGGCTAAAAAACTTTAGAGCCCCGATTGAGGTTCGGATAGCCTTTTTTGGATATGAAACTATCCATTGACGGCTTAAACCGGTCAAAGCCGTAGAACTCCCAGAGAGCTTCGTTTTGACTGGTTATGGCTCCCGTAACTCTAAACGAGCCAACAGTTATGGTCGTTCGAAGAATCGATATCCACAGGGTGCAACACCTGCGGTGCAAGGTGCAACATCTGTCCAAAATGCCGAAACAGACCCGTGCGACTTTTAGAAATGTGTGCATGGATTTGAAATGGAACAGTACCATGGTGCACCACTCTCTTAGGATGGTAAATCAAAGACCAGCCACGGTGATCCTGTTTTAACGTAAAAATTCACGTGACGAAAAAAAGAAGGCTAAAAAACTTCAGAGACCCGATTGAGGTTCGGATAGCCTTTTTTGGGTACGAAACTATCCATTCACGGCTTAAAGCCGTCAAAATTGTAGAACTCACAGAGAGCTTCGTTTTGACTGGTTATGGCTCTCGTAACTCTAAACGAGCCAACAGTTATGGCCGTCCGAAGAATCGATATCGGCAGGGAGCAACATCTGCGGTGCAAGGTGCAACATCCGTCCGAAATGCCGAAACAGCACCGTGCAACTTTTAAAAGTGGGTGCAGGGATTTGAAATGGAACAGTACCATGGTGCACCACTCTCTAGGGATGGTAAATCAAAGACCAGCCACGGTGATCCTGTTTTAACGTAAAAATCCACGTGACGAAAAAAAGAAGGCTAAAAAACTTCAGAGACCCGATTAAGGTTAGAATAGCCTTTTTGGGTATGAAACTATCCATTGACGTCTTAAAGCCGTCAAAGCCGTAGAACTCACAGAGAGCTTCGTTTTGACTAGTTATAGCTCCCGTAACTCTAAACGAGCCAAAAGTTATGGCCGTCCGAAGAATCGATATCGGCAGGGAGCAACATCTTCGGTGCAAGGTGCAACATCCGTCCGAAATGTCGAAACAGCACCGTGCGACTTTTAAAAGTGGGTGCAGGAATTTGAAATGGAACAGTACCATGGTGCACCACTATCCAGGGATGGTAAATCGACGACCAGCCACGGTGATCCCGTTTTAACGTAAAAATCCACGTGACGAAAAAAAGAAGGCTAAAAAACTTCAGAGCCCCGATTGAGGTTCGGATAGCCTTTTTTGGTATGAAACAGTGCATTGCTGGCTTAAATCCTTCAAAGACGTAGAACTTAGAGAGAGTTTCGTTTTGACTGGTTATGGCTCCCGTAACTCTAAACGAGCCAACAGTTGTGGCCGTCCGAAGAATCGATATCGGCAGGGTGCAACATTTGCGGTGCAAGGTGCAACATCCGTCCAAAATGCCGAAACAGCGTCGTGCGACTTTTAAAAATGGGTGTCTGGATTTGAAATGGAACAGTACCATGGTGCACCACTCTCCAGGGATGGTAAATCGAAGACCAGCCACGGTGATCCCGTTTTAACGTAAAAATTCACTTGACGAAAAAAAGAAGGCTAAAAAACTTCAAAGCCCCGATTATGTTTCGGATGGCCTTTTTGGGTATGAAACTATCCATTGACGGCTTAAACCGGTCAAAGCCATAGAAATCACAGAGAGCTTCGTTTTGACTGGTTATGGCTCCCGTAACTCTAAACGAGCCAACAGTTATGGCCATCCGAAGAATCGATATCCACAGGGTGCAACTTCTGCGGTGCAATGTGCAACATCCGTCCAAAATGCCAAAACAGTGCATTAAGAATTTTAGAAATGGGTGCATAGATTTGAAATGGAAAAGTACCATGGTGCACCACTCTCCAGGGATGGTAAATCGAAGACCATCCACGGTGAACCCGTTTTAACGTAAAAATTCACGTGACGAAAAAAAGAAGGCAAAAAAACTTCAGAGACCCGATTGAGGTTCGGATAGACTTTTTTGGGTACGAAACTATCCATTGTCGGCTTAAAGCCGTCAAAGCCGTCGAAATCATAGAGGGCTTCGTTTTGATTGGTTATGGCTCCCGTAACTCTAAACGAGCAAACAGTTATGGCCCTCGGAAGAATCGATATCCACAGGGTGCAACATATGCCGTGCAAGGTGCAACATCCGTCCAAAATGCCGAAACAGACCCGTGTGACTTTTAGAAATGGGTGCATGGATTTTGAATGGAACAGTACCATGGTGCACCACTCTCTAGGGATGGTAAATTGATAACCAGCTACGATGATCCCGTTTTAACGTAAAAATTCACGTGACGAAAAAAAGAAGGCTAAAAAACTTCAGAGACCCGATTGAGGTTCGGATAGCCTTTTTTGGGTATGAAACTATCCATTGACGGCTTAAAGCCATCAAATACGTAGAACTCAAGGAGAGCTTCGTTTTGACTGGTTATGGATTCTGTAACTCTAAACGAGCCAACAGTTATGACCATCCGAAGAATCGATATCGGCAGGGTGCAACATCTGCGGTGCAAGGTGCGACATCCGTCCGAAATGCCGAAACAGCACCGTGCTACTTTTAAAAGTAGGTGCAGGGATTTGAAATGGAACAGTACCATGGTGCGCCACTCTCTAGGGATGGTAAATCGAAGACCAGGCACGGTGATCCCGTTTTAACGTAAAAATTTACGTGACGAAAAAAAAGAAGGCTAAAAAACTTCAGTGCCCCGATTGAGGTTCGGATAGCCTTTTTTGGTATGAAACAATGCATTGACGGCTTAAAGCCTTCAAAGACGTAGAACTCACAAAGATCTTCGTTTTGCCTGGTTATGGCTCCCGTAAATCTAAACGAGCCAACAGTTATGGCTGTCCGAAGAATCGATAACGGTAGGGTGCAACATTTGCGGTGCCAGGTGCAACATCCGTCTAAAATGCCGAAACAGTGCCGTGCGACTTTTAGAAATGGGTGCATGGATTTGAAATGGAACAGTACCATGGTGCACCACTCTCCAGGGATGGTAAATCGAAGACCAGCCACGGTGATCCCGTTTTAACGTAAAAATTCACTTGACGAAAAAAAGAAGGCTAAAAAACTTCAAAGCCCCGATTGAGGTTCGGATGGCCTTTTTTGGGTATGAAACTATCCATTGACGGCTTAAACCAGTCAAAGCCATAAAACTCACAGAGAGCTTCGTTTTGACTAGTTATGGCTCCCGTAACTCTAAACGAGCCAACAGTTATGGCCGTCCGAAGAATCGATATCGGCAGGGTGCAACATCTGCGGTGCAAGGTGCAACATCCATCGAAAATGCCGAAGCAGCACCGTGCTACTTTTAGAAATGGGTGCAGGGATTTGAAATGGAACAGTACCATGGTGCACCACTCTCCAGCGATGGTAAATCGAAGACCATCCACGGTGAACCCGTTTTAACGTAAAAATTCACGTGACGAAAAAAAGAAGGCTAAAAAACTTCAGAGCCCCGATTGAGGTTCGGATGGCCTTTTTGGGTATGAAACTATCCATTGACGGCTTAAACCGGTCAAAGCTGTAGAACTCACAGAGTGCTTCGTTTTGACGGGTTATGGCTACCGTAACTCTGAACGAGCCAACAGTTATGCCCGTCCGAAGAATCGATATCCACAGGGTGCAACTTCTGCGGTGCAAGGTGCAACATCCGTTGAAAATGCCGAAGTAGCGCCGTGCGACTTTTAGAAATGGGTGCAGGGATTTGAAATGGAATGGTACCATGGTGCACCACTCTCCAACGATGGTAAATCGAAGACCATCTACGGTGAACCCGTTTAACGTAAAAATTCACGTGACGAAAAAAAGAAGGCTAAAAAACTTCAGAGACCCGATTGAGGTTCAGATAGCCTTTTTGGGTACGAAACTATCCATTGTCGGCTTAAAGCCATCAAAGCCGTAGAAATCATAGAGTGCTTCGTTTTGACTGGTTATGGATCCCGTAATGCTAGACGAGCCTACAGTTATGGCCGTCCGAAGAATCGATATCCATAGGGTGCAACATCTGCGGTGCAAGGTGCAACATCCGTCCAAAATACCGAAACAATCCCGGCGACTTTTAGAAATGGGTGCATGGATTTGAAATGGAACGGTACCATGATGCACCACTCTCCAGGGATGGTAAATCGAAGACCAGCCACGGTGATCCCGTTGTAATGTAAAAATTCACTTAACGAAAAAAAGAAGGCTAAAAAACTTCAGAGCCCCGATTGAGGTTCGGATAGCCTTTTTTGGGTACGAAACTATCCATTGACGGCTTAAAGCAGTCAAAGACCACGAACTCATAGAGAGATTTGTTTTGACTGGTTATGGCTCTCGTAACTCTAAACGAGCCAACGGTTATGGCCGTCCGAAGAATCGATATCCACATGGTGCAACATCTGTGGTGCAAGGTGCAACATCCGTCCAAAATGCCGAAACAGTGCCGTGCGACTTTTAGAAATGGGTGCATGGATTTGGAATGGAACAGTACCATGGTGCACCACTCTCCAGGGATGGTAAATTGAAGACCTGTCACGGTGATCCCGTTTTAACGTAAAAATTCACTTGACGAAAAATAGAAGGCTAAAAAACTTCAGAGCCCCGATTGAGGTTCGGATAGCCTATTTTGGTATGAACCTATCCATTGACGGCGTAAAGCCGTCAAAGCCGTAGAACTCACAGAGAGCTTCGTTTTGACTGGTAATGGCTCTCATAACTCTAAACGAGCCAACAGTTATGGTCGTCCAAAGAATCGATATCCACATGGTGCAACATCTGCGGTGCAAGGTGCAACATCCGTCCAAAATGACGAAACAGTCACTTGCGACTTTTAGAAATGGGTGCAGGATTTGAAATGGAACAGTACCATTGTGCATCACTCTGCAGGGATGGTAAATCGAAGACCAGCCACGGTGATCCCGATTTAACGTGAAAATTCACTTGACGAAAAAAAGACGGCTAAAAAACTTCAAAGACCCGATTGAGGTTCGGATAGCCTTTTTTGGGTATGGAACTATCCATTGACGGCTTAAAGCTGTCAAAGCCGTAGAACTCACAGAGAGCTTCGTTCTGACTGGTTATGGCTCCCGTAACTCTAAACGAGCCAACAGTTATGGTCGTCCGAAGAATCGATATCCACAGGGTGCAACATCTGTGCTGCAAGGTGCAACATCCGTCCAAAATGCCGAAACAGTCCCGTGCGACTTTTAGAAATGGGTGCATGGATTTGAAATGGAACAGTACCATGGTGCACCACTCTGCAGGGATGGTAAATCGACGACCAGCCACGGTGATCCCGTTTTAACGTGAAAATTCACTTGACTAAAAAAAGAAGGCTAAAAAACTTCAAAGTCCCAATTGAGATTCGGATAGCCTTTTTGGGTATGAAACTATCCATTGACGGCTTAAAGCCGTCAAAGCCGTAGAACTCATAGAAAGCTTCGTTTTGACTGGTTATGGCTCCCGTAACTCTAAACGAGCCAAAAGTTATGGTCGTCCGAAGAATCGATATCCATTGGGTGCAACATCTGCGGTGCAAGGTGCAACATCCGTTCAAAATGCCGAAATAGACCCGTGCGACTTTTAGAAATGGGCGCATCGATTTGAAATGGAACAGTACCATGGTGCACCACTCTCCAGGGATGGTAAATCGAAGACCAGCCACGATGATCCCGTTTTAACGTAAAAATTCACTTGACAAAAAAAGAAGGCTAAAAAACTTCAAAGCTCCGATTGAGGTTCGGATAGCCTTTTTTGGGTATGAAACTATCTATTGATGGCTTAAAGCGGTCAAAGCCATAGAACTCACAGAGAGTTTTGTTTTGACTGGTTATGGCTCCCGTAACAATAAACGAGCCAACAGTTATGGCCGTCCGAAGAATCGATATCCACAGGGTGCAACATCTGCGGTGCAAGGTGCAACATCCATCGAAAATGCCAAAGCAGCGTCGGGCGACTTTTAGAAATGGGTGCGGGGATTTGAAATGGTACAGTACCATGGTGCACCACTCTCCAAGGATGGTAAATCGAAGACCATCCTCGGTGAACCCGTTTTAACGTAAAAATTCACGTGACAAAAAAAAGAAGGCTAAAAAACTTCAGAGACCCGATTGAGGTTCGGATAGCCTTTTTTGGGTATGGAACTATCCATTGACGGCTTAAAGCTGTCAAAGCCGTAGAACTCACAAGGAGCTTCATTTTGACTGGTTATGGCTCCGGTAACTCTAAACGAGCCAACAGTTATGGCCGTCCGAAGAATCGATTTCCACAGGTTGCAACATCTGCGGTGCAAGGTGGAACATCCGTCCAAAATGCCGAAACAGTCCCGTGCGACTTTTAGAAATGGGTGCATGGATTTGAAATGGAACAGTACCATGGTGCACCACTCTGCAGGGATGGTAAATCGACGACCAGCCACGGTGATCCCGTTTTAACGTGAAAATTCACTTGACGAAAAAAAGAAGGCTAAAAAACTTCAAAGCCCCGATTGAGATTCGAATAGCCTTTTTGGGTATGAAACTATCCATTGACGGCTTAAAGCCGTCAAAGCCATAGAACTCATAGAGAGCTTTGTTTTGACTGGTTATGGCTCCCGTAACTCTAAACGAGCCAAAAGTTATGGTCGTCCGAAGAATTGATATCCATAGGGTGCAACATCTGTGGTGTAAGGTGCAACATCCGTTCAAAATGCCGAAATAGACCCGTGCGACTTTTAGAAATGGGCGCATGGATTTGAAATGGAACAGTACCATGGTGCACCACTCTCCAGGGATGGTAAATCGAAGACCAGCCACGATGATCCCGTTTTAACGTAAAAATTCACTTGACAAAAAAAGAAGGCTAAAAAACTTCAGAGCTCCGATTGAGGTTCGGATAGCCTTTTTTGGGTATGAAACTATCTATTGATGGCTTAAAGCGGTCAAAGCCATAGAACTCACATAGAGCTTTGTTTTGACTGGTTATGGCTCCCGTAACAATAAACGAGCCAACAGTTATGGCCGCCCGAAGAATCGATATCCACAGGGTGCAACATCTGCGGTGCAAGGTGCAACATCCATCGAAAATGCCAAAGCAGCTTCGGGCAACTTTTAGAAATGGGTGCAGGGATTTGAAATGGTACAGTACCATGGTGCACCACTCTCCAAGGATGGTAAATCGAAGACCATCAACGGTGAACCCGTTTTAGCGTAAAAATTCACGTGACAAAAAAAAGAAGGCTAAAAAACTTCAGAGACCCGATTGAGGTTCGGATAGCCTTTTTTGGGTATGGAACTATCCATTGACGGCTTAAAGCCATCAAAGCCGTAGAACTAAAAGAGAGCTTCATTTTGACTGGTTATGTCTCCCGTAACTCTAAACGAGCCAAAAGTTATGGTCGTCCGAAGAATCGATATCCACAGGGTGCAACATCTGCGGTGCAAGGTGCAACATCCGTTCAAAATGCCGAAACAGACCCGTGCGACTTTTAGAAATGGGCGCATGGATTTGAAATGGAATAGTACCATGGTGCACCACTCTCCAGGGATGGTATATCGAAGACCAGCCATGATGATCACGTTTTAACGTAAAAATTCACTTGACGAAGAAAAGAACGCTAAAAAACATCAAAGCCCCGATTGAGGTTCGGATAGCCTTTTTTGGGTATAAAACTATCCATTGACGGCTTAAAGCAATGCCGTAGAATTCACAGAGAGCTTCGTTTTGACTGGTTATGGCTCCCGTAACTCTAAACGAGCCAACAGTTATGGCCGTCCGAAGAATCGATATCCATAGTGTGCAACATCCGTCCAAAATGCCGAAACAGTCCCGTGCGACCTTTAGAAATGGGTACATGGATTTGAAATGGAACAGTACCATGGTGCACCACTCTTCAGGGATGGTAAATCGAAGACCAGCCACGGTGATCCCGTTTTAACTTAAAAATTCACTTGACGAAAAAAAGAAGGCTAAAAAACTTCAGAGCCCCAATTGAGGTTCGGATAGCCTTTTTGGATATGAAACTATCCATTGATTGCTAAAAGCCGTCAAAGTCGTAGAACTCACAGAGAGCTTCATTTTGACTGGTTATGGATCCCATAACGCTAGACGAGCCAACAGTTATGGCCGTCCGAAGAATCGATATCCATAGGGTGCAACATCTGCGGTGCAAGGTGCAACATCCGTCCAAAATGCCGAAACAGTCCCGTGCGACTTTTAGAAATGGGTGCATGGATTTGAAATGGAACGGTACTATGATGCACCACTCTCCAGGGATGGTAAATCGAAGACCAGCCACGGTGATCCCGTTGTAATGTAAAAATTCACTTAACGAAAAAAAGAAGGCTAAAAAACTTCAGAGCCCCGATTGAGGTTCGGATAGCCTTTTTTGGGTATGAAACTATCCATTGACGGCTTAAAGCAGTCAAAGACGTAGAACTCACAAAGAGCTTTTTTTTGACTGGTTATGGCTCCCGTAAATCTAAACGAGCCAATGGTTATGGCCGTCAGAAGAATCGATATCCACATGGTGCAACATCTGCGGTGCAAGGTGCAACATCCGTCCAAAATGCCGAAACAGTGTCGTGCGACTTTTAGAAATGGGTGCATGGATTTGAAATGGAACAGTACCATGGTGCACCACTCTCCAGGGATGGTAAATTGAAGACCTGCCACGGTGATCCCGTTTTAACATAAAAATTCACTTGACGAAAAATAGAAGGCTAAAAAACTTCAGAGCCCTGATTGAGGTTCAGATAGCCTTTTTTGGTATGAAACTATCCATTGACGGCTTAAAGCCGTCAAAGCCGTAGAACTCACAGAGAGCTTCGTTTTGACTGGTTATGGCTCCCGTAACTCTAAACGAGCCAACAGTTATGGCCGTCCGAAGAATCGATATCCACAGGGTGCAACATCTGCGGTGCAAGGTGAAACATCCGTCCAAAATGACGAAACAGTCCCGTGAGACTTTTAGAAATGGGTGCATGGATTTGAAATGGAACGGTACCATGGTGCATCACTCTGCAGGGATGGTAAATCGAAGACCAGCCAAGGTGATCCCGTTTTAACGTGAAAATTCACTTGACGAAAAAAAGAAGGCTAAAAAACTTCAAAGCCCTGATTGAGGTTCGGATAGCCTTTTTGGGTATAAAACTATCCATTGACGGCTAAAAGCCGTCAAAGCCGTAGAACTCACAGAGAGCTTCGTTTTGACTGGTTATGGATCCCGTAACTCTAGACGAGTCAACAGTTATGGCCGTCCGAAATCGATATCCATAGGGTGCAACATCCGTCCAAAATGCCGAAACAGTCCCGTGCGACTTTTAGAAATGGTTGCATGGATTTGAAATGGAACGGTACCATGATGCACCTCTCTCCAGGGATGGTAAATCGAAAATCAGCCACGGTGATCCCGTTTTAACGTGAAAATTCACTTGACGAAAAAAAGAAGGCTAAAAAACTTCAAAGCCCCGATTGAGGTTCGGATAGCCTTTTTTGGGTATGAAACTATCCATTGATGGCTTAAAGCAGTCAACGTAAAACTCACAGAGAGCTTTGTTTTGACTGGTTATGGCTCCCGTAACTCTAAACGAGCCAACGGTTATGGCCGTCCGAAGAATCGATATCCACAGGGTGCAACATCTGCGGTGCAAGGTGCAACATCCTTCCAAAATGACGAAACAGTCCCGTGCGACTTTTAGAAATGGGTGCATGGATTTGAAATGGAACAGTACCATGGTGCACCACTCTGTAGGGATGGTAAATCGAAGACCAGCCACGGTGATCCCGTTTTAACGTAAAAATTCACTTGACGAAATAAAAAAGGCTAAAAAACTTCAGAGACCCGATTGAGAATCGGATAGCCTTTTTTGTGTATGAAACTATCCATTGACGGCTTAAAGATGTCAAAGCCGTAGAACTCACAGAGAGCTTCGTTTTGACTAGTTATGGCTCCCGTAACTCTAAACGAGCCAACAGTTATGGTCGTCCGAAGAATCGATATCCATAGGGTGCAACATCTGCGGTGCGATGTGCAACATCCATCCAAAATGCCGAAACAGTCCCGTGCGACTTTTAGAAATGGGTGCTTGGATTTGAAATGGAACAGTACCATGGTGCACCACTCTTCAGGGATGGTAAATCGAAGACCAGCCACGGTGATCCCGTTTTAACGTAAAAATTCACTTGACGAAAAAAAGAAGGCTAAAAAACTTCAGAGCCCAGATAGAGGTTCGGATAGCCTTTTTGGGTATGAAACTATCCATTGACGGCTAAAAGCCGTGAAAGCCGTAGAACTCACAGAGAGCTTCGTTTTGACTGGTTATGGATCCCATAATGCTAGACGAGCCAACAGTTATGGTCGTCCGAAGAATCGATATCCATATGGTGCAACATCTGCGGTGCAAGGTGCAACATCCGTCCAAAATGCCGAAGCAGTCCCGTGCGACTTTTAGAAATGGGTGCATGGATTTGAAATGGAACGGTACCATGATGCACCACTCTCCAGGGATGGTAAATCGAAGACCAGCCACGGTGATCCCGTTGTAATGTAAAAATTCACTTAACGAAAAAAAGAAGGCTAAAAAACTTCAGAGCCCCGATTGAGTTTCGGATAGCCTTTTTTGGGTATGAAACTATCCATTGACGGCTTAAAGAAGTCAAAGACGTATAACTCACAAAGAGCTTTTTTTTGACTGGTTATGGCTCCCGTAACTCTAAACGAGCCAATGGTTATGGTCGTCCGAAGAATCGATATCCACATGGTGCAACATCTGCGGTGCAAGGTGCAACATCCGTCCAAAATGCCGAAACAGTGTCGTGTGACTTTTAGAAATGGGTGCATGGATTTGAAATGGAACAGTACCATGGTAAACCACTCTCCAGGGATGGTAAATTGAAGACCAGCCACGGTGATCCCGTTTTAACGAAAACATTCACTTGACGAAAAATAGAAGGCTAAAAAACTTCAGAGCCCCGATTGAGGTTCGGATAACCTTTTTTGGTATGAAACTATCCATTGACGGCTTAAAGCCGTCAAAGCCGTAGAACTCACAGAGAGCTTCGTTTTGACTGGTTATGGCTCCCGTAACTCTAAACGAGCCAACAGTTATGGCCGTCCGAAGAATCGATATCCATAGGGTGCAACATCTACGGTGCAAGGTGCAACATCCGTCCAAAATGACGAAACAGTCCCGTGCGACTTTTAGAAATGGGTGCATGGATTTGAAATGGAACAGTACCATGGTGCACCACTCTGCAGGGATGGTAAATCGAAGACCAGCCACGGTGATCCCGTTTTAACGTGAAAATTCACTTGACGAAAAAAAGAAGGCTAAAAAACTTCAGAGCCCCGATTGAGGTTCGGATAGCCTTTTTTGGGTATGAAACTATCCATTGACGGCTTAAAGCAGTCAAAGACGTAGAACTCACAGAGAGCTTTGTTTTGACTGGTTATGGCTCCCATAACTCTAAACGAGCCAACGGTTATGGTCGTCCGAAGAATCGATATCCACAGGGTGCAACATCTGCGGTGCAAGGTGCAACATCCATCCAAAATGACGAAACAGTCCCGTGCGACTTTTAGAAATAGGTGCATGGATTTGAAATGGAACAGTACCATGGTGCACCACTCTGCAGGGATGGTAAATTGAAGACCAGCCATGGTGATCCCGTTTTAACGTGAAAATTCACTTAACGAAAAAAAGAAGGCTAAAAACTTCAAATCCCCGATTGAGGTTCGGATAGCCTTTTTTGGTATGAAACTATCCATTGACGGCTTAAAGCCGTCAAAGCCGTAGAACTCATAGAGAGCTTCGTTTTGACTGGTTATGGCTCCCGTAACTCTAAACGAGCCAAAAGTTATGGCCGTACGAAGAATCGATATCCATAGGGTGCAACATCTGCGGTGCAAGGTGCAACATCCGTCAAAAATGCCGAAACAGACCCGTGCGAGTTTTAGAAATGGGTGCATGAATTTGAAATGGAACAGTACCATGGTGCACCACTCTCTAGGGATGGTAAATCAAAGACCAGCCACGGTGATCCCATTTTAAAGTAAAAATTCATTTGTTGAAAAAAAGAAGGCTAAAAAACATCAGAGCCCGATTGAGGTTCGGATAGCCTTTTTGGGTATGAAACTATCCATTGACGGCTTAAAGCCTTCAAAGCCGTAGAACTCATAGAGCGCTTCGTTTTGACTGGTTATAGCTCCCGTAACTCTAAACGAGCCAAAAGTTATGGCCGTCTGAAGAATCGATATCCACAGGGTGCAACATCTGCGGTGCAAGGTGCAATATCCGTCCAAAAGGCCGAAACAGACCCGTGCGACTTTTAGAAATGGGCGCATGGATTTGAAATGGAATAGTACCATGGTGCACCACTCTCCAGGGATGGTAAATCGAAGACCAGCCACGGTGATCCCGTTTTAACGTAAAAATTCACTTGACGAAAAAAAGGAGGCTAAAAAACATCAGAGCCCCGATTGAGGTTCGGATAGCCTTTTTTGGGTATGAAACTATCCATTGACGGCTTAAAGAAATGCCGTAGAACTCATAGAGAGCTTCGTTTTGACTGGTTATGGCTCCCGTAACTCTAAACGAGCCAACAGTTATGGTCGTCCGAAGAATCGATATCCATAGGGTGCAACATCTGCGGTGCAATGTGCAACATCCGTCCAAAATGCCGAAACAGTCCCGTGCGACTTTTAGAAATGGGTGCATGGATTTGAAATGGAATAGTACCATGGTGCACCACTCTTCATGGATGGTAAATCGAAGACCAACTACGGTGATCCCATTTTAACGTAAAAATTCACTTGACGAAAAAAAGAAGGCTAAAAAACTTCAGAGCCCCGATTGAGGTTCGGATAGCCTTTTTGGGTATGAAACTATCCATTGACGGCTAAAAGCCGTCAAAGCCGTAGAACTCACAGAGAGCTTCGTTTTGACTGGTTATGGATCCCATAACTCTAGAAGAGCCAACAGTTATGGCCGTCCGAAGAATCGATATCCATAGGGTGCAACATCTACGGTGCAAGGTGCAACATCCGTCCAAAATGCCGAAACAGTCCCGTGCGACTTTTAGAAATGGCTGCATGGATTTGAAATGGAATGGTACCATGATGCACCACTCTCCAGGAATGGTAAATCGAAGACCAGCCACGGTGATCCAATTGTAACGTAAAATTCACTTCACGAAAAAAAGAAGGCTAAAAAACTTTAGAGCCCCGATTGAGGTTCGGATAGCCTTTTTTGGGTATGAAACTATCCATTGACGGCTTAAAGGAGTCAAAGACGTAGAACTCACAGAGAGATTTGTTTTGACTGGTTATGGCTCCCGTAACTCTAAACGAGCCAACGGTTATGGCCGTCCGAAGAATCGATATCCACATGGTGCAACATCTGCGGTGCAAGGTGCAACATCCGTCCAAAATGCCGAAACAGTGCTGTGTGACTTTGAGAAATGGGTGCATGGATTTGAAATGGAACAGTACCATGGTGCACCACTCTCCAGGGATGGTAAATTGAAGACCAGCCACGGTGATCCCGTTTAACGTAAAAATTCACTTGACGAAAAATAGAAGGCTAAAAAACTTCAAAGCCCCGATTGAGGTTCGGATAGCCTTTTTTTGGTATGAAACTATCCATTGACGGCTTAAAGCCGTCAAAGCCGTAGAACTCACAGAGAGCTTCGTTTTGCCTGGTTATGGCTCCCGTAACTCTAAACGAGCCAACAGTTATGGCCGTCCGAAGAATCGATATCCACAGGGTGCAACATCTGCGGTGCAAGGTGCAACATCCGTCCAAAATGACGAAACAGTCCCGTGCGACTTTTAGAAATGGGTGCATGGATTTGAAATGGAACAGTACCATGGTGCACCACTCTTCAGGGATGGTAAATCGAAGACCAGCCACGGTGATCCCGTTTTAACATAAAAATTCACTTGACGAAAAGAAGAAGGCTAAAAAACATCAAAGCCCCGTTTGAGGTTCGGATAGCCTTTTTTGGGTATGAAACTATCCATTGACGGCTTAAAGCCGTCAAAGCCGTAGAACTCACTGAGAGTTTCGTTTTGATTGGTTATGGCTCCCGTAACTCTAAACGAGCCAACAGTTATTGCCGTTCGAAGAATCGATATCCACATGGTGCAACATCTGTGGTGCAAGGTGCAACATCCGTCCAAAATGCCGAAACAGACCCGTGCGACTTTTAGAAATGGGTGCATGAATTTGAAATGGAACAGTACCATGGTGCACCACTCTCTAGGGATTATAAATCGAAGACCAGCCACGGTGATCCCATTTTAAAGTAAAAATTCACTTAACGAAAAAAAGAAGGCTAAAAACATCAGAGCCCGATTGAGGTTCAGATATCCTTTTTTGGATATGAAACTATCCATTGACGGCTTAAAGCCCTCAAAACCGTAGAACTCACAGAGAGTTTCGTTTTGACTGGTTAAGGCTCCCGTAACTCCAAACGAGCCAACGGTTATGGCCGTCCGAATAATCGATATCCATAGAGTGCAACATCTGCGGTGCAAGGTGCAACATCCATCCAAAATGCCGAAACATACCCGTGCGACTTTTAGAAATAGGTGCATGGATTTGAAATGGAACAATACCATGGTGCACCACTCTCCACGGATGGTAAATCGAAGACCCAGCCACGGTGATCCCGTTTTAACGTAAAAATTCACTTGACGAAAAAAAGAAGGCTAAAAAACTTCAGAGTCCCGATTGAGGTTCGAATAGCCTTTTTTGGGTATGAAACTATCCATTGACGGCTTAAAGCAATGTCGTAGAACTCACAGAGAGCTTCGTTTTGACTGGTTATGGCTCCCGTAACTCTAAACGAGCCAACAGTTATGGCCGTCCGAAGAATCGATATCCATAGGGTGCGACATCTGCGGTGCAATGTGCAACATCCGTCCAAAATGCCGAAACAGTCCCGTGCGACTTTTAGAAATGGGTGCATGGATTTGAAATGGAACAGTACCATGGTGCACCACTCTTCAGGGATGGTAAATCGAAGACCAGCCACGGTGATCCCGTTTTAACGTAAAAATTCACTTGACGAAAAAAAGAAGGCTAAAAAACTTCAGAGCCCCGATTGAGGTTCAGATAGCCTTTTTGGGTATGAAACTTTCCATTGACGGCTAAAAGCCGTCAAAGCCGTAGAACTCATAGAGAGCTTCGTTTTGACTAGTTATGGCTCCCGTAACTCTAAATAATCCAAAAGTTATGGTCGTCCGAAGAATCGATATCCACAGGGTGCAACATCTGCGGTGCAAGGTGCAACATCCGTTCAAAATGCCGAAACAGACCCGTGCGACTTTAAGAAATGGGCGCATGGATTTGAAATGGAATAGTACCATGGTGCACCACTCTCTAGGGATGGTAAATCGAAGACCAGCCACGATGATCCCGTTTTAACGTAAAAATTCACTTGACGAAAAAAAGAAGGCTAAAAAACATCAGAGCCCCGACTAAGGTTCGGATAGCCTTTTTTGGGTATGAAACTATCCATTGATGGCTTAAAGCAATCAAAGACGTATAACTCATAGAGAGCTTTGTTTTGACTGGTTATGACTCCCGTAACTCTAAACGAGCCAACGGTTATGGCCGTCCGAAGAATCGATATCCACATGGTGCAACATCTACGGTGCAAGGTGCAACATCCGTCCAAAATGCCGAAACAGTGTCGTGCGACTTTTAGAAATGGGTGCATGGATTTGAAATGGAACAGTACCATGGTGCACCACTCTCCAGGGATGGTAAATTGAAGACCAGCCACGGTGATCCCGTTTTAACGTAAAAATTCACTTGACGAAAAATAGAAGGCTTAAAAACTTCAGAGCCCCGAATGATGTTCGGATAGCCTTTTTGGGTATGAAACTATCCATTGACGGCTTAAAGCCGTCAAAGCCGTAGAACTCACAAAGAGCTTCGTTTTGACTGGTTATGGCTCCCGTAACTCTAAACGAGCCAACAGTTATGGCCGTCCGAAGAATCCATATCCACAGGGTGCAACATCTACGGTGCAAGGTGCAACATCCGTCCAAAATGACGAAACAGTCCCGTGCGACTTTTAGAAATGGGTGCATGGATTTGAAATGGAACAGTACCATGGTGCACCACTCTGCAGGGATGGTAAATCGAAGACCAGCCACGGTGATCCCGTTTTAACGTGAAAATTCACTTGACGAAAAAAAGAAGGCTAAAAAACTTCAAAGCCCTGATTGAGGTTCGGATAGCCTTTTTGGGTATAAAACTTTCCATTGACGGCTAAAAGCCGTCAAAGCCGTAGAACTCACAGAGAGCTTCGTTTTGACTGGTTATGGATCCCGTAACTCTAGACGAGCCAACAGTTATTGCCGTCCGAAATCGATATCCATAGGGTGCAACATCTGCGGTACAAGGTGCAATATCCGTCCAAAATGCCGAAACAGTCCCGTGCGACTTTTAGAAATGGGTGCATGGATTTGAAATGGAACGGTACCATGGTGCACCACTCTCTAGGGATAATAAATCGAAGACCAGCCACGGTGATCCCATTTTAAAGTAAAAATTGACTTAACGAAAAAAAGAAGGCTAAAAAACATCAGAGCCCGATTGAGGTTCGGATATCCTTTTTTGGATATGAAACTATCCATTGACGGCTTAAAGCCCTCAAAGCCGTAGAACTCACAGAGAGTTTCGTTTTGACTGGTTAAGGCTCCCGTAACTCCAAACGAGCCAACAGTTATGGCCGTCCGAATAATCGATATCCACAGAGTGCAACATCAGCGGTGCAAGTTGCAACATCCGTCCAAAATGCCGAAACATACCCATGCGACTTTTAGAAATAGGTGCATGGATTTGAAATGGAACAGTACCATGGTGCACCACTCTCCACGGATGGTAAATCGAAAACCCAGCCACGGTGATCCCGTTTTAACGTAAAAATTCACTTGACGAAAAAAAGAAGGCTAAAAAACTTCAGAGTCCCGATTGAGGTTCGGATAGCCTTTTTTGGGTATGAAACTATCCATTGACGGCTTAAAGCAATGCCGTAGAACTCACAGAGAGCTTCGTTTTGACTGGTTATGGCTCCCGTAACTCTAAACGACCCAACAGTTATGGCCGTCCGAAGAATCGATATCCATAGGGTGCAACATCTGCGGTGCAATGTGCAACATCCGTCCAAAATGCCGAAACAGTCTCGTGCGACTTTTAGAAATGGGTGCATGGATTTGAAATGGAACAGTACCATGGTGCACCACTCTTTAGGGATGGTAAATCGAAGACCAGCCACGGTGATCCCGTTTTAACGTAAAAATTCACTTGACGAAAAAAAGAAGGCTAAAAAACTTCAGAGCCCCGATTGAGGTTCAGATAGCCTTTTTGGGTATGAAACTATCCATTGACGGCTAAAAGCCATCAAAGCCGTAGAACTCATAGAGAGCTTCGTTTTGACTGGTTATGGCTCCCGTAACTCTAAACGAGCCAAAAGTTATGGTCGTCCGAAGAATCGATATCCACAGGGTGCAACATCTGCGGTGCAAGGTGCAACATCCGTTCAAAATACCGAAACAGACCCGTGCGACTTTTAGAAATGGGCGCATGGATTTGAAATGGAATAGTACCATGGTGCACCACTCTCCAGGGATGGTAAATCGAAGACCAGCCACGATGATCCCATTTTAACGTAAAAATTCACTTGACGAAAAAAAGAAGGCTAAAAAACATCAGAGCCCCGATTGAGGTTCGGATAGCCTTTTTTGGGTATGAAACTATCCATTGACGGCTTAAAGCAATGTCGTAGAACTCACATAGAGCTTCATTTTGACTGGTTATGGCTCCCGTAACTCTAAACGAGCCAAAAGTTATGGTCGTCCGAAGAATCGATATCCACAGGGTGCAACATCTGCGATGCAAGGTGCAACATCCGTTCAAAATACCGAAACAGACCCGTGCGACTTTTAGAAATGGGCGCATGGATTTGAAATGGAATAGTACCATGGTGCACCACTCTCCAGGGATGGTAAATCGAATACCAGCCACGATGATCCCATTTTAACGTAAAAATTCACTTGACGAAAAAAAGAAGGCTAAAAAACATCAGAGCCCCGATTAAGGTTCGGATAGCCTTTTTTGGGTATGAAACTATCCATTGACGGCTTAAAGCAATGCCGTAGAACTCACAGAGAGCTTCGTTTTGACTGGTTATGGCTCCCGTAACTCTAAACGAGCCAACAGTTATGGCCGTCCGAAGAATCGATATCCAAAGGGTGCAACATCTGCGGTGCAAGGTGCAACATCCGTCCAAAATGACGAAACAGTCCCGTGCAACTTTTAGAAATGGGTGCATGGATTTGAAATGGAACAGTACCATGGTGCATCACTCTACAGGGATGGTAAATCGAAGACCAGCCACGGTGATCCCGTTTTAACGTGAAAATTCACTTGACGAAAAAAAGAAGGCTAAAAAACTTCAAAGCCCTGATTGAGGTTCGGATAGCCTTTTTGGGTATAAAACTATCCATTGACGGCTAAAATCCGTCAAAGCCGTAGAACTCACAGAGAGCTTCGTTTTGACTTGTTATGGATCCTGTAATCTAGACGAGTCAACAGTTATGGCCGTCCGAAATCGATATCCATAGGGTGCAACATCTGCGGTGCAAGGTGCAACATCCGTCCAAAATGCCGAAATAGTCCCGTGCGACTTTTAGAAATGGTTGCATGGATTTGAAATGGAACGGTACCATGATGCACCACTCTCCAGAGATGGTAAATCGAAAACTAGCCACGGTGATCCCGTTTTAACGTGAAAATTCACTTGACGAAAAAAAGAAGGCTAAAAAACTTCAGAGCCCCGATTGAGGTTCGGATAGCCTATTTTGGGTATGAAACTATCCATTGACGGCTTAAAGCAGTCAAAGACGTAGAACTCACAGAGAGCTTTGTTTTGACTGGTTATGGCTCCCGTAACTCTAAACGAGCCAACGGTTATGGCCGTCCAAAGAATCGATATCCACAGGGTGCAACATCTGCGGTGCAAGGAGCAACATCCATCCAAAATGACGAAACAGTCCCGTGCAACTTTTAGAAATGGGTGCATGGATTTGAAATGGAACAGTACCATGGTGCACCACTCTGCAGGCATGGTAAATCGAAGACCAGCCACGGTGATCCCGTTTTTACATAAAAAATCACTTGATGAAAAAAAGAAGGCTAAAAAACTTCAGAGACGCGATTGAGTTTCGGATAGCCTTTTTTGGGTATGAAACTATCCACTGACGGCTTAAAGATATTAAAGCCATAGAACTCACAAAGAGCTTCGTTTTGACTGGTTATGGCTCCCGTAACTCTAAACGAGCCAACAGTTATGTGCGTCCGAAGAATCGATATCCATAGGGTGCAACATCTGCGGTGCAATGTGCAACATCCGTCCAAAATGCTGAAACAGTCCCGTGCGACTTTTAGAAATGGGTGCATGGATTTGAAATGGAACAGTACCATGGTGCACCACTCTGCAAGGATGGTAAATCGAAGACCAGCCACGGTGATCCCATTTTAACGTAAAAATTCACTTTACGAAAAAAAGAAGGCTAAAAAACTTCAGAGCCCCGATTGAGGTTCGGATAGCCTTTTTGGGTATGAAACTATCCATTGACGGCTAAAAGCCGTCAAAGCCGTAGAACTCACAGAGAGCTTCGTTTTGACTGGTTATGGATTCCATAATGCTAGACGAGCCAACAGTTTTGGCCGTCCGAAGAATCGATATCCATATGGTGCAACATCTGCGGTGCAAGGTGCAACATCCGTCCAAAATGCCGAAATAGTCCCGTTCGACTTTTAGAAATTGGTGCATGGATTTGAAATGGAACGGTACCATGATGCACCACTCTCCAGGGATGGTAAATCGAAGACCAGCCACGGTGATCCTGTTGTAATGTAAAAATTCACTTAACGAAAAAAAGAAGGCTAAAAAACTTCAGAGCCCCGATTGAGGTTCGGATAGCCTTTTTTGGGTATGAAACTATCCCTTGACGGCTTAAAGCAGTCAAAGACGTAGAACTCACAGAGAGCTTTGTTTTGACTGGTTATGGCTCCCGTAACTCTAAACGAGCCAACGGTTATGGCCGTCCGAAGAATCGATATCCACATGGTGCAACATCTGCGGTGCAAGGTGCAACATCAGTCCAAAATGCCGAAATAGTGCCGTGCGACTTTTAGAAATGGGTGCATGGATTTGAAATGGAATAGTACCATGGTGCACCACTCTCCAGGGATGGTAAATTGAAGACAAGTCACGGTGATCCCGTTTTAACGTAAAAATTCACTTGACGAAAAATAGAAGGCTAAAAAACTTCAGAGCCCCGATTGAGGTTCGGATATCCTTTTTTGGTATGAAACTATCCATTGACTGCTTAAAGCCGTCAAAGCCGTAGAACTCACAGAGAGCTTCGTTTTCACTGGTTATGGCTCCCGTAACTCTAAACGAGCCAACAGTTATGGCCGTCCGAAGAATCGATATCCATAGGGTGCAACATCTGCGGTGGAAGGTGCAACATCCGTCCAAAATGACGAAACAGTCCCGTGCGACTTTTAGAAATGGGTGCATGGATTTGAAATGGAACAGTACCATGGTGCACCACTCTGCAGGGATGGTAAATCGAAGACCAGCCACGGTGATCCCGTTTTAACTTGAAAATTCACTTGACGAAAAAAAGAAGGCTAAAAAACTTCAAAGCCCTGATTGAGGTTCGGATAGCCTTTTTGGGTATAAAACTTTCCATTGATGGCTAAAAGCCGTCAAAGCCGTAGAACTCACAGAGAGCTTCGTTTTGACTGGTTATGGATCCCGTAACTCTAGACGAGCCAACAGTTATGGCCGTCCGAAATCGATATCCATAGGGTGCAACATCTGCGGTGCAAGGTGCAACATCCGTCCAAAATGCCGAAACAGTCCCGTGCGACTTTTAGAAATGGGTGCATGGATTTGAAATGGACCAGTACCTTGGTGCACCACTCTCCAGGGATGGTAAATCGAAGACCAGCCACGGTGATCACGTTCTAACGTGAAAATTCACTTGACGAAAAAAAGAAGGCTAAAAACATCAGAGCCCCGATTGAGGTTTGGATAGCCTTTTTTGGGTATGAAACTATCCATTGACGGCTTAAAGCCGTCAAAGCCGTAGAACTCACAGAGAGCTTCGTTTTGACGTGTTATGGCTCCCGTAACTCTAAACGACCCAACAGTTATGGCCGTCCGAAGAATCGATATCCATAGGGTGCAACATCTGCGGTGCAATGTGCAACATCCGTCCAAAATGCCGAAACAGTCTCGTGCGACTTTTAGAAATGGGTGCATGGATTTGAAATGGAACAGTACCATGGTGCACCACTCTTTAGGGATGGTAAATCGAAGACCAGCCACGGTGATCCCGTTTTAACGTAAAAATTCACTTGACGAAAAAAAGAAGGCTAAAAAACTTCAGAGCCCCGATTGAGGTTCAGATAGCCTTTTTGGGTATGAAACTATCCATTGATGGCTAAAAGCCATCAAAGCCGTAGAACTCATAGAGAGCTTCGTTTTGACTGGTTATGGCTCCCGTAACTCTAAACGAGCCAAAAGTTATGGTCGTCCGAAGAATCGATATCCACAGGGTGCAACATCTGCGGTGCAAGGTGCAACATCCGTTCAAAATACCGAAACAGACCCGTGCGACTTTTAGAAATGGGCGCATGGATTTGAAATGGAATAGTACCATGGTGCACCACTCTCCAGGGATGGTAAATCGAAGACCAGCCACAATGATCCCATTTTAACGTAAAAATTCACTTGACGAAAAAAAGAAGGCTAAAAAACATCAGAGCCCCGATTGAGGTTCGGATAGCCTTTTTTGGGTATGAAACTATCCATTGACGGCTTAAAGCAATGTCGTAGAACTCACATAGAGCTTCATTTTGACTGGTTATGGCTCCCGTAACTCTAAACGAGCCAAAAGTTATGGTCGTCCGAAGAATCGATATCCACAGGGTGCAACATCTGCGATGCAAGGTGCAACATCCGTTCAAAATACCGAAACAGACCCGTGCGACTTTTAGAAATGGGCGCATGGATTTGAAATGGAATAGTACCATGGTGCACCACTCTCCAGGGATGGTAAATCGAAGACCAGCCACGATGATCCCATTTTAACGTAAAAATTCACTTGACGAAAAAAAGAAGGCTAAAAAACATCAGAGCCCCGATTAAGGTTCGGATAGCCTTTTTTGGGTATGAAACTATCCATTGACGGCTTAAAGCAATGCCGTAGAACTCACAGAGAGCTTCGTTTTGACTGGTTATGGCTCCCGTAACTCTAAACGAGCCAACAGTTATGGCCGTCCGAAGAATCGATATCCAAAGGGTGCAACATCTGCGGTGCAAGGTGCAACATCCGTCCAAAATGACGAAACAGTCCCGTGCAACTTTTAGAAATGGGTGCATGGATTTGAAATGGAACAGTACCATGGTGCATCACTCTACAGGGATGGTAAATCGAAGACCAGCCATGGTGATCCCGTTTTAACGTGAAAATTCACTTGACGAAAAAAAGAAGGCTAAAAAACTTCAAAGCCCTGATTGAGGTTCGGATAGCCTTTTTGGGTATAAAACTATCCATTGACGGCTAAAAGCCGTCAAAGCCGTAGAACTCACAGAGAGCTTCGTTTTGACTTGTTATGGATCCTGTAATCTAGTCGAGTCAACAGTTATGGCCGTCCGAAATCGATATCCATAGGGTGCAACATCTGCGGTGCAAGGTGCAACATCCGTCCAAAATGCCGAAATAGTCCCGTGCGACTTTTAGAAATGGTTGCATGGGTTTGAAATGGAACGGTACCATGATGCACCACTCTCCAGAGATGGTAAATCGAAAACTAGCCACGGTGATCCCGTTTTAACGTGAAAATTCACTTGACGAAAAAAAGAAGGCTAAAAAACTTCAGAGCCCCGATTGAGGTTCGGATAGCCTATTTTGGGTATGAAACTATCCATTGACGGCTTAAAGCAGTCAAAGACGTAGAACTCACAGAGAGCTTTGTTTTGACTGGTTATGGCTCCCGTAACTCTAAACGAGCCAACGGTTATGGCCGTCCAAAGAATCGATATCCACAGGGTGCAACATCTGCGGTGCAAGGAGCAACATCCATCCAAAATGACGAAACAGTCCCGTGCAACTTTTAGAAATGGGTGCATGGATTTGAAATGGAACAGTACCATGGTGCACCACTCTGCAGGGATGGTAAATCGAAGACCAGCCACGGTGATCCCGTTTTTACATAAAAAATCACTTGATGAAAAAAAGAAGGCTAAAAAACTTCAGAGACGCGATTGAGTTTCGGATAGCCTTTTTTGGGTATGAAACTATCCACTGACGGCTTAAAGATATTAAAGCCATAGAACTCACAGAGAGCTTCGTTTTGACTGGTTATGGCTCCCGTAACTCTAAACGAGCCAACAGTTATGTGCGTCCGAAGAATCGATATCCATAGGGTGCAACATCTGCGGTGCAATGTGCAACATCCGTCCAAAATGCTGAAACAGTCCCGTGCGACTTTTAGAAATGGGTGCATGGATTTGAAATGGAACAGTACCATGGTGCACCACTCTGCAAGGATGGTAAATCGAAGACCAGCCACGGTGATCCCATTTTAACATAAAAATTCACTTTACGAAAAAAAGAAGGCTAAAAAACTTCAGAGCCCCGATTGAGGTTCGGATAGCCTTTTTGGGTATGAAACTATCCATTGACGGCTAAAAGCCGTCAAAGCCGTAGAACTCACAGAGAGCTTCGTTTTGACTGGTTATGGATCCCATAATGCTAGACGAGCCAACAGTTTTGGCTGTCCGAAGAATCGATATCCATATGGTGCAACATCTGCGGTGCAAGGTGCAACATCCGTCCAAAATGCCGAAATAGTCCCGTGCGACTTTTAGAAATTGGTGCATGGATTTGAAATGGAACGGTACCATGATGCACCACTCTCCAGGGATGGTAAATCGAAGACCAGCCACGGTGATCCTGTTGTAATGTAAAAATTCACTTAACGAAAAAAAGAAGGCTAAAAAACTTCAGAGCCCCGATTGAGGTTCGGATAGCCTTTTTTGGGTATGAAACTATCCCTTGACGGCTTAAAGCAGTCAAAGACGTAGAACTCACAGAGAGCTTTGTTTTGACTGGTTATGGCTCCCGTAACTCTAAACGAGCCAACGGTTATGGCCGTCCGAAGAATCGATATCCACATGGTGCAACATCTGCGGTGCAAGGTGCAACATCAGTCCAAAATGCCGAAATAGTGCCGTGCGACTTTTAGAAATGGGTGCATTGATTTGAAATGGAATAGTACCATGGTGCACCACTCTCCAGGGATGGTAAATTGAAGACAAGCCACGGTGATCCCGTTTTAACGTAAAAATTCACTTGACGAAAAATAGAAGGCTAAAAAACTTCAGAGCCCCGATTGAGGTTCGGATATCCTTTTTTGGTATGAAACTATCCATTGACTGCTTAAAGCCGTCAAAGCCGTAGAACTCACAGAGAGCTTCGTTTTCACTGGTTATGGCTCCCGTAACTCTAAACGAGCCAACAGTTATGGCCGTCCGAAGAATCGATATCCACAGGGTGCAACATCTGCGGTGGAAGGTGCAACATCCGTCCAAAATGACGAAACATTCCCGTGCGACTTTTAGAAATGGGTGCATGGATTTGAAATGGAACAGTACCATGGTGCACCACTCTGCAGGGATGGTAAATCGAAGACCAGCCACGGTGATCCCGTTTTAACTTGAAAATTCACTTGACGAAAAAAAGAAGGCTAAAAAACTTCAAAGCCCTGATTGAGGTTCGGATAGCCTTTTTGGGTATAAAACTTTCCATTGATGGCTAAAAGCCGTCAAAGCCGTAGAACTCACAGAGAGCTTCGTTTTGACTGGTTATGGATCCCGTAACTCTAGACGAGCCAACAGTTATGGCCGTCCGAAATCGATATCCATAGGGTGCAACATCTGCGGTGCAAGGTGCAACATCCGTCCAAAATGCCGAAACAGTCCCGTGCGACTTTTAGAAATGGGTGCATGGATTTGAAATGGACCAGTACCTTGGTGCACCACTCTCCAGGGATGGTAAATCGAAGACCAGCCACGGTGATCACGTTCTAACGTGAAAATTCACTTGACGAAAAAAAGAAGGCTAAAAACATCAGAGCCCCGATTGAGGTTCGGATAGCCTTTTTTGGGTATGAAACTATCCATTGACGGCTTAAAGCCGTCAAAGCCGTAGAACTCACAGAGAGCTTCGTTTTGACGTGTTATGGCTCCCGTAACTCTAAACGACCCAACAGTTATGGCCGTCCGAAGAATCGATATCCATAGGGTGCAACATCTGCGGTGCAATGTGCAACATCCGTCCAAAATGCCGAAACAGTCTCGTGCGAATTTTAGAAATGGGTGCATGGATTTGAAATGGAACAGTACCATGGTGCACCACTCTTTAGGGATGGTAAATCGAAGACCAGCCACGGTGATCCCGTTTTAACGTAAAAATTCACTTGACGAAAAAAAGAAGGCTAAAAAACTTCAGAGCCCCGATTGAGGTTCAGATAGCCTTTTTGGGTATGAAACTATCCATTGACGGCTAAAAGCCATCAAAGCCGTAGAACTCATAGAGAGCTTCGTTTTGACTGGTTATGGCTCCCGTAACTCTAAACGAGCCAAAAGTTATGGTCGTCCGAAGAATCGATATCCACAGGGTGCAACATCTGCGGTGCAAGGTGCAACATCCGTTCAAAATACCGAAACAGACCCGTGCGACTTTTAGAAATGGGCGCATGGATTTGAAATGGAATAGTACCATGGTGCACCACTCTCCAGGGATGGTAAATCGAAGACCAGCCACGATGATCCCATTTTAACGTAAAAATTCACTTGACGAAAAAAAGAAGGCTAAAAAACATCAGAGCCCCGATTGAGGTTCGGATAGCCTTTTTTGGGTATGAAACTATCCATTGACGGCTTAAAGCAATGTCGTAGAACTCACATAGAGCTTCATTTTGACTGGTTATGGCTCCCGTAACTCTAAACGAGCCAAAAGTTATGGTCGTCCGAAGAATCGATATCCACAGGGTGCAACATCTGCGATGCAAGGTGCAACATCCGTTCAAAATACCGAAACAGACCCGTGCGACTTTTAGAAATGGGCGCATGGATTTGAAATGGAATAGTACCATGGTGCACCACTCTCCAGGGATGGTAAATCGAAGACCAGCCACGATGATCCCATTTTAACGTAAAAATTCACTTGACGAAAAAAAGAAGGCTAAAAAACATCAGAGCCCCGATTAAGGTTCGGATAGCCTTTTTTGGGTATGAAACTATCCATTGACGGCTTAAAGCAATGCCGTAGAACTCACAGAGAGCTTCGTTTTGACTGGTTATGGCTCCCGTAACTCTAAACGAGCCAACAGTTATGGCCGTCCGAAGAATCGATATCCAAAGGGTGCAACATCTGCGGTGCAAGGTGCAACATCCGTCCAAAATGATGAAACAGTCCCGTGCAACTTTTAGAAATGGGTGCATGGATTTGAAATGGAACAGTACCATGGTGCATCACTCTACAGGGATGGTAAATCGAAGACCAGCCATGGTGATCCCGTTTTAACGTGAAAATTCACTTGACGAAAAAAAGAAGGCTAAAAAACTTCAAAGCCCTGATTGAGGTTCGGATAGCCTTTTTGGGTATAAAACTATCCATTGACGGCTAAAAGCCGTCAAAGCCGTAGAACTCACAGAGAGCTTCGTTTTGACTTGTTATGGATCCTGTAATCTAGACGAGTCAACAGTTATGGCCGTCCGAAATCGATATCCATAGGGTGCAACATCTGCGGTGCAAGGTGCAACATCCGTCCAAAATGCCGAAATAGTCCCGTGCGACTTTTAGAAATGGTTGCATGGGTTTGAAATGGAACGGTACCATGATGCACCACTCTCCAGAGATGGTAAATCGAAAACTAGCCACGGTGATCCCGTTTTAACGTGAAAATTCACTTGACGAAAAAAAGAAGGCTAAAAAACTTCAGAGCCCCGATTGAGGTTCGGATAGCCTATTTTGGGTATGAAACTATCCATTGACGGCTTAAAGCAGTCAAAGACGTAGAACTCACAGAGAGCTTTGTTTTGACTGGTTATGGCTCCCGTAACTCTAAACGAGCCAACGGTTATGGCCGTCCAAAGAATCGATATCCACAGGGTGCAACATCTGCGGTGCAAGGAGCAACATCCATCCAAAATGACGAAACAGTCCCGTGCAACTTTTAGAAATGGGTGCATGGATTTGAAATGGAACAGTACCATGGTGCACCACTCTGCAGGGATGGTAAATCGAAGACCAGCCACGGTGATCCCGTTTTTACATAAAAAATCACTTGATGAAAAAAAGAAGGCTAAAAAACTTCAGAGACGCGATTGAGTTTCGGATAGCCTTTTTTGGGTATGAAACTATCCACTGACGGCTTAAAGATATTAAAGCCATAGAACTCACAGAGAGCTTCGTTTTGACTGGTTATGGCTCCCGTAACTCTAAACGAGCCAACAGTTATGTGCGTCCGAAGAATCGATATCCATAGGGTGCAACATCTGCGGTGCAATGTGCAACATCCGTCCAAAATGCTGAAACAGTCCCGTGCGACTTTTAGAAATGGGTGCATGGATTTGAAATGGAACAGTACCATGGTGCACCACTCTGCAAGGATGGTAAATCGAAGACCAGCCACGGTGATCCCATTTTAACGTAAAAATTCACTTTACGAAAAAAAGAAGGCTAAAAAACTTCAGAGCCCCGATTGAGGTTCGGATAGCCTTTTTGGGTATGAAACTATCCATTGACGGCTAAAAGCCGTCAAAGCCGTAGAACTCACAGAGAGCTTCGTTTTGACTGGTTATGGATCCCATAATGCTAGACGAGCCAACAGTTTTGGCTGTCCGAAGAATCGATATCCATATGGTGCAACATCTGCGGTGCAAGGTGCAACATCCGTCCAAAATGCCGAAATAGTCCCGTGCGACTTTTAGAAATTGGTGCACGGATTTGAAATGGAACGGTACCATGATGCACCACTCTCCAGGGATGGTAAATCGAAGACCAGCCACGGTGATCCTGTTGTAATGTAAAAATTCACTTAACGAAAAAAAGAAGGCTAAAAAACTTCAGAGCCCCGATTGAGGTTCGGATAGCCTTTTTTGGGTATGAAACTATCCCTTGACGGCTTAAAGCAGTCAAAGACGTAGAACTCACAGAGAGCTTTGTTTTGACTGGTTATGGCTCCCGTAACTCTAAACGAGCCAACGGTTATGGCCGTCCGAAGAATCGATATCCACAAGGTGCAACATCTGCGGTGCAAGGTGCAACATCAGTCCAAAATGCCGAAATAGTGCCGTGCGACTTTTAGAAATGGGTGCATGGATTTGAAATGGAATAGTACCATGGTGCACCACTCTCCAGGGATGGTAAATTGAAGACAAGCCACGGTGATCCCGTTTTAACGTAAAAATTCACTTGACGAAAAATAGAAGGCTAAAAAACTTCAGAGCCCCGATTGAGGTTCGGATATCCTTTTTTGGTATGAAACTATCCATTGACTGCTTAAAGCCGTCAAAGCCGTAGAACTCACAGAGAGCTTCGTTTTCACTGGTTATGGCTCCCGTAACTCTAAACGAGCCAACAGTTATGGCCGTCCGAAGAATCGATATCCACAGGGTGCAACATCTGCGGTGGAAGGTGCAACATCCGTCCAAAATGACGAAACAGTCCCGTGCGACTTTTAGAAATGGGTGCATGGATTTGAAATGGAACAGTACCATGGTGCACCACTCTGCAGGGATGGTAAATCGAAGACCAGCCACGGTGATCCCGTTTTAACTTGAAAATTCACTTGACGAAAAAAAGAAGGCTAAAAAACTTCAAAGCCCTGATTGAGGTTCGGATAGCCTTTTTGGGTATAAAACTTTCCATTGATGGCTAAAAGCCGTCAAAGCCGTAGAACTCACAGAGAGCTTCGTTTTGACTGGTTATGGATCCCGTAACTCTAGACGAGCCAACAGTTATGGCCGTCCGAAATCGATATCCATAGGGTGCAACATCTGCGGTGCAAGGTGCAACATCCGTCCAAAATGCCGAAACAGTCCCGTGCGACTTTTAGAAATGGGTGCATGGATTTGAAATGGACCAGTACCTTGGTGCACCACTCTCCAGGGATGGTAAATCGAAGACCAGCCACGGTGATCACGTTCTAACGTGAAAATTCACTTGACGAAAAAAAGAAGGCTAAAAACATCAGAGCCCCGATTGAGGTTCGGATAGCCTTTTTTGGGTATGAAACTATCCATTGACGGCTTAAAGCCGTCAAAGCCGTAGAACTCACAGAGAGCTTCGTTTTGACGTGTTATGGCTCCCGTAACTCTAAACGACCCAACAGTTATGGCCGTCCGAAGAATCGATATCCATAGGGTGCAACATCTGCGGTGCAATGTGCAACATCCGTCCAAAATGCCGAAACAGTCTCGTGCGAATTTTAGAAATGGGTGCATGGATTTGAAATGGAACAGTACCATGGTGCACCACTCTTTAGGGATGGTAAATCGAAGACCAGCCACGGTGATCCCGTTTTAACGTAAAAATTCACTTGACGAAAAAAAGAAGGCTAAAAAACTTCAGAGCCCCGATTGAGGTTCAGATAGCCTTTTTGGGTATGAAACTATCCATTGACGGCTAAAAGCCATCAAAGCCGTAGAACTCATAGAGAGCTTCGTTTTGACTGGTTATGGCTCCCGTAACTCTAAACGAGCCAAAAGTTATGGTCGTCCGAAGAATCGATATCCACAGGGTGCAACATCTGCGGTGCAAGGTGCAACATCCGTTCAAAATACCGAAACAGACCCGTGCGACTTTTAGAAATGGGCGCATGGATTTGAAATGGAATAGTACCATGGTGCACCACTCTCCAGGGATGGTAAATCGAAGACCAGCCACGATGATCCCATTTTAACGTAAAAATTCACTTGACGAAAAAAAGAAGGCTAAAAAACATCAGAGCCCCGATTGAGGTTCGGATAGCCTTTTTTGGGTATGAAACTATCCATTGACGGCTTAAAGCAATGTCGTAGAACTCACATAGAGCTTCATTTTGACTGGTTATGGCTCCCGTAAATCTAAACGAGCCAAAAGTTATGGTCGTCCGAAGAATCGATATCCACAGGGTGCAACATCTGCGATGCAAGGTGCAACATCCGTTCAAAATACCGAAACAGACCCGTGCGACTATTAGAAATGGGCACATGGATTTGAAATGGAATAGTACCATGGTGCACCACTCTCCAGGGATGGTAAATCGACCAGCCACGATGATCCCATTTTAACGTAAAAATTCACTTGACGAAAAAAAGAAGGCTAAAAAACATCAGAGCCCCGATTAAGGTTCGGATAGCCTTTTTTGGGTATGAAACTATCCATTGACGGCTTAAAGCAATGCCGTAGAACTCACAGAGAGCTTCGTTTTGACTGGTTATGGCTCCCGTAACTCTAAACGAGCCAACAGTTATGGCCGTCCGAAGAATCGATATCCAAAGGGTGCAACATCTGCGGTGCAAGGTGCAACATCCGTCCAAAATGACGAAACAGTCCCGTGCAACTTTTAGAAATGGGTGCATGGATTTGAAATGGAACAGTACCATGGTGCATCACTCTACAGGGATGGTAAATTGAAGACCAGCCACGGTGATCCCGTTTTAACGTGAAAATTCACTTGACGAAAAAAAGAAGGCTAAAAAACTTCAAAGCCCTGATTGAGGTTCGGATAGCCTTTTTGGGTATAAAACTATCCATTGACGACTAAAAGCCGTCAAAGCCGTAGAACTCACAGAGAGCTTCGTTTTGACTTGTTATGGATCCTGTAATCTAGACGAGTCAATAGTTATGGGCGTCCGAAATCGATATCCATAGGGTGCAACATCTGCGGTGCAAGGTGCAACATCCGTCCAAAATGCCGAAATAGTCCCGTGCGACTTTTAGAAATGGTTGCATGGGTTTGAAATGGAACGGTACCATGATGCACCACTCTCCAGAGATGGTAAATCGAAAACTAGCCACGGTGATTTCGTTTTAACGTGAAAATTCACTTGACGAAAAAAAGAAGGCTAAAAAACTTCAGAGCCCCGATTGAGGTTCGGATAGCCTATTTTGGGTATGAAACTATCCATTGACGGCTTAAAGCAGTCAAAGACGTAGAACTCACAGAGAGCTTTGTTTTGACTGGTTATGGCTCCCGTAACTCTAAACGAGCCAACGGTTATGGCCGTCCAAAGAATCGATATCCACAGGGTGCAACATCTGCGGTGCAAGGAGCAACATCCATCCAAAATGACGAAACAGTCCCGTGCAACTTTTAGAAATGGGTGCATGGATTTGAAATGGAACAGTACCATGGTGCACCACTCTGCAGGGATGGTAAATCGAAGACCAGCCACGGTGATCCCGTTTTTACATAAAAAATCACTTGATGAAAAAAAGAAGGCTAAAAAACTTCAGAGACGCGATTGAGTTTCGGATAGCCTTTTTTGGGTATGAAACTATCCACTGACGGCTTAAAGATATTAAAGCCATAGAACTCACAGAGAGCTTCGTTTTGACTGGTTATGGCTCCCGTAACTCTAAACGAGCCAACAGTTATGTGCGTCCGAAGAATCGATATCCATAGGGTGCAACATCTGCGGTGCAATGTGCAACATCCGTCCAAAATGCTGAAACAGTCCCGTGCGACTTTTAGAAATGGGTGCATGGATTTGAAATGGAACAGTACCATGGTGCACCACTCTGCAAGGATGGTAAATCGAAGACCAGCCACGGTGATCCCATTTTAACGTAAAAATTCACTTTACGAAAAAAAGAAGGTTAAAAAACTTCAGAGCCCCGATTGAGGTTCGGATAGCCTTTTTGGGTATGAAACTATCCATTGACGGCTAAAAGCCGTCAAAGCCGTAGAACTCACAGATAGCTTCGTTTTGACTGGTTATGGATCCCATAATGCTAGACGAGCCAACAGTTTTGGCCGTCCGAAGAATCGATATCCATATGGTGCAACATCTGCGGTGCAAGGTGCAACATCCATCCAAAATGCCGAAATAGTCCCGTGCGACTTTTAGAAATGGGTGCATGGATTTGAAATGGAACGGTACCATGATGCACCACTCTCCAGGGATGGTAAATCGAAGACCAGCCACGGTGATCCTGTTGTAATGTAAAAATTCACTTAACGAAAAAAAGAAGGCTAAAAAACTTCAGAGCCCCGATTGAGGTTCGGATAGCCTTTTTTGGGTATGAAACTATCCCTTGACGGCTTAAAGCAGTCAAAGACGTAGAACTCACAGAGAGCTTTGTTTTGACTGGTTATGGCTCCCGTAACTCTAAACGAGCCAACGGTTATGGCCGTCCGAAGAATCGATATCCACATGGTGCATCATCTGCGGTGCAATGTGCAACATCAGTCCAAAATGCCGAAACAGTGCCGTGCGACTTTTAGAAATGGGTGCATGGATTTGAAATGGAATAGTATCATGGTGCACCACTCTCCAGGGATGGTAAATTGAAGACAAGCCACGGTGATCCCGTTTTAACGTAAAAATTCACTTGACGAAAAATAGAAGGCTAAAAAACTTCAGAGCCCCGATTGAGGTTCGGATATCCTTTTTTGGTATGAAACTATCCATTGACTGCTTAAAGCCGTCAAAGCCGTAGAACTCACAGAGAGCTTCGTTTTCACTGGTTATGGCTCCCGTAAATCAAAACGAGCCAACAGTTACGGCCGTCCGAAGAATCGATATCCACAGGGTGCAACATCTGCGGTGGAAGGTGCAACATCCGTCCAAAATGACGAAACAGTCCCGTGCGACTTTTAGAAATGGGTGCATGGATTTGAAATGGAACAGTACCATGGTGCACCACTCTGCAGGGATGGTAAATCGAAGACCAGCCACGGTGATCCCGTTTTAACTTGAAAATTCACTTGACGAAAAAAAGAAGGCTAAAAAACTTCAAAGCCCTGATTGAGGTTCGGATAGCCTTTTTGGGTATAAAACTTTCCATTGATTGCTAAAAGCCGTCAAAGCCGTAGAACTCACAGAGAGCTTCGTTTTGACTGGTTATGGATCCCGTAACTCTAAACGAGCCAACAGTTATGGCCGTCCGAAATCGATATCCATAGGGTGCAACATCTGCGGTGCAAGGTGCAACATCCGTCCAAAATGCCGAAACAGTCCCGTGCGACTTTTAGAAATGGGTGCATGGATTTGAAATGGACCAGTACCTTGGTGCACCACTCTCCAGGGATGGTAAATCGAAGACCAGCCACGGTGATCACGTTCTAACGTGAAAATTCACTTGACGAAAAAAAGAAGGCTAAAAACATCAGAGCCCCGATTGAGGTTCGGATAGCCTTTTTTGGGTATGAAACTATCCATTGACGGCTTAAAGCCGTCAAAGCCGTAGAACTCACAGAGAGCTTCGTTTTGACGTGTTATGGCTCCCGTAACTCTAAACGACCCAACAGTTATGGCCGTCCGAAGAATCGATATCCATAGAGTGCAACATCTACGGTGTAATGTGCAACATCCGTCCAAAATGCCGAAACAGTCTCGTGCGACTTTTAGAAATGGGTGCATGGATTTGAAATGGAACAGTACCATGGTGCACCACTCTTTAGGGATGGTAAATCGAAGACCAGCCACGGTGATCCCGTTTTAACGTAAAAATTCACTTGACGAAAAAAAGAAGGCTAAAAAACTTCAGAGCCCCGATTGAGGTTCAGATAGCCTTTTTGGGTATGAAACTATCCATTGACGGCTAAAAGCCATCAAAGCCGTAGAACTCATAGAGAGCTTCGTTTTGACTGGTTATGGCTCCCGTAACTCTAAACGAGCCAAAAGTTATGGTCGTCCGAAGAATCGATATCCACAGGGTGCAACATCTGCGGTGCAAGGTGCAACATCCGTTCAAAATACCGAAACAGACCCGTGCGACTTTTAGAAATGGGCGCATGGATTTGAAATGGAATAGTACCATGGTGCACCACTCTCCAGGGATGGTAAATCGAAGACCAGCCACGATGATCCCATTTTAATGTAAAAATTCACTTGACGAAAAAAAGAAGGCTAAAAAACATCAGAGCCCCGATTGAGGTTCGGATAGCCTTTTTTGGGTATGAAACTATCCATTGACGGCTTAAAGCAATGTCGTAGAACTCACATAGAGCTTCATTTTGACTGGTTATGGCTCCCGTAACTCTAAACGAGCCAAAAGTTATGGTCGTCCGAAGAATCGATATCCACAGGGTGCAACATCTGCGATGCAAGGTGCAACATCCGTTCAAAATACCGAAACAGACCTGTGCGACTTTTAGAAATGGGCGCATGGATTTGAAATGGAATAGTACCATGGTGCACCACTCTCCAGGGATGGTAAATCGAAGACCAGCCACGATGATCCCATTTTAACGTAAAAATTCACTTGACGAAAAAAAGAAGGCTAAAAAACATCAGAGCCCCGATTAAGGTTCGGATAGCCTTTTTTGGGTATGAAACTATCCATTGACGGCTTAAAGCAGTCAAAGACGTAGAACTCACAAAGAGCTTTGTTTTGACTGGTTATGGCTCCCGTAACTCTAAACGAGCCAACAGTTATGGACGTCCGAAGAATCGATATCCATAGGGTGCAACATCTGCGGTGCAAGGTGCAACATCCGTCCAAAATGCCGAAACAGTCCCGTGCGACTTTTAGAAATGGGTGCATGGATTTGAAATGGAACAGTACCTTGGTGCACCACTCTCCAGGAATGGTAAATCGAAGACCAGCCACGGTGATCCCGTTTTAACGTGAAAATTCACTTGACGAAAATAAGAAGGCTAAAAACTTCAGAACCCCGATTGAGGTTCGAATAGCCTTTTTTGGGTATGAAACTATCCATTGACGGCTTAAAGCAGTCAAAGACGTAGAACTCACAAAGAGCTTTGTTTTGACTGGTTATGGCTCCCGTAACTCTAAACGAGCCAACGGTTATGGTCGTCCGAAGAATCGATATCCACAGGGTGCAACATCTGCGGTGCAAGGTGCAACATCCATCCAAAATGAGGAAACAGTCCCGTGCGAATTTAGAAATGGGTGCATGGATTTGAAATGGAACAGTACCATGGTGCACCACTCTGCAGGGATGGTAAATCGAAGACCAGCCACGGTGATCCCGTTTTAACGTAAAAATTCACTTGACGAAAAAAAGAAGGCTAAAAAACTTCAGAGACCCGATTGAGTTTCGGATAGCCTTTTTTGGGTATGAAACTATCCATTGACGGCTTAAAGATGTCAAAGCCGTAGAACTCACAGAGAGCTTCGTTTTGACTGGTTATGGCTCCCGTAACTCTAAACGAGCCAACAGTTATGGCCGTTCGAAGAATCGATATCCACAGGGTGCAACATCTGCGGTGCAAGGTGCAACATCCGTCCAAAATGCCGAAACAGTCCCGTGCGACTTTTAGAAATGGGTGCATGGATTTGAAATGGAACAGTACCATGGTGCACCACTCTGCAGGGATGGTAAATTGAAGACCAGCCACGGTGATCCCGTTTTAACGTGAAATTTCACTTAACGAAAAAAAGAAGGCTAAAAACTTCAAAGCCCCGATTGAGGTTCGGATAGCCTTTTTGGGTATGAAACTATCCATTGACGGCTTAAAGCCGTCAAAGCCGTATAACTCATAGAGAGCTTCGTTTTGACTGGTTATGGCTCCCGTAACTCTAAATGAGCCAAAAGTTATGGTCGTCCGAAGAATCGATATCCACAGGGTGCAACATCTGCGGTGCAAGGTGCAACATCCGTCCAAAATGCCGAAACAGACCCGTGCGACTTTTAGAAATGGGTGCATGAATTTGAAATGGAACAGTACCATGGTGCACCACTCTCTAGGGATGGTAAATCGAAGACCAACCACGGTGATCCCATTTTAAAGTAAAAATTCACTTGACGAAAAAAAGAAGGCTAAAAAACATCAGAGCCCAATTGAGGTTCGGATAGCCTTTTTGGGTATGAAACTATCCATTGACGGCTTAAAGCCTTCAAAGCCGTAGAACTCATAGAGAGCTTCGTTTTGACTGGTTATGGCTCCCATAACTCTAAACGAGCCAAAAGTTATGGTCGTCCGAAGAATCGATATCCACAGGGTGCAACATCTGCGGTGCAAGGTGCAATATCCATCCAAAAGGCCGAAACAGACCCGTGCGACTTTTAGAAATGGGCGCATGGATTTGAAATGGAATAGTACCATGGTGCACCACTCTCCAGGGATGGAAAATCGAAGACCAGCCACGGTGATCCCGTTTTAACGTAAAAATTCACTTGACGAAAAAAAGAAGGCTAAAAAACATCAGAGCCCCGATTGAGGTTCAGATAGCCTTTTTTGGGTATGAAATTATCCATTGACGGCTTAAAGAAATGCCATAGAACTCACAGAGAGCTTCGTTTTGACTGGTTATGGCTTCCGTAACTCTAAATGAGCCAACAATTATGGTCGTCCGAAGAATCGATATCCATAGGGTGCAACATCTACGGTGCAATGTGCAACATCCGTCCAAAATGCCGAAACAGTCCCGTGCGACTTTTAGAAATGGGTGCATGGATTTGAAATGGAATAGTACCATGGTGAACCACTCTTCATGGATGGTAAATCGAAGACCAGCTACGGTGATCCCGTTTTAACGTAAAAATTCACTTGACGAAAAAAAGAAGGCTAAAAAACTTCAGAGCCCCGATTGAGGTACGGATAGCCTTTTTGGGTATTAAACTATCCATTGACGGCTAAAAGCCGTCAAAGCCGTAGAACTCACAGAGAGCTTCGTTTTGACTTGTTATGGATCCCATAACACTAGACGAGCCTACAGTTATGGCCGTCCGAAGAATCGATATCCATAGGGTGCAACATCTGCGGTGCAAGGTGCAACATCCGTCCAAAATGCCGAAACAGTCCCATGCGACTTTTAGAAATGGCTGCATGGATTTGAAATCGAACGGTACCATGATGCACCACTCTCCAGGAATGGGAAATCAAAGACCAGCCACGGTGATACCGTTGTAACGTAAAAATTCACTTCACGAAAAAAAGAAGGCTAAAAAACTTCAGAGCCCCGATTGAGGTCCGGATAATCTTTTTTGGGTATGAAACTATCCATTGACGGCTTAAAGCTGTCAAAGACGTAGAACTCACAGAGAGCTTTGTTTTGACTGGTTATGGCTCCCGTAACTCTAAACGAGCCAACGGTTATGGCCGTCCGAAGAATCGATATCCACATTGTGCAACATCTGCGGTGCAAGGTGCAACATCCGTCCAAAATGCCGAAACAGTGCCGTGTGACTTTTAGAAATGGGTGCATGGATTTGAAATGGAACAGTACCATGGTGCACCACTCTCCAGGGATGGTAAATCGAAGACCAGCCACGGTGATCCCGTTTTAACGTAAAAATTCACTTGACGAAAAATAGAAGGCTAAAAAACTTCAGAGCCCCGATTGAGGTTCGGATAGCCTTTTTTTGGTATGAAACTATCCATTGACGGCCAAAAGCCATCAAAGCCGTAGAACTCACAGAGAGCTTCGTTTTGACTGGTTATGGCTACCATAACTCTAAACGAGCCAACAGTTATGGCCGTCCGAAGAATCGATATCCACAGGGTGCAACATCTGCGGTGCAAGGTGCAACATCCGTCCAAAATGACGAAACAGTCCCGTGCGACTTTTAGAAATGGGTGCATGGATTTGAAATGGAACAGTACCATGGTGCACCACTCTTCAGGGATGGTAAATCGAAGACCAGCCACGGTGATCCCGTTTTAACGTAAAAATTCACTTGACGAAAAGAAGAAGGCTAAAAAACATCAAAGCCCCGATTGAGGTTCGGATAGCCTTTTTTGGTATGAAACTATCCATTGACGGCTTAAAGCCGTCAAAGCCGTAGAACTCACAGAGAGCTTCGTTATGACTGGTTATGGCTCCCGTAACTCTAAACGAGCCAATAGTTATGGCCGTCCGAAGAATCGATATCCACAGGGTGCAACATCTGCGGTGCAAGGTGCAACATCCGTCCAAAATGCCGAAACAGACCCGTGCGACTTTTAGAAATGGGTGCATGAATTTGAAATGGAACAGTACCATGGTGCACCACTCTCTAGGGATAATAAATCGAAGACCAGCCACGGTGATCCCATTTTAAAGTAAAAATTCACTTAACGAAAAAAAGAAGGCTAAAAAACATCAGAGCCCGATTGAGGTTCGGATAGCCTTTTTTGGATATGAAACTATCCATTGACGGCTTAAAGCCCTCAAAGCCGTAGAACTCATAGAGAGTTTTGTTTTGACTGGTTAAGGCTCCCATAACTCCAAACGAGCCAACAGTTATGGCCGTCCGAATAATCGATATCCACAGAGTGCAACATCTGCGGTGCAAGGTGCAACATCCGTCCAAAATGCCGAAACATACCCGTGCGACTTTTAGAAATGGGTGCATGGATTTGAAATGGAACAGTACCATGGTGCACCACTCTCCACGGATGGTAAATCGAAGACCTAGCCACGGTGATCCCGTTTTAACGTAAAAATTCACTTGATGAAAAAAAGAAGGGTCAAAAAATTCAGAGTCCCGATTGAGGTTCGGATAGCCTTTTTTGGATATGAAACTATCCATTGATGTCCTAAAGTGGTCAAAGCCGTAGAACTCACACAGAGCTTCGTTTTGACCGGTTATGGCTCCCGTAACTCTAAACGAGCCAACGGTTATGGCCGTCCGAAGAATCGATATCCACAGGGTGCAACATCTGCGGTGCAAGGAGCAACATCCGTCCAAAATGCCAAAACAGCGTCGTGCGACTTTTAGAAATTGGTGCAGGGATTTGAAATGGAACAGTACCATGGTGCACCACTCTCCAGGGATGATAAATCGAAGACCATCCACGGTGAACCCGTTTTAACGAAAAAATTCGCGTGATGAAAAAAAGAAGGCTAAAAAACTTCAGAGACCCGATTGAGGTTCGGATAACCTTTTTTGGGTATGAAACTATCCATTGACGGCTTAAAGCCATCAAAGCTGTAGAACTCAAAGAGAGATTCGTTTTGACTAGTTATGGCTCTCATAACTATAAACGAGCCAACAGTTATGGCCGTCCGAAGAATCGATATCCACAGGGTGCAACATCTACGGTGCAAGGTGCAACATCCGTCCAAAATGCCGAAACAGTCCCGTGCGACTTTTAGAAATGGGTGCATGGATTTGAAATGGAATAGTACCATGGTGCACCACTCTTCAGGGATGGTAAATTAAAGACCAGCCACGGTGATCCCGTTTTAACGTAAAAATTCACTTGACGAAAAAAGAAGGCTTAAAAACTTCAGAGCCCCGATTGAGGTTCGGATAGCCTTTTTGGGTATGAAACTATCCATTGACGGTTTAAAGCCATCAAAGCCGTAGAACTCACAAAGAGTTTCGTTTTGACTGGTTATGGCTCCCGTAACTCCAAACGAGCCAACAGTTATGGCTGTCCGAATAATCGATATCCACAGAGTGCAACATCTGCGGTGCAAGGTGCAACATCCATCCAAAATGCTGAAACAGACCCGTGCGAATTTTAGAAATGGGTGCATGGATTTGCAATGGAACAGTACCATGGTGCACCACTCTCCAGGGATGGTAAATCGAAGACCAGCCACGGTGATCCCGTTTTAACGTAAAAATTCACTTGACAAAAAAAGAAGGCTAAAAAACTTCAGAGCCCCGATTGAGGTTCGGATAGCCTTTTTTGGGTATGAAACTATCCATTGACGGCTTAAAGCGGTCAAAGCCGTAGAAATCACAGAGAGCTTCGTTTTGACTGGTTATGGCTCCCGTAAATCTTAACGAGCCAACGGTTATGGCTGTCCGAAGAATCGATATCAACATGGTGCAACATCTGCGGTGCAAGGTGCAACATCCGTCCAAAATGCCGAAACAGTCCCATGCGACTTTTAGAAATGGGTGCATGGATTTGAAATGGAACAGTACCCTGGTGCACCACTCTCCAGGGATGGTAAATCAAAGACAAGTCACGGTGATCCCATTTTAACGTAAAATTCACTTGACAAAAAAAAAGGCTAAAAAACTTCAGAGCCCCGATTGAGGTTCGGATAGCCTTTTTTGGGTATGAAACTATCCATTGACGGCTTAAAGCGGTCAAAGCCGTAGAAATCACAGAGAGCCTTGTTTTGACTGGTTATGGCTCCCGTAACTCTAAATGAGCCAACGGTTATGGCCGTCCGAAGAATCGATATCAACAGGGTGCAACATCTGCGGTGCAAGGTTCAACATCCGTCCAAAATGCCGAAACAGTGCCGTGAGACTTTTAGAAATGGGTGCATGGATTTGAAATGGAACAGTACCATGGTGCACCACCCTCCAGGGATGGTAAATCGAAGACCAGCCACGGTGATCCCGTTTTAACGTGAAAATTCACTTGACGAAAAAAAGAAGGCTAAAAAACTTCAAAGCCCCGATTGAGGTTCGGATAGCCTTTTTGGGTATGAAACTATCCATTGACGGCTTAAAGCCATCAAAGCCGTAGAACTCATAAACAGCTTTTTTTTGACTGGTTATGGCTCCCGTAACTCTAAACGAGCCAAAAGTTATGGCCGTCCGAAAAATCGATATCCACAGGGTGCAACATCTGCGGTGCAAGGTGCAAGGTGCAACATCCATCCAAAATGCCGAAACAGACCCGTGCGACTTTTAGAAATGGGCGCATGGATTTGAAATGGAATAGTACCATGGTGCACCACTCTCCCGGGATGGTAAATCGAAGACCAGCCACGATGATCCCGTTTTAACGTAAAAATTCACTTGACGAAAGAAAGAAGGCTAAAAAACATCAGAGCCCCGATTGAGGTTCGGATAGCCTTTTTTGGGTATGAAACTATCCATTGACGGCTTAAAGCAATGTCGTAAACTCACAGAGAGCTTCGTTTTGACTGGTTATGGCTCCCGTAACTCTAAACGAGCCAATAGTTATGGCCGTCCGAAGAATCGATATCCATAGGGTGCAACATCTGCGGTGCAATGTGCAACATCCGTCCAAAATGCCGAAATAGTCCCGTGCGACTTTTAGAAATGGGTGCATGGATTTGAAATGGAACAGTACCATGGTGCACCACTCTTCAGGATGGTAAATCGAAGACCAGTCACGGTGATCCCGTTTTAACGTAAAAATTCACTTGACGAAAAAAAGAAGGCTAAAAAACTTCAGAGCCCCGATTGAGGTTCGGATAGCCTTTTTGGGTATGAAACTATCCATTGACGGCTAAAAGCCGTCAAAGCCGTAGAACTCACAGAGAGCTTCGTTTTGACTGGTTATGGATCCCATAACGCTAGACGAGCCAACAGTTATGGTCGTCCGAAGAATCGATATCCATAGGGTGCAACATCTGCGGTGCAAGGTGCAACATCCGTCCAAAATGCCGAAACAGTCCCGTGCGACTTTTAGAAATGGGTGCATGGATTTGAAATGGAACGGTACCATGATGCACCACTCTCCAGGGATGGTAAATCGAAGACCAGTCACGGTGATCCCGTTGTAATGTAAAAATTCACTTAACGAAAAAAACAAGGCTAAAAAACTTCAAAGCCCCGATTGAGGTTCGGATAGCCTTTTTGGGTATGAAACTATCCATTGACGGCTTAAAGCCGTCAAAGCCGTAGAACTCACAGAGAGCTTCGTTTTGACTGGTTATGGATCCCATAACGCTAGACGAGCCAACAGTTATGGCCGTCCGAAGAATTGATATCCATAGGGTGCAACATCTGCGGTGCAAGGTGCAACATCCGTCCAAAATGCCGAAACAGTCCCGTGCGACTTTTAGAAATGGGTGCATGGATTTGAAATGGAACGGTACCATGATGCACCACTCTCCAGGGATGGTAAATCGATGACCAGCCACGGTGATCCCGTTGTAATGTAAAAATTCACTTAACGAAAAAAACAAGGCTAAAAAACTTCAAAGCCCCGATTGAGGTTCGGATAGCCTTTTTTGGGTATGAAACTATCCATTGACGGCTTAAAGCAGTCAAAGACGTAGAACTCACAGAGAGCTTTGTTTTGACTGGTTATGGCTCCCGTAACTCTAAACGAGCCAACGGTTATGGTCGTCCGAAGAATCGATATCCACATGGTGCAACATCTGCGGTGCAAGGTGCAACATCCGTCCAAAATGCCGAAACAGTGCCGTGCGACTTTTAGAAATGGGTGCATGGATTTGAAATGGAACAATACCATGGTGCACCACTCTCCAGGGATGGTAAATCGAAGACCAGCCACGGTGATCCCGTTTTAACGTAAAAATTCACTTGACGAAAAATAGAAGGCTAAAAAACTTCAGAGCCCCGATTGAGGTTCGGATAGCCTTTTTTGGTATGAAACTATCCATTGACGGCTAAAAGCCATCAAAGCCGTAGAACTCACAGAGAGCTTCGTTTTGACTGGTTATGGCTCTCGTAACTCTAAACGAGCCAACAGTTAAGGCCGTCCGAAGAATCGATATCCACAGGGTGCAACATCTGCGGTGCAAGGTGCAACATCCGTCCAAAATGACGAAACAGTCCCGTGCGACTTTTAGAAATGGGTGCATGGATTTGAAATAGAACAATACCATGGTGCACCACTCTGCAGGGATGGTAAATCGAAGACCAGCCATAGTGATCCCGTTTTAACGTGAAAATTCACTTGACGAAAAAAAGGAGGCTAAAAAACTTCAAAGCCCCGATTGAGGTTCGGATAGCCTTTTTGGGTATGAAACTATCCATTGACGGCTTAAAGCCGTCAAAGCCGTAGAACTCATAGAGAGCTTCGTTTTGACTGGTTATAGGGCTATTACGGTAACAGTTACCGTTATCGTTATACAAATACCGTTACCATACAATTTTCTTCGATAAATAAAAAACGCTTACCGTTACCGTTACTGATACGTCGGTAACCGATTTGTCGGTATACCGATATGTCGGTAACCGTTTTATCGGTAACGGTAAATTACCGCTCCCTGAAAATAGTGAATATTATACTTCTGTAGTTGTACCAAATCATGTATCAAAGGTCCGAACATGTACCAAATCATGCAGAATAAATCAACAAACATGTTAAATAGTAAATACATCACATACATGCTATTTCATATCAGTTTTAAATCTCACTGGCAGAAAACAACAAAATAAAACATACAATTCGAACAATAATGAACAGTTTAAGTGAAACAAAAACACATGTAAAATGAAAATAAATCTCTACAGGTTGAAAACATCATGTATGTCAAGTTGTCAACAATTCAAGTGAAATAACAAGCAAATATATGGTATATAAATTTAGGATTACACATCATTTCTGTAGCAAAAAAAAAACTAGAAAAACAGTTTTAAATAGAGTTATTATAGCCAATAAGCAACCATGGATGTCCCAGTTTTTTCATCTACTGTATGATCATATGATTGTCTCCCAACAGTGTAGTCAACTAGGTGAATTGGAGGAAGATGGTCGATCTGAAGGTGGAGCTTTATCATTCAAGCCTGTGAAGGTAAAAATATGAAAAACATTTTATCATGTAAATAATGTATAGAAAAAGAAAAGAATTTGAAGTCCAGCACAACATCTGTATAAGGACTGCATTATGTGGATAAGGACTGCATTATGTATAAGGACTGCATCATGTAAATAACTAAGTTAAATGCAGGCATGTCAAGGAACAACAATAGCTAATTAACTAATAATGCATTACGAGGATTATAAGGACTGCATTATGTGGATGATCCCTGCATATAGGGCATGATATATCATATCGTCCCAATGTTTGGGACTGCCTTTCATATCTGAACTATCAACTATCTGTACTGTATCTATCATCTTGAATGTACTGGATTTTGTTTTTTCAAATGTCAGTTGAGCTTAAAGGCTAAACTAATGTTCTTGCACATGAAGTTGTAAGAAGAGTTTAAAGCCAATTTATTTCCATCCATTGTTTAGATCAAAAGATTTGCTGAAAGAACATAAGCCAGTTTTATTTTATTCAGTGGCCAGTGCATAACAAGCCTTTTGTTTTATATGTGAAAGGATGTTGTTTAACAAAATACTCACTTGAGGTAAGTATTCTTATAAATGTCAAATTTTAATCAGTTAATCATTATTAACAAAATTCACATCAGGATTTCTTCATGTTTAGTAAAATTGTATAGTTAAACATACTTATTTAATATAAAATCAAGTGACACGCATGCACACAGAGTTCACTATCAAGAAAGTTGTCAAAAAATCAAAATGTCAAATGAAGATGAACTGTTGCATTTTCAATTTGTGGCAGACTAAGAAAGTAGCAGCTTCAATGCAACTGTTTGGAGATAATTGAAATAGAGAATTATTCTTCAGTCTTCAATGAAACTTACAGGTATAATTATCAATTTTTGGATGAGATTAGGAATAACTGTATGAGGTGGCTGAAAATATAAAGAGGAAACCATCTATATACTTCACTTTTATGTTTTATCTCTCATATAATAAAAAGTACAAATTCAAAGATCTACAACAATAATTGGGCAATAGAAATGGTCAAGTTCACCTTAGTTATGTATGCAAAACTATAAATTATTTATAAGATTAAATGTTTGCATTCATATTTGCAGCAACACTCCCTTAGTCCTACTTAGTACTACATAATCATTCATAAGCTATAAGCCATACACTAAATAATTAATGTGGATGATACTAAACCACAGTTAATGAATCCAGTTATGACAAAACAGTCGACTACTCCAAATGGCCACCATTGTAATCCATTGATCGTTATTTAAAATGACTATTATGAAATGCTTTAAAGCTACATTATAATAGTTAAGTATTCATCTAGTGACATGCTCGTATAAACCAAAAATAAAATTAAATAAGGAATGGTGCTGGTAAAAAATAGAGTTTAGAACTTACAGTTAAAGCTCGAGCTTGATCCCCGCTCTTTTAAAGTTTCTGTAAAGTTGTTGGAAAACAAAAGGTAGAGAGTAGAAAATTAGAGTCTAGTGGTGTTAAATTTATGCATATTTCTTCATATTGCATTTCCAAATCTAACAAATATGTGTGTCACAACCTTTTGAGGTTGTATTTACGATCTATGTCGATTAAATTATGAGCATGTTTGAATGAATACAATATTACGATGTGAAATTCACTAAGTAGGTAAAAGTATAAAACTGAGTCAAGTGCTCACATGATGCGTGTGTCAGTCCTAAAAATAGCATGGCTAAATCTGGTCCGTGTCTTTATTCTTATAGTTCTACTATTGAATTGTGATTGTCATTGATGCTTTATTATCAGACCTGTATTTGGTCCTTATTTCCTACAGTGATATATGAAATAGTCCAACAAACTTCTTTCGTCGTGCTCTCCTCCTGTTTTTATGTCTGAAGGTAGCATAGAACAGGAAGGGCTTGTTAATTGATTATAATTTGCAACTTAAAAAAAGTCTATGTCAGTTAAAATAATTGTAATCGTAACTGTTACAACACATTTTCCGTCAGTTAATAAGGCAGCCCACATTTTCCATTTATTTTACAATGCAACTTAAACTTAGACTGTTTGTACAGAATTTCCTTCATTACATGATTAAAATACTGTAATTCTGAGTTTGCCTTGCTATGAAATATGACCATAATATTCATGAGTTGTATCTTAAAAGCAAGGATCAAGAACTGAAGTGTTATTCAAATAAATTACGTGACTATTGATGAGTTGTTTACTCAAATGAAGCATTCAACCATAGCATAATTGAGTTTTATCTTTAAATCAAGAACAGGGAAAAAAACACAGAACTACTAAAAGATTATTCGAAATATTTTGAATGTTGCACATAAATAGATCCAACAGCTACTCAACCACCATCCTAAATGTAGGGCAGTACCCTCCTATCAACATTCGTACAAAAGGATTTTAAAAACATATAAAAGCATAAATAACTTCATTGTCTTGCTATTTTTGAGCAAAATTGGTATTAAAGTTCTTATGTAATCAACAAATAAGTCACGACCAATTTAAATCTATAAAAAACATGATAAATCCATGCACAATATCTATAATACTAGCAGTCTTCATATCTTGTACCATTTGCCAAACATAGCAAACAAAAACAACTAAGAAACTTAAAATTTAAAAACGTACCAATTCGATTTCGATTGATCTGGTTCAGCTCAAAAACCTCTACTCGGCAATTGAAACAAGGAGAAAGGAAAGGACCGTCGCGGCCTCGCGGTAGCCACAATAAGTCGATACTCGATAATCACCGATTTGCCTAATCGGAAGACGAGACACGAGAAAATGAGAAATAAAAAGAAGTAAGAACGAAGAAGATAAAAAGGATTAAAAGAGGAGCGGCTTGCGGCTGTGTTATATTTATTATTTTCTTTGTTAAACAGATAAAAGTAAAACCCTAGCACTTAGCAGCGTTAGATGTCGAAAGTCCATGATCCAACGGACCAAAATATAAGAAGGTTTGAAACAAATCAATTTGTCGGTAAATTACCGATACCGACGGTTCATATTTTTTTTACCAATAATTTACCGCTTGTAACGGTAAAATTACCGTTACCATACCGAATTTATTGGTATACCATTTTATTTTGTAATCGGTAACCAATTTATCGGTAACGGTATGGTAACGGTAAATTTACCGTTACCATAACAGCCCTAACTGGTTATGGTTCCCGTAACTTTAAACGAGCCAATAGTTATGGCCGTCCGAAGAATCGATATCCACAGGGTGCAACATCTGCGGTGCAAGGTGCAACATCCATCCAAAATGCCGATACAGTCCCGTGCGACTTTTAGAAATGGATGCATGGATTTGAAATGGAACAGTACCATGGTGCACCACTCTGCAGGGATGGTAAATCGAAGACCAGCCACGGTGATCCCGTTTTAACGTGAAAATTCACTTGACGAAAAAAAGAAGGCTAAAAAACTTCAAAGCCCCGATTGAGGTTTGGATAGCCTTTTTGGGTATGAAACTATCCATTGACGGCTTAAAGCAATGCCGTAGAACTCACAAAGAGCTTCGTTTTGACTGGTTATGGCTCCCGTAACTCTAAACGAGCCAACAGTTATGGCCGTCCGAAGAATCGATATCCATAGGGTGCAACATCTGTGGTGCAATGTGCAACATCCGTCCAAAATGCCGAAACAGTCTCGTGCGACTTTTAGAAATGGGTGCATGGATTTGAAATGGAACAGTACCATGGTGCACCACTCTTCAGGGATGGTAAATCGAAGACCAGCCACGGTGATCCCGTTTTAACGTAAAAATTCACTTGACGAAAAAAAGAAGGCTAAAAAACTTCAGAACCCCGATTGAGGTTCGGATAGCCTTTTTGGGTATAAAACTATCCATTGACGGCTAAAAGCCGTCAAAGCCGTAGAACTCACAGAGAGCTTCGTTTTGACTGGTTATGGATCCCATAACGCTAGACGAGCCAACAGTTATGGCCGTCCGAAGAATCGATATCCATAGGGTGCAACATCTGTGGTGCAAGGTGCAACATCCGTCCAAAATGCCGAAACAGTCCCGTGCGACTTTTAGAAATGGGTGCATGGATTTGAAATGGAACGGTACCATGATGCACCACTCTCTAGGGATGGTAAATCGAAGACCAGCCACGGTGATCCCGTTTTAACGTGAAAATTCACTTGACGAAAAAAAGAAGGCTAAAAAACTTCAAAGCACCGATTGAGGTTCGGATAGCCTTTTTGGGTATGAAAATATCCATTGACGGCTTAAAGCCGTCAAAGCCGTAGAACTCATAGAGAGCTTCATTTTGACTGGTTATGGCTCCTGTAACTCTAAACGAGCCAAAAGTTATGGCCGTCCGAATAATCGATATCCACAGGGTGCAACATCAGCGGTGCAAGGTGCAACATCCGTCCAAAATGCCGAAACAGACCCGTGCGACTTTTAGAAATGGGCGCATGGATTTGAAATGGAATAGTACCATGGTGCATCACTCTCCAGGGATGGTAAATCGAAGACCGGCTATGGTGATCCCGTTTTAACGTAAAAATTCACTTGACGAAAAATAGAAGGCTAAAAAACTTCAGAGCCCCGATTGAGGTTCGGATAGCCTTTTTTGGTATGAAACTATCCATTGATGGCTAAAAGCCATCAAAGCCATAGAACTCACAGAGAGCTTCTTTTTGACTGGTTATGGCTCCCGTAACTCTAAACGAGCCAACAGTTAAAGCCGTTCGAAGAATCGATATCCACAGGGTGCAACATCTGCGGTGCAAGGTGCAACATCCGTCCAAAATGACGAAACAGTCCCGTGCGACTTTTAGAAATGGGTGCATGGATTTGAAATGGAACAGTACCATGGTGCACCACTCTGCAGGGATGGTAAATCGAAGACCAGCCACGGTGATCCCGTTTTAACGTGAAAATTCACTTGACGAAAAAAAGAAGGCTAAAAAACTTCAAAGCCCCGATTGAGGTTCGGATAGCCTTTTTGGGTATGAAACTATCCATTGACGGCTTAAAGCCGTCAAAGCCGTAGAACTCATAGAGAGCTTTGTTTTGACTAGTTATGGCTCCCGTAACTCTAAACGAGCCAACAGTTATGGCCTTCCGAAGAATCGATATCCACAGGGTGCAACATCTGCGGTGCAAGGTGCAACATCCGTCCAAAATGCGGAAACAGTCCCGTGCGACTTTTAGAAATGGGTGCATGGATTTGAAATGGAACAGTACCATGGTGCACCACTATGCAGGGATGGTAAATTGAAGACCAGCCACGGTGATCCCGTTTTAACGTGAAAATTCACTTGACGAAAAAAAGAAGGCTAAAAAACTTCAAAGCCCCGATTGAGGTTCGGATAGCCTTTTTGGGTATGAAAATATCCATTGACGGCTTAAAGCCGTCAAAGCCGTAGAACTCATAGAGAGCTTCGTTTTGACTGGTTATGGCTCCTGTAACTCTAAACGAGCCAAAAGTTATGGTCGTCCGAATAATCGATATCCACAGGGTGCAACATCAGCGGTGCAAGGTGCAACATCCGTCCAAAATGCCGAAACAGACCCGTGCGACTTTTAGAAATGGGCGCATGGATTTGAAATGGAATAGTACCATGGTGCATCACTCTCCAGGGATGGTAAATCGAAGACCAGCTACGGTGATCCCGTTTTAACGTAAAAATTCACTTGACGAAAAAAAGAAGGCTAAAAACATCAGAGCCCCGATTGATGTTCGGAAAGCCTTTTTTGGGTATTAAACTATCCATTGACGGCTTAAAGCAATGTCGTAGAACTCACAGAGAGCTTCGTTTTGACTGGTTATGGCTCCCGTAACTCTAAACGAGCCAACAGTTATGGTCGTCCGAAGAATCGATATCCATAGGGTGCAACATCTGCGGTGCAATGTGCAACATCCGTCCAAAATGCCGAAACAGTCCCGTGCGACTTTTAGAAATGGGTGCATGGATTTGAAATGGGATAGTACCATGGTGCACCACTCTTCAGGGATGGTAAATCAAAGACCAGCCATGGTGATCCCGTTTTAACGTAAAAATTCACTTGATGAAAGAAAGAAGGCTAAAAAACTTCAGAGCCCCGGTTGAGGTTCGGATAGCCTTTTTGGGTATGAAACTATCCATTGACGGCTAAAAGGCGTCAAAGCCGTAGAACTCACAAAGAGCTTCGTTTTGACTGGTTATGGATCCCATAACTCTAGACGAGCCAACAGTTATGGCCGTCCGAAGAATCGATATCCATAGGGTGCAACATCTGCGGTGCAAGGTGCAACATCCGTCCAAAATGCTGAAACAGTCCCGTGCGACTTTTAGAAATGGGTGCATGGATTTGAAATGGAACGGTACCATGATGCACCACTCTCCAGGGATGGTAAATCGAAAACCAGCCATGGTGATCCCGTTGTAACGTAAAAATTCACTTAACGAAAAAAAGAAGGCTAAAAAACTTCAGAGCCCCGATTGAGGTTCGGATAGCCTTTTTTGGGTATGAAACTATCCATTGACGGCTTAAAGCCATCAAAGCCGTAGAACTCACAGTGAGCTTCGTTTTGACTAGTTATGGCTCCCGAAACTCCAAACGAGCCAACGGTTATGGCCGTCCGAAGAATCGATATCCACATGGTGCAACATCTGCGGTGCATGGTGCAACATCCGTCCAAAATACCGAAACATACCCGTGCGACTTTTAGAAATGGGTACATGGATTTGAAATGGAACAGTACCATGGTGCACCACTCTCCACGGATGGTAAATCGAAGACCCAGCCACGGTGATCCCATTTTAACGTAAAAATTCACTTGACCAAAAAAAAAGGCTTACAAACTTTAGAGTCCCGACTGAGGTTCGGATAGCCTTTTTTAGGTATGAAACTATCCATTGATGTCTTAAATTGGTCAAAGCCGTAGAACTCACACAGAGCTTCGTTTTGACCGGTTATGGCTCCCGTAACTCTAAACGAGCCAACGGTTATGGCCGTCCGAAGAATCGATATCCACAGGGTGCAACATCTGCGGTGCAAAATGCCGAAACAGACCCGTGCGACTTTTAGAAATGGGTGCATGGATTTGGAATGGAACAGTACCATGGTGCACCACTCTTCAGGGATGGTAAATCGAAGACCAGCCACGGTGATCCCGTTTTAACGTAAAAATTCACTTGACGAAAAAAGAAGGCTAAAAAACTTCAGAGCCCCGATTGAGGTTCGGATAGCCTTTTTTGGGTATGAAACTATCCATTGACGGCTTAAAGCCATCAAAGCCGTAGAACTCACAGAGAGCTTCGTTTTGACTGGTTATGGCTCCCGTAACTCTAAACGAGCCAACAGTTATGGCCGTCCGAAGAATTGATATCCACAGGGTGCAACATCTGCGGTGCAAGGTGCAACATCCGTCCAAAATGCCGAAACAGACCCGTGCGACTTTTAGAAATGGGTGCATGGATTTGGAATGGAACAGTACCATGGTGCACCACTCTTCAGGGATGGTAAATCGAAGACCAGCCACGGTGATCCCGTTTTAACGTAAAAATTCACTTGACGAAAAAAGGAAGGCTAAAAAACTTCAGAGCCCCGATTGAGGTTCGGATAGCCTTTTTGGATATGAAATTATCCATTGACGGCTTAAAGCCTTCAAAGCCGTAGAACTCACAGAGAGTGAATTTTGACTGGTTATGGCTCCCGTAACTCCAAACGAGCCAACAGTTATGGTCGTCCGAATAATCGATATCCACAGAGTGCAACATCTGCGGTGCAAGGTGCAACATCCGTCCAAAATGCCGAAACAGACCCGTGCGACTTTTAGAAATGGGTGCATGGATTTGGAATGGAACAGTACCATGGTGCACCACTCTTCAGGGATGGTAAATCGAAGACCAGCCACGGTGATCCCGTTTTAACGTAAAAATTCACTTGACGAAAAAAGAAGGCTAAAAAACTTCAGAGCCCCGATTGACGTTCGGATAGCCTTTTTTGGGTATGAAACTATCCATTGACGGCTTAAAGCGGTTAAAGCCGTAGAACTCACAGAGAGCTTTGTTTTGACTGTTTAGGGCTCCCGTAACTCCAAACGAGCCATCGGTTATGGCTGTCCGAAGAATCGATATCAACATGGTGCAACATCTGCGGTGCAAGGTGCAACATCCGTCCAAAATGCCGAAACAGTCCCGTGCGACTTTTAGAAATGGGTGCATGGATTTGAAATGGAACAGTACCCTGGTGCACCACTCTCCAGGGATGGAAAATCAAAGACCAGTCATGGTGATCCCATTTTAACGTAAAAATTCACTTGACGAAAAAAGAAGGCTAAAAAACTTCAAAGCCCCGATTGAGGTTCGGATAGCCTTTTTTGGGTATGAAACTATCCATTGACGGCTTAAAGCGGTCAAAACCGTAGAAATCACAGAGAGCTTCGTTTTGACTGGTTATGGCTCCCGTAACTCTAAACGAGCCAACGGTTATGGCCTTCCGAAGAATCGATATCAACAGGGTGCAACATCTGCGGTGCAAGGTTCAACATCCGTCCAAAATGCCGAAACAGTGCCGTGCGACTTTTAGAAATGGGTGCATGGATTTGAAATGGAACAGTACCATGGTGCACCACCCTCCAGGGATGGTAAATCGAAGACCAGCCACGGTGATCCCGTTTTAACGTAAAAATTCACTTGACGAAAAAAAGAAGGCTATAAAACTTCAGAGCCCCGATTGAGGTTCGGATAGCCTTTATTGGATATGAAACTATCCATTGACGGCTTAAAACCATCAAAGCTGTAGAACTCACAAAGAGCTTCGTTTTGACTGGTTATGGCTCCGGTAACTCTAAACGAGACAATAGTTATGGCCGTCCGAAGAATCGATATCCACAGGGTGCAACATCTGCGGTACAAGGTGCAACATTCGTCCAAAATGCCGAAACAGTGCCGTGCGACTTTTAGAAATGGGTGCATGGATTTGAAATGGAACAGTACAATGGTGCACCACTCTCCAGGGTTGGTAAATCGAAGACCAGCCACGGTGATCCCGTTTTAACGTAAAAATTCACTTGACGAAAAAAAGAAGGCTAAAAAACTTCAGAGCCCCGATTGAGGTTCGGATAGCCTTTTTAGGGTATGAAACTATCCATTGATGGCTTAAAGCCATCAAAGCCGTAGAAATCACAGAGAGCTTCGTTTTGGCTGGTTATGGCTCCCGTAACTCTAAACGAGCCAACAGTTATGGCCGTCCGAAGAATCGATATCCACAGGGTGCAACATCTGCGGTGCAAGGTGCAACATCCGTCCTAAATGCCGAAACCGTCCCTTGCGACTTTTAGAAATGGGTGCATGGATTTGAAATGGAACAGTACCATGGTGCACCACTCTCCAGGGATGGTAAATCAAAGACCGGCCACGGTGATTCCGTTTTAACGTAAAAATTCGCTTGACGAAAAAAAGAAGGCTAAAAAACTTCAGAGCCCCGATTGAGGTTCGGATAGCATTTTTTGGGTATGAAACTATCTATTGACAGCTTAAAGCAGTCAAAACCGTAGAACTCACAGAGGGCTTCATTTTGACTGGTTATGGCTGACGTAACTCTAAACGAGCCAACAGTTATGGCCGTCCGAAGAATCGATATCCATAGGGTTCAACATCTGCGGTGCAAGGTGCAACATCCGTCCAAAATGCCGAAACAGTGCCATGCGACTTTTGGAAATGGGTGCATGGATTTGAAATGGAACAGTACCATGGTGCACCACTCTTCAGGGATGGTAAATCGAAGACCAGCCACGGTGATCCCGTTTTAACGTAAAAATTCACTTGACGAAAAAAAGAAGGCTAAAAAACTTCAGAGCCCCGATTGAGGTTCGGATAGCCTTTATTGGATATGAAACTATCCATTGACGGCTTAAAACCATCAAAGCTGTAGAACTCACAAAGAGCTTCGTTTTGACTGGTTATAGCTCCGGTAACTCTAAACGAGCCAATAGTTATGGCCGTCCGAAGAATCGATATCCACAGGGTGCAACATCTGCGGTACAAGGTGCAACATTCGTCCAAAATGCCGAAACAGTGCCGTGCGACTTTTAGAAATGGGTGCATGGATTTGAAATGGAACAGTACAATGGTGCACCACTCTCCAGGGTTGGTAAATCGAAGACCAGCCACGGTGATCCCGTTTTAACGTAAAAATTCACTTGACGAAAAAAAGAAGGCAAAAAAACTTCAGAGCCCCGATTGAGGTTCGGATAGCCTTTTTAGGGTATGAAACTATCCATTGATGGCTTAAAGCCATCAAAGCCGTAGAAATCACAGAGAGCTTCGTTTTGGCTGGTTATGGCTCCCGTAACTCTAAACGAGCCAACAGTTATGGCCGTCCGAAGAATCGATATCCACAGGGCGCAACATCTGCGGTGCAAGGTGCAACATCCGTCCTATATGCCGAAACCGTCCCTTGCGACTTTTAGAAATGGGTGCATGGATTTGAAATGGAACAGTACCATGGTGCACCACTCTCCAGGGATGGTAAATCAAAGACCGGCCACGGTGATTCCGTTTTAACGTAAAAATTCGCTTGACGAAAAAAAGAAGGCTAAAAAACTTCAGAGCCCCGATTGAGGTTCGGATAGCATTTTTTGGGTATGAAACTATCTATTGACAGCTTAAAGCAGTCAAAACCGTAGAACTCACAGAGGGCTTCATTTTGACTGGTTATGGCTGACGTAACTCTAAACGAGCCAACAGTTATGGCCGTCCGAAGAATCGATATCCATAGGGTTCAACATCTGCGGTGCAAGGTGCAACATCCGTCCAAAATGCCGAAACAGTGCCATGCGACTTTTGGAAATGGGTGCATGGATTTGAAATGGAACAGTACCATGGTGCACCACTCTTCAGGGATGGTAAATCGAAGACCAGCCACGGTGATCCCGTTTTAACGTAAAAATTCACTTGACGAAAAAAAGAAGCCTAAAAAACTTCAGAGCCCCGATTGAGGTTCGGATAGCCTTTTTTGGGTATGAAACTATTCATTGATGGCTTAAAGCGGTAATAGCCGTAGAACTCACAGAGAGCTTCGTTTTGACTGGTTATGGCTCCCGTAACTCTAAACGAGCCAAAAGTTATGGCCGTCCGAAGAATCAATATCCGCAGGGTGCAACATCTGCGGTGCAAGGTGCAACATCCGTCTGAAATGCCGAAACAGCGTCGTTCGACTTTTAGAAGTGGGTGCAGGGATTTGAAATGGAACAGTACCATGGTGCACCACTCTCCAGGGATGGTAAATCGAAGACCATCCATGGTGAACCCTTTTTAACATAAAAATTCACGTGACGGAAAAAAAAGGCTAAGAAACTTCACAGACCCGATTGAGGTTAGGATAGCCTTGTTTGGGTATGAAACTATCCATTGATGGCTTAAAGTAGTCAAAGCCGTAGAACTCACAGAGAGCTTCGTTTTGGCTGGTTATGGCTCCCGTAACTCTAAACGAGCCAACAGTTATGGCCGTCCGAAGAATCGATATCCACAGGGCGCAACATCTGCGGTGCAAGGTGCAACATCCGTCCTATATGCCGAAACCGTCCCTTGCGACTTTTAGAAATGGGTGCATGGATTTGAAATGGAACAGTACCATGGTGCACCACTCTCCAGGGATGGTAAATCAAAGACCGGCCACGGTGATTCCGTTTTAACGTAAAAATTCGCTTGACGAAAAAAAGAAGGCTAAAAAACTTCAGAGCCCCGATTGAGGTTCGGATAGCATTTTTTGGGTATGAAACTATCTATTGACAGCTTAAAGCAGTCAAAACCGTAGAACTCACAGAGGGCTTCATTTTGACTGGTTATGGCTGACGTAACTCTAAACGAGCCAACAGTTACGGCCGTCCGAAGAATCGATATCCATAGGGTTCAACATCTGCGGTGCAAGGTGCAACATCCGTCCAAAATGCCGAAACAGTGCCATGCGACTTTTGGAAATGGGTGCATGGATTTGAAATGGAACAGTACCATGGTGCACCACTCTTCAGGGATGGTAAATCGAAGACCAGCCACGGTGATCCCGTTTTAACGTAAAAATTCACTTGACGAAAAAAAGAAGCCTAAAAAACTTCAGAGCCCCGATTGAGGTTCGGATAGCCTTTTTTGGGTATGAAACTATTCATTGACGGCTTAAAGCGGTCAAAGCCGTAGAACTCACAGAGAGCTTCGTTTTGACTGGTTATGGCTCCCGTAACTCTAAACGAGCCAAAAGTTATGGCCGTCCGAAGAATCAATATCCGCAGGGTGCAACATCTGCGGTGCAAGGTGCAACATCCGTCTGAAATGCCGAAACAGCGTCGTTCGACTTTTAGAAGTGGGTGCAGGGATTTGAAATGGAACAGTACCATGGTGCACCACTCTCCAGGGATGGTAAATCGAAGACCATCCATGGTGAACCCTTTTTAACATAAAAATTCACGTGACGGAAAAAAAAGGCTAAGAAACTTCACAGACCCGATTGAGGTTAGGATAGCCTTGTTTGGGTATGAAACTATCCATTGATGGCTTAAAGTAGTCAAAGCCGTAGAACTCACAGAGAGCTTCGTTTTCACTGGTTATGGCTCCCATAACTCTAAACGAGCCAACAGTTAAGGCCGTCCGAAGAATCGATATCCACAGTGTGCAACATCTGCGGTACAAGGTGCAACATCCGTCGAAAATGCCGAAACAGCGCCGTTCGACTTTTAGAAATGGGTGCAGGGATTTGAAATGGAATAGTACCATGGTGCACCACTCTCCAGGGATGGTAAATCGAAGACAGTCCACGGTGAACCCTTTTTAACGTAAAAATTCACGTGACGAAAAAAAGAAGGCTAAAAAACTTTGGAGACCCGATTGAGGTTCGGATAGCCTTTTTTGGGTATCCATTGATGGCTTAAAGCGGTCAAAGCCGTAGAACTCACAGAGAGCTTCGTTTTGACTGGTTATGGCTCCCGTAACTCTAAACGAGCCAACGGTTATGGCCTTCCGAAGAATCGATATCAACAGGGTGCAACATCTACGGTGCAAGGTTCAACATCCGTCCAAAATGCCGAAACAGTGTCGTGCGACTTTTAGAAATGGGTGCATGGATTTGAAATGGAATGGTACCATGATGCACCACTCTCCAGGGATGGTAAATCGAAGACCAGCCACGGTGATCCCGTTGTAACTTAAAAATTCACTTAACGAAAAAAAGAAGGCTAAAAAACTTCAGAGCCTCGATTGAGGTTCGGATAGCCTTTTTTGGGTATGAAACTATCCATTGACGGCTTAAAGCCATCAAAGCCGTAGAACTCATAGTGAGCTTCGTTTTGACTGGTTATGGCTCCCGAAACTCCAAACGAGCCAACGGTTATGGCCGTCCGAAGAATCGATATCCACATGGTGCAACATCTACGGTGCAAGGTGCAACATCCGTCCAAAATACCGAAACATACCCTTGCAACTTTTAGAAATGGGTGCATGGATTTGAAATGGAACAGTACCATGGTGCACCACTCTCCACGGATGGTAAATCGAAGACCCAGCCACGGTGATCCCATTTTAACGTAAAAATTCACTTGACCAAAAAAAAGGCTAACAAACTTTAGAGTCCCGACTGAGGTTCGGATAGCCTTTTTTGGGTATGAAACTATCCATTGATGTCTTAAATTGGTCAAAGCCGTAGAACTCACACAGAGCTTCGTTTTGACCGGTTATGGCTCCCGTAACTCTAAACGAGCCAACGGTTATAGCCGTCCGAAGAATCGATATCCACAGGGTGCAACATCTGCGGTGCAAGGAGCAACATCCGTCCAAAATGCCAAAACAGCGTTGTGCGACTTTTAGAAATGGGTGCAGGGAATTGAAATGGAACAATACCATGGTGCACCACTCTCCAGGGATGGTAAATTGAAGATCATATACGGTGAACCCGTTTTAACGTAAAAATTCGCGTGACGAAAAAAAGAAGGCTAAAAAACTTCAGAGCCCCGATTGAGGTTCGGATAGCCTTTTTTGGGTATGAAACTATCCATTGACGGCTTAAAGCCGTCAAAGCCGTAGAACTCACAGAGAGCTTCGTTTTGACTGGTTATGGCTCCCGTAACTCTAAACGAGCCAACAGTTATGGCCGTCCGAAGAATCGATATCCACAGGGTGCAACATATGCGGTGCAAGGTGCAACATCCATCCAAAATGCCGAAACAGACCCGTGCGACTTTTAGAAATGGGTGCATGGATTTGGAATGGAACAGTACCATGGTGCACCACTCTTCAGGGATGGTAAATCGAAGACCAGCCACGGTGATCCCGTTTTAACGTAAAAATTCACTTGACGAAAAAAGGAAGGCTAAAAAACTTCAGAGCCCCGATTGAGGTTCGGATAGCCTTTTTTGGATTTGAAACAATCCATTGACGGCTTAAAGCCTTCAAAGCCGTAGAACTCATAGAGAGTGAATTTTGACTGGTTATGGCTCCCGTAACTCCAAACGAGCCAACAGTTATGGCCGTCCGAATAATCGATATCCACATAGTGCAACATCTGCGGTGCAAGGTGCAACATCCGTCCAAAATGCCGAAACAGACCCGTGCGACTTTTAGAAATAGGTGCATGGATTTGAAATGGAACAGTACCATGGTGCACCACTCTCCAGGGATGGTAAATCGAAGATCAGCCACGGTGATCCCGTTTTAACGTAAAAATTCACTTGACGAAAAAAGAAGGCTAAAAAACTTCAGAGCCCCGATTGACGTTCGGATAGCCTTTTTTGGGTATGAAACTATTGATTGACGGCTTAAAGCGGTTAAAGCCGTAGAAATCACAAAGAGCTTCGTTTTGACTGGTTATGGCTCCCGTAACTCTTATCGAGCGAACGGTTATGGCCGTCCGAAGAATCGATATCAACATGGTGCAACATCTGCGGTGCAAGGTGCAACATCCGTCCAAAATGCCGAAACAGTCCCGTGCGACTTTTAGAAATGGGTGCATGGATTTGAAATGGAACAGTACCCTGGTGCACCACTCTCCAGGGATGGAAAATCGAAGACCAGTCACGGTGATCCCATTTTAACGTAAAAATTCATATGACGAAAAAACAAGGCTAAAAAACTTTAGAGCCCCGATTGAGGTTCGGATAGCCTTTTTTGGGTATGAAACTATCCATTGACGGCTTAAAGCCATCAAAGCCGTAGAACTCACAGAGAGCTTCGTTTTGACTGGTTATGGCTCCCGTAACTCTGAACGAGCCAACGGTTATGGCCTTCCGAAGAATCGATATCAACAGGGTGCAACATCTGCGGTGCAAGGTTCAACATCCGTCCAAAATGCCGAAACAGTGTCGTGCGACTTTTAGAAATGGGTGCATGGATTCGCAATGGAATGGTACCATGATGCACCACTCTCCAGGGATGGTAAATCGAAGACCAGCCACGGTGATCCCGTTGTAACGTAAAAATTCACTTCACGAAAAAAAGAAGGCTAAAAAACTTCAGAGCCTCGGTTGAGGTTCGGATAGCCTTTTTTGGGTATGAAACTATCCATTGACGGCTTAAAGCCTTCAAAGCCGTAGAACTCACAGAGAGTGAATTTTGACTGGTTATGGCTCCCGTAACTCCAAACGAGCCAATAGTTATGGCCGTCCGAATAATCGATATCTACAGAGTGCAACATCTGCAGTGCAAGGTGCAACATCCGTCCAAAATGCCGAAACAGACCCGTGCGACTTTTAGAAATGGGTGCATGGATTTGGAATGGAACAGTACCATGGTGCACCACTCTTCAGGGATGGTAAATCGAAGACCAGCCACGGTGATCCCGTTTTAACGTAAAAATTCACTTGACGAAAAAAGAAGGCTAAAAAACTTCAAGGCCCCGATTGACGTTCGGATAGCCTTTTTTGGGTATGAAACTATCCATTGACGGCTTAAAGCGGTTAAAGCCGTAGAACTCACAGAGAGCTTTGTTTTGACTATTTATGGCTCCCGTAACTCTAAACGAGCCATCGGTTATGGCCGTCCGAAGAATCGATATTAACATGGTGCAACATCTGCGGTGCAAGGTGCAACATCCGTCCAAAATGCTGAAACAGTCCCGTGCGACTTTTAGAAATGGGTGCATGGATTTGAAATGGAATAGTACCCTGGTGCACCACTCTCCAGGGATGGAAAATCAAAGACCAGTCATGGTGATCCCATTTTAACGTAAAAATTCACTTGACGAAAAAAGAAGGCTAAAAAACTTCAGAGCCCTGATTGAGGATCGGATAGCCTTTTTTGGGTATGAAACTATCCATTGACGGCTTAAAGCGGTCAAAACCGTAGAAATCACAGAGAGATTCGTTTTGACTGGTTATGGCTCCCGTAACTCTAAACGAGCCAACGGTTATGGCCTTCCGAAGAATCGATATCAACAGGGTGCAACATCTGCGGTGCAAGGTTCAACATCCGTCCAAAATGCCAAAACAGTGTCGTGCGACTTTTAGAAATGGGTGCATGGATTTGAAATGGAACGGTACCATGATGCACCACTCTCCAGGGATGGTAAATCGAAGACCAGCCACGGTGATCCCGTTGTAACGTAAAAATTCACTTAACGAAAAAAAGAAGGCTAAAAAACTTCAGAGCCTCGATTGAGGTTCGGATAGCCTTTTTTGGGTATGAAACTATCCATTGACGGCTTAAAGCCATCAAAGCCGTAGAACTCACAGTGAGCTCCGTTTTGACTGGTTATGGCTCCCGAAACTCCAAACGAGCCAACGGTTATGGCCGTCCGAAGAATCGATATCCACATGGTGCAACATCTGCGGTGCAAGGTGCAACATCCGTCCAAAATACCAAAACATACCCGTGCGACTTTTAGAAATGGGTGCATGGATTTGAAATGGAACAGTACCATGGTGCACCACTCTCCACGGATGGTAAATCGAAGACCCAGCCACGGTGATCCCGTTTTAACGTAAAAATTCACTTGACCAAAAAAAAGGCTAACAAACTTTAGAGTCCCGACTGAGGTTCGGATAGCCTTTTTTGGGTATGAAACTATCCATTGATGTCTTAAATTGGTCAAAGCCGTAGAACTCACACAGAGCTTCGTTTTGACCGGTTATGGCTCCCGTAACTCTAAACGAGCCAACGGTTATGGCCGTCCGAAGAATCGATATCCACAGGGTGCAACATCTGCGGTGCAAGGAGCAACATCCGTCCAAAATGCCGAAACAGCGTCGTGCGACTTTTAGAAATGGGTGCAGGGATTTGAAATGGAACAGTACCATGGTGCACCACTCTCCAGGGATGGTAAATCGAAGACCATATACGGTGAACCCGTTTTAACGTAAAAATTCGCGTGACGAAAAAAAGAAGGCTAAAAAACTTCAGAGCCCCGATTGAGGTTCGGATAGCCTTTTTTGGGTATGAAACTATCCATTGACGGCTTAAAGCCGTCAAAGCCGTAGAACTCCCAGAGAGCTTCGTTTTGACTGGTTATGGCTCCCGTAACTCTAAACGAGCCAACAGTTATGGCCGTCCGAAGAATCGATATCCACAGGGTGCAACATCTGCGGTGCAAGGTGCAACATCCGTCCAAAATGCCGAAACAGACCCGTGCGACTTTTAGAAATGGTTGCATGGATTTGGAATGGAACAGTACCATGGTGCACCACTCTTCAGGGATGGTAAATCGAAGACCAGCCACGGTGATCCCGTTTTAACGTAAAAATTCACTTGACGAAAAAAGGAAGGCTAAAAAACTTCAGAGCCCCGATTGAGGTTCGGATAGCCTTTTTTGGATATGAAACTATCCATTGACGGCTTAAAGCCTTCAAAGCCGTAGAACTCACAGAGAGTGAATTTTGACTAGTTATGGCTCCCGTAACTCCAAACGAGCCAACAGTTATGGCCGTCCGAATAATCGATATCCACATAGTGCAACATCTGCGGTGCAAGGTGCAACATCCGTCCAAAATGCCGAAACAGACCCGTGCGACTTTTAGAAATGGGTACATGGATTTGAAATGGAACAGTACCATGGTGCACCACTCTCCAGGGATGGTAAATCGAAGACCAGCCACGGTGATCCCGTTTTAACGTAAAAATTCACTTGACGAAAAAAGAAGGCTAAAAAACTTCAGAGCCCCGATTGACGTTCGGATAGCCTTTTTTGGGTATGAAACTATCCATTGACGGCTTAAAGCGGTTAAAGCCGTAGAAATCACAGAGAGCTTCGTTTTGACTGGTTATGGATCCCGTAACTCTTAACGAGCGAACGGTTATGGCCGTCCGAAGAATCGATATCAACATGGTGCAACATCTGCGGTGCAAGGTGCAACATCCGTCCAAAATGCCGAAACAGTCCCGTGCGACTTTTAGAAATGGGTGCATGGATTTGAAATGGAACAGTACCCTGGTGCACCACTCTGCAGGGATGGAAAATCGAAGACCAGTCACGGTGATCCCATTTTAACGTAAAAATTCACCTGACGAAAAAAGAACGCTAAAAAACTTCAGAGCCCCAATTGAGGTTCGGATAGCCTTTTTTGGGTATGAAACTATCCATTGACGGCTTAAAGCCGTCAAAGCCGTAGAACTCACAGAGAGCTTCATTTTGCTTGGTTATGGCTCCCGTAACTCTAAACGAGCCAACGGTTATGGCCTTCCGAAGAATCGATATCAACAGGGTGCAACATCTGCGGTGCAAGGTTCAACATCCGTCCAAAATGCCAAAACAGTGTCGTGCGACTTTTAGAAATGGGTGCATGGATTTGAAATGGAACGGTACCATGATGCACCACTCTCCAGGGATGGTAAATCGAAGACCAGCCACGGTGATCCCGTTGTAACGTAAAAATTCACTTAACGAAAAAAAGAAGGCTAAAAAACTTCAGAGCCTCGATTGAGGTTCGGATAGCCTTTTTTGGGTATGAAACTATCCATTGACGGCTTAAAGCCATCAAAGCCGTAGAACTCACAGTGAGCTCCGTTTTGACTGGTTATGGCTCCCGAAACTCCAAACGAGCCAACGGTTATGGCCGTCCGAAGAATCGATATCCACATGGTGCAACATCTGCGGTGCAAGGTGCAACATCCGTCCAAAATACCAAAACATACCCGTGCGACTTTTAGAAATGGGTGCATGGATTTGAAATGGAACAGTACCATGGTGCACCACTCTCCACGGATGGTAAATCGAAGACCCAGCCACGGTGATCCCGTTTTAACGTAAAATTCACTTGACCAAAAAAAAGGCTAACAAACTTTAGAGTCCCGACTGAGGTTCAGATAGCCTTTTTTGGGTATGAAACTATCCATTGATGTCTTAAATTGGTCAAAGCCGTAGAACTCACACAGAGCTTCGTTTTGACCGGTTATGGCTCCCGTAACTCTAAACGAGCCAACGGTTATGGCCGTCCGAAGAATCGATATCCACAGGGTGCAACATCTGCGGTGCAAGGAGCAACATCCGTCCAAAATGCCGAAACAGCGTCGTGCGACTTTTAGAAATGGGTGCAGGGATTTGAAATGGAACAGTACCATGGTGCACCACTCTCCAGGGATGGTAAATCGAAGACCATATACGGTGAACCCGTTTTAACGTAAAAATTCGCGTGACGAAAAAAAGAAGGCTAAAAAACTTCAGAGCCCCGATTGAGGTTCGGATAGCCTTTTTTGGGTATGAAACTATCCATTGACGGCTTAAAGCCGTCAAAGCCGTAGAACTCCCAGAGAGCTTCGTTTTGACTGGTTATGGCTCCCGTAACTCTAAACGAGCCAACAGTTATGGCCGTCCGAAGAATCGATATCCACAGGGTGCAACATCAGCGGTGCAAGGTGCAACATCCGTCCAAAATGCCGAAACAGACCCGTGCGACTTTTAGAAATGGTTGCATGGATTTGGAATGGAACAGTACCATGGTGCACCACTCTTCAGGGATGGTAAATCGAAGACCAGCCACGGTGATCCCGTTTTAACGTAAAAATTCACTTGACGAAAAAAGGAAGGCTAAAAAACTTCAGAGCCCCGATTGAGGTTCGGATAGCCTTTTTTGGATATGAAACTATCCATTGACGGCTTAAAGCCTTCAAAGCCGTAGAACTCACAGAGAGTGAATTTTGACTAGTTATGGCTCCCGTAACTCCAAACGAGCCAACAGTTATGGCCGTCCGAATAATCGATATCCACATAGTGCAACATCTGCGGTGCAAGGTGCAACATCCGTCCAAAATGCCGAAACAGACCCGTGCGACTTTTAGAAATGGGTGCATGGATTTGAAATGGAACAGTACCATGGTGCACCACTCTCCAGGGATGGTAAATCGAAGACCAGCCACGGTGATCCCGTTTTAACGTAAAAATTCACTTGACGAAAAAAGAAGGCTAAAAAACTTCAGAGCCCCGATTGACGTTCGGATAGCCTTTTTTGGGTATGAAACTATCCATTGACGGCTTAAAGCGGTTAAAGCCGTAGAAATCACAGAGAGCTTCGTTTTGACTGGTTATGGATCCCGTAACTCTTAACGAGCGAACGGTTATGGCCGTCCGAAGAATCGATATCAACATGGTGCAACATCTGCGGTGCAAGGTGCAACATCCGTCCAAAATGCCGAAACAGTCCCGTGCGACTTTTAGAAATGGGTGCATGGATTTGAAATGGAACAGTACCCTGGTGCACCACTCTGCAGGGATGGAAAATCGAAGACCAGTCACGGTGATCCCATTTTAACGTAAAAATTCACCTGACGAAAAAAGAACGCTAAAAAACTTCAGAGCCCCAATTGAGGTTCGGATAGCCTTTTTTGGGTATGAAACTATCCATTGACGGCTTAAAGCCGTCAAAGCCGTAGAACTCACAGAGAGCTTCATTTTGACTGGTTATGGCTCCCGTAACTCTAAACGAGCCAACGGTTATGGCCTTCCGAAGAATCGATATCAACAGGGTGCAACATCTGCGGTGCAAGGTTCAACATCCGTCCAAAATGCCGAAACAGTGTCGTGCGACTTTTAGAAATGGGTGCATGGATTTGAAATGGAACGGTACCATGATTCACCACTCTCCAGGGATGGTAAATCGAAGACCAGCCACGGTGATCCCGTTGTAACGTAAAAATTCACTTAACGAAAAAAAGAAGGCTAAAAAACTTCAGAGCCTCGATTGAGGTTCGGATAGCCTTTTTTGGGTATGAAACTATCCATTGACGGCTTAAAGCCTTCAAAGCCGTATAACTCACAGAGAGTGAATTTTGACTGGTTATGGCTCCCGTAACTCCAAACGAGCCAACAGTTATGGCCGTCCGAATAATCGATATCCACAGAGTGCAACATCTCCGATGCAAGGTGCAACATCCGTCCAAAATGCCATAACAGACCCGTGCGACTTTTAGAAATGGGTGCATGGATTTGGAATGGAACAGTACCATGGTGCACCTCTCTTCAGGGATGGTAAATCGAAGACCAGCCACGGTGATCCCGTTTTAACGTAAAAATTAACTTGACGAAAAAAGAAGGCTAAAAAACTTCAGAGCCCCGATTGACGTTCGGATAGCCTTTTTTGGGTATGAAACTATCCATTGACGGCTTAAAGCGGTTAAAGCCGTAGAACTCACAGAGAGCTTTGTTTTGATTGTTTATGGCTCCCGTAACTCTAAACGAGCCATCGGTTATGGCCGTCCGAAGAATCGATATCAACATGGTGCAACATCTGCGGTGCAAGGTGCAACATCCGTCCAAAATGCCGAAACAGTCCCGTGCGACTTTTAGAAATGGGTGCATGGATTTGAAATGGAACAGTACCCTGGTGCACCACTCTCCAGGGATGGAAAATCAAAGACCAGTCATGGTGATCCCATTTTAACGTAAAAATTCACTTGACGAAAAAAGAAGGCTAAAAAACTTCAGAGCCCCGATTGAGGTTCGGATAGCCTTTTTTGGGTATGAAACTATCCATTGACGGCTTAAAGCGGTCAAAACCGTAGAAATCCCAGAGAGCTTCGTTTTGACTGGCTATGGCTCCCGTAACTCTAAACGAGCCAACGGTTATGGCCTTCCGAAGAATCAATATCAACAGGGTGCAACATCTGCGGTGCAAGGTTCAACATCCGTCCAAAATGCCGAAACCGTCCCTTGCGACTTTTAGAAATGGGTGCATGGATTTGAAATGGAACAGTACCATGGTGCACCACCCTCGAGGGATGTTAAATCGAAGACCAGCCACGGTGATCCCGTTTTAACGTAAAAATTCACTTGACGAAAAAAAGAAGGCTAAAAAACTTCAGAGCCCCGATTGAGGTTCGGATAGCCTTTATTGGATATGAAACTATCCATTGACGGCTTAAAACCATCAAAGCTGTAGAACTCACAAAGTGCTTCGTTTTGACTGGTTATGGCTCCGGTAACTCTAAACGAGCCAATAGTTATGGCCGTCCGAAGAATCGATATCCACAGGGTGCAACATCTGCGGTGCAAGGTGCAACATTCGTCCAAAATGCCGAAACAGTGCCGTGCGACTTTTAGAAATGGGTGCATGGATTTGAAATGGAACAGTACAATGGTGCACCATTCTCCAGGGTTGGTAAATCGAAGACCAGCCACGGTGATCCCGTTTTAACATAAAAATTCACTTGACGAAAAAAAGAAGGCTAAAAAACTTCAGAGCCCCGATTGATGTTCGGATAGCCTTTTTAGGGTATGAAACTATCCATTGATGGCTAAAAGCCATCAAAGCCGTAGAAATCACAGAGAGCTTCGTTTTGGCTGGTTATGGCTCCCGTAACTCTAAACGAGCCAACAGTTATGGCCGTCCGAAGAATCGATATCCACAGGGCGCAACATCTGCGGTGCAAGGTGCAACATCCGTCCTAAATGCCGAAACAGTCCCTTGCGACTTTTAGAAATGGGTGCATGGATTTGAAATGGAACAGTACCATGGTGCACCACTCTCCAGGGATGGTAAATCAAAGACCGGCCACGGTGATTCAGTTTTAACGTAAAAATTCGCTTGACGAAAAAAAGAAGGCTAAAAAACTTCAGAGCCCCGATTAAGTTTCGGATAGCCTTTTTTGGGTATGAAACTATCTATTGACAGCTTAATGCGGTCAAAACCGTAGAACTCACAGAGGGCTTCATTTTGACTGGTTATGGCTGACGTAACTCTAAACGAGCCAACAGTTATGGCCGTCCAAAGAATCGATATCCATAGGGTTCAACATCTGCGGTGCAAGGTGCAACATCCATCCAAAATGCCGAAACAGTCCCATGCAACTTTTGGAAATGGGTGCATGGATTTGAAATGGAACAGTACCATGGTGCACCACTCTCCAGGGATGGTAAATCGAAGACCAGCCACGGTGATCCCGTTTTAACGTAAAAATTCACTTGACGAAAAAAAGAAGGCTAAAAACCTTTAGAGCCCCGATTGAGGTTCGGATAGCCTTTTTTGGGTATGAAACTATTCATTGACGGCTTAATGCGGTCAAAGCCGTAGAACTCACAGAGAGCTTCGTTTTGACTGGTTATGGCTCCTGTAACTCTAAACGAGCCAACAGTTATGGCCGTCCGAAGAATCAATATCCGCAGGGTGCAACATCTGCGGTGCAAGGTGCAACATCCGTCTGAAATGCCGAAACAGCGTCGTGCGACTTTTAGAAGTGGGTGCAGGGATTTGAAATGGAACAGTACCATGGTGCACCACTCTCCAGGGATGGTAAATCGAAGACCATCCATGGTGAACCCTTTTTAACATAAAAATTCACGTGACGGAAAAAAAGGCTAAGAAACTTCACAGACCCGATTGAGGTTTGGATAGCCTTGTTTGGGTATGAAACTATCCATTGATGGCTTAAAGTAGTCAAAGCCGTAGAACTCACAGAGAGCTTCATTTTGACTGGGTATGGCTCCCATAACTCTAAACGAGCCAACAGTTAAGGCCGTCCGAAGAATCGATATCCACAGTGTGCAACATCTGCGGTGAAAGGTGCAACATCCGTCGAAAATGCCGAAACAGCGCCGTTCGACTTTTAAAAATGGGTGCAGGGATTTGAAATGGAACAGTACCATGGTGCACCACTCTCCAGGGATGGTAAATCGAAGACAGTCCACGGTGAACCCTTTTTAACGTAAAAATTCACGTGACGAAAAAAATAAGGCTAAAAAACTTTGGAGACCCGATTGAGGTTCGGATAGCCTTTTTTGGGTATCCATTGATGGCTTAAAGCGGTCAAAGCCGTAGAACTCACAGAGAGCTTCGTTTTGACTGGTTATGGCTCCCGTAACTCTAAACGAGCCAACGGTTATGGCCTTCCGAAGAATCGATATCAACAGGGTGCAACATCTACGGTGCAAGGTTAAACATCCGTCCAAAATGCCGAAACAGTGCCTTGCGACTTTTAGAAATCGGTGCATGGATTTGAAATGGAACAGTACCATGGTGCACCACCCTCCAGGGATGGTAAATCGAAGACCAGCCACGGTGATCCCGTTTTAACGTAAAAATTCACTTGACGAAAAAAAGAAGGCTAAAAAACATCAGAACCCCGATTGAAGTTCGGATAGCCTTTATTGGATATGAAACTATCCATTGACGGCTTAAAACCATCAAAGCTGTAGAACTCATAAAGAGCTTTGTTTTGACTGGTTATGGCTCCGGTAACTCTAAACGAGCCAATAGTTATGGCCGTCCGAAGAATCGATATCCACACGATGCAACATCTGCGGTGCAAGGTGCAACATCCGTCCAAAATGCCGAAACAGCGCCGTGTGACTTTTAGAAATGGGTGCATGTATTTGAAATGGACCAGTACCATGGTGCACCACTCTCCAGGAATGGTAAATCGAAGACCAGCCACGGTGATCCCGTTCTAACGTAAAAATTCACTTGACGAAAAAAAAGAAGGCTAAAAAACTTCAGAGCCCCGATTGAGGTTCGGATAGACTTTTTTGGGTATGAAACTATCCATTGGCGGCTTAAAGCCGTCAAAGCTGTAGAACCCATAGAGGACTTCGTTTTGACTGGTTATGGCTCCCGTAACTTTAAACGAGCCAATAGTTATGGCCGTCCGAAGAATCGATATCCACAGGGTGCAACATCTATAGTGCAAGGTGCAACATCTGCGGTGCAAGGTGCAACATCTATCCAAAATGCAGAAACAGTCCCATGTGACTTTGAGAAATTGGTGCATTGATTTGAAATGGAACAGTACCATGGTGCACCACTCTTCAGGGATGGTAAATCGAAGACCAGCCACGGTGATCCCGTTTTAACGTAAAAATTCACTTGATGAAAAAAATAAGGCTAAAAAACATCAGAGCCCCGATTGAGGTTCGGATAGCCTTTTTTGGGTATGAAACTATCCATTGATGGATTAAAGCGTTCAAAGCCGTAGAACTCACAAAGAGCTTCGTTTTGACTGGTTATGGCTCCCGTAACTCTAAACAAGCCAACAGTTATGCTCGTCCGAAGAATTGATATCCACAGGGTGCAACATCTGCGGTGCAAAGTGCAACATCCAGCGAAAATGCCGAAACAGCGCCGTGCGACTTTTAGAAATGGGTGCAGAGATTTGAAATGGAACAGTACCATGGTGCACCACTCTCCAGGGATGGTAAATCGAAGACCATCCACGGTGAACCCGTTTTAACGTAAAAATTCACGTGATGAAAAAAAGAAGGCAAAAAATCTTCAAAGACCCGATTGAGGTTCGGATAGCCTTTTTTTGGTATGAAACTATCCATTGACGGCTTAAAGCCGTCAAAGCCGTAAAACTCATAAAGAACTTCGTTTTGACTGGTTATGGCACCCGTAACTCTAAATGAGCCAACAGTTATGGTCGTCCGAAGAATCGTTATCCATAGGGTGCAACATCTGTGGTGCAAGGTGCAACATCCATCGAAAATGCCGAAACAGCGCCGTGCGACTTTTAGAAATGGGTGCAGGGATTTGAAATGGAACAGTACCATGGTGCACCACTCTCCAGGGATGGTAAATCGAAGAACATCCACGGTGAACCCGTTTTAACGTAAAAATTCACGTGATGAAAAAAAGAAGGCTAAAAAACTTCAGAGACCCGATTGAGGTTCGGTTAGCCTTTTTTGGGTATGAAACTATCCATTGACGGCCATCAATGCCATAGAACTCATAGAGAGCTTCGTTTTGACTGGCTATGGCTCCCGTAACTCTAAACGAGCCAACAGTTATGGCCGTCCGAAGAATTGATATCTGCAGGGTACAGCATCTGCGGTGCAAGGTGCAACATCTGTCCGAAATGCCAAAACAGTGCCATGCGACTTTTAGAAGTGGGTGCAGGGATTTGAAATGGAATAGTACCATGGTGCAGCACTCTCCAGGCATGGTAAATCGAAGACCATCCACAGTGATCCCGTTTTAACGTAAAAATTCACGTGACGAAAAAAAATGCTAAAAAACTTCAAAGCCCCGATTGAAGTTCGGATAGCCTTTTTTGGGTATGAAACTATCCATTGACAGCTTAAAGCCGTCAAAGCCGTAGAACTCACAGAGAGCTTTGTTTTGACTAGTTATGGCACCGGTAACTATAAACGAGCCAACAGTTATGGTCGTCCGAAGAATCGATATCCACAGGGTGCAACATCTGCGGTGCAAGGTGCAACATCCGTCCAAAATGCCAAAACAGTCCCGTATGACTTTTAGAAATGGGTGCATGGATTTGAAATGGAACAGTACCACGGTGCACCACTCTCCAGGGATGGTAAATCGAAGACCAGCCACGGTGATCCCGTTTTAACATAAAAATTCACTTGACGAAGAAAAGAAGGCTAAAAAACATCAGAGCCCCGATTGAGGTTTGGATAGCCTTTTTTGGGTATGAAACTATCCATTGATCGCTTAAAGCCATCAAAGCCGTAGAACTCACCGAGAGCTTCGTTTTGACTGGTTATGGCTCCCGTAACTCTAAACGAGCCAACAGTTATGGCCGTCCAAAAAATCAATATCTGCAGGGTGCAACATCTACGGTGCAAGGTGCAACATCCGTCCGAAATGCCGAAACAGCGCCATGCGACTTTTGGAAGTGGGTGCATGGATTTGAAATGGAACAGTACCATGGTGCACCACTCTCCAGGGATGGTAAATCGAAGACCAGCCACGGTGATCCCGTTTTAACGTAAAAATTCACTTGACGAAAAAAAGAAGGCTAAAAAACTTCAGAGCCCCGATTGAGGTTCGGATAGCCTTTTTGGGTATGAAACTATTCATTGACGGCTTAAAGCGGTCAAAGCCGTAGAACTCATAGAGAGCTTCGTTTTGATTGGTTATGGCTCCCGTAACTCTAAACGAGCCAACAGTTATGGTCGTCCGAAAAATCGATATCCGCAGGGTGCACCATCTGCGGTGCAAGGTGCAACATCCATCGAAAATGCCGAAACAGCGCCGTGCAACTTTTAAAAATGGGTGCAGGGATTTGAAATGGAACAGTACCATGGTGCACCACTCTCCAGGGATGGTAAATCGAAGACCATCCACGGTGAACCCGTGTTAAAGTAAAAATTCACGTGACGAAAAAAAGAAGGCTAAATAACTTCAGAGACCCGATTGAGGTTCGGTTATCCTTTTTTGGGTATGAAACTATCAAGCTGTCAATGCCGTAGAACTCACAGAGAGCTTCGTTTTGACTGGTTATGGCTCCCGTTACTCTAAACGAGCCAACAGTTATGGCCGTCCGAAGAATCGATATCCGTAGGGTGCAACATCTACGGTGCAAGGTGCAACATCCGTCCGAAATGCCGAAACAGCGCCATGCAACTTTTAGAAGTGGGTGCAGGGATTTGAAATGGAACAGTACCATGGTGCACCACTCTCTAGGGATGGTAAATCGAAGACCATCCACGGTTATCCCGTTTTAACGTAAAAATTCACGTGATGAAAAAAAAGGCTAAAAAACTTCAGAGCCCCGATTGAGGTTCGGATAGCCTTTTTGGGTATGAAACTATCCATTGACGGCTTAAAGCCGTCTAAGCCGTAGAACTCATAGAGAGCTTCATTTTGACTGGTTATGGCTCCCGTAACTCTAAACGAGCCAACAGTTATGGCCGTTCGATAAATCGATATCAGTAGGGTGCAACATCTGCGGTGCAAGGTACAACATCTATCTGAAATGCCGAAACAGCGCCATGCGACTTTTAGAAGTGGGTGCAGGGATTTGAAATGGAACAGTACCATGGTGCACCACTCTCCAGGGATGGTAAATCGAAGACCATCCACGGTGATCCCGTTTTAACGTAAAAATTCACGTGACGAAAAAAAAGGCTAAAAAACTACAAAGCCCCGATTGAGGTTCGAATAGCCATTTTTGGGTATGAAACTATCCATTGACGGCTTAAAACCGTCAAAGCCGTAGAACTCACAGAGAGCTTTGTTTGGATTGGTTATGGCTCCCGTAACTCTAAACGAGCCAACAGTTATGGCCGTTCGAAGAATCGATATCCGCAGGGTGCAACATCTGCGGTGCAAGGTGCAACATCCGTCTGAAATGCCGAAACAGCGCCACGCGACTTTTAGAAGTGGGTGCAGGGATTTGAAATGGAATAGTACCATGGTGCACCACTCTCCAGGGATGGCAAATCGAAGACCATCCACGGTGATCCCGTTTTAACGTAAAAATTCACGTGACGAAAAAAAATGCTAAAAAATTTCAGAGCCTCGATTGAGGTTCGGATAGCCTTTTTTGGGTATGAAACTATCCATTGATGGCTTAAAGCCGACAAAGCCGTAGAACTCACAGAGAGCTTCGTTTTGAATGGTTATGGCTCCCGTAACTCTAAATGAGCCAAGAGTTATGGCCGTTCGAAGAATCGATATCCACAGGGTGCAACATCTGCGGTGCAAGGTGCAACATCCGTCCAAAATACCGAAACAGTCCCGTGCGACTTTTAGAAATGGGTGCATGGATTTGAAATGGAACAATACCATGGTGCACCACTCTCCAGGGATGGTAAATCGAAGACCAGCCACGGTGATCCCGTTTTAACGTAAAAATTCACTTGACGAAAAAAAGAAGGCTAAAAAACTTCAGAGCCCCGATTGAGGTTCGGATAGCCTTTTTTGGGTATGAAACTATCCATGGACGACTTAAAGCCGTCAAAGCCGTAGAACTCATAGATAACTTAGTTTTGACTGGTTATGGCTCTCGTAACTCTAAACGAGCCAACAGTTAAGGCCTTCCGAAGAATCGATATCCATAGGGTGCAACATCTGCGGTGCAAGGTGCAACATCCGTCCAAAATGCCGAAACAGTCCCGTGCGGCTTTTGGAAATGGGTGCATGGATTTGAAATGGAACAGTACCATGGTGCACCACTCTCCAGGGATGGTAAATCGAAGACCAGCCACGGTGATCCCGTTTTAACGTAAAAATTCACTTGACGAAAAAAAGAAGGCTAAAAAACTTCAGAGCCCCGATTGATGTTCGGATAGCCTTTTTTAAGGTATGAAACTATCCATTGACGGCTTAAAGCGGTCAAAGCCGTAGAACTCACAGAGAGTTTTGTTTTGACTGGTTATGGCTCCCGTAAATCAAAACGAGCCAACAGTTATGGCCGTCCGAAGAATCGATATCCATTGGGTGCAATATCTGCGGTGCAAGGTGCAACATCCATCAAAAATGCCGAAATAGCGCCGTGCGACTTTTAGAAATGGATGCAGGGATTTGAAATGGAATAGTACCATGGTGCACCACCCTCCAGGGATGGTAAATCGAAGACCATCCACGGTGAACTCGTTTTAACGTAAAAATTCACGTGACGAAAAAAAGAAGGCTAAAAAACTTCAAAGACCCGATTGATGTTCGGTTAGCCTTTTTTGGGTATGAAACTAAGTCGTCAATGCCGTAGAACTCATAGAGAGCTTCGTTTTGACTGTTTATGGCTCCCGTAACTCTAAACGAGCCAACAGTTATGACCGTTCGAAGAATCGATATCCGCAGGGTGCAACATCTGAGGTGCAAGGTGCAACATCCATCCGAAATGCCGAAACAGCGCCATGCGACTTTTAGAAGTGGGTGTAGGGATTTGAAATGGAACAGTACCATGGTGCACCACTCTCCAGGGATGGTAAATCGAAGACCATCCACGGTGATCCCGTTTTAACGTAAAAATTCACGTGACGAAAAAAAAGGTTAAAAAACTTCAGAGCCACGATTGAGGTTCAGATAGCCTTTTTTGGGTATGAAACTATCCATTGACGACTTAAAGCCATCAAAGCGGTAGAACTCACAGAGAGCTTCGTTTTGACTGGTTATGCCTCCTGTAACTCTAAACGAGCCAACCGTTATGGCCGTCCGAAAAATCGATATCTGTAGGGTGCAACATCTGCGGTGCAAGGTGCAACATCCGTCCAAAATGCCGAAACAACGCCATGCGACTTTTAGAAGTGGGTGCAGGGATTTGAAATGGAACAGTACCATGGTGCACCTCTCTCCAGGGATGGTAAATCGAAGACCATCCACGGTGATCCCGTTTTAACGTAAAAATTCACGTGACGAAAAAAAAAGACTAAAAAACTTCAAAGCTCCGATTGAGGTTCAGATAGCCTTTTTTTGGTATGAAACTATCCATTGACGGCATAAAGCCGCAAACCCGTAGAACTCATAGAGAGCTTCGTTTTGACTGGTTATGGTTCCCGTAACTCTAAACGAGCCAACAGTTATGGCCGTCCGAAGAATCGATATCCACAGGGTGCAACATCTGCGGTGCAAGGTGCAACATCCATCCAAAATGCTGAAACTGTCCCATGCGACTTTTGGAAATGGGTGCATGGATTTGAAATGGAACAGTACCATGGTGTACCACTCTCCAGGGATGGTGAATCGAAGACCAGCCACGATGATCCCGTTTTAACGTAAAAATTCACTTGACAAAAAAAAGAAGGCTAAAAAACTTCAGAGCCCCGATTGAGGTTCGAATAGCCTTTTTTGGGTATGAAACAATCCATTGATGGCTTAAAGCGGTCATAGCCATAGAACTCACAAAGAGCTTCGTTTTGACTGGTTATGGCTCCCGTAACTCTAAACGAGCCAACAGTTCTTGCCGTCCGAAGAATTGATATCCACATGGTGCAACATCTGCGGTGCAAGGTGCAACATCCGTCGAAAATGCCGAAACAGCGCCGTGCGACTTTTAGAAATGGCTGCAGGGATTTGAAATGGAATAGTACCATGATGCACCACTCTCCAGGGATGGTAAATCGAAGACCATCCACGGTGAACCCGTTTTAACGTAAAAATTCATGTGACGAAAAAAAGAAGGCAAAAAAACTTCAGTGATCCGCTAGAGGTTCGGATAGCCTTTTTTTGGTATGAAACTATCCATTGACGACTTAAAGCCGTCAAAGCCGTAGAACTCATAGAGAATTTCGTTTTGACTGGTTATGCCTCCCTTAACTCTAAACGAGCCAACAGTTATGGTCGTCCGAAGAATCGATATCCATAGGGTGCAACATCTACGGTGCAAGGTGCAACATCCGTCCAAAATGCCGAAACTGTCCCGTGCGACTTTTGGAAATGGGTGCATGGATTTGAAATGGAATAGTACCATGGTGCACCACTCTCCAGGGATGGTAAATCGAAGACCAGCCACGGTGATCCCGTTTTAACGTAAAAATTCACTTGGCGAAAAAAAGAAGGCTAAAAAACTTCAAAGCCCCGATTGAGGTTCGGATAGCCTTTTTTGGGTATGAAACTATTCATTGATGGCTTAAAGCGGTCAAAGCCGTAGAACTCACAAAGAGCTTTGTTTTGACTGGTTATGGCTCCCGTAACTCTAAACGAGCCAACAGTTATGGCCGTCCGAAAAATCGATATCCATAGGGTGCAACATCTGCGGTGCAAGGTGCAACATCCATCGAAAAGCCGAAACAGCGCCTTGCGAATTTTAGAAATGGGTGCATGGATTTGAAATGGAACAGTACCATGGTGTACCGCTCTCCAGGGATGGTAAATCGAAGACCATCCACGGTGAACCCGTGTTAACGTAAAAATTCACGTGACGAAAAAAAGAAGGCTAAAAAACTTTAGAGACCCGATTGAGGTTCGGTTAGCCTTTTTTGGGTATGAAACTATCAAGCCGTCAATGCCATAGAACTCACAGAGAGCTTTGTTTTGACTGGTTATGGCTCCCGTAACTCTAAACGAGCCAACAGTTATGGCCGTTCGAAAAATCGATATCCGTAGGGTGCAACATCTGCGGTGCAAGGTGCAACATCCGTCCGAAATGCCGAAACAGCGCCATGCAACTTTTAGAAGTTGGTGCAGGGATTTGAAATGGAACAGTACCATGATGCACCACTCTTTAGGGATGGTAAATCGAAGACCATCCACGGTGATCCCGTTTTAACGTAAAAATTCACGTAACGAAAAAAAAAGATTAAAAAACTTCAGAGCCCCGATTGAGGTTCGGATAGCCTTTTTGGGTATGAAACTATCCCTTGACGTCTTAAAGCCGTCAAAGCCGTAGAACTCACAGAGAGCTTCGTTTTGACTGGTTATGGCTCCCGTAACTCTAAACGAGCCAACGGTTATGGTCGTCCAAAGAATCGATATCCACAGGGTGCAACATCTACGGTGCAAGGTGAAACATCCGTCCAAAATGTCGAAACAGTGTCGTGCGACATTTAGAAATGGGTGCATGGATTTGAAATGGAACAGTACCATGGTGCACCACTCTCCAAGGATGGTAAATCGAAGACCAGCCACGGTGATCCCGTTTTAACGTAAAAATTCTCTTGACGAAAAAAAGAAGGCTAAAAAACTTCAGAGCCCCGATTGTGGTTCGGATAGCCTTTTTTGGGTATGAAACTATCCATTGAAAGCTTAATGCCATCAAAGCCTTAGAACTCATAGAGAGCTTCGTTTTGACTGGTTATGGCTCCCGTAACTCTAAATGAGCCAACAGTTATGGTCGTCCGAAGAATCGATATCCACAGGGTGCAACATCTGCAGTGCAAGGTGCAACATCCGTCCCAAATGCCGAAACTGTCCCGTGCGACTTTTAGAAATGAGTGCAGGGATTTGAAATGGAACAGTACCATGGTGCACCACTCTCTAGGGATGGTAAATCGAAGACCATCCACGGTGAACTCGATTTAACGTAAAAATACACGTGACGAAAAAAAGAAGGCAAAAAAACTTCAGAGACCTGATTTAAGGTTCGGATAGCCTTTTTTTGGTATGAAACTATCCATTGACGACTTAAAGCCATCAAAGCCATAGAACTCATAGAGAACTTCGTTTTGACTGGTTATGACTCCCGTAACTCTAAACGAGCCAACAGTTATGGCCGCCCAAAGAATTGATATCCACAGGGTGCAACATCTGCGGTGCAAGGTGCAACATCCGTCGAAAATGCCGAAAAAGCGCCGTGCGACTTTTAGAACTGGGTGCAGGGATTTGAAATGGAACAGTACCATGATGCACCACTCTCCAGGGATGGTAAATCGAAGACCATCCACGGTGAACCCTTTTAACGTAAAAATTCACGTGACGAAAAAAAGAAGGCAAAAAAACTTCAGAGACCCGATTAAGGTTCGGATAGCCTTTTTTTGGTATGAAACTATCCATTGACGACTTAAAGCCGTCAAAGCCGTAGAACTCATAGAGAACTTCGTTTTGACTGGTTATGGCTCCCGTAACTCTAAACGAGCCAACAGTTATGGCCGTCCGAAGAATCGATATCCATAGGTGCAACATCTGCGGTGCAAGGTGCAACATCCGTCCAAAATGCCGAAACAGTCCCGTGCGACTTTTGGAAATGGGTGCATGGATTTGAAATGGAACAGTACCATGGTGCACCACTCTCCTGGGATGGTAAATCGAAGACCAGCCACGGTGATCCCGTTTTAACGTAAAAATTCACTTGACGAAAAAAAGAAGGCTAAAAAACTTCAGAGCCCCGATTGAGGTTCGGATAGCCTTTTTGGGTATGAAACTATTCATTGACAGCTTATGTGACAACCCAATTTTTCATACCCGAAAAATCGAACCATCAGGATTAATGAAGAAGGAGGTAGAAGAAGAAAATAGAACAACAACAGAATCTAACCATCGCAGCGGAATAAAATATATTAGACAATAAATTATCTTTACACAAAAGAAATTACATCTGTTTATATATTACATCATCAGAGTACAGAATCAGAGTATAATACAATCAACATCACAATTCAGGATAGTTATAACAACTTGTCCCACTCAGAATACACAATATACACAACACGGCGGAATATACAACATATACTTGTGATACGTTTCGCCATCCAGCTCGTCCCCTGTGCTCCACAGCATCATATCATGTATCCTATAATACTTGGTCTGACCCGAGCATTATAGTTAAATAATACCCGAGTCAGTCTGGAAAACCAGCGTGAGAAAACACACTCAATTGGATTATTAAAGTTTTCCAAATCCTTTGAAATCAAAAGCATCTCGTAAGACCACGCCACAAATAAACATGTCGGGTTTTTACCTTACGATAGGCAAAACACTTTTTATCAAATCCGTCTGATATTATAATAGTGTCTATATACAAATACTAATTCAAATAGCCGAAACGGTTACATCTATTAAATTCCAACTAATAGGTATACAAACAAAACCGTAAAGACACGTAGGGAGAATGGATTTCCAACTAATGACTAGGCACCGGGGTACCACCTGTCACAGTACCTGTTCTAGATCAGCGTACCGAGGACCACGCCCGATCCCCTGCAACACAAGACCGGAACTACCTAAGGGTAATTCCAAGTAAGATCACCCCACGGTTGGGATCAGCAACCGCACCACTAAGCCGGAATAAAAAGGGACATCTAGACAGGGATGACCTCACCCTAATGGGCGCTACCCACATAGCCTTCCTGCATAACCCTTGATTTTCAGTCATTCCCGGTTGATGAGGCTTGAGGCTAAGCGTTACCTTTTTAGAACACATCCCTTAGAATGCCCATCGTCCACCTGACGATGTTTCGGAAGCATTCATCCATACAAGTCCATTCCGGGTTCGAACGGAACTGAAGGCACTACTTCATCTTAGATTTCAAACTCGTTTTCCCCACGAAAACGTACAAACTAGATCGAAGTAGTTTTCAAGAAATTAATCTCGATCCCGGTCTCTTCGAAACGATCTGCGCATTGGCCAATATTGATAGTCGGTTATTTAACTATCAATTAACATTCACAAACAACCATCAACCAATAAATAATTTCCCAAATTATTTATTTACCTCAAAATATCTTCGCAAGATATATTCCCACTTTTAAACCCTTTGAAAACAGTTTCAAACCGTTCTTCTCTCATGGAATAAATTTCCCAAATATTTTCTATTTCCACTGAAATCACCGAGTACAAACACTTTAGATTTTAAAAATAATTTAAAACCACTTTATTATCAAATACACTTTAAACATTTAAATTAAACTACTTTAATACTTTATTTAAAAATATACACTTTAAGAATATTTAAAATAAACTACTTTATAAAATGTAAAACTACATTTTTATCCTTTTAAAACACAATACCAGGTTACTTTTAAATAATTACTACTAAATAAATTTGGAAAAATACTTACTTTAAAACTTAAACGTTTAATAATAAATTTTCTAAAACATGCCTTTAAACAATCCTTAAAAATTTTAACTTATACTTAAAAATTTGCTTTGGAAACGTACTTTAGATTTTTAACAAAATAACTTAAAAACACTTTATTATAAAATATACTTTAAACGTTTAATAATACATTTTCTAAACATTTCTTTATAACAAATTTTTAAAGCCTTTAACTTATACATAAAAGTCTTCTTTAAAATATACTCGGCTTTCCAGGGAAATACACTTCCCATTTCCATACCTTTAAAAATAAATCACTATTTATTTTTAAATCAAATTTCCATTCCTTTATAAATTCCCACCGTGAAATTTATACTTCCAAATATCCACTGATATTTTACTTCACTTTATAAACCCAGTTTATAAATTTCAAAATCTCACTTCTCTTTTACATTCCAATCCCAAACACTTAAATCAATTTACAATTGATTTCCAATTTACTTCACTTTGAAATAAATTTCCTTACTTACCTCATTTATTTCAAATCCATTTATTTCTTATTTATGATTTAAAAATCTCTTAACTGAGAATACCAATTCAGATTTCCCAAATTCCTTTCTTATCCTTTAAAATAAATTTAAACCTTGAATTTTAAATTAAATTCTTTATTTCTTTAAAATAATAACACTTAAGTTTAAAATTTATTATTTTCCCCTTTTTATTCGAAATCTCATTTCCTTACTCGGAATTTATTTACTAGAATTTAAAAATCACTTTTATTCTTTCCAATTCATTCTTTAATTTATTCAAATTCTTTATAATTATTTTACTTGAAAATTCTCTCTTATATTTTCTTTTTCTTTCAAAAATCCAATTCTATATATTTTGGTAACTCAATGTACCGGAATATATTCAAGCATACCATAACATCCAATATCCCAATTATCAATATTAATTCACCATAGAATATCAATATTCATAACTCAGAATATGAAATAATCTAAATAAATTTTGAGAAATCCAGTTGGATCTCTCCAACATGTTTCCCTGCATCCACAAATGTTAGCACAATACCAATTCCACTTCGAGGTGGAATATCGCGGTATATGGGTTTTAAATATTATCATCCACTATTATGCGGCGCATAGGGTCTCATCCGCTATATAATGCGGGAAATCAATCACTCCAATATATATATATATATATATACACTACTATATATAATATAGCATATCCAATCAATCCAAACATTCAACCAATTATTTAAATTTAACCATTTAAATTTAAATTAAAAACCAGATGAGTGAGATTAACTCACCTTTTATTTTACTGTTTGCAATCCACTTCAGTCTCGATTTGGTTTTCCCCGTTTTGACCTTGTGTAAACATTTACACGGTTTATTAATATTTGAAATAATCTACAAATAATTCACTATTTAATAATAAATAAATAAAATTAATCGTTTGGTTTTTAACTAATAAATTTGATTTTAAATCAATTTTCCCCTTAAACCACATACGTTATATAAAATAATCTATAAAATTTTCAAAAATCTAAATTTTATATATCTTTCTAATTCGAAACATTTAAAACTTCTGCCTTTATAAATTATATATATACTTTCCAGTTTAAACATGATAAAAAAAAGTGTTTAATTTCATTTAGAAATTTCTCTTTATACAAACTATTTCAGTTATAAACTTCATAAAATTATTTTCTAACCTATGTACACATCTACACAGGGATAGTTTTATTTAACTGTAATATATATATCCCTGTATAACTATTCACGAATATATATACATAGATATATTCAATACAGAAAATACCTTTACTATAATTATTAAATTTGAATTGAAGAAAATAGCAATACATAACAGGCGAACTACTCCTCTGCCTCGCACACGCGAAGTCGCCTCCATCGCAACCTGTCAATCGCCAAAACCCACCTCTGTTGCCATCTCACGAGCGCCACCGTCGATCGCAAACATCCAGGCAACCTCGACTCAAACCATCCCTTCGATTTCTGCACGCGTACCCACGCGCGCCTGACCGCTCGAGCTTGCGACTTGATCAAGCTGCCGCTCCTCGTGCGCGCACGCGTGCCTCTGTTCCCCTCTAAAAGTCGATACGACTCAACTTCGGCCGCCTCGAGATGCCCCGCCTTCGGCTCGAGTCTCTTCGATTTCCAAACCCTAGGCCATGCGACGTCGTCTCAAAACTCAGTTGATGCCGACTGGAACGCTACCGAAGCCCTCTCGAACTCGAGGCGATCGCGATTTGAAATTGCCCAAAATATTTTCATTTGTTTTGTTTGAATTGAACAGGGAGAGGAGGGTTTGCTTTCGAATGAAAAAATATTGCAGACCCCTTTTTTTCCTTTTCGTGAGTTTTAAAATGGAGAGGATCGGTTGAGTTATTAAAAAGATGAGGAGAAGGAAGCTACAGCCATGACTTGAACTGCTCGATTTTTATTTGAGGATCGGTTTTAATTTTATTTTTTTAGATGAATTTGAATTCGTAAAAGGATGAAAGGAAGGAGATAAGGTACGTGATTTAAACAGAAGGCTGCGTGATGAAGAAGGTAGGGTAGTGTGCACATATTAACTTGCAGAAGGCGGCTACGACTTGATTTCTGATTTGACAGATATAAATTTTAATATTGAAAATATCTCGTATTAGCAACCTGAAATATTGACCTCCTATCAAGGCGTGCCGCTAGGCGTTCGTAATGTTATACCCCTATTTCGAATGCAATGGAAAAGGTTCCGAGTCCTAATTCGATCGTATAGAGAAGATAGCTTTTTGACCCAATTATATTGAATTTTCAATATAGATTTCAGCTCGTTTATATATCATATGCTCACACAACAACTCCAATCACTACGAAAATTGAAATCCGATAATAATACACTATTACGGATCCAATGGAACTGGTTTCGTCGAAATCCGAGACTGTGCCTCGGAAGGCTATTTTTAAATGTCGATTTAAACGATATACTTTTAAAACTGAACAAACCACTTTCAAATTCAATTTTAAAAGTTCTATCACCTTCAGTATTATTAGTACGAATTTTCCAAGCCTTCAAACTATTTTTAACAGCATTAAAATTCCAGATTCACCATTTTACCCAATTTTCAATTTATTAAATTCAATATTTAATTATCCAATAAATAGAGATATTTGAAATTTAAGTTAAAATTAACCTTTTAAATATTTTAAATCAATTAAATATTCCAATTTCAAATATCTAAAAATTCTGGGTCGTCACATCTTAAAGCGGTCAAAGCCGTATAACTCAAAGAGAGCTTCGTTTTGACTGGTTATGGCTCCCGTAACTCTAAATGAGCCAACAGTTATGGCCGTCCGAAGAATCGATATCCACAGGGTGCAACATCTGCGGTGCAAGGTGCAACATCCATCGAAAATGCCGAAACAGCGTCGTGCGACTTTTAGAAATGGGTGCAAGGATTTGAAATGGAACAGTATCATGGTGCACCACTCTCCAGGGATGGTAAATCGAAGACCATCCACGGTGAACCCGTGCTAACGTAAAAATTCACGTGAAGAAAAAAAGAAGGCTAAAAAACTTCAGAGACCCGATTGAGGTTCGGTTAGCCTTTTTTGGAAATGAAACTATCAAGTCGTCAATGCCGTAGAACTCACAGAGAGCTTCGTTTTGATTGGTTATGGCTCCCGTAACTCTAAACGAGCCAACAGTTATGGCCGTCCGAAGAATCGACATCCGTAGGGTGCAACATCTGTGGTGCAAGGTGCAACATCCATCCGAAATGCGGAAACAGCATCATGCAACTTTTAGAAGTGGGTGCAGGGATTTGAAATGGAACAGTACCATGGTGCACCACTCTACAGGGATTGTAAATCAAAAACCATCCACGGTGATCCCATTTTAACGTAAAAATTCACGTGACGAAAAAAAAAGGCTAAAAAACTTCAGAGCCCCGATTGAGGTTCGGATAGCCTTTTTGGGTATGAAACTATCCATTGACGGCTTAAAGCCGTCAAAGCCGTAGAACTCACGGAGAGCTTCGTTTTGACTGGTTATGGCTCCCGTAACTCTAAACGAGCCAACAGTTATGGTCGTCCGAAGAATCGATATCCGCAGGGTGCAACATCTGCGGTGCAAGGTGCAACATCCGTCCGAAATGCGGAAACAGCGCCATGCAACTTTTAGAAGTGGGTGCAGGGATTTGAAATGGAACAGTACCATGGTGCACCACTCTCCAGGGATGGTAAATCAAAGACCATCCACGGTGATCCCGTTTTAACGTTAAAATTCACGTGACGAAAAAAAAGGCTAAAAAACTTCAGAGCCCCGATTGAGGTTCGGATAGCCTTTTTGGGTATGAAACTATCCATTGACGGCTTAAAGCCGTCAAAGCCGTAGAACTCACAGAGAGCTTCATTTTGACTGGTTATGGCTCCCGTAACTCTAAATGAGCCAACAGTTATGGCCATTCGAAGAATTGATATCCACAGGGTGCAACATCTGCGGTGTAAGGTGCAACATCAGTCCAAAATGCCGAAACAGTCCCGTGCGATTTTTAGAAATGGGTGCATGGATTTCAAATGAAACAGTACCATGGTGCACCACTATCCAGGGATAGTAAATCGAAGACCAGCCACGGTGATCACGTTTTAACGTAAAAATTCACTTGACGAAAAAAAGAAGGCTAAAAAACTTCAGAGCCACGATTGAGGTTCGGATAGCCTTTTTTGGGTATGAAACTATCCATTGACGACTTAAAGCCGTCAAAGCCGTAGAACTCACAGAGAGCTTCGTTTTGACTAGTTATGCCTCCCGTAACTCTAAACGAGCCAATAGTTATGGCCGTCCGAAAAATCGATATCCGTAGAGTGCAACATCTGCAGTGTAAGGTGCAACATCTGTCTGAAATGCCAAAATAGCGCCATGCGACTTTTAGAAGTGGGTGCAGGAATTTGAAATGGAACAGTACCATGGTGCACCACTCTCCAGGGATGGTAAATCGAAGACCATCCACGGTGATCCCGTTTTAACGTAAAAATTCACGTGACGAAAAAAAAAGGCTAAAAATCTTCAGAGCCCCGATTGAAGTTCGGATAGCCTTTTTTGGGTATGAAACTATCCATTGATGGCTTAAAGCCGTCAAAGCCGTAGAACTCACAGAGAGCTTGTTTTGATTGGTTATGGCTCCCGTAACTCTAAACGAGCCAACAGTTATGGACGTCCGAAGAATCGATATCCGTAGGGTGCAACATCTGCGGTGCAAGGTGCAACATCTGTCCGAAATGCCGAAACAGCGCCATGCGACTTTTAGAAGTGGGTGCAGGGATTTGAAATGGAATAGTACCATGGTGCAGCACTCTCCAGGGATGGTAAATCGAAACCATCCACGATGATCCTGTTTTAACGTAAAAATTCACGTGACGAAAAAAAAATGCTAAAAAACTTCAGAGCCCCGATTGAGGTTCGGATAGCCTTTTTAGGGTATGAAACTATCCATTGACGGCTTAAAGCCGTCAAAGCCGTAGAACTCACAGAGAGCTTCGTTTTGACTGGTTATGGCTCCCGTAACTCTAAACGAGCCAACAGTTATGGCCGTCTGAAGAATCGATATCCACAGGGTGCAACATCTGCGGTGCAAGGTGCAACATCCGTTCAAAATGCCGAAACAGTCCCGTGCGACTTTTAGAAATGGGTGCATGGATTTGAAATGGAACAGTACCTTGGTGCACCACTCTCCAAGGATGGTAAATCGAAGACCAGCCACGGTGATCCCGTTTTAACGTAAAAATTCACTTGACGAAAAAAGAAGGCTAAAAAACTCCAGAGCCACGATTGAGGTTTGGATAACCTTTTTTGAGTATGAAACTATCCATTGATGACTTAAAGCCGTCAAAGCAGTAGAACTCATAGAGAGCTTCGTTTTGACTGATTATGCCTCCCGTAACTCAAAACGAGCCAACAGTTATGGTCGTCCGAAAAATCGATATCCGTAGGGTGCAACATCTGCGGTGCAAGGTGCAACATCTGTCCGAAATGCCGAAACAGCGCCATGCGACTTTTAGAAGTGGGTGTAGGTATTTGAAATGAAACAGTACCATGGTGCACCACTCTCCAGGGATGGTAAATCGAAGACCATCCACGGTGATCCCGTTTTAACGTAAAAATTCACGTGACGAAAAAAAAGGCTAAAAAACTTCAGATCCCCGATTGAGGTTTGGATAGCCTTTTTTGGATATAAAACTATCCATTGATGGCTTAAAGCCGTCAAAGCCGTAGAACTCAGAGAGAGCTTCGTTTTGACTGGTTATTGCTCCCGTAACTCTAAACGAGCCAACAGTTATGGCCGTCTGAAGAATCGATATCCACAGGGTGCAACATCCATCGAAAATGCCGAAACTGTCCCTTGCGACTTTTGAAAATGGGTGCATGGATTTGAAATGGAACAGTACCATGGTGAAACACTCTCCGAGGATGGTAAATCGAAGACTAGCCACGGTGATCCTGTTTTAACGTAAAAATTCACTTGACAAAAAAAGAAGGCTAAAAAACTTCAGAGCCCCGATTGAGGTTCGGATAGCCTTTTTTGGGTATGAAACTATCCATTGACGACTTAAAGCCATTAAAGCCGTAGAACTCACAGAGAGCTTTGTTTTGACTGGTTATGCCTCCCGTAACTCTAAACGAGCCAACAGTTATGGCCGTCCGAAGAATCGATATCCACAGGGTGCAACATCTGCGGTGCAAGATGCAACATCCGTCCGAAATGCCGAAACAGCACCGTGCGACTTTTAGAAGTGGGTGCAGGGATTTGAAATGGAACAGAACCATGGTGCACCACTCTCTAGGGATGGTAAATCGGAGACCAGCCACGGTAAACCCGTTTTGACGTAAAAATTCACGTGACGAAAAAAAGAAGACTAAAAAACTTCAAAGACCCGATTGAGGTTCGGATACCGTTTTTGGGTATGATACTATCCATTTACGGCTTAAAGCCGTCAAAGCCATAGAACTCACAGTGAGCTTCGTTTTGACTGGTTATGGCTCTCGTAACTCTAAACGAGCTAACAGTTATGGCTGTCCGAAGAATCGATATCCATAGGGTGCAACATCTGCGGTGCAAGGTGCAACATCCATCGAAAATGCCGAAACAGCGCCGTGCGACTTTTAGAAATGGGTGCAGGGATTTGAAATGGAACAGTACCATGGTGCACCACTCTCCAGGGATGGTAAATCGAAGACCATCCACGGTGAACCCGTTTTAACGTAAAAATTCACGTGACGAAAAAAAGAAGGCTAAAAAACTTCAAAGACCCGATTGGTGTTTGGTTAGCCTTTTTTGGGTATGAAACTATCCATTGACGGCTTAAAGCCGTCAGTGCCGTAGAACTCATAGAGAGCTTCGTTTTGACTGGTTATGGCTCCCGTAACTCTAAACGAGCCAACTGTTATGGCCGTCCGAAGAATCGATATCCGTAGGTTGCAACATCTGCGGTGCAAGGTGCAACATCCGTCCGAAATGCCAAAACAGCGCCATGCGACTTTTAGAAGTGGATGTAGGGATTTGAAATGGAATAGTACCATGGTTCACCACTCTCCAGGGATGGTAAATCGAAGACCATCCATGGTGATCCTGTTTTAACGTAAAAATTCACGTGACAAAAAAAATGCTAAAAAACTTCAGAGCCCCGATTGAGGTTCGGATATCCTTTTTGGGTATGAAACTATCCATTGACAGCTTAAAGCCGTCAAAGCCGTAGAAATCACAGAGAGCTTCGTTTTGATTGGTTATGGCTCCCGTAACTCTAAACGAGCCAACAGTTATGGCCATCCGAAGAATCGATAACCACAGGGTGCAACATCTGCGGTGCAAGGTGCTACATCCGTCCAAAATGCCGAAACAGTCCCGTGCGACTTTTAGAAATGGTAGCATGGATTTGAAATGGAACAGTACCATGGTGCACCACTATAAAGGGATGGTAAATCGAAAACCAGCCACGGTGATCCCGTTTTAACGTAAAAATTCACTTGACGAAAAAAAGAAGGCTAAAAATCTTCAGAGCCCCGATTGAGGTTCGGATAGCCTTTTTTGGGTTTGAAACTATCCATTGATGGCTTAATGCGGTCAAAGCCGTAGAACTCACAGAGAGGTTCGGTTTGACTGGTTATGGCTCCCGTAACTCTAAACGAGCCAACAGTTATTACCGTCCGAAGAATCGATATCCACAGGGTGCAACATCTACGGTGCAAGTTGCAACATCCATCGAAAATGCCGAAACAGCGCCATGCGACTTTTAGAAATGGGTGCAGGGATTTGAAATGGAACAGTACCATGGTGCACCACTCTCCAGGGATGGTAAATCGAAGACCATCCACGGGGAACCCGTTTTAACGTAAAAATTCACGTGACGAAAAAAAAGGCTAAAAAACTTCAGAGACCCGATTGAGGTTCGGATAGCCTTTTTTGGGTATGAAACTATCCATTGACGGCTTAAAGCCGTAGAACTCATAGAGAGCTTCGTTTTGACTGGTTATGGCTCCCGTAACTCTAAACGAGCCAATAGTTATGGCCGTTCGAAGAAAAGGGGGGCTAAGCTACCTCTAGTTATGTCCATTGCAGACCTTGCGCATAGTGTAACGCGTTGCAATTGTCCGTTCGTCGAACGGTGGAGTGTGGAGCGAGATAGGGAGGAGAGAAGGTGTTGAGATAATGGGTTTTATGTGCACGGTTGTGCACGGGGAGATGCATGATTTGGGAGAGATGAAGTTTTAGGTAATTAACTAATTAATTAAGGTAATTAATTATCTTTATTAATTATATTCCGTATTTAATTCATATCTCTTGCATACGAGGTCTAATCGAGACGCGATTTTCGATCCTGCCCATATAGTGAAATTAACTACGGCATAGTATGGGCTTGGACCAGATTCAGATAGTTGAGATTTTATGGTTTAGGTGAGCGGAATTATAGTTTTTAATTTATATGTTAGTGTAAATCCTCATAATATATATATTGAAAATATTACCCAATAGAGGTAAAAAAATATATATGAAATTGTTTCTCTATTTGATTGGATATATATATATATATATATATATATATATATATATATATATATATGCGTAGATATTTAAGATAACTGATTAAAATCTCGTATATTTATATTGTGTTCTATTCGTATTGAATAGAACTTGATAGCGTTAATATTGATTTATAGCGTGATTATAAATTAATTTGACTCTAAATTATCGTTATATTAGTAGTAGAAATATTATTATATATTTTATTACTAATCAAAAATAAGAATACGACTTTGAAAAATAATTAAAAAGGGCTAAAAAATGATTTATAAGCTTATGATGTATTTTATAGAATAATGAAATGATTTTATAAAATAATAGAAAAGATATTGGTCTTTTATTTAAAATATTTTAGTATATAAAAGTAAGACTTGATTTAAGTAATAATTTAATTACTTACTAGAATATACGTGTATGTATATGTGCACGGGTGGGTATGCGCGTATTTGAGGTTAATATAACAATCAAAACAATTCTTGTATTATAGTTAGAATTGTTGATAACGTTTGTTTAATTCTATAAATGATTGTATATGTGTATGGAAATATCCATATGCGTATATAATAAAGTTGCGAGCAATCTTATGTAGCCATAGTGACCATTGGGTGCGCTAAGTTGCGTAAGAGAATGTCATCGAGTACTCGTTTCGGTGAAGCTCGAAACGTGATTTTTATGGAAATGTGTGTTACGTGTGTGCATAAGCCTGTATGAATGAGTGCATCGACACACGTATAAGCTACACTAGGCAAGGATGCCGGGTAGGTCATTTTGACATGTCAGAGGAAGCCGGGTCGCTATAACCGTCCGTAGAACTCTACTCGTGCAAAGAGTATATTTTGATATCGAAATCGATTTTCAATTGCTTATAGATTCACTTTAAAAATGTCAACAAATGAACATCGGCAGTTGTCCGATGAGATAGAGTACTCTGGAAGTAAGGCAACTCATAAGGCGAAGCGTCAGAGGAAACGGCACGCCAATCGGTACTGTTTGGCGGGGTATGTCCTTGCCCGGGTTCGTTGTCAGGAAATTGGCAATTTCAGTCGACTAAATGGACCTTTTCAGTCGACTGAATACTAGGGCAGTGAATATCTTCGCGGAATTTCTTCCCCGTTCGAGCGCGGTTCTTCGTGGTATGTTGGCTAAACTTCGAGGAAATTCTGAGGTACTCGAGGAGGCGGGATGCAATGCGAAGCTCATGATTCGAATACGTATGTTAAGTAATTCCTTTGGAATCAATAACAATCGAGCACGGGGTCAGTAGGGCGATTGATCACACAATCACGTCCAACAAGCATGTACGATCGAATGGAGTACGTATAGATAGATAAATTGTGTCGGTCTTATATTAGTGACCGTACACAATATTGATCTTATAATCATACATTGTATTGGCCTTATATTAGTGGCCATGCCTATTATTGGATCCTGATAGACGTCTGGATACGTTAGTATGATGGCTCTATTTCTTTTGGAATCATAATAGATGTCTGGGTACGTTAGTGTGCTGACTCTACGTATTATAAAATCGTGATAGACGTCTGGATACGTTAGTATTCTGACCTTATTTATTATTAGATCCTGATAGACGTCTGGGTACATTAGCGTGCTGGCTCTATTTCTTATGGGATCATGGTAGATGTACGGGTACATTAATGTGCTGGCTCTACTTATTATAAGATCGTGATGGATGTTTGGATACGTTAGTGTGCTGACTCTATTTATTATACAATCAAGATAGATGTCTAGGTACGTTAGTGTAATGACTCTATTTAATTATTGGATCGCGACAAATGTCTGAGTACGTTAGTGTACTGGCCTTATTCATATTGAATCGTTGGATCGTGAAAAGTGTCCATTGTTGACTTCACCCATCAGTAATGACAGGTATTGATTTGCATTCCTTAGTTATCTTCCATTGTTATATGGTGTCTGTGTTATTAGTTGGTTGTTATTATTATTGTTGTATTTACTATTATTTCATACTTCGCGACAGACTTATATTATCATTGCCCTACTTTTGGATGTTGGGTTACTTTTATCATAGTATGGCATTTACGTTTCAGTCATATTATATTAGTTGTGTCGGCTCGTTGATTACAGGAAAAGAGCAGGTTATGGTATGATCCCCTGTTCTTGAGACTGGTTTACTATACTTGTTTTTTGACAGTCCGGATTACATCTGAGCCACATTTGTGGAGAGGGTCGGTTGTGAGTTAGTTAATTCATGTTTATTTGTATATAGTTTTCATATAAAGTATTTTGATATAGTTCCCCTCATACCAAACTTTATGTCTGATACGTGTTTTGTCTTTGTCTGCTTATGTCATAACTCTCGGATACTCGATTGAGTAGTTTGAGAGTCAGGTGCTTTGGGGATACGCTAGTTGAATGCGCAGCTAAAGCATTTTAAAGGCGTGACATCGATATTTTGTGATATGTATACTTGATATTTTATTAGTACATGGCAAACCTGTTATTTGTATATGAGACTGTTGTATCATATGTTTATTCATAACTCTGTTCTCTTTGAAGTTGATGTATTCTGACTTTCTGTACTGATACTTATTTATCCCTCGCTTCCGCTAGCACGGTCTCTTATATATTGTTATTCTATTCTGTTTATGTATATTCGATATATCATATGTTGTCATTCCATTGTGATATCTTCTCGACGTCTTAATTTAGTGTTTTGGTTTAATTTTACCCCAATGATCCGCCAATTTGGATATTCTAGGACGGGTTGTTACAATATCGCACCCTTTGTAAACATTTTATACTTTTCAAGAATTTACCAGTTACGCAAAACATTGAACATTTTAAAGTCGTCCCAAAAACCGAAGTTCAATCTATACGAAAAATTTAGTACCGTTGAGATCCAGTAAACACTTGAGAAATTTTAAGGTTAATCAATACTACATATTTTCAGCCAGTATAACACCTCAAGGTGAATGAAAACTGCAATAGACGGTAGCAAATAAATGAACCAGAAAAAGGCAGTGGCATAATGATTGATTGATAACTGCAAATCAATGAAACAGATAACATTGATACAATGATTGATTGATGAAATTAAGTAGAAGACCGTTAGCTAACAAATGCAAATGAAGTTGATCTACATTTCAGCATCTAAACTATAGACAGTCCAGTTCATTCAACCCAGCTTTGCACGAGGACAAGACCGAACTTATAATCCTTCTTATGATATCTTTGTAGTCTAAAGCTAGCTTTACATCCCAACTGGCATCCTCTCTGTGAAAAATTGAATAAGACAAATTCTTTCATGTAATTAATTACAATTAATATTAGTTTAAATTTAATCGAAAATTTAAATGGATACCGATCAACTTCGTCGGTTTCATTTAATTCAAGTATCATGGGACTGAATATGGAGATGAGTGTTTCCAGAACAGCCTTGTCATTTTGCACCTGTAAATAAAAGAATGTAAGATTTTCATACAATTTATCGTAAGGCAGATTTAATGTTTAAATATGGTCAGTAGGTGAAATCCTACATATCAAAATTAAGACATTAAGGTGAGAATTAGTATAATGCTTAAGAAAGTGGCAAAATTGATAGGAGTTAAACTTAGGTTGAAAATGTTTTCCAGACCTGGCAGCGTCTATATATAGTCACAGACTCACAACCATGAGTCCTGGTTGACCAATGAATATTTTCAAATAACTGAGAGAGATTCAAACTACTTCATGCACAGTTTGTCTGTGCCTAAAGTACAAAGATATGTAAACGTTGTGATTTAAAAGTGCATTTGATAATTACATAACTAAAAGCTATGAATTTGAAAACCTGGCAGTATATGTATATATAGTCACAGACTCATAACCATGAGTCCTGGTTAACCTATAAATATTTTCAAATAACTTGGAGTGATTCAAACTACTTCATGCACAGTTTGTCTGTGCCTAAAGTACAAAGATATGTAAACATTGTGATTTAAAAGTAAATTACACAAATCTATGAATTTGAAAACTTGGCAGTGCGTGTGTATGAGCGTTCAATGGCACCAAAAATAGTGCAGCACCCCTTTGGCCTCTCGATTTACACCGCAAGTTCCGAATTAAACAATGGCAAGAGATCTTAAACATTGGATTAGGAACTTGTGGTGGAAATCAGAAGGCCGGAGAGGTGCTGCACTATTTTTGGTGTCATTGAACGCTCCTCATACACACACTTCCAGATTTTCAAATTCATAGTTTTTATTTATGTAATTTATCAGGGGCTAGAGAGGTGTGTGTGTGTGTGTGTATATATAGTTTATGCTGGGAGATTCTATTTGGACACAAATTGATGACACAATGTGACACAAGAGATCTTAAACATTGGATTCCTCTTATTTCCAACTCTTATATTAAGACAAAAAGATCCAATCGTCAATACTTAGTGTCAAATTTTATGATTTATTTTGGATTCCAGCAGCCGCTGTGTGTGTATGGCAAGGATTGACCACATCTCATTTTTTCTACACCTTAAATCCCCTTGAATATCAGCCACAAGTTCTGAATTAAATAATATATTTTATCTCTCTTGCCAGTTTACTCTATTATTTAATTAGGAACTTGTGGCTGATATTCAAGAGGATTTGAGGTGTAGCAAAAGTGGGGTAGATGATCCTAACCACACAACACAGAGGCTGGATTCATCTATACTCTACAGTAATTTTCATGGGAATGTATTATATATATGCTAGTCATGCCAAATTTAATTTACTTTCCACAATATTATATCACCATTAAATATTACGATGGATAATGCAAGTACTATTGTGATGTAGGTTGCCTTGTTTCAATCAGAACATTGAACGTTCGTTCTTGCCTGTCATGAATAGAGGAGTGCATAATACCAGGAAAGCGACTGATCATAAGTGACTGAAGAATGTATGCGGAAAACCTATTTTGATTTACTTTTTCAAAACAATTAACAACATAACATAGATTTTGATTTATACACCATGTAGATGCTTACTTCATAATGTGACTTCGTTTGGTTTTACTGGATTATTTAAATAACAAGTCTAAATAATCATTTAGATTTGAGATGCTAAATGCCAAAATTTCCCTTCATCTAGATTTATAGAAATATTTTTTTTTACATTAGTTCAATTTGGGGATTAGGTGTTACTAATTTGCATTTCAAATCCTTGGGTAATATATATTTTTATTATAATATATATTTTTAGTTAATATTCATTTTTCTGTTTCGCTACCTTAATGTACCTAACTGTTGTTGCAAATCTTTCTATACTACTAGATTTCAGGGTTAGTTACCCAAATTTGGACATGGGACCGGACATTGCTACTCTACATGCAGTTGTGTTCATTTTCATATGTCGGTTTTGACTGCTTAAGCCTATCCTTCTTAACCTTAAACGGTGATTTGTGCTCATTACATTTTCATGTGTTTGAATTTCATTAGGTTTTGAGTACATACATGCTTAAACAGAGAGCTGTGTTTTCAGATGGTTATGGAGTCCTTAGGTGGAACCCAGTGCATATGGTTATGGAGTCATTAGGTGGAACACAGTGCACATGGTTATGGAGTCATTCAACCTCAAAAATTCCAGATTTGAGTTTTGAGTGCATATATGCTAAAAATTTGTTACGAATGTTTCCCTGATAATTTAAAAGGAGCCTCCTTCGATTTAAGTTCATTCTCACCTTCATTTAACTATAACTAGAGCATTCTTCTTTTATTTGCGCATCTTATTTGAGTTTTGTGGAAGTGTTTGAGCTCTTACAGATATGATCAGTACTATTTATAAGCCGCAAGTAAAAGGGGGGTGTTTCAATTACTTTAAGCTTGCATCGGAAATGACAAGAGGTAATTTAATTATTTAAATATGTGAATGATAACTACTTTTTTCAAACCCAATCGTTAATGAGTGGTGTGGTTTATTTAAACTAGCTTTCATATCTTCTACCAAAATAAGACCATTCCAGATTGCTTAAAAATCCATTTACCACTATGCAAACAATAAGATCATGGTTTTAAATCTCCTATATATCGCCCGAGATCTCCTCCGAGATCTCCTTTTCACACTTAAACGAGACGAGACATCAAATCTCCTCCATATCTCCCTCGATACTCATCTCGTCCGAGATATTCAAATCTCACCCGAAATATGGATCAAAATCTCAATCCGAGATCTGACCCGAAATTATACATTTTTCTTACTTTGCATAATATTTTTTATTTTCATATTGATTCAAAAGAAACTACTCAATCCAATTATAATTTACCAACTTTTTGAACATATTCTTTACTTTTTATCTTCATGAGTCATAGCGAAAGGTTTCACATTAAGGTAGCGAAAGGTTTACCAAATCAATTAAGCTAATCAAGCTACTACTCTTCTAAAAATATTTTTTTGTTCATGTAAATCAAGTATGTTACCATTTTTATTTTTACTAAGAAAGTTATAACCGTTAAATAAATTTTAGACACATCAATTTAGACACATAAGTACATCCGAGATATTCCCGAGATGCATTATATGACCTGAGATGTCAATCCGAGATGTACACCCGATATGTACTCATCTCGTCCGAGATCTCCCCCGATACGAGATAACTTGTGTAAAAATTCCGAGACGAAATATGACCGAAATCCGATATTTAAAACCTTGAATAAGATGTGTGGAAAGATTAATGATACATAGTTCCTTGACATAAATTTACAGAGACTTTGAATATGGTATTTAGTGTGAAACAGTTAGCTTTAAGGCAATGAATGGAAGTATTAAACATTTAACTACATAGAGATGGCCGCACATGCAGGTCAAGTAAAAACTAAAGGCTGAAATAACATCCAATTCTGCATGTTATTACTAGTGTAACATCCAATTCTACATATTATTAGTGGATGTCATCTGTTTTTAGCTTTATCTCTAAAGAACATAAGATTCACCATAATGGGCATTTGAAAGAAAAAAGATAACTACCATACAGAAACCCTCCCACCATATCCAACTCCAATTTTTATAATAATGCAGGGTAGAAATGCATATTTGATGCAGGGTAGACTCACCATAATGAGTGTTTTCTGGCAGAGCGTTCACACTAATACCCCATCTCTCTATTGATAAACTACAAGCACTGTTTTAAATCTCGGATATCTCGGCCGATATCTCGGTTGAAGGCATGGGCGAAACGAAACATGAGATATCGGTTGATATTTCGTTTCGAATATATCGGCCGATATTTGGAGCGAAACGATATTTCGAGATCTCCCCGATATATATTTTTTTTTTAAAGATATAGGTCCATCTCAGCCAAAATTCAAAAAACAGACCGCCCTTTTCTTCATTATCGATTGAACTTCTCAAAAATCACTTTGCTCATCAAAAATACAGAACTCCCTCTTCTCCAGAGAAAAAATCGAACTCCCTCTTCTAAAAAAAATCGAACACCTTCTGCTTAAAAAAATCGAACTCCCTCTTCCAACTTCCAACGCCTCGTGGTTGCTTCCAATTTCCGACTGCTCGATCGCTTTTGACAGTCTGCCGCTTCGTCTTAGCTCAATCTCTCTACTTCTTACAGGTATGTAAATTATGGATTTTTCTATTTTAATGAAATTCAAAAATTGAATTTACAGTATAATTTAGAGTAGATTTGCAAATAGATTTAATTTACAAGTATAATTTCATGGTTAAGACTACTACTTTTTTTGCTTAAACATTATATGTTTATTCAAACATTTTGTGAATATTGGTGGCGCTGTGAATGCTCTGTAGCAGGAAGTAATGCAAACATGAAGGGTAGAATTTCCTTGTTTATGTGGTAGGAAGTAATGCAAGCACGATGGGTAGCGTTTTCTGCTTTTATGTTGGTATTCACGTAACAATGGTTCATGTCAGTTTAGAACTTTAATTATGTAAGTGGTGCTCATTCAATATTTTTGTAATGTTTAATTAGATATGTACGTGTTGTTTACTTATTTTAAACTTTTAGTGTTGTGTAAACTTCATGGATATGGTTCTTTAATATTGTTTATCATATTTTAATTAGATAGAAATGACATAAATGTTCTTTCGAGCAATCGATGACAATGGTATATGGTGTGATTTTACAAATCAAGTAAGCTCAAATTTTCATTTATTTTAGTATATGTAAATATTATTGCATAATCAAATTAATTTTAAACATGAAACATTGAAATATACGCCGATATGGTTCCGAGATGAACTTTAAGGTTCGATATTTAAATCCGATATTGGCATCCGAGATGCACTCGTCTCACCCGAGATCTCATCTGATACGATACTGAGTCACTAAAATCGCCCAGATGACGCGACTGATATCCAAGATTTAAAACCTTGACTACAAGCAAATTATCATTTCACCAAAATTTAGTTCCATTGTTCTAATAGTGATGTTTACCTTCAGCTTGTATTCCTTTGTATTTATGTTTTACTTTATTTGTCGTCGTTGTTTATATAAATAGAATGCTTTGAAAACATCTTTATATAAGCACAAATTAGCGTCATGAGTATGACTGTTGTTATTAATTCGTCATGCAAGTTAATTATAACATATCTATAATCACATAGATAATCGATATAAAAATGGTTACTTACTTTAAAACTAGCGTGCAACCCATGTGTTGCACACGGTATGTTTTAGAAAAAAAATGTTATAAATATTTTTAAACAATTCAATTTGTTATGCGATATTGGGTGAAATTAAACAAAAAAAATAAATTGTCATTTTCTGTGGATAATAATGAGTTAAATATGATTTATTATTATATAACATTTAGTATTTGTTAAGAAATAAATGAAAGTTGTTATCTTAAGATAATTGAGTTAATATCAACATCATAAATAATTATATTATATTATCAAAGTAATAAACAAAATATTTAATGATTAAAAGAAATGTTGATTAAACAAACATTACAACCATATTTCATTTTAATTATGTAAAAATAATAGCTTGGTTTTTAAACCAAATTTCATACCGAAATAATTATAATTTGTAATACAACTTTTCGAAAAATAGTTAACGCCAGCCTCAAAAAGAAAATAAAATATGCTCTCCTCAGTATTAATTAATTAACGTAAATTACTAATGTACATAGGTAAATTTTAACATTTTCAGAAAAAGCATCAACTGAAATATTCAATATTATTCAAAATTACAAACTACAATGTTCATCACTTATCATTAATTTGATGACATTTTAGCAGAAATAAATTATATTAAAAAATAAAGAATTCACTTGATGTATCAATTTTATAAAGAAAAAAATTAGTTTATGTATAATAATATATCTATTGTAGAAAGAAAAACTTTGTTTATGTGTAATAATATATCTATTGTAGAAAGAAAAAAATATTTATATGTTTGTTCATAATGAAGTACCAACTTTAGAAATAAATTTTATAAATATTTTTCTTTGTAATAAAGTACTCATAGAGTTGAGAAAAAAAGTTATGCAAACTAGAATGTAGAATAATGTAAGTGAAATAAAGATAATTTTGTATACAATTATGTAAATTTTAAGTTATATGGATTTGAAAATATTAGTTTAATTCACAATTGTTGTCAATAGAAGAGTGGTATACACTACATTAAATTGCCATTTTTAGGACTTATTAGACCAAATAATAAATATAAGTTAATTTAACTTATTCTAATAGTTCAAGTTTTAAATCACCTAATTAATTTAAATGTAAGGACTTAAATGTAAAATAATATGATAAAGCTTAAGTAAATTTTGTAAATAATTGTAGAAATTACCTAGTGTTGATATTAAAATGTAATATGATGATAAAGAGAATTAGTAGAACTTTGTAGTAATTATTATAAAGATAAATTGTAGAAATTTGAAAATAATACATCTAGAGAGAATTAAAGAAAAATCCCTAGAATTAATAAGAGAGCAGAAAATTCTTCTGTTATACTATTATTTAATAGATTAGTGCATATAACATAACCAGATAATCAACACATTAATTTATCATTAAATTAAAATTATCGCATATGTTCTAATTAATAAGCAAATATAAAATTTATTCCTTTCCCGCTTATCTTAACCAACCATAACATTATCCATTATAAAAATTTCTAAATATCTCCTACATAAGCATATAAAAGCAATGGATAAATACAACATTTTCATGCTTTTCTATTTTCAGTATATTTCCCCAAGTCCACAAATTTATTGAATACTTGCAAACATTTGTCGAAGTTTGTTTCACTTATAAACATGAAACTACTACAATAGAAGAATAACATGAGTTAGAAATTTAGTACATGAAAATATATTTCATTTTATATTGCAAACTAAATGTATACCATCATCTGTGAGTGCACACTAGCCACATGGTTGTCTTTGGATCTAAATATAATGGGAAAGATAACTATGACACTACAACGCTTTATAATATGCATGTATATTCCTAAAGTTGTGCAATGAATCATTTGCTTGCAACACAATTCACGTCACTTGCTACACAATTTAAGTCACTTGCTTGATCTAATATTCATTGAATAAAATTAAGTTGAGAGTTGTTCATCTTTACAGTTCCACTACATACTACTTTACAGTTCCACTACATACTATTTTAAAGTAGCAATGTTTATTAATGTTATTCGCTATTGGCTATTGCTGACCCTATCTTCCATAAACTAGCTGTTGTTGAATAAGTCATTTATTTCCGCACAAATAATGCAACGTCCTTTTAGAATATCTAACATCGCTGTATAAATATAGCATTTATCCATTCCTGTCTATAGCATCAGATTCTATAATATTACTCATTTATTATCATATTGTGCAAAACTGCAAAATATTTCTGTTACTCCCTTACAATAATAAATTATCGATTGCATTAAAATCTTCCATACTTTTGTCCTATTAATTCCAATAACTTCCTTACTAAATTCTTACCAAATTACATTATACTACTAAGAAAAAGTTTGTGGTTTTGCCTTATTCATCAACCCATGGATGAACTGACAGAAAGACGTTGGCATACTCAATAGAATAGACGTATGCACGCAAGACAAACTATCATTACCGATAGAAGGATACAAATGAACGAGCACCTTCATTGAAGTCAATTTCAGTTTGTCAAAGAGCTACCAAGTACAATATATATACTTTACCATGCATGCTTTTGTGTGCGTGATTAATATAAAACATAACCATAGTAATATGCTCCATTTTACAGTAATTTATGACATGTGTAGCTGTTAATGGGGAAACCATAACAAACGTATAGAAGTATTACTATATGTCTGGTGAAACATTTTACATTCGCTGAAAATGGAAGGTTTTAAATGTTTTTATGTTCTTTCAGGTTATTTTCAGTATTACATATAACAAAATGATATATATTTTTTATGTTACTACATCATACTAAATATATTAATCTTAGCCTGCCTTCATTTATCGCACGAGTAATCAAAGCATGTGATGTTCCTCTACATACTAAATAATATTTCTTAGATACCACTACTAAATAATGTACATTAGTTTCACAGTGATAGCAGCATTTATGCATTATACAAACTAACACACACATATATGTTAATATATGACTTCAAGTGAATAATAAATTTGAGCCCTTTAACACTAAAGTGTCAAATATTGTAAGTTGTAGGACTGAATTTACTGAGATTAATCACTGAATTGGAAATAGAGAAATTGAAAACGAAAGGTTCTAATGTTTTAAACTCTTTTAGGTTATTATTTTCAGTACACATGTATTAGGTTTTAAATGTTTGATATATATTTAATTTTTATTACAATCATGCCTAATATGTTAAACTTAGCATGCTTAATTTATCGCTTGCTTTATCAAAGCATGTAATGTCCTTTTATATAACTAAATAATATTTCTCATATATCACTGTTGAATGATGTACGATAGTTTCACACAGTGATAACATGATTGCATTTATAGATTATACAAACCAACACACACATATATGTCTTTACGTGAGTAATAAATTTGGGTCCTTTAAGCTTGAAGTATCAAGTATTAATGGTTAGTTGTAAGATTGAATTTACTGAGATTTATTATTGAATGGCAATAGTGAAATTAAGTATGTAACCAAGAAAGAAATTAATTATACTGTATGCTACATTGTATTGTAATTTATGAAAGATGCAGCTATTAATGGGGAAACCATTAATACCACACCTCACTGAATTACCATATGTCTGAAATGCACTTAAAATGGAAGGTTATAAATGTTTTTAAATTCTTTCAGGTTATTATTTTCAGTGTATATTTAACAAATGATACATATTTTATTTTTATTACAGTCATGCTAAATATGTTAACCTTAGCACGCATTCATTTATCATCACTTGCATTACCAAAGCATGCAATGTCTTTTTATATAACTAAATAACATTTCTCAAATACCATTACTAAATAATTTACGTTACTCACACAGAGTGATAGCATGACTGCATTTATACATCATACAAACTAATTAAAACATATAAGTTATACATGCTTTTGCATGAGTAATAAATTTGAGTCCTTCTGAAATATGAAATATGAGTCGTATAAGTGTTGAGATTTGCTCCAAGTATTAAATCCATAAAATATCTTTATAAAGGGTCAGATCATGTATCCGCAGGCATCTATATTATTGTTGATGACGATGAAGAAGAAATATCAAAATTGGTTAACGATGGATGGATTTGCCTTTAAGACTTTACAGTGAATATTTAAATTTTCACTAAGTAACATTTCTCTTCTTTTATCGCCTTACAAGTATATCTATCAAACAAACAACAATTTTTATTTCATGCAAAAGAGCACTTAGAAACTATTCTAAACGATGGCCAGAGATCTAAAACACGCTTTCTGATTTTTTTTTCTAAAAAGGTTACCGATGAAGAAGAACGTCAATAGTTTCTCGAAAAATATTGGAGGAACTCTTCATGCAAAGAGTCGTTTCATAGAAAAAATGGTGGTTGGGAAATTGGTATAATGTATACAGTATCTTCCACTGAACGTGATCGTTATTATTTGAGATTATTATTAACACATGTGAGAGATCGTCTACCTAATACTGGCCTACTTACAATTAATAGAATACAATATAACACATTTAAAGAAGCAGCAGGACAAAGTACGTGATCGTTATTATTTGAGATTATTATTAACACATGTGAGAGGTCGTCTATCTAATACTGGCTTACTTATAATTAATAGAATACAATATAACACATTTAAAGAAGCAGCGGGACAAAGAGGTTTACTGGAAAACGACAACAGCTTAAAGGATTGCCTAAGGGATATTGCAAACGCACATATGCCTGAAGCACTGAGAAGATTATTCGTTACAACATTAGTGTATTGCATTGTGAATCATGTTGTGTGCATGAATCATGGAAATAGTTTTCACCCTATTTACTTGAAGATTATCCTTATACATCTACTACCATTAACATGAACAATTTATATTTATTAACTCGATGTCTTTCCGACCTTAATAAACTTCTCAATCAATATAACAAAACAAGTTTTTGAGCTTCCTCTCTCATCTTCTGGCTATCCGAAATAAAAGAATAATTTCCGGACTGGTTGAACGATAGGTAGTCCGATTAGCGTAGATCAACAAATCAAGTCTGAAAGAAATTCAAAGCAGTTCTCACTTGTGCACCTATCTTTTTATACTAATTGGTAGTATTATGATATTACATATTATAATTTTAGTTTTTTTTTCGGATGCCCTTAACTTCACTTTTATTTTAGAGGTGCAAACCATAGAAACACCCCCAAAAAGATATAGAATCGGTAAACAACTAAAATTCGGAACAAAAGAACACATTGGACAAAATAATGTAGTCAGTAAAAAACCTAATTCAATATATTTCATAGATGGCCTAGGAGGTACAGAAAAACACATCTATACAAGGCAATTTTAGCTCATTTAGGAATACAAGGTCTTGTTGCAATTGCAATCGCCACTTTTAGAATTGCTTCTTTGGCTTTATCAGAGGTTCGAACTATACATTCTCGATTCAAAATCCCAATTAACTTTGAATCTTCCTCCTTATGTTACATTCCAAAACAATCTGATAATGCAAAGTTATTGTGTGTCGCCACCGTTATTATGTGGAGTGAAGCAACCATGGCTCATCGTCATGCATTTGAGGCCTTAGATAGAACATTAAAGGATTTAATCGGCATATATGCACCATTTGGTGGAAAGATTTTTATTCTAGGAGGAGATTTTTGTCAAGTTTTACCAATCGTCGTAAGCAGTACGAGAGTTCATATAGTAGATTCATGTATGGTATGATCATATTTATGGAAGCATGTTCAGGTAATTCATTTGACACAAAATATGTGCGTAAGAGAGGATCTATTATATGCATAGTTCCTTTTACGTATTGAAAATGGAGAAGAACCATATGTGCATAAAGACATTATAAGATTCCCTTATGATACCATTGTATCTTCTTTGAATAACACAAATTCTTTAGATCCTTTGATTGATGAGATCTTCTCCGAAATCGGCACAATGCTAAATGACACTAATTATACAAGGGCAAATTTTTGAAATAGACTTCCAAAAAAAACTTACTGCGAGTATAGGTCTTTTACAAAACTAATTGCAAAAATAAGTTCCTTTCTTGTAGTGTACGCATTAATGAAATGCGCAAACTATTTTCATAAAAAAAAATAACTTGCGCATATTTGGAATGCGCAAGCATTATTTTTTCAAAATAAGTGCGCATTTCATAAATGTGCATTTGTACATTTTGTATTTGGGCATTTATGACATTCGCAAATACAAATCTGAAGCTGAAATAAACAGCCAACCTCGTTTCTTCTCATTATTTATGAAGTAGCATCCTGTCCAGAATTCTAAAAAGTACCATCAAAAACACCACTGCTGTGAATAACATCATATACGGTTCCAAGATTGCTGCTTTGCACCACTTTACGATTTCCAATCTCCATGAATTATTCCAACTGCTTTCTGTAATCCTTGTCATGCTTGAGAATAACTTACTTTTATATGAAACATATTCAACAATCTTCTGAACTGTTCTAGTCATATTTGATTCAGATATAATTAAGAAAAGTACTTTGCTACATATAAACTTTGATGTTGTTTGTCGATGATTTGAATTGATAGTTGCATGTAAACAAGTGTGATATCCGTCATAGGTTTTATTTTCCACTAATTTTGAGATTTTCTCGTCGATAAGCTAGCATGCACTCTTCAAGAACATTTTCATCCACATCACATCGAACCGTATATTGATTTGCACGCAATTCACTACTTGAAAGAAACTTAACATTTAATCGTTCAGTCGCATTATTGTTCGATAAGTTTCTCTTTACTTCCAAAAATTAATTCAACCCGATGTCTTTTTTCAACTCATTCTCTTACAAATACTTCCACTTCTAACTGAAAGTTATCCATAGTGGATTTCATCATTGTTGCAGTACATAAATAATCAGCTAGCAAATCTTCATATACGATTTGATCTACATCGGCATTTAAATCATCAACTTGTTTGATTATCTTCATATATGATTGCATTATTGTTAACCTTCATGTTATCAACCCAAGTTCTATCTACATCATCCACACAAGCTACTTGCATGCTATCCAATTGCACTTCGCTGTCGTTTTTATATGAAATATAACTGCTAAAGAGTTACTTACCATTTATGGAGACTATAATTTGTTCGGCACCCTCAAGGTTGTATTAAATGTATTCTAGCACACAGTGTAGGAGTTTATGAAATTCCAATATATCTTTTAGGATTTTTAAGATATGTAAAATTCAATGGGAGCCTTATTATATAAATAAATACAATAAACCAATTTGATAAGTATAAAAACATATGCGATGTTATCTAATTTACTCTAATAAATTTGTGCAGATAGAATGAGAACAATGAAGCTATTTTCAACGTAATCATCACCATTGTCGTCAGCACGACCAATAAATTCTTCTTCCACTTGATTCATTTGGAAACTATTGGAAATTACAAGTACCAAAAATAATGATAAAGAGTAAAGTATATGAAGGTAATTCAAAATGAAAATACTATGGTAAATTTATTTCTCACTTGGCGACTGTTTGAACTCGACGATTGTTTGAGATTGATTCAGAATACTACAAGTTGGATATATAAAGTTATGATCCATGTGTTGTGCTTAACTAGACAATCCTCCAACCATTTCGCTAAATCTATTTAATATATTTGTAAACTATCTGCCATGATGAGTTGTCATATAAGAAGTGTTGAACATTGTGTTTCTTGAAACGGTGTAGTAGGTAAAGGCTCTTCCATTGATATTGTAGAATAATGTGTTTCTATAACATGTTTTGTTTTCGTAACAAAAATTTCCATCACTCTCATTCCAACAGAACATAGAATTCATATCATCGTCGTCTTCTACATCAACAGCGGATGACCCATCATCTCTAACCCATTTCACCACTATTTTTAAATCATATTCAAGAGGATCGTTTTTGTCACTTCAAATGTGTGTTGGTTAAGCTCCATAAAGCTACAATATTTTTTAATTTTTGGTCATTTCTGTTTACCACCAACATACCTAGGTTTTCCGTCTTTATCAACCAGCAAATCTCCATCGTAGTAAAATATAATTGGAACTATTGACATTAGCTATAAAAAAATTAAAAACACCAAATTCAAATTTTTGATTTTTGAAAAACCCTAAATTAAAATTTTCAAAATCAATACCTTAATTTGAGAAGAAGATGATGTTTCCTTAGACGCTCTTCAACCAAAAGCACTGAAATCTCTGTATTTGATAACAAATTTTGAAGGGTATAAGAAATTGAGGAGAAAATAGTTTGGGTTTTATGAAATGGGGATGAAATGGGGCTGGCTGTTTATTTCAGCCCCGAATTTGTTTTTGCACATTCCATAAATACGCATATGTGCTTGCGCAATCCAAATATGCGCAAGTTTAAACTTTTTTATAACTTGCGCATTCATGTGCAAGCTATATAAAAAGAGACATATTTCTGCAATTAGCTTTGTAAGAGGCCATATTTGCAATAAGTTTTTTTGGAAGTCCATTTCAAAATTTTGTCCATTATATAATGAAAAGCAATATTGGCACCAACAAATGAAACGATGGATGGCATTAACAGTAGAGTTATAATTATATTTCTAAGAGAGGAACACATTTATTACTCTTTTGATAGAGTAGAAGGTGATACAAATAATTTGTATCAGTCAAAATTATTGAACTCGCTTGCTCCAGGTGGTTTGCCACCACATAAATTAGAACTTAAAGTAGGAGTTCTGGTAATGCTACTTAGCAATATTGATCCAAGAATTGGGTTATGTAACAGAACAAGATTTGTATGTCGTCTTTTCCACAGGAATCTCAGAAATGTGGAAATCACAGTTGAGCATTTTCGTTGTATAACGATATTTATTTCATGTATACACTGTTAAAGCCTTCTCAAAATATAAAGATGCCTTTTAACCTAATTTAACCACTTCCACTCAAATTAGCTTTTGGTTTAACAATTAGGTACTGTTCTTTTTGCAAAATGGGCAGTTGGCGTCTGCGTCTGACGCGTCAGACGCGTCAAGCGTGGGCCCCACGCTGCTGTCCAGTTCAAACGAACCTTTCGCGTCAGACGCGTCCGATGCGAACGGTTCGTTTCCAACCGCCATATGCCCCTTCACTCACTATATATACCATTCTATTTCTCAACCAAATCACCAATAAAAAATCCGAAAATTCAACAATTTCTACAAGATTTGTTGTTGATTTTTTCAGGTAAATTTTTTTATATTTGCGTTTTTCGTATTATTATCTACCATATATATATTTTTTTAGATTTTTTTGAATTACTTTTTTCAGAATGTCTAATCACTCTGCTTCTTCTTCTAGCAGAACCATCGTCGACTGGAATGCCGACGCGTTCATCGATGTTTGTTTCGAAAACATTGTTACGCGTGCACACCGTGTTGCACAGTGGTATGAATATATCACAGTCATGTTCAACGAAAGAACTGGTCTGGATTACAACGTTGGGCAAATGAAAAACAAGTTTGATAATCTAAAACGTGAGTGGAGCTCATGGAACAAGCTGCTACAGATTCCAAGTGGTTATTGGAACGAAGAACAGGACACGGTCGGCGGATCCGACGAGTGGTGGGATACAGCTGCAGCAAGGTAGCGCAAATACAAACATGTCTCGCATGCTCGTTTTAGGCAGTTGAACGTGATTTTTGATGGCTGCATCCGAACTGACAAATGTCAGTTCATAATTCCACCAAATCCACATGTCCAGCTACAGTTCGACGCACAGCTTTATGGCGACTATCTTAGGGTTGATGCTGCGGAGATCTCCAGTCGCAGAGCGTCTAGACAGCAAGGGCCCACTGGTGGTCTTTCTAGGTATGTTGGTAGTTCTTCGCATGATCTGACTCTTGCTAGTTATATGGAAGCAAAACAGGAGGATGACGATTATGAAGAATGGGAGGTCGCGATTTGTTTGGCTGAGTATGATAGCAGAGGTTTCAATCATTTGCATGCCCTGCTGGACAACCCCGAGCAGCTTAGAAAGGCTGTTATTTATTTTGTTGCCCAGTTGAGAAGAAGAATATAGTTTGTTTTATCTGTATTTTATTTTCATTTTTATTCGGTATTTTTATTTCTGCATTTGTATTCTGTATTCTGTATTTAAAAATAGTTAAAGTAAATAAAATAATAACATAAACAAACAATAAAATAATAACATAAACAAACAATAAAATAATAACTTTGCCTCTTTCGCATTGCCCCTTTCATAAAAAGAACGCATTCCCCTTTCGCGAACTTACCCCTTTCGTTTGCCCCTTTCATTTGCACATTTCGGTTCAAAAAAGAACGCACCCTTAATAAATCACAAGGACAAACTATTCCCTATATTGGTATTTATCTTCTAGAGCATGTATTCAATCATGATCAACTCTATATCGCTTTATCTAAAGAGGCTGCGCAAAATACAACAAAGGTTTCAATTAAAAATGGAAAAGTTCCTCGACAAAAGGCTACTTATACTAGAAATGTAGTATATAAAGCCGTTTTACTAAACATGTAACCAAGACCTGAATTAATTATTGTGTATGTCTTCCTATAGGTGAACCATATTGATGCATTACATATTATGTTTTAGTATCAATCTTCAAAAGAGTTTAAAAAATAAATTATTTTCACATATACACAAGGAATTGTATAATGTAACAAATAATGAAACAATGATTTACAACTTAAATTGTTTTTTCTTCCTTCGTAATTTTTTTGCTTCCAATTGACAAAGCAAAACATAGGGTATTATCTTTCTATTCCAAGTCACATTATAATATCCCTTAAAATATGCTTTTAAACTCCGACATCTAAGACTTCTACCATTTGATGTCGGTCTCAAACTCGAAAAGAGGAGAAAAGAGAACGTTTAGTACAAAAATACTATAGTTCGTGGAATCCCACCATATTACAAATACATCAAATATAGTCGCATGTTTCACATACATATAGTTGATGTCACAATGATGTTTGTCGCTGGCTCCAATTATCTTTCTCTCACTCTACCATATAAGCTATTATGTCTTCAACACGATCATCGAGTGCAACTTTTTACTTATCTTTTTATTTACTCTTTCCATTGCAACAAATTGTTTTCCATTTGAAAGGTTAATTAGATGCTTATTGTACTAATTATAGTGCCTTAAGCATGTCATGCCTCTAAAAAAATATTTATACTATACGCATGAAACATAGAAATTTGTACAAATTATTCCTTCTTACGGGCATAAAACACGTAATTAATTTACATAAAAAAAATTCCCTATCATACGCAAATGGCGTACCATTTGTACATAATATTTCTTTTCAATGAGCAAAGCATATGTCATTTGTGAAAATAACTTCCTCTTGTACACGTAAAGCGTGTGCCATTTGTAAAAAAATATTTATTTCCACACTCAAAGCGCGCGCCATCTCCATGCACGAAGAGCGCGCCTTGCTTTTTAGAGAACCATGCCTTCTCTACCATGCACATTCTTTTTTTCACTTGACCTTCTGAGTAAACTCTTCATACTTCCTTGTGTTCATGGCCCATCCTATGTTCTCTATCCTGTACAACCTCTTTATGTTTGCTCAATTTCATTCCAACCTGACTCCTTGGGAAAGCTATCTACCTTACTTCTACTCGTCCCAATCACACTCGCCAGAACAACTCCAACTCACTTACACTTGGGCCACCCTAATTTAACTCTAGCCACCCTATATCATTCAAACATGTTCATCCCAACCTTACTCTAGAGAGCAACCACTTTCATCCAGCTCGTAATTCATCACTCATCCTCTATCAAGCATCCCCTTTATGCATAGTCGCATAGGTCACCTCCTTCCACATCCAACTTGGCCTCTCAACCCAAACTTCATGATTTGGCTCATGATGCCTACACAAATATTCCGTATAATAAAGATGGTAAGATTCAATGAAAATTTTATATATATATATATATATATATATATATATATTCAAAGAATCTTATCGTCTTTGTTATACGCGATATTTGTCATTGATTACTTTCAGAAATTTTGTCATGCAATTTAAACTTTGTTAGAATTTGGTAGCTGGTTATATTTATAATTTTATTAACATAATACCTGAATACTTCCAGCTTTTTATGATTTTTTTCGATGAAAAATGTTACACAATATTTGATGAGATATTAATAAATACTTGCACAAAATATATTTTGTTGTGTTCCTTCTTTTTATTTATTTCCCACTTCTCTTGCATCATTTTCTATTTGCGACTAAATGTTCACAATAAATATATCATATCAAATAATTGAGGGTCTTGATCACGGTCGTGCTAAAAAATTATAAACCAAAGATGTTACAACTATGAGTAAAGATATATGTTTCTAATCACAAGTCCCAACTCATGTTGTTTTTACAAAACCGGCACTACATGTGAATATGTCAGCATATACCTCTAGTATGTGGATGACAAACAAATTGGATCGCTCGGTGTGCTTTAGTGAAACACCACGATGTGAATACAATGGACGGTAACTCAAGGTGGGCACCGTTTGATGTGAATAGGTTGATGTAGCATTTAACCCTAATTATATATAAAAATAAAAATAAAATTACTGTTTGTGAACTAGTTTGATATTTTAGATCACCCCGACCGTGTCTCTCATAAGTATCAGTTTCTGCTCTCAGATGCGGGAGTTAATGAATTAGGCTCATCTAAGTGGTTATTAGGTTCGAAAATTGACTCATTGTATGGAAATTAAGAATATAATGCAATGGCTTTCCGCAACGTAACATATGCGCTAGATGCTAATAGACTGACAACCATAAATAATTTGATGCACTAACGATAAAATGAGAATTAGTTTTGTATATACTTGAATTGCATCATAAATGTGCCGCTGCATTTTCCATTACCTTTAACATATAATAAACTGGACCGTTTATCGGTTTTATAGGATGTCAACACCCAACATCTAAAACAAGTGGCTTTTTTGTGTTTCTGTAGCTGTTACCCAGCACGTACGGGACCATTCATGTAAATAAAAGTTTGCATTTTTGGATTCCAACTTACTTAGCACAAGTGAAATGCATAAATTAGAGAACAAACAATTATTGAAAATGATAAACCACAAACAATCAAGTAGAGTAACAACTATCTTGCAAACTATGCGGTTAAAATTGCACTTCAAGTAAATAAAGAACACAAGATTGACTGCAGTAGCTGGTTTAGTACGCAGTCAGCAGATGCACATACAAACATGACTATTTCTGATCGACAACCCTCCACATATTTTGAAGTAAAAAATCAAACAAGGGAACTCACAGTTTGTCTAGAATTTGCATCATTGTTTTCGACATCACCGCCACTCATGATTGCACGAAGGTGGGCCAACAATGGAGGAGGCAACCCATATGTATGCGGCTTCCTAGTCCTAGAAAACCATGTTCCTCTAACCAGGTGAGTCTCATCACTTTCATTGTTGCCATCATCAAAATCTGCTCTTTTGCAGCAAAACAACCAACTAAGATTGCATGTCATAGTTTAACGAACAATAGGATAATATTAGTGCAAAGGTTGCAGGTTTTAGTTGGGGGTCTAAACAATATAATACAAGGGACAAGTTTATGTTAACAAACTTATAAATAGTTAGAATACTATTTTACTCCATTAGATTTTCAAGGATAAATTGTTGCCAATGCATGAATAATAGATCCAACTTTAATGGTTCAATTTTGAAAGGTAGCCCAAGTGACTGAAAGTAGTTAAAATTACCTAAAGGAAGAACATCATAAGGGTTTTCACCCTTTGGAAGAAACCCATAGAATGTGATTAGATGTGATCCTGGAAGACTACCGTAACTTAAATAACATTGTTCTCCTTTTTTGCAAGTTCTTGATACAATAAACTTCAGCGAATTTGTTTCCGTGTTCACTTTACCATAGCGCTGTATATGTGGACACAACTGCAAAAAATGAACGGACGCTTAAAATCATGACAGTTAATATTAGAAAAACCTAAGTCCATTTTATCAAGGACCAGATAGATTGACACAAATCACGCATCAACCTCATTTATGATTTTGGGTTGTAAAAAACAAAAGAAGAAGAAGAAATGGATAACTTATATTCAGGTGATATCTCATACATAAAGATGTAGGAAAATACTTCAAATTTGTAGCAGAGAGTAATAATCCCCAGGTACTTATATACATATACATTCATACATACATAGAAGGAAAGAGAATAAAAAAAGTGAAATGAATGGTAGACATCTAGAACTAACTCTGTCTGCTCTCTTCAGCAGTTATTGACGAGTTTGAACTCATTTAAGCAATTGCAAAACTTCAACTGCTCAGTTAGTTATTAGTCTCTACATACAAAATATTGCATCAAAGTTTATTTTGAATAAGATATTATATAACCATGAGCAGTATAACCACTTACAACTCCAAATGCAGCAACCTATTATGGCTGTATAGATATAACGATATTGCTAGAGGATGATATTCTTATTTTCCAAATGATAACATGTAAGATCCTAAACTTACATGTCAGTGTCTATATTTAGACTGCTCGCAGAAATAATATTTGAAAATGAAAGGGGATGGTCATACTACATTTCAATATGGACTTCAGAATCAACAAAAACTGGAAAGGCAAAGGATGCATAAATTGAAGAGAAACTTAATACTAAAGAGACAAGAAAATGAAGAAGAAAAATAGTTTAGGTAAGAGAACATACCGAGTGATTAAGAAGCCCAGCAATTGGGACAAGGCAAGTCCTCAGCTTTCCATCTGAAAATATTACTTTCATGCCATTGGAATACCATAACTCACAAGCCCAAATGTATCCATCCCATGTATAAAACTCTGGAGGGAATATCTCAGGATGATTGGTGCACAATATAGGGCATAATTCATCATATTGCTGGCGCAAATGCTGAAAGAGAATGAAAAAATTCATGATGAGTAGATGGGAAGCTTTTATTAAATGTTTCATTTACTCAATAACCTCTCTTTCAATGAATTATATTTATGATCAATCTCATGTGTGATATAATATATTTTTCTCCCTAAAGCTTCTTGGGGACATTCCATGTGGGCCGTATGTGTACATGCATGCACAAAATCTAATGGCTTGAAGTGCAAATTTTGTGGTAACATTAAGGATTATCCGCAATATATTCTTTCATCAAGGAAAAAGAAGACGAAAAAACACCTCTCTAGCTTGCAAAATTTCTTCCATTAACAAAGTTCCCTCTAATGTTGTAAGAGCATCAATTCCAAAACTCAATCCTACAAAAAGACAATCAGCTAACAATTATGCAAGGTAAAATTGTAAGTCAAATCTTTATTTCAAAAATTATTGGAGATTGGGATCCTTACCTGTATTGAAGTTATCAGGCAAGGTATTGAAATAATGTTTGAATTTTGAGTTGGGATTGTTTCTCTCTTTTATACTCCACAATAACAACATTGTCTCAGAGCTGATATCTTCTAGATTCTTCAAGACATCAAACTACAGAGTACATAATACAGTAAAAGGAAAAGGATAACAAACTTCAGGAAAACTGGCATGCATCCTGATACCCATGCGATTCAAAAGCTACCTTAAATTTTAGTAGAATTCTAGTAAAAAGCTGTTCCAAAAGGCAGCTCACGAAAGTAGAAACTTCGATAAGCTAATTATACGATGCAGAAAATTAAATAAAACCTGGATGCAATTTATAGTTTTATACCAACAATTTTGAAAATAGTGATGCCAAGAAACCACTTGTGGCCCACTTGGGACACAAAAGTGAAGATATAATTCGGTGGTACGGATTGACGAACACGGCAGATATACCCTTTCTTTATCCATTCAATTATCTACCAGCATTGCCACAAGAAAAAAAAATCTAAATTTATTTATTTCCCATGCCTAAAACTCATTCATAAGCTTTTGTGCGTGTGTTTTTTTAATACACACACATGTGAGTGTATACATATACATTTTTTTGGTAAAAGCCATCATACCAAATCAGATTCATATAAAAGGTCCTCTGATATGATGAGTGATTCAGGAATCTCTAAAGCAGTGTCACCGATTTGAATATCTTCTGAAGCAACTGCTCCTCTTCCAGCTTCTTCAAAATCTATGCTATGTGATAAACAAGTTGATCGATCAGAAAACAATTTGAATGGCTAGCATAAAGAACGAGTAGGGTCGCAAAAGTTACATGCGATCTTTAGCTTAGATTTTACTCCATGGCTTTCAGCCCATTCAACGAGTTCATTGGCATCAACATTGGAGTCAGTAGTCAACATCTTATCTGAATATTCAGCCCCGACCGCATCTATCATATCAATAGTTGCACTTTTCAACTTTTGTAATGCTTCGATTTCACTGGGTGCAGCATTTGAAATCAAATTGTTCATAGATAATAGTGTGCAGTTAAGAGACTCAAGCTCATTTCTAGGGCTAAATGGTCCAAAATCATCACCTTCAACAAAGTAAAGCTCTCGCTAGAACAAAAAAAAAGTAACCTGATACAGTGTGTTTGTTTTCTTATAGATTAATTTAGAAAAAAAAAAACAGTAAATGAATCAAAAATATATACCTCGTCTAGAAATAATATTCTTGCAGATTTAACAATTTGTTCTAATACACAGCATATCTCCACTGCGTTTGAAAATGTAGGTATTTGGTATTCAACTGTTAGATTTCTGTCACTTAGCATTTGCTGGCAGTAAATACAGGTATCAATTAAAATTTGCAATTGAAAAGATGGCAGATTATTTGCAGAAACAATATATCAGTATGAATTTGAAATTGACAGAAGCAGTGCACTTTGCTGGATAAAAATATCTGGAGATGCTGCTGTACAGTTAATAATTATGTAAAATCACTGATATAAAATGATAAAAGATACCAAACTTTTACTTGAAAAGAGACAACTTAAGCATGCAAAATGCACATTATTAACCAGTAATTTGGCACGTGATGCACATGCGCATAAAAAGTAAATATTAATTGGCCGGTTCTATTCTCACCCCTTCTTCCTCCCTTCGCACCACGTCCGGTTAAAAATAATTGTCAAACCCCACTTTTTTCTCACCCCCAATTCATTTCGGTGATGCTCTCTTTTTTTTAAACCACATTTTGACATGACGTGGTTTGTTCACGAACCACGCTTGGTACGAACTAGGTTATTATACAAATCTCACTCGACCCGAACTAAGTTATTCTACGAACCTCGGCCCGAGAGAGGTTATTACACAAACCTCGCTTGGGCAGAGCAAGATTTTTACATAAACCTCACTCCGTTGGAGCTTATGTACGTGATTGTTTCTTTTAAACGTGATTTGTTGTGGTTTGAATATAGGGGCAATTTTGTAAAATTTGAAAAGTGTTAAAGCGGCGGGGTGGGAAAGAAGGAAAGCGGTGTGTGAATAGAATCGGCTATATTAATTAATATCATAAACTAACATGTCTTTCAATGAGAAGCAAAATAGGATTCAAACATTTTAATATTTAGACATGTATGAGAATGACTAAATACTGAAAAAAGAATAAGAAAAAAAAATCGAGCTTAAAGTTTTCTTTTGATATTAACAAGAAAGAATTAATTTTTGTAAATATTACACTAGGGTATTTTTGGCATTGTAAAAAAATTCACTAAAGTGAAGTATTTGTATTATATAACAAAGGATAAATAAGTAACATACTTTGCACCCTAAGAAATAGCCTTTAGGACTCAACACCTATCTTAGATAGGCATGAATAGGATTTTCAAAATGAGATTCAAATCATGGATTTTAAATGTAAAATTTCAAACTGTAAATCTAAACTGCAAAAAAATCATAACCGTGGATTCAAAATATTCATGTTTTGACACGTATACCTGTGGGCAAGAAATTTTGTCATGTAGGTTATATTGAATTAAATATATAGAAGTATCAAAATTTCTTTTCCACGGTGATAATTTATATTTTTGAAATTGATTTTGATGCTTGAGTTTCTAACTCTGAATTTAAAACTTAATTTTCTTTTGTTCCATCTTTTGTAGGAAACAACGTTTCAATTTCAGATTCAAGTAAGTATCTTGATGCTTTTTATTTTAAATTGGACTGAATAATTTTCCCAGTTGCAATTATTAATTGAGTTTTAGATTTGAATTTGGAAATTGAATCTGAAAATTGAATCGTAATTGGAAAGATTCAATTTGAAATGGAAATTTCAAATCACATATTTCAAATTTTTTGGTATCAATGGCTATGAACGTAGCTGATCTTTAACTTGTAACTGCTCTAATTTGACATTAAGGAATGAGTAAATTGAAGGTACTATATATACATATGGGCAAGGATCGGCTATACCTCAATTTGGCTACACCTTTAATCCCTTTGATTTCCACCTCACATTTCGAATTAAATAATATAGTTAGTTGGAAAAGAGAGAAAGTAGAATTATTTAATTCGGACTGTGTGGTGAAAATCAAGTGGGATTAGAGGTGTAGCCAATCTTTACCCTACATATACACACACGATAACAGCAACTACTATAATAATAATAACAACTAAAATATTAGTAAAACTGGTTATAAAGAAAGAGAAACAAAGAGCAAAAACATTCTTCCCATCTCAAAATACTATTATTTTACTACAAAATGAAACTAAGATAAAATGTGGACCAATTTTCAAAACTTGTTAAAGAATTAAATTCGCTTTAAACTAATTACAAAAGCAAGTCACTCGTACCAAAATAAACTCACTGGTTTGACACTGATCCAATACCATGTATCAATATATTTTTACCACTTTCTGTGATGTGATAAGAAAGTGGTTTGCTTCTATTAATATTAATAATATTAGATTAAGTGTACTTTTATACTGACTTCATCAATGTGGCATTGAGAAAATTCCAGACAAAAATAAATGGTAAAATGATCTTTAGACAAATAAGTATCCTCATAACTATGGACATTGAACATGGTAACTTTGACTTCGAAATAGTCCTAGGAGAAATTACACACATGAATGAACTGCCAAAGCAATTATTAACTTTAATATAAACTGATACTGCATATATCAAAAATTGGCAAAGCAATTGGTGGAGCTGCTTGGCAATTGAGGAATACATCAATTGAGTTGTCCAAAAGTGACAGCTTAATTGCTCAAGCACTTTGTCGACTCTACCGAGGTTTTATGGGGTTCAAATCCCAACTTGTAAATCAAAATTTAATTTAAATCAAAGATTTGAGAGGTTTATTATACTTTAATGTGCATGCATAATTTGAGTTTCTTTATTATTCATGGTTAACATCTACACCTAAAACTCATTTTTCTCTTTTTTAAGAACCTTTATTTTGTTTAATAACCATTGAATTTGGAATTGTTGAATTCAAGCAAGTGTCTTGATATATTATCATTGGACATGGTTAAAGAGACTCCATTTTTTTATGGGATGACTAATTTTAGAGGGACATCACCCAGGAAAAAAAATTATTATGGAGGACGCGATAAATGGAACCAGATAAAATAATTTACTATTTCACCCTCGTGCAAAGAAAAATTCAGCAAAACCCATCAAAAGATATATATATATATGGCGGTGGTTCGTCGAAAACTATTTTCGATGGGGTCTGGTGGAAAAATAACTCAAAAATGTGGAGAATCACTTAAATAATGATGTCATTTACTTCTTCTTTGTTAACCATAAAACCCACTTATGAACAAATGTATGAAAGAAGATTAATAAAAAGGTCAGCTCTACTAAAATTACAGACATGGGTTTCGGCAAAGATCATGAAAGAATGTTTCGAAGGCATTAAGAGAGCTATCGAAGGAGTCGCCAGCACCAGGCACCTTCACAAGTGATAAACAGTGCAAAAGGCTTTCGAAAAAGATGAAAAAGGAAGCAGAGCCACCCTTCCGCTTCATTCGAACCTTTCGATGCAGATGGATTCGTGAATATAGAAAAGCAAGGACGAGCTCGGAACCCCTTTCGAAGGCAATGAATAATAACCTTTCATATGCATGCCAAACCTTTCGAAATCAAAGGTTTCGCCTTCATTCAAATTACTCAGAACAACCCTTTCGAAAACATAGCCGAACCTTTCAAATCGGTCGAAGTCAATAAAATCAGGGGAAGGTTCTGCATCAATATACAAGTATACATTCGTAAGCTACCTACCACATCAAAACCATCGATACTTCAACACTCTTGAAACCCTTAACCTATCGACAGAATCGGAAGCTCATATATGTACCTCGTATGACAACAAAGCAACATGAAGGGAAGAGTGCATCTGTGGCCCTTTCGACGACGTTGACAGCAGTTCAAGGAATAGCAAGGAAAAGCAGAGAGAATGAACACTTAAAACTTAACAGCGAAAGGCGGACGTAGGACCCTTTCGACAAGGTCAAAAGATCTAGAATAAGAAAATGAGAAGCGCAAGGATTAGTTAGAAAATTCGAAAGGAGAACCTTTCGACGACATCGAAGGCAGGCGAGGCCTTTCAACCATGTCGAAAGAAATGATGCGGAAGATAAAGAGACCATTCGACTGGGTCGAAAGCATTGGCATGAAAAGGGACCGACCTGCATCTATAAATAAGACCCAAGGGGTCCGATTTTGGGATTTTGGGACCGGATTTTGAAATCCAAAGCCCATAACTTTTACTTCCGCTTCTTTGCAACAACAAATCTTTGTAATCCAAAATCAATTTGGGGAAAAGCTCTCAAAATTGTAACTCATTTTGGATAAATAGTAAGGGAGAAATACGCGGATTAATTAAAGATTTCGATTATGAGAAAGATCATTACGATCATTAGTTAGACGAATGATCAATTGCACATGATGTTATCTTATTCTCTTAACTTCTTTTTGTTTATGCAATCATTAGGATCGACTTGGATAATATATAGGCGAAACACATCATCATCGTGATAAACACCATATAAGGACAAATAAGGATGGTGATGATGTTTCGACACTAACAAATATTCAAAACGGTCTTATATCGAGTATGTTGAACGAAGCTTGAGTAATTGCGGATTAGATCTGTTTCGAAAGGACAAAATTGCTTGCCAAACCAAGTGTGACAGCCCGCAAATCCATACCCCTTAAGTTGACACTAATCTTCATCAGATCAACTCAAAAAAACGGAAATACGAACCATGAGGGCTAAAGGAGAAGGAGGTAGAAGAAGAAAATAGAAAATCAACATCAGAATCTCACAATCGCAGCGGAATAATATATAATAGTTAATAACTGGTCTTTACACAAAAGCAAATCTGTTTATACATTATATCATCAGAGTACACACAATCAATAACACACAACTGGACAGTTATATTAACTTGTCATCACCAACAGACAATACTACTTACAACACAGCGGAATAATACATCAAGTACGTATGCTACGCCTCGCCATCCAGCTCGTCTCCTGAGCTCCACAGCAATCCATCTAGAATATGTACTCTATAATACTCGGTCTGATATTATAATAGTGTTTATATACAAATACTTATTCAAATAGCTGAAATTGTTACATGATTAAATTCCAGCATACAAGCCACAAAGTGGGTTCTACAAACAAAAACCGTAAAAGGCACGAAGGGAGAATGGATTTCCAACTAATGACTAGGCACTGGGGTACCACCTGTCACAGTACCTGGTCTAGATCAGCATACCGAGGACCACGTCCGATCCCCTGCAACACAAGACCGGAACTATCCCTTACTGGATAATTCCGAGTAAGATCACCCCACGATTGGGATCAGCAACCGCACCACTAAGCCGAAATAAAAAGGAACAGATGACCTCACCCTAATGGGTGCTACCCACATAGTCTTGCTGCATAACCCTTGATTTTCAGTCATTCCCGGTTGATGAGGCTCGAGACTAAACGTTACCTTTTTAGAACACATCTCTTAGAATGTCCACCGTCCACCTGATGATGTTCTGAAAGCATTCATCCATACAAGTCCGTCCCGGATTCGAACGGAACCGAAGACACTATTCCTACTACATCCATTTTGGAGTCACTCTCAGGATTAGTAGCGACTAGCCATTGCACTTCACTGCTCCATCTTCGATTCCAAACTCGTTTTCCCCACGAAAACGTACAAACCGAATCGAAGTAGTTTTTGAGAAATTAATCCGATAATAATACAATATTACGGATCCAATGAAACTGGTTTCGTCCAAATTGCAAACACGTACCCCTTGAATCGACACTATTCTCCAACATATCGACTCAAAGTAAACGGAAATACGAACCATTAGGGTTAAAGAAGGAGGTAGAAGAGAAGTAAACAACACAACAGAATCTCACAACGGAAATACGAACCAATTCTTTAACACAAAGTTCAATATTGCTCTAATACCAAATGTATCACTTGGAATGCTCACCGTCCACCTGACGATGTTCTGAAAGCATTCATCCATACAAGTCCGTTCCGGATTCAAACGGAACCGAAGGCACTACTCCTACTACATCCATTTTGAAATCACCCTCAGAATTAGTAGCGATTAGCCCTTGCACTTCACTGCTCCATCTTCGACTCCAAGCTCTTGTCTTCCTCACGAAAACGTACTTGTTGGATCGAAGTGGTTTTCGGATTACAAATCTGATCCCGGTCTTTTCGAAACAACGTTCGTTATTTACCGGTAAACTCAACCCCGGTTCTTTAGAAAATACACAGACGAAATATAAGATCGAAGTTCACCTCCTAACCGTTAGTGGACGGGTCTCATTATAATTCGTCCTAGAGAATACACAAGTTTATACGTACGATATAGCACCTCGAACGGTAACCGTACCATATAATTCTCGAGTCTCCTCTAGATATTTCCAAAGTTAGGTTTTATCCAGATTTGATAGTCGGTTATTTAACAATCAAACAATCAATTCAACCAAGTTATTTCCCGTTACAACCTTTAAGCCTTGTTCACCTTTAAAAATACAAACGGATTTCACTTTACTCAAAAAGCTTATTTCTTTTGAAATATACATATATATATATATATCCAAAGCATTTCTTTCTATATCATACATATAAATTTTCAAATATTATTTCAAGTTTTAAATAAATAAAATACGCTTTATGAAAGTTATTATAAAATATTATTCAAAACAACATTTATATTAAATGGATTTATATTAAAGAAAATATATTTAAACATAAATTAAATAAAAATTAATCTTTAAAGGATCATTACAAAATAGTTAAATACTTGAAAATAGTTTAAATAATACCTTTATAAGGATTTCCAAAATAATAGTAAATATCTACTTTTGGTATTCTCAAAATATTTATCCATTCCTTTAAAACATTTCTAAAAATAATATTTATTTTCCAAACAAAACTAGTTTCAAAATCAAACCAAACCGAATAAGGCTTATCAGGTCTCAACGGTACTTATCAATTCACAATTCATAGTCACACAGATATTCAAATCAATCAGCTTCCATAGATCGATTACATTATATTCTCAAATATAATTGACCGACAAATAACAGATATATACATGAATAACAGATCAGAGATCATCTTTGCTAGTAACAACTACACAGATAATATCAGATAGATGGCTTATGCTATTCAAAGAAGTTAAATTAACTATTTAGTGGAATGGTGTCCGTTTCCGCTGACCAGATGTCAAAGGGTTTGAATAGTCTTCAAATAACACACCTATTCAGTTTGGGAACATTTTAACGGATAGGTTGTATAAAAATTTACAACGACATTCATTTCCACTTGGTAATTAAATTCAATCCGAACAAAAGCTCATAAAATTTTACTTATTTAATTTCACAATGGATCATACGACGGCGTAGCATCCGTTGATAAGAACCATTCACTTAATAACACTTTATTGAAGGTGAAATTAAATAATTATTATTAATATAGAACCACTTAAGAACTTGAATTAATTCAAGAGTATAAACATTTTATTTTCCCTTAATTATCGTAATTACACTTTACTTTATTCAAATAAACTCAAGGGTTAAATAATAAATTATTAATTTATAAAGCTTGACTAGTTTATAATAAAATAACTTATTTAAATGACCTAAATGAAATAGACTTAAAGTAAAAACAATTTCATATATTTTAAAATTGCTTGGTCTATATAAAACTTTAAATAAACATTAATCATTAAAGAAAATTGGTTTAAAAGTTTTATGATACAGTCAAAGCAAGATAATAGAGTTTTTAGAGGAGGAGAAGAGAAGAAAGAAGAAAGCATAGAAAGAAGAAGAGAAAGAATACAGTAAAGAAGAGATATATTTAATTTCCAGCCTGCAATTCATTTCTATTTCATAGTATATATAGCTGATACAATCCATACTAGACTGTCATTTGTAACAGAATTGAGGACACGTGGTCAATACAGCTGCCATATTCTAGACTGTAAATAAACTTTTATATTTAATAAAAGAAAAGTTGTTATAACCGAATTGCTTTTGCTGCGCATGAGAAACCTTTTGTCCATGTGCTCTTATTCATTTGTTTTGACAATTGCATTCTTGTTTTGATACCTTGCTGGTTTGTGTATTGCATGCCTGGGCCTAGCTGAAGGTACATCAGGGTGTGATATCTGTATCATTACCGACCCCTCGAAATCGACCTTGTCCTCAAAGTCGGAATTGCTCTCAATAGCGAACGTTCCACCGGAATCAAATACGAATAAAGCCTTTCCAGTTATATTTTTCCCATTTCTGTCCAGCATGAACTCACACTGTCTATAGTAACCTTTTCCGGTCATTTCATCATACAGTTTAGCAACTTCCGAACTATCATTCAAGCGGGAAAATTCATTTATGAGATAGGATTTTTGAAGAGAATTGGATGTGATCTTTAGTCGTTGCATTAAAGACATGGTGTGGAAGAAGGATATGAGCTTGGAGGGTGAGTTGGTGACTTGCTTAGAGGGTACTTGTGGTGTTTGATGAAATGTCACTGAGGAGTTTGCTGTTGGTTTGGAATTTTGATTAGAAGTTGAGAGAAACGATTTTCGGTTAATGGGTTGTGTGGTTAGGGTTGGCATTGTAGAGGTGGAGACCAGGACTAACTTTTGGATTGGGGATGGGGAAGAAAGAGGGTTTGTTGTCATTGGCAAAGAGGTTGTCGTGGTCGTTATTGTAGTGGGAGGAGGTGAGTATGGTTTGAGGGCTGTCAGAGCTGTCGAAGGGGGTGATCCAGGCGGTATTATTGCTGGTGTTGATGGCGAGGGGCATGAATTGATGGGAAGTGCCGATGAATTTAGATGAGGAGGATTTGAGAATGAAGGAAGACGACGGGAAGGTGCAGCAGCAGCGACAAAGGTCAGAGGAGGAGCTGGTGTTGTCGAGTCCGTAGCAGCAGCATATAACGGTGTTGAATGAGTCGGTGGTGGTTGGAATGAAGATATTTTGGAAAAGAGTTCAACAAGAGTTTTTGTAGTGTTTTGTAAGGTTGTGTTTTGAGAGTTGATGATGGATTTTATGTCGGTGAAGGTGGCACGGTCGGATTGGAGCATGGTTTCTTGTAAAGATAGAGTGCTTTGAATGGCTAGTAGTGAGCTACGGATGGCGAGGTGGTAGGAGTTGTTGCGAAGTTGTTGTAGTGTAAGTGTTTCACCCATGGCGAGAGGAGAGAACGAAGGTAAAAGCACCAAATGATACAGTCAAAGCAAGATAATAGAGTTTTTAGAGGAGGAGAAGAGAAGAAAGAAGAAAGCATAGAAAGAAGAAGAGAAAGAATACAGTAAAGAAGAGATATTTAATTTCCAGTCTGCAATTCATTTCTATTTCATAGTATATATAGCTGATACAATCCACACTAGACTATCATTTGTAACAGAATTGAGGACACGTGGTCAATACAGCTGCCATATTCTAGACTGTAAATAAACTTTTATATTTAATAAAAGAAAAGTTGTTATAACCGAATTGATTTTGCTGCGCATGAGAAACCTTTTGTCCATGTGCTCTTATTCATTTGTTTTGACAGTTGCATTCTAGTTTTGATACCTTGCTGGTTTGTGTATTGCATGCCTGGGCCTAGCTGAAGGTACATCAGGGTGTGATATATGTATCATTTTACTTTAAATCATGCTTGTTATAAACTTTGGAAGGTCAATTGGTTATGGATTTTGTTTAAATTTTATAACCAAATTCATTTATTAACAAATCTTGTTTTTAAAATAACAAAACCCAGCGGACTGAAACCCAAAACCCATGACTAAAACAACCCTGAACCTATTCAGTCACGCAAGCCTAAACCGGGCCGTAGCCCAACCCAACAACTTCCACTTCTTCTCTTCTTCCTCTTCTTCTACCAGACCAACAGAAATCCAGTTCCATTATTAGGAACACTACTAATCACGATCGACTCAGGCACTAAAAATCCAGCTTCGATTGAATCGAGCAACACTTCGATAAAACTCGAGACCACGCTGACCAAAACGCACGCGACATCAAACACGAGAACTACCAACCGGGGACACTCGTGCATGGCGACACAAGTGCACGTGCACACCCTCGTCACCGATCATCCCGCCGCCGCACCCCCACCACCCAGTCTCTCAACATCTACTGATCCAAGTCGCCACTTCACTATACATATTTACAAACATGGAAGATAACAGAGAAAAATAAACATACGAAACCAGTCCGTGTTCATAGTTCACATCAGCATACAACTTACACAAGTTTGACTAATTATATTCGTACATAATATAACTTCTATAGTCAGTTGGCACAGTCATTTAGAATACATCACAAAGAATGGCAGTCTAGAAATAAATTGACAACCAGCAAGAAATTTGAAGCAACTTCAGTTAATTCCATAAATATCACTCGGTGTTAACAAAATGGTACAAAAACGTAAAACTAACGGCTTTTTCAGAAAGATTAGATCAATGGCTGCTAGCTAATCAAAATAGGGCATGGAGTGTTAGGCTAGCATGGCTCACTAATACAGAATTAATATGACCGCAGAAAAAATCAAAGAAAAAAAAATCAAAATCTCAGAGTTACCTGCTTTTGAGAAAGCAACGGGTCATTTTCAGACAGAGGAGGTAACCGAAAATTAATTAACTCTCTATTTTGTACTTCCATTGTAATACATTCAGCCATTGGATATAATTAGAGTTTTTTAGTTGAAATGAATGGGGGTTTAGGGTTGGAGAAGAGCAGGCTAAGCTGAATTTGAAGTGATGGTACGACATGGGCCTCTACGGGCTGTAAAATTCTGATACGCTCACTCCCGGAAACAAACTTTATTTAACATACGCGTTAAGGGATATTTTACTTCCTTCTCATTGCATGTATTTTCACATGGATTTTGGGTAAGTTGGGGTATGTTCTAGTAAAAATTTGTCAAATTTTTATATCTAATACACACGGCGCCGAAACGTCAACGATCCATTGTTTCAAAACTCATATTTAAATGGAATGTCAACCAACAATTATTACGAGACAAATCCCTTCTCGATTCTCATTACATAAAACTCATATTTCATTCGGAACTCTCTCAGTTTCAAATCCAACCTCAGTGTTCTTTTCCCTGGCCTTTGGCTGTACTAAGGATGCATCTTTAGTTTGCAACTATTAGTTATTTGAGTAGCAATAAGTCATGCAAATTAAGTTTCAATTGGTAATATGTAGAATAAGTTCTAAAAAAAGATTGATGGGGATAACACGTGTGCAGAAAATATTCGGATGTAATTTTCAATAAGGGCATTTTCAACGATGATTATGAAAGTTTCAATCTATATATGAATGCCTAATTAATAGCAAATCTATATATGGATGCTAGTTCAACAGATGGTTGATTTTTTTAAACTTTAAATTTTGTGCGATTTAATTTTAGTTGTAACTTCAAAGTGATTTATTAGTTCTGAAAGGTAATTTTTTTTCTTGACTTAAATTTTAAATTTAAATTTAAATTTTGATCGGTTTGACATTAAATAAATTAATTGAATCACAAACTCAATATATTTTTAATTTTTGAATTTCAAACATTGCTAAAGCATCATTTTCTTCCATTAAACATTCATAAGACAATGTTATAACATTTCTTAAGCTAAAACATAGAAAATCTAAACTCAAACGATACAACACTCTTTTTCACCTGAATTCCCTCCTTGTGCATTTCTACTTTCTTCCATATTCTCGCGTGCTTTCATTTGTTCCATCATTTATGTTCTCATATAATTAAAATACTTGATTTGAGCTTCAATCATGTCGTTGTAATCCATGAATATGATTTGTTGTTGTAAGGAAAATTAAACGTATCCTTTTCCGTTATGTGGCCATTAATAGGAATATTTTCCTTTTTCATTATGTGGCCATTAATAGGAATATTTTCTTTTTCCATTATGTGGTCATTAATAGGAATATGTTAAAATGTCTCATTTCCCATTATGGTTGTCAGAAAATCAGTTTTCCTATTAATATGCTAATTAATAAATCAGATATAATTTAGAATATTAATTTCTCTTGATTTGATTTTGATGGACGATCAAGATTAAGTAAGAACCTGGAAAGTCAGTTCTCTCTCTATTTATAAGTACTAACGTTTGTCCATCACAAAATGCCACTGAATGATAATGAAATAAAACACATAACTTAAGCTTATAGGCAAAGAGAGAGAAACCAATTTCATTCTCCATTGAAGTGGTTTTAGAAACAACTACAACAGTTCTAGTTATAGAATTAGATTGCTCTTTTCATCAAGATGTCTAGAGGTATGGTTAATTGATTAAGTTTTATTATAAACGCGATAGTCATGTAATTCAGGATCTTAGGCTTCATGTTATGTATAAATTTAACATGTGGCATTAGAGCACCGGTTTAGAATTCAAGATTGTCCATTAGTAGGATTTATTTATAAATTGAAATAAATCAGCATGTATAGGTTTATTACTAACTCTGTTCTGAAGCAAATCCAGATCCAACTATTATAGCTTGAATGTAAATTTATTTAAACTTCGCAATTTTTTTCCTTTAGCACAACTATTGGATCGAGATTTCTTCATTATACTTCTTTGATAATTATTGCGGTTCATTTTACTATGACTCTTACTATTCATATTTTATCACTATTCAAGGTCTCATGATTATTATTGATAAAAAAATAAAAGAGGGTGGGCTTACCATATTACATATTGAACTGGCAAATTTAATAAACACCATCTTATGTGAATAATACATGTTGATCAAATGCATGAATCAATTTTCGTCCACAAACGGATAGCATTTTGAGCAATAATCAAGAAAATTGTTCAATGGATTTATTAATTATGACGTTTTAATATAATGACCTAAGATGACATCATTTACATAGTTTTAGGTGACTACCCACAAGAGAGTCTAAAATTATATTGTTTATATTCCAAATTATTGCATGTGTTATTTTAAGCCTTAATCCCCTTATCTTTATTTGTAGTAAACATACCATCAACCCTTAATTCATTTACTACGTCTATCATGAAACTCAATAGAACCAACTACTCGGAATGGAGAGAGTAAGTTGAGTTTTCTTCGGGAGTACTTGAATTGGACAAGGCTCTCCTTACAGAAAAGCCATCTCCACTTACCAACAAAAGTACCCCTGAGGAGAACAAACTCTATAATGATTGAGAACGATTTAATAGACCAAGCATTATGTTTACGCGAATGGTAATTGATACCAACATCAAAACCTCCCTACCCAAAACTAAGAGTGCAAAAGAATATTTGTAAGCCATTGAGGATCGGTTCAAGACTGCAGACAAATCCCTTGTTGGGAAACTTATGGCAAATACTGTAACCATGAAGTTTTATGGTTCTCGCTTAGTGAGTGCTCAGGTCATTGAAATGATTAACCTTGCTGCCAAACTTAAGAACTTGAGATTGATTATGGATGATGTTTTTCTCGTCCAATTCATTCTGACTAGCTTACCTCCCTAGTATGAACCATTCAAAATTTATTACAATACTGTTACGGAAAAGTGGAGTCTAAATGAATGGACTAACAAACTAATTCAAGAGGAGTCTAGACAAGGATCATAAGGCATTAAAGTTGCTCATTTCACTCAAGAAGCTGAAAACGAACTGGGAAAAGGATAACTTAACCTATAAACGAGCACCACCCAAATTCGATGAGGCTAATCAATCATCCAAGAAGAAAACAAAGGATGACGCTTGCAAGTTCTGTAAGAAATCTGGCCATTATCAAGAAGATTGTGTTAAGCGTAAAGCATGGTTCGAAAAGAAAGGTAACCCCATAGGTTTCGTAAGTCATTTCGAATCGAATCTCACTAACGTACCTTCTTCTTCTTGGTGGATTGATACCGCTGCTAACGTTCATGTTTCAAATTTTATGCAGGGATTCATTACGATCCAAACCATAAGCCCAAGTGAGAACTTCATTTTCATGGGGAATCAAGATAAAGCTTCCTGTAACACCCCTATTTTTTGTTTTAACCTTATTCATAACATTTAATTGGATAGATTAAATAGAATAATATAAATAATTAAGTAAAATGAGATTTGGGGTAATTAATAAGGTCGTGTCTTAATAAACTAAGTAAAATTGTTTTAAAGACTAAACATATAAAGGAATGAATGAGAGGGGCGGTTTAGGAATAGACCAAACCTTTTGGCTTAAAACCTCTCCCCTCATTTTCATTCTCATTTTTATCATTCATTGCAAAATAATCGAAGGAAAGAAAAGAGAGGTCGGCCATTAAACAAGCAATAGGATGTCGAAATCTAAGGATTCAAAGGGAAGAAGCTTAGGGATTAAAAGCTACACCAAATCTCAACTCCAACATTTGATTTAAAAGGTGAATAATAAAGGTTCCATCTCTTTTAATTGCTTTTGAATTCAGTTATGGGTAATACCTGAATCTTTCTTGTTTGATTTGTCAAGATCTGGCTAGATAATCATCGTTTGGATAGAATAATGGTTAATGGGAAATTATAGAATTTATATGAAATGAATTAATTTGGTTTTAGGGTCAAACCTAAGTTTTTTCTCCAAATGACTTGATTTTCAAAAATGTGATGTAAAATGATATTTTGGAGATGGGTTTTTGATTTCATAATTTTCTAGGCTAGAATACATATTTTATGAATTTTCTAAGGAGAAATTACTTAATTTCGGGTTTTTTAATTGTTTAAGATAATTAAATATGGTCTTTGGATCCAAAAATTTTATATGTTAAAGAAAAAGACATTCTCTAATTTCTATGATTTTTTTTATTTTTCCCAAGTGATTTTAATTTATTATAAATTTATCATGCTAGATATGCATATAAAAGGATTAATTAATTTATGGTATTAATTAATTATTTTAAATATGTTTTGGAATTTAAAAATATAGGGCGGAAGATTTCTGAAAAGTTTTGGGCAAGGAGATTTTATTAGGGGAATTAATTTAAAGGACAAAAATTTATATATTTTTAGCCTCAAGGACACGACCTCAATATTTTAATCATAAAGACAAACATTCTCCTAAAAATTAATCGTAAGGACAAACATTCTTCCAAAATTATTCATAAGGACAAGCATTCTTCCAAAACTGCTATCGAAACTAATACCAAAAACTGCTACCGATAACTACAAACTGATACTTAAAAATTGCTATCAATAACTAAAAACTAATACCTAAAGAAAGTTGTCTTCAGGCTAAAATACTGAAGGTCTGTCCTTAAGGCTAAAACATTGAGAAATTTTGTCCTTGACAATAATTTCCTGATTTTATTAACCAATAGATATTTGACCAAGTGTAAGATTGGTGAAAAGTATTTTCTTTTAATAGAAATAAATTAGTTTTCATATTAATTGCAATTGATGCCATGCCGCATGCACCTCTTCGAGCCTAATGGGATGTCGCTTCTATGGAGGTCAACATTAATGAAGGATGAAATGCATGATAGGTACTTAAGTATATATGGAGCGGCTTCTTCGACATCGAAGGGGACAATAGCATCAATAGATAATTGGCAACATGACGTCTTAGTGATCCATTTAAGCATTTTAAAAGCTTTAATAGTGGATGTCGACGACGTCGCATATCTTCACCATTGTTTTTAATGATGCCGCGCCTAATCACTACGTTGTTTTCAAGGCTAAGGCAGTGGTGCCGCTTTTATTGATTCGACCTTATAAGCGAAGTGGCATAATAGCCGAAGTGATTTAAATATACAAAGGTTTTATAACATCGACGAGGATCTTAGGGTCAATGCCCTTAGCCATGACATCGCACTTCATCTTTTGAATGTCAAAGAGGCTTGCTTTTATGTTAACCAAAACTATTTTCACATGGGGCAAAGAGGCCTATGTTTTAAGAGGGTCGAAGACCCTATGTCTTCGATAGATAGCCATATAACTTATAAAAGTGAAAGCTTTGTTTAAAATAGGTGGATTGCCTATAATTTATGAAAGTCGACAACGTCATCTTCGACATGATTTTATACTTAAAAGGATTTAAGTTTGGTTTTACCCTAGGTAAAGGGTCGATGAGGCATAGCGTGGCATGAATGACACCTATCTTCATTTAAAGTGGAGAGCCTATGTTTTCTATAGCGACGATGTCCATGGGGATACCAATGTCGTTTTAAAATACGAACTTCGATGTTGTTCTATACTGAAGTAATGAATGGTGAAGAGTCATATGATATATGTTTGACTTTAAATTCTTGGAGATACCAATGTTAATTTAAATTATGATTCTAACACTATCATTGGGGATACCAATGAGTATAGACTTCGACATGGAACATTAGGGGATACCAATGTATGTCGCTTTGAAATGTTAAATTCTAAGGGAAAAGAACCTAATTGGGGACACCAATAGATATAGGTTAATCATGTGGGTAGCATGAATTAAAGAGAAACATGCGTGTAACATGGGTTTAATAGAGACATATTGGTAACATGAGTTAAAATGCTAAGTGATGGGTTCATAATCATCCTAGGAAAACTATGGGATGTGAGATGGATAGTCTATATCATGCTAGAGATGGATAGTTTACAACATGATAGAGATGGATAGTCTCTGTGAGAATAATAAAGGGTTCATAGTCATCCTAGGAAAACTATGGGATGTGTGATGGATAGTCCACGTCATTTTAAGTTAAATGGAACATGTGTGATGGATAATTCACAAAATTTTAAATGATTAAACCATATGAGATAGATAATACACATAATTCCGAATATATTTAAATGTGAGATGGGTAGTCCACATAATTATAAGATGGATAGTTAGACTAAAATAAGATGGATAGTCGGTTTAAATTGTAATGGACGGTCATTTAAAATTAAGATGGATGATCTAATGTATTGGGATGGGTAATCCAATATGTATTGCATAATTATAAATGTTATTTTCTATTTACTAACCATTATGGTTGCAAGAGCACAATATATGGTTGTTATGTTTTGATAAGTTGTTAGTGAGGGAAAAACTCATTCCGCTCAATGACGTGGTCTCACTAGATATCTATGTGGTTCGACATGGTAGATTGTTATTCGCACCAAACTGTTGTTTGACCCGAAGTTTTTGTTTTTTCCCTTAAACTCTTGGGTACTCATCTGAGTAGGTCGGGAGTAAGGGCTTCCAGGTTCCAGTTAGACGAATAAGCTTCCAAAGACGTGCAGAAGGCAATCTAACTATTAGGAACTCTATCTAGTTCTACTGTGTAGTTTGATTTTGTCTATTTAGATGTAATGGCAAAGTTGTATAATTGCCAAGTATCTGACTCTAATCAACCAAGGGGACATCTTCATATGTTACTTTTAGAGTATTTTGTAATAATTATATTTTCATTGAACGTGGGATTATGAATGAATTATGTAATGAATATGAAATATCATTTGTGAAATGAAATGTGAAAACTTGTTATTAAACTGTGTTTGAATTTTTTTTCATATTCGTGTGCTTCTAATTATTGATATGATTAACATAGCCATATTTTGTCGTTGAGAATTAATAAACAT